>OX031064.1:32460610-33774360 GCA_943736015.1 Tridacna crocea | reverse complement strand
AGGGTTAAACAAATTTACTTCCTTTTGGTTTGCAAATTCTGCAAAAATAAATCGGAGAAACGCTCCTTGTTTTCAATGTAATACAGCAATTACGAATTTTCCTGTCTCACACACGTGTGAGATAAGAAAATAGTGCTGTATTTGGTCAACACTTTGTAATTATACGTTTCATTCTAAAACATTACTGACCAAGGTTCCTTTAAAAATTGTGGTCAAAATTCTTAGTTGTTATAAAGTTGTTAATTTAATCACTTGCAGACTCAAAACAAAATCAATATATGCAGGTTTCCACGTAACTATTTTTCGTTCATAATGTGTACATGTCAAAGTAAGCGCACAGGCTTCATGTAAATTTCACTACACATGTTACATGTGTGCCTCTTGTTTAACACATTTTGGACTATAATTCTTGTTAATCAGTAATGTGATAAAAAGAATCTGACACTCGTTGGTTTTTGAGGTAAAAAATTACTAAACTCGTCCACAAAGAAATATTAAGCTCGCAAAAGGCTCACTTAATTACATTTTTTGTACGCTCGTTTGATAAATCCTCATCTCAAAAGCCAACTCATGTCAGACCCTGTATTTGTCATCTTCAAAAATGCAATTTTTCTCCAGCGGTGAAACTTTTCAGGATAATTATATTACTTAAAGACACCAAGCATCTACAAGTGAACTAAAGTTTTGAATTCATCAAATGTCATTTCTCGTTAAGAGCTATAAACGTAACTTACACATAACATGTCCTAGAGCTGTCAAATATTGCGGAAATAAATATGATATTGAATATATACAGGGTGACCAATCAAAATTGAATGTTAAGACTGTACACAAATTGAAATCAATCGATCAATCTGCTGTCAATATTGAAATGATGGATAAAATAATGACTCTAGGTACTTCTGAATCTTTTCGATGGCTTCGACATTTATAACAGAGTAATCGCAGGTTGACATAGTCCGATAAATCTTGCAGATTCATTAACTCTTTTACCACACAATCCCAATTTTTGACGACCCTGAGAAAGCTTTTGAAATCATTGTGGGAAAAGGAGAAAATGCTGGTCACCAGCATTTTCTTCCTTTTCCCACAATGTTTTCGACCTTTCAAAAATGAAATTTCAGTGTCTGGTTCACTTTTAATTTGTCGTCTGCAATTGCTTTCGATTGGGGCAAACCTAGAATTTTGTCGTTTGGTAATGAATTAACTAACCAATCAGCAAACACTCACATAATTGGTAGATGGCAAGTTACGGGGTACATTCTGATTTCTTCCGGCAGTTAATTCTTTGCTTGTCGACAAAAATATAAGGCTTGTCCAAATTTAAAGCAATTTGCAGACGACAAGACGTATATGAAATGTCTCAAATGACATTGTTTGTCTGTGTGAAGGTAGAAAACATTCTGGAGGACGGAGAAAATGCTGGTTACCAAGAAATTTTCCTCCGGCCAAGATGTTTTCAAAACCTTTTTTGCTCAGGGTCTTTCAAACGCAGAATTATTTGCAACAGAGTTAACCCTTTACCAAACAATCCCTGGTTTTTACGACCCAGAGGAAGAGGCCTTCTGAAAACATTGTGGGAAAAGGAGAAAATGCTGGTAACCAGCATTTTCTCCTTTTCCAACAATGTTTTCTACTCTTCGAAGGTCAAGTTTCAAATTTTGAGTCACGTTTATTTTGTAATCTGCAAATGCTTTCAAATTGGACAAGTCTAAATTTATGTCGTTTGGTAGAGTTTAACCCTTTCCCAAACAATCCCTGCTTTTTACGGGTCAGGAATAGAAGCCTTTTGAAAACATTGTGGGAAAAGGAGAAAATGCTAGTAACCAGCATTTTCTCCTTTTCCCACAATGTTTTCTACCCTATAATATAGAAAAATCATCTTTTTAGCAACTGTTAATTTGTCATCTGCAAAATGCTTTCAATTTAGTCTGGTCCAAAATATTTACCATTTGGGAAAGGGTTTAAGGTATTGATTGACTGATGAATAATTTACAAAATTTTAACAGCTACAGCTAATAACCGATACGGTAACCTGTTACTTAATAATCTTTTGCATTTATGATTCAGAAAGAAAACGTCGTAGGAAAAGTAGAAATATAACAAGCATCTTTCCTTTACCCACAATGTTTGAAGTTTTTCTTCATTTTATCAGTGACAAGTGATACGTGAGACACGTGTTCTTAAAACAGGCGCACCACATGCGGATACAAACGCTTCGGCAAATATATCCTTTTGCAGTAAAGATCTGGCTAGAAAGGGGCCTAATTGCGTCAAAAACTTTTAGAGTTACCTATCTTGTTGTATAGGTTTTAGCCTAAACAAGTTGGCTTCTTTAAAAAAGAAGCCAGGAGAGGTCAGCATCAATGTTTCCAAATAGTTTATTGGCTTTCAATGTCAATATATTTTGGTACATGTAAACAAACGAGTAAAAAAGCCGCCGCGTAGAAACCTCATATGCTTTACATGACGGTAATTTGACCTTCTTGTCGCGTTTTCAAGTTGCATGTTCTTGTCCAGCGGTCTTCTTTCTCTTTTTTAAAGAAATTCTTATTTTTTCTTCTGTTTAAAAAATACTAAAATTATTAGAGAGATTATTTGCAGCCATGGCAAATTACTAAACTAAATCATTTCTAAAATTCATCATTTATAAAAATAAACCACGTCTATTTCCTATTTCGGTTTTTTTTTTTTAATTTCGCTTTATTTACAAATCATGACGAACCAGACTGTATCAGATCAATTACGCTAGAAGAAATAGAATTACACAGCAAATTCTGTGGCTGTCTGCCTTTTAAACTCACCACTGTTGGAGAGGTCTGATGACCTCTCCAATTAGAGGTAAATATCTTCAACAATTACAGAGATGTGTAGAAAGGTTAACTTTTCCGCATCGTGATAGAGATATTCGATGACGCCTCGGGTTTTACGGAAACAGCCGAGAAAAAATGAACAACGGGGACTTGATGGCCCTATATCGTTCCACTTCCTTTTAAAAAAGCAATACACTCAACTCTTAACTATTCCACAACTAGGACTTGTTCATACCAAATGCAGTAAATGATGAAAAAATTAAAAGTGGCTGTAAATGCGTAAACTGTCTTTGAAAATGAAGAAGACAGCGTGGAAGAAGGATAAGTGCTGGCGACAACGTTTTAATTCTTTACCAAACAATCCCTGCTTTTTACGACCCCGAGATAGAAGCCTTTTGAAAGCATTGTGGGAAAATGAGAAAATGCTGGTAACCAGCATTTTCTCCTTCTCCCACAATGTTTTCTACCCAGCTGGAAAAAAATTCGATTTTCGAGGTACGTTTATTTTATTATCTGCAAATGCTTTCAATTTGGACCAGTCTTAGATTTTGTCATTTGTTAAAGGGCTGAAAGGCCTTCTTCCTCTAGGTCCTAAGAAATCGGGCGGGATGATGTGGTAAGGATTGTATGGCAACCACAAAGACGTCAAACCATGGATATATGGCAATACAATTTCTTATAAAAAAATTATGCCTAAACCCCCCCCCCCCCCCACACACACACACAAAAGGTCTTCGTTACAAGCCAAGATGGTGTCAGTAAATATATTGGGACGAAAAAGAAACGCAGGGTAACCTTTCAAGGTAGTTTAGAGGTGTATAACTAGATCGAGAATTCTAAATTATGATTTTATGTTTACCACTGATCAGTTTTGAATATTTTGACGAAATTTCATTTCAGTGGGGCCAGTAGGAAATGAGATCAAAGTGTTTAGAACGCTGAAGTGGTATTTGTCAAGGAAACCCATTGTGTGAAATAAATAGTTTGAAAGAAACAGAGACATATTGTTCAAATATTGGCTTAAAGGTCAACCCACTAAGCAAATGAATACCTTCTAGGTTGAAGGGAGAGTACTCATGACAAAGTTTGGTTTATTTTTGTATATGTAGTCTCCCTTTGATCATTAGGAAGAAGCAGGAGTAACGCCCCTTGACAGTAGGATGCATGACGAATAGAGAGAAAAATGCTATAGGTTTGTTCCTGAAAACTATGATATTGAAATACTAGTATCTCTAGCCTTTTACATTTAATTTCCAACATTACAATCAATTACCTCGATCTATAAATATTCATGAGAAAAGAAATGGAGTAGCGCGCATAGGACGAACAAGCCATGGAACGAAATTGGTTTTAGAACGAAAAAGCCCAGGGTCAGAAGGCAAATTTGTATCAGTGCGCCAATAAAAGGCTATGAGCGAGAGAAGCTATTTTCAATCAAAAATAAGTATCTCAATGATCGATGGCCTCGCCCAATGTATTTTAATATGCCATTTCAAATTACATATCTAAGTGCCAGGGAAAAACTCATTTGTCTGTGAAAAAAATGAGTTTAACTGGATTTATTTCCTTCGGCTTTGCACAAAATAAGATACATGGTTATCAAAATTCAACCTTGAACTCATAGTGGTATTTTCTTCGACAAATACCAAAAAAACGGCTTCTTATTGACAGTAACCCCTCCTCAGTAAAAAAAGTAGTGACTGACTGCATATGGAAACTAAAAGCCTGTTCAGTATAACGTATGGTGCCCTGCGTTTCTTTTTCGTCCTAGTATACAAGCAGTGCTAATCAAGTATCATTTCTGAGAAATTTTAATCAATTCTTGCATGTTGAACTTTTACAGTAAGGAAGATTTCCGAAACCGAGTTGAACGGTAACAATTTTTACGGCAAAAATGTAAGGTTTAGAAACAAACAGACGGAAAGGCAAAAAACCAAGTTCAAGTTACGTTTTCAACTCATTAGTGAAACCATCAACATCGAAATAAGCCTTTGTCACGAAAACCTGAAATTATTCCATCTTAACTCTTTACCAAACGACAAAATTTTAGAATGGTCCAAATTGAAAGCATTTGCAGACGACAAAATCAATGTGACTAAAGAATTGAAATTTGTTTAAGGAAGGGAAGCAAACATTCTGGGAAATGAAGAAAATTCTGATTATCAGCATTTTCTCCTTTTCCAACAATGTTTGCAAAAAGCTTCTTTCACAGGGGTGTTAAAAGTCCGGATTGTGTGGTAAAGGGTTAACTCTTTACCGAACGACATTTTTTTGGAATCCAGATTGAAAGCATTTGAAGACATTGAACAACATGAGACTCAAAAAAATGAAATTTGTTTTCAGAAGGCCATAGAAAACATTGTGGGATAAAGAGACAAGAGGACCATGATGGTCCTATATCGCTCACCCGAATACCAAGCTGTAAAATCAAACTTGTGACCCCTGAGCAGGGCCAGTTTTGACCCCAGGGGCATCCTAAGAAAAAACTTGGTAGAGGTCCACTAGGAGTTGCTACTTACAAAATATCAAAGCTCTACAGCTTCTAGTTTCAGAGAAGTAAAATTTTAAAGTTTTCCTTCTTTGTTCATATGTTTCGAACTTGTGACCCCTTGGGCGGGGCCAGTTTTGACCCCAGGGGCATAGTATGAAGAAACTTTGTAGAATTCCACTAACAGATGCTACATACCAATCTCAAAACTCTACGCCTTCTAGTTTCAGAAAATAAGAATTTTAAAGTTTTCCTTCTTTGTTCCTATGTTTCAAACTTTCGACCCCCGGGGCGGGATCAGTTTTGACCCAAGAGGCATCATATAACAATCTTGGTAGAGGTTCACTAGGAGATGCTACATACCTAATATCAAAGCTCTGCACTTCCTAGTTTAAGACAAGAAGAATTTTAAAGTTTTCCTTCTTTATTTCTGTTTCAAACTTGTGACCACCGGGACGGGGCCAGTTTTGACCCCAAGGACATCATATGAACAATCTTGGTAGAGGTCCGCTAGGAGATGTTACATACCAAATATCAAAGCTCTGCACCACCTAGTTTCAGAGAAGAATTTTAAAGTTTTCTTTCTTTGTTCCTATGATTCAAACTTGTGACCCCCGGGGCGGGACCAGTTTTGTCCCCAGGGACATCATATGAACAATCTTGGCAGAGGTCCACTAGGAGATGCTACATACCAAATATCAAAGCTCTGCACTTTCTAATTTCAGAGAAGATTTTAAAAGTTTTCCCTCTTTGCTCCTAAGTTTCAAACTTGTGACCCCCGGGGCGGGGCCAGTTTTGACCCCAGGGGCATCATGTGAACAGTCTTCGTAGACGTTCACTAGGAGATGCTACATACCAAATATCAAAGCTCTGTGCCCTCTAGTTTCAGAGAAGAAGAATTTTGAAGTTTTCCTTCTTTGTTCCTATAATACAAACTTGTGACCCCCGGGGCGAGGCCAGTTTTGACCCCAGGGGCATCACATAAACAATCTTCGTAGACGTCCACTAGGAGATGCTACATACCAAATATCAAAGCTCTGCGCCTTCTAGTTTCAGAGAAGTATTTTAAAGTTTTCCTTCTGTGTTCGTATGTCTCAAAATTGTGACCCCCGGGATGGGGCCAGTTTTGACCCCAGGGGCATCATATGAACAATCTTGGTAGAGGTCCACTAGGAGATGCTACATACTAAATAACAAAGCTCTGCACTTTCTAGTTTCGGAGAAGATTTTTAAAGTTTTCCTTCCTTGTTCCTATGTTTCAAACTTGTGACCCCCGGGGCGGGACCAGTTTTGACCCCCGGGGCGGGACCAGTTTTGACTCCAGGGGCATCATATGAACTATCTTCGTAGAGGTTCACTAGGAGATGCTACATACCAAATCTCTTCGCTCTTTAGTTTCAGAGTGGAAGAATTTTAAAGTTTTCCTTCTTTGTTCGTAAGTATCAAAATTGTTACGCCCGGGGCGGTGCCCAGTTTTGACCCCAGGGGCATCATATGAACAATCTTTCTTGGTAGAGGTCAACTAGGAGATGCTACATACCAAAAATCAAAGCTCTGCGCCTTCTAGTTTCAGAGAAGAAGAATTTTAAAGTTTCCTTCTTTGTTCCTATAATACAAACGTGTGACCCACGGGGCGAGGCCAGTTTTGACCCCAGGGACATTATATGAACAATCTTCGTAGACGTTCACTTTTCGTTGCCATGGCAACCAGAATTATGGCTGGAATTCAATCTCTTGAACAACTTTGGTAGTGCTTCACCAAAGGAACATCCCTCCTAAGTTTCATCAAGATTGGCCCAGTGGTTAAGGAGGAGATGTTTAAAGAAATTGTGGACGACGCACGACGGACATTGGATGATCACAAAAGCTCACCAAGAGCACTTCGTGCTCAAGCGAGCTAAAATGCTGGTTACCAGCATTTTTTCCTTTTCACACAAAGTTTTCGAAAGCATTTTTCCTCCAAAGTGTCGCTTAAAGTCTGGATTATGTGGTAAGGGGTAAACGTACAAAAGCAGTTGTGTTAGCGTGCAGTTGTTTTTTTTTTTGCTCTAAACAAAGAAGGTAAATAGAAAGCACACTTTGTTGGGAAGATAGAAGTTATTTCCCTTGATCAATTTAACTCTGGCTGCTGAGCGCGACTTGCTGGCCTTTTGCGAACAGTGTAGATCAAGATCAGACTGCACAGAACGTGCAGTCTGATCTTAGATCTACACAGTCCGATTAGGAGGTATTATTCCGCTAAACATTATCTTGAACAGTAATACATGGGTTATTAATACTGTCTTGAATCGAAAATTGGAGTTTGTTAAACGTATCCTTGCAAAATGTTAAGTGAACGATGAAAATATAGTAACGACACCAATGTCTTGTACACACGTCCATGACCAATTTATCCATCCCAAGCTTGTTTCCTCGTCCAGTATAGTGTGCCTTTCATTTTATTTTCGATTCGAGAGTAGAGGGACAGAAAGAACATTGTTAGAAAAGGAGAAAATGTTTGTAACTAGCTGTTTCTCGTTTAACTCTTTACCAAACGACAAAGTTTTGGGCAAGTCCAAATTCAAAGCATTTGCACACAAAACAAGAGGGCCATGATGGCCCTGAATTCGCTCACTTGAGTCTATTGACCAAATATGAAGCATTTTCAATCTAGTTTCCCACTGACCTACTTTTTTAATCAGACATTACCCATTATCAAACACTTTTGAAATATCAATAAGACAAACATTCTGACCAAGTTTCATGAGTATTGGACCGAAAATGTGGCCTCTACAGCATACAAAAGGTTTTTCTAAGATTTGACCAAATGACCTAGTTTTGGACCTGACAATTACACATTATCAAACTCTTTTTGCGACATCAAAACAAACATTCTAACCAAGTTTGAAGAGTATCAGGCAGACAATGTGGCCTCTAGAGTGTACACAAGGTTTTTCTAATATTTGACCCAGTGACCTGGTTTTTGACTCCACATGACCCATTTTCAAACTCAAGACAAATATTATGAGCACGTTTCAGGAGTATCAGACTGAAAATGCGTCCTCCAGAGCATACACAAGGTTTTCATAACATTTGACCTATTGACCCATTTTCAAACTAGTCCAAGATATTATCAAGATAGTTATTCTGACCAACTTTCAAGAATTTTGGACTGAAAATGTGGCTTCTAGAGCGTAGAAAAGGTCTTTCTAACATTTGACCTTGTGTCCTAGTTTTTGACCCAACATGACCCATTTTCAAACTCATCCATGATAACGTCAAGACAAACATTCAGACCAAATTTCAAGAGTTTTGGACAAAAAAGCGTACACAACATTTTTCTAAGACTTGACCTAGCTACACAGTTTTTGACCTGACATGGCCCATTTTCGAACTCGTCTGAGATATCAAGGCAAACATTCTGACCAAGTTTCATGAGAATCAAACTGAAAATGTGGCCTCTAGAGCATGCACAAGGTTTTCTAAGATTTAACCTAGTGACCTAGTTTTTGACCCAAAATGACCCATTTTCAAACTCGTCTGAGATATCGAGGCAAACATTCTGACCAAGTTTCATAAGTATCGGACTGAAAATGTGGCCTCTAGAGCATACACAATGTTTTTCTAGGATTTAACCTTGTGACCTAGCTTTAGACTCGACATGCCCCAATTTCGAACTCATCCAAGTTTTCATCAAGGCAAACACTCTGACCGGGTTTCATGAGTATCGGACGAAAAATGTGCCCTCTACAGCATACGTAAGGTAAAAAGTTAAGAACGGACGACGCATACAGCACCATCGTAATAGCTCAGGTGAGCTAAAAACAAAAGGACCATGATGGCCCTGTATGGCGAACCTGAGTACCAAGCTGTGAAATCAAACTTGTGACCCCTGGGCAGGGACAGTTTTGACCCCAGGGGCATCCTAAGAAAAAACTTGGTAGAGGTCCACTAGGAGATGCTACATACCAAATATCAAAATTCTGCACCACCTAGTTTCAGAGAAGAATTTTAAAGTTTTCTTTCTTTGTTCCTATGATTCAAACTTGTGACCCCCGGGACGGGACCAGTTTTGACCCCAGGGACATCATATGAACAATCTTGGCAGAGGTCCACTAGGAGATGCTACATACCAAATATCAAAGCTGTACGCCTTCTAGTTTCAGAGAAGAAGAATTTTGAAGTTTTCCTCCTTTGTTCCTATGTTTCAAACTTGTGACCCCCGGGGCTGGGCCAGTTTTGACCCCAGGAGCATCATATGAACAATCTTGGTAGACGTCCACTAGGAGATGCTACATACCAAATATCAAAGCTCTGCGCCTTCTAGTTTCAGAGAAGAATTTTAAAGTTTTCCTTCTTTGTTACTATCATACAAATTTGTGACCCCCGGGATGGGGCCAGTTTTGACCCCAGAGGCATCATATGAACAATCTTAGTAAAGGTCTACTAGGAGATGCTACATACCAAATATCGAAGCTCTGCGTCTTCTAGTTTCAGAGAAGAAAAATTTTAAAGTTTTCCTTCTTTGTTCCTATCATACAAACTTGTGACCCTTGGGGCGGGACCAGTTTTGACCCCAGGGGCATCATATGTACAATCTTGGTAAAGGTCCACTAGGAGATGCTACATACCAAATATCAAAGCTCTGCGCCTTCTAATTTCAGAGAAGAAGATTTTTAAAGTTTTCCTTCTTTGTTCCTGAGTTTCAAATTTGTGACCCCTGGGGCGGGGCCAGTTTTGACCCCAGGGGCATCATATGAACAATCTTGGTAGAGATCCAGTAGGAGATGCTACATACCAAATATCAAAGCTGTATGCCATCTAGTTTCAGAGAAGAAAAATTTTGAAGTTTTCCTCCTTTGTCCCTATGTTTCAAACTTGTGACCCCTGGGGCGGGGCCAGTTTTGACCCAAATATCAAAGCTGTATGCCATCTAGCTTCAGAGAAGAAAAA
Source organism: Tridacna crocea (assembly GCA_943736015.1). Lineage (NCBI taxonomy): Eukaryota > Metazoa > Mollusca > Bivalvia > Cardiida > Cardiidae > Tridacna > Tridacna crocea. The sequence continues at coordinate 33,764,127 of OX031064.1, read as the reverse complement.
TTTTGAAGTTTTCCTCCTTTGTCCCTATGTTTCAAACTTGTGACCCCTGGGGCGGGGCCAGTTTTGACCCCAACGGCATCATATGTACAATCTTGGTGGAGGTCCACTAGGAGATGCTACATACCAAATATCAAAGCTCTGCTCCTTCTAGTTTCAGAGAAGAAGAATTTTAAAGTTTTCCTTCTTTGTTCCTATGTTTCGAACTTTTGATCCCCGGGGCGGGGCCAGTTTTGACCCCAGGGGCATCATATGTACAATCTTAGTAGAGGTCTACTAGGAGATGCTACATACCAAATATCAAAGCTCTGCGCCTTCTAGTTTCAGAGAAGAAAAGTTTACCTTCTTTGTTCATAAGTTTCAAACTTGTGACTCCCGGGGCAGAGCCAGTTTTGACCCCAGGGGCATCATATGTACAATCTTGGTAGAAGTCCACTAGGAGATGCTACATACCAAATATCAAACCTCTGTGCCTTCTAGTTTCAGAGAAGAAGAATTTTAAAGTTTTCCTTCTTTGTTCCTATGTTTCAAACTTGTGACCCCTGGGGCGGGGCCAGTTTTGACCCCAGGGGCATCATATGAACAATCTTGGTAGAGGTCCACTAGGAGATGCTACATACCAAATATCAAAGCTCTAGGCATTCTAGTTTCTGACAAGAAGATTTTCAAAGATTTTGCTATTTTTTTCCTTTTGGTTGCCATGGCAACCAGAATTATGGCTGGAATTCAATCTCTTTGAACAACTTTGGTAGAGCTTCACCCAAGGAACATCCCTGCTAAGTTTCATCAAGATTGGCCCAGTGGTTTAGGAGAAGAAGATGTTTATAGAAATTGTGGACGACGGACATTGGGCGATCACAAAAGCTCACCATGAGCACTTTGTGCTCAGGTGAGCTAAAAATGTGAATCGACCATTTATATTCGATTTAGGAAGGGTAGAAAACATTGTGGGAAAAGCATAAAATGCTGGAAACCAGCATTTTCTCGTTTTCCTACAATGTTTTCAAAAGCTTTCTTTCTCAGGGTCGTTAAAAGGCAGGACTGTTTGGTAAAGAGTTGACCACAAAATTTATAACCATTCATGACAAACCATATTATTAGATCCAAAAGTTTCAACTACAATGCTTTCAAAACAGACGACCCTTAGCCTTACACTTCTAAATACTGATAAATTATAAGTAAACGGTATGGACCTGCAGATGTTGCACTTTTAGAGGTCTCTACTTCTGTCAAAAGACCTGGCAGTATAGATCAAAGGGTACACACCGCACTCTGATCTTGATCTAAACTGCCTGCACAAGCAATCAAATCCTTCTTTGGCCCTAAGACAGTTAACTCTTTACCAAATGACAATATTTTAGACTGGTCCAATCTGAAAGCATTTGCAGACGACAAAATGAATGTGACAATAGATTGAAGTTGCTTTATGGAAAGTAAGAAAGCATTGTGGGAAAAGGAGAAAATGCTAGTTACCAGTATTTACTCCTTTTCCTACAATGTTTTCAAAAGGCTTCTTTCTCAGGGTCGTTAAAAGTCAGGATTGTGTGGTACATAGTTAAATATTAACACAAAGTTCAGGTAACAACTTAAGTTCATTCTCTCATACACCGTGGCAGTACAAATCCAACAACCCATACAAATCATATTTCATACATGACTTTATTTTGGACCTGTTTCACAGTTATCAACTATCACAGAATAACATGACAAAACACAATATTAGCCTACTTTACATTATTATGTATCACAGTTTTACACCGATACTCAATCATTCCACCATGACAATATGACAAGCTTTTTATTTTCAATCTTATATAGGAAACTTCAATCTTTCTAGTAAGATCTATCAGTAATTATGGACTGCAAATACATCAGATCAACGTTACACCAACATTCATATTTTCAGCAGGAATGAGCTTATTTACGGCCAGCTTTGTCCGACAATCACTAGATTCAAACATGAGCCACACTTACATGTTGTACATAATAAAATTAAAATTACAGAAATAAACCATCTCTATAACACATGATTGTATATTATGAAAGACCCGGATCCCTATATCAAATACTTTCAACTTTGTTCAGTATTGAACAAATTTGACCCTAGGTATCCCTTGGGTAATATAATCTATGTCCATTTCCTAGGATGGTATTGTCTCACAATTCCTTCCCATTCACAAATAACAGTCAGCTTATAAAGCCTTCCAACCACCTTTTCAATCGGTTTAGCATATGCAAAACCTTCAGACATATATCACTGCTTGATTTGAAACATTTCTGTTCCGAAACAGTAAGTTTGCCTGAATCAACGTAAACTATTCACCGGATTCACAAGACGTTGACCTGTAAATAGAGATAAATGAATTCAGCACCTCCATTACACCTTGTTTCATCAAAGTAATCGTCCCAAATATATAGTGTCACCTTCCGCACCTATGTTCTTCAAAGGGACAAAACCAAGATGCCTGTATTGCTCCAAGACATATTTATCTCCAACATTAACTTCCACATGTACCCCTGTAGAACCTTTACACTTCAAAGCTGAAAGAGCAGCTGCTAATAATCTCTTTGTTAATGCCAGATCTTCCACACGACTTGGTATCACATCCAGCTTGATTGTTGAGGGGAAGGATGACTCAATTAGACCTGCAGGTAACTCTGTTTGGTCCGAGTGAAAACTTGCTATTACCTCCTGAAACAAAACAATTAACCCTTTACTCCATAGATACTCATTTTTACGCATAGATTGCAGGAATCTTTGAAAAACATTGTGGCGAAAGGTGAAATTGCTCGTGATGAGCAATTTCACCTTTTGCCACAAAGTTTTCTACGTTATCAAAAGGTGTCATATACACATAAGAAATGGCTTTATCCCTGCTGTTATTTAGGGTCAATTAGAGATACCGTAGAAATGCCTTATGGGGTAAAGGGTTGAATCATCATCATAGTCCATAAATGTATCGCATCATGATCAAAAAGAGCATACATTTTCAACAAGGACAAACCTAAATTATGTTTTATGGAAAATGGTCAATATTCAGAGAAAATAAAAACAAGAGGGCCAAGATAGCCCTGGATCGCTCACCTGAATTTTTTTTAGTGGACCATAGCCAATTTATTTTTTGAGGTATTGAAACACTGGAAACATTATCATTATTTTGCCAAGCAATTTTCAAAAGGTCACCTGTAAAAGTCATTTCAAAATCCGACCTGCAGTCTCAGGAAAGAATCATTTTTAGGAGTTTCTTAACTTCCGTATAGTGCAAGCAGCCCCCATTTACCAGAGCCATGTTTCTTCACCTATCAAAATTTTGCGAACACTTTTTGAAACGAGTCTTTCAAGGAACATTTCTGTGAAATTATTTCAAAATCTGACCGGCTATTTCAGAGAATTTTCAAGAATTTCTTCATGTCTGTATAGTGCAAGTAGCCCCATTCACCAGAGCCACATTTCTTGATGGATCAAAATTTCATGAACAAAATTTAAAAAGGGTCATCCGGGGCAGGGCCAGTCTTGACCCCAAGGGCATCATTTGAACAAACTTGATAAGAGGTCCACTAGTAGATGCTACATACCAAAATTTTAATATCAAAGTTCTATGCCTTTTAGTTTTTTGAGAAGAAGAATATCGAAGTTTTCATTGTTTGTTCCTATATTTGAACTTGTAACCCCCGGGGCGGGGCCAGTTTTGACCCCCTAGGCATCATGTGAACAAACTTGGTAAAGGTCCACTAGGAGATGCCACATACCATAAAAATATATCAAAGCTCTATGCCGTCTAGTTTCAGAAAAGAAGATTTTCAAACATTTTGTTTTTTATTCCTTTTTGTTTTCATGGCAACCAGAGTTATGGGTGGAATTGAATTCTTTGAACAATTTTGGTAGAGCTTCACAAAAGGAACATCCCTGCCATGTTTCATCAAGATTGGACAAGTGGTTCAGGAGAAGAAGATGTTTAAAGAAATTGTTGAAGGACGCAGGGCAACCACAATAGCTTACCTATAGCACTTTGTGCTAAGGTGAGTTAAAACCAAAGTCTACCTCAGCTGGCGTCAACTCCGCCACATTTTCAGGTTTGCTATATTTTTCACACATGGATGGAAACCAGGCTACATTCATTTTTTGTCGAAGCTGTTTGGCATCGGCAGCAGCCACCACATAGCCCATGACGCCCTCTTCATCTTCAACGACAAAACACAGTTCTGGACTCAGCGTCAGAAGTGGTCCAACAACCCTGTTAAATAGAAAATTCATTTTCTAGTATTTACATCTATCTTTAACATATTCCAAATAAATGCCCACTAGTCCACATTATCTATGCTTGCATGAAGTTTGCTCTACCATTACTACGCTCAAAGTTCTTCCAAAGTCACTGGCAGTGGTCCAACATTAGTATGGTCAAAATAACACTAATTATCTCCTGGGAAAGAGGAAATAATCCTGGGCCCATATTAACCAACCATTCTTAAGAACGTTCTTGGTCTTAATCTTCAAGATTTTCTATGATAGTAACAGAGCTTCTGATTGGCTAAACCAATTGGTTTCGCCAATCAGAAGCTCTGCTACTTTCACACTGATAAACTTCTGAAGAATAAGCCTAAGAATGTTCTTAAGAAAGGATGGAGAATACGGACCCCGTAGCAATCTTCATCAATTCTCCAGGAGAAACTGCTTGAGCTGGGGATTCACAAACTCCCCTTCCCTCTGTTTAATGCCATCCTTGGATACCCCAGGGTCTCCCTATTTGCTACGCTACATCGACCCCTGGGACAATTAATTGAATTTCCCTCCCTTTACCGCTGGTCGAATGCTGGCTTTTCATTGGTTCCATCATCATTTTGTGATGGGCGAGTGGACTGTACGCTATGACGTTTCGTATCGATTTTCGGCGGCTGATTCAAAGTTTTATTATTTAATTGTCCCAGGGTCGATGTAGCGTAGCAAATACGGAGACCCCGGGGTATCTGAGGATGTTTTAATGCCAGGTCAAGTCAAATTGATAAATAGGGCTAAATGAATGAACATGAGTTTTGCAGCAGTAGAAAAAATCTGAGGAGGATTATCTCCTTTTCCCATTATGTGTAAAACCAATGTCATCTTCCCGGTTGTCCTATCATCTTCGGCTTCAGGAATGTAAATAATGATCTTTGATCTTCAAAGCCTGCTACTGGAAATTCCTTGACACAACTATAAATGGGGGAGTACTTGCAATGCTTGAGCGCTTAGTACTGGATAGAAACATTGAATTGTCTTACTAGAGTGTTAGTGCTAACTTTTGTACTAATATTGATTAAACCAAAGGAACGTTTTGAAGATTCGGTACCTCTTTGCAAAGCTTAATCAAATTGTTATTCATAATCACACAAACTTGCTCTTACTTGTCTCCAATTACGTCAGGAAATTCTGGGAAGACCTCCGAACCATCCATGCCATCATCACACGTCTTCAGACAAACATCATACACGGCAGTCTGAAATATCCATAAGGTTTAACTAAATTCTCATTTCCCTCATGACTTGAAACTTTTGTTTGAAGGGGTGTTCCATTGCACCCGACTGTGGTCTAATTACCATGGAAACTCAGTCATATTCTTCCAACTTTTCTACAGGAATAGGCCTTGGCTCTGCAAATCTTTTTTTTTGAACATTATTCTAGAACTGATTTTGGATTATGAATAATCCACCGAAGTAAATTATATTCAACAATCAAGCATAAGGGTGAAGTGCGCATCACCAAAGTTCGTTTAGTTAGTTTGGTATTTAACACCATTTTCAACATTATTTCAGTAATATTACAGTGGCCCGCCATCTATCTGTGCTTTCCTGGAGTTTCATTATGTACCAGTACTCTGTGAAATACCTTTCCAAACCACTGGCTGCGTTCCCACAACCATTGTTGAAACAATAAAGGGACACGGGAGGAATGAACTCTTTTTGCAAAGACTATCATCAACTCTTTGAAAAAGATATATGCCAAACTTCAGCTTAGAGCCAGTGACCCCTAATCTCAAGTCTTGTATGCTTTCAACTGTAAAATCAGGTTTGGCTCTGAGAATTTCTTGGAATACCAATTTAGATACACAAAAGTCACGCTGGCTTTCATCTGTAGTCAGTTGCAAATGGAAAAAGTCATTCAAAAGAAGTTCCTAGACACCTTTTGAAAACACTTTGGGCAAAAGAAAAAAACAAACAACATCACTGGCTTTTTCTCCAATCTTCACCATGTTTGCGACTCTTTTCAAAGCAAATCTAATCATTTTATCAGTTCTTTCTATGCAAATGTTTTCGATTTGGACAAATCTACAAATTTGCTGTTAATGAACAAGTTAACTTTCCACAATTCATGAGAATGAGTGAATTCACAATGCAATGCAGTAACAGCAATTAAACATTACTTCAACAATAAGAGAGAAGTCTGAGCACATGTAAATTAACTAAAATAGCTCACCTCATCTGAGGGCTTGTATGGCCTGTAGTTATAAACTTTATGGAGAATTCTATCTGGTGGTCTGATAAACAGTAGATCAACAACTGTTGCTATTGGAAGCATTCTCTGTTGATTAAAAAAAGGAAGAAGTTGTGAATAAAACTATAAATTTGCATAATGTGCAGGTCTGGTCAGCTTGTTTGACCACCCTTAATGCACGCGCAACTTAGTCTGAAATAAAAATATAATATGACAGCTAAAAGTATTGAAGATGACTTCAAGATATATTTCCTGCTTCAAAGCAAAAATTTGATTTTCCCACCCAGTTCCCGCTTCCAGTTTTTCTTTGAAGTTGAAGAATACTTAATTAGAAAAGTATTTTAAAAGCTGCCATACTGACAATGTTTGGTCCTTATCTCAAGTGTTTAAATATGTAAGACTACGTCAGGCACTCGACCTGGACTTTTTGTTAGGATTCTTCACTTAGAGAAAGTATATTACAAGACTCATTCTTTTTTTTCTTCAAATTATTCAAACTGTTGTTCTTGCATTCTCTGTCTCATTAGTCTATAAGAAAAGCTACACTCTTTACCACACAATCCTGACTTTTAATGACCCTAAGAAAGAAGCATTTTGAAAAATTGTAAGAAAGGAGAAAATGCTTTTCCAACAAGATTTTCTACTTTGCTCTAGACAAATTTCACTCTTTGAGTCATGTTTATACGGTCTTCTGCAAGTGCCTTCAATTTGAACCAGTCTAAAATTTTGTTGTTTGGTAAAGAGTAAAATTTACAGAGTAAAAGTTACAATGCTGCTCAACAGGAAACATCGTTCTACCTTTCCCCGAGTTTAATTTTAGTTAACACCAGACAAATAGTGCAAGGACAAGCTTTTATCAAATCTTTAACTAAATCCAAAGTTTTTTTTTTTTTTAACCTAACATAAATTCTGTACAAAAAGTCTCGGTCAAGCCTGAAAAAAATAATATTCTTTTGTCTGCAAAAAAAGATAGGTATCTATAATCAGGTCATCAGAAGCATATGAATAAACAACAGAAATCAAAAACATCAGAAAGAAAGCCAAGGATATTCCTCACTTTTATATAAAGATTATAAAGTTTTGTATTGAACCATGCCCCATCAAAATAGCATATGCTTGTTCTATCAACATACACTATTTATGATTTTTTGTAATTATATTCTACATCACTATCAGTGAGCGACGACACTTTATCAAAATATTTCTTGTGTAGGACTAGGAAAACCCCCCACATACATTATAGAATATGTTTAGTCTGATGGTTTTGACAGTAGGAATCCACATGCTTCTGGGTTCTGAAAACAATTTGTTAGTCCATACTCTTCAAGGACTTGGGAGTTCTTTCGCTTTAACCATGGCACAAAGTAGTTTTAGTCCCTAGTAACACATTTACACAAACTGCATATTCCCCCTAAACCTAATAGAAACAGAAAGAACATATCAAAAGATCTTTTTTCTACTAGAAACAACATACTCTTTCCTTCATTCAAAATTTACTTTTTCTATGATCCGCCTTTCCATTTCAAATAGCACATACTTTAACAAAGTTCAATCTCCACCCAATACATCTGCTGTCAGAGCTTAGCGACATAAACAGACTTATGACGCAGACCTCTGATGTTAAAATTCTCTGGACCTCTATAACAAAACTTCAATATGCAATGACATATATACAGATATCATAATGAACTTTATGGTAGGTAGAGAATGAATCTAAGCAAAGTACTGAAGGATCAGAAATGGGTAAAGTGAATTTCCAAGTCCTTGGTATGTATATAAATCTGCAGCAGCCCTGTAAACAACACACTTGGGATAAGGACACATACATTGCAATCAAAATTAACTGCTATCAAAAAATATATATCACTATTTTCAAGCCTGGATTATAAAAAGCATTTTAAGTAACTCCCATCCAGTCAGTAGTTTGTCGCTGATATCATGGAAAAGAGGCCACAGCGCCGTTTTTCACTATACATACTTGAAACTCGGCTTGTAAGCCACCGTTGAAGCACCATGGTTCCTGATCTCCACTTAAGAATGATTCACGGTAGTCTTTAGTCATCCCTGTACAGGAGAGAAATGGGAAATACAAGATTAACTTTTTTAAGTTTATTTTTTTTTTAATAGTCTCAAACTTGAATTCCAGAACTTGTGAATACTTTGTCTTGAAGAAATGTAATTCTGTCTTATGACTCATAACTAAATTTATTTCAAAATTTGTAGTCTTTTTTCACTTAAAAAAAAGGTATCTTTAAATATATAATGAAGAAATGTCACCTACTGAATACATTTAAAATGAACACTATAACTACTGTAGAAGTAAATTTGAAGGTTATACATACAGTAATTTGCTTTTTCTTACTTACTCTGACTTGCCAGTTACATCACCTTGTGATCCTTTCATCCATAATCGTTCACCAGCAAAACAATTTCACAATTAAAAGTACCACAATTTTACAACCATGTTCAGCCATTACAAACATGTCAGGAACTTTTTCAAGCTAATTACATGTAAATACTATACTCTTCACTACATGCATTTATACAGTGTGTTGTGTATCATCTCTCTCTTAACACAAAAATATTTTGGAAATGGAAAAGTATTCCCTAAATCTCAGCAAATGATTCTGTGTATTCCCAAATTCAACACATTTTTCATTGCAGGAAATGGAGGAAATGCTGGCAAAACATTCTCATGATTTCCTGATTTTTTTATTTTTATTTTTGACTTAAGTAAGCCAGAAGTCTCTCATTAGGTCAAAGTTCAAAATGTCTCAAAATCTGGATTTTAAGCAAACAAATTGAACTACTAATTGTTTCTCTAAAGTGTATTGCTAAACTGAATGCTAATGACTATAAATATGAGACTGTAAAATGCATTTAACAAAGAGTATTTTTGTGTTCCTGATAAAAATATATCATGCTTATCCTTACAAAAGCTACCCAGCTATCAGCAGAAACTTTACAGCATCTGGTGATGCACTCACTGCCATTTGTTTTTTCTAAAATGGCTACAATCCAGATCACATCTCTTACAATACAAGCTCTCAAGTTGCAGCCTTCAGGCATTTACTCTTTACCAAACAATGCCAAAAGCAAAATACTTTGGAAAACAATGTAGAAAAAAGCTTAAATGATAGTAAACAGCATTTTTTTCCATTCCAACATTGTTTTCTACTCTTCAACAACAAAATCACTTCAGCTAAATTTTAATCATCTTCCAATGCTTCGAATTTTGGTCAAGCCCCAACTTTTTTTGTATGGTAAAGAGTTAAAACCGTATGTACAACATATATAAATAACCTCTGTATCTTGAATCGTCAAAAATTCACTAGAAGTTTATTTTCAAAACAACAAGAGGGCCATGATGGCCCTGTATCGCTCCACTGGCTTTTTAACCCTTTACCACACAAATTGAAGTGTTCATGACCATGAAAAAGAGGGACTTCAAAAACAATGAAAGCTGTCAGGCAGTACAAGCAGGTTAATTCATTAGCATGAAAGGTAAAATCCTTGGGAAAAAAAGCTGAATGATAGAAACCTTACTCTGAATTTATTATTCACCTCACGTGAGCATAACTATTAGCATCAAAAAAATGAATAACACTTGAAAACAGAATATTTTTCATAAAAAAACTTAATGTCTAGCACCAATCATGTATCAATGCAGTTTGATAATCAAGGGAGGTAAATAGTACCAGACTTTATCTTTCATAAAAAGAGTTATTTCCCTTGATTAATGTATAAATTAAAGTGACTATATCTTGAGGCCCATGTTAAACTTGTGATCCCTGGATGGAGCCAATTTTGACCCCAGACCTACAATATGAAACTAGAATGTGTGGTTATAAACACGAAGATTTTTAATCTTGCCCAATAAAAAGCCCTGTACAACAAGTTTGCTCATTAAAAGGTCCTGTAAAATATGTGACCCATGAGACAGGTTTATAAAGCCAATGTAAAACTTGTGACCCCTGGGATGGGGTCAAACTTGACCCCCAAAGTTAAAATTTTGGCCCTCTTGGTAGAAGCCCATTAGATAAAGCTACATGCAAAATTTGGTAGCCCTAGGCCTTATGGCTATGTACAAGTAGATTATTTAAGTTTCTTTATATAAGCCAATGCAAAACTTGTGATCCCCTGTGACGGGGCTAAATTTGACCCCAGGGCTATACTTTTGGGCACCCTTGGTAGAGAACCCCTAGATAAAGCTACATGCAAAATTTGATAGCCCTAGTCCTTATAGCTAGGTGCGACAAGATTTTTGAAAGTTTTCCCTATATAAGCCCATGTAAAATTTGTTACCCCCTGGGGCGGGGCCAAATTTGACCCCTAGGCTATAAGTTGGAAACCCTTGGTAGAGGTCTACTAGATAAAGCTACATGCCAAATTTGGTAGCCCTAGGCCCTATGGCTAGGTGGAAGAAGAATTTTGAAGTTCTCCCTATATAAGCCCATGTAAAACTTGTTACCCCCGGGGCGGGGCCAATTTTGACCCCAGGGCTATAATTTAGACACTCTTGGTAGAGGTCCACTAAATAAAACAACATCCCAAATTTGGTAGCCCTAGGTCCTATGCCTACGTAGAAGAAGAGTTTTAAAGTTCTCCCTAAATAAGCCCCTGTAAAACTTGTGACCCCCGGGGCGGGGCCAATTTTGACCCCAGGGCTATAATTTGAAGAAACTTGGTAGAGGTCCACTAATTAAAGCTACATGCCAAATTTGGTAGCTCTAGGCCTTACGGTTCCAGACAAGAAGATTTTCAAAGATTTTCAAAATTTTTCAGTTTTGTTGCCATGGCAACCAGAGTTTTTGAAGGAATTAAATTCTTTCAAGAAATTCTGAAGAGGACCATGGCAGGATCATTTCTGTGAAGTTTCATCAAAATTGGATAGGTAGTTTCAGAGAAGAAGATGTTTAAAGAAAAAGTTAACGCACGGACGGACGGACGGACGGACGGACGGACGGACGGACGGACGGACGCACGACGGACAACGGGCCATGACATAAGCCCGCTGGCCTTCGGCCAGTGGAGCTAAAAACCATCCCTAACTACCTTTTGTCAGAAGTTTCATTTTGTCCATCAGCCTATTAATGGAGTGCAAATTCATGAAAGTTTTTAATTTCCCAGGGGCTGCAACCCTTCTAAGCAAAATATACATCCACAAGGTATATGGATTCAGTATGCTTAACTCTTTCCCAAACGACAAATTTTAGACTCTTCCAAACTGAAAGAGATTGCAGACGACAATTTCAAACTTGATGAAAATGACTGAAAGTTCTCCAAAATGGTAGAAAACACTGTGGGAAAAGGAGAAATTGCTCGTTACAAGCAATTTCTCCTTTTCCCACAGTGTTTTCAAAAGACTTGCATTGCAGACACGTAAACACCAGGGCTTGTTTGGGAAAGGGTTAACTAATCAGCAAATGCAAAACTACTTCACATAGCATATGTCTGTTAAACCATATGCCAATATAAGTAATGTAAATATATTTATTTCCTTTTGTATTTTTTCAAAAAATATCAAGTGCAAATATCAGCACACATAAATCATATCATCTGCTGAAACATAAGAAGAGCTCTGATAAAGGCAACAACTTTGTTTCAGCTAGCCAAATTCTGGAAGTCCCACTATGAAGTTAAACAGTACTGTATCAGCAGAACCACAGATAAAAATAGTATTTCAGTATTAAACCCTTTACCACACAATCCTGACTTTTAAGGACTGCCAACACAGAGCCCTTGTGAAAACACGGTTGGAAAATGAGAAAATGCGGGTAGGAAACAATTCCTCACTTTTCCACACAGTCCTCTCACATTTCAAAACATGTTTTCATCTACTAGGCATACATGTAGTTGTCCTCTTGCTTTCAACTAGGTTGAGTCAGGTTTGTGATTTGGTGAAGAGTTGAAGGGTTAAATCAAATTCACCCTTAACCAAAACTGCAGGTAGTCATTAGGACTGTCAGAATACAGTAACTCCTATGAATACCCGTTACAACAGATTTGTTTGCTAAAGCTATAATTCTTTGACATCAGAATACCAGCATTTATCTGGGTTTCTACTAAACAGTACATTATAGTTATGTGCTCTGGATTTATTTTTTAACATTCTGGTGACAGCTGAGTATGTTTCTGAAACATGTTTATTTCTTTAAAAGCTTAATTCAGTCATAGCCAGGCCTTTTTGCAAACGTAACTTCACTGGCTTTTCCATATGATATAAAGGGTTTCAATAGCTCACAGAAATAAACAAAACACCCTGTAATTAGATTTTTTTTTTGTTGGGGGCCAAACAACCGGTCCTTTACAAACTGTTCTCACTGGGAACATTTGTTGTATTTCTAACTTCTCTTTAACTCATTACCACACAATGCCGACTTTTAACGACCCTGAGACAGAAGCTTATAGAAAACATCGTTGGAAAATGAGAAAATGCTGGTAAGCAGCATTTACTCCTTTTCCCACAATGTTTACTCACTGTTGGAAACAAATTTCATTTTGTGAATTATGATTATTTTGTCATCTGCTAGTGTTTTCAATTTGGGCCAGTCTAAAATTTTTTCGTTTGGTAAAGAGTTAACAAGTAGGAACTGACATAAAAGAAAAGGAGAAAATCTACATGACAAAAAAGGAGAAAATGGCACTTAATTTGTACAAGGCCTGGCTATTTCTTTGAAGTAACCTTTCAACAATGCAAAACCTAAGACTTCTTTATTTCTGAAAAACAAAAATATTTTGTTATAAATGACTGAACATGGTATGATGTGGCTAACATACAACAAAAAGAAAATGAGTGGTAAGTGCCTACATGTATATGGTCCTTGAATATGACTAACAGCTCCTTTTGTCACATGTCCAAGACCTGCAAAATACAACAGAATTTTAACCTTAAATGAAATGCAGTGCACTTTTTCACTTAGTTTTCAAATACTGTATCAACGATCCTGCACTCTAGTTTTCAATATCCCCCATAATCTTGATAATAGAATGACTTCCAATTTGGCCTTCAGAACAGTTAGTTGATAGTGGCTCGTATTCACCAACCATTCTTGAGAATATTCTTAATTAAGTCTCATTCTCCATGGTTTTCTAAATTTGTAAACAACACAACTTCTGACTGGTTAAACCGAAAGGTTTAGCCAATCAGAAGTTGGGTTACTTACAGTACATACATAGAAATTTCTGGAGAATAAGACAAAGAACATTCCTAAGAATGGTTGGTGAATACATGCCAGTGATATCGCCTCCATTTCCGTAATAAGCCAAGTTAAACACAATGTCTTATCTTAGAAATGATCCAAAGTTGTGTGTAAATAGAAATTTTCGATCCAACACCATAACAATTAACCTCCACATTGTCCCCACCCCCTCTGAAGAAGGATACTTACCCAACCACTTAACAAAGGCACTGCAAGACTGTAGTACACCTATCAAGTCCCAAAGGTAGGGGAAAAAGTAGTAGTTGATGGCTTGGTTTGGTGCTTGCCGTAGCTTGACACTCAATGACTGCACTTCATTCACCCATGACTGAAATCCATCATATCTATCCCACCATTCTGTCACCTACAACATAAATATGTTCTTTCAGTGAGTCTGGCAAAGCAAACTGCTTTATCATCCAGCATAAAACAAAATAAGACTTAGTGTTAAAAGTTCTGCTAGCACACATGGGAACTAAGTGGTCCTGAAATCCAAAACACAGATTATGTACATTAACTTTGTATATCTATACATCCATGAAATTAGATATTTGGTTTTCCAGATTTCAGGACCATCTTAGCACTATATTCTTTTTTTTTTAATCTGCTCAGGTGTACATATTGTTTCAGAGAAAAGTCTACATGCTTGTGAGCTGTGCATTTAGCAAACCTGAGAAATGTTTTCAGTAATCAAAAAATTTTATTATCCTTTTTCTTTGAGATCAGAACCTGCAACTCTCCAAAGTGCTCATGAAGAGTGCCTTATGCTCAGGCGAGCAGCAAAAAACCCTGATAAGCCCTCTTTGAATCAAAAGTCTTCTTACCTCTCTCCTGTATTTTTCACCCCTTTTGAAGCATAAAGATACATTTCACAGACCCAGAAAGTTTTTAACTAATTATGTGTAACTAATATAGGAAACAGTCTGATCTTGAACTCTGCCATCTGCAAACATCTGTCTCCCCCCACCCCCTTGTGGTGTTGAAAAGCCCGAGTACAATTTTACTTACCTCTGCAGAATTTTTCTCACTCACAACAAAGGCATTCATTTTCATCCAGTGGAAATCTGTTAACACTTGTAGCGGTCTAGATCCATATTCAAATGGAAGGTAAAACAAACTTATGAGTAACTCCAAGTCTTCCATAGACACAGAACAAATGTTACATGGTGAGGAAGCTTTTGTCTCCTCATCACAATCTGTCACACACATACATTGTCCACTTTCAACTTGCATTAAACTATCACAGGACTGGTTTTTTGGTAAATCAGTATTATTGTCTAGAACATTTAAACTATCTGTGATTGCTGATGGGACACATTCCATTGGTTCTGCATCAAGTGAAATATCAGACTCTGAATCGGAGTCATCTTTTCTTACAGGTGAGCAAGAAGGATCTACTAAACTATTGACAAGCACTGTTCCTGCTGGCTGTAAAAATGATGGATTGCTAACAGGTGGTAGACCTGGAGGAACAATTGCACTAGTGGGCAAATTGGAGCCTTCAATATCCCCATACATAGGCAGAGAACTATCGCTTGTACTGGGAGGAGGTAATGGCACTCCAGGTACAGTTGCAGGAGCAGCAACTCGAACTGGTTTTGGGGGATGTCTGTGTTTTCGGAATTCAAGATGCCAGTCTGCTATAGCACGCTTTAGTGCAAGTTTTGGCCTGTAAGTTGTATCTCCCATTGGTAAATCCTCATCTGATATATAGTCATTTTCACTTTCCAATTTGATGTCTGAAGCCACAGGACTTAATCTGTTATCTACAAAATGGAAAACAAAGCAATGAAGTTTCAACAAAAAAATTCTGTCGCATTATACTAATCTGTCTGCATTCTAATCTGAATCTTAACCACAAGATAAGGATTCTAGCAAATACGGCCTTGGAGCACTCTGAAAAATTATCAGTCTAGATATTACTTGACTGAATTTTTTATTAAGTCAAGAATGCCTGGCATTATCCCAGTCATTTTAAAAGGGCTAGAACATTCTCAGTTCAAAGGTAGGCACTTATTTAATCTCTTCTCTAGCCAAACGAAAGCAAATCTTTTTGATTGTCCTAAGAAAATGCATGAACTTTGCTTTTCTATTCAAGTTTAAATCCTTTTCTGAACACTCCCCATGTCAAAAGCACAATAAAACTATATTTTTTTCTGTTTGCTATCTAGTCCTACATCAAGGCAGACTCAAATGGATTGATACTTTCAATCACGCTTTTATTAAACAGTAATTTACTGATTGAACTTACTCATTCCATTTAAATACATCATATTCATTTATTGATGTCAATCTTTTATGTCAACAGGCATACAGACTCGGCCTTTTTTTTACATTTGGTCTGTACAATGTACCCAGTTGGTCATTTCGTACAAACTTCGTGCACAGGTTTAATTATCATTTTGATCATTTAGTAGATAGTTTTTCCTACTATTTGTGTGTTTTTTGTTGAATGACCACTGCTAAAATTGTACATTGCTGAAATTGTGCTAAATTCCGACGAAGAACGAGTATGATGGTTATGATTGTATCTGACAATTATTGGTTACTTCTTTCTAAGTTTAGTTTTTAAAACAAAGATAGTTTAGAACTCCTTTGTTTATTTCTCAACGAGCTATGCATAAATTTAATTTGTGGAAAACATCTGGAGAGAGGCCACTTTTTCGCTGTGTTGTTCATAAAGCGCGATGCAAAACCATGATTCTTTATTAACACTGTTCACCAAACAATATAGTCTTAGACTTGTTTAAATTGAAAGCATGCCTTGCAAAGTTACGTCCTCTTAAATCATACTTTCCTAGGACAGCAACATTTTATTAACTTAGCCCTGCTTTCCCAAACAAAAACGGGTTATCACATGTGTGCTGTCAAATTCTTTTGAAAAAACATGTTGGATAAGGAGAAATTGCTCGTTATAAGCAATTTCTTCTATATTAAATACTTTTTCCCCACTACTAGCGAATTTTCCACCATTTTTGCAGCTTTTTAAATTGTCGTCTTTGAATTTGTAAGAGTCTGATATTTGTCTTTTGGAAAAGACCTAAGAGAGGGCTGTGATAGGATATTAGATAATGTAACAGAAGATAAGTTTTGATATAGATTCACAGTCACATCAATTTCATAGTGTGTTAAAAAATCTGCTGATGAAAACTGACATTTACTTACTTGCCCTGGCTTTCTTGAAGCATTAAATAATTTTTTTTGCGGCGACTTTGATGCATTGCATCAACTTTTTCTTGTTACAAGTGAAATTCTTCATCTGAAATTCAGTGGCCATTATTTATATGCAAGATGAACTTTCTCTAGTACATTAAGTATCTATTGTTTGACCGAAGTATTTTGGTCGAATCATAGGATGATTTTCCAATAAACATTTCAAGTAGACTCTGCCACTAAACTGTGACAGATTCTGTATCAGAATCCTTTTACCCCATGTTCAATGAGCCATTAGTGACCATGAACAGCCTTGAACAAAGGAAATGCAGAGGGGCAATAAAGTAAAAGATTTACATTTAAATGAACCATTATGTATTCTCTGAAAATATAAAATTCTGTGATAATAACTTTAACCCTTTCCCAAACAAGCCCTGGTTTTTACATGTCTGCAGTAAAAGTCTTTTGAAAACACCGTGGGAAAAGGAGTTGCTCGTAACGAGCAATTTCTCCTCTACCCACAGTGTTTTCTACCCTTTTTGAAAACTTTCTGCCGTTTTTCCCAAATCTAAAATTGTCGTCTGCAAACTCTTGCTGTTTGGAAGGGTCCAAATTTTGTCGTTTACCATATGAATGGCCTTTACCATAGTAACAGACAAAGCGGATACTTCTTGCAGATGCATAAACGGCCTTTGAACAGAGGAGGACTTGTGCATCTTTTTCTTACCTGTAATGATATCTTTCTTTACACCGGTAGGATTTGACTTGGACCACTGAGCAAGTGTGTGGAGTGGTACAAAATTGGATTCATATTCACAGTTAGGATTTGTCAACACTCCCCTGATGTATGGGATGATTTCAGGAGATCGACCATCATAGGGTCCTAAAAAAATGCGCCGCTGGTCATAGTCATTTGCATGTATGTTGTCCCATATAACTGGTGGTCTTTTCAGAACATTTGAAACCTCCTCAAGTTCCATGATTGTCAGTTTTTTACTAATCACTTTTGAACCTATATTGAAAAAGAAAATGAATCTAAGAGGTACATGTATATTGAAAAAGAAAATGAATCTAGGAGGTAACATTGTTGTAGCATAAAAATCAAAAAAATCTTATTTGCATTGCAGTCATCATGTGTGATGCAAATATATAACGATCTAAAACAGCCCTAAGTAGGTAAATTTTGAAGTTTCTGGATCAGCTTTTAGTTTTTTTTCTTCACAAAATACTTCATCTCATGGAAGAAATTTGAAATCACCTTCGATTTCAAAGTACATGTACAACTGTTGGTGCTTTTCAGACATTGTGTGTCAAGGCAAAACTGCATGAAACATGTGGACCAATCATTGTCTACATTATTAAGGTACTGTATTCAGGTGAATATGCAATACTTTCGTCTTTAATCAAGACTAAAACAATTACGTTGCCATCTTCTTCAATAAAGATCTTAACTTACCTGTCCACAGAACATTTATGTCATTCAGCAGTTTAGCACCAATTGTATTCAGATAACCAGATGATGAAAGTGTTGGAACTGCTCTGGATGTGCAATATTCTGAAAAAAAAAAAAAAAACTATGATATGAACTCCTTCAATTTCAAGTATTTACATGTAGAAAATGCTCAATTCAAAATACAAGCTTCACTTGCATGTTGTTGGTATTGTGTTTCACCATTTGGGGAAAAGAATATCTTTATTTGATTAAACTATGAAAGAAATTCCTGGTCAAATTTGAGGGGTTTCCAAAGGAAGTTTTTCCGGTAGCAGTTGACAGGCCATCAGTTTCTAAAAAATTACCATGAAATCAATAAGGTTCAGGCATTATGACTTTTTCACATGCATTTTAGTGGGCAACAATGATTATCAGTATTACTTAAAAGCAGTAATTTTACTTACCAGTAGGACAAAAGTAGAATTCTGGCTGACCAAGATGTTCATACACTTCGTTTGTAATAGAAACTTGGGCACAAGCAGAGGACTGAAATGCACTCTTGTCAGAAAAGCTCAGCTCTGGATCAATGTCATCGAACAGAAGAGCAAATGCCTTACACCCAAATGCAGCAACCTAAAGGGAAAGTTCAGTAATATGCTTATGACACTGAATAAATACAAAATAAAGGTCATTGACAAGCACTCTGAAACACATTTAACTCTTACTAAATGACAAAATCTTATGCCAACCTTAATTGAAGGCATATAAAGATGTCGAACTACAGGTTCTATAAAATAAGAAATATTTCTTTCAAATGGTGGAAAACATTAAAGGAAAAAGAGAAAATGGAAATTACTAGATTTTGCTCCTTTTCGCGTTTTCACAGGCCTTCTTACAAGATGCTGTTAAAACTCATGTCCAACAATTAATATCCAGCTAGAAACTAAACTCATAATAAATCTGAAAATTATGAAAACCCAAATTCCAATTACCTGTTCAAGTTTTCGCTTCAAGAACTGAGTATCTTTTGAGCTTGAAAAGGAAATGTCTAATCCTGGGGATAAAGCGTACACCAAGTTGACATTGTTCTCGGTTGCAGCTTCAATCAAACCTGTAAGATTTTCTGAAATCAAAGAGAAGAGCAGCTTTGGTTTACTTTTTCATAAACAGTCACAAATTTAAGTGACTCTGAGGAAGGCTCTTAACCCATTACCACACAATCCCTACTATGGACGCCCCTGAGAAAGAAGCCTTTAGAAAACATTGTGGGAAAAGGAGAAAATGCTGGTAACCAGCATTTTCTCCTTTTCCCAGCATGTTTTCTACCTTTCACAAAACAAATTTCAAATTTTCAACCTTTCACAAAACGAATTTCAAATTTTCAGTCACGTTTATTTTGTCGTCTGCAAATACTTTCAATTTGGACCAGTATAAAATATTGTCGTCTGGGAATTAGTTAAACCAAAAAAAGTTGGGCCTTGCATGTAAAGCAAAGATGGAACATGGTCACTATGCTCAATGAAATTTAATTTCAACATTACCTTCATATCACAGTTTTATTGTAATGCCAAGTGTATACAGTACACTTACCTGCTTCCTCAACTGAGTACAGATCTCGCCAAAAGGCTCTGTGCTTGGCATCGTCTTTTGGAGCATACATGTATGTTGTCATTCCCATGGAATTCATCCTTAAAACAAGAAAGGCATTATGATTGGGAAGGATGCAGAGTCAGTAAAATAGTACAACCATACCTAGAACTTTCAATCACAATTTTCAATGTCACATTTAAATTGCTGATTCCAAGTATGTAAGTTTTCATGTTGTCAGGCTTTGATCAGTTCCTCTTACCAGTTATACATTCTAGTTTCTTTTCCCCCACCTGGCAGACTCAGTGGTTCGTTCATCCGACATGTGACCCTCTCACATCTGATGCATGTGAGGACGTTGTCAATGTATTGAAAAGAAAGCTGTGTCAGTCCTGGTGTGAGAAAACCACTAAACTGACCGCCATATTACCTACGCTGTTAAAACTGCATTAAAGTCCAAATCAATAAATAAAACATGTTTCTTTCCAGGCCAGGGTAGATTTCCTAACTAACAATGATTAGTAGTTTTGGAGAAATGCAGTCTGTCACCATGACTGTCAACAATGCTATGACGGACACTGGGTGAGCTGGGCATTCTAACTATGGACTCAAGTTTTTACTAACTATGGACTCAAGTTTTCAGTCTATTGCATTACAGAATTCAGGTGCACTATATTTAATCTGTTAAATCCAAGACAACATATCAATGTGTCTACATTTTTTAAATTCAATTCATTTACTAGAAGCCTGTTTGAACCAACAACCTGAACATACACGTAGCTCCCATGTTCAATATAAAATGCGAGTAATATTGCAAAAACGGTTGTACACTAAAATAAAGCATTTTAATGAAATATTTGCTAACTACTGTAGAACTTCAAGAGGCTACGCCCTTCTCTGAACTCACCACTTAAACAGCAACTTTCTTTGATCTGACGTCCAAGGTATGCCATAAAAACCTGAAAATGACAAGAGTGTTTAAATAAATTAAGATTCTACAAGCCATTTGGCAAAAGTTGCACAGATCTGACTTGGAAGCATTTTCAAAAGACATTATAAATGAAGCACTTTAAGTGAAAGGGTTTGTCAGAAGAAAAAAAATCAATGTGGGAAAACCAGTTCTGAACCAAGAAAAATCTTGCACATACCACTAAAAAAAATATTTGAACATTTTGGCCATGTTTGCTTCAATAATTCAGCCAAATGAATTATCACTAGACCAATATATTTGTTATTTGCTATGAAATACATCATCAATCATATACGATAAACTTCGCCAGTGTTTTTCCAAAATTCACATGTTATAGACGACTTCTACAAGCTCTTAATGTAATGGAAGGTTTATTAATTTGGTCATGTTTAATACTAAAAGTCAGTTGAACTTTGCAGCGATACAGATTCTTTACCACACAATCACGACTTTTAACAACTCAGAGAAAGAAACCTATATAAAACGTCGTGGGAAGAGGAGAAAATGCTGGTGACCAGCACTTTCTCCTTTTACCACAATGTTTTCTACCCTGCTGGAAACAAATTTCAATTTTTGAGTTGCCTTTATTTTATTTTGTCGTCTGCAAGTGCTTTCAATTTGGACCAGTCTAAAATTTTGTCCTTCTGTAAAGAGTTAAACTGACGAAAGAGAAAAGACAGTATAGCGCTCTTTCTTTCCTACCGGAAAATTTACGACAGACTTGAGATAGTACGTTGCACAATATAATATATACTGAAATACTATTTTTATCTGCGGTTCTGCTTATACAGTACTGATCAACTTCAGAGAGAGACTTTAGAATTTGCCCAGCTGAAACAAAAATGTTATCAGAGCTCTTCTAATGTTTTAGCAGATAATGTGATTTATGTGTGCTGAGGTAACAGAGATAATTCAATGTAGTATTATAATAATCTCTTTTTTTCTTTAACCCTTTCCCAAACAATCCCCGTTTTTACGGGTCAGGAATAGAAGCCTTTTGAAAACATTGTGGGAAAAGGAGAAAATGCTGGTCCCTATCATGTAGAAAAATCATCTTTTTAGCAACTGTTAATTTGTCATCTGCAAAATTCGGTCTGGTCCAAAATTTGCTGTTTGGGAAAGGGTTAAAGATATTTCAAATGGGTATGTGGGCTTCTGTTACCCCATCCCTGG
The DNA here is from genome assembly GCA_943736015.1 of Tridacna crocea. NCBI lineage: Eukaryota > Metazoa > Mollusca > Bivalvia > Cardiida > Cardiidae > Tridacna > Tridacna crocea. The sequence goes on along the minus strand of OX031064.1, from coordinate 33,742,147 downwards.
TCCCAAGGTTTCCAGTCATTTCGTACCTAGGTCATTTCATACCTAGGTCATTTCGTACGATTTTGGTCATTTCGTACCTACCTATACTTTCTATTTTGGTCATTTCGTACCCACTTTGGTCATTTCGTACCCACTTTGGTCATTTCGTACTCAGGTGTAATGATCTTTTTGCTTATTAAGTATCTAGTTTTAATACTATTTTTTGTGTTTTTTGTTGAATAGCCACTGCTAAAATTGTACATTGCTGAAATTGTGTTAAATTTCGCCAAAAGAGGATGATGGTTACGATTGTATATGATGATTATTGGTTACTTCTTTCTAGGTCCAGTTTTTAAAACAAAGATTGTTTACAGATCTTTTGTTTATTTCTCGCCAACTTCAGCGTAAATTTACTTTATGAAAAAAAAAAAATCCGGAGAGAGGCCACTTTTTCGCTGTCTTGTTCAACCATGATTCTTTATGAACACTGTTCACCAAATAGTATAGTTATAGACTTGTTTACATGGAGAGCATGCTACATTGCTTTCATGATGATTCTTCCGCAAGGCTGTTAATACTAAGTTTTTTTGTGTGTGTGGTAAAGTGTTGATTAAATATATTGATAAAATAGCTGCTGATTGACTTCGTATGCAGTATTTCAATTATCGTATCATAGCTTTCTCAACTCACGTATGTCTTTTAGTTGTACAATGTAGGGAGAAGAAAGTACATGTTCAAAGTTCGTTTGGACCAAAACGTCAGGGGCAAAAACGTCAGCCACAGTTTATCATAGAAAAAAAAACATTGCGGGAAACTGGAAAATGATGGTTTCCAGAATATTATCATTTTCCAACAAGGGTTTCTAGAAGCTTCTTCATCAGGATAGGCCTTGTTAAATCTCGAAACTTTATAGTGTATTCCATGCTTTTTCAGGGATTGTTCGTATGGTGTTTAATGGTGTTTAATGCTGTTTATACAATGGTTTTTCAGTAATGTGTATATCGCGGCAGCTGACCAGTGCATCTATCATGCTTTCCCGGAGTTTCCAGGAGTATCAGTGCTCTGAACAATATTCTTCCAAAGCCACTGGCTGCTTTCCTACATGTCTTGTCTTACCAATGGTCAGCAGTGAGGAGGAATGAATCCTGTCCCAATGCCTATCATCAATGTTAGGAAAGAACTACTGACTGATACCCCGGTCACACATTCACAGAAGGCCGCCCCGGAAGAGCTACGGTTTCATTCCGGCATCGTCCGTGACAACTCGTACTAGTCAGTAGCTCTCCGTATTTTAACCGTAGTCATTCGTATTAGTCCTTGTATATCCGTAGAGGCCCTTGACAATTTTTGAACATGCACAAAAATCCACTACGGATCAAACGATAGCGTATCCTTACTAGTCCGTATTAGACCGTACTGATACGTTCTTGTCCGTATTAAAACCGTATCAGTCCGTACTTATCCGTAGGCTCAAAATTTGTTCGGGATTTAATACGGAGAACTACGCATTAGCAAGGTTACACTACGTTTTATTATGGTTATGATATTGATTTGTCACGGAAAGTCACGATCTTAATACGTTGTACTAAAGCAGGGATTTGCACGGTCTTTTACGGTTTACTACGTTGCAACACGACACAGTACGGAATGGCAAGGACCATTTTTGTTTGGTAGGATAAATTCAGACAAGCACTTTACTTTTAAAACATAAACATTCACAATAATCAGTGTAATTGTGAAATAAACAGCAGTTTTTATGAACATAAGCGAAACGTACGTTATTGATCAATATTTTCATTGAACCCTTTGTCATTCAATCCCTTCTTTTTACAGGTCTGCAACAGACAAGTCTTGAAAACATTCTGATTCTAGGAAATCGGGGAAAAAATGCTCAAAATGGGCATTTCTCCATTTCCCACAATGCTTTCTACCTTATTGTAGAAATGAAGCTCATTTGTACCAAATTTACCGTTGTTGTCTTCAGATGCTTTCAATTTCGTGGAGGCCAATTTTTGTCACTTTTTATGGGTTATTGATAATAATAATCAGGTAATAAACGACAGAGAATATGTGGACTAGAGATTGGCTTTTACGAAGACCCCTCCATGGCCAGTATGAGGCTCTCATGGCCGAAGTTGTTGCATTTTGAAACAGAGCTGGCTAGAGGATTTGGACGGAATGCTAAATCGTGGTAGGTCCGTATCGATCCGTGGCGATTCGTACTACTACGAATCGGATCGTTCTTATTCATACTAATCCGTACTTGTACAGTAGCAAATCGTAGTGTATCCGTACTACAATCATCCTGATCCGTGTCGCTCCGTATTAAACCGTGTCCAACCGTAACAGTCCGTATCTCTCCTGGAACTCTGACCTACATTTCGGCTGTAGATCAGTCGAATTCAGTACTCACACCGTTGTGTATCCGTATTGGAACCGTATCGGACTACGGAATTTGACATTTCATGCCCATTTTCTTAGCTGTCATTGAAAATTTTTTCGCATAGAGCCGTTTGAGAAGATGCGGGTAAAATTGTATCTATTCAAGATGTGTTTAATGAGGGCTGACATGAAGGTGAATGTGAGGACCAGCATCAAAGCAGACACCTCAAGACCGAAGTTAGTGGTAATGCATCCACGCATTGCAGTGAAGGGGACCAATATCAAGATGCCATATGCATCCCGACATAGGAAATATTGGCGCCAGTCATTTTCCCAAATCAGCATTTTCTTGCGCCAGATTGAAAAATTGATTGCAAACGGCGCCAAATGCAAAGCCCAGCAGGAACCCTGCTTCTGAATATTAACAGCTTTGAATATTCTCGTTAGTGTTTGAAAAGGGGTAATAAAAAGAGACTAGAACCACCGAATGTGTATTTTTATGTCAATTTCAGATAGAATATGGGCATTTTAGTGATATGCAGCTTTTTGTCAGTTCTCGTCTGTTCCCGTCGCTTCTTATCTGTGACAGATTTTATGCCGACCCCATTTTGTCATGTCCGATTCATGGGATTTTTTCCCCCAATATCCGACATCTAAATAAACAACTTGTGAAACTAGACAATAATGAAAATACGCCATATCTCTCAGCGAAGAAAATTCAACGACGAAACGTGAAAGAGAACTTTATATCAAGCCTATTCCTTAAGGACGAAGAATCTGCTGGACTTGTGCCAAATCAGCACGGCCATCTTGAATTTTTCTTACCTTCAACAACACCACAAACGAACTTGCAGCTCTGTTTGTTGTCCAATACTTCCGACGTTCCTTTCATTTTGGTATTTCTGAGTTCACCTATACAGAAACTATGTATATTGCCTATCTTGCTCCAATTCTAAAGCTGGAAAAACATTACATTTAATTATTTATAATGAAATCTTCTTCTCGTCTCCGTCATCTAACATTCCCTCACTGAAATACCTGCTGACGATTGGTTGTTTTATTTCGGAATAGCTCATTATTCATCGCTATGTATATCCGCCAAAAACTGGACGAAACCGGTTTTAAAGGGGAGTCACTCCTACTTGTTTGTATTTAAAGTGACATCCCTTTAATCAAAACGTATCCAAACCAAAACGTACCCGAGTCCAAACGTACCCAAGTGGAGTCAAAACGTACCCAATGTGTAATCAAAATGTACCAATAATTTTTATAGTATTTTTATCTCCTATCTTTGTACAAATTAATAGAAATTATGTATTCACCATAAAAATGTCCATGGTTTAATATTTTTTTGAAATTCAGTATATGATCTTTTTTTTTTTTGTCTTATTTTCCATTTTTGCGGCGTCGATCGATCACCAGACTGCATGTTTATGCACTAAACTGCACGTTTTAGTGACGTCAGTTTTCACTGAATTGGGACACTCAAAACGTTGTCTGTGCATGTCATATTCTTCGAAGATTCGACCTGTCTTATATGACGCATCACTAGCCCCAAAAGCAGGCAGACTGTAATATTACGCTCCTTAAAGTAGCAATGGAGAAATGGTTTTTATCAATACGTTTGAGGAAAAATCAGGCCTGTTTTAGCCCCAGATTTCTCTAAACTGCTGATCAGAGCTGAGTGAAATGCACCAGGTAGAGTTTTATTGAGTAAACGTTTATTTTAGTTTGAAATTCAAAGTAACGGTTGTCGCGTAGGAAAGTATCCAGGATGCCCAATTAGACAGATGCGTATTTATAGAATGCCATCTAGCGGGAGATAACGCACTCAGACGGGAATTTCTATTTCGTCAGCATACTCGATTCGTGAGATTATAAAATAGAAAAAATTCGCTTAACGCCCTTTGCCAGGGTAAAATTTTAATGCAGTGTAATAAATCCGTTGTATGGTCAGGTGGCAGGGGACTTGGAAACTTGTTCGGGTCTGTGTCGAATCATGTCGCCACCTCGCCTTTGGCTCGGGGCGACATGATTCATCACAGCCGTGAACAAGTTTCCAAGTCCCCTGATGCCTGACCGTGCAATTGATAATGTACGTGGCCCTTATGAATTATGTGTGACGGGTCTCATGTAAAATATAAACAATCATTAGTTCTGACAGAGTATTGTTAAACTTCGGGTAAATTTGTCTAGTCAAAGTTAAACAGTTCTATGTAAATATGATTTATAGTTTCTCATTTAGCAATATCAGACAATTTACCAGTTCTAAATATCTAATATCTTATTTTGATGGAGAGTCATGATTACAAACAGTCACCGTGAAGTTTGTCTCTAAATGTCAAAAACTTTTGCGATTTTGTCCGTAATTTTAACGATTTCATTAAGCTGTTTCACTTTGCCCCGCTCATTGTTTCACCTTGTCCCGCACCCGGGGCAAAGTGAAACACGCCACCAACATTTTTCGAGGTATGATTTCAATTATAAAGTGCAATACCACATACATTATTCAAGGCTGAAATCAAAGAACATATATTAAACAAAAGACAGGTGAATTCGAAACTGAACTCTCCATTATAAAAAACATCAAAAATCGAAAAAGTGTTTCACTTTGCCAAGGTCACCCCTTTCTCTAAAAAATCAAAAACATGAGCGTCCGCTGTTACAAAAAAATCAGTGCTAAACATCATGTTTTAACAGAATATTTGTTACATAAATATCATTGACTACAAAGATGTGAAAAATTTGTCTATCGAACAAGTTTATCGACGATGAAATTATTAAGCGATGAAAAAAGATCCTCGGTCGCCATCTTGTTTGTTTACATGCATTTACCTTAAAGAACGGTGATGTAATCAAAAGCTAATGTTGAAAAGTCCGCGAAATCACGATAGGTCGATAAAAGGGATTTCTTAAAATAAACAAAATAAATTTAGGTATTTGGTGAAAACACTGTTAAATCAGGTGAAACTATTCAAACAATATAAAAGTATATACTAAAAAGGCGGTCTCCCTAAAAAGCGTCTACAAATGTCTACAAGCGTCTACAAGTGTCTACAAGCGTCTACAAATGTCTACAAGCGTCTACAAGCCTCTAAAATGTTTTTTAAACCAAATATTCATTAAATATATAAAAATACATGACTTTAATCAGTTTCTGTCCACTTTCAAATTATAATTTTACATTTAAATGGGCATTGTTCGTAAGATTATTGGCCGCTGTGCGTACGTTTTACTATGAAGCAAAAACTACGAGCGTCTACAAGTGTCTATAACTGTCTACAAGCTTCCACAAGCATCTAGTAGATTTTTAAACCAAATTCTCATAAAAAGTATAAAAATGAAAAAAAAAATTATTAAATTCTGTCCACTTCCACTGTATATATTTTGACACTTAAATAGTAATAATTCATAACGATACTGACCGGTGTGCGTACGTTTTACTATGAAGCAAAAGCTACGAGCGTCTACCAACGTGCACAACGTCTACAAAGCCTATAGTTTTCTAAGCCAAATGTACGTAAAAATACAAAAGTGCATGACCGAAATCAAATTTTGCCCTCCTTCTCCGTATATTTCGACACTTAAATGAGCATTTATAGTCGCAATATTGGCCGGTGTGCGTACGTTTATCAATGAAGCAAAAATACCAATGTCTTCCAGCGTCTACAAATACCTGCAAGCGTCTACAGGTGTACAAATTTCTTGAAGTAGGCCTATATGTACTTCGGAAGACTTTGGCTTAGAAAACCATAGACTTTGTAGACGTCACATGTGCACGTTGGTAGACGCTCGTAGTTTTTGCTTCATAGTAAAACGTACGCACACCGGCCAATATCGTTATGAATTATTACTATTTAAGTGTCAAAATTATATACAGTGGAAGTGGACAGAATTTAATAAAAGTTTTTTTTTATTTTTATACTTTTTATGAGAATTTGGTTTAAAAACCTACTAGATGCTTGTGGAAGCTTGTAGACAGTTATAGACACTTGTAGACGCTCGTAGTTCTTGCTTCATAGTAAACCATACGCAGAGCGGCCAATAATCTTACGAACAATGCCCATTTAAATGTAAAATCATAATTTGGAAGTGGACAGAAACTGATTAAAGTCATGTATTTTTATACTTTTAATGAAAATTTGGTTTAAAAAAAAAAACATTCTAGAGGCTTGTAGACGCCTGTAGACACTTGTAGACGCTTGTAGACGCTTGTAGACGCTTTTTAGGGAGACCCCTAAAAAGGTTCTTGCACTTGTATGGAAATATATTGTGTCGAACTCGATTTTTTTTTTTCGCGTAACACAAATTATTCTCATACAAGTGCATTAACTTACAGATAAGTACCTTAGCTACTCTCTCTATAATGAGATATTAATAACGAGGCAGTTGCCAATGTAATAAAGATCACCCCATCAAAATTTCGGTATTTCATGACACTTTTGTACAATATGGGTGTCTATGATTAATCATTACTGGCGCTGTGATGTAGATAGTTTTAAAGATGCCCGTCTATAGCCGGAGAGCAAATATGCTGTTAACTTTCATACAAATTACCGACATATATGGTGTATTTGAAAAAAAGAAACGGTGATTTGAATTCGAAACTGAAAATTGGTCAGAAGAACATTGGCCGACGATTGAAGCTGTAAACAATGGCGGTGCTTCACGAGGTGAACTGGCCACCGTTGTATACCGTGTATTATACACGTAGTAGTATCAGGGCGCGGTAACCAGTCTATTCACGAGGCTGCAACACATTCGGAACACCTCGGTCAATTCTACTGGATCGAAAGATTGGCCGAGGTGTTCCGAATGGGCTGCAACAGAAAAACCTCCATTTTCCTTTGTTTACCTCATTAGACGCAGGGCAAAGGTCAAATCTAGTCATTTGACAGAATACATGATCATCATACGAATCTAACTGAGTGCATCACGGATATATCGGAATCTTCGATTCAAAAACCGGAAAAGACTAGTCTGTTTACATGGAAGGCTGCAACTTAGCGAAATGCATTTTCTATCGACCGTAATCTAAGCAACCTTGCAACCGTCAGGCGCAATATTTGGCATGAAGATATAAGAATGACTATAGTTTGATAAAATAAAGACAGAATGAGTTAAAACTGGCTGAAAATAAATATAAGGGTCTCTTTAAAGACTGACCTGGCTGATTCACGGGATCTGAACCCGGAACCTTTGACACCATGTGCCAACGCTGTTGATACCACTATTGCACAGCCTCCGATATTCGTGCGAAACAAATTTATAGTAGAGCGATACTTTAATTGTAATTTACGACCGTGAATGCACACTAAAACGAAAATAAATCGCATGAACACATACAAAAGTTAACCCTTTACATCACAATACCATGTTTTAACGATCCTTGACGAAGAAAACTTTCGAAAACATTGAGGGAAAAAAGGAGAAAATGCTGGTACCAGCATTTTCTCCTTTTTCCCACAACGTTTTCTACCCTATCAAAGACAGAAATTGTCTTGTGTGTTACAGTTGTTTTTTGTCGTCTGAAAATGCTTTCAACTGGTTTTCTGAAAGAATTAATAGACATTGCATTTCTGTCTGCATAGTCTCATTAGATATACGCAATTTCCACTTTAAATGGTCCATGACTGAACAGTAATGTGCAATGTTGTGTTACATAAGTTTTGATTGCCCTTACGTCCAAAATAAATGTGACACAAATGGCGGGGTTTGTAAGCAGACAGCATTGACGGAAAATGTATGGATGCATGGTACCAAGCATTTCTTTTTCCTTTTTCCACAGTATCTTTTTTTTTAAGCCCAAGGGTTGTTAAAACACGACATAGGTTGGTGTTCATTATGTATAAACTTTACGAGCCGTGCTAGGAATGAATTGAATGCAATGAAAAAGCCTCAGAATTTGTTTGACAAAAATCCGCACGTCTTCCCATATTCTACGTGTTGAATCCGAAAGACACGGCCGAATTCGAATTCCCAGAAATGAAAGATTTTCTATATATTATGATATGAATTATATGGAGGATGAATACCATTTCATTATTGAATGTCCATTTTACTATAGTCTTCGCAAGAAATAAATCGAAAAAAAGTACTATGTCAGGCCAAGTATGTTTAAATTTGTAAGTTTTGATGAAATCTGTTGAGTACAATACTGTTCAGAAGGTATGTACGTTTATTAAGTTTGCATTCCATTAAAGGAATGCTAATCAAAATTAATAGGGGAAAGTACAATTTTAAGATCAGAATGCACGAGCTGTGCAGTCTGATCTGACTTTATACTGACCTTAAAGGCAGTTATATCTTCCTATAATTACCCTTATGATAAATAAGTAATTGTAGAAAATATCTCTCTCTCTCTCTCTCTCTCTCTCTCCATATTTATGTTATTGTGACTGTTGCTGATTTGTAAATATAATTTTTTGTGACATGATGTACATTACTATGTACAAGTGAAATAAATATCTATCTATCATATTGGAAAAGTATCGATTCATGTCAGTCTGCGCAGTTCGACATAGAACGAAACTGTTTGCTATTCGTAAATAAAATGCATGTTCAATGACCACTTTACTTCATGATTTGGTCGGTTATTCGAAAAAAAAATGTATTTTGTTTATCCGTAACTGTATGATCATTTACTTGCAATTACCAATCGTGGGGATGCAGGCACCTTTTCTTAGAACGCTGCTCTTTTCTTTTCAGTTTTCAATTTGGAAATAAATTTATTGGGCTGTGAAAGTCGTTGCACTGTAGGTTCTGAAACATTTGACTTTATACTATTGTTTGTTTTTTGCAAATACAGGTTTCAAACCTAGGACCGTGATGAGAATATAAACATTATTGTGTTGGGGTTTTATCTGGTCACGATACTTGATTTTAGGCTGATTATCCCCAAAAAAAGCAATGATATAAACTGATAAACTGATTTAGCGAGTAAGAGTCACAAACAGCAGAACAGCTATTTGAATAACATTTGGCTTTTATACGGAACCCCTTAGGTGACAATGCTCGACCTTTCTTTGATATGGAAATTCTCACTATCTTTCGTTAAACGAAATAATATTTATTTTACGAAATATAATATTATTTCGTTTTTACGAAATGATATTTCGTATTTACGAAATACTGTTTCGTTTTTTACAGAATAATAAATCCTAAAAACGAAATAATTATTTCGTGAAAACAAAATAAGTATTTCGTAAAAACGGAACAATTATTTCGTAATAACGAGGTAATCATTTCGTAATTACGAAATAATTATTTCGTAATTACGAAATAAGTTTACCAGTTTGTATATTAAAAAAGGACACTGGTGTTAACACCGCTATAATCCTTATTTTGTCTTAACCTAGGCAAAAACATAACAGTGCTATGTGAAAAGGGCGCTTAATGCAATTGAGAAAATAATCGACCATGTCAGCCGGTGTAATGCAGAGAAATGACCCTCCCCTACAAAATGACCCGGGTCATTTTTCTACGTAGAGAAATGACCCCAGAAGTCATTTCAGTACATAGAAGAATGACTCGGGTCATTATTCTACGTAGAGAAATGACCCCGGGGTCATTTCTCTACGTAGAAAAATGACCCGGGTCTTTTCTCTGAGTAGAGAAATGACCCATGGGCCATTTTGTAGGGGAGGGTCATTTCTCTGCATTACACCGGCGCAGTCCTCATTTCGATATCTTCCAATTTTCGGCATGTCAAAGGGCTAGTCGAAGTCATAATTCGGTCACTCGAAAGAAAAAGAGAATGGGCTTTATGGATCCATAACAAGGGTGGATCAAGGATTTTTTTTGAAAGGGAGTCCAAAATAGATCATTATTCCTGAAACAACCTTTGTGAAAAATGGGGCTTTTAAAATGCATTTGCGAAAAGTATCGATTTTACATCTGCCAAAGCTATCGACCTTGATCATCCTGTGCAATCCGCGCAGGCTGATCTGAGTCGAAACTTTCAGATTTTATCCAATGTTCTTCTGCATGACACGGGACCAGTTTTCGAACGTTGTTTAATAAATTCGGTTTTATTAATCTGTTCTCCCTTTCCCATAATGTTTTCCACCCTGCTAGATACAAATTTCAATTTTTGAGTTACGTTTATTTTGTCGTCTGCAAGTGCTTTCAATTTGGACCAGTCTAAAATTTTGTCGTTTGGTAGAGAGTTAATGTGTCTTAACTGATAAAGAAATTTGTCATTGTCTTTGAAACCTGAAAACATGGTGGGAAAAGGGATAAAATGGTGGTTACCAGCATTTTCTCCTCTTTCCCACATTGTTTTCAAAATAGCTTCTTCCTCAAGGTGCTTAAAACTTGGATAAGAAAAAGCCAATACACACAGTTTGTCTCGGTCATATACAATTTAGCGTTGTGGGAGAAAATGTAATCTTCGTAAAATCGGTTGTACTTTTGGTTTAACTCATTACTAAACGACAATATTTTAGGTTTGTCCAAATCGAAAGCATTTGCAGACGACAAAGTAAAAGTGACTGAAAATTTGAAATTTGTTTTGTAGAGGGTAGAAAACATTTTGTGGGAAAAGGAGAAAATGCTGGCTACCAGCATTTTCTCCTTTTCCCGCAATGTTTTCTAAAGGCTTGACTTTTTAAGGGTCGTCAAAAGTAGGGATTGTGTGGTAAATGGATTAAAGGATATAGGAATAGAATATTGGTAAAGATATCTGTGGAATATATAACATGGCAGGTGGAAAAAGTGGACTTTTGCTCTTTAACAACTGTAAGTAAGACTGGTTTTGTACATTTTATCCAAGCTCTAGTAAAAGGGGATATAACGGTCCAGTAATTTCAAAATATCTCATTTCTCCTCTTGTTCCACTGTGTTTTTTACTCTTCTAAGGTCAATTTTCTTTTTTTTAATCAGTTTTTTTTTGTCGTCTGCAAATGCTTTCAATTTGGAAAAGTCTAAAATTTTGTTGTTTGGTAAAAGAGTTAAGATGGGATATGGATTTAAGCTCCAATCTATAGTTAACCAACCTTTCTAACCCATTACCACACAATCCATACTTTTGGCGCCCCTGAGAAAGAAGCCTTTAGAAAACCTTGTGGGAAAAGAAGAAAATGCTGGTAACCAGCATTTTCTCCTTTTCCCAAAAAGTTTTCTACCCTTCACAAAACAAATTTCAAATTTTCAGTCACTTTTATTTTGTCGTCTGCAAATGCTTTCAATTTATTGTCGTTTGGTAATGGGTTAATCTCTATACGACATAATTATACTTTCAGTTATATCCGTCTCGTGAAATTGTTTATCTAAGTTTTTAATATCTTTTAACAGGTTGACCTGCCATACAAATAAATATTAATTCAAAAATTTCCACCTGATAGCATTTATATACATGTGTGTGTCGTAGTCCAAACTGGAATGTAGGCAGATCCGGAAATTGTCCAGACCAAACTGGAATTCTGTCCAGATCAAATTAGGATTCCATTTTGGCTAGGCAGCTCCACAATCTGCCTGGACCAAACTGGACTATTTTCGCGTCGAATGAAGTGCGGCTACATATAAAACTCATATATTTAACTTAAAACCCAAAATAAAAGTTAAAATCAGAAATTCAAAGTAAGAATAGCTTTTGAATGTTTTGCACTTTAGTGAAAAAGGAAATATGGAAAACGAAGCAACTGTGGGAAAAATACAAATAAATTGCTTTAATTACAATTCCCCTCAGTTGTAAACATATGTGGATTAATATGACTGAAAAAACATATAACACAATCCATATTGGTCTAGACAAGATTATAATTCTAAATTGGTCTAGGCAGGTTCCGGATCTGCCTAAATTCCAATCTGGCCTACAACATATACGTATAGATGAATCAATTAGGGGAAAATATCACGTTAGATTAGGTTTCACCATAGTTGTACGCATTTGACCTTAATTTACCGTATTTGTGCTTACTTAGGACGTAGTTTATGCGTAGTTAATCGTAGTTAGACGTAGTAATACCCTAGTTAGCCCCAGCCACTTTGCACGTAGGCGTAGTTGAATGTAGTTAACCGTACTTTACACACGTAGTTCAACCTACTTAGACTTTCTCTATCGCCAAGTTTGAACCTTCTTTGAACGTACTTCAACGTAGTTGACCGTAGTAGCAGTACGGCAGACTACGTTTGAAATTAACTACGGACATTTCACAACTACGTGGATTGACCGTAAATGTGACCATAGCCTTACCAGAGCTAAATAATTTGGAGGCCAACAATTTTTTTCCCTTTCAACATCAAAATAACAATTTTCATGGCACGGTGAATAAAGAAAACGAATCTGACTTATCAATGAAACTAACTAATTGGTATTTGAAATAATCGAGAGCTGCTTACAGTAGTATAGGCCATTTAGGCTGCTTAACCCTTTACCACACAATCCTGACTTTTGAAGACCTGGAGAAAGAAAGCCTTTGAAAACATTGTGGGAAAAGGAGAAAATGCTGGTAACCAGTATATCCTCCTTTTCCCACAATGTTTACTACCCTTTCCATATAAAATTTTGAATTTTTGATCTACATTTATTTTGTCGTCTGCAAATTCTTTCAATTTGGACAAGGCTAAAATTTTGTCGTCTGGTAAAGGGCTTAATTTTGCATTGGTTTCGTTTTTAGGAAAAGACAACAAGTACAATTGGATGCAAGCGGTGTTCAGTGATGTTTCCATTATAACACGAGAATAAACGATGAAGTCCAAGAAGACCAAGAACAAACCGGAAGCGGAAACAGATGTTATGAGTTATGCTTCTAGGAGTGATGGATATGACATGTTCGATGACCTTGACCATGGATGGGCCTGGATGGAAATGATAGCAAGTTTTGGAACATTCTGTTTGATAGGGGGCACAATGTATGCTGTAGGAATAATACATTCCACGTTGCTCGACGAATTCAATCGAAACGTGTCCTTAACGTCCTGGGCCGGAGCTTTACACAGCGCTTTAGTATCTGCTGGAGGTAATCGACTTGAAGCTTTATCTTTCAAACTGAAATCATGTAATAATCATCTTCGCAAGCCAAGGGTGACGTTCAACTACGCTACTCTACCCTTGGAGGATCGTGCTTGATTTCGACATTCCTGTGATACGCAATTTCATTGGATGCAGCTGGCTCTAACTGCACGAATCAAATCGCTCGTGGCATTTTATCTTTGATAAAAATAGAACAAGGTCCCGACCTATGGAGTAAAAATAGAAGGTAAACGTGGATACCTCCGTTGATGTGTGCCGGATCTGTAATGGTTTATTACCGAAAAAACAAAGACGAACAAGGTGTTAGGCTATATTCCAGCGCCTGACGATGGAATGCCGAATTACGTTTGTTGTTATTGTTTCATGTGGAATTCTTGCATTCACAAGCGGTTTGTAAAACGATATTTCATTGGCTATCAGAAATATGATGTAAAGGGAGAATAATATCTAAAGCATCCAGTAGGGGGCGCATGGCGGGAATATCGAAATCGGCCTCGATCCGCCATGGTAAGATCCACACGTATTGATCGTAACCTTGGCTCGCGAAAATGTGCAATGATATGTACAGTAGGAAGCCGGTAAGTCACGAAAAATCCAAGAGCAGTATCTTTTAAAGCATGACCGGCTTTCAAATATTTCGAACATGAATCACCAAACTGCTTTGTTTAATGCCTGATGTTACAAACAGACTTTACGGGCAACAAACATGTCCACAGGTGGTCAATAGGGTAACAGTTTTATGTTGCTGGAGACGGACGTGTTCAAGAGCATGTAATAGTCATAAGTATAATCATATCAAATATACAAGAAAATGAACTCAGCGGAGAGAGAGAGAGGAGAAAGAGAGAGAGCGGTCGTATCTACATTTATGATACTTTTTCATTAAATACATCTTCGGGACGCATTGTATACCAAGCAATCATATCATTATGGATCCAGAATACCCTTTTTGCCTATCAAACAACTAATCCTTGAGGTAGACTGGTCTGTTTAAATGCAGAAAAGTTAACAGTAGTAATAGTCTTTCGACCAAGGTCAACTTGCACAGGCGGAGACGATACTTTTTCCAGATATAGTGATCTACCCTCTTACATAGCATTGTTTAAGGTAGTAGACTCCTAACACTTGTAGCGCAACAAGGAATAAAATTTCTTGATAGTTGATGAATACGGATTTATACAGATATAATACTTTTGCACATCTTTAAACGACCAGAAATTCGTTTGATGCCTATTTTGAAATTATTTGTTGATACTTTTGTTAGTATCCAGAAAAGGGAAGTATGTATTATCTCTCTTTAAGAATATAGTGGTTTTAGATTTATAAATGATGATTGTAAGAAGAACAAAAAGGAAAAAGTGGCTCGGTTAAAGTAGTACAATAATTTTTTTTTTTAATTGTAGTAAAAAAAAATGTTGATTATCATTATTTGCTACTTCTCCTAAAACGCTTTCAAGAGCCTCTTCTTCAACATGGTTAAAAATCAGTATTATGGTCTAAAAGGCTAAACCTCAGTTTCTATACTCTAAAACTTTAAAGGCATCTTTCTTAAAACTCTTTGCTCTCTCAATAAAATTGTCTATGGACTAAAACGGTAAAGACTTTCAAGAAATTAATCATCTCATCATAAAGTTACAGTTTCAGACCTATCAAAATTGTTTGCATTTTCAAGCAAAGACTATTCTTTAATCATTTACCATACCCTATCAAGTACTATTTTAACTACGTACCCGGAGAAAGAGGTCATTTTAAAAATCTTTTTTGGAAAAGAAGTTTTCTTGACTCTTTACACGAAGAAAAAAATTCAGACTTGCCAAAATTGAATTCATTTTCAGGCAGCAACTTTTTTTTATCTGGCACCATTGATGGAATCTTTCTGAAATAGGAAGGAAGATATTTTAGGAAAAGGAAAAAAATGTCAGTTAGCACCAAATTCTCCGTTTCAGACTAAAAGTTCACAAGCCTTCTTCCTAAAGACCTTTTAAACGTATTATTGGGGTAAAGAGGTTAGATTTAAGTTTCTATACAACGAAAAAAACATATACGGGTAACGTTAAATCAAAACTCTTTGCTATTACATAAAATTTTTCCTTCACATGAAATGGCAAGGAGTTTCGGAAAAGTCCTTCTTTCATTTTATTATTTTTTTTTGCAACATATTTTCACAAGCCTTCTTCTCCAAGTTTGTCAAAATAAAGGATAGTGAACTGGTCTTCTTTACACAGGAACACTGCACAACTCTATAGACTTTGCTGTACTAGGAAAGACGATTTACGTTCAGGGAAATGTATCGCAATATGTTGTGCCTATATTCCAAACTCGCCTTCTAACAGTACTTTCAGTACTTTGATTTAATCTTACTTTGTTTGTATCATGTTTTACAGGACCTCTCTCAAGCGCGTTAATAGACAGATTTAGCTGTAGAACTGCTATCGTCGCCTCCGGTGTATGCTACGTTATTGGCTATCTTGGCACTGCATTCGCGCCGAACCTAGAAACAGCAATATTTACCTGCGGAATCATTGCCGGTAAGTATTAACCCTTTACCAAACAATCCCTGGTTTTAACGAACCTGAGCAAGAAGAAGCCCTCTGAAAACATTATGGGAAAAGGAGAAAATGCTGGTAACCAGCATTTTCTTCTTTTCCCACAACGTTTTCTACCCTTCACAAAACAAATTTCAAAATTCCAGTCACCTTTCGTCGTGTGCAAAAGCCTTCGATTTGGACAAACCTAAAATTTCCTCGGTTGGTAATGAGATAAGCGAATTCGATTTTGAATGCTGGAAACTGGTTTGCGGTCTAATGACAGTAGTTTGGGGGTGTCTTTGGAGTGGTCAGTGGTGTTTTTGGGGTGTTTCTCGTTCTTGTTTATCCGCGATGGACGCTTTATAAACTAGGCCGTGTAAAAGCTACGAACCGAAACCAGTTTCTAATTTATAGCTAATTCTGTGACATTTCATGAATTCTTACAGTTCATTGTTTGTGTGATTGGTATGTACAGTTTTCAATCCATATGTTGTTTTCACATATTGAATGGCAATTGAAGACGTGCCTTTTCCTTGATGTAGGTGGACGGTAGGTAGAGCGACAGCATCATAACGAATAGATGGCGGGAGCGAGTATCAACTTTATCAAATACGTGTCCGAAAACTCAAGACGTGTCCGAAAACTAACTCCGTATATACGTTCACATTTAAGCTAGCTTATATTACATCGATTTTAGTTATGCTGACGCCGAGTTCCCAAAATAAACGACGGGATACACTATTGCTTTCTAAAGTTTCATAGTTAAACCCGTTTTGCGAGTAATTAAAATAGTTGTGAAAACAAATCCTTAGCTGTCCGAATATATCCGATACCGCTGTAATGGGTTAAATACAAGATTTTACATAAAATAGTAATGAAAATGATGCTATCAGTCTAGGGAAAAAAAGTTGCCAACAATCAGATGAAAGAATTTTCAATGAAATGGTCGACTCATAACACCTATTTGCTAGCAAATTTCTACTACCGCCTTCTAACTTTGAAATTATTATAAACTCACACTTGTCATTAAATACCTGTTTATTATACTCTAGGTCTCGGGGGTGCTTTTGGTTATACTGCGAGTATGGTCGTCGTGGGCTTTAACTTTAGAAAACGGTTGAACCTGGCTCTCGGCTTTGCACTATGCGGCATTGGAGTGGGACTATGCGCAATGGCGCCAATTATGCAGTTTGCACGTGATTACTATGGAACAACAGGGTTTTTTATAATTCTTGCAACGTGTGCTGTGAACATCATTACATTTGGTGTAATGTGCTTTCCAAGTAAACTAGAAAAAGACGCTCAAGCCAAGAGACAGTTCGAGGCAAGGATACAGGAGGTATCGACGTGTCGCAAATCTAAAATTCTTGCCGTGGCTCACAACTATGTTCATATCTTGCTCAACAAAGGCGTGCTATGTTTGTGTTGCTCAATGTTCAATTTTTGTCTGGGTACATTTGTGATATATCTGCACCTGCCCACGTATATAGTGGTTTCTGGCTTCACACATATTGAAGCATCGTTCTTTGTTTCTATTTCGGGCATGTTGACTGTGTTCGGTCGACTGCTGACTGGCATAATTGCTAATTTGGACTGTCTTCCCGATATCTGCCTCTTTTCAGGGTCAATGGGTATCGTTTCCATAGCAACATTTTTGTTGCCTCATTACTCAATGTTTTATGGGGGTCAAATAGTATATGCCATTTTGTTGGGACTATTTTTTGGAAGTTGCTACGTGGTGTTAACCAGCGTTAATATTCAGCTCGTCGGTATAACCTACATGTCAGCGGCGATCGGTTTGGAGTTCTTCTTTGGTGGAATAGGGGCTCTGGTTGGTCCGGTATTCGCAGGTAAGTCACTTATCCCATTGATTATTTAGCTAGACTCACTATTGTGTTTAACTCTTTACCAAACGACAAAACTTCAGACTTGCCCAAATTGAAAGCATTTGCAGACGACAAAATAAATGGGACTCAAAAGTTGAAAATTTACTCAAGAAGAGTAGAAAACATTGTGGGAAAAGGAGAAAATGCCCATCATAGCTGAATGAATAGTACCAAGGTCCGTTTTACTGAGTTTAAACGTTTATTTCATCTTGAGATTCAAAATAAAGGTTGTTACTTTTTAAAAATTAGTCCGCTTAGTACCAACAATGTCCAAATTAGAGATAATGATTCGTATGCCTCACAACCTGATGGGAATATAACGTAATTTACCCTACATTTCTCGCGCTTGACGCAATATTGTAATTCGTACCTATGCGCAGGGGGTATGCCGCGGGGAATAACCGAAAAGAATTGTACTGGATTTTGATTACAAAGGGTTAAAAGAATGAAATAAATAGAATACTTTTTTGCTTTTTTTTCGATGAAAGATCGGAACTGTCTTTCATCTCGTCAACATCATCGGTAATATTTTCGCGAGTGGCTGCGCCATCACTCGTGAAAATATTACCGAAGGTGTTCACTCGATGAAATAAACTTATAAACTCATTTTTAAAACCCTTTCCCAAACAAGCCCTTGTTTTTACGTGTCTGCAGTACACATCTTTTGAAAACACTGCGGGAAAAGGAGAAATTGCTCGTAACGAGCAATTTCTCCTTTTCCCACAGTGTTTTGTACTCATTTGGAGAACTTTCTGCCATTTTTATCAAATTTGAAATTGTCGTCTGCAAACTTTTTTGAGTTTGGAAGAGTCTAAAATTTGTCATTTGGGATTGAGTTAAGCAGTATCCTGCTAAATATCTGAAAAGAAATTTTCGATTCAATGCAAAAAAACTCAAATATTGCTATTTGAAAGATATGTTTATGGAAATAACATCTCTTTATCGGACAGTGTAGATCCAAGATCAGACTGCACGTTCTGTGCAGTCTGATCTTGAATTTACGCTGCCCGCAAAAGGTCAGCGAGTCGCGCTTAGCAGCATTAGGAGTAAGATACTTGTACTTGTACAATGAAGTACTTTGCGAATTAAAACAAAATAAGTACCATTGTTATATAAATCATTTATCTTTGCAACAATTAAGGTAAGACCCGTGTAATGGAAAACAGCCATTTCCACTTAAATATCATTTGCAAAATTAGCTATAATTAAAAATGAGTATTATTGAACTACTTTCACCGATTCATTTTTTTCCATTTTTTTCCTTCTTTGAATTATCATTTATAAATCTAAAACCACTATATTCTAAATTCAAAAAAAGAGATAATAATTACCTCCCTTTTCAGAAAAACTAAGAAAAGTTTCAAAAGATAATTTCAAGATAGACAGAATTTCTGATCCGACAGAAATGTGCAAAAATATTATTTCTGCATAAATCCTTATTTATCCTTATTTATCAACCAATTAGAATTTTCACCAGAAGTGCATTACACAGGTCTTACCTAAATACGTAAATTGCTTTTTCTATGCTTCACACAGGTGTGATAGTAGATTCTGGGGCATCCTACGACCTTTCTTTCTATATAGCAGGTAAGATTTTGTTTTGATAAAGAGTTTGTAGGGTATATGCAGGATCTGATATCAGTTGGAGTTTGAGAGAAGAAAAATTGAGATAAAATAAAAGAGTTAGGAGAATTTGTTATTACACAAGCCTTTGGCGACCTATTTATCATTTTCTTTTTCTTTGTGGACGTGTTTAAATCTCTATCCTCAAAAGCCAGCGACTGTCAGATTCTTTTATCGCATACATCTAACTATATCAAAAATGACAGTTCATTGGCCTTCATGTGCCAGTGTATTTAAATTTACATATAACAGGTTGGCTTATATGCATTCATGAAATTTCGACGATTAATTGAAAGCGACCTCAGAATTGAGACGATTGTTTGCAAAGTTTTGACCAAATACAGGGCTATTTACTTGTTTCAAACTTGTGTTTTGTACTTACCTGTTTCACTATGCCATTAAAGTTACCTAAGCCAACAATTTTCTTCTATTTCACAGCCGCTTGTATTCTACTAGCAACAGTATCCAGTGCAGCTACATCATGTTTGGCAAAGTCAAAGCAAAGCAATGACGTCACAGATCTTGAGGTTGATATACGTAATGACCAACAGATATTTCGCAAAGAATCAGAACACAGGAACGAGTTCAATCTTATGTTAGAGAGTAGTTCTGCGAATAACGTTTAACCCTATTCTCCATAGATACTCATTTCTACACATTGCTTGTAGGAGCCTCTGCTCGTGACGAGCAATTTCACCTTTTGTCACAATGTTTTCTATGCTACCAAAATGTGTCATATACACATAAGAAAAGGCTTCATCCTTGCTGTTATTTAGGGTCAGTTAGAGATACCAAAGAAATGCCTTATGGGGTAAAGGGTTAAAACGTCAAACATGGGGTTTCTAGTGTAACAAGAGGACAAACATGTCCCATATCGCTCACCTGGTACATGACATGTAAATCGGCAAGTACATCTTTCAGAACACAGGAATAGTTTAGCTTTCAAAGGCACTGCACATTTTTAAGCTCTGATGCATTGTAAACCAGGCTATGCTGAAGGATCATTTCAAAGATTCCTACCGGTAATGGAAAAATAAATCAAAAGGAAACAATTTGGTACAATCCACTTGGTAAACAAGCATATTAGACTCAATAACAATACAACTCAAATCAATTCAGAAGGCACTTTGAATATCACATCAAATAGATTTTCAAGGCTAAAAAGTCTTGCATTCTTGCAGGAAGGGGCAGTAACTTCAGTGAGGGTAAAATGCTTGTTCCTGCATGAAGACTGATCAACTGTTTCCTGATGGCAAGTCTACAACACTGCTGTAAGGATCTTGGTTGTGTAACGTAGTCAACCAGAAGACTGAGAAGTTGTTTCTTCTCTTGCATTAACTGAAAAGAAAGTACATGTATAAGTCTGATAGAATGAATGAATAGAATGAATAGCGTTTTAAGGCCCGTCGACAACTTAGGTCATATTGGGCGGAATGGGCGCACTTATTTAGTAAACAATAATGCGAGGTGAAAATAACATACATGTGCAACAACATAAGAAAAACATGATAAATGAGGAATGGACAAAACATAAAATGACGCCTTTTTTGTCGCCTTTTACCGTTTTACGACATGCATGCTGTCACGTTTGTTCCGTCAGATGAAATGGCAGATGTGACGATCGCGGGACTGCAGCCTGATAGAAAGGGGCTTAACTCTTTACCAAACAATAACATCTTAGCCTTGTCTGAATTGAAAACAATTGCTAATGACAAAAGAAATGACACTAAAAATTGAAATTTGGTGTAGGATTAGGATGGTAGGAAGCATTGTAGGAAAAGATCAAAATGCTGGTTATCAGAACTTTCTCAGGGTCGTCAAAAGTCGGGATTGTGTGGTAAAGAGTTAACTCCTTATCAAACTGTACAATGTCAGACTGATCCAAACTGAAAGCATGTGCAGACCACAAAATAATTGTAATCTAAAAACTGAAATTTGTCCCTTGCAAGGCAGAAAATATTGTGGAAAAAGGAGAAAATGCTGAATACCAGCATTTTCTCCTTTTCCCACACTATTTTCAAAAGGCTTCTTTCTCAGGGTCGTAAAAACCGTGTCCCAGTGACCTAGTTATGGACCCATCATGACCTTTTTTCAAACTTGTTGAAGACACATTATTGAGACAAGCATTCTGGACTTACTGCAGGTTAACTCTTTACCACACAATCCCGACTTTTAACAACCCTAAGAGAGAAGCCTATAGAAAACAGTGTGGGCAAAGGAGAAAATGCTGTTAACCCTTTACCACACAATGACAACTTTTGATGACCCTAAGGTAGAAGCCTTTTGAAAACATTGTAAGAAAGGGAGAAAATGCTGGTTACCAGCATTTTCTCCTTTTCCCACAATGTTTTCTACCCTTTCCAAATCGAATTTCGAATTTTCAGTCACACATCTTTTGTTGTCTGCAAATGTTTTCAATTTGGACCAGCCTATAAATTTGTTGTTTGGTAAAGACTTCACCACTGTTAACAGCATTTTCTCCTTTTCCACAATGTTTTCAACCCTTCCCTAACCAAATTTCTATTTTTCAGTCATATGTATTTTGTTATCTGCAATTGCTTCCGATTTCCACCATTCTTAATTTCTAGAACTTTATCATTTGGGAAGAAGTTAAACAATTTCTACAATTATACACAAACATGTTTATGAGGCATTCTGAATACAGATAATTAATGGCAGAAATCTCAACTTGCGGTTGCACAGATGATGAAATACAAATACATTGGTTAACCCATTTTCTCCTTTTTCCACAATGTTTTCTTAAGGCTTCTTTCTCTGGGTCATCAAAAGTAGGGATTGTGTGGTAATGAGTTAATACAAGCTTTCTCTTGACCCAATGAATCTCTTCTGGCCTCTTTTTTTTTCTGATGTGACAAGGGCCAGCTGGTCCAATGAATTTTATTTCTAGAATGATCCCTGGAAATGTGAAACATGTAGATAGAAATTACCTTAATGTTTTTTGGAAATTTTCTCAAATCTGTTCTGTTAAGCTTGACTCCAGCTTGAATTAAAAGACATAATGATTTCTCTCTGCAATTAAACACTGCCCAATACATTGGAGTTGTATCTCTGCAAAGAAAGAAATATTTTATTAATTCTATTAAATAACTGTTGGTCCACAATTAACTCTACCACATGATGCTGACCTTTAACAACCCTGTGAAAGAAAGCCTTTGACAATGTGGGAAAAGGAGAAAATGATGCTAACCAGTATTTTCTCATTTTCTAACAATATTTTCTACCCTATCAAAGTCAGAAATCATCTTATTACCAATTTGTTGTCTGCGGATGCTTTGAATCTGGTGCAGTCTGAAAATTTGTCTTTTGGTAAAGAGTTAGGATAAATTCTTTAACTCTTTACTCCATAGATACTCATTTCTACACACTGCTTGTAGGAGCCTTTGGAAAACATTGTGGCAAAGGGTGAAATTCCTCGTGACGAGCAATTTCACCTTTTGTCACAATGTTTTCTATGCTATCAAAAGGTGTCATATACACATAAGAAACAGCTTCATTCTTGCTGTGATTTAGGGTAAATTAGAGATGCCTTAGAAATGCCTTAACTCATTACCAAACAACAAAATTTTAGATTTGTCCAAATCAAAAGCATTTGCAGATGACAACATAAGAGTGACTGAAAATTTGAAATTTGTTTTGTGAAGGGTAGAAAACATTGTGGCAAAAGGAGAAAATGCTGATTACCAAAGGCGTCTTTCTCAGGGGCATCAAAAGTAGGGATTGTGTGGTAATGGGTTAAGGGGTAAAGGGTTAACTCATTACCAAACAACAATATTTTAGGCTTGTCCAAATCAAAAGCATTTGCAGACAACAAAATAAAGGTGACTGAAAATTTGAAATTTAAAAAGAGAAAATGCGGTGTCACCAGCATTTTCTCCTTTTCCCACAATGTTTTCTCAGTGTTTCTTTCTGAGAGTGGTCAAAAGTAGGGATTGTGTGGTAATGGGTTGACAGGGAACAAAATTTTAGACTTAGTCGTATTGAACACAATTTCTGCAGATGACATTTCATAAGGCTCAAATGATAAAACCTATCTCTAATAAGGTATAAAATAATGTAGGAAAAAAAGAATCTCCTTTATTTACAGTGACTTTGATTTTTTTCTTTCTCAGCTTGGTTCAAACTTGCACCACATTAGGGATAATACACAGAAATAATAGTTGGCCCTTTTACCATACAATCCCGGAGCTTAACGACCCTGAGAAAGAGGGCTTTTGATAACATAGTACGAAAAGGAGAAATGCTCATAACCAGCATTTTCTCTCCTTTCAAAGTTTGAAAAAAAAAATCATTATTGAGCTACATTAATAAGAACTTATTGTCTGCCAATACTTTGAATTTTAGCAATTATAAAATTTTCTTGTTTACTAATAAGTTAACTCCTTATCAAATGACAAAATTTTAGACTGGTCCAAATTGAAAGCATTTGCAGATGACAAAATGAATGTGGCTAAAGAATTGTTACTATCATTTTCTCCTTTTCCTACAATGTTTTCAAAAGTCATCTTTCACAGGTTGTTAAAAGTAGGGATTGTGTGGTAAAAGGTTAATAACATGATTGCTTGGTAAAGGCTAAGAGGACATTCACTAACATTACATTAGAGATAATGCACTAAAATAATATCTATCCATTTAGCAAACAAACCTGTGTTTCAATGATCTTGAAGGAGAAAACTTTTGAAAACAATGTGGGTGAAGGAGAAAACACTTAAGAACAGCAGTTTCTCATTCTCTCACAATGTTTTATACTCTTATACTGATATTGGGCAATGATATGGGATGTTGAACAATCAGGGATCTCCCTAGCATCTGAAACTCAAGAGTCATTGACTCTTGGGCCACAAAATCCAAGAGTCAAATTGAAATTTTCAAGAGTCAAAATTTTCAATTCAAGAGCTAGGTTGGTGCCAGGCAAAAAGTTTTAGTAGCCAAAAGGTTGATCCGTCAAAACCCAGGATCAGTCAATGAGCCCAGTCACTGTCACTTGGTCTTGGTGTCATTTTCTAAGTATTTCATGACTGTGAGTCCTGTATGATCAATATAGATCTAGATCTACAGCTTTGCATCACTGATATAATTTGTAAGTTTTTGATGGTTTCATTACATCCATTAGAGAGCCAAGTATTGAAAGTCAGCTTCAAATTCCTGTGCTTGCAGGCTAGTGAATGATCTAAAGGTTCAATAAAAAAAAAAATTAATCAGGCTTAACCTTTCACAACACCAGGGATCTTATGTAAGATCTCGGACCACACTATCCCCAGTTTGAACAATCCTGAGAAAAAAGGCCATTATTAGTGGCGAAAGAGGTGAAAATAGTGGAAACCAGCATTTTTTTTTCTTTTTCTAACAGTGTTTTCTACCTTTGAAAAGGCTTAACACCTTCTCATAGGCAACAATTAAATTGTCTGCAAATTCTTTCAATCTACTCAAATCTGAAAAGGTGCCGTCTGCTCAACAGCTATTTCAATTTCTGTATACCAGTCATTAATTCATGCATTACAAGAGATATTTGTGACACGATTTTGATTAAATTCATCGCAAAATATCTGTTTTGTCTTTCAAATGATCTAAGAAATATCGTTTCACACTTAACCTTTCTTGAAGATGCCGATTTCCGAAAATTATCAGGCAATAACTTTGTCTAGCTCCCATAAAAAAATTGGCGAAATATAGACCTTAGTATTCTTCATAAGAAAAAGAAATTTATGAGAAAAGAATTCTGTAAGGCCACTTAAACTTAAAAGGTCAAGTAGAGCTATTTCAAAAAAAGAAATCGCGTTTGACGCTGTCAAATTTACTTGATAAACGAAAGTAAAACTTCGCTTGTAAACATGTAATTCGTTCTGCACCACAGTGTCCAAAAAATTGCGATTGTTCATGAATGTATTCTATTAATAGAACAGGCGTACCCGGTAACTGGCCAATGCGCCACCGTTATCGGATCTTCGTCTATCGGATAGTTAAGGGAGATGCAAGGGTTAACAGCTTAGGATACCCGATATATCACAATCAAGTTGGCGTAGGCCGATTTCACAGTTTCGGAAGTGTTCAATATGCAACACTGATAAGAAATTGACGGTCGGCCATATTATCTGATTACGTTTTAATCACGCCTACGGCTTATATGGTTGACGCTTAGGCCAGAATTCGTGTGCGTCAATTTGACGTTTATGGTATTTTTTTCGAGCGTCAAATCGGGGTCACTAACGATTTTCAAGCGTCAAAACCCGAGGTCCCGGGTCAAAGGAGATCCCTGAACAATGCTTTTTGTTTACTATGATCACATATGGAGTGCAACACGCGAAAAGGGTCATTCGAACATTTGCGTAAAGTGTCGTCTCTGAACAGCGTGTGCAGTCCGCACAGGCTAATCTGAAACGATACTTTCCGATTTTATGTGATTTTCTGTTTTACGCAAGTCTACTGTAGCACAAAATCTAATGTAGTCGTAAAGTGCCGTCTCGGATTAGCCTGCGCAGACTGCGCAGGCTTATCCGAGACGACACTTTACGCAGATGTCCGAATGCACCTTTTCGCGTGTTGCACACCATATCACAATGATCACAAGGCGGGAAACAAAGCTTGAATAAATTATATCACATAGTGCTCCTATGATATCACAAAATCTAATCCAAAATATTGGTGATATAGGAAAGTTCTTAATGGTTCTTAATGGTTATTTTTGTATTACACTGGAGTATCTATCTACTCTCTTCCTTAGTTTTTAGGCTCTTGAAATCTTTGACAAGGTCCAATTACAGGATGTTTACACTTTTAACAAACAACAAACATATCATCATTTCAGAAAGTATATGAAAATACTACAACAGTAACATTACCATACCTAAAATCTGGTATATTCGGATCTGCTCCCCCTGATATGAGTGCCTCAGCGTTATCCTCAAAACCAAAATAAACACTTATTGACAAGGGCGTTTCTCCAAACCTCGCATCTCTTACATTCAAATAGGCACCGTGATCCATCAAAAGTTTACAATACATGTCTGAACTGAGTCTTGCGGCAAGATTTAAAGGCGTGTTCCCCTCCTCATTTTGGATGTTGACATCAAAATTAAACTGCAATGCAAATCGCAACATTTCCACACTGGACCTGCGTCCCATCACTGAAGCATGAACAAGGTTCCCATAACTACATGTAAGATAAGGATCTGCTCCTTTCTCATACAAATATTCTGCAATCTGAAGGTTTCCACCCAAGACGGCACTGAAGAGAGCTGTGGACTTGTCCAGTGCTAACATGTTAATAACATCATGATTTTCCTTTTCAGGTAAGTCAAGGTCACGCTCTGAATTCTGCAAAGACTTTCCAGGGGTCATTGTCAAAGGTGTTGGCCCAGCTTCATTCTCTGTTCCATCCATTAGTAACAATGGCTTAACATTCTTTGCATCCATGTGAGAAAGCATTGCCTTTTTCATTAGCAGTTTTAAAATGTCTAAATGAAAATCATATCCCAAGTATGCAAGTATATGCATTGGAGGGTAACGCCTCATAAAAATATCCATCATACTGCTCTTTCTCCAACTACAACCTGCTGCAAGTAAAGTCTCTGTCAAAGCTTTTCCATTTGTCTTCTGATGTAGAGCTAGTCCAAGCACAGTATGACCGCGACTGTTTCTCTTGTTAACATTTGCACCATATTGTATCAATAATTTCAGCAAATCTACAGAGCCTTGAATAACTGCAAAGTGTAATGGTGAATTCTGGCACTCCCCATAGCACTGATTGATGTCTTCCCCATTCTCCAATAATATCGTAGCAAGATAAAGGTTTTCTGTTTGAACAGCATAGATGAGAGGGGGCTTTGTCACAAACACTGTTTGAATGCCACTGACCTGCATAACTTGATCTACGTTTGCACCATGATGAATTAAAAGCTTTGATATTTCTGGTGACTTATTCATTGACAACTGTAACGGAGTAAGGGCATGGCAACATGGTCTGTTGATGTCACTTCTTTCGTATGAAAGAATAATTTTCAGAATAGTGCTTTCATTCAGAATGATAGCTAGAGATAAGGCATTCATTTGATTGGTTGGTGTGAGAATGCTTGGGTCAGCACCATTTTCTAGCAAGATTTTAACAATCTCCTCGTCATGGCATTTAATGGCACACATGAGTGGGGATTCATCTTCATAAATACAATTAGGAGAAAGACCACCGCTAAATAAATCTGTTAAAATATGTTTAACTTTTTTCTGCAATGATGTAAAATCTGTATTGTTTGATTTCAGAATATGTGACAGTGGTATTGCATATCTAGATGCCTCCCTTGATAAACAGTCAAAGTACAACTTTATAACCTGATAAACAGCTTGGTTATTTTCTTTTTTGCTATGTAAGTTTTTTATCTTCAAACCCTCATAAATACCATCTAAAGTTAATTTTGCCTGTTGGTGTGGGTCCAAAGATTCCATGTCCATTCTTTATGAGTTTCTCTACAGTTTAGACTTAGGTGATCTCAAAACTGTATCCAAACCATTCTGTTCTGTGTTGATTTGATCATCATTTTGACCTGAAACTGTATAAAACAACTGGATCACATAAAGTCTTTACCAAATGACAAATTTTAAGTCTGGTCCAAATAGAAATCATTAACAGACAATACATTAAATTAAGATGATGGTAATTTTATAGGAATGTGTAGATAACCTTGTAGGAAATGGAGAAAATGCTGATTACCAGCATATTCTCCTTTTTCTTTCAATGTCTTCAAAAGGCCATTTCCTCAGGGATCATTACAACTTGAGGATTGCATGGTAAAGGGTTAGCAATATACAAAACGATACAATTCTAGACTTGACCAAATTGAATACATTTGCAGATGAAAAATTAAATGTTGCTAGGTTGATGATTTCTGCCTTAGATAGGGTGGAAAATATTGGAGGGGAAAGGTTAGACTTGTTTCTACCTTTTTCTCCTCTTCCCAGAACATTTTCAGAAGTCTTTTCTGTCAGGGTTCTTAAACCCCTGGATTGTGTGGTCCAGATTTTGAGGATCGTGCTTGTCTTTGGGAAAAGGATGACATGCAGATTAACAGCATTTTCTTCCTTTCTCACAATGTTTCAAAGCCCTCTTCCTCAGAAAAGAAATAATATGACAAAGAATTGTTTGGTATAGGAATAATATACATTATTAAATTACATTTATTTATACAATACTCTACATTCCATTTAAAATAAATTTCACATTGAACTATGACCATAAAATTGAAGAAAACAACTTTAAAAATCCATAATAACAAGTATATGCAATGAAAATCTTTGTAAATATTGAGCGCTTTCTAGTAAAGAGTAGAGACCTGTATTCTCGCCAGCATTTTATTTCAAGGGTACACTTTACCAAGAAAAATCAAAACCTGGGGGTAAGATTTCATTTTTGAGGGTATGACAATAATGGTTACCAACTAGTGGCCAGAATGCACTAGTGTTGGCTGCTCTCCTGACATTTTTTCCATAATAGAGAAAAATATACCAGAAGGTCATCCTCGATGCATAGATGCTGAACAGAATGATGGTTCAATTTTTCTTACATAAAAATGTCCCTGTGTGCATTGCCAATATTTACATGGCAACACTGCATGTACAATAGTTAATAGATCTATATAGAATATTAATATGCAAGTCATGCTCTGACAAAAGGAGCTTAATGCATCTCCTTGATGCATGATACCAAGCAAGTCATAACATGATCATAGAGCCATAAAATACATTTTGTCTAGTTTGACCCTATGCCAAAGAACAAAATTTAGACTCTTCCAAACTGAAAGAGTTTTCAGACGACAATTTTAACTTTCATAACAATGGCAGAAAGTTATCAGAATGGGCAGAAAACACTGTGGGAAAAGGAGAAATTGCTTGTTACAAGCAATTTCTCCTTTTCCCACAGTGTTATCAAAAGACTTGTACCGCAAACACTTAAAACAAGGGCTTCTTTGGGAAAGGGTTAACATCAATGGATTGAACAGAATCATGTGGTACACTGGTCCTAGGATATGCAGAACATTAACTGATGGCAGTAAGTTTCAGCCTAGGTCAGCCTGCAAGATGACCTCAGGCGATACTCTTTGCAGATGCATGAAGTCCAACTTCCATAGAGTCTGGCTGAATTTGTATGCCTGTAGAGTTAAAATCTTTAGTGAACAACAAAATCTCTGACCAGTTCAAACTGAAAACATTGTACAGTTTAACTCTTTTCGAAACGACTAAATTTTAGACTGGTTCAAACTGAAAGCACTTGCAGACGACAAAAATAAACATCACTCAAAAATTGAAGATTGTTTCCAGCATGGTACAAAACTTTGCAGGTAAAGGAGAAAATGCTGGTTACCAACATTTTCTCCTTTTCCCACAGTGTTTTCAAAAGGCTTCTATCTCAGGGTCTTAAAAACCAGGGATTGTTTGGTAAAGGGTTAAATCTTTAGCGAACAACAAAATCTTTGACAAGTTCAAACTGAAAACACTTGAAGACAACAAATTAAATGTGGCTCAAAGGAAAGGAGGTCTGGAAAAATCCTCTTTCAATGTTGTTTCCTAGAAATTATCTTCTACAATGTCTTCAAGTCATCTCCAACAGGACTGTCAACCCTTTACCCCACAAGGTATTTCTATGGTACCTCTAATTTACCCTAAATAACAGCAAGGATGAAGCTGTTTCTTACGTGTATATGACACCTTTTGATAGCATTGAAAACATTGTGGCAAAAGGTGAAATTGCTCATCACGAGCAATTTCATCTTTTGCCACAATGTTTTCCAAAGGCTCTTACAAACGATGCGTAGAAATGAGTATCTATGGAGTAAAGGGTTAACCTGGAGTGTTTGGTAAAGAGTTACATTTGGTTCTTATAACTAAGGTTGATTTTAAAGGGTTTGTGTCATGTAGGGTCTGTCGTCATCAAACATGATCATTTAACCCTTTCCCAAACAACAACACTTTAGACTGGTCCAAATTGAAAGCACTTGAAACCACAAAATAAAATGAGACTCAAAAAGTTAAATTTGTTACTGGTAGGGTAGAATACATTGTGGAAAAGGAGAAAATGCTGGTTACCAGCATTTTCTCCTTTCCCCACAATGTTTTCAAAAGGTTTCTATCTTGGGCCGTAGTTGGGGTTGTAAAAACCAGGCATTGTTTGGTAAAGGGTTAAATCGTGTATTTATGAGTGTTAAAATCCTCCAGCTATTACTGTAAACTTGTCCGATCCAGTCCAATCCGGTGACTTTACCCATCCACTTACTGGTGTAGTCATTGGGTGCCTGCACCCTCTAAGTTCTCTATACACAGAATCAATTAAATGAAACAGTATCTGTCTTGCAAATAAAACATTAAGATAGTTGCATCTGTAGATACTTACTGATAGTGTGCAAGGATTGTTCACTAGCTGTCAAAAAATAAATTGTCTCTCGTTTCATAACTGTGTAGGAGTTTCGCCACTAAACAAGTTCGCACCCCACGGTTTCGCCATTAGACGCTTTCGCAAGTGCAGCTGGTGTTGGAAGTTGGCCTGTTTTGTAATTGTAATGACAGACGGGGGAAAATGAAAATTAACTTTAAGACATAAAAATGAATCACTACATAGGTAACAAAGTTGCTTTGTGTAATCAACAGCTTGAATCTTATTGATTTTGAAAAAAACCCCAACAAACAATATGGGAAAAGTAGCCAATTAAAGTTAAAAATTTCTTTTTCTTGTTTACATGATTAGGTCAGCATTTTTGGTTGGATTTTCATGAAACTTGCACAGTTGCTTTGTATCATAAACAGCTTGGACCCTATTGATTTAAAGAAAAGAAATCTCACAATCAGTTTGGGAAAATAGCCATCCGAAGTTGAAAATTCCAATTCTTGTTTAGTCACAGTGTTGATCCAATTCTTTTGAAACTTGCAAACATTCATCAAGGGGCTGAAAAGTTAGTAAACTGTTCAGGAAAAGTAGCCATTTGATGATTTAGATCTAGTATCGTTTTCTGAGTCCATCTTGTTAGTCAAATTTCTTTGAAATTTACCAGGCTTATTTAACCCTTTCCCAAACAATCCCTGGTTTTTACGGGTCTGGAATAGTAGCCTTTTGAAAACATTGTGGGACAAGAGCTTCGCAAAGCGGCACATATACGCCCGAAGGGGCTTTTCAGTGAAATGAGTTGATGAAGAGTAGTTAATCTCCATGATATGTGAAAAGTATTAAAGGGCAATAGCTAAAAAAAAGAAGGGTGGCACAGTTACAAATTTTGTGAATTGCTGTTCTCAACAAGGAGTTCTATCAGTTTTGAAAGGTTCAAGATCATAGCTTTTTTATTTTAGAAATTATGGCCCAGACGAAAATTCAAAGAGAAAAACTAACAAAGGGCAATAACTAAAAAAGAAGGATGGCAGAGTTATGGTTCTTGTGCAGTGCACTTCTTCATAATGTGTTCTATTAGTCTTTGAAGTTTCAAGATGATAGGTTTTAAAGTTTGGGAGTTATGGCCTGGACAAAAATTCAAACTGAAAATTAACAAAGGGCAATAAGTAAAAAAATAAAGGTCACAGAGTTATGGTTCTTGTGCAGTGCACTTCTCCATAATGTGTTCTATCAGTGTATGAAGTTTCAAGATGATAGGTTTTAAAGTTTGGGAGTTATGGCCTGGACAAAAATTCAAACTGAAAATTAACAAAGGGCAATAAGTAAAAAAATAAAAGTGGCAGAGTTATGGTTCGTATGCGATGCACTTCTCCACAATGTGTTCTATCAGTGTATTAAATTCCAAGTTAATAGCTTTTATAGTTTAGAAGTTATGTCCTAGACAAAAATTCAAACTGAAAATTAACAAAGGGCAATAACTAAAAAAATAAAGGTTGCAGAGTTATGGTTCTTGTGCAAAGCACTTCTCCATAATGTGTTCTATCAATGTATGAAGTTGCAAGTTATTAGCTTTTATAGTTTGGAAGTTATGGCCTGGACAAAAATTCAAACTGAAAATTAACAAAGGGCAAATTGGATGAAACTTCATATATGAACTTCTTAGGGTAAGGTGCCGACATGTTTTTCCCGGTTTTTCACTTTGACCCCTTGTCATGGAAAAAGGGGTCTTAATGCAAAATTGCAATTTGTTACTAATAACTCATTCAGTTTTTGTCAAAATATCATGAAACTTCATGGTTATATTGTCTATGGAAACCAGCATTTTTCTCCTTTTTCCTCATCCTTTAAAAGCCTTCATCCACTGGGTTAATAAAACGGGGGATTATGTGGTAAAAGGTAAATACCTGCTGGTACAGTTGATTGTTTTGATTGTATGGTGTTTAAAGCCACTTTCAATATTATTTCAAATACTAGTACGTTTCAAATATTATTTCAAATCAGTTACGTCGCAATGGCTAGTTCACCTATCCATGCTTTCCTGGAGTCTCTTTTACCAGTACTCTACACAGATTTCTTTCCAAACCACTGGCTGCTTTCCCACATAACCATTGTCAGGACAATAGCCAGTGTTGGAAGCATAATGAGGCTAAACTAAAATGGCAGTACAATAAATCACCTGACCATTTTAGTTCGACTGAATAATGATTCCTGTGGCAATAACTATCAGTAATCCCCTAAAAGAAATTGGTCGAGCCAAGGATCAAACCCACAACCTTTTGTTCTCAAGTCCTGCTTGCTACCAAATCAGCTACCAGGGCTTTACTTCCCTTACGTGTAAAGCTTTTGAAAAAATTATGGGAAAAGAGAAAAATGTGGACCTACATGTTATACATATAACCATCCCTTGATCTATATTTGTCAGTTGCAAATACTGTCAACATATTTTATTAGAATATTAGCTTCAGGTTCAAGAAAAGTGAAAATGTAAACACTGGTTTACTTTTTTAAACAGGAAAACAAATTTACAGTGTTTTAACCCATTACCAAACAATCCCTGGTTTTTATGTGCCTGAGATAGAAGCCTTTTGAAAACATTGTGAGACAAGGAGAAAATGCTGGTAACCAGCATTTTCTTCTCTTCCCACAATGTTTTCTACCCATCACAAAACAAATTTCAATTTTTCAATCACTTTTATTTTGTTGTCTGCAAATGCTTTCAATTTGGACCAGCCAAAAAATATTGTTGTTTTGTAAATGGTTAATAATGATTTTTAAGCAACCACACACAGAGAACTTTATATTTATGTTAAATACATGTATATATATGTACAGAACTGCATTGTGAAATAAAATGAGGTTTATTTTATGAATTTCTGTCTTTCTATATTGTCATTCCTTTTAACCTTACCACATAATCCTGAGTTTTAATAATCCTGAATAGAAAAGGCTTTTGAAAACACTGTAGACTTTCTAAAACATTGTAGGAAAAGAAGAAAATGTTTTAGATTGCTTGTAACCTGCAGTTTTCCTCAAGATTCCAAACATGTTTTCCAAAAGCCTAAGTAGTGTCCCTAAATATCCGGACTGTCATGTGAAGGGTTAAATTGCATGAGAATTATTCGATAAAAAAATGTATAAAAAATATAATCATATACATGTACAAGCATACTATTTGATTTAAAGGTACGGCGTAATCTACATAATTATGTGTAAATTTATATGATTTTCCTTGATTCACATATGACGAAAAAAATGGAGAAATAGTCATTTTTCTCAATTAGATACAGTTTATTTACGATATCGAATTATATCCTTTACCAATCGACCCAATAAATGAAGCCTATAGACCCGTAATGCAAAACTGTCGCAGTTGGGATTTTTTTTAAAAAAATGTGGTCTAGGGGAGAAAACTCGTACTGCCTAAGATTTAGAGAAAACCAAGAGTAATCTCCCTTATAATGATCTCCCCCCCCCCCCTTTCATCATTTCTCCTAGACGCTTGACGGATCAAAGTACATGTACTAAACACAACACTGGGGGAGAGGTGACATGCATGTATCGGTTTTAATCTGTTTTTAATGAAGATTTCAATTAATTTTAACAAGAGAGTTTCACTGACTTTGATTTCGATACAATAACGCTAGAATCTAATTTTTAAGAAAGAACATTTACTGCTTTATTTCTTGAAATTCGAATGGAATCATCGAGAAAGTTTTGAATCCTGAAAAATCGCCATTTGCAAAGTTATGAGATTTGCGGACGGCATTCAGTATCATACTCCATAGAATGTACGATCTGATCTTTATATAGTCCGCTTGTTTTGTTGAACCTATGTAGTGTTAAAATCTCTACAAGATACATTTAATGGACTTTAGAGTCTATATATTTAAACCGTCGGAAGAGCTCCACATGTAGGCGCGAAAAAACTTCAAACCGCCATATACAATAATAGTTGTCTTTGCAACCAGTGTAGATTAAGATCAGACTGCACAGAACGTTCAGTCTGGTCTTGATCTACACTGTCCGCTTTGCTTAGACATTCCTCACAAAAGCAACCTTGATAATGTAACTGTTTGGGAGAAGATTCTAGACTGAACCGTTTCTGTTGGGTTTATTTGACGCCCTAGATAGTTGTCAGTATAGGGGACAGCTTTAGGGCTCAATTCTGAATCTACCTCATATATTTCTACAAACCAGAAGTTTTGTTTTGAACTACTTCATAAGATAACGTTTCAATATTAAGCGGTATCTGTCGACATTGTCCGTAAATGAAAACATATTTTTGTTGGTAAGTGTGCGTTTATTCATTGTGATATCATATACTCTCTAATTTGATTTATTAATATCTGTTACCTCAGAGATATGTTACCAAATGATGCATTGTTATTCTAGTGAAATCTTACCCTTATTCAAATATAGGCGTTATAAATTGTCATGAAATAAAAGGGAGACTACCTACCACCTGTTTTGACAAATAATGTGTCTTACTGAATTATTTTCTGTCGGGTGGCATGTCGTTTTTAGAATTATTAAAATTAACAATTTCATCATACGTACTGATTCAAAGTCGTTACAGCTACATGAAAAAGTATCGCTTGTCAAACCGATCGTCTCTACAGACGTTACCGTGTTTATTCGTCCTCGGTTTTACGCTTGCTCTATGCTGGCATTTTTTGTAAGGTGCACAGGCAAAAAGGACCACAGGCATGAGGAGGAGGTTCCATGTCCCGCCTACTGCTTCTATCATTCAGGTGCTGTAGCTGCAGTCATTTAGCACTACCGAAAAAAGCCAAAGGGAAACTGATTTGATTTGATTATTTTCGTTTATTTATCGTCGCTACCGGTTGCCCATCTGAGCGACGCCCCCCAGAAGACAATTAGTTGTTACGGGGGATAGTGCAAGGATGCAGGACGAAACTACTGAGAATTCCGCCTGGTTCTTTAACGTGCTCGGTGTATAGCACCGTCACACGGGACCTCGGTTTAACGTCTCATCCGAAAGACTATTAATAGTTTTTTAGTTGGCCAGCCGGGGACTCGAACCCACAACCTGTAGAGACCCGAAACATTGTGTTCACGAGTCCTACGCTCTACCTATTGAGCTAATCGGCCGGTTTAAAAAAGGGAGACTGTGGGTGGAGCCTGTCTCTTGTAGACCTATCTTCAAAGGTAATGACGTGAAGCAGTCAGAAATAAGCCATTTCCTCTTCAATAAGGGAAGCAACTCTGACATTACTAATAAAATTTTGTACGAGTTGTCTCGCATTGATAGTTCGTCATTCTATCACAATGGCCTTAAATTGTGACAGAAAATCAGTTTAGAACAAAACACCAAGCACAAGCGGGCATAATACCGTAAAACGCCCCGCCATAAATCGCGAAAACCCATGAAAATCAAAATTATGTGCCACAAAATTGCAAATGGTTTAAGGATTCATTTTGTATACATCAAATACAATATTTTTCAACGGAATGAAGCTGAAAATTTCATTAAATTTCTTCTTTTAACTCAAAAAATCAACGCCACATGTATGCATTGACTGTATAGCAGAGGGGCATTTTACGGTATTATACCCACAAGCGCAGGTAAAATGGAATAAATAAGCGAAGGAAGGGAGCAAGAAAGTAAATAAAACAAAGGACAAAAATTACATGATAATGTTTTAACAAATATCAGTTGAAACGACATGAAGGAACCGGAAATAAACAAACACAAGGAGATGAGATAGTTTTCCTTGATTTCTTGTGATTTGACGGGTGCTTCTTGTTGTTAGTTGTACATGTCGTAATCTTACACAAAAAATCGCGTGTATCTTCACATATAAACTGTAAAACAATCCACAAAATACTGGAATCATTGATGAGTTTTATTTTCACAGTATCCGGCTTGTACATATATTCGGATAAAAGTTTGGCTTTGTAGAAGAAGTGTAAAAGTTCTGTTCTTAACCCATTACCAAACGACAATATTTTAGACTGGTCCAAATTGAAAGCATTTGCAGACGACAAAATAAAGGTGACTGAAAAATTTAAATTTGTTCTGGGAAGGGTAGAAAACACTGTGGGAAAAGGAGAAAATGCTGGTCACCAGCATTTTCTCCTTTTCCCACAGTGTTTTCAAAAGGCTTCTTTCTCAGGGGCGTCAAAAGTAGGGTTTGAGTGGTAATGGGTTAAAACACTTCATTTAAGTTTTGAAAAATAAGTAACACAAAAAATGGAGGAAAGTTTGGTAAACATTTAACTATTTAGAAGATGACAAACCTAAGGCCTGCATCAAATTGGAAGCAATTTAGCAGACAACCAATCTAAAAGTTGGTCAAAAGATGACTTCTGTCCTTGATAGGATAGGAAAAATGAAATGATAGGAAAAACCAGAAAATGCTGGATAATAGTATTTCATTCTATTTCTATAGTGGTTTCAAAAGAACATAGAGTTCTCAAGGATATATTTTGAAGCTGGGGACTGTGTACCTTCAGTCTGACTCTGTAGGCTTGCTCCGATGCTATTGTTGTTATTTAGTCTCTGCTGTGGAGACCAAATAACAAAAATAGCATTGGAGCAAGCATGCAACCACTAGGCTTTGTAAATACCTGTTGACTGAAGGATTTCCCAGGTGTCATTTTGTAATTGGGTCTCGGAGAGGAGAAACATTTAAAAAAATGGCATCGAAGCTCCCCTTTGGATCGAATGTAGGCTTTGTACATAGATCCTTTTCTTATTGACCAACAAATCTAAAGTCAGTTCTATAACATGATATCAAACCATACTGTCAGACTGAAAAAAACATTTTATATGTTTTGTTTTGGCCACAGGGTTCTGAAGCATTGTCAGCCCATGGATATATGTAGATGATTTCGGTCACACAACTAGCCGAAATACCGGAATACCACCGAAACACCGGAATACCCCAAAAATCGATAATGCCTATTATGTTTGCAGGCCGGGCCGGAATACTGATGATTTCTTTATGTGTAAAATACAATGTGGTTGGAATGATGAAATTTGCCATAAAAAGGGTAGAAAAACCTTGTTGGAAAAGGAGAAAATGCCATTTATTATGGTGGTTTGAAAACAATGAATGTCTTCAAAAACGATGGCTTGTTGCGTACAAGATACTTAACCCATTACCACACAATCCCTACTTTTGACGCCTTTAGAAAACATTGTGGGAAAAGGAGAAAATGCTGATAATCATTACCAGCATTTTTTCGTTTTCCCACAACGTTTTCTACCCGTCACAAAACAAATTTCAAATTTTAAGTCACTTTTATCTTGTCATCTTCAAATGCTTTCGATTTGGACAAGCCTAATACATTGTTGTATAGTAATAAGTTAAATAGAAACATTGAAATTCTTTTATGGCTCAAAATGAAGCAAGATAATGAAAAGTAACCTGGCAAGCAATTACCTTTTTATCATCACCATTGTTTTGTTTTGTTGAAAAGCAGTATATCTATTGGGTTATTGGGTGATGCTCAGTGCTCGTAAATAATGGTTTCATAAATGTTCAAGAAAATATGGCGGCAAGGGCCTGCCAATAAGCGTGTGAGTATTTTTTACAAAATGCAATTTAACTCTTTACCACACAACAAAATTTTAGACTGGTTCAAATTGAAAGCATTTGCAGACAACAAAATAAAGGTGACTAAAAGATTAAAATTCGTCCTGGGAAAGGTAGAAAACACTGTGGGAAAAGGAGAAAATGCTGGTTACCAGTGCAGCTACAGTGTTTTCAAAAAGGCTTCTTTCTCAGGGGCGTCAAAAGGCGGGATTGTGTGGTAATGGGTTGGAATCTATTTGTTCCGAGTATGTGCAAAGAAGTAGGTCAAATGCCAGTGCATTCAGCTACCTTCCAAAAAAACCCTCTACCTCATGGGTGTTTTTTTACCGATACAGTGTGTGAATTGTTTGAAAATTTCTTTTTTCATTTCAGATTTTCA
This sequence comes from Tridacna crocea, assembly GCA_943736015.1. Classification (NCBI taxonomy): domain Eukaryota; kingdom Metazoa; phylum Mollusca; class Bivalvia; order Cardiida; family Cardiidae; genus Tridacna; species Tridacna crocea. Next base: position 33,703,453 of record OX031064.1, on the reverse strand, counting down.
GTACAGAATTGCTTGGGGAGTTAATGGTTGTCCAGTAATTTTTGCAGCACTTAAACTTCACGAACGTTCAATTAGAAACATGTGGAACACTGAAGAAACAGATGTCTACCATGTTATAGAACCATTGTGAAGTCATTTATAAAGAAACAGAACCAGCTAGTGGTATGTCCCTCACATAAGAAGATAACTACCATGTGTTGAAACTCAGTATTTTGATTCTGTAACAAAGAACAAAATGCCTAACCCTTTACCAAACAATCCCTGGTTTGTACAACCCTGAGATAGAAGCCTTTTGAACACATTATGGGAAAAGGAGAAAAGGCTGGTTACCAGCATTTTCTCCTTTTCCCACTATGTTTTCTACCCTGCTGGAAACATGTTTCAGTTTTTCAATTAGGTTTTTATTTTGTTGTCTGCAAGTGCTTTCAATTTGGACCAGTCTAAAATTTTGTCGTTTGGAATAGGGTTAACTCATGATAACTGAGACTACAAAATTGTCCAGGTTAACCCTTTAACACAAAATGCCGACTTTTGATCCTCCTGGAAAAGAAACCTTTGGAAGACGTGGGAAAAGGAGAAAATGCTGGTAACCACATATTTTCTCCTTTTCCCACAAAGTTTTCTACCCTGTCAAAGAAAATTTGCACAATTGTAACCAATTTGAAATTGTCGTCTGCAAATGCTTTCAATTTGGACAAAGGCTAAAATTTTTTTGTTTGGTAAAAGGTTAAAAAGTTTTGCATTCTGTAAATTACATATAGCTTAAGTTATGAGATTCATGATTTTCAAAAGCAGAAAACACTGATGGAAAAGGAGGAAATGCTGGTATCTAAGGTTTTTCTCCTTTTCATCGTTCAATATTTTCAGACCTCAAAACCTGAAGCTAAATTCAAACTGTCCTCTTCAACTGCTTTAACCCTATACCAAGCCATCCGGACTTTTAACAATTCTGATAAAGAAGGCTTCTGAAAACGTGGGAAAAGACGAAAATGCTGGTAACCAGCATGTTCTCTTTTTCCCACAGTGTTTCCTACCCTGCTGAAAACAAATTTCAATTTTTGCGTTTTGTTTGTTATCTGCAAATGCTTTCAGTTTGGACAAGTCTAGAATTTTGTTGTTTGGTGAAGAATTAAATTATGGATGACTGACATGGATTAATTCTTTACCACACAATCCCGACTTTTGACGACCCAGAGAAAGAAAACCTTTAAAAACCTTGTGGGAAAAGGAGAAAATGCTGGTAAAGTCCTTTTCCCACAATGTTTTCTACCCTTTCCAAATGAAATTTCAGTTTTTGAGTCATGCTTATCATGTCGTCTGCAAATGCTTTCAAGTTGGACTAGTCCAAAATTTTGTCATCTGGTAAAGAGGTAAGATATATTGCAAATTAACAATTTTGTGGCTAAAGGAATATTTGAGTAGGGAAAAGGCAAATAATGAATGAAAGGAAAACAGGAAAAGTATTAGAGTAGGTATTCACTGAGGTTAATACCGGTAGTCTCTTTTAGCTTTTTACAATGAAAAAAAATATAGGATGGTCAAAACTGAAAGCATTTTGCAGAAGACGAATCACATGGTCACAGAGTAGAAAAGTTTTCTTTGAAAGGATAGAAAACATTGTGGGAAAATGAGAGAAAGCTGTCTTTTAGACCAATACATATTGAAATCATTTGCAGACAACAAATTAAATGTCAACCAGATGTTGAGATATGTCTTGGAATGGATAAAAAAGATTGTGAGAAAAGCAGAAAACGCTAATTACCAGCGTTTCTCTCCCTTTTCCTCATTATTTTCTAAAGCCTTCATCCTCAGGGTTAATAAAACAGGATTATGTGGTAAAAGTTTAATACCTGCTGGTACAATTGATTGTTTTGGTTGCATGGTGACTAGAGCCACTTTCAGTATTATTTCAGTTATGTCACAGTGGCCAGTTCACCTATTCATGCTTTCCTGGAGTCTCTTTTATCAGTATTCCAAACAGTTTGCTTTTCCAAACCACTGGCTGCTTTCCCACATAACCATTGCCAGGACAATAGCCAGTGTTGGGAGAAAAATGATTCCTGTGGCAATGACTATCAGCAATCCCCTAAAAGAAATTGGTTGAGCCAGGGATCGAGCCCACAACCTTTTGTTCCCAAGTCCTGCGTGCTACCAAATGAGCTACCAGGGCTTGGCTTCCCTTAGGTATAAAGCTTTTGAAAAGATTATTGGAAAAGAGGAAAATGTAGATGACCTACATGTTGTTTTTCCCCAAGTTTTTTTTTTTAACAACTCAACAGTAACCATCCCTTGACCTATATTTGTCAGTTGCAAATGCTTTCAGTATTGTTTGTTAAAGTATTAGCTTCAGGTACAGGAAATAGTGAGAATGTAAACACCGTTTAAAATTTTTAAACCTAACCAAACTACATAATTTTAGACTTGTCCAAAATGAAAGCTTTTGCAGACAAGAAAATAAATGTAACTCAAAAATTGAAATTTGTTTTCAGCAGGGTAACAAACATTGTGGGAAAAGGAGAAAATACTGGTTATCAGCATTTTCTCCTTTTCTTATAACGCTTTAAAACTGCTTCTTTCACAGGGTTGTTAAAAGTTGGGATTTTGTGGTAAAGGTTTAAACAGGAATATGAATTAACTGACTTCACTTTGTTTTAATGATAATTCTTAACCCTTTACTGTACAATCCCTGGTTTTTATGACCCTGAGGGAGAAGCCTTTTGAAAACATTGTGGGAAAAGGAGAAAATGCTGGTTATCAGCATTTTCTCCTTTTCCCACAATGTTTTCTATCCTGCTGGGAACAAATTTCAAATTTCCAGTTACAGTTATATTGTCATCTGCAAGTGCTTTCAGTTTGGACCAGTCTAAAATTCTGTTGTTGGTAAAGAGTAATTTTACACCCAGAGAACTGAATATTTTTGTAAAATACATCTACATGTATGTATACATGTATATGCACAGAACTGCATTGTTAAATAAATAATGTTCGTTTTATGAATTTCTATCTTTTTATCTTGTCATTCCTTTTACCCCTTTCCACACAATCCTGAGTTTTAACAACCCCAAGTAGAGAAGGCTTTTGAAAACACTATAGGCTTTCTAAAACATTGCCTTTGAAGAAAAAGAAGGCTTTTTAACCCTTTACCACTCAATAACGACTTTAAACTCCCCTTGAGGAAGAAGCCTTTTGAAAGCACTGTGGGAAAAGGAGAAAATGCTGGTAACCAGCATTTTCTCTTTTTCCCACAGTGTTTTCTACCCTATCAGGATCAAATTTCATTATTTGAGTCGAATTGTTGTCTGCCAATACTTTCAAGTTGGGCAAGGTCAGAACTTTGCCGTCTGGGAAAGAGTTGAAATTTTGGAGGTTTTTGAAGACATTGTGGGGAAAAGAAGAAAATGCTGGTGACCAGAATATAAGTCTTTCAGATTAAGAGATGGCTTTTGAAAACACTGTTGGAAAAGAAGAAAACGCTTGTGACCAGAAAAGGAGAATTCTTCTGAGAAATCGACAGCTTTTGAAAACATTGTGGGAAAAGGTGAAAATGCTCAGCTGGTAACAACATTTGAGAAAGCATGCTGGTGGTACAAAATTCCAGCTTGCCAATTTCTCTCAGAGAATTTATGATAGTCATTGCAACAGGATACATTCCTATCTTGCTTCTGAATAACCATAGATGGTTATGTGGGAAAGCAGCCAATGACTTAGGAACACCATAGTGAGAAGTGCTGGAAAAGAAACGCTAGGAGAGCATGTATAGGTGAAGTGGGTGATATCATTGAAAATATTTGAATAGTATCAACTCTTAGGCTGTTAAGTGCAACTGAAGGACCTTTTGCAGACAGTGTTGATCAAGATCAGACTGCACAGAACAAATAGTCTTATCTTTGATCTACACTGTCCTTTAAAGGGATGTCTGATCCTGAAAAAAATACCTTTGAAATAGCCAAATTTTGGTTTTTACTATCAGTTTAAAGGTTTCATCAGTTACTTAGTAGGATAAGGGTTGAATTTTAAACAAACAAATCGACTAGACTATAAAAGTTCTGTACTATTTAGTATTAATAACATTTACAGATAGTGTTTGATCAAAAGTTTCTCAAAAGAAGGACTTTGCTAAGGATATGAAATCATTGTGGTAAAAGGAAAATAGCATGCAACCAGAAGTTTTCCTCAAGATTCTCATTATGTTTTCCAAAAGCCTAAACAGTGTCCCTAAGTATCGGGACTGTCTTGTAAAGGGTTACATTGCACGATAATTATTTGATTAAAATGTATAAGAAAGAGTCATACACAAGCATACTGTTTGACAAAAATTTTCATCGATTTAAATAAGCTGTGGTGTAGTCTACATAATTATGTGCAAATATGATTTTCCTTGATTTATATATGACGAAAAAAATAGATGAATAGCCATTTTTCTCAATTAGATACAGTTTAATTACAATATCCAATTATATCTTTTATCAATCAACCCAATAAATGATGCCCATTGACTCGTACTGCAAAACTATCGCAGCTGGGATTTTTTTTTAAAAATTATATGGTCTAGGGGAGAAAACTCGTACTGCCTAAGAGTAAGAGTAAAGCAAGAGTAGTCTCCCTTATAATGATCCGCCCTTCATCATTTCTCCTAGACGCTTGAGGGATCAAAGTACTAAACACAACACTAGGGAAAAGGTGACGTGCATGTAACGTTTTTAATCTGTTTTTGATGAAGATTTCAATTAATTCTAACAAAAGAGTGTCATTGATATAGATTTTAATACAAAACACTAGAATCTAAGTTTTAAATAAGATTATTTCCTGCTTTTTATACTTGAAATCCGAATGGAATCACCGAGAAAGGTTTTAATCTTTGAAAATCGCCATTTGCAAAGGTATGAGGTTTGCGGACGGCATAGTTTAAAATGACCTTTCACAGAATGTACGATCTGATTCCGAGTCTACACAGTTTACTTGTTTTGTAAACCTTTCAGTGCAAAATGAATAGATTCAAATTCCAGCGGACGGCTATAAATACAATCTATTGAAACTCACAAAGATTTTGTTTGTATAGGCTTGACTACACCAGCGGATGACATAGATCAAAGATCAGACTGCACGTTCTGTGCAGTCTAATCTTGATTTATGTCGTCCGCAAAAGTCTCTGCTTTTCCCTATGGCGCCGAAAGGGTTAAGCCTATTTGGATAGAGTTAAAATCTTTATCAGATAGATATAGTTCCGGTACACTGTTCAAATCGTCGACAGAGGTTCGATGTCTTAAGGCGCGTAAAAACGAAAACTTTAAAGTGCCATATACAGTAAAAGTTGCCTTTACAGTCTTTGTATATCATGATCAGACTGAACAGAACGTGCAGTCTGATCTTTGATCTACACCGTTCACATTCCTCAGACTTTCTGTACAATTTTATGCAACTTTAAAACCTTAATTGTTCGGAAAGTTTTTTTTAGACTGAAGTTATCTCTTGTTTATTTGGCGCTCTATGGGTTTGTAACGGGAATGGTTTGATATTCATTGGGATTCATTTTAACTAGACATCATCTTCCTACATTAAGCCAATTTATGTTTTGAAGCTGAGCTATAAAATGACCTTCCATATTTAGCGATATATGTCGATATCGTCATTGAATGAAAACATAGTTTTGTTTGTAAGTTTGCGATAAGTTATCGTAGTGGTTATCATTAACTCATTTATTTCATGTACTGAACATATATTACCTCAATGATATCTGTTACAAAATATTCCATTTTTATTTTAGCGCGATCTTTCAATGAATTCCAAATTCAAATATTGGCGGTTATAATTAACATGAAATAAACGGGAGACTACCTGCCGCCTGTTAAGAAAAATAATAAGTTTGACCGATTTTTTTTTTGTCTGGTGGCATGTAGTTTTTAAAACGGTTAAAATTAACAAGTTGACCACATGAACTGGTTGATATCCGTTACACCTAGATGAAAATTTATCGTTTGTCCAACGGACCGTCTCTACAGACGTTACCATGTTTATTCGTCCTCGGTTTTATGCTTGCTCTTGGCTGGCATTTTTTGTAAGGTGCACAGGCATATAAGGACCAGAGACAGGAAGAGGAGGTTCCATGTCCCGCCTACTGCACGTACTATGCACACACTATAGCCGCAGTAATTTAGCGCCTCCGGAAGTAGCCAAAGCGAGGTTTTGGGCGGAGTCTTTGTTTTGTAGGCGTACCATTCAATAGTATGCACGTACTCACAACGCGAAGCAGTCAGAAATAAGCCTTTTCCTCTCCAATAAGGGAGGCAACTGTAGCATTACTAATTACAAAATTTTGTACGAGTTGTTTCCCTTTGACCATTAGTCGTTCATCATTCTCTTGCAAGACCCATATATTTTGAATGAATATCAGCCCGGAACAAAAAGCCAAGCAAAAGCGCAGATAAAATTGAACGAAAATAAGCGACAGTAGCAACAAATTAAACAAATTGAGGAGAAAAAGCAATGTAAGTTGGTGTTACAAACAAAAATTGATGCGAAAGGAACAAACCGGAAATAGCAAATAATTATAAGCTTGTTAGAGAAGGCATGACACTATTTCCTTGATTTCTTTACGATTCTACGTGTGCCAATGGTTGTAAGTCGCATGTTCCTTTTTTTCAAGTAAACACGTGTATATCTTTGCATATGAACCATATCAAAGACAATAAAACAATAAACATGAACGGGAATTATCTGCTCAGTATCCGGGTTGTAGATATATTCGGATAAAAGTTTGAATTCTGAGAAAAATTTGAAATTTGTTCAATACAACACGTTACGTTAGTTGGAAAGAAAATAAAGAAAATAGCATAATTTAGAGAGGTTGGTATAAATACAGTTGTAAAAACTTGTTTCTATCGAATGGCAGTTATTTGAACACCCGGTAATTTCGACACCCTGTCATTTCGACACATTTTGGTCATTTCGATCCCCGGTGGAAAAATGTTTGCAAACTTTGGTCATATCGACTTTTTATTTTTAAGAGCACTTTTTAAACTCGACCTTTTATTATCAAGTTACTTTAATTTCTTTTAAAGATGTGATATCATTATAATTTTTTGTTGGTGTGTGATCAAAACAGGTTTTTAACCCTTTCCCAAGTGACAAACTTTTGGACTAGACCAAATTGAAAGCATTTGCAGACGACAATTCAACTCTTGCTGAAAAGATGATTTCTGTCTACAATAGGGTAGAAAACATAGTGAGAAAAAGAGAAAGTGCTGGTTTTTCAGCATTTTCTCCTTTTCCCACAATGTTTTTAAAAGGCTACCATTCCAGACAGGAAGATAGTTGCTGGTTACCAGCATTTTCTACTTTTCCCACAATGTTTTCAAAAGGCTACCATTCCAGACCGGAAGAACCAGCATTTTCTCCTTTTCCCACAATGTTTTTAAAAGGCTACTATGCCAGACCCGCAAAAACCAGGGATTGTTTGGGAAAGGCTTAAATAACTTTATTCAAGGGGAATTACTCTGAATATGGGTATATCTGTACAATTTTCTGTATTCTACTCAGCCTTCTTAATAAAGAGGTTAATATGCAGTATGATATTTATCACACCTTCACCTGTCTTTAACTGTGTTTGACTTCAAGTTTTTTTCAATCAGAATAAATCATAACTAGAGCCATCACTCAACGTGATCATATCCCCCACCAGCTCCTTGCCACCAAACAGGTCTTTGTCACAGAATGCAGAATGGTTGAGTACAAAAGTAAGAGTTGAACATGAGCGGCAAATTGTCGCAAGATACGCCCGTCTTACCCCAAGTTGCTAGGCTGGGGCATGCACCGGACCGAATTCAAGTATGAAAAACGACAAAGGGCAATAACTCAAAAATTAAGCAAGCAATAGTTATGATTCCTTCGCACTGCACTCCCCCTTGAGATCTATCCATCCATGAAATTTCATAACCCTAGCTAGTAGTTTTGGAGATACGCTCCGGACAAAATTCAAGTATGAAAAACAACAAAGGGCAATAACTCAAAAATTAAGGGAGCAGGAGTTATGATTCCTATGCACTGCACTCCCCCTTTATGAGATCTATCTACCCATGAAATTTCATAACCCTAGCTAGCATAGTTTTGGAGATATTCACTGGACCAAATTCAAGTATTAAAAACGACAAAGGGCAATAACTAAAAAAATAAGCAAGCAGGAGTTATGATTCCTATGCACTGCACTCCCCCTTGATGAGATCTATCCAGCCATGAAATTTCATAACCCTAGCTAGTATAGTTTTGGAAGTACACTCCGGACAAAATTCAAGTATTAAACACGACAAAGGACAATTACTCAAAAATTAAGCAAGCAAGAGTTATAATTTCTGTGCACTGCACTCCCCCTTGGTGAGATCTATCCATCCATGAAATTTCATAACCCTAGCTAGAATAGTTTTGGAGATACGCTCCGGACAAAATTCAAGTATAAAAAAACAACAAAGGGCAATAACTCAAAAATTAAGCAAGCAAGAGTTATGATTCCTGTGCACTACACTCCCCTCGATGAGATCTATCCACCCATGAAATTTCATAACCCTAGCTAGTATAGTTTTGGAGATATGCTCCGGAAAAAATTTAAGTCTGAAAAAGAAATTTGTCCAGAATCATCAAAGGGCCATAACTCCATGAAACCTAAATAAACCATAACCAAAATAGGATATGCACATCTCTGCTTTATACTGAGTCTATTTGTGTAGTTTGAACCAAATCTGTCCATTAGTTGATGAGAAAAAGAGCGGACAAGAAATTTCATGAAAGGGGCATAACTCAGTGAAAAATCAATGAACCATAACCAACATTTCATAATGCACATTTCTGCTTGATACTGAGTTTACCTGTGAAGTTTGAATAAAATATGTCCAGTAGTTTATGAGAAATAGAGCGGACAAAAAGCTACAGACCGACGGACGGACCAACGGACCGACCAACAAGCTGACTCCTATATACCCCCCAAACAGAGTTTTGGGGGGTATAATTAATGAAAATCCTACAAAATATAACAAATGCTAAAACTAGACCACCTAAAAAAAGGTTAAGAAAACATATGTCCTTCACACATTCAGGATAATAATGTATCTACATACAGTATGTCCATTATTTACCGAATCTGTAATTTACAGAAACCCTTTTACGTCCAGCTCAGCAGAGTTTTTTGTCATGCAGTGAGGTAACCATTGAAAGCATTGTGGCAGTGAGATTTTTTTATACGAGCAAACGCCGATGCAGACTTTGTGAGCCATTTGGACCACATGCCAAACGATAAGTTAAAGAATGTTTGATTATAATTGAGTTCTTCTTAAACCCTTTACCACACAATCCTAACTTTCAACAACCCTGAAAATGAAATTTTGGGAAAAGGAGAAAATGCCTGTAAGTACAAACTACTTTTATATAAACTACAAAAAAAATGAGAAATTCTTGTAACCCCCCCCCCCAAACAAAATGAATGTTTTCGGGCTATACTGGAATCATCCTGTTTGTGTGTGTCTCAGTGTGTGTGTCTGTCCGTCTGTGTACAAAACACCAGTAATTTTGTGTCGCAAACTCCTCCTACAGTTTTCCTTCAACTGTATTGAAACTTTGCACATATGTTAATCATATATGGAAGATTGCAAGATGCACTTTTCAAGTGTCAACTCTTCCTGGTTGAAGAGTTATCTCCCCTTGAATTTGACACTTTTTTCTGTCAAAGGGCTGGCAGGGGTATTAAGTCACATTAAGTCACAGCTCTAGTTCAACTTGCTGAAATAAAAAGGAATTGCAGACAACAAATGAAATGGGAATGTAGTTCAAAAATAGGTTAAGTGTTTGATAGAAAAAATTATTTGTTGGAAAAGGAGAAAATGCTAGTTCCCAATATTTTCTTGTTTCCACATTATTTTCAAAATATATTTTCATGGAGGTAATCAAGGGTTAATGAACTTTTCTTTCCATTTTTGTAGTGTAAATATGGAAGGGAGGTGCAAAACGCAGAAATTAGTTTACCTCGTCTGAGAAGAGAGAAATCACCAAGCATGTGATAGAAACCCTTAGCATTTTTCGGGAAGAAGTTGTGAAGTACATGTATTTAACCAAGAAATGAGGCAAGAGTCTTCCACCATCCACACTCAGTGGTTTATCTGAAAAACAAAGAGAAATGGACCAGAGGTTCGGAAGATTACAGGGTTCAGACTAGCACCAAATTTAAGAAATGCCATAGTGTTTGAGCATGCAAACCTAAATGTAAGAATGTTTTTCAAGTCCAACCCAAGTTTTTACTGGTTTTAACCCATTACCACACAATCCCTACTTTTGACAACCCTGAGAAAGAAGCCTTTGGAAAATTTTGTGTGAAAAGGAGAAATGCAAAATGCTGGTAACCAGCATTTTCTCCTTTTCTCACGTTTTCAACTCTTCACAAAACAAATTTCAAATATTTAGTTACTTTTATTTTGTCGTCTGCAAATGCTTTTGATTTTGATAAGCCTAAAATATTGTCGTTTGGTAATGAGTTCATTCTTTATTTTGACCAAATTCCTGTTGACTTTACAAGATGAAAACCTTTTAGACTCAAACCCAAAGCATTTACCGACAAAGGTGAAAAAACAGTGCAGGAGAAGGAGAAATGTTGTGTATTCGCATTTTCACCTCTTTTCTGTAGTTCTGTTTTTCTCGGGGATTAGCTCACCTGGGCAGCTCAGTGGTCAGCAAACTTGTGACCTGATGGTGGTGAGTTTGATACCTGCTTGAGTCAAACTTTCTTTCCTGCCTCTTACGGCTGATGCATGTGAGAATGTAGCGAGTGATCCTGAAAGAAAGTTATGTCAGTACAGGTGTGAGAAAGCCAGGAAATACATGAATAGGTGCACTCACTGCCATGATATTACCTCAGCTGTGAAAATGGCAATAAACTCCAATTTAATCAATCAATCAATCAGTCATGAGAATTGGAGGAATGCAGTGTATGAGGATTTTTTTCCTTATCACAAGATGTTTTCTATAGCTTAAAATGTTTCTACCAGAAAATCATAAAGAATTAATTCTTTACCAAACTACAAAATTTTAGACTGGTCCAAATTTTTGAGCACTTGCATATGACAAAATAAATGTTACTCAAAAATTGAAATTTGTTTCAAGCAGGGTAAAAAACATTGTTGGTAAAGGAATAAATGCTGGTTACCAGCTTTTTCTCCTTTTCCCACAATGTTTTGAAAAAGGCTTCTATCTTGGGGTAAAAACCAGGGATGTTTATCTCCCTGTCCATGGATTAACTCTGCACAGAAATCTCCCTTCGATTTTTGAGGCGTTATTTATGAAATATTTTCATTACCCGAATGATATTTGACAAAAACAGAATTTGCCGACTCTTTGTATACCTGATATTGTCTACATTATGTCATAATACTTTATTCCTGCCTCATAATTATTGTAGTATTCAGTAAATAAAGAATATGTTTACGGATATGAGGAATCCCTTCAGTCAAAAGTTTAAAAGCAGCAGTTTCAATTTGGAGTTACGTTTATTTTGTCGTCTGCAATTGTTTTCAGTTTGGACGACGCTAAACAACTTTACTATCAAACCAAAATTGGATAGATTTATCAACTGTATTTTCCAGTGCTCGATGAGAACTAAGAGGAGGAACTAAAAAATTAGAAACGGGCCCATTTTTAACGGTGGGAATTTCAACCAAACTAGTGGAACACTGTAACCAAAAGTGGGATGATTTTTTTTTCTGGGGGACGTGTTGACTGTGGGACGTTTGGACTAGAAACTGTGCTATCGCTCTAAACCGGGTACCAGCTCATTTTCCCACTTCTTTGAGACCAGAGAAAAATAAATCAAACCGAAACCAGGCGAGTATGGATGAAGAAAACGAAGAGAATGGACTCGAAATTGGTGAAAAACAAGATCCTAGTGAAAGGAGACAAATTAGACAAGACTATCGGCAACTTATAGATGCGCTGAAAGGTAAATAGGCAACTCAGTCGTAGCCGTTGGAGCTTCCTATTCGGACCCGTGACATCTCGACCTAAACCTATAGAAAGCAAGGTTTGTATGGTCCGTCAGGATGGTCCTCGCTGACACTGCGGTACTTTGTCATATACCAAACAATCCCTGGTTTTTATGACCCTGAGATAGAAGCCTTTGAAAGCATTACTTGTGGGAAAAGGAGAAATTGTTGGTAATTAAGTTAACAGGCTCATTCGTCCGGGCTTGTTCGTCCCAACTGATTTCTCGTTGATCCGGGCTTGTTCGTCCCAACTTATGTATCTGCCAACCAAAGTGTCCATAGTGAATTCTTCACTGATTTTGAAAAGGTTGTAACTGCGCATTATTGCCTTCCATTTTACTCAACCAAAGTTAATTATAACTGTACAAAAAAGATCCCCATCACATTTATAGAAGAAACCAAAGTTAAAGAAATGTGGTGTCCGTGGTCGTGACGTAGAGCATCGGCCTCGTAACCAAAATGTCCTGAGTTTGATTCCCTGGAGCGGGTGTCAACTTCAGGGTTAATCATAGGCCCACACATTCGGCGCGAGTACTGGTGTAGTTCCCAGAGAGATTAGTATAACTTGTCAGAACTTGTTTCTCAATCGATGTAAAATAAATATTTTCAAACTAAACTAAGTAAAAGAAAAAATATCAATGGTGTCATTCCCATCGTTACATTTAGAGAAAAAACTAAAGTAAATGAAAAATGCTAATGACGTAATTCCAAACATGGTATTTAGGAAAGAAAATAAATAACATGTGGACCTTCAATAAATATTGTAATGTAAGGCCGCTAGTCTAGGCAAGAGGTGATGCGGAGACATTGTGTGTTAAAGTCTTGAATCATTAATTCAGTTTCTGTTCTGTTCAAAATACGACTTCAAGTGAGGCAAAAACAAAGCATAAGTAAGTTTTGTTCAAAGAACTTGAATGTTAAAAAATAAAAGTTAACTTTGGAGGGCACATAACGATTATATTCCAATAAGATTGAAACGGTGGTGTGGGACGAACAAGCCCGGACGAACGAGCCCAGGTGAATAAGCCCAGGGACGAACAAGCCCAGGGACAAACTGGTTTTGGGACAAACAAGCCAGGAACCATAATTAATAAGCGCTTGTATCATTGACATGATGACATCACACACACTTTATCACTGCTGATAAGTCATTGAGACAATGCTCATTCTGCTCTCACTCATGATTATTATTTAGACGATGGTTATTTGGAAAAGCATGTGTGGCGTGGAAAGATTATCGTGCAGAGTAATGGGTAAAAAAAAACTCCAGGAAAGCATGGATAGTTGCAGTGGCAGCTGGGATATTACTGAAATAATGTTCAAAATGGCACTCCCGCTCTCACTCCTGATTATTTAGACGGTAGTTATTTGGGAAAGCAGGCGTGGCGTAGAAAGATTATCGTGCAGAGTAATGGCAGGGTTCGAAATTCCCACATATTTACTCGCTAAATGCAAGCCAGAATTGGAAAATGCGAGTTGAAATTTCAAGCACTTGCAAAAAAATGCGAGTGCAAATTATTGAAGAACATTTACCAAATGTACTAAATTTCATATGTGAATACAAAAAAACGGGTAATTCTTTTTGTTCTGGAAAAAGATTGGTCATATCGCACTGAGAACACCCTTCGACGGATGTTGATAATTTTACATGTCGCCATTTAAGCCTCCGAGTTGTCGTTCATTACCTGAGTTTCGTGAGGCAAGTGCATTCGTCTGCACTCGCAGCCGATACTGACGTTTTGCGTTTTTTATACGGAAAAAACGGTAGGCGAATTCAATCTCTGATTTGAAACAAAAACATTTGTCAATCTTTCATGAAAAGATAAATTATTGCGTACAAATAGTAAAGAGAAGCAAGTCAGACGTGGTGGACTCGCTAAACCATTTACCTGACACGCAGATGTTCGGATGTGACACATCCTTTTTTCATTTACAAAATCGTCCACCAGTGTAAGATTTGTAGAAATTTTACCTCGCATTAGAACAGAAATTCAACTAAAATTGAATTGATCGTTAAATGAGAGTTTTAATGTCAAGTATTATTCCTTTTGTTTGGTTGTTGTCTTGGGTTGACAGGTTACGTTATAGAATAGAATTGAATAGTTTTTACCGGCCATTCGTTCTTTACAATTGGTAGGCAAGTTGAGCTTTTAAAAAAAATGCGAGTCCAGTTTTAATTTTGCAAGTGGAAATAAAAGCTACTTGCTAAAATTAGCAAGTGGATAAAAAAATGAAATTCGAACCCTGAATGGGTAAAAGAAACTCCAGGAAAGCATGGATAGTTGCAGTGGCAGCTGGGATATCACTGAAATAATGTTCAAAATGGCATTAAATGCCATGCAATCAATCAGCCAGTCAATAACTTGAAGATATCTACTGGTGCAAATAAAATTTGAACAACAGCTGTTTGAGACAAATGGTGTCAGCCAATCAGATGCCAAGGTTTGGAGTTATGGAGTAGAATTAGAATTTAAATTGGAATGCTTGATAAATGTAAACCTCTTGTAATGTTTTCTGTTTTTCCTTTTCCAGAAAAGAAAGAAGAACTAATAAAACCAGACAGCAATGAGTTGAACGAGAGACTAGAAGAGGCACAGCGCCTCTTCAAACCAGGTTTGTACATTTCTGTGAGTGTCATTCATGCAGAACTCAAAGGAGTTTAATGTTAATACGTGTTTAACCATTGACTAAGCCATCTTAAGTTTGTATGAACTTGAAGAAGAATCCACCAACCATTTTCTGTTTCATTTTTAAAGTTTCTCTTACATCCCGTCATGCGTAGTTAGAGATCGTGCGGACTCGGAGTTCCTGTCAGGCGTGGCATTGTAGCAGGATGAAAAATTAAATCGGACAGGAAGTATGTAATAAGCACTTAATGAGTGGGTGTGTCTTGCTCTAAACCTGGAGCCCACAAGTGGTCTGTGCGCCTTTGCGGAAGTAGGAAGAAGTAAGGAGCACGTAAGATCTGTATTTTTGTCGCACACAATCAGTGGGATAATCATGCGTGAATTGTAAGGGAAGTGTACGTTTTCAGAAATCGTACTTACGAAGTAAGAGGAACGTAAGGAGCACAGAAGTGTTAAGCAAGACAATTGTGCGGCAAATTGGAAGAACGCACGAATAATCACAATAATATATAAGGATGCACTGAGTCTCTTCATCATTCACTGGTTCAGCATCCAATATGGCACTACCAAGGAGGACGCGCCATCGTCTTCTTTTTTCCAGTTGTGAATACTCGTGAAGGAGTGTATGACTCCATGACAGTGTCTTTCATTGCAAGTATGGGGAGATTAAAGGCACAGAATTTTGTCAAATTATACATTTTACCAACCTTTCTTATGAATAATCATGTTTCAAGTCACTCGTAATTTTTCTTCTTTTTTCCAGTTGTAAATACTCGTGAAGGAGTATATGACTCCATGACAATGTCTCTCATTGCAAGTATGGGGAGATTAAAGGCGCAGAATCTACACACTGAATTTGTCAGATTTCAGCCAACAGAGTTTGCTGAAAAACTGGTAAGTTGTGTTTCTGTTTTCCCTTTAACTCTGTACCAAATGACAAAATTTTAGACTGTGTGGTTAAGAGTTAACCCTTTACCACACCGCAAAATTTTAGACCTATCCAAATTGAAAGCATTTGCAGATGACAATTTCAATGCTGCAAAAATGGTGCAATTTTGCTTTGATAGGGTAGAAAACTTTGTGGAAAAAGGAGAAAACAGCATTTTCTCCTTTTCCCACAATGTTTTCAAAAGGATTCTTCCTTACAGGCATTAAAAGTCGTCATTGTCTGGTTAAGAGTTAAGATATGCCTGACTTGCAGACAATTCTGTTGGTATGCAGCAATCCACTCATGAAACAGTGTAGCAGAATGAGAAATTTTTCAGCATGAGCAAAGTGTCCTGTTGCCACAGTATTCTCACACGATTTATGTGCTAAACTTGACTCTCTATAAAACAATTGTTAGTGTTAACTCTTTACCACACAATCCGGACTTTTAACAACCTTGAGAAGAAAAGCTTTTAAAAACATTGTGAGGAAAGGAGAAAATGCTGGTAACCAGCATTTTCTCCTTTTCCAACAATGTTTTCTACCCTTCCAAAATCAAAGTTCAATTTTTGAGTTACATTTGTTGTCTGCAAGTGCCTTCAGTTTGGACCTAGTCCAAAATTTCATTGTTCAGGATAGAGTTAACCTGTGGGAAGAGGAGAAAATAATGATTACTGGCCTTTTCTCCCTTTACAAAAATATTTTGTACTCTTTCAAACAAAAATCAGTCAATTTTGAGTCTCATTCAAGCCATTCCCAATATACAAAATTTGAACAAGACCAAGTAAAAGGTGTCTGCAGACAACAAATTAAATGTACCAGAAATGATGATTTCTGTCTATGATAAAATAGAAAACATTGTGAGAAGGGAAGAAAATCCTGGTAACCAGCCTTTTCTCCTCTTCTGACAACGTTTTCTACAGGCCTCTTCCCCTGGGTCATAAAAATCCAAGATCCAAGGTGGGGTTTTGGGCATCAGGTTAAATTGTCTTAAAATGCTTTGTAGTTTGACAAAGCCAAAATGTTTTCCTTTGGTAAAGAGTTTACTCATTTGTGACCTGTCACTCAAAAAGGGGCAATCTGGGAATTCCACACACCAATTATATGAAAACAGATCAACGATAATGCAAGTGAATTTATGTTGAATGTTCAAAAATGATTGTATTACAAGATAGAATGACCACTTTACATACAGAAGAATCATAAAAGGGAAAAGTGTCGACCCGGGTCAGCCTGAGCAATTCACCCAGTCTGACCAGGGTTGAAAGTTTTCCAAGTTCCCGAATGATCCCTTTTTGCATCATGGGTCACATTTTAATCATCAATGTTTTACAACTTCATGTATGGAACATAAAACGAAGAAACAAAAACTTGAAGTTGATATTTCTCTTTTTCAGATACAATTTCTGGGAGGAGAAGGCCGTCAAGTGGAAGAATCGAGAATTTCTGAACTAGGATGGTGTAAACTGGGAGAGGCCTGCCAGCCTTTCTACAAGCGATCTCCACCATTCACCTTCATGTGTGTTGAATTTTATATATGAGCTATTGCTGTGGCAAAAGGGGGGTTTTCAGCTGACTGTATTTAGCAGTTTTCATTTTAATTTTTTATCCCCCACGGGAGCAGAGGGATGTAGTTTTAGTGTTGATCATCTGCCCTTCTGTTTATCCGTCTTGTCTGTCCTACGTCCGTGTGTCCATCCCTGTGAATATCTCCTATACCATTGCACAGAATTTCGTGAAACTTCATACAATAACTGAGTCTGCCGAGACAATTTTTTTTGTTTTTTTTTTATTTGATACTAAATGGCCAACTAGGAGTGATTTTAAGTTCGGTGTTTTTTTTCTGCAGGTGGTACCATTTCAACGAAAGTGCTTATTTGAATCAATACACTGTTAGTAGTATATTTGTTAGATTTCTTCTTAATACAATCTTTCTATTATTTTTGTGAAGACTAGTCTTAAATATACCAAAAACAAAGAAAGAGGTATTAGGTAAATAATATGAGATATGAACGAAATTTTGATACATGTTTCTTTGAACTCTTTACTGTACATGCCTTGGTGTTAATTAACTCCTTACCAAACAACTGAATTTTAGACTGGTCCATATCAAAAGCAGTTGCAGACGACAAAAGAGATGTAACACATATATTGAAATTTGTTGCCAGCAGGGTAAAAAACATAGTGGGAAAAGGAGAAAATGCTGGTTACCAGCATTTTCTCCTTTTCCCAGTTTTTTCCAGGGGCTTCTATCTCAGGGTCGTAAAAACCAGGGGTTGTTTCGGAAAGGGTTAAAAGCATTTGTAGAGAGCAATTTAAATGTGGCTGAGATGATGAAATTTGCCTGTGATAGTGCCTTTGATAGGGCAGAAAACATTGCGGTAAAAGAAAATGCTGGTGACCAGCATTTTCTCCTTTTCCCTTAATGTTTTCAAAAGGCTTCTTCTTCAGGGCCATTAAAACATGGAGTTTTGTGGTAAAGCATCAATCAATCAGTTGGGGGAAAAAAAAAATGTGGGAAAGGGGCAATTACTTGATGCAGACAAAACCATTCCTTTCCCATGATGCATTGTACATAGCAAGTCATCACATGGTTATCTATCTGATCCTTTTTGTCAATCAGTCAACTGAATCATGAAGTCTACTACTTGTCCTTTGGCCAGTAGAAAATTGACAAAAAAGCTGAAAGTTTTGGCCAAGGTCAGCTTGCACAGGCTGACATAGATTGGTACAAGGATCCTGTGTGGCTTAGTGGTGTAGGACTCATGACCTGGAGGTCCCAGGTTCAAGCAGTGTGCTTGGGCAAGACACTTCAGAGCCTAGCCTAGCGCTGATGAAACCCAGGAAACATGAATAAGTGAACTGTTGCTGTGATGTGACTGAAAAAATGTTGAAAGGGGCATAAAACACCATTCAAACAAAGATGGGTACAGTTTGCAAATACATTGAGGCCCCTTTTTACAGAGGACGGCTTATAAACTACATGTTTCTTAACTTTAGGTCAGGCTCATTTGAGAGGGGTCCAAAACCTGCCAAAAGTAAACAAGCTAAGAAACCTAGGGAAAAAGACAATGTTGTTGGAAAAGAAACTGTTCCACAACAGGTAAGGGTAATTTTCATATGTAAACTGATGTCAATGAAGTTTTAATGAAAGTCCCAGAGAGTAAGGGAATCCTTTGTTTGAAATTTCTTATGTTTACTTGTTACCAAAGACAGATTTTTGGACTGGACCAAATTCAAAACATCTGCAGACAACAAATTAAATCTTGATAATATGATTATTTCTGAATTTGTGAGGGTACAAAAAATATTGTGGAAAAAGGAGAAAATATTTGTTATCAGCATTTTCTCTTTTTCCCACAGTGTTTTCTATAGGTTGCTTGCGCAGGGTTGTTAAAAGTTGGGATTTGTGTGGTAAAGAGTTAAGCAAATTATAATTTTAAACTAACGGAAGTAAGGGAAACTTTTTTTTTTTGAAAACCACGTATGTAAATGGAATTTTAACCTGAAACCTTTGACCCATAATAATGTACAAAATGTTCAATAAAAAGTTGCATGTTTAATACAACTTAAAAGCACCTTAAATGAGAACAGTGCTTTCAGTCCTATGAAAAAAGAATTTTTTTTTTCAAACAGTTGAAGACATTTACCGGTAGTGATATGAATGAAGCCACAACAGAAGAAGTGGAGAGAGTTTTAGACATTTTAAAGACAACTTACATTAGAGAAGAAGGTAAGTATGTCGCATAAGATACTGGAAAAGTAGCTTGATGCTTTTTTCCCTCATCACTTTAAATGTTAGATTAACATTTAAACACACATAGAAATGATGGATTTGTCCAAATTAAAAACAAATTAGCCCTTTACCAAGCAATCCCTGGTTTTTTCGACCCTGAGATAAAAGTCTTTTGAAAACATTGTGGGAAAAGGAGAAAATGCTGGTAACCAGCATTTTTTCCTCTTCCCACTATATTTTCTACCTTGCCGAAAACAAATTTCAATTTTTCAATTGTGTTTATTTTTTCATCTACAAGTGCTTTCAATTTGGACCAATCTAAAATTTTGTTGTTTGATAAAGAGTCAAAGGTGCTTCAAGTTAACCCTTTCCCAAACAAGCATTGTCTGCAGTAAAAGTCTTTTGAAAACACTGTTGGAAAAGGAGAAATTGCTCGTAATGAGCAACTTCTCTTTTTCCCACAGTGTTTTCTACCCATTTGGAGAACTTTCTGCCATTTTTATCAAATTTGAAATTGTCGTCTGCAAACTCTTTGAGTTTGGACGAGTCGAAAATTTGTCGTTAGGCAAAGGGTTAAAAACACTGATAGTTTTGTAAAGGGTTAATTTATAGGAACACCACCTGTAATTCACTAAACCGGCCTATCAGTTGTTGTGTTACTTTCAGAATCTTTAAATAGAGAAACAGTGCAACTTAAAATAGTCTGTGAATATGCCCCCAAATTTTTTATTTCTTTCAGAAAATCCACTTTGCTTCTTTGAATTTATTCTGGACCCCAATTCCTATGGGCAAACCGTGGAAAATTTGTTCCATGTGTCTTTCCTTATAAGGGTAAGATTATCTTTTCCAAGTGCGGGTAAGATTATTTTTAATCAGACACCATTTTTAATTCTGTACTATTTCATGCTTTCAAGTAGGATATCGAGAAATAGCAGTGAAAATATTTTTCGATCTTACACTGGTACCACTGGTGAAAATACCGATTTTCACATTCTTGTTGCCTAGATAAATTGCGCTTGCCTCATAACCAGATTGGAAATATGACATCATAAACCTTACATTTCTTGCGCTTGACATAATATTGTAATGCGTTGCTATGCGGGAGAGGTACGCCATGGGGAATAACGGAAAAGAAGTGTACTGGATTTTGATAAAGCTCCTCCCAGAAAGGGTTAAAAGCATGAAATACATGTAAATAGAATATTTGTTTTTTTCGTTGAACACCATCGGCTGCGCCACTTGTGAAAATATTACCGATGGTGTCCACTCGATGAAATAAATTTCTATCTTTCACTAAAAAAAAAAATATACAGTGCACTCCGGATACAGCGAGATCGCGGGGACAAGAAGTATTACCTCGTTGTAACCGGGTCTCGTTATAACCAAATCAGAAATCAAACATCGTAAGGATACGTAAGGATACAGACTTTCATACCATTACTTTCGTTTACACCGGAAGAAGCTAATTACTTTCTTTTTGAAGAGTATACAAAGAAAGATAACTCTGTCGATTTACTGTACAATGTATAAATTTTACGAGATATTTAGATGAATGTCAGCATTTTAAAAATCAAATATACATTTATTTGAAGAATGCTGTTATATTAGATTGCCTTTTTTTGTTTTTGAATTTATCCTCCAGTAATTGTTCAATACTTGCTAACTTTGAAAATGTGCTCTGATCAATGTCCGACACGCACTCAAAGAACCGGCGTAAAGTTTTCAATTCATCCATCAGAACTGGTCAGTAATAAGCTACATGTATAAACTGCTAAAAAAAATGTGTGATAATATTTATTCACCTACGGATCAATTTAGCCCGTGGCGCAAACATGTCCAAAACGCGACAATAGTTTAATGTTAGACAGTTAATCCGATAATTATTCGATAATTGCCTTGCATGGTGACAAACTAATGCAGATGACGTATTTTATCAATGGCCCTCGTTGTAAGTTGGGAAATTTACGTTGGGGCCTTGACTATTTTTACGTTGTAGCCGATATCTCGCCGTAACCGATCTCGTTCTACGCGGTATAGAATAAAAGAAAAAAAGAAGGGATTCTGCCGGGACTCGGCAAGATTTACGTTTTAAGCGGTATCTCGTTGAAACCGATCTCGTAATATGTGGAGCGGACTGTATATCCTCTATGTACCGTATAAGTACTTTTTTCTGCGGGGTCCAAATTCTACGGATTTTCAAAAAAACAGGGGGTTTAAAATTCTGCCTACCTTTTTTCTGTGGTAATGAACCTGATAAAAAAAAGGATTAAATTATTGCGCTTTATTTTGATGAAGTATTGGTATCAGCGTCCATTTTGGACAGGTATACTCCATAAAATGTATTTCGGTTGTTATCGTCTTCAATGAAAAGGATGATATTCATGTATTTAAAACACACATACATTTTTTAATGTAAATTAATAACTATTTCATTCATTGCAATGCCATATCTATTTCTGTATCAGATCCAGCAAACATGTTCTTCCAGTGCTTCCAAGATCCGTGCCGATCTGAATCCATTAGTGTTTAGCCCATTTTAATTCGACACTTCTTGGTGCATTTTGACCCGCCATTTTGAGACAAGCTCTTTCAAAATAGTTATGGATAAGTGAACTGGGTCAATTGGTACCTCATCGGACCCATTTTCCTTAACCTGGGCCACAATCTGTTCCGAATATCAATTATCAAAGGAAGATTTCAGCTTTGCTTTAACTGTCTCAAAATAATATTGGGGGAAAGGGTATAAATGGTTAGATGTGTGAAACTAACAATAGCATAACCTTTGTTTTCTACGCGTAGGCGATGTCATAACGGCACACATATACCGTAAAGCGCAAATAATAGATCGCACCTACCAAACTGTAAATTAACTGTACAGTTAACATTAAGACTCGTTTTAAAATGTATGTAGGAGAGCTCTAGTATTTTGAAAAAATTGTGGGAAGGCAGAAAATTTATTGCGATAATCATATTGTTTTAATACAGTACAGGTAGTGAAAGCCATTAAATATAGAGAGTAGAAAACAGTAAAAAGACGAGTTTGATAATACATGTGTAATTTACACACGTCCCCACAAAACAACAACAACAAGTAAAAGAACGACGATGACGATAGAATTCTTCTTTTTATTTGGACTAAATTTTTGCGTCTTTTAAATCTGCGCTCCTGCATGGTCCCGCAGATAAAGCAGAAATAAAGTCACCGCAGAAAAAAGTGCTTATACAGTATTTTATTGTTTTCTTCAGTCCAATCTCTGTACCAAACAATCTGAAGATTTGAAGCTTCATAAGAAGAAGGTATTTGAAAACATTGTGGGTAAAGGAGAAAATGTTGATAACTAGCCACATTATTTTCTTCACGTTCAAAAAAAAAATTTGAAATAGTATGCACACTGGATGCGATTGTGTGTTGTCTTCTTCAACTGTTTTCAACAAATTAAGCTTTGAAATGTAAAACAATTTTAAGGCAAAATGCAGACAATTCAAAGGTATTGATATTTTTGTTTATTATATACCTATCTATGATCGGAGTAAAATACAGATATCATCTAATTTGTTAATACAACTCGATATAAAATTTTCTTGTATCAGCCTAGTCCCATAATTATGTAGAGCTTAGGCTTTTACATGGAGTGCATATATGTATTGACGGTCGGGCTTTTTTCATCAAATTTGGCATTCATGATGAAGCACAAAAATTCCACTTTTAGTGTATTTATAGATGTTTCATCTATTATATGTCATCTACTGTTGCCATGCCTTTCTGTCTTTCTGTCCATCTGTCTGTCCATCTGTCGGCCGGTAAACATAAAATTGTCAGGCGAAATACTCCAAGAGTTTTCAGGTACTGATCTCAAATTTACACATACTGTTTTTATATATATTAAGTTGTACATGTGCAATTTCCATGACCCTGCTGCGATTTGTTGTGAAAAATTAGTTCTAGTTTGTATTGATTTTGTGATGTTTATTTATAGATATTATCGTTGGTTATATAAGAAAAGAAATATTACAATAGCATGCATTATAAGTGGGCGGATCATGTCTCGTTGTGAGTGGAAAGAGGTGAATATGGGACGAGACCTTGGTTTTTATCTGATATGCATCTCTTTTCACACGCATCTCCGCAGGATTGACCATGTAGAAATGCAGACTGTAGAACTATTCCATTTAAATCTAACAAAATGTTTCCCAGCACTCTGTCAGAGTTCTAGTTGCTGGCTGGAAATTGTATTTTAAGACTTTAACAAAAGTTGGTAATTTCTTTCACTCTTTACCAAACAACAAAATGTTGGCCTAGTCCAAATTCAAAGCATTTGCAGACAACAAAATAAATGTGAACCACAAATTGAATTTTTATTTTGGAAGGGTAGAAAACATTGTGGGAAAAGGAGAAAATGCTGGTTACCAGCATTTTCTCCTTTTCCCTCAATGTTTTCAAAAGGCTTCTTTATTGGGGTTGTTAAAAGTCAGGATTGTGGATTGTGTGGTAATGGATTAAATTCAGACAATTCTAATTTCTTGTCATTTTGTTATAAGTTAAGCTTTGACATTTTCAGGATGGGCTGGCTGAACTTGTCCTTGATGACGATGGTTTGCCTGTGATACGTAAGTCTCATTTGAATGATTATGAGGGGACAAATTTTAGACTCTTCCATATTACTCTATACCCAACACGAAACTTTGGACTTGTCCACAGAACTCTATACCATACAACAAAATTTTAGACGTCTAAAATGAAAAAATTATGTCAAAATAATTGTGACATAAAAATCAAAGTTTAATTTGGGAAGCATAGAAAAATGTTGTGGAAAAAGGAAAAAGTGCTGGTTACCAGCATTTTCTCCTTTTCCCACAATATTTTTCAAAAAGCTTTTTCCTCAGGGTCATGAAAACCATGAACTGTTTGGTAAAGGGATAAGTAGCATTTGTAGGCAACAAATCAGATGGGAGCCAAATCTTGAAAATTGTAAGGGAAAGGGTAGAAAACATATACAGAGCTCCAGATAAGAGGGAGTGTTGGTATCCTAAACCCTTTATTTCTCCTCCAAACCCTATGTTGTGGGTACTCATTAGAATCAGCCCGATGAGACAGTTCTAATGAGTACCCATAAAACAGAGTTTAGGGGATAAAAATGAATATTTTCAGTTTTGAAATCAAAATCACTCCCTCTATCTGAGCTGTGCATTTATGGAAAAGGAGAAACTATTGGTACACAACATTTTTCTGATTTTCCCACAATATTTTCCAAAGCCACCTTACTCATTGTTATGAGAACAAGGAACTGTATGACAAGATGTACGCTTTATCTGAAAACAAAGTTTTAAGGTTTGGTCACATCAAGCCAACAGAGGAGGAACAGAAAAAAAACAACACTTTATCTGTTTGCATCTGTTTCATATCTGGTGAATCCCCTACTTGTCTGGCGACATCTGCTAATGTCAGTTCTGTCCGATGGAAAGTTTTAAGCATATTCAAAAATTTCCACTGGGAAAAATGGACAAAGATGTGCAAATGACAGACTTTGGATGCATCTTGCTATTTATGCCCCAGGCATGTCACATGACAAGTACATGTATGTTCTGCATATATTTGTGTTCAGTACATTTACGTTCATCCCGTACAAATCTGTTACTCTTACGGTGATGTCCATTAGATAGACCATTTATTATCCACTATTATTTGGTAAACTTGTGAGTTGAAAATCATTATACCCCCCACAACGGCTGTCTGTCTGTCCGTAGACACAAATTTGTCAGGAGCAATACTCCTATACTTTTTAAGTTACTGAACTGAAATTAATGCCCAGTGTTCCTATATATACGACGTTGTGCATGTGCAATTTTCATGACCCTAGTGCGATTTGTTGTGGAATTACCTCCCTTTGAACTTTTTTCAACTCTTACTTTTGTGCTTAACCATTGTGCATTCTGTGACAAAGACTTGTTTTTGTGACATGGAGCTGGTGGTGGGTATAATCATGTATAGTGACAGCTTTAGTTACATTTGTATTGTGTTATTTTCATAGAGCCTTTAGAAAGCCAGGCTGATAACCAGTCACTTCAAAACGAGAGGAAGAATCATCAGGCTGTGATATCATTAACACCTGATGACTGGAAAGTAAGTCCTTCACATAAGTCAATATTGCACCAAATTAGTTAAGATTAAACCATGTTTAACTCCTTACCATACGACAAAATTTTAGACTGGTCCGAATTGAAAGCATTTGCAGACGACAACATAAACATAATTCAGAAATTGAAATTTGTTTCCAGCAGGGTAGAAAACATTGTAGGAAAAGGAGGAAATGCTGGTTACCAGCATTTTCTCCTTTTCCTACAATGTTTTCAAAAGGTTTCTATCTCAGGGGCATAAAAACAAGGGATTGTTTGGGAAAGAGTTTAGCCATGCTTTGTGAAAAGGGAGTTTAACACATTTGCAAAAAGTATGAAACCATGTCAGATTGCACAGCCGGTGCAGGCTGATATGGGTTTGAAACTTTTGGCTGTTGTTCAATTTTCTGCATGTCAAATGACCATTCTACCTCATGATTTAGTTGGTTATTGTACAATACAGATTTCTTGGATCCATAATTGTGTTATGACATGCTTGATAAAACACATCTCAGATGCATTAAACCCCCCTCGTTTGTTATAGCATAGTCCTTGTTTATTAGATATATATTAACTCTTTCCCAAACAAGCCTTGGTTTTAATGTCTTTGCTGTAAGTCTTTTCAAACACTGTGGGAAATGGAGAAATTGCTCATAACGAGCAATTTCTCCTTTTCCCACAGTGCTTTCTACCCTTTTTGAGAACACTCTGCCATTTTCTCCAAATCTAGAATTGTTGCCTGCAAACCCTTTTGGTTTGGAAGAGTCCAAAATTTGTTGTTTGGGAAAGGGTTAATATTCCTGCTCCAAAATATGCATACATGTAAATAAAATCGGGTCATGAAGAAAGTAAATTCATATCTACACAGTGTTAAATATTGTTTCAAATATGGTTTGCAGCATGTGAAAAGGGACATTCGGACATTTTACATAAAGTGTCGTCTTGGATCAGCATGTGCAATCCATGCAGGCTAATCTGTGATAGCATGTTAGGACTAAATTAGATTTTGTTCTTCAGTGGACTTGTGCAAAACAGAAAATTACAAAAAAATGGGAAGTGTTGTTTCGGATTAACTTGGGCAGACTTTGTAGGCTGATCCAAGACGATACATTACACAAATGTCTGAAAGCCCCATTTAGGCTGTTGCAAGCCATAAAGTATGATGATGTTACCTGTGCATGGATTACCCATGGAGGGCTGGTTTGTAATTCAAATTGTTCTCTGCTATTTATGAAAAAAGAATTTGTTACCTATCATAGAGCACTTGTTTGTAGATTTAGTATACCTGCTTTATTTTATTCGAAAGTTGTAGGTTTATTAACAGAACTTTATTCTTTTAGAAATTAATACAGACATTCCGGGTGGAGGAAGCTACTATCACACCAAGAGCCTCAATGACTAAATAGATCTGGCTGCTGAACAATCAATCAAGAATTGTCATTGTGGTTTTGATAGATTTACTGTATTTATACCCCCACAAAATGAATGTTCACAGGGGTATACTGGAATCAGCTTATCTGTCCATGTGTCCATCACTGTGTGTACAAAATCAAAGCACTGGCAGGGGTATTATG
Organism: Tridacna crocea; assembly: GCA_943736015.1. NCBI lineage: Eukaryota > Metazoa > Mollusca > Bivalvia > Cardiida > Cardiidae > Tridacna > Tridacna crocea. The sequence continues at coordinate 33,676,464 of OX031064.1, read as the reverse complement.
TCACATTCCGTGACTGCTCCACTTAACTCTGTATCTGCATCGTCAAAATTTTGGACTGGTCCAAATTGAAAGCATTTGCAGACAACAAGATTAATGTGACTCAAAAATTTAAATTTGTTCTAGAAAAAGGTGGAAAACACAGAGGGAAAAGGTGAAAATGCTGATTATGATGTATATCGTGCATTGAATTTGCATGCTCTGATTTACAATATGAATTGACCAAATGTTATACCATATTATTTATATAGCATTCATGAAAACAATGTTAATACCTACTTAACCATCATTCGTTTTATTTCATTTACTGTTTTGTAATAAAATGTTTATAATTTGAAATATTTTGTTGTTAATTGTTAAAAGTATACAGTAAAAGGAATGTTACACTCTTATAACTTTCCAGGTACTAGTTATAGCCCCAAACAACAAATGTTTTCGGGGCTATACTGGAATCAGCCTATCTGTCTGTGTGTCCATCTGTGCACAAAGTACTTGTAATTTTCTGTTTCTATCAAAACGCTGGCAGGGGGTATCAAGTCAGAGTCAGTGACAGCTCTATTGTTTGCTTCTGGCTGTGTAACAAAATTCTGACACCTCAATCAACCCTCAGTCTCGCTTAATGCCAATTTTTTTCCAAGATGTTCCAATCGAATGCAAGCACTTGGAAAGAAACTACAATACAATACTCTGTGCATACCCGGAAATCCCAGCTTCTACCCCAGTTGAAGGGGGTAGGGGGGAGGGGATATATGGGAGTTTGTCTGTCTGTGGGTCAGTTGATCTATCAATCTGTAAGTCAGAGACATAGATGTTGCTTTTCAAGAATATTACAACAATTGTTGGAAATATAGCAACTGCTTCTGGTGTTAAAGAATTGCTCTTTTTTTCTCACTTTTTTTGCATTGACTGTTCACCAAAGGACTAAATTTTAGACTTGTCCAAATTGACAGCACTTGCAGTAGACAAAATAAATGTAACTAAAAAACTGAAGTTTATTTCCTGCCGGGTAGAAAACATTGTTGGAAATTGAGAAAATGCTGGTTACCAGCATTTTCTCCTTTTCCCACAATGTTTTCAAAAGGCTTCTATTTTGGGGTTGTAAAAACCAGGGATTGTTTGGTAAAAGGATTAAATAGTCTACAGTTGAACATTTTATTTGTATATTAACCCTTTCCCAAATAATCTTTATTTTTTGCGACACTGGGAAAGAAGGCTTTTAAGAACACTGTAGGAAAAGGTGACCAGTATTTTCTCCTTTTCCCACAGTTTTCTACCTTTTCATTGACAAAAATCATCATTTTCATACATACGACCTGTTGTCTGCAAATGCTTTAAATTTGGTCTAGCTCAAAATTTTGTCGTTGCGGAAAGGGTTAAAGGCAGAAGACAAAAATGTATTTAAACACCTTAATGCAGGTTTAAATCCATATTCTAACATGTCATGTAAATTTGGCTGTATAAACACACTGCATCGAAAGCGTGGTAAAATCAACGTTATTCTATGTCGACGTCATTCTATATAAGACTGATGTCATTCTGTATGAAATCAAGTTATTCAGTAGAATACAATATAATCTGGATGCACATTTTTACTCTTAAGTATGAACTTGTATTTCATTGATAAGAGTTGGTCATTTTAGAATCACCATAATCTTTCTATCATGGTTTATCGTTCAATAAACCATGTGAGTTATGAGGCGCAATGAATAAACCACACGGGCTATGGCCCTGGTGGATTATTTATTGTGCCACATAAATCACAACTGTGGTTTATTGAATGATAAACTAAAGATTATTTCTTAATTGTACTTGCATATTATACTTGCATATTAATACTGGTAGGTTGGACACTTCAAAACGTACAATAAGCTTCTAGTCAGGACCTTTATCATTTATCTGCATTGCTGGTTGACAACTTGTATAGATCATGTTTGATAAATTCATTAAAATATTAAGTTAATTTTGTTATTGTTATTATGACTCCTGGTTACATTTATGGGTATAATAGGTTGTAATACGTTGTATCTCCATGTACATGTATGTATTGGCATTTTATCAACTCTTTACCAAATGACAAAATTTTGGACTGTTTCAATTTGAAAGCATTTGCAGACAAAATAAACGTGGCTCACAAATTGAAACTTGACTTTAGAAGCGTAGAAAACATCGTTGGAAAAGGAGAAAATGCTGGTACCAGCATTTTCTCCTTTTCCCACAATATTTTCTACCCTTCCAGAATCAAATTTCAAATGTTGAATCACATTTATGTTGTAGTCTGCAAATGCTTTCAATTTAGACCAGTCCAAAACTTTGTCATTTGGTATAGATTTAGAAGCGGCTCAAATGTTGAGATTTCCCTTTTTATCCCCCACCGAAGACGGAGGGATATAGGTTTAGCATTGTCCTTCCTTCTGTCGGTGTGTCAGCCCAGGTGAATATCTCCAGTACCATTGAACAGAGTTTCGTGAAACTTTATACATGTGTACAATTACCCATTCTGCTGTGACCCTTTTTTTTTTTGTTAATTCGATGCAAAATGGCCGACTGGGAGCAATTTTAAGTTGAGCGTTTTTTTCAGCATGAAAATAATTTCAACGAAATTGCTTGTTAGGGTATGAAGCTCCATGGAGAAAGGAAATAATTTTGCGTACTAGCATTTTCTCTTTTTTTGCATAATGATTTCAAAAGCCTTTTTCATCAGGCTCATTAAAAATTCAGAGTTGTGACAAATTTTTCAGCCTAGTTAATATCGCAGTGGCCAGTGCACCCATCCATGCTTTCCTGGAGTTTTTAGCACACCTGAGCACAAAGTGCTCATGTTAAGCTATTGTGATCGTGCTGTGTCAGGCATCTGTCCTAAATTTTTACCTTGTTTACACATTTTCAGTCTGGTACTCATGGAAATTGGCCAGAATGTTTGTCTCAATAAAATCTTAGACAAGTTTTAAAATGGGTCATGTCAGGTCAAAAACTAGGTGACTAGGTCAAATCTGTGAAAAACCTTGTGTACGCTCTTAGAGGCCACATTTTCAGTCCAAAACTCTTGAAAGTTAGTAAGAATGTCTTGATGATATCTCGGACAAGTTTGAAAATGGGTCATGTCGGGTCAAAAACTAGGTCACCAGGTCGAATCTTAGAAAAACCTTGTGTATGTTTTAAAGGCTGCATTTTCAGTCCAAAACTCTTGACAGTTGGTCAGAATGTTTGTCTTGATGATGTCTCAGATGAGTTTAAAAATGGATCATGTAGGATCAAAATTATGTCACCAGGTCAAATTTTAGAAAAACTGTGTGTTTGCTTCAGAAGATACTTTTTCAGTCCAAAACTCTTAAAAGTTGACCAGAAAGTTTGTCTTGAAGATATCTCATAGGAGTTCCAAAATGGGTCATGTCAGATAAAAAATCTAAGTCACCAGTTCAAATCTTAGAAAAACCTTTTATAAGCTCTGGATGCCACATTTCTGAAATTCAGTCAAACACTCTTGAAAATGCTAAGTAAGTGTGCCCTATATAACCCAAGTTGTCGATGGGCCTTAAAACGCTATTCATTCATTCTCTTGAAAATTGGTCAGAATGTTTACCTTGATATCTTGGACGAGTTTGAAAATGGGTCATGTTGGGTCAAAAACTAGGTCAATAGATCAAATCTTATAAAAACCTTGTGTATGCTCTGGAAGACATTTCTCTTGGTGATACCTTGAATAAGCGTGAAAATGGGTCATGTGGGGTCAAAAACTGGGCCACTGGGTTGAACATTAGAAAAACCTTGTGTAAGCTCTAGAGGCCACATTTTCAGCCTGATACTTTTCAAACGTGGTCAGAATGTTTGTTTTGGTGATGCCTCAAAAGAGTTTGATAATGGTTAATGTCGGGTCAAAAACTAGGTCACTTGGTCAAATCTTACAAAAAACTTTTGTACACTCTAGAGGCCACATTTTCAGTCAATACTCGTGAAACTTGGTTAGAATGTTTGTCTTATTGATATATAAAAAGTGTTTGATAATGGGCAATCTCTGATAAAAACTAGGTCACTAGATTGAAAATGGTTCATGTTTGGTCAATAAACTCTGGTGAACAATTTCAGGGCCATCATGGTCTTCTTGTCTTTATTACCAATAATGGCAGGGCCCCAGTAGCTCAGTCTGTAGCGTGCAGGATTTGAGAACATGGGGTCCATGGTTCGATCCCTGGCTACAACCCCCAGCTAGGCCAACTTCTTTCCGAAGACTGATGATAGACACTCCTCTCCTACCTCTGACCATTGTTTCGAAGATGGATCATGTGGGAAAGCAGATGATTGTGCGAAGTACTAGTAAAAGAAACACCAGGAATGCATGCATAGGTGCACTGGCCGCCACGATATAACTGAAGTAATGTTGAAAATGGCTTTAAACACCATAAATCAATCAATCAATTACCAGTAATGGAAACAAGCCACAGGCTGCTTTCCCAAATAATTATCACCAAAAAAAAAGAGCAATCAGTGATGAGAGTGGAATGAATCCTGTGGAAACTAGTACCTTCAATCCTCATTGTATGGACGCCGAGCCCCTGTAGCTCAGTCCGTAGCATGCAGGACTTGAGATCACAGGGTCCAGGGTTCGTTCCCTGGCTCGGACAATTTCTTTCCGAGGATTGATGATTGTCACTGAGACGGGATTCATCCCTCTCCCACCCCTGACCATCTTCAAGATTATTATGTGAGAAAGCAGCCACTCCCACCCCTGACCATTGTCGTCACTGAGACAGGATTCATCCCTCTCCCACCCCTGACCATCTCCAAGATTATTATGTGAGAAAGCAGCCACTCCAACCCCTGACCATTGTCTCCCTGATCATTATGTGGAAAAGCAGCCAGTGGCTTAGTTTAAACATATTTATTTTACATTGATTGAGAAACAAGTTTTTATAACTTATACTAATCTCTCTCGATTCTGCTTCTTGGGAACTACACCAGTACTTGCGCCAAATGTGTGGGCCAATGAAAAATCACAAAGTTGACACCCACTCCGGGTATCAAACTCAAGACCTATAGGTTATGAGGCCGACGCTCTACTTCATGACCACGGACACCAGTGGCTTGAAAAAGAAATTGTGCAGTGTCCTGGTAAAAGAGACTCCAGGAAAGCATGGATAGGTGCACTGGCCATCACAATATAACTGAAATGATGTTGAAAACAGCGGTAAACACGATACAATAAATTAATCAAAGCTAGAAAGAGATTCAAACAGCCACTTTCTGGTTTAGATCCCATCACATAACAGCTGCAGGGCTTGGCACCAAAGAAGAAAAAAAAAATGATAAGCAGTAATTTATTGTAAAAAGCACAGATACACTTTAGCAATATAATAAATTCTAAGAAAAAAAACTGCAGTAACAATTGATCTGTAACTTAAGTATTTGTCTGATTTGGTTGAAGTGTTCAAATTATGTAAAAAAAAAAAGCAAATACATATTTGTTCCATCTTCAACAGAAGATAATTTTAAAACAGTGTGACCTATGGAGGTATTGCTTCAGCCCTACACCTAACAATCCCATCTTTTCACCCTTCACCAAACTATCCCTGGTTTTTACAACCCATTGGAAGAGGCCTTCTGAAAACATTGTGGGAAAAGGAGAAAATGCTGGTAACCAGCATTTTCTCCTTTTCCCGTAATGTTTTTTACTCTTCTGAAGTTAAGTTAAAATTTCTGAGTCAGATTTATTTTGTCATCTGCAAATGCTTTCAATTTGGACAAGTCTAAAATTTCGCTGTCTAGTAAAGAGTTAATGACCCTGAAAAAGAGTGCTTTTGCACGCAATGTAGGAAAAGGAGAAAATGCTTGTAACCAGCAATGTCTATATGTATATCTTGTCATGATTAAACTGCGTTTTCAAAAATACAAGGGCCCAGTTTCACAAAAATAGAAACTCGATTTCGGATATGCTCAAATTTGCTAACAGACTCCGTTCCTTACTCGAGTTTGTTATTCGATCCACATTTTACAAACACAGATTTTAGGCAAGTTCTCAAGTTATGGACTGACACAATGTTTAAGACTAGACTCTGCAAAATCCATTTACTTTAGTCAGCTACCAGATTAATGTCCAATTATTTTGCTATTTACTTTAGTCAGCTACCAGATTAATGTCCAATTATTTTGCTAAGTCTAAAACATTGTGTCAAAGATGTATTTTAGGATGTTATCACAGCCTGTTAACCATTTAACACAGAAAATCCCAATTTTTAACAACCCTAAGAAAGAAGCCTTGAGAAATATTATAGGGAAATGAGAAAATGCTGGTAACCAGCATTATCTCCTTATTCCACAATGTTCCCTTCCCTTTCCAAATCAAATTTCAATTTTTCAGTCACATTATTTTGTCTTCTGCAACTCCTATGAATTTGGATAAGTCTAAAATTTTGTTGTTCTGTAAAGAGTTAACCCATTGCCACACAATCCCTACTTTTGAGGACCTCGTGAAAGAAGCCTATAGAAACCTTTGAGGGAAAAGGAGAAAATGCTGGTGACCAGTATTTTCTCCTTTCCCCACAATGTTATCTACTCTTTACAAAACAAATTTCTAATTTTGAGTCATTTTCATTTTGTCGTCTGCAATTGCTTCTGATTTGGAGTTTGTAGACAAAAAAATTCATGTACCCTGGGAAGGATAGAAAACAATGTGGGAAAAGGGGAAAATACTGGTTACCAGCATTTTCTCCTTTTTCTCACAATGTTTTCAGAAGGCTTCCTTTCAGGGTTGTGAAAACGGGGGATTGTTTGGGAAAAGGTATAGGAAATCTTGAAATTTTTACAAAAACAAGATGAGTAAAATTGATCAACAATTCAATCTTTCAGGCTCTCCAGGACATGGAGCAAACTCTAAATCATTGTAGGTGATTACAAAAAAGATGAAAGAAGTAAACTTTTTCCGTATCAAAAGATTGCACAAGGTGATTGCAAAAATACAATTATATAAACAACTAGAAATACACTGTAAAGTTAAAGACCAGCAGTACATGTAAGACTAATTACAAACATTCAGTAACAGATTGTTTTGTTTTTTTTTCAACTACATTACTCAATAACATTTGAGACACATGGTTTTCTAAATGAATTCAAAAACATTGAAAACAAGAACAAACTCTTTACCAAACATCAAAATTTTAGACCGGTCCAAATTAAAAGTACCGGTATTTGCAGACGACAAAATAAATATGACTCAAAAACTGAAATTTAATTTTGGAAGGGCAGAAAATATTGCGGGTAAAGGAGAAAATGCTGGTTACCAGCATTTTCTCTTTCCCACAATGTTTTTAAAAGCCTTTTCTCATAGGGGCATTTAAAGTCCGCATTATGAGGTAAAGAGTTAATGACGATCTGTATGTAGTCTTGTATCGCTCACTATATTTTTCCTAAAAGATAACGCAAAAGACAAATTTTTTATAAAGAGACAACAACTTCTATCTTTCATTTAATGTTTTGACGATTTATGAAACAGCAATTATAATATGACTAAAAGAGCAAAATAAAACACAGAAAAAAAACGAAAGTGTTGTGCATCTATAACAAGACCTATTTATGTTTCCTAAAGGTAATGACAGTCCGCTGTCCAATAGATTTGCAGTGTCTTCTTTTTTTTTTTCCATTTATTCTGCTTTAGTATATTTAACCCTACCAAACAGTCCTGGTTTCTATGACCCTGAGATAGTAGCCTTTTGAAAACATTGTGGGAAAAGGAGAAAATGCTGGTAACCAGCATTTTCTCCTTTTCCCACAATGTTTTCTACCCTGCCCAAAACAGATTTCAATTTTTGGGTTATGTTTGTTCTGTCATCTGCAAATGCATTCAATTTGGACCAGTCTAAAATTTTGTTGTTTGGTAAAGAGTTAATTACGGTAGTTTCAGAATGTGGTTCATCAGCTATGATTGCATCTACAGAAGGAAGCGTAACAAAATTTACTAGCTTATAACATGTCATATACCTCAACACACAACGCAGTAACAATAGGTTCTATAATTATGAATTTGTAATTAAAAAAGAAAAATCAGATCTTGGAAATTACTTCAGCTATGCTCTGGCTTACCTGATGATTTAGTCTACCTCATGCTTTAGTTGGTTGTTTAAAAGAAGTGGCTGTTACGGATTAATAATTATGTGATTGCTTGGCTTGTATAACACATTACCCCACAATCCCTACTTTTGACGACCCAGAGAAAGAAGCCTTTACAAAACATTGTGGAATAAGGAAAAATGCTGGTAACCAGCATTTTCTCCTTTTCCCACAATGTTTTCTACCCTACCCAAAACAAATTTAAATTTTTCAGTCACTTTTGTTTTGTCGTCTGCAAATGCTTTCAATTTGGACCAGTCTAAAATATTGTCCTTTGGTAAAGAGATAATGCATTACGGAGATGCATTAAGTCCCCTTTTGCCAGAGCATAGCTTACTTTCGTTTAACTCTTTATCACACAATCCCGACTTTTAACAACCCCGTGCAAAAAAAGGCCTTTGAAAACATTGTGGGACAAGGAGAAAATGCTGGTAACCAGCATTTTCTCCTTTTTCCACAATGTTTTCTACCCTTTCCAAATCAAAAGTCAACTTTCGGTTCATATTTAATTTGTCTGCAAATGCTTTCAATTTGGACAAGTCCAAAATTTCATCGTTTGATAGAGATAAACATTTTTTTTTTGAAAGTATTAATAATGACAGTCTCAAAATAAATACACAAAAGCATACATGGCATTATGTATTTGAAAAGCAATGCGATATTCGAAAATATTATGCAGAAATAGAATTGTAACTGATTTTTTTTTAAAACCCTTGCCTGTTTAACAAACCAATTGCGTGTTTTAACAACCGATTGCAAAAGGCTATGAAAACACTGTGGGAAAAGGAGAAAAGGCTGGTAACCTGCATTTTCTCCTCCCACAATGTTTTCTATCATAGACAGAAAACATCTTTTTGACCTTTATTAGATTTGTTGTCTGCATATACTTTCAATTTGGTCTTGTCTATGAAAGTGTCACCTGTCTCAGGTAAGTTGAGGAAGCAAAATTTAAGCCTTTACCACGCAATGGCGGATTTTAACGATCCTGAGAAAGAAGCCTTTTGAAAACACTGTGGGGAAAAAAGAGAAAATGCTGGTAACCAGCATTTTCTCCTTTTCCTGCAATGTTTTCTAGACTTTCTGATTAAAATCTACTATTATGCCCCAATTAATAACTGTTGTCTGCAAGTGCTTTTGAATTGGACCCATCTGAAATAGTGCCGCTTCGAAAAAAGTTAAATTTGATTTTTCTAACTGACAGTAATAACCTAAATGTTGGGGTTTCGAGGTTTGTTTTTCCTGAAAGGTCTCACTTTATCAGACTGTGACAATGAAATATCAGAATCCACATTCTGTACAGTCCGATTTTCACTTATGCCGCCTAAAAAAATCTTTTTTCACCCATGGCTTCAAAAAAGCACACAATCCCAACTTTTAAAGACCCCGAGAAAGAAGCCTATAGAAAACATTGTGGGAAAAGGAGAAAATGCTGGTTACCAGCATTTTCTCCCTTTTCCACAATATTTTCTACCCTATCAATCAGAAATCATCATATTAACAAGATTTAATGTGTTGTCTGCAGATGTTTTGAATCTGGTCCAGTCGAAAAATTTGTCATTAGGTGAAGGATTACATGACACTGTATACCCACAAAATGTCATAGTCTAAATAGGGACAACAAAGATATAATGAGCAGAAAGCAGATTCAACTAACACAACAAAGAGTGATCAAACATGAATGTATCTAGACACCTGCATCTAAATCCGATTCTTCCAATGTCCCATCGCCCCCTTTCGTATATTGCAGGCCATATAATATGAAAAATATCTAAAACATTGTGGGAAAATGAGAAAATCGTGGTTACCAGCATTTTCTCCTTTTCCTACAGTGTTTTCAAAAGGCTTCTTTTTCAAGGTCATTAAAAGTCGAGATTGTGTGCTAAAGAGTTCAAGAGTATAGGCGGATTACATTGAGACACAAGTGCAGAGATAGAGGAAGAAATGAGACACGAGTGCAGAGATAGAGGAAGAAATATCTTATGGAGCGATACAAAAATGCTCGTCAGAATGAAATGTTAAATGTACAACAGACATTCACCTATTACATCAAAAATCTACAAAACACATGAAATGACTACAAGTATAACATTTTAAAACGTGGTAAGTAATGTTAGTTGATCAATTAATTTAACAAAAACCTAAGCCTTCATTAACTATATTACACACAGTATTCAAGCAAGGTTGCGTAGCTTGTTGGGTCTCCGCCATAATTTGCATTCAAGGTGACCTTTGTATTTCTGCCATACGTCAACTTGACGTTGCCCTCCCATACGGTTGGAGATGGTGACGTGAGATGGGTCCAATCATCCCCAACGACGACAGCAACTGCTGATGCGGTTGGAATGATCACCTTGAAAAACACCTCCGGCCCACATCCTGGATGCAAACAGCACTCTCTCGGGAATTCCATATAGCAACCCTCTTTCCACTGAGCATATTGCTTTGGAAAAGGTATTGGTTGCTGAGTGATTTTCTTACAGTTGATGAGATAATTGTAAACTCCTGGTAACTTCTGGCTAGTGTCCCTTGTAGGAACAGAATACAGCTGGAGTTTGTAAAACCCAGTATTTGGCAGGATGACGTTAAAGGCAATGGTTCGACCCTGCGTCTGAGTAAAGACCCAATCCAAATACTCTTTATCTGTATCAACCTCTATGAGGTTGGCTGTGACTCTCATATCTTGTGCTGTGGTAAAACCAATCTTTACTGCATTGCAGTCAAGATGAATTATAGGGTCATGGTGACTTAAGGTGTTGAGGCCAAACTCATTGAACATGGGCTGGGCTCCGAGATAGCCTGGGGGCAGTTTGGGTAAAGGTACTGCCTTCACATCTTCATGACATTCTATCAAGAACTGAGCCACATGGTACAGGGTGGTCCCCTCACAAGAGGGGTCATTGGCATAGATTTCAAGTCCGAATTCACCACGGCTGGGTGCAGTAACGTTGAAGTAAGCTGTATTGCCGACAATTCTATTCATGCAGTAGCCCTCCAGCTCTGAATCTGAATGGTTGATATCTTTCAGTTTTGCCATAAATTGCATGTGTTTGGGAATTCTAAACTGGAGCTCAGCCTTACCATCTCGTGTCAAAACAGTGGCTGTTTGTTGGTAAGTTGCCAGACCATACCTGTAAATATTCATAATTTTCAAATGATAAATAAACATGTACAACTGCTTAACCATATATTACATAATTTGTAGTATTTACTGCCCTGAGAAAGAAAGCTTTTGAAAACATTGTGGGAAAAGGAGAAAATGCTGGTAACCAGCATTTTCTCCTTTTCCCACAAGTGTTTTCTACCCTCCCAAACACAAATTTAATTTGTTTGAGTCACATTAATTTATTTTGTTGTCTGCTCATGCTCTCAATTTGGAAGAGTCTAAAGAGTTGTCTCCTGTTAACAATCACCAATTCTTATGATGCTGGGAAAGAAGGCTTTTGAAAACACTATAGGCAAAGAAGAAAATGCTGGTAAATGTGACCTAAGCTAAAGGTACAGGATAAAAATATGACTACTGAAAAATAAATGATTTCGTTGAAATGATATCCAACCCCAAAAAAGACCTGCATAACTTAAAAGTGCTCCCAGTCGGCCATTTTGCATCAAATAAAAAAAACAAAAATAAATTGTTTCAGCAGAATGGGTTACTGTACACATGCATAAAGTTTTACAAAATTCCATCCAATGGTATTGGAGATATTTACAGGGACGGACAAATGGAGGGAAGGGGGGGGGGGATAACTTAAACTATATCCCTCAGCCTCAGCAGGGGATAACAAACTTAATCCCATGGCCTTGACGGGGGATAACTAAAACTATATCCATCCGCCTCGGTTGGGGACAACTAAAACTATATCCCTCCGCCTTGGCGGGGGATAACTAAAACTATATCCCTCTGCCTCGGTAGGGGATAAAATTGAAGATACTAGACTGTGGATCCTTACTTGAAGAAAGCTGTTCCAGGTCCCCAGTTCAAGTAGGCACAAGGTGGGAAGGGTACGGGTTCTGGTGAACTGACATCTTCCTGTACTATCTTGTACTCACACACCTGAAACAGAATAAAGAAACAAAATTGATGAAAATATACATAGGCATAAATCATTTACTGAATAAAAGGTAAAAATGGCTAAAATCTGCATTTCAGTGAGCAATGAATTTTAATTTTGTCTATTTACTTTCTATTCGATTCTTTTGTAGATGACGAAATGTAGTTGTCAAAATTGAAAGCAATTGCACAGGACCAATTAACTCTTTACCAAATGACAAATTTGTAGACCAGTCCAAATTGAAAGCAGCTGCAGATGACAAAATAAATGTGGTTGAAAAATTGAAATTTATCATAGGAAGTGTAGAAAATATTGTGGGAAAAAGGAGAAAATGCTGGTCACCAGCATTTTCTCCTGTTCCCAAAATTTTTTCTTCCCTTCCCAAAAGAAAATTCAAACTTTCAGTCACCTTTTCTTTGTTGTCTGCAAATACTTTCAATTTGAACCAGTCTGAAATTTTGTTGTTTGGTACAGTTAACTCTTTCCCAAACAACAACTTTTGAACACTTCAAACTTGAAAGCAGTGGCAGATGACTAATTTAAAATTGATACAATAGAGCTGAACTTCTCTTATGGGGTAGAAAACATTGCGGGAAAAAGAGAAAATGCTGATTTGCATTATTTTCTCCTTTTCCCAAATTAGATCATATGGTGTCTAACCCTATTTTCAACATTATAACAGTTTTATCACAGTGGCCATTGCACCCATCTATGCTTTCCTGGAGTCTCTTTTACCAGTACTCTGCACAATTTTCTTTCCAAGTCAATGGCTGTTTTCCTACATAACCATCATCGAGACGATGGTCAGCAGTGGGAGATAAATAAATCCTGTCGAAATGACCATCATTGATCCTAGGAAAGAAATTGACCAAACCTAGATCAAACCCACAACCCCTTTCTAAAATCCTGTACACTACTGACTGAGCTCCCCAGGCTGGGCTTCCTACTTTTCCCACAATGCTTTCTTTGTCAAGGTTGTTAAAAAAAAAATTCCATGCAGCATAAAAAATATTTTACTTACCTGTGCATAAACATTATCCTTGTTTTCTGGGGTGTCTTCTTTAGCATAGACGTACAAAATGTACGATCCTTTCTTTGGAAGGCGTAGTCTGAAGGAGGCCACACCTCCAACGCTCTCTTGCATACCATAGCGGTTTAGCTTTACTCCACGATATTCCTCATCTCCATTTTCAAACTAAAAGACAGAAGCTCAAAAAATTACAACACAATCATACAAAGGTGGACTGTTATGGTCTTGAATCAATTACATGTGCATGAAGAATATATGAGAAAATATCACAAATTTTCTATTGGTTGATTTTCACTAATTCATCATTGCCATGGTTCCCCAAATGGACAATGCCCAAAGACTGTTAGCAGAGATGCCAAACATTCCATTTTTTGCGGAATCATACCAATTTTAAAGCCTAATTTCCGCATTACCATCTCGGGCTCAAAATTCCAATAAATTCCCACAAAGAACGATTTTCAACAGATCCAAAGAAGAACAAAAGTAATAAACTTCCTTATTATGAAAGGGAGAGTAGAATGATTACCGATCAATTAGAGTTGCTTCTCTATAGACAGACTGGTTTACTGTACGTGTATTTTGAAAGTTCCTCAGGTACTCATAGTAAATAGTAAAGTAGTTGTAAACCCAACTAGTCAATAGACAAAATGGCTGCCCCAGCCAAGAAACGTTGCGTCATGCAGAAATTTATCAGCAAATATACCAATCTGTGTCCTGTTCTCATGCCAGCTAGTAAAAGGAGGAACTGGGTATGTACTATGCTCTTTGGCCTTATGTCTTTATTAAGTCTATATTCACAAAAAAAAATCTACAATTATATTTTAAGTACATATACATGGTATTTCGGAAAATGTCCTCAGTTTCCCTGAAAAATGCCTTCTAGAATCCAAGTAAGTCTTGTTTAGGGTTGGCACCTCTGTTGTAAGAGGGGATAGTGCAGGATACAAGACAAAAAACCCATGTTGAGTTAAACCTGGTTCTTTAACTCTTTACAGCACAATCCCGACTTTCAACGACCCTGAAAGAAAAGCCTTTAGAAAACATTGAGGGAAAAGGAGAAAATGCTGGTAACCAGCATTTTCTCCTTTTCCCACAATGTTTTCTAACTTGCTGGAAACAAATTTCAGTTTTTGAGTTACCTTTATTTTGTCGTCTGCAAGTGCATTCAATTTGGACCAGTCTAAAATTTTGCCGTTTGGTAAAGAATTAACATACTCCGAGTATAGCACTGTCACATGAGACCCTGATTTAATGTCTCATCCGAAAGACTACATGTATAAGTAAATTTCGGGTGGTCAGCGTGGGGATCAAAACCTACACTCTGAAGTGCCCGAAGATTTAGTGTTCATGAGTCTCATGCTCTACCCAGCTACTGGGGCTGGTCCCGGCAATTTGTGTAACTCATTACCAAACACCAAATTCATAGGTTTGTCTAAATCAAAAGCAATTGCAGACTACAACATAGAACTGACTGAAAGTTTGAAACATGTTTTGTGAAGGGTAGTAAACATGGGAAAAGGAGAAAATGCTGGTTAACAACCATGAGAGAGAAGCCTACTGGGGCTGGTCCCGGCAATTTTTTTTAACTCATTACCAAACACCAAATTCCTAGGTTTGTCCAAATCAAAAGCATTTGCAGACGACAACAGAAAAGTGACAGAAAATTTGAAATTTGTTTTAAGAAGGGTAGTAAACGTGGGAAAAGGAGAAAATGCTGGTTATTAACCCTGAGAAAGAAGCCTTTTGAAAACATTGTGGTAACCAGCATTTCCTCCTTTTCCAACAATGTTTTTCTACCCTGTCACAGACAAATTTCATCATCTAGGTTACATTCGATTTGTCGTCTGCAAAAGCTTTCATTTTGGACCAGTCTAAAATTTTGTCGTATGGTAAAGAGTTAAATGTTAAAGGCAACTCCCACAGCAATATTGTGCTGGAGTACTCTACTACATGTATTTTGAAAATAAACTATGATGTTTTCCTTACCTGAATGCTAAAATTGAATGCTACAACAATCCTGTGGGCTGGATACCTTAACCGGATGTTGATTTCACCTCGTCCACACACTACTGCCTGCCTGTGGCTGACAAACTCCAGTCCATATTTGAAGAACTGAGGTTTCATATGAGGCATATTCTCAAATTCCTCCAAATTCACCTGAAAGCAAATTTAGAGTAATAAAGAAAGGGCCTACCAAAAACGCATGCTGGATTAATTCATTACCAAACAACAATATTTTAGGCTTGTCCAATTTGAAAGCATTTGCAGATGATAGAATAAAAGTAACTATAAATTAGAAGTTTGTTTTGTGAAGTGTAGAAAACATTGTGGGAAAAGGAGGAAATGCTAGTTACCAGCATTTTCTCCTTTTCCCACAATGTTTTCTAAAGGCTTCTCTAATCACGACTTTAACAACCCTGAGGAAGAGGCCTTCTGAAAACTATGTTGAAAATGGAGAAAATGCAGGTAACAAGCATTTTCTCCTTTTCCAACAAAGTTTTCTAGTCTATCAAAGAAAAACTGCATCACTTGAGCCATTATGCTTTCAAGCTGGATAGGTCTAAAATTCTGCTGTGTGGTAAAGAGTTAAACCGGGATGAAGCCATGCATGAAGGAGTGGTCTCCCATAATACAAGGCCTCCAGAGAACTCATGCATTTAAAAATACATATATGATCCGCTGTTGTTTGCTATGTTTTCAAAAGGGATTTGAAAAAATTATCAAATATAAACAATTGACCTTTCTGTAAACGCAAGTTTGGCTTGGCACGCCCCAACTCTCTTTAGTAACATGGTATATCAGTTGTCAGGCCTGACAAGCTAACCAGAAAATGGCGTCGAATACATGGAGAAAGAGCGTTTATTTCAGTTTTATTCTAGCTGATATTTTGCTCTTGGTTAATTACAACAATTTTTTTCCCAAACTCTCTTATCAATTCGAATAGTGTTGGCTATTTTGATAATTAAATAGACAAGATCAAATTATAGCATGTCTATAACAAATTGTGTCAGACTTTTTTGTTTACAAGACGCCCAATGCTGCATTTTCATTGGCCGATAAGACGTTGAAACAACTATCAATCAAAATCAGCTGAAAGGTCAATTACCTGTCTCTCTAGCAGTTGCCATTTGCAATCATCAGGAAAATGCGTAAATATCAGTTGTGCTGGTTCTGTAAGGAAGAAATATTCATCCAGCTGATAATGGAATTCCTCGGAGGTTGTCTGCTTCCCAATGATTCTACGCGCAGCCCAGTGGGCATCAATGAGACACCATGTACCATAGATATATACTGCATTCCATGAATGCTGATTGGCTCCGGGCTGGAATTTCTGTCCTGGTCTGTAGTCTGCACCTTTAGCATAGCCACTGATGATCTTGGAGTGAAGTCCAGCATAGCTATAATAGTAATATATGAGAAACCTCTGTTGGCAATTACCTTTTATTTGTTTCTATGTTTGAACTAGATTGAATGTGACTTAACCCTTTCCCAAACAAGCCCTGGTTTTTACGTGTCTGCAGTAAAAGTCTTTTAAAAACACTGTGGGATAAGGAGAAGTTGCTCGTAACGAGCAATTTCTCCTTTTCCTACAGTGTTTTCTACCCTTTTTGAGAACCTTCTGCCATTTTCTCCATATTTAAAATTGTCGTCTGCAAACTCTATTGGTTTGGAAGAGTCCATAATTTGCTGTTTGGGAAAGGGTTAATACCCACACCAGTACTTTAGCAGAAACTGGCAATACAACAAAAAGTTTTCTAAGTTCAAGGGGAGATTACCCTGGAATCATGGGGAGTTGATGATTGAAAACTGCATTTTGCACAAGTTCAGTAAACGATCAATGTATCTACAAACTTTCAATACTATAGCAGCAAAACTGTAGGGCGAAGTCGCAACACAAAATTACTGTTTTTGTACAGAAACGGACATACAGACAGACACACAGACGGACTGACAGGCTGATTCCAGTATACCCCCTCATTTTGCAAGAGTATAATGTATTTGTCTACATTATTTAGGCTAAGCATCAAGGAAACAGTGTTGGTTAAAGACAAGATTGCATGTTTTGTGCATTTTGATCTTGATCTACACTGGTATGAAATGCAACTGATGCAGTGAAAGGTACTTTCACTCTTTACCAAATAATCCCTGCTTTTTACGACCCCAAGATAGAAGCATTTTGAAACCTTTGTGGGAAAAGGAGAAAATGCTGGTGACCAGTGTTTAGGCTAGGATGGATCATTTTGGTCTATTACCAGTCAACCAAAAGTATGGGTCACTTTCTGGGGGGGGGGGGGGGGGGGGGGGTGCACAAATGGCATTTTCATTTTGATAGGTTCATTTTTGGAGTGTTTCAGCATTTATTGAACATTCTTCTGGTATTCTGCTCTTTCGAGTGAATCATACTAGCTTTGAAATCAAATGTTTTTAGATCTGGGCCTTGTACACTTATGGGCATCACAGTGTTCAGATACGTACCTCGTGATCATACTGGTCTGAAAATTGTCAGTTCCGAGACGTTTGTTTCTGTTCGTTGTAAAAATCTGACTACAACGAATACTAAGCCAATCATTTCTCTTGAAACTTCCGACTGATATAAGACAAAGGTGTTTCTTCATTGGTCTTAAGCCGTTTCAGCTCCAATTCACCCATTCAACTCCCAAAGAATAAACAAATTGATTTTTGTTTCTGATCAGATGACGCCATGATTACGTTTTCAAAGATTGAGGTACGATATCGTCTGGGCGCTTTTATAAGAGTGATTAGGGTCACAATAAAGCGTCTGTAATCTTATTAATCCGGCAAAACACTGAAGCACTTTCTACAGCACAGTAAGCGTCTGCATGATGTAAACAAGAATGTCCGACTTCAACTTGTTATGGTAACCACAAGAAAGTCGATCTTTATTAAAAAATTTGCTGTGCCAAAATGACGCATTATGCCAAAATGACGCATTATTTTAAATTTTTATGCGCCATACCAGAAAAATGGCGCATCAATCCCGCATGGGCGCTGCCTGGCCTCTACACATTGATAAACCAGCATTTTCTCCTTTTCCCACAATGTTTTCTACCCTTCCAAATACAAATTTACAAATTTTCAATCACTTCTACTTTGTCATCTACAAATGCTTTCAGTTTGGACCAGTCTAAAACGTGGTTGTTAGGCAAAGGGTTAAACTTATTTCATCAAAATATTCTTGTATCTATTGTTCCTGCCTAAAATACCCAATATTTACCCGCACAACATTTCAGCCCTTTACCAAACTATCCTGAGATTTTATGGCTTTTCCCACAATGTAATCTAAACAGCTTCCTTCTCAGGATCGTCAGAAGTAGGGACTGTGTGGTAATGGGTTAAAATCAATGTTAGAAAGAGAGAAGATGCTCATCAGCTTTTCCTCCTTTTTCCAAAATGTTTTCTATCCCTTTTTCAGCCAAAACCTATTAATTCCGACACATTTCGTTTCTTATCTGCAAATGCTTCCTATTCTGCAAAGTCTACGATGTTGCTGATCAGTGAAGACACAAAGAAGATCCTTACTTGCACATGGTATCAAAAACCATAGCATAGGTTGTTTTTCCAGTTTTCAAACCCATCAGAACTTCTTCCGGACTTCCACGCTCAACACTGTTGAACGTCATCTCTTTCAAGTTCTTCGTGGCGAGCCATCGGAATATCACTCTGTAATCATAATGACAAAAGTTGAACTCGTTACCTCCCATTTAACACTTTCCCAAACAAGCCATGGTTTTTACGTGTCTGCAGTAAAAGTATTTTGAAAACACTGTGGGAAAAGGAGAAATGCTCGTAAAAAGCAATTTCTCCTTTTCCCACAGTGTTTTCTACCCTTTTTGAGAACTTTCTGTCATTTTCTCCAAATCTAAAATTGTCATCTGAAAACTCTTTCGGTTTGGAAGGGTCCAAAATTTATCATTTGGGAAAGGGTTAAAATTTACCCCTCTACCACACAATCCCCACTTTTAACAATCTTGAGAAAGCAAGCTTTTGAAAACATTGTGGGAAAAGGAGAAAATGCTGGTAACCAGCATTTCCTCCTTTTTCCACAATTTTTTCTACCCTTCCCAAATCAGATTTCAGTTTTTGATTCGCATTTATTTTGTTGTCTGCAAATCCTTTCAATTTGGACTGGTCCACAATTTTATCATTTGGTAAAGAGTTGAAAAATGTGATCTTTATATACATACAGATTATTAACCTTAGCTAAGTTTTTCTACAATCAATACACATGAAAGGTGAATGAAGAAATTGTTAAATGTGAAAGATTTAAACAGGCTCCATAGGGAACAACAGTCTTAAGAAGTTAAAGGACAATGTTTTCAAAATGAGCATTTGTTTGTTAGTACTACAGCTGAACTCTTTACCGCAAAAAGCTATCTTTTAACAGCCCTAGGAAAGAAGACTTCTTAAAAGATTGCGCGAAAAGGAGAAAATGCTGGTAACCAGCATTTTCTCCTTTCCCCACAATGTTTTCTACCCTGTTAAACAACAACAGCACCATATGAGCCATGTTAAAATTGTCTATTGCAAATGCTTCCAATTTGGACAAGGCTTAAATTTTGCCATCTGGTAAAGGGTTAAATTCATCTTAACAGTTTATGTCATCTTAATGTCATCTTAACAGTTAATGTCATCTTAACAGTAACAGATAACAGCCCCCCCATCCCCCCCCCCCCCAAAAAAAAAACCCCTTTGAAATGGCAAAATCTGGCTTTTTATTGTTGGTTTAACCCTTTACCATGCAACAAAAGTTTAGACTTGTCTGAGTTGAAAGCATTTGCCGATGACATTTTTGATGTGGTACATATAAAATAATATTTCTTTGATAAAGTAGAAAACATTGTTGGAAAAGAAGAAAACGCTGGTTACCAAAATGTTTTCAAAAGGCTTCTTTAACAGAGTCATTAAAGTCCTCATTGTATGGTAAAGGGTTAAAAAGGTGTTTTTTTTCACAATTTTTTTAGCAGGATAAGGGTTTTGGGTCATCAGTAAATGTACTTACCTGCATTTTTCAATCTCGTTTGTAATATTTTTGGAGTAGATGAGATCCCATACCAACTCTCTGACATTGCTATGGTCACTCTTGGAAACCTGAAAATAGTCATGTCAAAATTTAACCCTTTACTCCATAGATACTCATTTCTATGCCTAGGAGCCTTCGGGAAACATTGTGGTAAAAGGTGAAATTGCTCATGACGAGCAATTTCACCTTTTGTCACAATGTTTTCTATGCTATCAAAAGGTGTCATATACCCATAAAAAACGGCTTCATCCTTGCTGTTATTTAGGGTCAATTAGAGATACCATAGAATTGTCTCATGGGGTAAAGGGTTAATGAATTCACAGCCACTGTGGACCATACACACTAACGGTTCACTTAACAATACCAGGGCCCGTATTCACCAACCATTCTTGAGAATATTTTTAGTCTTATTGTCCAAGAATTTCTATATTCGTAAGTAACACAACTTCTGATGGGCTAAACTGAATGGTTTAGCCAATCAGAAGTTGTCTTACTTACAAATGTAGAAAATTCTGGAGAAGAATACATAGAATGTTCATAAGAATTGTTGGGGAATACGGGGCCAGGTTTTAAACAAATGACACTGAGAGAGATGTTTTGAAAACATTGAGGGACAGATGGACAACATTCTCTTCTTTTCCTGCAATGTTTTCTATGCTTACACAAAAAACTCTCTTTCATGGATCCTCACTGAAATTGTCACCTATAAATACTTTTAAGTTAGACAAGTATAAAATGTTGTCGCTTAGAAAAGGTTTATTAACCCATTACCACACAATCCCTACTTTTGACGCCCCTGAGAAAGAAGCCTTTTGAAAACACTGTAGGAAAAGGAGAAAATGCTGGTAACCAGCATTTTCTCCTTTTCCCACAGTGTTTTCTATCCTTCCCAGAACAAATTTCAATTTTTCAGTCACCTTTATTTTGTCGTCTGCAAATGCTTTCAATTTGAACCAGTCTAAAATTTTGTTGTGTGGTAATGAGTTAAGAAGAAAATCTGAGGGTACCATTAATATCTACAGCTTCTGTTGCTTCTGTTGTGTGGAGCATAAGATCAAGATCAAATAGTAAAGAATGCACAGACGGGACACAGTTCAGTTATTAGCCATGGCCTTAGTTGCATTGAGTTCATTCACTTGACCTGTGTACCATACGAAGTCAGAAATGTGACTGGTATCGTGTGGACCGGTTTCCATGTATAACTTCTATATATCCAAATGTTAATTAATAATTACCTGTATAGCATGATCATCCACTGTGACCAGCACTTGTTTATCCATGATCTCTAAAGATGGCTTCTGAGCTGTAGACCCAGTTGTAGGGGCTGGAGGGGGACCAGGCTCCTTTTCTGTCTTTACAGGGATCAGTTTGAAGGTTGGTGGGGGAGCAGGTGGTTCTTGCCCCATATTTCTGAAGGTCAAATTTTAATTAGCCATTTCCAAATTGAAAGCACTTGCAGACGACAATTTCTGTGTGGCTCAAATGGTTCAATTTTTCTTTGATGGGGTAGTAAAACATTGTGTTTCAGAAGCCTTCTTTCTGAAAGTCGTGAAACCTGGAATTGTTTGTTTAATCTTTACCACACAATCCCTACTTTTAACGACCCTGAGAAAAAAGCCTTTCAAAAACATTGTGAGAAAATGCTGGTAACCAGCATTTTCTCATTTTCCCATAATGTTTCCTATCCTTCCCAAAACAGTTTTCAATTTTTTAGTCACAATTATTTTGTTGTCTATAAAAATTAATGCTTTCAAATTGTCGTCTGCAAAATTAATGCTTTCAATTTGGACCAGTCTATACTTTTGTTGTATGGTAAAGAGTTAAAGAATTAAATACATCCTAGCACATAACATGTATCTGCAACAACTTATGATGGCATTTTTTTAGCATCAGATAGGTAACACACTGATTTAGATGGTAAATCTAACAAAATTCATGTCAGGCCAACATTCCTTTGTACTGAATTTTCCAATTTACATGGCATAAAATGTCTTCCATGTCTACAAACAACTTTATAACTACTGACACCACCCACCTGGGTGGCTCAGAGGTGAGCAGGTCTGACTCAAGATCTGGTGGTAGAGAGAGTTTGATGCCCGGTTGAGGCGAACTTTCTTTCCAGCGTATTTTCGCCTCTCATCTCTGCTGAAGCATGTGAGAAAAGAAGTCAGTGGCTTTGGAAAGAAAGTTGTGTTAGTACTGGTATGAGAAAGCCAGGAAACACATGTGCGTCAACGACCGCCATAATATGACCTTGGCTGTTAAGTGGTGTTAAACCACAATACAACCAACCAACTATTGACAGCATTTTTCATAAAGAACATAGAGGACCTTTGTTATTTTTGGTGAAAGATCAAAATTTATTTCATCGAAGAGACCATCTTTGATAATATTTTCACGAGTGGTGCAGCATTTTCCACGTTTTCCACAATTTTTCAAAGGTCTTCTTTTCTAGGGTCCATAAAACACATGATTGTGATGTAAAGTGTTAACCCTTTGCTACACAATGACGACTTTTGATGACCCTGAGGTAGAAGCCTTTTGAAAACATTGTTGGAAAAAGAGAAAATGCTTTCTAGCTTTCCCAAATCAAATTTTGATTCCTCAGTCACATTTATTTAGTGGTCTGCAAATGCTTTGAATTTGGACCAGTCTATAAATTTGTCGTTTGGTAAAGAGTTAAACAAATGTAACCCTTGACTGGAGATACCAAGGCCAGTAAGAACCCACCTTTTCTCCACTTGTATTGGTGTAGAGCTGACAGGGATATTGGACAGCTTGCCCTGCTTGGCTTGTTGAACTTCCATTTCTCCTGCACCAGGCCTGAATGTTGCAACAGCTTTTCCTTGTGGGGCCGCTGCGGAAGTATATATACCCTGCTGTGGGGTGGCACCGTACAGGTACTGCTGCTGCAGTAATTCTGGGGGTGGGGGCGGAAGATTATCAAAGTCTGTCTCTCTCTGACCATCGATATATGTACTAGCCAAACCGGCAGTAACCTGCGATACAAGATGATAAGTACTGATAATAAAACAATAATTACCATATCTAACAATTAACTCTTTACTACACTATCCCAACTTTAAACTACCCTAAGAATTATAAGCCTTTCGAAAACATTGTTTCTCCTTTTCCCACACAATGTTTTCTACCCTTTCCGGATCATATTTCAAGTTTTGATTCACATTTATTTTGTTGTCTGCAAATGCTTTCAATTTGGATAGGTCTAAAATTTCGTCGCTTGGTCAAGAGTTAACCCTTCACCAGCCCACAAACTCTTAGCCTTGTCAAATTGAAACATTTGCTGACAACAATATCATGAGGTTCCAATGGTGTAATTTTTGTTTGAGAGGGTAGAAAACATTGTGGTAAAAGGAGAAAATGCTGGTTGCCACAAAGTGGCTGTTGCTGACAGAAAAATGTATATATGAGCCATACTCTGTGAAAAGGGAGCTTAACACACCCAGAGCTCCAGACAGAGGGAGTGATTTTGAAATTAAATCAATGAATAATTTTCCACCACACCCTATGTTATGTGTACTCATTCAAATCTGCTCGTTGAGAAGATTCGAATGAGTACCAACAACATAGGGTTCGAAGAGAAATAGAGGATTTAGAATGCCCTCACTTCACCTTATCTGGAGCTCTGCACATATGAACTGAACCTAGTCAGTCTGCGCAGGTTGACCAGAGCTGAAACGTTTTTTTGCCAGCAGTCAGATTTCTGCTTGTCAAAGGACCTGTCTACCATATGATGACGACTTCTGACGACCCTGAGAAGACTGTTGTAAGACTTAACTCATTACCAAATGACAATATTTTAGGCATGTCCAAATCGAAAGCTTTTGCAAACGAC
The DNA here is from genome assembly GCA_943736015.1 of Tridacna crocea. NCBI lineage: Eukaryota > Metazoa > Mollusca > Bivalvia > Cardiida > Cardiidae > Tridacna > Tridacna crocea. Next base: position 33,652,393 of record OX031064.1, on the reverse strand, counting down.
CAAAACTTTGGGCTTTGTTTTGTGAAGGGCAGAAAACATCGCGGGAAAAAGGAGAAAATGCTTTTCTCCTTTTCCCACAATATTTTCTCAAGGCTTCTTTCATAGGGTCGTTAAAAGTCGGGATTGTGTGGTAAAGGGTTAAAGGATTCTAACGATCCCTATGTGATGAATTCTTTCTTGCTATGATGCATCCTGAAGATCCATCAAGCCCCCTTTTGCCAGAGCATGGCTCATTCTTATATTTAACTCTTTACCAAACAGCAGAATTTTAGACTGGTCCAAATTGAAAGCATTTGCAGACGACAATTTCAATGTGGCTGAAAAAGCGCAATTTTGCTTTCATAGGGTAGAAAACATTGTGGGAAATGGAGAAAATGCTGGTTACCAGCATTTTCTCCTTTTCCCATAATGTTTTCAAAAGGGTTCTTTCACAGGTCGGGATTGTGTGATAAAGGGTTAAAGGTGGCCCTTCAGATTTTGGGACGAAAATTTTACAAAAGTGCAAAAAAATCATCCTTATACCCCCAAAGCCTTTTAATTTTCATTCATAAAACCCCAGTAGTCGAAATCCGTCCGACAACACGAGAAATTAGAGATTTACTACGGCCCAGGTTGACAGCAACGGGAGACACATTCTATTTTTAGATGGTCAATTCGCTCATTTACTAACAGAAATACACAGAAGAAGCTTCAAACATAGCTTGCGAAGAAGACATTATGTAAAACAATTATTACATATTTGTTATGATAGGGAATTTAAGCATTATGAGTCACGTGCCAGTCACTTGACATTCCCACAATGCTTTATTGATTTTTGGCGCGAAAACTAAAAATAGCTTATGAGGCTATGTAGCCTTTTAAGGGAATACCATCAAAAAAATTTTTTTTTGTAATTTTATGAATCTTTATTATTGATGATTTGTATTATTTTTTCATATGAATTTCAGTGATATATATATTTTTCAATTTGGTGAGATGTGAAAATTCTAAGTACCCACCTTTAACTGAAACAAAATTTGATACCTTTTGTTCAAAATCATATATTCATGGAGGACCAAAAGTGTCTTCCCCATCAAAAAGAAGCCAATGATCCTCCTGGTGTCTGATATCATGCAGGTTTAGATTTTCCAAACTTTTCAAAATCTACCTATTGTAAATTCACTGCTGATGTGTTTTCTATCCATTTCAAGGGTCTAAGTTTCAGTCATGTTAGCGCATCATACACAATACAGATGATGACAGATAGTGACAATGGACAAACCATAAGTGACATTTTATGAATGTGAGGTCACCCTGCAGACATCTTCGCAAGCCAAGGGTGACGATCCACTACGCTACTCTACCCTTGGTGGATCGAGCTTGATTTCAACATTCCCCCATACATATTTTCATTGGTTGCAGTTAGCTCTAACTGCATCGTATTGAATCGCTCTTAGCATTTCATCTTTGATAAAAATAGAACAAGGATGCGACCTTTCGAATAAAAATAGAAGGTAAACATGGGTACCTCCGTGGATGTGTGCACGATATGTTATGATTCATTACCGAAAAAACATAGACGAACAATATTTACAGAAAGTTTCAATATGACCAATCAATTATCAGAGGTTTAAGGCTGTATCCCAGCACCTGAAGATGGAATGTTGAAGTACGTTTCTTTAACTCTTAAGCAGTCTTTAAAATTTCCAACCGGTCCAAACAGAAAGCATCTGCAGACGACAAAATTCAGATCACTCAAATATTCATATTCTTCTTGGAGGGTAGAAAACTAATGTGGGAAAAGGAGAAAATGCTAGTTACTAGCTTTTTCTCCTTTTCCCACCATGTTTTCAACAGGCTTCTTCCTCAGTCATGAAAACCCAGTATTGTTTGGTAAATCAATAATTGTACTTTGTTTTACCAATATATGTTACTGAATTTACCGAAACAACACTTTTCCTTCGTACTACAGCCAAAAGCCAAAGACATAATTTTTCTCAAGAACAATTTCTCAAACTTCAACCCTTATGTCATGTCATATTTTACAGATGACTGTGTCAAAAAAAAAAGTTAGATACATAGAAAAAAAAAGGAATTTGAAAAACAAATTAAGCAATTTGCAATGTAGATTCAAAAACTCACCCCCTATTTTTTGATAACCTCTGAGTTTTGTGACCAGAATAAAATCTTCACTCCATAACTAATTGACTTTTCAGTTTTATCACAGGATATACAGTTTTATGTTCCTACCCGACCCTTTTTACCGTTGGGTTATTGAACTCTTTTACAGACAATAAAAGGTTGGACCTGTCCAAATATTGAAAGCATGTGAAAACAACAAATTCAATATGGCTAGAATTATGAGATTTGGTCTTTGATGGTATATTTTGTTGGTGAAGGAAAACAATTTGATATAATTTTGAAACTTTGGGCCAAGCTTAAAATTGCTGATGAGCAACTGCCTGTCTTGTTTCATCCTATCTTTCAATTTCCTTATTTTTTCTCAAAACCTAAATAATCCTAAATAGCCAACAAGAATTAATCTGCTATCAAGGATTTTAAAACTATACATCTACAGTTACATATTAAGGGAAAAACAAAGTTCCATAGAGAGACCTGAACTATTTCCCCCCACTAATGTCCTTTCCTGTTCTCTTACAAAAATCAATGACAAGATCAAACTGTGTGCAGCGAAAAATAAAGGTCAAAAGTCCAATAAAACCAAATTTAGTCAACATGTAAATAAAGTCCACATCTCACACCCATCTCAAAGTAAATAAATCGAGGCATCGGAATGTATGTCAAATCTGAACTCTTACTGGTATTATCTCTTTATAAACAACTAAATAGCAGAACATGTCCAAATTGAAAGCATAACAACATAACTGTGATTCAAACATTATAACTTGTTAGAAGGGTGTTGGAAAACATTGTGGGAAAAGAAGAAAATGCTGCTTACCAGCATTTTCTCCTTTTCCAACATTGTTTTGAAAAGCTTTCTTTCTCATGTTTTGAAAAGCTTTCTTTCTCATGCTTGTCAAAAGTTAGGATTGTTCGCTTAAAGGTGGCCCTGAAGAGTTTGGAACGAAATTTTTTAAAAAATGCAAAAAAATCATCCTTATACTCCCAAAGCCTTTTAATTTTCATTCATAAAATCCCAGTCGTCGAAGTTGACACCAAAGGGAGACATGTTCTATTTTTAGATGATCAATTTGCTCATTTACATACAGCAATGCACAGACAAAGTTTTAAACATAACGTCCGAAGAAGACACTGTGGAAAATAATTATTACATGTTAGTGATGTAACGGAATTTAAGCGTTATGAGTCACGTGCCAGTCACTTGACATTCCCAAAATGTTTTATTGATTTTTGGCGTGAAATCTAAAAATAACTTAATAGGCTACGTAGCCTTTTAAGGGAACAGCACCAAAAAAATTATTTTTTGTAATTTCATGAATCTTAATCATAATGATGATTTGCATTATTTTTTCATATCAATTTCAGTGATATATATATTTTTTAATTTGGTGAGATGTAAAAATTCTAAAAACCCACCTTTAAGGGTTAAAAACGGACATCTGTCAGTATTCAATTTGCAATTTTTTCTAGAATATTTAAACGACAATGTTGAAGGAGATCACACCGCATATTCTGCACAGTCTGATTTTTTTATTTAAACATATTTATCTTACTTTGGTAGAGAAACAAGTTCTTACAACTTGTATTTCTCTCTCGATTCTGCTTCCTGGCAACTACACCAGTACTTGCACCCAGTGTGTGGACCAATGAAAATTCCTAAAATTGACACCTGCTCCAGCTATCGAACTCAGCACCTTATGGTTACGAGGCCAACGCTCTTCCTCACCACAACTGACACCACTGCAGTCAGTGACTGACCCAGACTATCAGCAGAACTAACTTAACTCTTTACCAAACAACAAATTTTTGGACTGGACCAAATTCAAAGCATCTGCATACAACAAATTAAGTCTTGGTAATATGATGATTTCTGACTTTGACAGGGTTGAAAATATTGTGGTAAAAGGAGAAGATGCTGGTTACCAGCATTTTCTCCTTTTCCAACAATATTTTCTATAGGCTTCTTGCTCAGGGTCATTAAAAGTTGGGATTGTATTTTGAAAGCATTTATCATATATTTTATTGGAAAAAACATTGTGGAAAAAGTTGACAGGAGACACTACCAACGCTCTATTTCCGTCTTTTCCAACCATGTTTTTCAACGAGGGTCTGCTACAAGACACACACAAAAACTTTTATCTGCCAACAGGTATGACGATAAATCCATTCTTTATAAGTCCATGTTACATTTACATGCATCTACCATACATTAGTGAAACAGTCACGAACACTCTGGCATGTGGAGATTTCCCTAATAAATAGTATATCATATCTCCATTAACCCTTTACCAGGGCGACAATATTTTAGCCCTATCCAAATTGAAAGCATTTGCACACCACAATTTCAATGTGGCTTAAATGGTACAACTGTTTATTGATAGGGTAGAAACCATTGTGGGAAAAGAAGAAAATGCTGGTTACCAGCATTTTCTTCTTTTCCCACAATGTTTTCAATAGGTTTCTTTCTCAAGGTCGTCAAAAGTCTTCATTGTGTGGTAATGGGTTAACTCATTACCTATTGCCTGGGGACTCTATTTTTTTTTCCTCGTCCTTTGTCATGCATCTGACTGCTTTGTAACCTCTTTCCCTCCACAATCCCAAGTTTTAATGACCCAGGGGAAGAAGCCTTATGAAAACTTTACGGGAAAAGGAGAAAATGCTGGTAACCAGCATTTTATCCTTTTCTCCTTTTCTAAACCCATTATCACACAATCCCTAATTTTGACGACCCTGAGAAAGAAGTCTTTAGAATACATTGTGGGAAAAGGACAAAACGCTGGTAAACAGCATTTTCTCTTTTTCCCACAATGTTTTCTACCCTTCCAACAGCAAGAAAAACTGCACCTTTTCAGCCACTTGGACTGGTCTACAAATTTGTTGTTTGGTAAAGAGTAAGTTAATGCTTATTTTGTTATCTGCAAATGCTTTCAAATTAGATCAGTCTAAAGTTTCGTCATCTGGTATAAAGAGTTAAATGCTTTCCAACCCTATCAAATACAAATTCCTTTAGGTATTTAAATCAAATTTACTATCCATCAGCAAATGCTTTCAATTAGGATATTGTCATATGTTAAAGAGTCAAGGTTTAATTAACCCATTACCACACAATCCCTACTTTTTACGCCCTTGAGAAAGACACCTTTAGAAAACACAAACCAGCATTTTCTCCTTTTCCCACAATGTTTTCTACCCTTCACAAATCAAATTTCAAATTTTCAGTCACTTTTATTTTGTTCTCTGCAAATGCTTTCAATTTGAGCAAACCTAAAATTTTGTCGTTTGGTAATGATTTAAAAGTCTGAAGGTCAACCATGTCATATCAAACCAGAGTACCACTGTTCCCTTGAAGCTCACCTAATACCTGCATTATTCTATTTTTATTAATCACTGTATTTGATCTGACTAAAGAACAGAAATTGTCTGAAAAACAGTCACATTCAAAAGACAAGCTATGTTTTCCCTATCACAGATGAACTGCACAAGTAACATTTGTAAAAGATCAACACTTTTAAAGACTACCATTTTTACCGGGTATGTTCTTTCGGTCAAATCCAGAAAATGTGTGTTTTTCCAATTGTTAGACCAGTATTAATAAGATCGCTAGCGTACTACCATCAAGTTTTTTGTTCAAATATAAATAAGAAACTACACAGTAACCCAAACACTGACCCACAGAAAATCATAGTTCTGTTACAACTGACGAAGTTGGCATGACCTACAAATTCTCTCTGTTTTCTTGAAAAGTCACTGACTGAACAATATTAGTTGTACGGTCAGGTGGCAGGGGACTTGGAAACTTGTTCATGGCTGTGGTGAATCATGTCACCTCGACCTAAAGGCGAGGTTGCGACATGATTAGACACAGCTGTGAAGAAGTTTCCAAGTCCCACGCCACCTGACCATACAACGCATTTATCATACTGCAAAGTTTTACCCTTTCAAAGTGTGTTAAGCAAACTTTTCCTGTTTTATAATTTTACAAATTGAGTATGCTGACGAAATAGAAATTCCCTACTGTGTGCCCCAATTCAATAAAAACGGATGTCACGGGAAACTGACATCACTGAAACATGCAGTTAAATGGTGCATAAAAATGCAGTCTGGTGATCGATCGGCGCCACCATTTTGGGTGTTGTGTTGCATGTGTAGTGATGTTTTTATGGGGCACTCAAAAGGGAAACTGGCTTTTCGTGGTTTTTGCCAGGGAACATGATATACATGTTCCCAGCATGTTAACCAATCAGATTAGAGAAATTTCTTTGCAGTATAACAAGATGTCATCAATACAGTACAAGATAATTATTTAAATGTAAATTAAGTCAGTGACCTATGCTAGCTAATCTGGCATATCTTTACTTGTCCAAATGCACCTTTTTTCATCCTAACATTGTTTTGTCAGTGTTGTAGATCTTGTTCAGCAGTTTTGTCTAACTGATAAGAATGTGAGAAAGCATAGAATTTTCATCTAAAATTGAACTTTTGAAAGCTTTCAGCAAAATCAGTGAATAGAAACATAATCTTTCTACTTTTCTTTCACTAAAAACAAACATCAGATTATTTTTATATCTTATTGTGTTGAGTAAATGGCTTTTAGCAGTGATTAACATCTTCGTCCAGAACTGAGTCCAATTTCCTAACCAGAATGGACCTAGTTAACTCATTACCAAACAATCCCAACTTTAAACAACCCTGAAAAAGTTGTTAGAAAACATTGTGCTAAAAGGAGAAAATGCTGGTAAAACCAGCATTTTGTCCTTTTAAAGCAATGTTTTCTATCTTTCCCTAACCAGATTTCAATTTTTCAGTCCCGTTTTTGTCATTTGCCAATGCTGTCAATTTTGACCAGTCTATAATTTTGTCATTTGGTAAAGAGTTAAACCAAAGCAGGCTAAATAACAAGGTTGGATTATCAGATTTGACCAATTTTCTCATTCTTAATCTTAATGATCCAACTAAGTTCTATCTTTACCAAGGCACTAATTCCACATTCACTAGACTGTCAGTACTTTAAGCGCTTTGATGTTTGTTGCTATGTGATTCATTCTATGTTTTATTGACAGTAATAAAGAGAAGGTATATAATTTTTGTATGCATATCTGTATGGTTGTATCGGGTCTCGTTGCCTGTTTGAAGAGGCTCATCTGATATAAACCACTCAACCCACACAGTTCAACCTGATCTGAGTGCAAAGAAATGCAGACAATTGTAATTATCTCTCCAATATATAAGACAGCACAAACAATGTTGGATAACCCTAGGACCAGACTTCCTGAAATACGTCGGTCAGGCTAGATTGGTCAGACTGTCCGGCATTTAATCTGAGCTGCTGAAAACATAATCACATTGATTTGGAGAAAAAAGATGAGGTTAAAATGTTACAAATACGCTAAAACTAGTACAACAGAAAATCAACACGAGGGGAGGGAGCTGAAAAGAAAAAAATAATTTGAGAAAAAGAGAATGGCCAGAAACTTGATCAAGAAAGGGAAGCAGCAATGAGAATGGTTGGTCTATGACTTGGAAAAGGTGTAAAATGCGCTGCAGAGAATGTCTGGATTTTTCTGGCAATAAAGTTAGAACGAACCAACATCTTCACAATACAACATAATTATCTATTAAAAGATCTTTGCAAAGGGGCTGGTCAGTGAAATGGCTTAAAATCTAGAATACCTGTAGATTTCCAAATTTCAAAAGTCACATGCACAACAAGATATCATAGAAATTCATTGTGGTAAGTTTGAACTTATTCCAATGAAAACTGTAGGAGTTGTGAGCACAAGAAATTGCTAACAGACTGGCAGGCGGACTGATGGACAGACAGACGGACAGGGCCATACACCCTGAGCGTATAATGATAAGTTTTTGCACAACAATGCAGTTGATGACATAGAAGACGCAGATGAAGACAAGCTGTGACAATACCTGGATGCTTTCTTAAAAAACAGCCAAGCTAAAAAAATGTTGAAAGCAGCGTTTAACGCCATAGAAGAAAAATTCTACACTTACCACAGTTCTTCGATTATAAGGATCAAACGTTATCTCCACAGAGCTTCCTTTTCTCTCCGCCATGATGACAAACTACTACTACTACTACCACTTATATACAACAGTCAAAAACTCCAGAAAAATGTTGACACTATATCATCAGCCACAAAACAGACAAAATCTCATATATACATTGTTCCGAGCACACAACAATTAGGTTTTTTGAACTGGTTCCCATTTTACCTGGGTTGGTTGTCCCTAGTTACAGAACATGTGCATGGAACCAACCCTCACCCTGTTGTAATAATTACTGCACTGTTATGTAAATCACTTGTATCATTACATGTTCTTCATCTTCTTTTACCCTTTACCATGAAATATTTTGTTTTAACAATCCTGAAGAAGAGGCCTTTAGAAAGCATTGTGGAAAAAGAAGAAAATGCAGGTAACCAGCATTTTCTTCTTTTTCCACAATGTTTTCTAACCATGCATGGGCAATTACCATCACTTTAACCATCTTCAATTTGTTGTAGGTGGAATATGATTCTCAAAATATACAAGTCTAAAATTTGTTATGTGACAAAGAGTTGTGCTTGGAGTTTATTACTAAATGTGTACCCTTCTGAATCATAACAATAAGTACTACTGCACTTCTGAAGACTTGCTCTTAAATTCACATAACAGCAAAATTTTTTACTTATATATAAAATTGAACACTTATGCAGAAAACAAAATAAACTAGAGCTATCACTAAATGTAATTATACTCCCCACCAGCTCCTTCTCACAAAACAGGTCTTTGATACAGAATACAGTATGGTTTAGTACAAAAGTAAGACTGTTGAAACAAGTAAAAGGGGAGATAATTCCGTAACAAATCGCAGCAGGGCCATGAAAATTGCACTTGCACAAGTTCATATATAGGAACCCTGAGTGTAAATTAGAGTTCAGTAAGTGAAAAACTGTAGGAGTATTGCTTCGGATTTTGTGTCTACAGACAGATGGATGAACTGACAGTTGGACAGACAGCCATGGTGATTTTTTCAGTATATACCACCTCCTACACTATGCTGTAGGGGTATAATTAATGTCACCGTCAAATTGAAATTCATTTTTTTATGAGAAGAAAACATTGTGGGGGAAAAGAAGAAAATGTTGGTTACCTGCATTTTTTCCTTTTCCTAAAATGTCTTCCAAAGTCTTCTTTCTTAAAAAGTTGTTTCACTCTTTACCATACAATAAAAGTAGAGACTGGTCCAAATTCAAAGCATTTACAGACGACAAAAAATGTGACAGAAAAATTGAAAGTTGGTTTGGGTAGAGTATAAAACATTGTGGAAAAGGAGAAAATGCTGGTTACCAGCATTTTCTCCTTTTTCTACAAGGTTTTCAAAAGACATTTTTCTCAGGGTCGTTAAAAGTCCGAATTGTGTGCTTAAGAGTTAAATTTTGGACTGTATGGTAATGAATTTTCTCCCAGAAAACAACAGAATGTCATACTTGTCGAAACCGAAATCATTTGTAGACTGTAAAATATTGGTATGGCTAACATAATCAAGCTTTTCTTTCATGGAAATATAATCACTTCTAGGTTTAGACTTTCTAAACTTAAAGCATTTGTAGACGACAAATTAAATGTGGATAAAATGGCAGAATTTGTTTTACAGACAGAAAACATCTCCGAGAAAAGAAGAAAATTCTGGTTACCAGCAATTTGTCCTTTCCCCAAAGATATTTCAGAAAGTTTTCTCCATCAAAGTCCTTGAAATTTGTGATAGTGTAGTAAAAGTTTAACCGAATATTGAACAATACCGAGATAAAAACCATCAGTTCCTCCACGTACCACAATGATTTCTAGCATGTAAAAAAAGTCCCCCATTTAAGCCATATTTAATTTTTTATCTGCAAATGCTTGGAAAAATCTAAGATTTGTTCTAATGGTAAACACTTAACACTCCATATTCTGGAAGAAAACACAATGAAGCCGTTATGGATAGTACAGATCAAGAGTGGTCTAGATCAGGTATAGAACATGCTGTCTGATCTCAGACTGATGCTGCCTACTACTCTAGTCAAGAATTTGACTAACTTTCATTTTCATTTGCAGCAGAACAATGTAAATTGTATATGTTCCCATTGAAGAGAAAAATAATATTATTTTGAAAGACTTGTAACATTAACTAAGATGCTAAAATTTCATACTTGTCCGAATTGAAAACATATGTCATGTGGCCAAAATGATGATCTTCCACTCTATTACAGAATAGACAGCATTGCGGGAAAAGAAAAAAATGCTGTTTACCAGCATTTTCTCCTTTTCCCACAATGCTTTCAAAAGCCTGCTTCTAAGGATGTAATAAAAACAGGGCATCATAAATTTTGGTTAATTCCTAAACAACTCCACAGAAAAAGCTTGCATGTTACTGATGAGTCAGATACTGCACGTATAAAAGTTTTCAACACACATCCCACACAAACACGAAAATGTTAATTCCAGATTTCTAATTTTAAAATTAAATCCTCATGTTTAAAAAAAAAAAGCCTTCCAGAACCTAATACTTAAAAGTATGTTAACACCATCACTTTTATGCCATTTTACGCCATTATCTTGTGTATGTATACAAAATACATCACAGTTTTTAACTTCCAGCCTTGTAACATTATCATTTGCACACACATGTATGTAAGCTCTTTTTTTTTTTAAATCCCAAACTGAAATAAAACTGCAGACAAATAAACAGACGTATACAGCAGGGCCTCCCCCCCTTTCACCGTCGGAGTATTTAGCAGTAGTTTTCCTCCGCTGAAACCATCTGGTTTCACATTTATTACAAATGAATCACACTGCACATATCTGTTATAAGATCAACTGTGATAGGCTAATTGTAAATAAAGTGAATCCTTCACCAAACAATTCCAAATTTGACAGCCCACAAGGAAGACAGCTTTTCAAAACAATGTGAGAAAAGGAGACGAGGAGAAAAAAAATTTGACATAAGCAATATTTAACCCTTATCATGCTGAATAGATGAAACAAAAATTTTAGACTGATATTAAAAACCCAAGTTTTGCTATTTTAAAGGTAATTTTGCATATTTTTGATATCCTTATCAGACAGTGTAGATCAAGATCAGACTGTATGCTCTGTGCAGTCTGATCTTCATCTACACTGTCTGCAAAAGGTCAGATGCACTAGCAGCCAAAGGGTTAAGCCTAATCCTGCTAAATAAACGAAACAAAAATTTCAGACTGATATTAAAAAACCCAAATTTTGCCATTTCAAAGTTATTTTTGAAAGGAGAACTATAATGTCCTTATCAGATAGTGTAGAATCAAGATCAGACTGCATGTTCTGTGCAGTCTGATCTTGATCTACACTGTCTGGAAAAGGTCAGTGAGTCACGCTGGCAGCCTAAGGGTTAAGCCTTCACCAAACAGTAAGTGTTAACCCTTATCCTTCTAAATAACTAAAATGAAATTTTCAATTCGAAAGTAAAAAATGCAAATATTGCTGCCCCGGGGCAGGGTTGGTCAGGCTGTGGTGAGTGTGTCGGACTCATGACCTAGTGGTTGTGAGTTGGATACCCAGTTGAGGCAAACTTTCTTTTCGGCATATTTTCACCTCTCACCTCTGCTGAAGCATGTCAGAAAAGTAGTTGGTGGCTTTGGAAAGAAAGTTGTCTAAGTACTGGTATGAGAAAGCCAGGAAAGACATGTGCGTCACCAACCACCATGATAATTATGACCTTAGCTGTTAAAGTGGCGTTAAACCCCAATACAACGACAATAACAACAGCAAATATTGCTGTTTCAAAAGTATGTTTTGGGGAATAGTAACACTTTATGGGATAGCGTAGATCCAAAGATCAGACTGCACAGAATATGCCCTCCACAAAAGGTCAGAAAATTGCGAATACAGAGAGTCAGAGATATAATTTCAAGTATTTTTAGGTGACATGATTATAATTATACGTTATTCAAATGATGGGATTTTGTATTTGAAAGGGTAAAAAAGAATGCTGGAAAAGGGGAAAATGCTGGAGATAAAAAGTTAAATCTTTTCCACACAAACCCACACTTTCAATGCTCCTGAGAAAGAAGCCAATAGAAAACATTGCGGGAAAAGGAGAAAATGCTGATTTACCAGCATTTTCTCTTTTTCCCACAATATTTAATATCCTATCAAAGTCAGAAATCATCATAATATCAAGATTTAATTTGTTGTCTGCAGATGCTTTGAATTTGGTACAGTCCAAAAATTTGTCATTTGGTAAAGAGTTAAGGGAATTCTATTTTGATGGAACATTATCACAAAAATACAGTTAACCCTGTCAGAACAGACCACCTGCATAAACCCTTCACCACACAATTAACTTTTAGACTAGACCAAATTCGTAGCATTTGCTGACAAATAACTGAAAATGTGACTCAAAAATTCAAACTTGACTTTCAAAGGCAAATTACAAAAATGAATGGGAAAGGATACCAAGATTTCCTCCCTTTCCCAGAATGTTTACAAATGCTTTTCCTTGGGAGTCTTTGAAAACCTAGATTAGCGGCAAACCCTGTCATAGAGACCACCTGCAATTTAGAAGCCTACTGAGTAATAGTCAGAATTCCCTCCTACTCCCATGATGTTTTCAACCATATCAAATACAGACATCATCATATGAACTTAATTCAAGTCTTTACCAAACAACAAAATTTTGGACTAGTCCAAACTGAAAGCATTTGCAGACAACAAAATAAATGTGATTCAAAAACTGAAATTCGATTTGGAAAGGTAGAAAACATTTTGTGAAAAGGAGAAAATGCTGCTTACCAGCATATTCTCCTTTTCCCACAATGTTTTCAAAAGGCTTCTATCTCAGGGTCATAAAAACAGGGATTGTTTGGTAAAGGGTTAATTCGTAGACTGCACATGCTTTCAATTTGGTCAAGCCCAAAATTTCTTTGTTTGGTAAAAATTAAATTTGTTGTCTGCAAATCCTTTCAATTTGGACAAGGCTAAACTGTGGTCGTCTGGTACAGAGATAAGAACCACGATGTTGCTGTCATTCCACATGGATGACTAACACATTCTAAAGCAGAAAGATGTCAGAATGGAGTCGGCAACAACTTGCCAAAATACCAGAAATGTGTTTGTGTTTTTTTTTCCTTACTTCCTACTTACTTCAGAAGTTCTAGAATATTAGGATATCCAGGCCCCCATATTCCCCAACTATTTTTAGGAACATTCTTAATTTCTATTCTACAGAATTTTCTGTATTTAAAAGTAACTCAACTTCTGATTGGCTGAACTATTTGGTCTAGCCAATCAGAAGATGTGTATCTTGCAAAACTCAGAAAATCTTGAAAAATAATACTAAAAAATGTTCTTTCGAAGGGACTAATTAACTTTCTCAAATGAATAGGAGGTAGAAGATGAAAAATCACAAAAGAAAGAAGCTTTGCCATATTGGTATATCAAACTCGCAACCAATAGGTCAAAAGTCAAGATATACTAACTACTGAGCTACCTGTGCAGGTGTATAGGACATCCATACCAGGATTTAACCCTTGACCCAACAAGCCCTGGTTTTTACAACCCTGAAATAGAAGTCTTTTGAAAACATTGTGGGAAAAGGAGAAAATGCTGGTAACCAGCATTTTCTCCTTTTCCCACGATGTTTTCTACCCTTCACAAAACAAATTTCAAATTTTCAGCCACATTTATTTTGTCATCTGCAAATGCTTTCGATTTGGACAAGCCTAAAATATTGTCGTTTGTTAATGAGTTAACTCTTTCCCTGAAAGAGAAGACTTTAGAAAACATTTCTGGAAAAAGATAAAATTATCCATTTCCAACAATGTCTTCTACCCTATCAGAGACAGAAATTGTCATCTTCGCAACACTGAATTTTTTGTCTGCAAATGCTTTCAATTTTGAGGACTACAAGACCTTAATGTTACTTGGTAAAGAGTTAAGAATGAAAAAAAAAACCTGGTGCAACTTAAGTATGAAAGGCAGGAACTACTCTACTAGCAAATGGCGTAAAAGTTATGATTGATTGTATTGGGGCTTAACGCCACTTTAACCGCTACGGTCATATCGTGGTGGTCGGTGACGCACATGTGTTTCCTTCCTCACAGGCTTTCTCACACCGGTACTTACACTACTTTCTTTCCAAAGCCACCGACTACCTTTCTCACATGCTTCAGCAGAGGTGAGAGGCGAAAATACACTGGAAAGAAAGTTCGCCTCAACCGGGTATTGAACTCACAACCACCAGGTCATGAGTCAAGACACGCTCACCACGGATCCACCCGGGCTGGCATAAAAGTTATTAATTATGTTATTTATTCGTTGCAATATGGCCTGCAAGGGGCTTTCAGATATTTGCGTAAAGTGTTATCGTAAAGCGTTGTCTTGGATCAGCCTCAGCGCAGTCTGGGCACTTTCCATTTTTTGTAATTTTCTGTCATGAGCAAATCTACAGTAGTAAAAAATATAATGTAGTCGTAAAGTGCTATCTTGGATTAGTCTGCACTTACTGCCCTGAGGCTGATTCGAGACATTTTACACAAATGTCCAAATGTCCCTTTTCACATGTTGCAAGTCATATGGACTTACATGCCGAGGATTTAAACTAGAAGGCCCTGAAGCGCCTGAATATGCTCTACTGGCAGAGATTTTGCTTTTGAATAAAGCATTCAAAGGAATTCATTATGCAAAAAATGACATTTTCAACTGAAAATGGCTACTTTTCAATTACTGTTTGTTGAATTTTTGAAACTCAACAGGGTTAGAAAGCTATTGATGGGATAAACAAGCTGAAAAATTCACAAAAATCTATCACAAATCAATAACTTTATCATGTAAACAAGCAAGGAAATTGTTCAATTTGAAATAGCTACTTTTCCCATACTGTTTGTTGGATTTTTTTCAAAATCTATAGGGTTAAAGCTATTGATGAGTTATACAAACTGCGTAAATTTCACGGAAATCTGACCAAAAATGAAGACTTTATCCCGTAAACAAGAAATGAAAGTTTTCAACTTGAAATGGCTACTTTTCCCATACTATTTGTTGGAATTTTTTCAAAATCAATAGGGTTAAAGCTATTGATAAGATAAACAAACTCTGCAAATTTCATGGAAATCTGACCAAAATACAGACTTCATCGCGTACACAAGAAATGGAAATTTTAAACTTGAAATGGCTACTTTTCTGATACTGTTTGTCGGATTTTTTTCAAAATCAATAGGGTTAAAGCTATTGATGAGATAAACAACCTGTGTAAGTTTCACGGAAATCTGACGAAAAATGAAGACTTTATCGCGTAAACAAGAAATGAAAGTTTTCAACTTGAAATGGCTACTTTTCCCATACTGTTTGTAGGAATCTTTTCAAAATCAATAGGTTTGAAGCTACTGATAAGATAAAAAAAGTCTGCAAGTTTCATGGAAATCTGACCAAAAATACAGACTTTATCGCGTAAACAAGAAATGGAAATTTTAAACTTGAAATGGCTACTTTTCCCATACTGTTTGTCGGATTTTTTTCAAAATCAATAGGGTTAAAGCTATTGATGAGAAAAACAAACTGTGTAAGTTTCACGAAAATCTGATGAAGACTTTATCACGTACACAAGAAAAAGACTAACGGATGGATGTACGACGGAAACCACACCATGACATAAGCTCTGCTGGCTTTCAACCAGTAGAGCTAAAAATGAAATTACTCACTTATTTTTAATTCTTTTCAAAAAGCATCCAGATCCGTGATGTATTCACTGCTGTATTTTGTGCTCAATTATTCTTCTGACTAGAGTTAAACCTAGGTTGTAGGTACGTTTTTAAACTGTCTGGTTTTGAAAATCAAATGAGTACCATAAACACAAGATTTTAAACAGGTATGATTGAAATGCAGATGCAAAACTTCTCATGGTAATGTACATCATTCTGTCCCACAGAAAAAAATGGAGAAAATGAAGTAGATTTGTCATGTAACTGAAATAAACTTCCTGAATTCTAATGAACTAAAACATTCATTTGATACAGTCTTGAAATTTGTCCTGAACTCTTAACTCTGTATCAAATGACAAAATTTCAGGCTTGTCCAAATTGAAAGACCCCGCTGTCCACAAAATAAACATAACTCAAAAATTAAAAAAAAATCCCAGCAGGATAGAAAACATTGTGGGAAAAAGAGAAGATGCCACAATGTTTTCTACCTCATTTGAAACATATTTTAGTTTTTGAGATGCATTTATTTTATTGTCTGCAAAACTTAGTGCTTTCAATTTAGACCAGTCTTACGATACTTATGTTGTTTGGTAAAGAGTTAACCCTTTACCAAGTAATCCCTGGTTTTTACAACCCAAAACAGAAACCTTTTGAATGCATATTGGTAACCATCATTTTCTCCATTTTCCACAAAGTTTTCTATCCTGCAAAAAACAAATTTCGATTTTTGAGTTACATTTATTTTGTCATCTGCAAGTGCTTTCGATTTGGAAAAGGGTTAACCCTTTACCACACAGAAGCCTTTGAAAACATTGTGCAAAAAGGAGAAAATGCTGGTAACCAGCATTTTCTCCTTTTCTCACAATGTTTTCTCTCCTCTTCCATACAAATTTCAAATTTTCAGTCACTCTTATATTGTTGTGTGCAAATTCTTTCAATTTGGACCAGTCTAAAATTTTGTCGTTTGGTAAAGAAGACTTTTGAAAACATAGTGCAAAAAAGGAGAAAATGCTGGTAACCATACAAATTTCAAATTTTCAGTCACTCTTATTTTGTCGTGCAAATTCTTTCAATTTGGACCAGTCCAAAATTTTGTCGTTTGGTAAAGAGTTAACCCTTTCCCAAACAAGCCCTGGTTTTTACATGTCTGCACTAAGAGTATTTTGAAAACACTATGGGAAAAGGAGAAATTGCTTATAACGAGTAATTTCTCCTTTTCCCACAGTGTTTTTTAACCATTTTAAGAACTTTTTGCCATTTTGTCCAAATCTAAAATTGTCATCTGCTAACTCTTTCGGTTTGGAAGAGTCCAAAATTTGTCGTTTGGGAAAGGGTTAAACAGAGCCTAGCTCATATCAATACTTGGTTGCAAAACTCCAACCTATATAGCCAGAAATCCTGTCATGGAGTCTTTGCCTGGAAGGACTGTCAATCAACTCAGCTATTATCAAGACAGAGAAGACACCTCAATGATTAAATTTTCCACTTATCAGTCAGTTCTTGCACTGACTTTTTTCTATCTCACAAAATCTCATTACTATAATTCACCTTCTTAAAGAGGCAATTATACTCATTTTAAGCCAGTTTTAACTCATTTTGTTTTTATCAAAATATAGTCATTCTTATATATCTATGCCAAATATTGCGCCTGACGGTTGCAAGGTTGCTAAGATTACGCCTGATAGAAAATGCATTTCGCGGACTTGCGGCCTTCAATGTAAACAGACTGGTTGTTTCCAGATTTTGAATCGAAGATTTTCGATATCCATTATACACTCGGGTAGATTCGTATGATGATCATGCATACTGTAACATGACTATATTTGACCTTGGCCTTGATGCGGTAAATAAAGGAAAATGGGTGCTTCTCTGTTGCAGCCTCTATTTTTAGGCCTATATGTAAGTTACGCCGTATCCGACTCTAGGCGGAAACCAACGATAAATTTCTGCGAGTCACCGCCATTGTTGACAGCTTCGATCGTCAGCCAGTTTTCTTCTGGCCAATTTTCGGTTTTTCATACAAACCCTCGTGTTTCTTTTTTCATTTACACGATATAATATATGTCAGTCATTGATCCTTGTGTACACAAAGGACAGATTTCTGTACCATTCTATTTTTCTTTTTGAAATTTAACAGCGTTTCTGCTCACCGGCTGTAGACAGGCATCTTTAAACTCTTTACAATAATTATGAAAAAATTTAGTACTTGTCCAAATCAAAAGCAGTACATTTAAACCTAAATTGCGACTGATGGCATGCTATTATGAAATGGCCTGCAACACACGAAAAGGGGCATTTGGACATTTGCGTACAGTGTCGTCTCTGGGTCCGTTACTCACCAAAAATTCTTAGGAACATTCTTTGTCTTATTCTTCAAGATTTACTGACTGTGTAAGTGACAGAACTATTGATTGGCTAAACCAAATGGTTTAGCCAATCAGATGTTCTGTTATTTATAGAGTGACGAACATCTTGAAGAATAGGACTAAGAATGTCCTTAAGAATGGTTGGTGAGTACAGACCCCGATCAGCCTGCTCAAGCTGCGCAGGCTGATCTGAAACAACACTTTCCGTTTTTGTGTTATTTTCTGTTCTGCACAAGTCAAGTGAAGAACAAAATCAAATGCAATTGTACTGTCTCAGATTAGCCTGTGCACACTTTACGCAACTGTCCGAATGCCCTTTTTCACTTGTTGCAAGCAAAATGGCACTACAAATTATGGTGAAAGGTCAGTGCATTGGTTACCAGCATTTTCTCCATTTTCTCCATTTACCGTGATGTTTTCAAAAGAGTTCTGCCAAAGAGTCATGGAAATTTAGGATTGTGTGGTAAAAGGTTGAATTTGAAAAAAATGAAGATTTGAAAGATTTCAAGCCATTGTTCAATCTATGATTCATTATTTTTATCAGGATTTTTCATTCTACCTGTCATGTTTTATCAACCTCTGTCCTGTGGATCTTTACCAAATAATTCTGTCTTTCACAACCCTGAGGAAGAAAGCTTTTGAAAACATAGTTGGAAAAGGAGAAAATGCTGGTAACCAGCATTTTCTTCTTTTCCAACAGTGTTTTCTTCCCTTAGTAAGACATCCAAATTATCTCAGGCACATTAAATTTACTTTAGATACTGCAGCTTATTGAATATGGGGGATTGATTGATTGATTGATTGATTGATTGGATTTTTTATTTGATTTGATTGATTGATTGATTTATTTATTTATTGGTTGATTGGTTGGTTGGTTGGTGATTTACACTGCTTTCAACACTTTTACAGCTGTATCACGGCAATAATACTCATGTATTTCCTGTGTTCCACCAGTACTACTCTAGGCTGGGGCTCTGAAGTGTCTTGCCCAGGGAGACCACAACAAAAGTCCCTGTGGATCCAGTGAGATTCAAACCCTGGGGGCTTGCAGGTCACAAGTCCTAATCTTCACCACTGAGCCACGCAAACCCTTAAGTTGGGGGATACTAATTCAGTAAAGAGTCATCTGGTATGGGATGTAATAATGAGGACAAAGTTAATGCATGCACAAACCCTAAGCCTAAAACCTTGTGACAAAATCACAAATCTACTCAGTATAAGTTTTTCTAATCTAAGAAAAGTACATTAAAGATTTTCTCTGCATTACAATTTTCTGTCGGTGTCTTTCTCGTCCTTATATCTTACATCCCAAAGACCCTAAATTTTAACCCTTTACCACACTATCCCAACTTTTCACAAACCCAAGGAGATGGATTTTGAGAACATTGTGGGAAGATGAGAAAATGCCTGTAACCAGAATTTCTCCGATTCAAAACAGCTTCAACCACCCTTTCCCTGAAAAATCCAATCGTTTGAGCAATATCTAATTTGTCATCCGCATATATTTGAATTTAGCCTACTCTAAACTTTTGTTGTCTGGTAAACCAACACTCTGTTCTGAAAATTGGTGCCAAACAGACTTAAATTGTGTTTGGACAAAGTGGACATATTAGCAACCTTTTACAATCTGTTTACAGACTTAATGGACAGGTAAGAATGGGAACTTTGAGCCTCCTCAAAACTTTTTGTCATCCATCCCATCCTGTAATTAGGTGGAGTGACAATGCACATAAAACAAGATGGCTGTACTACAAATGTAACCGTCTTAGCGTGATCCTATCAGAAGTGTGGTGCAGTCGGGCATCGCTTGGGAGTGTGTTTGCACTTTACAAACCATAATTACACATTCTATCTTTACAATTTTGTCAGAAAAAATTCTTAAGAATGAGTTTGGTGAGACAGGGGCTTCGAGCAGGTTCTACCCTGACTTCAACCTGTTTTCAAATTATGTCAGGATGGGGTAAGAAACGGTTTGGTGTGACAGAAGCTTAAGTCATTATGAAGACTAACTTATCCTGCTACCAAACCACTTACAAGTACTAACATTCTTTCATATACATACATGTAGATACAATAGAGCTTCCTAAGTGCTTTAACCTGTCTTCCCTAGATAACCTTAAGTCTTTACCACACAATCCCTACTTTTAACTACCCTAACACAGAAGCCTTTTGAAAACATTGTAGGAAAAGGAGAAAATGCTGGTAACCAGCATTTTCTCCTTTTCCCACAATGTTTTCTACACTTCACAATACAAATTTCAAATTATCAGTCACTTTTATTTTGTCATCTGCAAATGCTTTCAATTTGAACAAACCTAATAACTTGTTGTTTGGTAAAGAGTAAACTATTTCCTTATTCAATTATATTACTAACTTCATTTAACCCTACCCAGGTCAACATCGTTTACATAAATCTAAGATCTATTTTTACCCTCGAAATCACAGTGGACAGTGCCTTGGGTTTCGTCCCAAATGGTGCCTTGGGTTTCGTCCCAAATGGTCATGGAAATATTCTTTGAGGTATCTAGGAACTGAATTGAATGGACTCACAACTAAAGAATATATGGCCTTTGACCTCTTGATATGACCTTCACCTTGGAGCCTTGTATCTGAAATCTCCATTCTTCATATTGTGTAATCAAGGTGCATGTTACGGGAGACCATTCCTTCCTGCATGGCATTGTCCCGATTTAAATACAATACCTGACTACTGTGTCAGGGAGATATCTCTTTGGCTCAGTGGTTAAGGTATTGGCCTTTCATCCAGGAGTTCTGGGGTTTGAATCCCGCCCGGTCCCTTATTTCTGCCATACATCTATTCATTTGTTTCTTTGTAACGGACTTTGTTTGTAAGAGTGCAATATAATGATTATGTGTGAATAATTTCTAATAAACCTGAAACAGATTGAAGAGATAGAGAGCAGACACTAAGCTGCCCACAAACAGATGGACAGATTGGATGGGCAACCAGGGACATACATCCTTTTGGCCAAATAAGAATTGCTTATTGGTATGAAATAATCCAAAGATAGCGTTACAAGATAAACAGAGGGAAATGAGAATGTTTCAAGTTTCTAACCTAAATATTGTCGCTTAACGTCGGTTAGCTTGTTATAAGCTGTAGTTACGCGGTTTTGGAAGTAAACCAACGATATATATGATCCAACAGTATTGGGACAAGACATATGGCTCTCACAGTGATTATTCTTGTCTCCTTATGATGCATCAATATATGATAACAGGGATGAGGTATCTAGCTCTTCACTTACATCCTACAGGAAGTAACTAGTTCACATCTTCAAGGACATCCCACTTTCATCAAATAAACACCTTGCAATACTTCTACATTCCACAAGGATTGAAAACATATAAAGAGCCTCATATATAAGTAAATCTCATTTCATTTATCACTAAGATTTTGGTTTTTCAAAGGATAATTTTTGATATCAACCGTTTATCCCTAACACAATACATCTTGGTAATTTATCTACATGTATGTTCACACAGCTGACTAAATTCTAAACAATGCTACAGTCTATCAATTTTTAGAGTGTTTTTACTCCAGCTGTGGGGATGTATAGATAGAAATCTAGGTACATCCCTCAAAATGAATATAATACATAGAAAGATATTTGTATTTTCTTGGTTAAAGACCGAAATTTATTTCATCATGTGAACATCACCATTCTGTAATATTTTCACAAAAGGCACAGCTGATGGCAAAATTAATGGTACTCAAAAGTTTAAATCAGTTTTGGGAAGGGTAGACAACATTGTGGGAAAGGAGAAAATGCTGTAGTTAACCAGCATTTTCTCCTTTTCCCACAACGTTTTAAAAGGGCTTCTATCACAGGGTCATTAAAAGTCTGCATTGTGTCGTAAAGGGTTAACTGCTTACTCAACCAGTGAAGCTTAACTCTTTTCCAAATGAAAATTTTTTTGATTGGTCCAAACTGAAAGCACTTGCAGATGACAAAATATACACCACTCAAAAATTGAAATTTGTTTCCAAAATGGTAGAAAACATTGTGAGAAAAGGAGAAAATGCTGGTTACCAGCATTTTCTCCTTTTCCCACAATATTTTCAAAAGGCTCCCATCTCAGGGTAGTAAAAACCAGGGATTGTTGGGAAAGGGTTAAAGACAGACTGCTAAGGACTTGCAGTCTGTTCTTGGTCTACATTTCTCTCTTAACAATGACATAAAAAATAGTGCTGAAATTACAAAACTTGCAAGTTTTGCGCTAACTTGGAGTCTCCATGTCATTCATTTAGCATTACAAAGGTTGACAAATAATGATCTTACCACACAACCACAAGTTTTTGCAACCCTTTGAAAGAAAACTTTTATAAACATTGTGGGAAAAGAAGAAAATGCTGGTAAACAGTATTTTCTCCTCTTCCCATCAAGTTCTCTTCATACCACAAGACAAAGCATACCATTTGATATTTTGATATTTTATATTTGCTGTTTGCAAAATTAATGCTCTCATTTTAGACAAATATAAAATTTTGTCTTTTGGTAAACTACAGGTGAGAACAGTGTGTTAACTCTTTACCACACAATCCCGACTTTTAACAAGCCTAAGAATAGAAGCCTTTTGAAAACATTGTAGGAAAAGGAGAAAATGCTGGTAACTAGCATTTTCTCCTTTTCCCACAATATGTCTATTTTCTACGCTACATCAACCCTGGGATAATTGACTTATAAAACTTTGAATCAGCCGCCGAAAATCGATACGAAACGTCATAGCGTACATCGGCTCGCCGATCACAAAATGATGATGGAACCAATGAAAAGCCAGCATTCGGCCAGCGGTAAAGCGAGGGAAATTCAATTAATTGTCCCATGGGTCGATGTAGCGTAGCAAATAGGGAGACCCCGGAGGATGGTTCCACCCTTTCCAAGACATATTTCAATTTTTGGGCCATACTTATGGTTGTGGTCTGCAAATGCTTCCAATTTGGACTGGAACACAATTTTGTCGTTTGGTAATGAGTTAAAATGATAAATTGCTTATTACAAGCAATTCCAGAGCTGAAATGTTGTAATTTTTATACTGTCAAACAATTGTCTGCCAAAGGCACAAGTTAGTTACAAACTGGATCATTGACAATGACTACATTAGCATCTGGATAACTGACAAACATCTTATACCTCAACAAGAGGCCATGTTACTGCCTGTAGTGTTCTACTGGCTATGAACTAATGATTTTGTTCATACATTTTTGAATCTGTCAAGGAGATAATACAGCATTCCTCATAATTATATACTCAGCCAAGACGTCAGATTTGTCTGGTTGTACTAGAAATCTGGCCTGTTTCCCTAAAGGGCACATACGCACATGGTCTTTGTTTTCATACACTGTATAAGTCGGACAAATTGACATGAAATATATGACCTCTATTACCATATATTACACGCTTGAATTATTGTCCGAACTTAGCTTCAGCTAATGTCGTCTGCATGCGGAACTATGTGCACGTTTTCTAACTCTTTAGGTGGCCAATAGATTTATAGTGTCTTCAAAAAATACTTAAAATATCTAAAATGAAAATTATGTTGTTGGTTTAAATTGGTAATAGGTGGAGAGTGACTGGGATCTAAGATGCACTTTCTGTGCAGCCTGATCTTGATCTATGCCATCCGCAAAAGCTTTCTGATTTGGCTATAGCGCATTAAGGGTCACACCTGACATTTACCGTTAAAAGAATTTCTGTACGGTCCGATTATACCCGATGATTTAAATATTCACGTTTTAATTATTCTTTGCATACAGGTCAATTTCAGGTCATTTTATATCAGTAATACTAATTGATGGTGAAAATCTGACAGAGCTAACTCTTTACCAAACAACAAATTTAACCCTTTCCCAAACAATCCCTGGTTTTTACCAGTCTGGAATAGTACTAAGCCTTTTGAAAACATTGTGGGAAAAGGAGAAAATGCTGGTTACAATATCTTTTCAGCAAGAGTTGAATTGTCATCTGCAAATGTTTTCAATTTGGTCTTGTCCAAAAGTTTGTCATTTGGAAAAGGGTTAAGAGTTGTTCAAAATAAAAGCATTTACAGACAACAAAATAAATGTGACTCAAAAATTGAAAATTGACTTTAAAAGAGTAGAAAACATTGTGGGAAAAGGAGAAAATGCTGGCAACCAGAAGGTCTCTTCCTCTGGGTCGTAAAAACCAGGGATTGTTTGGTTAAGGGTTAATGGCTTATTGGCTGGATTTTATTGACCAATTAATGCCTTGTATTCCAGCAAACTTATGGCCAGGTTTAACCCATTACCACACAATCCCTACTTTTGACTCCCCTGAGAAAGAAGCCTTTTGAAAACATGGTGGGAAAAGGAGAAAATGCTGGTAACCAGCATTTTCTCCTTTTCCGACAATGTTTTCTACCCTTCACAAAACAAATTCCTACCCTTCACAAAACAAATTCCACATTTTCAGTCACTTTTATTTTGTTGTCTGCAAATGCTTTCGATTTGGACAAACCTAAAATTTTGTCGTTTGGTAATGAGTAACAGCATAATGGTGTAACAAAAATTTTAACTCTGCAAAATGCATGGTTACAAAAGTTTAAGTTTCGATATTCATTGCATAAAATTATATAACTAGGTGCCCGCAAAGATTTTGAATTTTTTTCTATTCCCACAATGTTTTCAAAAGCTTTCTTGGGGGCCATTTAAACATTTAATTATGTGGTAAAAGATTAAATCTGGACAAAAGTTTGCATAGATCAGTCAACAAAATAGAGAAATGAGGACAGAATGTAACATAACTTTCTATTGTCAAAATTTCATAAATAACACTTTACTTACGAAATCCCAAATTTTGAATACCCTGAAGAAGGCACTTTTTCAACTCATTACCAAACGACAATATTTTAGGCTTTTCGAAATTGAAAGCATTTGCAGACGACAAAATAAAAGTGACAGAAAATTTGAAATTTGTTATGTAAAGGGTAGAAAACATTGTGGGAAAAAGAGAAAATGCTGGTTACCAGCATTTTCTCCTTTTCCCACAGTGTTTTCAAAAGTCTTCTTTCCCAGTTTAGTCAAAAGTAGGTATTGTGTGGTACTGGGTTAGCAGGAATTTAGACCTATTGTGATTTAATGTCTTATAAGTATATTTAGGCTTTCATTTCTTATTCATTTCTTCTTGTTATAGGCTAGATAACCCTTTACCAGACTAATAAATTTTGGACTCGACCAAACTGAAAGCATTTGCAGATGACAAATCAAGTGTAGCTGGAACGAGGATTTCTCTCATTAATAGGGTAATAAACATTGCAGGTTAACAAAAACATTCTGGTTACCAGCATTTTCTCCTTTTCCCACAATGATTTCACAAGGTTTCTCTTTTAAGATCGTAAAAACACAGGATTATGTGGTAAAGGGTTAGTGTTTTGTCTATGTTACAGGCATCACATCCAACCTAGAAATATTGCACTGTCGCCAGACTTGTTCGCTTTCCAACCAAACACGCAGAAAAGTGCTCAACGAGACATAAATCTATCAGCCTAGCTATAAGAAGCATTTAACATATATGAAGGGAGATAATATACTTCACTGCCTCAGGGTGACAGGATTTAATTCCCCTTATACCTCAGTAGTCTCAACTCTGTTACCCACTTCAAATATCAGACACTCCTACAATCAGGGCTTTCCCTGATCTTATATTTGTTTTGGCTCGATACCAAATGACAAAATTTTAGACTGGTCTAAATTGAAAGCATTTATAGTGACAAAATAAATGTCACTATAGGAATTGAAATTTGTTTTAGGAAGGGAAGAAAACGTGGGAAAAGGAGAAAATGCTGGTTCCCAGCATTTTCTCTTTTCCCACAATGTTTTCAAAAGGCTTCTTTTATAGGGTTGTTAAAAGTTGGAATTGTGTAGTAAAGGGTTAAACTTGACCTCTAAAGTTTACTAAAATATCCTTCAAAATTTTATTTGATTTCTCCTTTGTTCGTTTGTTTAAGGTGACTTTGTATGAGACAGGACAACCCCTACCATGATCAAAATGAACCAACTTAACATTTTATCTGCCTACCAACACAAAGCGCATACCTATTTAACCCTTTACCACATGGTCCTGAGTTTTGATGACCCTGATGTAGTTAAGCAGAAAAGGAGCAAATACTTGTAACCAATGTTTTCTTCTTTCCCCACAATATCTTTTTTTAACCCTTTTTTCATTTGAACAATATCTAAATTAATGCCTGCCTGCTTTGAATTCGGACAAGTCTAAAATTCTGTCATGTGGTAAAATCTCAGTTTTCATTTGATTGATTTTAGGTTCCCTTTTCCATCTTTAACTCTTAACCCTTTACCCCATAAGGCATTTCTATGGTATCTCTAATTGACCCTAAATAACAGCAAGGATGAAGCTGTTTCCTATGTGTAAATGACAACTTTTGATAGCATAGAAAACATTGTGACAAAAGGTGAAATGGCTCATCACGAGCAATTTCACCTTTTGCCACAATGTTTTCCAAAGGCTCCTACAAGCAATGTGTAGAAATGAGTATCTATGGAGTAAAGGGTTAACCATGCAAGGAAAATTCATACAAGTCCAAAGTAACAAAAGTATTTAAATTTGACTCAAATGACAACACTTGTATTTGATATGGAAGAAAACATTGTGAGAAAAGGAGAAAATGCTGATTACCAGCATTTTCTCCTTATCCCACAGTGTTTCAAAAGGCTTCCTCCTAAAGGTCGTTAAATCTCAGGATTGTGTGGTGAAGGGTTAACTCTTGAATAAATAATCCCGAGTTAATATCACGCTGTGGTTTCAATGGCATTTTCCCTGGTTTCAATGGCATTTTCCCTTAGGTTCTCCAACACAAATGTAACCAGACTTTTTTTAAAAAGAATTACTATTAAACATTGAAACAATTAGACAATTTTTATCCATCCTCGTTGAACCAGTTTCAATTCATACTGTAATCAACCCTGGGTTATTTGGCTGGCGTTTTCTCGTTCTCATGAATTATTCATGAAGCATTTTGATTGGTAATCTCAGTTTTTCTGAGAAAATTTGAACTTTGTTTATCACAATTATGCCGTCATTTCTATTTATAGCAACTGAGGAAATGGAATTGCTCGCCCAACAATAGAGAATGAATTTGTTATCGATCTCTCGATTGGCTATTATGGTACTTTCCGATATGAATATTCATGTAAAACAAAGACTTGCTAGTCAATTTTCCCAGGGATAATGTATAGAGTGTAACGTAATGCTAAACGCTGGGTTCCAAGGATGATTTTTATCATATAGCTAGTTTAGATTCTCAGAAATCCTCTTACTTCTAAACTTTTCACATCATGACAAAATTTTGGACTTTTTCAACCTGAAAGAATTTGCAGATGACATATTAAACCGAGCTAAAAAGTATGGGATTTCTTTTAATTTGAACGGGAGGACAACATTCAGGGAAAATCGGAAAAGCTGGCAAACTCCTTTTCACAATGTTTTTTAACCCATTACCACACAATCCCTACTTTTGACGCCTGAGAAAGAAGCCTTTAGAAAACATTGTGGGAAAAGGAGAAAATGCTGGTTACCAGCATTTTCTCCTTTTCCCACAATGTTTTCTACCCTTCACAAAACAAATTTCAATTTTTCAGTCACTTTTATTTTGTCATCTGCAAATGCTTACGATTTCGACAAGTCTAAAATTTTGTCATTTGGCAATAAGTTAAAACTGTTTTGCTAAAGATTGTGTAAAAACACAAAATTATTAGGTATTGCAACGATTTCTTTTAACAGTCTCACTGAGAAGATATTATCATTAATGGCAAACCAAGGTAAAGGCCAGACAGGTCTAACCCATAAAGCACCTTTCACTATGATTGCATTTGCATCCAGTGTAGATAAAGATCAGAACGCACGAAACACAGTAGTGAATGAATGAATAGTGTTTTATGGCCTGTCGACAACTTAGGTCATAATGGGCGCACTTACTTAGTAAACAATAATGCGAGGTGAAAATAACATATGTGCAACAACATAAGACAAACATGATAAATGAGGAATGGATGAAACACAAAATGATGCCCCTTTTGTCGCCTTTTACGACATGCATGCTGTTACTTTTGTTCCGCCAGATGAAATGGCAGATGTGACGATCGCGGGACTGCAGTGGTTTATTCTTATACCCCCAATTAAACCACACGGGGTCCCACAGGCCAACTGATTCCCATTCCAAACCCTATTTACATCAAGAAAAAAAATATAGGATTTGGAATAAGAACTACCCAGCCTGCTGCAATCCTACGAATTACGAGGAAAGCAGCCGTTTGTCTCTAATTTTAGTCGCCTTCTACGACATGCCACAGAGAAAGGCGGAGGTCCTATTCTATAAAGTAAAAAAACCCCGGGACCCCACGGGGAAGGAAACACAGAGTCTGATCTTTGATCTACACTGTCCACTTGTAAGAAACATTCTGGACAATAGCAAACTTGAAATTGCAATCATTTAGTCGTGAATTTGGCACTCTTAACCCATTACCACACAATCCCTACTTTTGACGCCCCTTCGAAAGAAGCCTTTAGAAAACATTGTGGGAAAAGGAGAAAATGCTGGTAACCAGCATTTTCTCCTTTTCCCTCAATGTTTTCTACCCTTCACAAAACAAATTTCAAATTTTCAGTCACTTTTATTTTGTCGTCTGCAAATGCTTTCAATTTGGACCAGTCTAAAATATTGTCGTTTGGTAATGAGTTAACCCTTTACCACACGATCCCAACTTTTGACGACCCTGAGACAGAAGCCTTTTGAAAATGCTTTGATAACCAGCATTTTCTCCTTTTCAAATTCCAAATCAAATTTCAATTTTTTATTCACATCCATTTCGTTGTCTGCAAATGCTTTCAATTTGGACCAGTCTTAGATTTTGTCTTTTGGTAAACAGTTAAGGATTACGAATTGAGATATGGAACTTACCTGTTGAGTATCAGGTGCATATCTGCCATTGTCCATGGTTGCATCACCACCCGCCAGTCTTCTATGTCGATCTGGAGTCTCAAGATAGAAAGCCTTCGACTGTTCGTCGGGTGATGCATAGTGTACGAAGTATTGACAGATGTGTGTATAAGTATCTCCATCTTTAGCAGGATCGTTGCCGTAAATTTCTAACCCATATTCACCACGTACAGGAAGGCTTGCTGTCACGACACATTTGTCATTGGAGTCAGCTTCAATGACACACCTCTCCAGCTCCGCTTCCTGGAAAACAGTTATTAATCCTTTTGACGACCCCGAGAAAGAAGCCTTTAGAAAACATTGTGATACAAAAGGGCCAAGATGGCCCTGGATCGCTCACCTGAATTTTTAAGAGGACCATAGCCATTTTTTTTGAAGGTATTGAAACACTGGAAACAAAATCATAACTAGTATTTTGCCAAGCAATTTTTAAAAGGTCACCTGTAAAAGTCCTTTCAAAATCTGACCAGCAGTTTCAGAAAAGAAGAATTTTTAGGAGTTTCTTAATTTCCCTACAGTGCAAGTAGCCCCCATTCACCAGAGCCATGTGTCTTGACAGATCAAAATTTCGCGAACAAATTTTGAAAAGGGTCATCCAAGGAACATTTCTGTGAAATTATTTCAAAATCTGACCAGCGGTTTCAAAGAAGAAGAGTTTTTAAGGATTTCTTCATGCCCGTATAGTGCAAGTAGCCCCCATTCACCAGAGCAATGGTTCTTGACTGATCAAAAATTCACGAACAAATTTTGAAAAGGGTCATCCAAGAACATTTCTGTGAAATTATTTCAAAATCTGACCAGCGATCTCAGAGAAGAAGAGTTCTTAGGAATTTCTTCATTTCCGTATAGTGCAAGAAGCCCCCATTCACCAGAGCCATGGTTCTTGACAAATCAAATTTCCCGAACAACTTTTTGAAAAGAGTCACCCAAGGAACATCTCTTTGAAATTATTTTAAAATTTGACCAGCAGTTTCAGAGAAGAATATTTTTAAAGAATTTCTTAGAAAATTCCATTTGG
Source organism: Tridacna crocea (assembly GCA_943736015.1). NCBI lineage: Eukaryota > Metazoa > Mollusca > Bivalvia > Cardiida > Cardiidae > Tridacna > Tridacna crocea. Next base: position 33,622,178 of record OX031064.1, on the reverse strand, counting down.
TTGCCATGGCAACCAGAGTTTTTGACGGAATCAAATTCTGTGAACAATTTTTGAAAGAAGACCTCCCAAAGAACATTCCAGCCAAGTTTGGTCCAAATGGGCCCAGCGGTTTAGGAGGAGTTGATGTTTAAAGAATTATTGACATCGGACGACGCACGACAGTCAACGCATGACCGACACCGGGAGATCCTATAAGCTCCCCTTGAGCACGTTGTGCTCAGGTAAGCTAAAAAGGAGAAAATGCTGGTAACCAGCATTTTCTCCTTTTCTCACAATGTTTTTTCTCTTCTTCGATACAAATTCCAAAATTTGGTCACTTTTATTTTAATGTCTGCAAATGCTTTCAATTTTGACCAGTCTAAAGTTCTGCCAAGAGTTTAACACTTTAAAAATTTACGTCCTCAAGCACCGGTAATCAGGATTCCTCTTTCAAAATCCAGAAAAGAAAGGCTATTTTTTTTTTGTGAAAGTATTATCTATACAAAAAGGCTTCTTTCACAGTTGTGAAAACTAGGGCTTGTATTCATCAACCATTCTTTAGAACATTCTTTGTCATCTTCTCCAGAATTTTCTATATTTGAAAGTAACATAACTTCCGACTGGCTAAAATATTTGGGTTTGGCCAATCACAAGGTATGTTTCTTACAAATTTAAAAAATCTTGGAGATGAAGACTAAGAATATTCTCAAGAATGGTTAGTGAATATAGGCCCAGTTTTCAAAAGGTTTCTCTCACAGGTGTGAAAACAAGGGATTGTTTGGTAAAGACTTCACCTATTACCACACAATCCCTACTTTTGAAGCCCCTAAGAAAGAAGCCTTTTGAAAACACTATGGGAAAAGGAGAAAATGCTGGTAACCAGCATTTTCTCCTTTTCCCACAGTGTTTTCTGTCCTTCCCAGGACAAATTTCTATTTTTTAGTCACCTTTATTTTGTCATCTGCAAATGCTTTCAATTTGGACCAGTCTAAAATGTTCTCGTGTGGTAAAGAGTCAAAATCATGCCGGTAAAAGGAGAGAATGCATTTTCTCCTTTTATCATGTTTTCTGCACAGACAAAAACCCACAAGATGAGCAATGATGAATACCTGTACATCGTCAGCCACACTTTGTGTATGTACAAGTGTAAAAATTTGAAAATTTTACCTTCATGCCTGGTTTTCTCAGCTTACACAACAAGTAGGTGGGTCTTGTCTTCACAAATTCAAGATGAATTTTGCCATCTTGGGTGGGGATGACAGATTCTTTCTGGCTGGGAATCAGCCCCAACTGATCTACAGGTATGCCTGGTCCCCAGTTGCTATCTGAACAGTTGGGTAATGGTACTGCCTCACTGGACTTAGCAGTAGCCACCACCTTGTATTCAGCAGCTGCTGTGAAGACATTTTTCACTCCAATGTCGCCCGTTAACAGCTGGGCAAAAATGGTGAGATAGAAGTTTCCAGATTTTGGTGCCCGGATGGTAAAGGAAGCCTGGTTATTTCTGATTTCTTGTAAAGCAAAGCTCTTCAATTTGTTTCCTTGGTACATCTCATCTCCATTCTCAGCCAATACAATCTTGTAGGTAAAATTTGTGGGTTTGACAAATCCGACTGTAATGCAAATATTGCCCTTGTGTGTCTCAACCACGCCCTTCTGATGAGAGATAAAGAACATCCCGCATTTAAAAAAGTAGGATTTCACCAATGGAAGCTCTTCAAATTCGTGCAGAGTAAGTGGGTGGGACAAAAACTGCCATTCAGATTTCTGGGCCCAATGACTGTAGATCAGCTGTTCAGGGTCAGTCAAGAAGTAAAAATCATCGTATTCATACACCTGTAAATGAAAAGTTATTTATGACAAGAGCACAGTTATAGTACTATGTTGCTTATCTGAGTTGCAAGGTATGATAACTAAGTATCCGACCTAGAAGCAGAGACAGTTTTGACTCTGTCTTGATCTGATTAACCCACTACCACACAATCCCTACTTTTGATGACCCTGAGAAAGAAGCCTTTAGAAAACATTGTGGGAAAGGGAGAAAATGCTGGTAAACATTGTGGGAAAGGGAGAAAATGCTGTTAAACAGCATTTTCTCCTTTTCCCACAATTCTTTCTACCTTTTACAAAACAAATTTCAAATTTTCAGTCACTTTTACTTTGTCATCTGCAAAATTAATGCTTTCAATTTGGATGAGCCAAAAATTTTGCCGTATGGTAGCGAGTTAAGTGTTTTTGGCAGATGGCAGAGTCATTTTGAAAAGAGCATGGGCAGACAATGCTTAAGACCCCACAGCAGAACTTTGCTCAGGTGAGCAGAAAAGAAAAACAAAGGAAACAAAGTCACTAAATGACAATCCCTGTTATCTTAACATAACACGGATAGGGCCAATATTAAAGCAAGCACCACTTTACTATAGATTTTTGACAATATGAACTCTTTACCAGACGACAAATTTATAGACTGGTCAAAATTGAAAGCATTTGCAGACGACAAAATAAATGTGAATGAAAATTTGATTTAGATTTTAGAGAGGGTAGAAAACATTGTGGGAAAAGGAGAAAATGCTGGTAACCAGCATTTTCTCCTTTTGCCACAACGTTTTCAAAAGGCTTCTACCTCAGGATCGTGAAAAGTTGTCATTGTGTGGTATAGGGTTAATAGCCTTGTCATAGTTCTAATCCAATTATGTTGGGTTTGTTTAGATTTTCAATGAAGAAACTTCATGAAAATAATGGTAGGTAAACCATTAGGTGGAACCAAGAAATGTACACTGTTTTCATAGGTACCCTCTTTTTTCAGTGTTTCTTCCACAGAATCTGATGCACTTTGCTTCTTTGAGAGACGAGACTTTTCAGCTGATATATGCAGGGGGAGAGAAAAGAAAGCAAGCAAGAGCAAGAAGGTAGTAAAAACAGAGAATGTCATTTGAAAAATACAACTTGAGAAACTTTGACCTATTTGCAATAATTTGCATTAACTCATTACCACACAATCCCTACTTTTGAAGACCCTGAGAAAGCCTTTAAACAAGAGGGCCAAAGTGGCCCTGGATCGCTCACCTGCATTTTTGAGAGGACCATAGCCTTTTCTTTTTGAAGGTATTGAAACACTGGAAACAAAATCATTATTTTGCCAAGCAATTTTTAAAAGGTCACCTGTAAAAGTCCTTTCAAAATCTGACCAGCAGTTTCAAAAAAGAAGAATTTTTAGGAGTTTCTTAATTTCCCTATAGTGCAAGTAGCCCCCATTCACCAGAGCCATGTTTCTTGACCTATCAAAATTTCGCAAACAAATTTTGAAAAAGGCCATTCAAGGAATATTTCCGTGAAACAATTTTCAAATCTGACCAGCCGTTTCAGAGAAGAAGAATTTTCAAGAATTTCTTCATTTCCATATAGTGCAAGTAGCCCCCATTCACCAGAGCAGTGTTTCTCGACGAATAAAACTTTCACGAACAAATTTTGAAAAGGGTCACCCAAGGAATATCTCTGTGAAAATTTTCCAAAATCTGACCAGCCATTTCAGAGAAGAATAATTTTTAAGAATTTCTTCACTTCCCTATAGCGCAAGTAGCCCCCATTCACTATAGCCATGTTTCTTGACAGATCATTATTTCACGAACAGTTTTTGACAAGCGTCATCCAAGGAACATCTCTGTGAAATTATTTCAAAATCTGACCAGCGGTTTCAGAGAAGAAGAATTTTTAAGAATTTCTTTATTTCTGTATAGTGCAAGAAGCCCCCATTCACCAGAGCCATGTTTCTTGACGGATCAAAATTTTGCGAACAATTTTTGAAAAAGGTCATCCAAGGAACATCTCTGTGAAATTATTTCAAAATCTGACCAGCGGTTTCAGAGAAGAAGAATTTTTAAGAATTTCTTTATTTCTGTATAGTGCAAGAAGCCCCCATTCACCAGAGCCATGTGTCTTGACAGATCAAAATTTTGCGAAGTTTTTGAAAAGGGTCATCCAAGGAACATCTCTCTGAAATTATTTTAAAATCTGGCCAGCGCTTTCTGAGAAGAATAATTTTTAAGAATTTCTTCATTTCTGTATATTGCAAGAAACCCCCATTCACCAGAGCCATGTTTCTTAACAGATCAAAATTTCACGAACAGTTTTTGAAAAGGGTCACCCAAGGAACATCTCTGTGAAATTATTTTAAAATCTGGCCAGCGGTTTCAGAGAAGAAGAATTTTTAAGAATTTTTCCATTTCTGTATAGTGCAAGAAGCCCCCATTCACCAGAGCCATGTTTCTTGACAGATCAAAATTTCGCGAACAATTTTTGAAAAGGGTCATCCAAGGAACATCTCTGTGAAATTATTTTAAAATCTGACCAGTGGTTTCAGAGAAGAAGAATTTTTAAGAATTTCTTCATTTCTGTATAGTGCAAGAAGCCCCCATTCACCAGAGCCATGTTTCTTGACGGATCAAAATTTCGCGAACAATTTTTGAAAAGGGTCACCCAAGAAACATCTCTGTGAAATTATTTTAAAATCTGGCCAGCGGTTTCTGAGAAGAAGAATTTTTAAGAATTTCTTCATTTCTGTATAGTGCAAGAAGCCCCCATTCACCAGAGCCATGTTTCTTGACAGATCAAAATTTCACGAACACTTTTTGAAACAAGAGGGCCAAGATGACCCTGGATCGCTCACCTGAATTTTTGAGATGACCAAAGTCTATTTTTTTTTATGAGGTATTGAAACATTGGAACCAAATTTATAATTTTGCCTAGCAATTTTCAAAAGGTCACCTGTAAAAGTCATTTCAAAATCTGACCATCAGTTTCAAAAAGAAGAATTTTTAAGAATTCTTCATTTCTGTATAAGAGCAAGTAGCCCCCATCCGCGAGAGCCATGTTTCTTGATGGATCAAAATTTACGAACAAGTTTTGAAAAGGGTCACCCAAGGAACATCTCTCTGAAATAATTTCAAAATCTGACCAGGGGTTTCAGAGAAAGAGAATTTTAAAGAATTTCATCATGTCCATATGGTGCAAGTAGCCCCCATTCACAAGAGCCATGTTTCTTGATGGATCAAAATTATATGTACAGCTTTTGGAAAGGGTCACCCAAGGAACATCTCTGTCAGATTATTTTAAAATCTGACCACGGGTTTCAGAGAAGAAGAATTTTCAAGAATTTCTTCATTTCCATAAAGTGCAAGTAGCCCCCATTCACTAGAGCCATGTTTCTTGGCCAATCAAAATTTTGCAAACAATTTTAGAAAAGGGTCACCCAAGGAACATCTCTGTGAAATTATTTCAAAATCTGTCCAGCCATTTCAGAGAAGAATAATTTTCAAGAATTTCTTCATTTCTATATAGTGCAAGTAGCCCCCATTCACCAGAGCCATGTTTCTTGACCAATCAAAATTTCGCTAACAATTTTTGAAAAGGGTAACCCAAGGAACAAGTCTGTGAAATTATTTCAAAATCTAACCAGCTGTTTCAGAGAAGAAGAATTTTTAAGAATTTCTTCATTTCTGTATAGTGCAAGAAGCCCCCATTCACCAGAGCCATGTTTCTTGACCAATCAAAATTTCGCGAACAATTTTTTAAAAGGGTCACCCAAGGAACAACTCTGTGAAATTATTTCAAAATCTGACCAGCGGTTTCAGAGAAGAAGAATTTTTAAGAATTCCTTCATTTTTGTATAGTGCAAGAAGCCCCCATTCACCAGAGCCACCTTTTTTGACGGATCAAAATTTCACGAACAATTTTTGAAAAGGGTCATCCAAGGAACATACCTCTGAAATTATTTCAAAATCCGACCAGCGGTTTCAGAGGAGAAGATTTTTAAAGAATTCCTTCATTTCTGTATAGTGCAAGAAGCCCCCATTCACCAGAGCCACATTTTTTGACGAATCAAAATTTCACGAACAATTTTTGAAAAGGGTCACCCAAGGAACATATCTGTGAAATTATTTCAAAATCCGACCAGTGGTTTCAGAGGAGAAGATTTTTAAAGAATTTGCTAAAAAATTCCATTTCGTTGCCATGGCAACCAGAGTTTTTGATGGAATCAAATTCTGTGAACAATTTTTAAAGAGGACCTCCCAAGGAACATTTCTGCCAAGTTTGGTCCAAATCCGCCCAGCGGTTTAGGAGGAGTTGATGTTTAAAGAATTGTTGACGACGCACGACGGACGACGGACACCGGGTGATCCTAAAAGCTCCCCTTGAGCACGTTGTGCTCAGGTGAGCTAAAAAGTCATCCAAGGAACATCTCTGTGAAATTGTTTTAAAATCTGACCAGTGGTTTCAGAGAAGAAGAAATTCTTTATTTCTGTATAGTGCAAGAAACCCCCATTCACAAGTTTCTTGACGAATCAGAAATTCACGAACAATTTTTGAAAAGGGTCACCCAAGGAACATCTCTGTGAAACTATTTTAAAATCTGACCAGTGGTTTCAGAGAAGAAGAATTTTTAAGAATTTCTTCATTTCTGTATAGTGCAAGAAACCCCCATTCACTAGAGCCATGTTTCTTGACGGATCAAAATTTCGTGAACAATTTTTGAAAAGGGTCACCCAAGGAACATCTTTGTGAAATTATTTTAAAATCTGGCCAGCAGTTTCAGAGAAGAAGATTTTTAAAGAATTTCCTTTAAAATTCCATTTCGTTGCCATGGCAACCAGAGTTTTTGATGGAATCAAATTCTGTGAACAATTTTTTAAAGAGGACCTCCCAAGGAACATTCCAGGCAAGTTTGGTCCAAATTGGCCTGCGGTTTAGAAGTTGATGTTTAAAGAATTGTTGACGATGCACGACGCATGACGGACACCCGGTGATCCTAAAAGCTCCCCTTGAGCACAACGTGCTCAGGTGAGCTAAATACACTGTGTGAAAAGGAGTAAATGCTGGTAACCAGCATTTTCTCCTTTTCACACAATGTTTTCTACCCTTCACAAAACAAATTTCAAATTTTCAGTCACTTTTACTTTGTTGTCTGCAAATGCTTTCGATTTGGTCAAGGCCAAAATATTGTCGTTTGGTAATGAGTTAAGCACATGTGTAAAATGCATAATAGGTGCTACAACCTTGTACTTACCAAGTTTTCTGGCATGTTTTTCTCCGAGATGAGATATCTTGTAGCCCAGTGAGAGTCCACCAAGTACCAGTTCTGATCAATGCAAACTGCGTTCCAACTATGGTTGTATTCTGTACCTTTGAACTTATCCCCAGGTCGATAGTCTAAACCCTTGGCAAAGCCTGTGAGCACAGTGCAGTACACACCAGCAAATCTAAAATATTGAGATAATTAATCAACATTTTCACACTTGACAATCATTGTCTGTGCATGTCATATTCTTCGACGATTCGACCTGTCTTATATGATGCATCACACTCCCTGATATCGGGGAGATTGAAATAATATGCGCAATCAAGTAGCAATGGAGGAAATGGCTTTTATCAATAAGTTTGAGGAAAAATCAGGCCTGTTTTAGCACCAGATTTCTCTAACTGCTGATCATAGCTGAATGAATTGCACCAGGTAGTGTTTTATTGAGTTTTATTATTTTAGTTTGAAATGCAAAGTAATGGTTGTCATGTAGAAAAGTAGTCCGGTTCTGTACCCAGGATGCCGAAATAAGACAGTTGAGTATTTATAAGATGCCATCTATAATGAGATAATGACTTTACATAGCACCTTGAGTTTTAATGATCATCAACAAGAAGGCTTTTGAAAAGACTGGGGGAAAAGAAAAGAATACTGGTAAACCCTGAGGCCACATTCAATTTTTTATCTATAAATGCCATGACTTTGAACAAACCCAAAATTATGTCAATTTGGTAAAGAGTTAACTTTTTACCAGACACAAAAAATTAAGACTTGTCCAAAATACAGACAACAACTTAAGTCTGAGATGATGAAAATTTGTCTTTGAAAGAGCAGAAACATTGTGGAATAAGGAGAAATGCTGGCTAGCAGCATTATTTAAAATGTTGTCAAAAGCCCTTTTCTTCAACCAGCATTTTTTTCCTTTTCCCCAAATGTTATCTTCCCATCCTAAATCAAATTCCAATTTGTGAGTTAACCCTTTCCCAAACAAGCCCTGGTTTGTTCGTGTATGCAGTAAAAGTCTCGTACTGAGCAATTTCTCCTTTTCCCACAGTGTTTTCTACCATTTCTGAGAACTTTCTGGCATTTTCTCCAAATCTTAAATTGTCGTCTGCAAACTCTTTTGGTTTGGAAGAGTCCAAAATTTGTCGTTTGGGAAAGGGTTAAATTTATTTTGTTGTCTGCAAATGCTTTCAATATAGATTGATGTAAATTTTTGCTGTACTGTAGAGGGTTATAGGATTACACTAAGAGGTAGAGATTTCAAATGTAAAAGCCTGCTTGGTTCCATGTTTACAGACAAAAGCAGAGTAAATGATGTTTTTGAAAGGTTTTTGTTGCAAGACAGGAAGTTCCTTATTTCTCTAAAACATCTGGAAAAACATGATACCAGCATAAAGCATTGGTATACCTACCTTTACCTTGGAAAAATAGGGCTTGTAGGGAAATGGCCTCCATGACAAGAGGCTTTAACTCTTTACCGCAGAATAAATATATAGACTTGTCTAAATTGAAAGCATTTGCAGATGAAAATTCAAACGTTGCTCAAGTGTGGCTCAAATGATGAAATCTGTCTTTGATAGAGTAGAAAACATTGTGGGAAATGGAAAAAATGTTGGTTACCAGCATTTTTTTTCCTTTTCCCACAATGTTCTCAGGCTCATTTAACCCTTGAGGATTTTAACAACCCTGACGAAGAAACCTTTTGAAAACATTGTGGGAAAAGGAGAAAATGCTGGTAGCCAGCATTTTCTCTTTTTACAACAGTTTTCTACCCTATCAAAGCAAAATCGCACCATTTGAGCCACTTTGAAATTGTCATCTGCAAATGCTTTCAATTTGGGTAGGTCTAAATTTTGCAGTCTAGTAACTGATTAAACAAGGGATTGTGTGTGGTAGAGATGACACATTTGCAGGAAGTATAATTCATGTTGGCCTTCACATTCTATGCAGGCTGACACTAGCCAAAACTTTTTGCTAATGGAAAATTTTCTGGTTTTAACAGGACAATTTTTGGCTTTCAGAGAGAACAAGTGCATTTTACGTGAACATTTGTGAGGTATAATGTATATCGTCGGTTTGCTTGCAAAACCTTGTAATTACAGCTTGTAACATGCTGTAGTTACGAGGTTTTGCAAGCAAACCGACGATATGAAAAATGCATTACTGTAGATAGTCAGACAGAGGACAGACAATACAATTAAGTGAATTAGTCAATATCAAAATCCCTTCCGCCTATACTGAAAACCAGAATAAGTTCACATCAAAAAATGTTCACATTTTCATCGAGCATTAATGTGGCGTTTTACTTTTGCAGACTTCAGGAGGCCGTCAATCCCGCGAAACAGAACACATCTTGAAAGAAATGCATACCTGCTCCGTATGTTGAAAATTTGTAATCTCACATAATTGCACAATAATTATTGCCATTTTCAAAGTTTCTGTGATCTATGCTAGTATAGTAGAATATATAAACTTTTCACTGACACCCAATTCAAAAAAGCTGTTTCCCTTGTTCGGATGACAATAGGTGATTGGACACACATCTTCTCTTAACTTTTCTGAAGACAAACTTCTCCTTGCAAGTTAAGTTTGAAATTTTTTGACATTTAGTATGTGATTCACGGCATAATGCTTTCGCTGATCAAACCCTGCCATAAAAGATGCGGAATTAAAATGTGCGAAACCATATCCTGATTTATAGTATTACATATAGAAACAAGAGCATTGCATGTGGATGCCAAGACTGCTACAGTTGCTAATCAGTGAAAACTTGAAAAAAAGGGTCATAACAGACGAAAACACGGACAGACAGACTGATTCCAGTATACCCCCAAAAACATATGTTTTGTTGGGTTATAAAAAGGGCTATGACAATAGCTGGCTTCAAAAACAACTGAGCTTATAACAGAAACATTTGGAGAGACAAATAAACTTTTGCACAGACTATAGGTTCAAAGACATTTGTAATCTTATGAAATTGAAACAAGATATCTATATGGTATTTACTTGCTGACGTAGGTGCAATGAAATAATTACGAGCATATTCATGTGTTGTGCAACTTACCCGCAGAGTGTTTCAAAGATGCGAGCATATGTTCCTTTCTTGTTCTTGAAGGACGTCAGCACTTCCTCTGGAGAGCCTTTCGGTACATTCTTGAAGTCAATGTTGTACATATTCTTTGATGTCATCCATCGAAATATTGCTCTGAAAATACAAAGAGTAGGAAAATAAGACAATCATGATGATTGACAGTCATTCTATAACTCTTTAAACATTACCACACAATCCCTACTTCTGACGCCCCTGAGAAAGAAGCCTCTAGAAAACAATGTGGGAAAAGGAGAAAATGTTGGTAACCAGCATTTTCTCCTTTTCCCACGATGTTTTCTACCCTTCACAAAACAAATTTCAAATTTTCAGACACTTTTATTTTGTCGTCTGCAAATGCTTTTGATTTAGATAAGCCAAAAGTTTTGTCGTTTGGTAATGAATTAGTGGTAAACACTTTAGATGCAAAATCTACTTGACTCTTTGCCAAACAATCCAAAGTTTCAATATCTTTGACAGCTTATAAAAATGTAGTGGGAAAAGGAGAAAATGCTGGTAACCAGTATTTTCTCCTTTTCCCACAGTATTTTCTTCTCTTTATCATAAATGTCCTATCTTTTGTGCCATATTTACATTAAATTTTAATAGCTGCAAAATAATGCTTTTAACTTGGACCAGTTTAAAATGTTGAATGGCAAAATGTTACATTACTTTTATGAACAGTATAAACTAAGATCAGACTACTGAGAATGAGCTGTCTGATCTCAAATCTATTCCATTCACTTCTTTGTCATACTTTCTGAACTAAATAGCCTTGATATAGCAATATTTTGGCAGTATTCCCATATTTAAAAGGTCCATGATGCTAGTTCTGTGCTCTAAGCTTTTAACTTTGTCACCTGATCAGCAGACTTTACTTATGGGGTGACCATCTTTACAGTGATGTAAATAGTTTTTATTTAAAAGAAATGAAAGTAAGGAATAATGGGTTAAAATGGGTAATTCTCTACTGTTTCTTTGACAAGCTTTCACAGCAGAATTTCCCAAGCTGCATATTGAGCAAAGAGTACCTCAGAATGATGATTCCACAGTAGATGGACTAAAACATTGCCTATGAAGGCTAAACTCCTTCTGAGGAAAAAAAAGCTTTAAAAATCAAAGCACTGAGAACGCTCAAGTGGTATTTGTCACTGGTAATTGTGTGAAATCAATAGTTTGAAAGAAAAATAGAAATATTATTCAAATATTGGCTTGAAAGTTAACCTGCCAATCAAATGAATACCCTTTCGGTTGAAGGGAGAGTACTCATGACAAAGTTAGGATTATTTGTGTATTGGTCGTCTCGCTTTGATCCTAAGGAGGAGTCAGGACTAACATCCCTTGACAGTAGGATACATGATGGGTAGAGAGAGAAACCATGTAAATATATCAAATAAAATTAAGTTTGTAACTGAAAACTATGATTTTGAAATATCTTTGGTCATTCACATTAAATGTCCAATATTACAATTAATTATTTATCTATAAATATTCATGCCCAATCAAATGGAGTAGAGCCCAATCATTGTAGGAACAAGCCATAGGACTAACTGGTTTTGGAACGAAAAAGCCCAGGACCAAGCGATCACTACAAGAATTTCGTTTCATTGCGCTATAAGACTATGAGCCAGTGAAGCTATTTTCAATCATAATTTAGTATTTCTGCCATCAATGGCCTCACCAAGTGTATTTTAACTGGCCATTTCCAATTACATACAGGAGTGCTACTGAAAAACTCATTTGCATAATAAAAATTGAGTCTAATTGGTTTGATTTCCTTCGGCTTTGCACAAAATACGATACAAGTCATGGTCTTCAATATTCACTTGTTGTGGTATTGTCTTTGACAAATACCACAAAAACTGTAATAATGGTATTCTCTATACAGCACACAACTAACAAGCTTTTTTCTTAAGATATGATCCATAGACTTTTCCTTTTTAAGCCAGGTGACCCAAAACCCCATCTTCCTATTGCTTTAACCCATACAAACAATATGACCAAGTTTGGTGAGCACTGGACTGAAGATGTTGCCTGTACAGCAGTCAAGGTGATGCCACACCCCAGGCATTATGCACAAAAAATACATCAATGTCACTAAAGTTCACCTTCAGCCGTTCATGCCGTCCAGCATGGCTCAGTGGCTAAGCATAGGACTTTGTATCCTAGAGAAGCCCCCCAGGTTCAAGCCTCACTAGACACACTGGTATTTTTTTCTTTTCTTTCTGGAGACTGTCTTTGTGCATGACACTTCGGAGCCCTCCTGTATTCACCAACCATTCTTGAGAAAATTCTTAGTCTTATTTTCCAAGGTTTTCTAAATTTGTTAGTAACACAACTTCTGATTGGCTAAACCATTCGGTTTAGCCAATCATAAGTTGTGTAATTTACAAATGTAGAAAATACTGGAGAATAAGACAAAGAATGTTCATTAAGAATGGTTGGTGAATATAAGCCTGGCCTACTACTGGTGAAACCCAAGACACATATGACTAAGTGAGTTGTTGCTGAGGTATGATTGAAATAATGTTGAAAGTGGTGTAAACAGCCTTCTATCAACAAATCAATCAATCCATCCATCACACCATCAACCAGTCAGTCAACAAATGAGCACTTCAGGCTACACCAAGCTAAAATGTGTTTGGAGATGTGTCAATTGTGCAAAGAGTTTCGTTATGCCATCTGCTTCATTAACTCTTTACCACACAAGAAAATTTTAGACTGGTCCAAATTCAAAGCATTTGCAGACGACAAAATAAATGTGACTAAAAATTTGAAATTTGGTTTGGGAAGGGTAGAAAACATTGTGGGAAAAGGAGAAAATGCTGGTTACCAGCATTTTCTCCTTTTCCCACAATGTTTTCAAAAGGCTTCTTTCTCAGGGACGTTAAAAGTCGGGATTGTGTGGTAAAGAGTTAACTCTTTACAAAACAACAAAATTTTGGACATGTCCACCAAATTGAAAGCATTTGCAGACGACAAAAATAAATGTGAATCAAAAATTGAAAATTGATTGGGAAGGGTAGAAAACATTGTGGGAAAAGGAGAAAATGCTGGATACCTGCATTTTCTCCTTTTCTCACAATGTTTTCAAAGGCTTTCTTTCTCAGGGTCATCAAAAGTCAGATTGTGTGGTAAAGTGTTAACCCTTTACCAAAAATCCCTGGTTTTTGCGACTGATAACCAGCATTTTTCCTTTTCCTACAATGTTTTCTACACTGCCGGAAACAAATTACAGTTTTTGAGTAAGGTTTACATTGTCATCTGCAAGTGCTTTCAATTTGACCATTCTATAAAATTTTTTGTATGCAGGTAGGGTTAGGAAGCAGTATAGTTTTCGAGTGAGCATTTCTGTTCTTGAATTTTTAAACATGAGTAATATGACTACAGCCACAAGTATGTTAAGTGTTTATACAGATTTGATGCTTGCCACTTTACAAATTAAAGGAGGGATGAATGATAATGAATTTGTAGGATGTTTCAGTTAAATCACTTTACTCATTTCCCTGCCAACCAAATTTTACACTAGTGTCGAAGTTTAAGCATTTGGGCAACAAAGGAAATGTAGTTCAAATGAATTTGGTCTTACAAAAGGTAGATAGCACTATAAGAAAAGAGAAAATGCTGATTACCAGCATTGTCACATTTTCAACTAATGTTTTCAGATGCCTTTATATAACTGTCTTTAAAACCAAAGATTGTGTGATATGATTAATCATTTAACCCTGTACCACACAATACCAGGTTTTGACAACCCTGAGGAAGAAGCTGATCTTGAAAACAATGTCGGAAAAGGAGAAAATGCTGGTTACGAGCATTTTCTTCTTTTCCCACATTGTTTTCTAACATTTGCCACCTCCAAATGCTTTCAGTTTGGACCAGTGTAAATTTTGTTGTTACGTAAAGAGTTAACTTATTTAAACAAAAGACAAAATTTTAGACCGGTCCAAATTGAAAGCATTTGCAGATGACAATTTCAGTGTGGCTCAAATGATGTATATTTTTTCTCTGATAGAGTTGAAAATATTGTGGAAAAAGGAGAAAATGCTGGTTACCAACATTTTCTTCTTTTCCCGCTATGTTTACAAAAGGCTTCTTTTCCGGAAGCATCAAAAATCTGCATTGTGTGGTAAAGGGTTTATACGCTTCTAAGTGTTCAGAAGACCAGTTAAAACTAGAGCTGTCACTGAATGTGACTTTAACACCCCAGCCAGTGCTTTGACCGAAAAAAAAGTGTCAAGTTCAAGGGGAGATAATTCCTCAACCAGGAAGAGCTGATACTTGAAAATTGTGTCTTGCAAATCTTTAATATATGATCAGTATGTGTGCAAAGTTTTAATACAAATTATTGAAGGAAACTGTAGGAGGAGTTCTTGACACAAAATTACTATATTTTGTACACAGACAGACACACAAATGGACGGACAAACACACACAGACAGACAGGCTGATTCCAGTATACCCCTGAAAGCATTCGTTTTGCAGGGGTATAATTATTCCATCAGTGTTTCCACATACCTATTTATCTATTAACTTTTTCTACAATAATGATGACAAAATTTTAAACTTGCCCAACTCCAACCATCATCTTCGCGGGCCAAGGTTACAATCACTACATGGATCTTACCTTGGCTTATTGAGGCCTATTTTGAGATTCCTGCGATGCGCCCTCTGTTGGATGCTGGTTATTACCCCACTTTATATCATATGTCTAAAAGCCAATGAAATATCGTTTTACAAACCGCTTATGAATACACATGAAGCGATAAGCAGACATCCACGTGGGTTTCCATGTCTACCTTCTATTCGAAAGGTCGCGACCTTGTACTATTTTTATCAAAGATGAAATGCTATGAGCGATTTCATTCGTTGCAGTTACATCTGGCTACATCGAATGAAAAAGCATATTGGGGGAATGTAAAAATCAAGCTCGATCCGCCAAGGCTAGAGTAGCGTAGTGAATCGTCAGCCTTGGTTTGCAAAGATGCTAAACTATTTGCTAATGACAATTGATACTTGAACTCTTCTCTCTGTATTTTAACAACCCAGAGGAAAAAGGCTTTTTATAAACACTACCAGAACTGCAGAAAATGCTGGTGACCTTCTTTATCTGGGTTATTTACCCTTTACCCCATAAGGCATTTCTATTATAATTATTTCTAATTGACCCTAAATAACAGCAAGGATGAAGCCGTTTCTTAAGTTTATATATGACATGTCTTGATAGTGTAGAAAACATTGTGGCAGAAGGTGAAATTGCTCGTTATGAGCAGAAATTGCTCGTTATGAGCAATTTCACCTTTTCCCACAATGTTTTCTACAGGCTCCTACAAGCAATGCGTAGAAATGAATATCTATGGAGAAAAGGGTTAAGAGATTGTTAAGTAAAAGGATTAAAAATAAATATACAGGAACACTTAAAACGCCTCTTCTCTGATGAGAAGTTCATCTAATTTAAAAGTGTTTTTCTCCCTCTTGATAAATCAACTATAAATACAAATTTATGATGCTACATTTCTGATTGTTGCCAAGATGTTTCTATTTGTATATACTTCTTGTTGAAATACCTTGCAAAGTTCAATCCTTCAAGTATTCAAAAAATGCAATGTCAATACACCATGGCATTATATTCAAAGCATTAAATTTTCATCCGATTACTTTGAAAACCGTGTGACTACAGCTTGTAACATGCTGTATTACTCTCAAGCAGTATCGGTGTCTTTTTACGGTTGACTGTCTTCATGAAAATAGGGGAAACAGGTACCGTATTCCTTCTGC
Organism: Tridacna crocea; assembly: GCA_943736015.1. Lineage (NCBI taxonomy): Eukaryota > Metazoa > Mollusca > Bivalvia > Cardiida > Cardiidae > Tridacna > Tridacna crocea. The sequence goes on along the minus strand of OX031064.1, from coordinate 33,606,258 downwards.
TGAAATGTCCGTTATACGTCTATGTAATGAAGCAATGCATTTTACCTGTCTTACCTTTTATGTGTTTGTTTTGTTATGTTGTGTATGTCAAGAAAGGCTAAAATTATCATCTGAGAGCAATAGTTACGAGATTTTCGGTTTTCGAAGTAAACAGACAATTTGTTATCAGGCATATACTTTTAGCATCTAGTCAAACTATACTAAACCAAAATGCTCTGTCCATGGGATATGATGTCTAATGTCCCTAGAACAATGTTATTCTGTTGTTTATATTTCCAGGATCTATTATGCACTAATCTCAAGACGACATAACCTCATAGCAGCTACATGATAGGCAAAGACACCATATTCTATAAAAGCAAAAACTGATATTTTCCAACTTGGTAAAAACAGCACTTTATCCTTTTTGTAAAATGCCTTTCTTTTAGAGATATTTCTAGTCTCAAACGGTACTTTATAGTTAAGTGGTTAAGACATTGGATTTGAAATCTAGAAACACTGGTTTGATCCTCATCATTGGCTCTAGTCATGTGTAAGTGACCTTGAGCAAGCCCTAGCCTTGTACTAGTGAAACCCAGCAAAAGTATAAGCAGCTAAGTGAGCATTTACTGTGATAAAATTTACCTCTTCAGACAATAATAAAACATTAGCATTGTCCAAGTTGAAAGCAATTCAAACTAGACCTATCACTAAACGTGATCATAGCCCCAACCAGTTTGTCATAAAACAGGTCTTTGTCACAGAATGCAGAATGGCTTAAAACAAAAGTAAGAGTTGAAAAAAGTTCGAGGGGAGATAATTCTGCACATTAGCAGGGTCATGAAAATTGCACATACACAATTTCATATATATAGGAACAATGTGTGTACATTTGAGTTCGGTAACTGAAAAACTGTCCGAATATTTCGCAAAAAAAAAATGTGTCAACTAACAGAAAGACAAATGGACGGCCATGGTGATTCCAGTATATCCCCCAAGGGAGCCTCCACTTAATTCTGGGGGCTATAATTAACTATTGTACAGTACATTAAGTTTGTACACGAAAGTGTAGAAAACATTGCTGGAAAAGGAGAAAATGCCTTTTCTAATACTGTTGTCATGAGCCTTGAATATCCATAGGATCATAAAAATTGGTTTGTATGATAAAGCCTTGAACACTGTGCATAGATATATTTAGGAAGAAGACCTTTCTCCTTTTCCAAAAATGTTTTCAAAAGTCCTTTTTCCATAAGGGCGTTAAAAGACTGGACAGTATGGTAAAGGATTAATAGTAACTGGTTCTTGAAAAAACCCTAACAGATGATAGACAACCTTACAGTCTATATTCCTTTGATGTAAATTGCAGAAAAACATGATGAAGAAACCTAATGTAATATGTATATTGATCACTTCTTTCACTTAACTCTTTACCAAACGACAAAATATTGGACTAGTCCAAATTGAAAGTACTTGCAGACGACAAAATAAATCTGAATCAAAAATTGAATTTTGAATTGGAAAGGGTAGAAAACATTGTGGGAAAAGTAGAAAATGCTGGTCACCAGCATTTTCTCCTTTTCCCACAATGTTTTCAGAGGCTTTCTTTCTCAGGGTCATTAAAAGTGTGGGAAATAGTTAATACATGGGCAAGGCAACAAGGGAAATCTATCAGATAGTACTGAACATATATCAATCAACCTGTCGCTGTTAGAACATGAAAACCTTCCCTTTTACAGATATACATTTTGCAAGCTTCAGCAGCACCTTTGTGTTTAAAAATGATATCGAAATTGTTTGTTTTTTAAAAACTCTTCATTCATACAATTTTCTTCCAGAAGGCACTTAAATTACATTTAAATACCCACACAATCTAAAAGATTTTTGGAAAAGCATAATATTATGGGCTTTATTTATCATTTGATGATAGCATAAGTGAATTACACAAGACTTTCCAGGGCTCTTAGTCTTACCAACATGAAAGTTTGCAACAAATGCATTGCTGAAATGCAAACTGTATCTGGTGGGATTTGAACCCATGCAGACAAGATCCTTCCCTTGGCTTGCAAAGATGTCTTGGCTAGGACAAGACATATTTACAATACTTTCATTGCTTGACCTTCACCTGTGACCTTGACCTTGAACCAATAATCAAATGTTTCAAATGGCACATGTACTGTTGAAGGAGAATACTTGTGCCATTTCTTTTGGTGCAGGGTCACAGTAGGAACATTTCTGTAAAATAATTTCAATGTACTTCTATTGCTTGGGGAGTTGATTAACTCTTTACCACAAAATCCTGACTTTCAACGACCCCAAGGAAGAATCCTTTTGAAAAACATAGTTGGAAAAGGAGAAAATGCTGACATGAGTCAGAGAACTTTCTGCTTTCAGTATATTTTTTGCATATCAAAGAACCATTTTACTTCAGATCTGGTTGAAAGACAAAATGGATTTCATGAATTCATTATCACGTGAAGACTTGGTTGGTACAATCCATCACAGAGAGACATTAAACCTTTACCACACAACAAAATTTTGGATGAGTCCAAATTGAAAGCATTTGCAGACAACAAAATAAATGTAAATAAAAAAAAAATGGAATTTGATTTGAAAGGGTAGAAAACATTGTGGGAAAAGGAGAAAATGCTGGTTACCAGCATTTTCTCCTTTTCCCATGATGTTTTCAAAGGCTTTCTTTCTCAAGGTCGTTAAAAGTCGGGATTGTGTGGTAAAGAGTTAAACCCCCTTTTTCCAAAGCATGGCTCATATTAAGTCGCATGTAAAGCAAAAAATTCTAAGATTCAAGGAAGTCATTACTGCATTCTTTTGTAGCATACAGTCTTCCCTTTGGCATGGATATGTAAACAATTTGGCAAATTGGGTGTAAACAAGTTTTAACCCTTTGGCTGCTTATTTCGTCTCACAGACGTTTTGCGGACAGCGTAGATCAAGATCAGACTGCACAGAACGTGCAGTCTGATCTTGGATCTACGCTGTCCGTCCTGGAGATTTTTTTTCTCCAAAAGATCCCTTTGAAATAACATTTTTTGGAGTTTTACTATCGAATTGGAAATTTCATCTTTAGTTATTTAGCAGGATAAGGGTTAAAACCATCTCTCAGAAAAGTGGAATATTTTGTTCAACCCTTTACCTGAAAATTCTGACTCTTAACCCTAAGGCTACTGAGTGCAAATTCCTGAACTAATGCGGACAGTGTAGATCAAGATCAGACTGCACAAAATGTTCAGTCTGACCTCTGATTTACAAGGGGAGAATATCATTTCCCATAGCATCTTTTTGAAATAGCAGTTTAGTATTAGGTTTTTACTATTGAACTGAAAATTTCATTTTAGCTATTAAGCAGGGTAGCTGGAAATAAAACGGATTTTTCTCAGTTGTTTTTCCCCAGCATAAATACCAATATTCATGGTCCAAATTCACTGATAATTCTCAAGAATATTCTTTGTCTTATCTAGCAGACTGTTCTAAATTTGAAAGTAACTTTTTAAGTCTAAGAATTGTTGGTCAAAACAGACCACAATCTATCTACTTTTTGTTCAATACATATTTTAAGCCTTTACCAGACAACCCCTGGTTTTTACAACCAGAGGAAAAAGAAGCCTTCTGAAAACATTGTGGGAAAAGGAGAAAATGCTGGAAACCAGTATTTTCCCCTTTTCCAATGATGTTTTCTTTTCTTCTAAAGTTAAGTTTCAATTTTTGAGTCACGTTTATTTTGTCATCTTCAAATGCTTTTAATTTTGACAAGTCTAAAATTTTGTCTTTACATAAGGGCCCAAAAAAATATTGGTACTTTTCACTCGGTTGCATCTGGGGTACAAAATATTTTGCTGTTTCAGCAAACTATGGGCAAAACCTACCTATAGCACAGTAATTGTAAATGTGGATGCTAATTTATGTATCTTCCAACATAACTGACAACTGACACAAGGTTTTGGCAAATCTTTAACCAAAAAATTCAAGGATGGGGTCCAAAGAATTTCTCTGTAGAAGTGCAACAAGTTTCCTGCATCAAACAAACTACAACATCTCCATGAAGTTATCTTCTCTGCTGTAATCTATCATAATCTATTGCAGTTCTCCCACAGTTTGTCATAATCTTTTGCAGTTTTTATAATTATTTTCAACAATTTAATCAACAGGACCAGGATAAATTTGCATCGCTTCACCTATGTGAAACAAGAACACTACATGGGGGTGCCAGTGCTTCCCTGCAGTTGCTTTTACTGAAAATTTTAAGTCAAAAAGGAGCACAACTGTGTCAAAAATACTTTGATGGTTACCTGCCGATGTTTGATGGGTTCTCTTGTTGATACCACATGAGAAAATTTTAGACTCATCCAAATTGAAAGCATTTGCAGACAACAAAATAAATGTGACTCTAAAATTGAAATTTGTGCTGGGAAGGGTAGAAAACACTGTGGGAAAAGGAGAAAATGCTGTGGTTTCCACCATTTTCTCCTTTTCCCATAGTGTTTTCAAAAGGCTTCTTTCTTAGGGGCATCAAAAGTAGGGATTGTGCGGTAATGGGTTAACTCTTTACCAAACGACAAAATTTTAGACTTGTCCAAATAGAAACTATTTACAGACGACACTTGACTTGACGTTGGAAGAGTGGGAAACATTGAGGGGGAAAAGGAGAAAATGCTGGTTACCAGGCTTCTTCCTCAAGGTCATTAAAGGTGGCCCTTCAGAATTTGGGACGAAAAGTTTACAAAAATATAAAAATATCATCTTTAAACTCCCAAAGCCTTATAATCGTCATTCATATTACCTCAGTAGTCGAAAAACATACGACAACACGAGAAATTAGAGATTTTCTACGACCAAGGTCAACATCGACGGGAAACACGTTCTATTTTTACATGGACAACTCGCTTATTTACATACTGGAAATACACAGACGAAGCCTCGAACATAGCATCCAAAGAAGATATTATGAAAAACAATTACATTTGTTATGTAATGGAATTTAAGCGTCATTAGTCACGTGCTAGTCACTTAACATTCCCACAATGCATTTTTCTTTTTTTGGCGCGTAATCTAAAAATAGCTTAAGAGGCTACATAGCCTTTTAAGGGAATACCATCAAAAAACATTTTGTTTGGTAATTTTATGATTCTTAATTATTGATGATTTGTATTGTTTTGTCATATAAATTTTAGTGATATATATATATATTTTGATTTGGTGTGATGTGAAAATTCTAAGTACCCACCTTTAAAACCAGGGATTACTTGATAACTCTTTACCACACAAGAAAATTTAGACTCGTCCAAATTGAAAGCATTTGCAGACGACAAAATAAAGGTGACTGAAAAATTGAAATTTGTTCTGGAAAGGGTAGAAAACACTGTGGGAAAAGGAGAAAATGCTGGTCACCAGCATTTTCTCCTTTTCCCACAGTGTTTTCAAAAGGCTTCCTTCTCAAGGGCGTCAAAAGTAGGGATTGTGTGGTAATGGGTTAAAGGGTAAAATAATGACTGTGATATAAAATGTTGAAGTTTTTGCAGGACAACACACACAAAACTTTACCATGGTCTGTATTCACCAACCGTTCTGAAGAACATCCTTTGTATTACTCTTTAGATTTTCTGACAATGAAAGTAAACCATATGGTTTAACCAATCAGAAGTTTTGTTACAATCACGTTGACAAAATTCTGAAGAATAAGAACTAAGAATTTTTTAAAGAATGGCTGTGGTCTCATCTTCACATTTTCATAATAAAAAAAAAAAAACGATTGAGCTAAAAACATGTAGCAGACAATATGGCTTAAGCCCGATCCCCTTCAAAGGACGATTTTGACTTAGTAGACATCATGTGAATTACTGATACAAATAGCACAAGACTTCTGAATGTAAATATCAAGAATCTAAGCCTAAAAGTTTCAGCCAAGTTTTGAAATTTTTCAGTACATCTGACTCTTGGTAAAACTTTGTATAGGATAGGGCAAGGTCAATCTTAACTCTTTACCAAACGACAAAATTTAAGATTGGTCCAAATTGAAAGCATTTGCAGATAACACAATAACTGCGACTGAAGAATTGAAACTTGTTTTAGGAAGGGAAGAAAACTTTGTGGGAAAAGGAGAAAATGCTGGTTACCAGCATTTTCTCCTTTTCCCACAATGTTTTCAAAAGGCTTCTTTCACAGAGGTGTTAAAAGTCGGGATTGTGTGGTAAAGGGTTAATCCCCAAAGACAAATTTGAGATTCTCTTGTCTTGGGAAAAAACTACATTATGCTCAATAAACTAGATAAAGCAAAATAAAACCTAGCAAATATTTTCAATCTAGAAATATGACACAAATAACTGCATATCTCAAAAGTTCTTGTGTTCAGTGTCCAGAACGGCTATGCAAATCAGATAGTTTTGATAAAGTGTTTTGTGCAGTCTGATCTTGATCTATACTGACAGCACAGGCAACTAAAGCAGTAAAAAGCGTATTACAGGTTATATATAACAATTGTCACTCAAGGCATATTGCAGTCATTGTTTGTTAAAATATTAGATTAATAGTTAAAATGAGTTTTAATAATCAATCTATCTATGTTCAAGTTTTACTAAGTAATCTGTCCATAGGAAGGGTTTGCTATTTGTCTCATCTTGATATGCAACATTTGGTAGAATTTGGAACCTTATCAGGAAGTCATTACATTAATCTAGTGGAACTATTGTGTTAGACCCCTATTGGTAATCTATGTTGGTAATGAATTTCATGTAGGTGTTGTATTCCTTTGCTGTTAATGATACTGTAAGAAAAGGCGGGAAAATGAGTGAGTGAGCGATTGACCAATGAGAGAGAGAGAAACAAATAAATTAAGATGAGTGAGTGTAAGAATGATTTTGATTCGATGTAGGATGGATGAGGATCATGGGAAGTATGAGATTTGGAGAGAAAGATTTCAGGATGAGAGGGACAGAAATTAGCTGGCTTTGATGACTTTGGACATATTTTAGAATCTTTGGATAAACAGAATTAGAAATTGAAATTTTGGTAACAAAATATTTGTCTTATTGACTTATTCTGTTATTCCCCTCCCAGTGATAAAATGGTGGAGAAATAATGATGCAGAATTCCCCTCCCAGTTTTACAATACAGGGTCAGTATAGTTGAAAGAAACGAGGATGAACATTTAACATACCTTGCTTTGTCTAAATCGGAGGTGAAGTTGGGCTGGTAAACTAAATGCCATATTAGGTCACGGAATGTAGAATGGTTTGCCTGGGATACCTGAAACAAAGCAAACATTTTTAGTGATTCATTCTTTTACCACGCAGTCCAAAGTTTTAACTAACTGTAAGGGATAAGCCTTTCTTAAAACATCGTGGGAAAAGGAAAAACTTGCAGGAATCAGCATTTTCTTTTTGTTGTAAGCTCCCCTATCAAAGATAAATTCCATCAGTTGAGCCACCTTAACTCTTTACCAAACGACAAAATTTTACACTGGTCCAAATTGAAAACATTTGCAGACGACAAAATGAATGTGACTAAAGAATTGAAATCTATTTTTAGGAAGGGAAGAAAACATTGTGGGAAAAGGAGAAAATGCTGGTTACCAGCATATGCTGGTTACCAGCATTTTCTCCCTTCCCCACAATGTTTTCAAAAGGCTTCTTTCTCAACCCAAACATTTTGTTGTCTGGCAATGACTTAAACCCCTCTGTCCCAAAGCACACACATGTAAAACCAGACAGAAAATTGTGGGCAGAAGGTCATTGGTTATATCTCTTCCTCCCACGCAAAAAATCTAGATCAAAATGGAAGCACAATTTTGCAGACGACAAATGAAATGTGGCTCCAAAAAATAAGATTTATGTATGAAGAGGTAGACAGTATGGCAGAAAAAGGATAAATTACTGATAACAATTATGTTTTCAAATTGAATAATTGATTGAATTAGGGTTTACAACTGTAAACAGCTAAGGTCATATCACGGTGGTCAGTGATGTGTCCCAAAGCTTTCTCAAATCAGTACTGACAGAACTTAATTTCTATCCAAGTAATGGACTACTTTTTCACAAGAATCAGAGGTAAGAAGCACAAAATTGTCAGAAAAAAAATGCCTTGATCAGGTTTCAAACTCACAAACACCTGTTCACTCAGTCCAATACACTTGCCACTGGGCTACCAAGGTGAGCACACTATTTCAAGCTACCCAGGCCAGTACAATGTTTTCAAAGTTTCTCTGCCTAGGGGCCATAAATGATTGTATTGATTGTATGGTGTTTAACACCGTTTTCAACATTATTTCAGTAATTCAGTGGGGGCAAGTGCACCTATCCATGCTTTCCTGTAGATTCTTTTACGAGTACTTCACACAATTTCCTTTCCAGGCCACTGGCTACTTTTCCACATGATCATCATTGAAACAATGGTCAGCGGTGGGAGAGGAATGAATCCTGTTGCGGTGACTATCATCAACCCTTGGAGAGAAATTGGCCGTAGCTAGGGATCAAACCCTGAACCCTGTGGCCTCAAGTCCTGATAACCAACTGAGCTACCATGGCTTGGCAAAACCCATCCATATTAAAAGACCAAAGACCACAATATAAATGTAGCACAAAATGATGTCAGATTTCTGTCTCTGATAAATTAGAAAACATTGTGGGAAAAGGAGAAAATGCTGGTTACCAGCATTTTCTCCTTTTCCCGCAATGTTTTCAAAGAGCCTTCTTTCTTCAGGGTGGTTAAAACTCAGGACTGTGCCGTAAAGGGTTGGCAGACCAAAGCTTTCAATGTTTGATAACATTTACAGGTTATGCAGACTGCTGAGTGATACAAGTTTGCAATCAATACGAGACTTATTTATGTGCAGCTCTGCACTTTTACACAAAAGCCATATATCCTTTAAGTTGTTAATTAACACTTTACCACATACCCCAACTTTTAACAATCCTGAGAAAGAAGTCTTTAAAATCAATGGTGATTGTATGGTGTTTAATGCCATTTTCAACATTATTTTAATAATATTGTGGCCACCAGAGCACCTATTCTTGCTTTCCTGTACAGCTCTGTACTTTTTGCACCATGGCAATATCCCTCTAACTTGCCAATTAACAGTCTTTACCACATACCCCAACTTTTAACAATCCTGAGAAAGAAGTCTTTGAAAACAATGGTGATTGTATGGTGTTTAATGCCATTTTCAAAATCATTTTAATTACATCATGGCCACCAGTGCACCTATTCTTGCTTTCCTGTACAGCTCTGTACTTTTTGCACCATGGCAATATCCCTCTAACTTGCCAATTAACAGTCTTTACCACATACCCCAACTTTTAACAATCATGAGAAAGAAGTCTTTGAAAACAATGGTGATTGTATGGTGTTTAATGCCATTTTCAAAATCATTTTAATTACATCATGGCCACCAGTGCACCTGTTCTTGCTTTCCTGTACAGCTCTGGACTTTTACCCAATACAATATCCCTCTAACTTGCCAATTAATACTTTAACACATAACCCCAACTTTTAACAACCCTGAGAAAGAAACTACTTTTCTCACACACATCTGAGGTGAGAGGAAAAAAATCACCGGAAAGAAAGTTCGCCACAACTGGGTATAGAACCCACAAACACAAAGTCAGATACTCTAACCACTGACCCACCCGTCCATGTTTGTGCTGTTTTCAACATTACTTCCATTTCATCACTGTGGACAAGGCACCTGTCCAAGCTTTTCTACAGTTTCATTTATTAGCACACAATATCCTTCCAAAGCCACTGGTTGCTTTCCACCATAACCATCAACCAACAAATGGTAAGCAGTAAGAGAGGAATGAACCCCCTGCATAATAACTATCTCCAGTTCTAAGAAAGAGACTATCAAGGGACTCAAACCTAAACAAAACCCGTTGTTTCAAGCCTTGAACCTGATGGCACTGCAATCATAAAAAGGACTATTTATAGTAACAACCCTTACACTGTTGACCCTTCACCACACAATCCTGAGCTTCGAAAACCTTTTGAAAGCATTTGGGGAAAAGGAGAAAACACTGATGCAACAAAATTTCAGATATGTTCAAATCCAAAGCTAGTACAGATCATAAATTCTATGTAACTCACAAGATTATTAATTTTCTGACATGGTCCAAAACCTTGTGGAAAAAAGAGAAAATGATTGCTATTGCAATTTTCTCCTTTGCCCTTGATGTTTTCAAAAGCCTTCCTCTACAGAGTTATGAAAAACCCTGCTGACAGATTAAAAATGGATTTTGCTACCCCTAAATAGGTACTTTTTTTGATAAAGATGGCATACCATGACTGCGTGGGTGTCAACATAGCTAAACTGTGATACATCCCGGTAGATATCGAACTTTCTGTATCGGGCTCGAGCAGCAGGTGGCAACTTCCGATCACCTTGTAGGACATTTTTGGGCTGAAAATTGGGTGGAGCCTGCATGTTTGCTCTTTCGGGCTTCTATAGGTCTTCTTCAACCTGAAAAAAGATGGTTCAAAATACATTTGAGCCGACCTCTTACAAAAGGGCACATAACTCTTCACCAGAAGACAAAATTTTACTCGTCAAAATTGAAAGATTTTGCAGACAAAAAAATGAAAGTGACTGAAAATTTGAAATAGGTTTGGGAAGGAAAGAAAACATTGTGGGAAAAGGAGAAAATGCTGGTTACCTCTATAATAGGTTTTTTTTTTGGAAAATGCTAGCCATCATCATAAATTTTCTTTCTTTTTTAGCATATTTGTATAGCAAATCTGCTTAATACTTTGATCAAACTGGCTAATGTCAAAGGTTCAGATACCATGATAATACACATCTTAAATGTTTAACCCATTACCACACGATCCCTACTTTTGACGCCCCTGAGAAAGAAGCCTTTTGAAAACACTCTGGGAAAAGGAGAAAATGCTGGTAACCAGCATTTTCTCCTTTTCCCACAGTGTTTTCTACCCTTCCCAGAACAAATTTCTATTTTTTAGTCACCTTTATTTTGTATTTTGTCGTCTGCAAATGATGCTTTCATTTTGGACCAGTCTAAAATTTTCTCGTGTGGTAAAGAGTCAAGCCCCTCCCTGGAAGTGTTTTATGATCTTAAGGAAATTGATTACAGAACACATTGTGAGTAAAGGAGAAAATGCTAATAACCAGCATTTTCTCCTTTTCCCACAATGATTCCTATCCTTTCAAAGACAAATCCCATCATTTGAGGCACATTAACCCTTTACCCCATAAGGCATTTCTATGGTATCTCTAATTGACCCTAAATAACAGCAAGGATGAAGCTGTTACTTATGAGTATATGACACTTTTTATAGCATAGAAAACATTGTGGCAAAAGGTGAAATTGCTCGTCACCAGCAATTTCACCTTTTGCCACGATGTTTTCCAAAGGCTCCTACAAGTAATGCGTAGAAATGAGCATCTATGGAGTAAAGGGTTAAGTATGTCATATGCAAATGCTTTCAATTTGGACAAGTGTAAAACTTTGTCATCTGGTACAGAGTTTCCGAAAAAAAAGCCACAATGGGTTGCTCATACTGAAAAATGTGAATCTGGTGTGGGTGAATCATGCCCAGTTATAAATTGTCTTTTTCCTGTCATTATAGAAGCTTGTATGAGCCTTTGATATTCTGTATATTGCCATATTATATTAAATGAGGTAGAAACTCTCTGCAATATTAAACAAGGGCACTGCATGTGGGTGTAAACATTCGGCCACAAATGCTTGATTTTCAGTGAAGATTTCATGACAATAAAGGGGCATAACTGTGTATACATTGTGATGGTAACCTGCCCCCAGCCCCGCACCCCCCACCCCCCCATTGTATGAGTTTCCTTTTTGATCATTCACTCTTTACCACACAACAAAATGTTAGACCAGTCCAAATTGAAAGCATTCGCAGATGACAAAAAAAAAATGTGACTGAAAAATTGAAACTTGGTTTGGAAAGGGAAGAAAACATTGTGGGAAAAGGAGAAAATGCTGGTTACCAGCATTTTCTCTCTTTCCCACAATGTTTTCAAAAGGTTTCTTTCTCAGGGTCGTTAAAGCTTGGGATTGTGTGGTAAAGAGTTAACAAGAGCACTGCATGTGGGTGTAAATATTAGGCCGCAAGTGCTTGATTTTCAGTGAAAATTTCATGTCAATAAAGGGGCATAACTGTGCATACAATATTTTGATGGTAACAGTGCCCCCTATTGTATGGGTTTCCTTTTCGATCATTAACAACTTGTCAAAGTTTGAAGTAAATACCCTTATTACAGAAATGTTATAAAATGTTAAAGCTTTTGCACAACTTTGATGATAATTATTAAGACACCATTGCTATTACACTAACGTTGTCATTTCTTCAAAAACAGCCAAGTTAACCCATTACCACACAATCCCTACCTCTGACGCCCCTGAGAAAGAAGCCTTTTGAAAACATTATGGGAAAAGGAGAAAATGCTGGTAACCAGCATTTTCTCCTTTTCCCACAATGTTTTCTACCCTTCACAAAACAAATTTCAAATTTTCAGTCACATTTATTTCGTCGTCTGCAAATGCTTTCAATTTGGACCAGTCTAAAACATTGTCGTTTGGTAATGGGTTAATAACTTAGGAACAATAATTAATCGTTATCCCTTTACTACATAGATACTCATTTCTACACATTGCTTGTAGTCAAACTGAAGGAAAGCTGAAGCTGCAGCCGCAAACAGATATGGTACATGCTCTGGGAAAAGGGAGCTTGATGCATCTCATTGATGTAATATCCATCGCGAGTCATCGTATACCAGTAATAATGGGTCTGTCAAGTCTGTCCTGTCTAACAGCTGACTGAATCATGTGGTAGAATGTTCCTTGGACCTTCATGATGAGCAAAAAATATGACACTTGTAAGCTTGCACAGATTTGCACAGGCAGAAAATTGGGTTTGAAAAGTTTCCCAGTTGTATTGATTTAGATCCATGAACGTTAAGTCTAGAAAAGATAAAAAGGGAAAACTGGCTTGGTTAAAGCAGTACAATAACACTCTTTTTCAATCAAAGCAAATTTTGTAGGATAATATTATTGTGGGAATAGCTGTTTTCTATCAGGGGTCTACTATATTAAGTTATTTCAGAAATGCACCATGCTCTGATTAAAGGGGGCTTCATGACTCTCCAAGATGGATGATAATAAACAAAAATCATTGCATAATCATGGATTCTTAACATAGCTCCAGATAGAGAGATTTTGATTTCATAATTGAAATTATTCATTATTCTCAACTAAACCCTATGTTGTGGGTTCTCATTAGAATCGTCTCGTCGAGACGATTCTAATGACTACCCACAACATAGGGTTTGGAAGAGAATTATTTAGAATACCATCACTCCCTCTTATCTGGAGCATTGCTTACTATCTGAGTTATCTAAATCTGACTGAATTATGTGACACACTAGTCCCTTGACATGCCAGAATTTAACCAACTGCAAAAAGTATCGATCCATGTCGGAGTCTGCGCAATCCGCGGCGCAGGCTGACATGTACGAAACTTTTGGCAGATGCATTTAGGCCCCTTTTCAAAGAGCATGGCTCAAAGTTTGACAAACTGCAAAAAATATTGATTCATGTCAGTCTGCGCAGGCTGACATGAATCGAAACTTTTTACAGATGCATTAACTCATTACCACACAACTGCCTACTATTGATGCCCCTCAGTGACAAAGAAACCTTTTGAAAACACTGTAGGAAAAGGAGAAAATGCTGGTAACCAGCATTTTCTCCTTTTCCCACAGTGTTTTCTTGTAACCCTTCCCAGAACAAATTTCAATTTTTCAGTCACCTTTATTTTGTCGTCTGCAAATGCTTTCAATTTGAACAAGTCTAAAATTTTGTCCTGTGGTAAAGAGTTAAGACACCTTTTCACAGGGCATGGCTCAAATATATTTTGTTCATTTTGCTATCCCTTTCAAAGATTTCATGAAGTGTGAGATTTGTATGTACTTTGGGGCAAGATGATCGATGGACTATTGATCCAGCCATCAATGGAATGTTGCCATTTTCAGTTTGCATGGCTCTGACATTTTGCAAGATGAATATTAGAGGACTTTATTGAATTTCATCAGCATATCATGTTTCAGCCGCTAGCCACATTATATCCGGTGTGGCGCACCACTAGTGAGAAGTTTTTGACATGATAACAATAGTTTTGCCACCTCACTGACTTGTGTGGATAGTTAAGATCAAGATCAGATTGCAGATCTGACGTGGTCTGATCTTAACCCCTTGACTTTACTAACAAGAAATTTTTAGAGTTGTGCAAATTTGAAGCATAAAAAAAATTGCATACGACAATAAATGAGACAGAATATTTTAACTTTGTTTTGGATTAGGTAGAAAAAATAGTGGAAAAAGGAGAAAATGCTGGTTACCAGCTTTTCTTACAATATTTTCAAAAGGATTATTCTTCAGGGTGGTTAAAACATGGAATCTTGCCCTTGTGGAAAGAGAAGGTCAAGATCAGAATGCAGAACATACAGTCTGATCTTAAACCTACACTGCAATGGTAACAGGTAAACAGCAGTTTCTCCTTTTCCCACAATCTTTTCTACCCTATATTTTGAAGAACATCAATTTTGTTGCCTGCAAATGCTTTCAGTTTGTTTGAGTCCATTATGTTGCTGTTTTTAACCCTATACCCCATAAGGCATTTCTATGACATCTCTAATTGACCCTAAATAACAGCAAGGATGAAGCCGTTTCTCATGTGTAAATGACACTTTTTTATAGCATAAAAAACATTGTGCCAAAGGTGAAATTGCTTGTCTGTAGTACATCAATTTCAGTCATTGTATGATGGCAGTAACTCGCCTTGCATTATTATTCCAGTTTTGTATCCAGGGTTTCCCCAGAAAGTTTTCATTTTTTGCCGCATCAAATGCACCAGCTAAATAAAATTGGGGCCAGTAGGAGCCAACTGAGGTAGTCACATGGTGCATTAGACACTCCAGATTATTGGTCCATGTTACATCGCTGGAAAAGGAGAAAATGGTGATAAAACCTGCATTTTCTCCTTTTTCCACAATGTTTTCACAAATCCTCTTTCTGTTAGTCGTAATAAGTCAGAATTATGATGGAAAGAGTTAAGCAAAGCAGAGACAGTGCAAATAAAAGATCAGACTGCACGTTTTAAATCAGTCTTTCAAGTCAGGGCTTTGAACTGCATTGCCAAAGAACATTGCTTCTTGCTCAATAACATTGTAGATGAAGCCGCCAGTGGGAATGAAACTTTGACTTCCTGATTACAAATCCACAATATTGACTACTATGCCATGGATGACCCCCCCCCCCCCAAACAGCTACTTCATCTTAGTCACTGTCATCTTGGTTATAAAATTATTTCCATTGACATGTATATAATTATTATATTTCACAGCTCCAAAACCCTTTACCATATGATCTCAAGTTTTAACAACACTAAGAAAGGAAGCTTTTGAAAACATTTTTGGAAAAGGAGAAAATGCTGATTAGTTTTCTCCCATTTCAACAATGTTTTCTACACTTCCAAGAAACATTCCTCCATTTGAGCCACCTGTAATATGTTGTCTACAAATATTTTGAATTTGGACAACTCTAAAATTTTGTTGCTCTGGTAAAAAGATGGAGATGATATATACATATTTTTAGTCACAATACAAAACCAACCTTGAGCAATGTCGAGGTCACTTTGAGTATTTCTCGGACAAAATCAAACAACTGCTTCAACCCTTCATCACCACACAATCCTTTGTTTTAACAAATTTAAGGACAAAGGCCTTTTGAAAACATTGTGAGAAAAGGAGAAAATGCTGGTAGCCAGCATTTTCTCCTTCTTCCACAATGCTTTCCATCCGTTCAAAGATGAATCCCATCAATTGAGACCCATCCACCTTGTTGCCTGCAGTTGCAAATATAATGACAGATACTAAATTCTTGTTATCCCCTACCGAAGGCGGAGGGATGTAGTTTTTGCATTTTCCGTCCGTCCATGTATCTGTACAAGTGAATATCTCCGATACCATTGGACGGAATTTCGTGAAACTTTATACATTTGCACAATAACCCATTCTGCAGATACATTTTTTTTAGCTTTTTTGATTCGATGCAAAATGGCCGACTGGAAGGTCTCTTTCCATCCCATTGATGACACCAGATTAGTTTTTGTGGACAGCAGATCAAGATCAGACTGCACAGAACATGCAGTCTGATCTCTGATCAACATTGTCCACTTACTGTCGCTTAATCTAGTAGTGAAACTGTATTTACAGCCATTTACAAAATGCAGTTCATTTATTTAACACATCACCACAAAATCCCTACATTTGACGCCCCTGAGAGAGAAGCCTCTAGAAAACATTGTGGGAAAAGGAGAAAATGCTGGTAACCAGCATTTTCTCCTTTTCCCACAATGTTTTCTACCCTTTACAAAACAAATTTCAAGTTTTCAGTCACTTTTATTTCATTGTCTGCAATTGCTTTCAATTCTGACCAGTCTAAAATATTGTCATTAAATGGTAATGGGTTAAAAGTGGAAGAGTAAACAGTACCTGGCAACCACTCCCTACAGAGGTGCAACATCATGATGGAAAAGGGATGTAATTAAGGCTCTTTCTGCAGATAGATATGTCTTGGGATAGGCTTATCTATCCACCTGCCTGTACTTTTCAATATAACTACATTAACCTTTCAGAAATATTTTCACACATACCAATTTAAAGGGAACCTATCACTCAAGAGTGTGCAAGAGAGGCATTTTGGCCCTAATTGCTCACCTGCAAAATTTCACAATATGGGCACAGTTTAACCCTTTACCAAAAAAAATCTGGGGTTTTTAATATCCTGAGAGAAAAGCCTTCTTAGAACATTGTGGGAAAAAGAGAAAATGCTGGTAACCAGCATTTTCTCTTTTTCCCACAATATTTTCTACACTTCCAAAAACAAAATTTTGAGTCAATCTGCAAATAGTTCCAATTGGAACTAGTCTAAAATCATGTTGTTTTGTAAAGAGTTAAGGTAGTGGAACTGTAATACTTTCAGTGCAGCATGGCATAAATTTTCTTGACAGTTGATAAAGACAGATTTATACAGATATAATACTTTTGCACATTTTCAACAGACCAGAAATTCCTTTGATGTCTATCTTCAAATTGTTTGTTCATACTTTTATTAGTTTCCAGAAAAGGGAGGTAATTATCATATCGCTTTGTAATGAGAATATAGTGGTTTTAGATTTATAAATGATAATTCCAGGACGGACAAAAATGAAAAAATGGGTAGGTGAAAGCAGTACAATAATACTCATTTGTAATCTTGGCTAATTTTGTAGGATAATAATGTAGTGGAAGTAGCTGTTTTCTATTACGGGTCCACTACGTTAAGGAAAAAAAAATCCATGCATGTATCAACTCAGCAAGTTCTTTCACTGTTTACCAGATGAGAACTTTTAGACATATCCAAACTGCCAGTATTCCCAGAAAACGAATGTAATTTGGCTTAAATGATTTGACCCGTCTTTTCAAGGATTATACAAAGCATTGTGTGAATATATGAAACAAGAGGGCCATGGTAGATTGAAATTGCTCACCAGAACCACATATATATTTTGTTTGGCCTAATAGAGCTTATACATGCCAAAAATTACTCAGCCCATGCTACTGCAAAGCTGAAATTGGTCCCCAAAACTTCAAGTGGTGAGAGGCGGATGAATAATCATAAAATCTTTGATAGAATGTCCTTGTAAACCCATAACCCAATGAAATATTACAGTTGTACAAAGTAACCCTTTACCACACAATGACGACTTTTGCACAGCCTTTGGAAAGAAGCCTTTTGAAAACATTGTGGGAAAAGGAGAAAATGCTGGTAACCAGCATTTTCTCCTTTTCCCACAATGCTTTCTACCCCATCAACTAGCGATTGCACCATTTGAGCCACACGGAAATTGTCGTCGGCAAATGCTTTCAGTTTGGATGGGGCTCAAATTTTGTCTTCTGGTAAAGGGTTGAAAGCATTGGAAGATGGCAAAAATCAATGTAGCTCAAACGATGTTGATTGTTGATTGACTGATTGATTGTATGGTTTTTAACACCCTTTTCAACATTACTTCATATATATTGTGGCAGCCAGTGCACCTATCCATGCATCCCTGGAGTCTCTTTTACCAGTACTCTGCACATCTCTCTTTCCAAGCCACAGGCTGCTTTCCCACATAACCATCATCAAAACAATGGTCAGCGGAATGAGGAATGAATTCTGTGTGAATGAATGAGGAATGAATTCTGTACAGTCACACTGACTATCGTCAATTTTCAGAAAGAAATTGGCCAAGCTAGCCCTGGATCAAACCCACAACCCTGTTACCAACACTTACAGCTGGGCTAAAAAGATAATTTGTGCTTTGAAATGGGAGAAAACATAGTGGGAACAGCAGAAAATGCAGAGTATCAGCACTTTTTTGATTTCCCAAAGTGTTTTTATAAGTCTTTACCACACAATATCGACTTTTAACAACCCTGAGAAAGAAGCCTATAGAAAACATTGTGGGAAAAGGAGAAAATGCTGGTAACCAGCATTTTCTCCTTTTCCCACAACATTTTCTACTCTAACAAAGTCAGAAATCATCATTTGTGCAGATACTTTGAATTTGGTCTTGTTCAAATATTTGTTGTTTGGCAAAGAGTTTGAAGTCTTAAAATTACATCTCGGTTGTTAAAATTCTGATCATCTTGTAAAGTGTTTACAGATTTCCACAAAAGTTTCTAAAATACCAGCCACTTTGTTAAAGTACAGCACCATTGTGAAGAAAGGGCCAAAATGACGAAACGGAACAATAACAGGAAATAAACTCTTCAGAACTCGGCCACTTTTTACACCCCCTCTCTGACAGCATAATCATCAACCTTGACTTCAATTCTTCAATTCTGCTACATTCCATTTTCATGGCTCTTATCTAGCTAACATTTAGTAAAACCCTTCAACAAACAATCTTTTGTTTTAACCCTTTACCAGACGACAAATTTTTGGCCTTGTCCAAATTGGAAACATTTATAGATGACAATTTCAATGTGGCTCAAAAGGTACAGTTTTTCTCTGATAGGGTAGAAAGCATTCAGGGGAAAGGAGGAAATGCTGGTTACCAGCATTTTCTCCTTTTCCCACAATGTTTTCAAAAGGCTCTTTTCCCAGGTTCATGAAATGTGGGTACTGTGCAGTAAAGGGTTAGGATTGAAAGTGTATAATTTTAGGCTTCCAACAGCATTGTGGGAAAATTATTTGTATTGTATTTTATGCCATCTTGAGCTCGTTGTCTGCGCATGTCATATTCTTCGAATACAGGCCCAGATCATATTACAGCCATCAAAAAGTATTGATTCAGGTCAGCCTGCGCAGTCTGACTGACCTGGGCCAAATCTTTTTGCTATCCGCCAATTGTCTGCATATCCAAGGACCATTTTACCTTATGACTCAGTCTGTTGTTCGACACACTTTATGGATCTATGGTCAGAGCTCCACTTAAGAAGGAGTAATGATGTTCTAAATCCATTATTTCTCTTCTAAACCCTATGTTGTGGGTACTCATTAGAATTGTCTCATACAGACGATTGTAATGAGTACCCACAACATAGGGTTTAGAGGCGGATAGTTAATATCTTCAATATTGAAATCACAATCACTCCCCCACCTGGAGCTCAGTCTGTATGGTCATATGATGACTTGGTTGGTATCATGCATCAGGGAGATGCATTAATCCTTTACTCCACAGATACTCATTTCTACTCATTGCTTGTAGGAGCCTTAATGGAAAACATTGAGGCAAAAGGTGAAATTGCTCATGACGAGCAATTTCACCTTTTGCCACAATGTTTTCTAGGCTATCAAACCGTGTCATATACATGTAAGAAACAGCTTCATCCTTGCTGTTATTTAGGGTCAATAAGAGATACCATGCCTTATGGGATAAAGGGTTAAGCCCCCCTTTTGCAAAAGCATGGCTCATTTATAAATTTGCCTGGATCCATCGTCTAACTGAAAACCTTTTAGAAAGATTGTGTTATCTTGACTATCACCATTGTATCATACATCTCAGCCGAAATAAATTGATTCATCTATTATTATATCTCATCCTAACAACTTTATAGGCCCGCTTCAAGGTAACCCAGACATTAATCTAACCCTTAGTGTAATAAATAAACTATCAGACATTCTCAGCCAAGAAATAAGACAAAAATGACTGCAATTTCATGGTTGCTTTCAGAGCTCCAAATAGAGGGAGTGATTTAAATTTCAAAATTGAAAATATTCATTATTCTCAACTAAACCCTATGTTGTGGGTACTCATTAGAATCCTCTTGTCGAGACAATTCTAACGAGTACCTACAACATAAGGTTTGGAAGAGAAATAATGGATTTAGAATACCATCACTGCCACAGTGAGTAATCTGGAGCTTTTGTCTACAGTATTTTAGCACATGATTTGATTTTGAATGAATGGTGTTTTACACCTCTTTTAAGATAGTTTCAGTTATGTAACTGTGACAGCTCACATATCTATGTATTCCCTGGGTTTTCTCAGTACCAGGCTAGAGCTCTATAGTATCTTATCTAAGGCAGGCATGAAGCTGAGGCCCAAAGGAAAAAATCTTAACAAGAGGGCCATGATGGCCCTGAAATCGCTCACCTGAGTTTATTGACCAAACATGCACCATCTAGTTTCCCAGTGACCTAGTTTTTTATCAGACATTACCCATCATCAAACACTTTTGAGATATCAATAAGACAAACATTCTGGCCAAGTTTCATGAGTATTGGACTGAAAATGTGGCCTCTACAGTGTACAAAAGGTTTTTCTAAGATTTCATCAAGTGACCTAGTTTTGGACCCGACAATTACCCATTATCAAACTCTTTTGAGACATCACCAAAACAAACATTCTGACCAAGTTTGAAGAATATCAGGCAGAAAATGTAGCCTCTAGAGTGTACACAAGGTTTTTCTAATATTTGACCCATTGACCTAGTTTTTGACTCCACATGACCCATTTTCAATCTCATTCAAGGTATCACCAGGACAAATATAATGAACAAGTTTTAGGAGTATCAGACTGAAAATGTGTCCTCCAGAGCATACAAAAGGTGTTTATAACATTTGACCTATTGACCCAGTTTTTGACCCAACATGACCCATTTTCAAACTCATCCAAGATATTATAAAGGCAAACATTCTGACTAATTTTCAAGAGTGTTGGACTGAAAATGTGGCATCCAGAGCATATACAAGGTTTTTCTAAGATTTGACCTGGTGACCTAGTTTTTAACCCCCAATGACCCATTTTCAAACCTGTCTGAGATATAATCAAGACAAACATTCTGACCAACTTACAAGAGTTTCGGACTGAAAATGTGGCCTTTAGAGCCTACAAAAGGTTTTTCTAACATTTGACCTAGTGACCTAGTTTTTGACCCCACATGACCCATTTTCGATCTTGTCCGAGATATCATCCAGACAAATATCCTGACCAACTTTCATGAGTATCCAACTGAAAATGTGGCCTCTAGAGCGTACAAAAGGTTTTTCTAAGATTTGACCTAGTGACCTAGTTTTTGACCCCACGTGACCCATTTTCGAACTCATCCGAGATATCATCCAGACAAACATCCTGACCAACTTTCATGAGTATCCATCTGGAAATGTGGCCTCTAGAGCGTACAAAAGGTTTTTCTAAGATTTGACCTAGTGACCTAGTTTTTGACCCCACGTGACCCATTTTCAAACTCGTCCGAGATATCATCCAGACAAACATCCTGACCAACTTTCATGAGTATCCGACTGAAAATATGGCCTCTAGAGCGTACAAAAGGTTTTTCTAAGATTTGACCTGGTGACCTAGTTTTTGACCCCACGTGACCCATTTTTGGAACTCGTCCGAGATATCATCCAGACAAACATCCTGACCAACTTTCATGAGTATCCGACTGAAAATGTGGCCTCTAGAGCGTACAAAAGGTTTTTCTAAGATTTGACCTGGTGACCTAGTTTTTGACCCCACGTGACCCATTTTCGAACTCGTCCGAGATATCATCCAGACAAACATCCTGACCAACTTTCATGAGTATCCGACTGAAAATGTGGCCTCTAGAGCGTACAAAAGGTTTTTCTAAGATTTGACCTGGTGACCTAGTTTTTGACCCCACGTGACCCATTATCGAACTCGTCCGAGATATCATCCAGACAAACATCCTGACCAACTTTCATGAGTATCCGACTGAAAATGTGGCCTCTAGAGCGTACACAAGGTTTTTCTAAGATTTGACCTGGTGACCTAGTTTTTGACCCCACGTGACCCATTTTCGAACTCGTCCGAGATATCATCCAGACAAACATCCTGACCAACTTTCATGAGTATCCGACTGAAAATGTGGCCTCTAGAGCGTACAAAAGGTTTTTCTAAGATTTGACCTGGTGACCTAGTTTTTGACCCCACGTGACCCATTTTCGAACTCGTCCGAGATATCATCCAGACAAACATCCTGACCAACTTTCATGAGTATCCGACTGAAAATGTGGCCTCTAGAGCGTACACAAGGTTTTTCTAAGATTTGACCTGGTGACCTAGTTTTTGACCCCACGTGACCCATTTTCGAACTCGTCCGAGATATCATCGAGACAAACATCCTGACCAACTTTCATGAGTATCCGACTCAAAATGTGGCCTCTAGAGTGTACACAAGGTTTTTCTAAGATTTGACCTAGTGACCTAGTTTTTGACCCCACATGACCCATTTTCGAACTCGTCCGAGATTTCATCGAGACAAACATCCTGACCAATTTTCATGAGTATCCGACTAAAACTGTGGCCTCTAGAGCGTACACAAGGTAAAAAGTTGACGACGGACGACGCACGACGCACGACGCACGACGGACGACGGACGACGGACGCCGGACACAGCACGATCACAATAGCTCACCATGAGCACTTCGTGCTCAGGTGAGCTAAAAATGGATCGACTTTTCCACACTCTGCAAACCTGAATGCCTCCATTTTGAAGGAAGAATTCTCCAGTTTTGGAGGAAGAGCTCTCCTCAATGGAGTTGCTATATATACACAATAGCCGTGCGTTTTTTACCAAAGAGTGGGTCCCATCATTTTTAAACCTCACCCCCTACGATCCCTATTAGTCTTCCGAAAAATTGGAAATAACCCAAAAATTGGAAATATCTCATGCCTGCTAAGGACACTCCCATGAAAAACCCATGGATCCATTGCGGCTTGAAACTGAGGCCACCCAGTCATGTGTCATACACTGAACCACCGAGCCACACAGGATCCCAGCATATCAGCAAAGCAGACACTATAGATCAAAGATAAGGCTGCACATTTTGTACAGCTCAGTCTTGATCTACACTAGCCACAAGGGCAACTATATGTGATATGTGAAATGTGTAGTTGTGAAAGGCACTGTAAAAAAGTGCTACCTGATGCAGCCATTCTTATCCCAGAATGCACATCAACATATCAAGTCGTCTAGACACCAAAGCAAAAGTGATTCAAACTCCAATACAAGATACAGACAGACAGGTCACATTTGTAACATTTCAATTATTTCTCATTTATAAACAAAGGTCATGGTAAGTTCAAATTTCTACTCTATATATTGATACCTTTCTTTAAAGAGGCAATAATACTCATTTTAAGCCAGTTTTAACTCATTTTGTTTTTATTTTATCAAAATATAGTCATTCTTATATATCTATGCCAAATATTGCGCCCGACGGTTGCAAGGTTGCTTAAATTACGCCTGATAGAAAATGCATTTCGCGGACTTGCGGCCTTCAATGTAAACCCTGGTCGTTTCCGAATTTTGAATCGAAGATTTTCGATATCCGTTATACACTCGGGTAGATTCGTATGATGATCATGCATTCTGTAACGTGACTGTATCCGACTCTAGGCGGAAACCAACGTTAAATTTCCGTGAGTCACCGCCATTGTTAATTACAGCTTCGATCGTCAGCCAGTTTTTTTCTGGCCAATTTTCGGCTTTTCACACAAACCCGTGTTTCTTTTTTCATTTATACGATATATGTCAGTAATTTATCCTTGCGTACACAAAGAACAGATTTCTGTACCATTCTATTTTTCTTTTCGAAATTAACAGCGTGTCTGCTCACCGGCTGTAGATAGGCATCTTTAAAGGCATATTTGCTGCTAAAAGTAAACAATGTGGTGTTCAAATGCATTTAAATTTAAATCATACCAATTAAAAGTATGGAAAGCGCTGTGAAGACAACAATCTGTTGTTTGTATGGGTTCATCCAAGAAATAGTTGCTGGACGAAAATGAATGCTTAAACCAAGTAAAAAGTAATCAAAAGATAGAGTGACCTGGCAATATTTTTGCAAGCCAAGGCTGACGATTAACTAGGCTACTCTACCCTTGGCGAATCGAGCTTGATTTTTTTCATTCCCCCATACGCTTTTTCATTGGATGCAGCCAGCTCTAACTGCAACGAATAAAATCGCTCATAGCATTTCATCTTTGATAAAAATACAATAAGGTCGCGACCTTTCAAATAGAAGGTAAACATGGAAACCCATGTGGATGTCTGCTTATCGCTTCATGGTGAATAATTGTATTCGTAAGTTGTTTGTAACATGATATTTCATTGGCTTTCAGAAATATTATGTAAAGGGGGGTAATAACCAGCATCCAATAGAGGGCACATTGCAGGAATCTCGAAATCAGGCTCAATCAGCCAAGGTAAGATCCACGTAGTGTTCGTACTCTTGGCTCGTGAAGATGCCCAAAGACTAACAGTTGAACCAGCCATAAAACAACTGTCTGTCATCTTTTCAGTAATTTCCACCTCTGTACATACCATTACTTTACATTAAAAAACAGCTATCAAAAGAAGATTGAAAACAATGTTGGAAAAGGAGAAAATGCTGGTTTCCAGCATTTTCTCCTGTGGTTACCAGCATTTTCTCCTTTTCTCACAATGTTTTCAAAAGCCTTTTTCGTCAAGGTCACCCGATTTTTAAGCAAAGGTTTAAGGGTGACCCATAGGGCCAGACAGAGAATATCAAAGGTTGCTACAGATTTGATCTTTATGTAGCAAAGAAGTTCTAAACAACCATCATTTGAGATCTACTGAAGATGTTCACCTTTAACCCTTTCCCAGGGATTGTTTGGTAAAGGATTAACCCATTACCACACAATCCCTACTTTTGACGCCCCTGAGAAAGAAGCCTTTAGAAAACATTGTCGAAAAAGGAGAAAATGCTGGTAACCAGCATTAATTTTTCTCCTTTTCCCACGATGTTTTCTACCCTTCCCAAAACAAATTTCAAATTTTTGGTCATTTTTCAGAAGAATTTGATATCCTTAAAACTTGGCATTGTTTGGTAAAGGGTTAATTCTTTACCACATAATCCCGAGTTTTAACAACCATGACGAAAAAATGCTTTTGAAAACATTGCGAGAAAAGGAGAAAATGCTTTCTACGGCCTTCCCAAAACAAGCTCCATTTTTGAAGTATTGTGTATTTTGTCGGCTGCAAATGCTTTGAATTTGGACAGAGCTAATGTTTATCCTATGGTAAAGAGTTAACTCGATACCAAACGACAAAATATTAGACTGGTCCAAATTCAAAGCATTTGTAGACAACAAAATAGTTGCCAAAAATTTAAACTTGGTGAGGGATGGATAGAAAATGTTGGAAAAGGAGAAAATGCTGGTTATCAGCATTTTCTCCTTTTCCAACAATGTTTTCTAAAGGCTGCTTTTTCAGGGTCGTCAAAACTCGGGATTGTGTGGTACAGGGTTATAAGCAACAAATGAAGTTCTATTTTTAACCAGAAGCTACATCATTCTTCATAAAAATATTGACAAACCTGTCAGTATAAATTCCCTTATTACAGCAGTAAAAATATTCCAGAGAAGGAAAATATGCTGATCTTCTCACCCCGCCAATATAACTTACACACTCCCACACAAATTTTATCCCCTTTATGTATTTTGCATAAACATCTATTCCTTTAAACTGATACTGTACGCGGTATTAAAACACCTCCCTTCTTCTCCGCCACTACGAAAAAGCCACAAAGCATGCATAAAAAGGTATGTGTTAGTCAGAGGGAAAAATCGAGTGATCAGCGAAATTTACATCTGCCTCTGCCTTGTATAATGATCAATGACAGTATAATGTGGAGAGGTAGCTGGTCGGTTTATCAGTGGTTTCGACTTTTTACCTTTCAATTTTATGTACTCAGTTTATTTCAATACCTGGCAGGGAATATTTCTGCTTCAAAAAGGTATAACCCTTGACCCAAAAATCAGTTATTTACAGGTCCCCCCCCCCCCCAAAAAAAAAGACATTTGATAGCATTGGGGGAAAAGGAGCAATTTAATGCTGGTACAAAACATTTCTTGTATTTCCTGAAATGATTTTCCTACCCTTCTATACACAAATTAATTTATCAAAACACACTATTATAAAAGTGTAGAAATATCAAATCTACAGTTTGGCTGCAGAGGCAATTATACTCATAAAAGTCACTTAAACATTTTACTACATAATGATAACTTTTGATGACCCTTTTGTAAAAGCCTTCTGAAAATATTTTGGGAAAATGAGAAAATGCTGATTACCAGCATTTTCTCCTTTTCCCACAATGTTTTCTACCCTTCCCGTTGGGAAGGGTAATTAATTAATTAATTAATTAAATTTCAATTTTTCAGTCACATTTATTATTGTCATCTGCAAATACATGTACTTTCAATTTGGATCAGTCTATAAATTTATCGTTTGGTATTGAGTTGAGAAGTTAACTTTACCGAAAATAAAAATATACTTTGACTTGCCCAAATTGGCAGCATTTAAAGACAACTGATTGAATGTGGGTAATGAAATACTAAAGTATGGTTCTTCAAGAGGTAAAAACATTGTGGTAAATAGAGAAATAGCAAGTTACCAGTATTTTCTCCTTTTTTCAGAATATTTTTGCAATAGCCTTCTTCCTAAGGATCCTTAATCTTTTGGCCATTAATTAGTGCGACTTTCTGACCTTTTGCAGACAGTGTAGATCAAGATCTGACTGCACAGAATGTGCAATCTGATCTTGAATCTACACCGTCTGGTAAGGTGATATTATTCCCACAAACTAATTAATTTTGAAATAGCAATATTAATTTGGGGTTTTTTACAATTTAAATGTAACATTTTATTTTAGTTATTTAGCAGAATAAAGTTTAAAACCCAAGATTGTATGGTAAAGGGTAAAAAAAAATTCGTTTCCTCATTTTTCTGTTCAAAAAACAAGAAAATGTTTCACAGAAATTTACAAGGATAGCAGATTCAACTAAAAAGGAAGGAACTCTAGTTCATTACAGAGTGTTTTCTAGACTTTCTAGATCAAAAAAAAAATTCCAAGAACTAGCCCTGAGACAGAAATAAGTTCGAGTAACTAGGTTTGTTTATTGTACGCAGACTTATGATTCATGCCACAGCAATTTTATACAAACCCCCATCCACCATGTACTATAATTGATACATCATAAAGGTTGATAAAGTACTTTGCTATTTGATATACTTTTACTACAATGGACTCTTTCTCTTGTGTTTAAAGGGACCTATTCTCTTTTTTTTTAACAACCTCATTAAACATAAAAAAAAAATGTTTATCATTGAATTGTAGTTGTAGCGGTCAAAAGTAAATAATGAGTGTGGCAATCATAGTATTTAAGAGTACATGATTGTGTAGAAATTATTATGGAGTTCCCCATCTGTTCTTTCAATTGGTCCCTTCAAGTGTTAGTCCCTGGTAGAATAATTAATTCTAAAACTTGGTGAAAACTTTCCAGGTTGCTCAATATTTTCTTTACTTTTTACCTGTTTATGAAATATGAATATTTTTTCAAAAGACTAACACTTGGACTTAACACAATATTTAATTGTGGTCATAAGAATATCCATACAATAATTGGTATGAATTTCAGTCAAAAACACAATCATAAGTGTAAACTGCTTGACTAAAAAAGTGTTTGCATGTACCAATGTTTTAAATAGAATATTTTTTTTAACTTTCACTGACAAAAATACCTTGAGTCATATCTTTAAGTTATTGCTTTTAAACTCTCCCACATAATCTTTGTAAACATGGACTCTTTTCAAGATGAGACCACCTTGTAGAGCTAAATTTCTTTACTTTCTCATGCAGACATTAGGTAGATCAAGATTAGACTGCAGAAAGCAATAATAAAGGGAACTAAAGCACTTTTTTCGCATATTTTTTTCACATTACCACATAATCCCTACTTTTGATGATCAGAAGAAAGAAGTCTTTAGAAAACATTGCGGGAAAAGGAAACAAGGGGGCCATGATGGCCCTGAAATTGCTCACCTGAGTCTTTTGACTAAACATGAACCATTTTCAATCTAGTTTCTCATTGACCTAGTATTCTATCAGACATTACCCATTATCAAACACTTTTGAGATATCAAAAATAAGACAAACATACAAAACATTTTTCTAAGATTTGGCCAAGTGATCTAGTTTTGGACCTAACAATTACCCATTATCAAACTCTTTTGAGACATCACCAAAACAAACATTCTGACCAACTTTGAAGAGTATCAGGCAGAAAATGTGGCCTCTAAGAGTGTACACAAGGTTTTTCTAATATTTGACCCAGTGACCTAGTTTTTAACTTCACATGACCCATTTTCAAACTCATTCAAGGTATCACCAAGACAAATATTAAGTTTCAGGAGTATCAGACTGAAAATGTGTCCTCCAGAGCATACAGAAGGTTTTATAACATTTGACCTATTGACCTATTTTTGACCTAACATGACCCATTTTCAAACTCATCCAAGATATCATTATGGCAAACATTCTGACCAATTTTCAAGAGTGTTGGACAGAAAATGTGGCATCCAGAACGTATACAAGGTTTTTCTAAGATGTGACCTGGTAACCTAGTTTTTGACCCAACATGACCCATTTCCAAACTCGTCCGAGATATCATCAAGACAAACATTCTGACAAACTTTCTTGAGTTTTGGACTGAAAATGTGGCCTCTAGAGCGTACACAAGGTTTTTCTAACATTTGACCTGGTGACCTAGTTTTTGACCCGACATGACCCATTTTCAAACTCATCCAAGATACCATCAAGACAAACATTCTGACCACCCTTCAAGAGTTTTGGACTGAAAATGTGGCCTCTAGAGTATACACAAGGTTTTTCTAAGATTTGACCTAGTGACCTAGTTTTTAACCCAACATGACCCATTTTCAAACTTGTCCGATATATCACTGAGACAAACATTCTGACCAACTTTCATGAGTATCGGACTGAAAATGTGGCCTCTAGAGTGTACACAAGTTTTTTCTAAGATTTGACCTAGTTTTTGACCCAACAGTACTCATTTTCACTCATCTGAGAATTTATCAAGGCAAACATTTTAACCAACTTTCATGTGTATCGGACTGATAATGTGGCCTCTAGAGTGTACACAAGGTTTTTCTAAGATTTGACCTAGTGACCTAGTTTTTGACCCGACATTACCCAATTTCACACTCGTATGAGATTCCATCGAGGCAAACATTCTGACCAAGTTTTATAAGTCTCGGACGAAAAAAGTGGCCTCTAAAGCGTATACAAGGTAAAAAGTTGACGACAGACGACGGACACAGCACTATCACAATAGCTCACTGTAAGCGCTTCTTGCTCAGGTCAGCTAAAAATGCTGGATACCAGCATTTTCTCTTTTTCCAACAATGTTTTGTAACCTTCACAAAACAAATTTCAGTCTTTTTTACTTTGTTGTCTGCAAATGCTTTCAATTTGGACCAGTCTAAAATTTTCTAATGTGGTAAAGAGTTAAATAGTAAGTCAGGGTCCAAAAGGTCCAGTCTTTCACTCATATTTACGAGTAAGAAATGGATGACGACAAGTAAAATATCAGTTATGGTCTTCTGACAGCGAATATCAGATACAAGTTTTTCAGATGAATATTTCACTTACAGTAGATAAAACAGCCATTCCATTGCTGAATAAGCGAATTAAGGAAATTAAATTTTGAAACAGAATAGAAAAGGTGCTGCAGTCTCTGCTCCAAATAATTTAAGACTAGTTTCAAGGTTGTTGAAACTTATGATTACATAGTTAACCCTTTACCCCATAAGGCATTTCAATGGTATCTCCAATTGACCCTAAATAACAGCAAAGATGAAGCTGTTTCTTATGTGTATATGACACCTTTTGATAGCATAGAAAACATTGTGGAAAAAGGTGAAATTGCTCGTCACGAGCAATTTCACCTTTTGTCACAATGTTTTCCAAACGCTCCTACAAACAATGCGTAGGAATGAGTATCTATGGAGTAAAGGGTTGATTAAGACATAAATTGGATTGGTTGGATAGAATGAATGAATGAATAGTGTTTTAAGGCCCGTCGACAACTTAGATCATATTGGGCGCACTTATTTAGTAAACAATAATGTGAGGTGAAAATAACATACATGTCGAACAACACAAGACAAACATGATAAATGAGGAATGGATGAAACACAAAATGATGCCCCTTTTGTCGCCTTTTACGACATGCATGCTGTCACTTTTGTTCCGCCAGATGAAATAGCAGATGTGACGATCACGGGACTGCAGTGGTCTATTCTTATACCCCCGATTAAACCACACAGGGTCCCACAGGCCAATTGATTCCTATTCCAAACCCTATTTACATCGAGAAAAAAATATAGGATTTGGAATAAGAACTACCCAGCCTGCTGCAATCCTACGAATTACGAGGAAGGCAGCCCCGGGACCCCACGGGGGGGACCCCACGGGGATGGTTGGATAGTGTTTATCTCATTTTCAACATTATTTCAATTACAGTATATCTCAGCAGCCAGGGCACCTATCCATGCTTTCCTGGAATTTCTTTTACCTGTAGCCTACACAATATAATGAAGCCACTGGCTGCTTTCCAACATCACCATGGTCAAAACAATGATCAGCAGTGACAGAGGAATGAATCCTGTTGGAACAGTTATCAGCTATCCATGGAGAGAAAGTGACCATGCCATTTAAGATCAAACCAGTGACTCCCTGTTCTCAAGTCTGGACTACACTTGACTGAGCTGTAACCTGGGCTCCGCTGGTAAAAATGTATAGCATTTTGTTAAGTTTGGAAAAATTCTGAATGTGAGGCTTGTAAGGCATTTATGACATACTGAATTATTCTTAGACAAAAACACATTTATCATTAGATAGACAAATAACCTAATAGATAAGAGCATCAATTTATGTCAGTCTAGTATTTTTTTTATAACCCTTAACCACACAATTTCCTAAAGTTGATGGCCCTGAAAAAAGAGGCTTTTGAAAACATCATGGGGAAAAAGGAGAAAATGCTAGTAACCAGCATTTTTTCTGTTTCCCTCAATGTTTTTCCACCTTTCTAGTCGCATTTTCTACCTTCTCTTCGCAGGTACTATCCCCAGTTTTAATGACCCTGAAGAAAAAGGCTTTTGAAAACATTGTATGAAAAGGAGACAATGCTGATAATCAGTAATTTCTCCTTTCCCCCCAAGTTTTTCTACCCTTCAAGAGGCATATTCCATCATTTTATTCACATTTAATTTGAGGTCCCTGAATATTTTGAAATTGGACAAGTAAAAAATTTTATCATTTGGTAAAGATTCAATGTAAACACATGTACCCAATATTTACAGGAATAAGTTAAGTATTGCAAGACATAAAAAGAGTCTGAATGCAGCACATAAAAAGCGAGGCCAAGAATTTTCTGTTTTGCACATCATTCTACCCACAAAATGATAGAAAATCTCAGACAGACAAAAATTGGAAATCTAATTAGTCTGTTAAAAGTGCAGGTAAAATGATACCTCAGTCTTGTAATTATGGGCAGTTCCTGGGAAAACTTGAGTTTTGTTCTTCACAATTGGAATAGAATATACAATGTATATCACAGTGCTGCTCTCTCTGCCAGTCAAGGGTGTGATTTGATGTTTTGGGAGACAGCCTGTATTGCATTAACCATGGTCATCTCGATTAATCCCTTTGCATCGTCCAAGGGATGTTCACAAAATCATACATGGACAGAAGTTCAAGTGTACAAAATATGAAGAAGAAAAATTGCCTTAATTATTTCTTGGGGGTAATAAAGAAATTTATTGGTTATGTTTTGTTTCACAGGTCACCCCGTAGATCAAGATCAGAATGCCTAGTTTGTGCAGTCTATTCTGGATTTAGCGACCAATTTCATTGAAATGATATCCCCCGCTGAAAAAAGCTTCCCAGTCTGCCATTCTGCATCGATAAAAAAACAATAAGAGTGTCTCTGCAGAATGGGTTATTGTACATGTGTAAAATTTCACGAAATTCCATCCTATGTTATTGCAGATATTCACCCAAACAGACATTGTGGGTGGATGGACGGACAACAATAAACTATATCCATCTGTCTTCAGCAGGGTATACTATATAATATCCTCTTCTAAGCCAGATATTTAAGACAAAATCAGCTTTGACAACTAACATTGTCCATTGCGTACAATTACTGTGGCACTTTATACTTTATGATACAACACAGAGAGGAAAAAAAGGGAAGACATTCCAGATAATTGACATAATAAAAACATGGAAGATGCCATATGAGTTCCTACACCTTCAGTAATCTAAACAATTCAACATATTTATAATCTGACAGAAGATAGAATTTTCCCAGCCTCCAGCTTAATCTTCTTTCCCCTCCCCCAACCCAGGATACTATTGCTTGTTCTAATATAATGCTAGAGGATGTAGAGTTAGTTTGCAAAGCAGATGTTTGATGTTGCAGCATTAAGTTCATGAAATGCACATTTAATAGTAGTCAGGGAAAACACTTTTTTTCTAAATTATTTGAGCGTAGGGGAGCGCAACAACTTTTTCTTGCTTCAGAAAGTCTTGCCCTATAACTGCCTGGTGTGACAACAAATTGTTATGCATCAATCTCACATTGGCCAAGCTGTTGGCCATTGTCAGGTTACTGCATGACTAGGTGTCAATCATACAAGGCATCTATGGTGCAAGACTTTCTGATGTTGGAGAAAAATCCTGTTGATCTCCCCCTTTCCCCCCTCCCCCTCCCCATCCCTACACACACACTCCATAATCACCAGGGCCCCGTTTCACCAAGGTAGTTACGAACAAAAATTGCGTAAGTTGTACGTAACTATAATATAGTGGCATTAATCTGCTACGAGATACATGATAACTATATCGTGTCTATTGGCAGATTAATGACACTATATTACAGTTACATACAACTTGCACAATTTTTGTTTGTAACTACCTTGATAAAATGGGGCCCAGACCTGTTGCCCCTTGTGACTTTTTTGTTTCAAAAAAAAATACCTTTCACATCTAAAATTTATTCAGCATAAACACCTCAGTTCTGTAATATTAGAGTGTCCTCATGGTATAGCTATGAAAATGCCTTCAAATACATTGGATCCTGACACTGAAACTTTGTATATATGTTGGAGGTGAATACTTTCAAGACACCAATAACCATTACAATGAAACCAATGGATGCAGAATCAAATTTAGGTGCTTTATGAATTCATATTTTAACACTCATGTTAAATTAAACACTATGCA
Organism: Tridacna crocea; assembly: GCA_943736015.1. Taxonomy (NCBI): domain Eukaryota; kingdom Metazoa; phylum Mollusca; class Bivalvia; order Cardiida; family Cardiidae; genus Tridacna; species Tridacna crocea. The sequence continues at coordinate 33,572,620 of OX031064.1, read as the reverse complement.
ATTCCATAATCAGACTACATTTAGTGTTCTCTGCAGTCTGATTTACACCTTAATACTGTCCCTGAAATCTACAAAACCCTTTACAACACATTCACAACATTTAACAATCCTGAGGATTCTGGCTTTTGAAAACTTTGTGGGCAAAGGAGAAAATGCTGGTGACCAGCATTTTCTCCTTTGCCCATAAAGTTTTCAGACCTTCCTACAGCATGATTTCATATTTGACTTGCATTCATTTCGTTGTACGGAAATGCTTTAAATTTGGACAGTCTAAAAAAATGTGCCATTTGGTAATGGGCAAACTAAATGTGATGCATAACCTTCTCTGGGGTAATCACAAGTATTAGGTCATGAATTTATTTAAACGCACTTAATCATCTGAGCATTCAGACAAAAAGTTACCTGGTAGATAAAATAATCAAAGATCACTTTGTGAGAACATTCGCCTGAAATTTGTGAGGGGATCTGCTAACTGCGACTGGAGTTTCTTTTTCACCAGCACAGTGTTCAACCTGGGTTGAATTGAGTATGCAAAAAGTGCAGATCAAAATCAAATGGCACGAAAAAGCTGTCTAATGTTTAAACTTATTTATTTTACATCGATTGAGAAACAAGTTCTAACAACTTATACTTATCTCTCTCAATTCTGCTTCCTGGGAACTACACCAGTACTTGCGGCAAATGTGTGGGCCAATGAAAAATCCCAAAGTTGACACCCACTCCTGGGTATCAAAACTCAGGACCTTATGGTTACCAGGCCCACACTCTACCTCACAGCCACTGACACCATCGACTAATGTTGTTTCTACACTATGTTTCTTTGATTGATATTCTGACAAAAGAAATTGATTGATATTCTGACAAAACAGCGTTGTAAGTGCAATATCCACATCTTTGATCCTGACTGTGAAAATCACAATGCATTTCAGTATTTTTTTCAGCACTGTATGGTTTAGTATATAGAAAACAGTGTGAAACTCACTTCTTTCATGCTTTTCAGTAGTTTGTGATAAAGAGCTAACAGAAATAGGATAATAGTTTGTTTCAGTACATGATCAAAATGTTTTTCATCTCGTAAAAGCAATTGCTTCTTCACAAATACATAAAAATCCTTGCTTTTTCATCAATGAAAGAAACTTCAATTATATTTTACAAAACAGACTGTAATTATCTCTATGTCATATGTCTTGCAACATGCGAAAAGGTTCATTCCGACAATTGCGATAACCCTTTCCCAAACAATCCCTGGTTTTTACGACTCTGAGATGGAAGCCTTCCGAAAATATTGTGGGAAAAGGAGAAAGTGCTGGTAACCAGCATTTTCTCTTTTTCCCACAATTTTTTCTACCTTTCCCAAATCAAATTTCAGTTTTTCGGTCACATTTATTTTGTCATCTGCGAATGCTTTCCATTTGGACCAGTCTAGAATTTTGTTGTTTGGTAAAGAGTTAAATGTCATCTCAGATCAGCCTGCGCAGCTCACACAGGCTAATCCGAGACAACACTTCACGACTGATTTTGTGCTACAGTAGACTTGTGCAAAACAGATAATTACATAAAGACAGAAAGTGTCGTTTCAGATTAGCCTGCGCCGCGAGGCTGATCTGAAACAACACTTGATGCAAATGTCCGAATGCCCCTTTTTGCATGTTACAGGCAATATTGTATACAAAACAGACTGTATTTATGTTCTATAATCTTTAAGCGTCCCAGTTTTCTAGAGCTTGAAAGTATCTAACCAAGCTTAACCCATTACCACACAATCCCTACTTTTCAGGCCCTTGAGAGAGATACCTTTAGAAAACATTGTGGGAAAAGGAGAAAATGCTGGTAACCAGCATTTTCTCCTTTTCCCACAATGTTTTCTACCCTTCACAAATCAAATTTAAAATTTTCAGTCACTTTCATTTTGTCGTCTGCAAATGCTTTTGATTTGGACAAACCTAAAATTTTGTGGTTTGGTAATGAGTTAAGTTTATTTTCCCTTTTTTTTAAACAGTGAAATAAAATGCCCTGTGGCTTACATAGAAAGGTAAATAAAATGGAATGGAAACATGGGCAATGATCATTTTGATAAAAAATTGCATTTATATTATTAAATTGTTGCCATCGGTTGCCTGGCATTGTGGGTAATTACCGCATGAAGGCTTTCAGTTACATTACAGGGGATAGTGCAAGATAATGGACGAATCATTATTATACCAGTGACTTCAGTTGCTTTTGCAGACACTGCAGCTTAAAATTCGATTGCATTGAAAATGCAGTCTGATCTTGGATCTACGAAGTCCGCAACAGATCAGTGACACAAAGTAGCCTAAGGGTTAATATCTTACAATATTATGGGTTAAATCCAACAGCTGTTACCTATACTAGCCCATAATTCTGCATTCATCAGCATGCATCCATGTCTCAGATGTCAGGAAACGGGTTAGACTACATCAATTTTTTCCGTCTAATATAATCAGCAATACTTCTCTTCAAAGAATTACATTGACAGATCCTTGAACAGTGTTCCAGCTAACTCCTTATCAGACAACAAAATTTTGATGTTGACCAATTAACTTAAAGCATTTGCAGACAACAAACTATAGGTAGCTTAACTCTTGACCACACAATTGCAACTTTTAATGCCCCTGAGAAAGAAGCCTTTTAATAAAAACATTGTGAAAGAAGCCTTTTAATAAAAACATTGTGGGAAAAGGAGAAAATGATGGTAACCAGCATTTTCTCTTTTTCCCACAATGTTTTTACCCTTTCCAATTCAAAATTCAAATTTTGATAAACATTTATTTGGTCATCTGCAAATGCTTTCAATTTGGACTAGTCAAAACTTTCGTCGTTTGGTAAAGAGTTAAAGCATCAAAATTTTGCAGACAACAAAATTTAAGGTAGCTAAATAAATGGTGGAATTTGACATAATATAAAAAAAAACACTCTTGTCAAAGGAGAAAAAGCTGGTTATCAGCCTTTTATTTTTTCTCCATTAAGAAAAGTTTTCAAACTGCTCCTTTCCCGGGGTCATAATACAGTCTATTCAATATTTAACCCATTACCACACAATCCCTACTTTTGACAACCCTAAGAAAGAAGCCTTTAGAAAACATTGTGGGAAAAGGAGAAAATGCTGGTAACCAGCATTTTCTCCTTTTCCTACAATATTTTCTACCCAGCTGGCAACAAATTTCAATTTTTGAGTTACATTTATTTTGTCGTCTGCAAATGCTTTCAACTTGGACTAGTCCAAAATTTCGTTTGGAAAAAGAGTTAAATCAATCCAAGAGGCTCGCTGGAGATGGCAAATGAGCTGTGCTCTGGCAACAACTCTGTGATGCGTCAGATCTACACCGAGCAAGTCCTCACATAATTATGGATCTGCAAAATAACTGTTGCCTAACAACCTGCTTTAATCATGAGATAGAATGGTCAATAGACAAGCAGAAAATTTGCTGATTACAAAAATTTTTGACCAGTGTCACTAAGATCTGCCTGGACCATGCAAGCTGGCATGAACAAATATTTTTTCCTAAGGCATTAAATCCCCTTTTCTTAACTCTTTACCACACAATACTGAATTTTAACAACCCCGAGAGAGGAGCATTTTGAAAACATTGCAGGAAAAGGAGAAAATAACAACCCTAAGAAAGAAGCATTTTGAAAACAGTGTAGAAAAAGGAGAAAATGCTGGTTACCAGCATTTTCTCCTTTTTCCACAAAGTTTTCTACCCTATCAAAGCAAAACTGCACCATTTGAGCCACTTTGAAATTGTCATCTGCAAATGCTTTCAATTTGGATAGATCTAAAATTTTGCTGTATGGTAAAGGGTTAAAGCTCTTGAAAATTACGTCTTGCAAATCTTCAGTATATGAACAGTATATATTATGCAAAGTTTCAATACAAAAGGAAAACTGTAGGATGAGTTCACCACACAAAATTACTAGTATTTTGTACACAGACAGACAGGCCGATTCATTTTGCAGGGCCCCCGTATAATTAATGGAAATAAATAAATGCCCACTCTGCTAAAAATAAACTAACAGTTACTGTTTTCCGATGATTCAACACAATTCTTGAATAATTCTCCCCAGATCTCGTCAATTAAATCAAAATCTTAATTTCATGTCTTACAATATCTTCAAAAAACAACAGAAGAATATTGTAAATTTATTGACTCAATGGAGAAATAAAAAGTCTACAATAACATTTAGTGCCTGCATGGGTCACAATTATATTCCTTAACTCACTACCACACAATCCCCACTTTTGAGAAGGATTAGCCTTTCGAAAAGATTGTGGGAAAAGGAGAAAATGCTGGTAACCAGCATTTTCTCCTTTTTCCACAATGTTTTCTACCCTTCCCAAAGCAAATTTCAAATTTTCAGTCACTTTTACTTTGTCGTCTGCAAATGCTTTTGATTTGGACAAGCCTAAAATACTGTCATTTGGAAAAGCCTAAAATACTGTCATTTGGAAATTGGTTAAACCAATACCTAATGTTACCAAGACTTAAAGAACCTGATAAAAAAATCGTTGGAAAAGGAGACAATGCTGGCAGCCAGCATTTTCTCCTTTTTCAACAATATTTTCAACTACTTTCAAAGCCCAATTCTACTACAGCTGAATCTACAGCTAAAACTTTCAATATGGACCAGTCCAAAAACATTTTCGCTGAGTAAAGGATTAATTAGATTTCAAACCAATGAGGATCAATATCAGACAGCAAGGAGATAAGTGCAGTGTGCATGATTTACCTCTATCCTGAATGGTTTTATTTCTTCTTGCAAGAAAGTTCCAATCTTTCACTGAGAAATTACCCTTATGCTGCCAAATAACTAAAATTAAGTTTTCAGTTCGATAGTAATAACCCAAATATCACTGTTTGAAAATTATGTTTTTGGGAATAATATCTCCTTATCGGACAATGCAATCTGATCTTGATCTACACTTGCCACAAAGGCAAGTATAGACATGAGAGGTGCTTAAAAGGTTAGCCTGGAGTCCTAGCTAGACTATTACTGGAACTAAAGCTATCACTAAATGTGATTATACCCCCCCCCCTCCCCAGGTCCTTCTCACAAAAACAGGTCTTTAGTCACAGAATGCAGAATGGTTTGGTACAAAAGAGTACTCTTTGGTACAAAGAGTTGAAAAAAGTTCAAGAGGAGATAATTTCGTAACAAATCAGAGCAGGGTCATGAAAATTGTACATGCACAACTTCATAGATAAAGGAGCCCTGTGTGGAAATTTGAGTTCAGTACGTGGAAAGCTGTTGGAGTATTGCTCCGGACAAATTTGTGTCTACCGACAGATGGCCGGAAGGACGGACTGTTGAAATGATATCCCCTGCCGAAAAAGACCTCCCAGTTGGCCGTTTTGCATCCAATCAAAAAATAAATAAAAAATGATCTTGGCAGTCAATGGGTTATTGCACGTACACATGTATATAAGGTTTCAGAAATTCCGTGCAATGGTATTGGAGATATTCACTCACAAGCAGAACTGGAAGGATGAACAGATGAAAGGACAGACAGACAACGCTAAATTTACATCCCTCTGCCTTTGGCACAGGATGATAATTGAGAAGGAACATGTGAATACTTTTGCCACAATTTTTCAAAATCTTTCTGCCATAAAACTTAGCTGCTATTGGGTAATTTGATAGTTTATTCTTAACAACGATTACGTAATTGTTGTTTTAATAATATTGGTTTTGAACCGTTTGGATTTTTCCAGTGGGCCTTTTGATAAGCACCCCCTGGCGACAAAATTTCGCTGTCCACCTCTGTTTTCTGTTTGTGTCGAGTGCCAAGCCCTTAGTTGGTTGCAATTGCAGCCTCTGAAAACAGTGGACAGGGGGTCAAAGATTCTAACACTCAGCTTGGCATTATTTCTTTCTTGGGATTGATGATAGTCATTGCAAGAAAATTCATTCCTCTCTCACAGCTTAACATTGTTTGGACAATGGTTATGCAAGAATTTTAGCAACCAGTGACCTGGGAACAATATTGTGAGAAATAAAGGCAAATAGAAACTTCAAGAAAGCAAGGATAGGAGAACTGGCTCATGGTTGCAATATAATGCCCCAGTCACAAATAACAAACTGCCACCAGATGGCTAGTTTTTCAGGAAGATTTTGACACAATCATCCAGGGACCTCACAGCGACTATCCAGTGGCAGTTCAATTTTAAGATACCGTCTGGTGCCTGTTCCAGGTTTAAAAAAAAGTTATAATTGGACGACGACCAGACAATTTTTATGCCATCGGAGAGTCTCTTAACTCATCATCCGGGCTCCGTCATTGTAAGGTGACCATTTGGTGCCCAGATAATAGCCAGACGGCGGCACAAAGTCTGAAACATGTCCGTACAGGCACCATCCAGTCTCGATCTGGTGGCCTATATGCGTTCCGTGGCTGCCAAGTGCCTTTCTGAAATGAAAAGTGCACGCTCTGCATTTCCAAAGAAACTGCTGTCCAGTGCATTTGATTTGTGACTGCTTGAGCAAAATGTCTTAAATGTATGTCGCCCTGGCAATGTCTCAAATACATGAATCAGCGAAGTTGGAAGCAATCGTCAGGCACCCGTTTTATTTGTGACCTATGCATATATCTGAAATAACGTTAAAACCTGTGTTACTACCATACAACCAATTTTCTATTTTGAGAGAAAGTAAAACCAGATCCAAACTAAACCATAAATACTTGAACAGGGAATGCCATGGCATTTATATAATGAATAAAATTCCTTGCCTGGAAACCCCAGGAGTCTCCGAGTACAATACCTATGATAACTACAGGTGAAAATTCTTCGGCTACAAGCACCTGATTTCTGGCAGGATTCTCCAAATTTAGTTTTCTCAAGTAATTGGATCTGAGCTTATCTGTAAATCACAAATCAGTCATAGATCTTCTGCTCTACTCTAGTCAATCTGACAGCTTACATCGGTATAACTTTCTACAAATGTGTAATGTTTGATGTTAAAGTTCAGCTGGCTCTGTGTTGAATGCTTAACCCTTTACCACAAAATGTTGAGTTTTTAACGACCCGAAAGAAATAGCTTACAGAAAACATTGTGGGAAAAGGAGAAAATGCTGGTACAACCAGCATTTTCTCCTTTTCCAACAATGTTTTCTATCCTTCCAATGGCAAATTTCTACTTTAAAGTCACACTTATTTTCTCATCAACAAAAGCTTTCGACTTGTGCAAGTCTAGTATTTTGGTATTAGGGAAAAGGGAAAGGATCGACTGTCTGAGTGGAAAGCTTTGCTGATCAGTCATAAATAAAAACAAGAAGTGCAGATTTAAAAGTCTTGTTCTTTTAACCCTTAGGCTATTTAATGGGCGCAACTCAAAGACCTCTGGCAGACATTGTCAATCAAGATCAGACTGCACAGAAGATGCAGCTTGATCTTAGATCTACACAGTTCGACAAGGAGAATTTTTTTTCCGTAAAAACATCTATGAGATAGCATAATTTGGGTTCTTAGTATCTGACTGTGAGATTCACTTAACTTTTTTAGAAGGTTCGATCTTAAAGTACCAAATGACAGTTTTAGGTTTGTCCAAATTGAAAGCACTTGCTTACAACAAAATAAGTCACTGGAAATTTGAAATATGTTTTGTAAAGAGTAGAAAACATTGTGGTAAAAGGAGAAAGTTTTCTAAAGGCTTCTTTCTCCGGGTCGTCAAGTAGGGATTGTGTGGTAATGGGTTAAAAGTTAACCTTTATGGGGGAATATTTTACTTATCTCTGATTCATGAAAAGTATGATTGATTGATTGATTGATTGATTGATTGAATGAATGATTGATTGTATGAACCGTTTAATGCTATTTTCAACATTATTTCAGTCAGTGCACCTATCCACGTGTTCCTGGAGTTTCTTTTACAAGTACTTCGCCTCACAATTTTCTTTTCAAGCCACTGACTGCCTTCCAACATGATCAACGTCCAAACAATGGTCAGCAGTGGAAGAGGAATTCCTATCGCAGTGACTAACATCAATCCTCAGACAGAAGCTGGCCAAGCCAGGGGTAGTAGCTAGGGATCGAACCCTGCACCCCATATTCTCAAGTCCTGCATGCTACCGGCTGAGCTAACGGGGCTCGGCATATGGAAAATATGAATGGATCTTCCCATATCAAAAATTGCCAAGACGGGATATAAGTTCTCAACATAAAGCTTCAAAATTAAAAAAAAAAAATACAAACTTGAGTCAAAAGTTTAGTCCCACAGTGTCAATAAACAAACAAAACTCTAATGTCCCACTAGAAATTGTTTGCAGTGTGTCAACAAAGATTTACCCAAAATTAGCACAATCTCGATTTTTTTGGCAAACCTTCCTCCCTGTCACTGGTACATGTAAGTGAAACTTACAGGATCCACCTGTGTATATGTACAAGTTACCCTTTTATGCTGAAATTCCAACATTCCAAGAGAAAAAGGAGTATGATGCCCGCAAAAGCCTTCTCTTTAAGGGTTGTTAAAAACCAAGGGGTTTAAAGGTGGGTACTTAGAATTTTCACATCACACCAAATCAAAAAATATATATATCACTGAAATTTATATGAAAAAACAATACAAATCATCAATAATTAGAATCATAAAATTACCCCCCAAAAAAATTTTGATTGTATTCCCTTAAAAGGCTACGTAGCCTCTTTAGCTATTTTTAGATTTCGCGCCAAAAATAAAAAAATGCATTGTGGGAATGTTAAGTGACTGGCACGTGACTAATGATGCTTAAATTCCATTACGTATCAAACATGTAATTATTTTTCATAATATCTTCTTCGGACGCCATGTTTAAAGCTTCGTCTGTGTATTTCCAGTATGTAAATGAGGGAGTTGTTCATGTAAAAACAGAATGTGTTTCCCGTCGATGTCGACCTTGGCTGTAGAAAATCTCTAATTTCTCGTGTGGTCGGATGGTTTTCGACAACTGGGGTTTTATGAATGAAGATTATAAGGCTTTGGGAGTATAAGGATGATATTTTTGTATTTTTGTATAATTTTCGTCACAAATTCTGAAGGGCCACCTTTAAGGAATAACCATCATGCATAAAAGCAAGTAGGTACATAATTCTGGATCCATAAAATCCATTTTTATATTTACCAACTTCATTATGAGATAGACTGGTCCTTGAGCATATAGAAAATTTACCAAGAGCAAAATATTTCAATGCAGGCCAGGCCCTGGCCTGCTAGGATTCCACAAGCTCGACCTTGTTCGATACTTTTTGCTAATACATCAAATCCCCTTTTCTCACAGCATAGCTAATATGTATGATTTAATACAGCAAAATCAATCAATCATTTAAAATGAAGAAAATATATCTGCAAAATGAAACACTGTTCATTATTATGAAAAAGTTGTCTGTATAATGACTACAAAATGTATTTCTTCAAAGAAATTCAGTCTCTGATTTCACTTTAAACATTATTGATGAAAAGGGTAGAGTAACGTCTGAAGTAAATATAAACACATTTAACTCTTTACAAAACAATCCCAAGTTTGAACGACACATTGGGAAAAGGCTTTTGAAAATGTTGTGGCAAAAGGAGAAATTGCTGTAGCATTTTCTCCTTTTCCCACAATGTCTTCTACCCTTCCAAGATACAAACTTAAACTCTCATCAGATTTATTCTGTCATCTGCAAATCATCAGGTGTCACATTACAAGGGTAACAACCTACGTCACAGGAAGTGATATCGGACCTGCGTATTTTCGTAACTTATATTGAAAAGTAAGTACGATATGAAGATAGAATGAGGCTAGCTTGGGCGGATACAAACGGACTACCAAGACACTCATGTATTTATCAAAGACATTAGATGAATACATTTAATATTCTGATGTTTTAGACAGGAAGCAGATGTCTATATGCACAAACACTTTGACCAAATATCAAAAAGTGATTGGGTTTAATAGTTGGTCGAAGTCTATTCCATTATTATAAGAAGTTAACAAAAGCTTTGACAAAAAACAAAGTCCCTAGGCATTGTATGCTTTGATGGTCTAAAGACTTTTTTCAGATCATTTAAAGGAACGATTACAAAAAATAAAACAGTCTTACCAAACACGCACATTGACTTTATAACAAGGGTCCGATATCACTACCTGTGACGTCACACTGACGTAGGTTGTGAGGGGTGACATTAGTAGGGTCTAAAATTTTGTCGTGAGGTAAAGAATAAATCCTATATAAAATGTAAATATTGGGTACACGAAAATATAACAATATGCTGCATTCTGTGTACATATCAACATAAACAAAACAACATGATTTTAAAACTAACCACAGTGATTTTTTTTTTTCAAACCAGCTGAGTTATAGCTATTCCTTGGTTCAAGACAACGAAATGCATTTGGTGTAATTTCACAACCAATAATTATTGTATGTTCATACTGGTATATTGAAAGAATACCATCAAATGTGGTCTTGAGTTGCATGGAAATAAAAAAGTAAAGGAAATGATGTGCTTAACCCTTTCCCAAACGTCAAATTTTGGACCCTTCCAAACCGAAAGAGTTTGCAGATGACAATTTTTGATTTGGAAAAAATGGCTGAAAGTTCTCAAAAAGGGTAGAAAACACTGTGGGAAAAGGAGAAATTGCTCGTAACGAGCAATTTCTCCTTTTCCCACAGTGTTTTCAAAAGGCTGCAGACACGTAAAAACCAGGGCTAGTTTGGAAAAGGGTTAAAAAAATGAAAAGCAGAAAACTATAGGAAATGATAATGCTACAATAAAGGAACCGAGACTTCCAATTTGAAAGCATATCAATCTGATCAAAGACACAAAGATTACGGTAGAAAATACGGCCAAGTGTTCACCACAATGACCAAGCGTTGATTTTCTTTCACATATATGCCTCAAGAGCTCAAAATCAACACTTGCACACTCGCCAAATGCAAATAAAATTTCTGGTTTCTTGGACCAATCCCTAAAACTATATTATTCTCTGATACTGAAAAATATGTTCGTAATTCATTCCTTTAACCCATTACCAAACGACAAAATGTTAGGTTTGTCCAAATCAGAAGTATTCACAGACGACAAAATAAAGGTGACTGAAAATTTGAAATTTAATTTGTGAAGGGTAGAAAACATTGTGGAAAAAGGAGAAAATGCTGTTCACCAGCATTTTCTCCTTTTCCAAAAATGTTTTTTAAAGGTTTCTTTCTCAGGGTCGTCCTAAGTTGGGATTGTGTGGTAATTGGTTAATCTCTTCATCAAACAACAAAATTTTAGACTGGTCTAATTTGAAAGCATTTGCAGATGACAGAATAACCATCACTTTCTCCTTTTCTGACAATGTATTCTCAGGCTTTCCAAGAAAATCTCATCATCTGAGTCAGTCATAATCATATACTTTGTCATCTGCAAATGGCTTTCAATATGGACAAGTGTAACATTTTGGTTGACTGATTGTACGGTGTTCAACTCCACTTTCAATATTGTTTACATTATGGCAGCCAGTACACCTATCCATGCATTCCAGTATTTTCTTTAACCAGAACTCCTCACATATCCTTTCCAAGCCAGTCTGGCTGCTTTCCCATATAACCATCATCAAAGTAATAGTCAGCAATGAGAAGAGAATGAATCCTGTTGCAATGACAATCATCAATCCTGGGGAAGAAATTGGCCATTCCGGGGATCGTTTGCCATTTATGAAACAGTTCAGCCTCTAGTTCCAGTATTCCAATCCTGCTGAAGTATGAAGAAGGCCCCTGCCAATTGGAAACCCTTATCTAATTATCTATACTGTGAAATTGGTGTTGTCATTCATAGACAACCAGATCAGTCTATTATCCAATTTACAGGAGGAGAATCCCTGCCAATTCATTATCTCCTGATCTAGAATCAGATTATGAAACCAGAGACAAAATCCAGGTATTTATGAAAGTAATTTTACCTTTACCAAACAAACCTGTGTTTAACTCTTTACCAAACCGTCAAAATTTTAGACTGGTTCAAATTGAAAGCATTTGCAGACGACAAAATAAAAGATGACTGAAAAATTGAAATTTGTTCTGGGAAGGGTAGAAAACACTGTGGGAAAAGGAGAAAGTGCTGGTTACCAGCATTTTCTCCTTTTCCCACAGCATTTTCAAAAGGCTTCTTTCTCAGGGGCGTCAAAAGTAGGGATTGACAGTGCTAATGGGTTAAATGACGCATCAGCTGCCTATGAGGCCAGTGCAGATTAAGACCAGACTGCACAAAACGTGCAGCCTTATCTTTGATCTTTGAAACTTTATCAACAAAAAATACCATGTTCCTGTGATTATTTGGGTTTTAATTCTCGATCGAAAACTGTATCATTATGCACTCTAAGGTTTATCCCTTTATCAAACAATCCTGACTTTTAACGACCCTGAGAAAGAAAGCTTTTTGAAAACATTGTGGGAAATGGAGAAAATGCTGGTAACCAGCATTTTCTCTTTTTCCCACAAAGTTTTCTACCCTTCCTAAATCAAATTTTGATTTTTGAATCACATTTATTTCTGTCCTCTGCAAATGCTTTCAATTTGGACTTGTCCAAAATTCTGTCATTTGGTAAAGACCAAATGCAGTTTATGATAATGAGCCATGTGCTCTGTGAAAAGGGGGGGCTTAATGCATCTCCTTGATCCAGGGTACCAGGCAAGCCATTACATACTTCAGGGTCCATTATAGTCACCTTTAACCCTTTCCCAAACAAGCCCTGGTTTTCACGCGTCAGCAGTAAAAAGTCTTTAGAAAACACTGAGGGAAAAGGAGAAATTGCTCGTAACGAGCAATTTCTCCTTTTCCCACAGTGTTTTCTACCCTTTTTTGAGAACTTTCTACCATTTTCTCCAAATCTAAAATTGTCATCTGCAAACTGTTTTGGTTTGTAAAGGTCCAAAATTTATCGTTTGGGAGTGGGTTAATAGTAACCTTTTTTAACAACCCACTTAATCCTAAGGTAGACTGGTCCTTGGACATACCAAAAATTTACCAGTAACAAAAAGTTTCGGTCCAGGTCAGCTTGCTTGGACTGCGCAGATTGAGCTGGTTTGATACTTTTATTACATGCAATAAGCTCCCTATTCACGGAACATAGATCCTTAACCCAAAACCACACAATCCCTACTTTTGATGCCCCTGAGAAAGAAGCCTTTAGAAAACATTGTGGGAAAAGGAGAAAATGCTGGTAACCAGCATTTTCTCCTTTTCCCACAATGTTTTCTACTTTTCACAAAACAAATTTCAAATTCTCAGTCACTTTTATTTTGTCGTCTGCAAGTGCTTTCAACTTGGACCAGTCTAAAATTTTGTCGTCTGGTAATGAGTTAATATACTGGTATATTGTCTAACAATCAATTGATGCATGTGGTAGACCGGTCCTTTGATGTGCAGAAAATTGACCAATGGCAACATTTAGGTTCAATCCAGGTTAAGCTGCGCATATTGTGCAGGCTGACCTGAATCTATTCTTTCTACAGATGCATTAAAACCTCTTTTCACAAACCACTGCTCAAATTTGATTTGTTATACAACCGGTTTTGATATCATGAAATATGATAGACTAGTTTCAAATAAACTTCTAAATAACCAAATAACACAAAGGGAAACAAAAAGAGAAGGACATGAAAATTTGTTTTTTATCCCTTTACCAGACAAAAAAATGAGCCCTCTCCAAACTGATAGCATTTGCAGATGACAATTTCAATATGACTCAAATGGTGAGATTTTTTTTTATTGGGTATAAGGCTTTGTGTGAAATAATTGTATATACTGTTGAAAATGGTATTAACCCATTACCACACAATCCCTACTTTTGACGCCCCTGAGAAAGAAGCCTGCAGAAAACACTTTGGGAAAAGGAGAAAATGCTGGTAACCAGCATTTTCTCCTTTTCCCAAAATATTTTCTACCCTTCAAAAAACAAATTTCAAATTTTCAGTCACTTTTATTTTGTTGTCTGAAAATGCTTTCAATTTGGACAAGTCTATAATATTGTCATTTGGTAAAGAGTCAAACACCATACTACCAATCAATTTCCCTATCAATCAATCAATCAATCAATCAATCAATCAGTCATACAACCAATCAATTTCCCTACTTCAATTGCAACTAGAGCTATCACTCAACGTGATCATACCTCCCACTAGCTCCTTGCCATCAAACAGGTCTTTGTCACAGAATGCAGAATGGTTGAGTACAAAAGTAAGAGTTGAACAAGAGTGGCAAATTGTCGCAAGATACGCCCATCTTACCCCAAGTTGTTAAGCTGGGGCATGCACCGGACCAAATTCAAGTATGAAAAACGACAAAGGGCAATAACTCAAAAAGTAAGCAAGCAAGAGTTATGATTCCTATGCACTGCACTCCCCCTTGATGAGATCTATCCATCCATGAAATTTCATAACCCTAGCTAGTATAGTTTTGGAGATATGCTCCGGACCAAATTCAAGTATTATTCCTGTGCACTGCACTCCCCATTGATGAGATCTATCCACCCATGAAATTTCATAACCCTATCTAGTATAGTTTTGGAGATATTCACTGTACCAAATTTAAGTATTAAAAATGACAAAGGGCAATAACTCAAAAATTAAGTGTGCAGGAGTTATGATTCCTGTGCACTGCACTCCCCCTTGAAGAGATCTATCCAGCCATGAAATTTCATAACCGTAGCTAGTATAGTTTTGGAGATATGCTCCGGACCAAATTCAAGTATTAAAAACAACAAAGGGCAATAACTCAAAAATTAAGCGAGCAAGAGTTATAATTCCTGTGCAATGCACTCCCCCTTGGTGAGATCTATCCACCCTGTATAACCCTAGCTAGTATACTTTTGGAGATACGCTCCGTACAAAATTCAAGTATAAAAAAAACAACAAAGGGCAATAACTCAAAAATTAAGCAAGCAAGAGTTATGATTCCTGTGCACTGCACTCCCCTCGATGAGATCTATCCACCCATGAAATTTCATAACCCTAGCTAGCATAGTTTTGGAGATATGCTCCAGACAAAATTCAAGTATGAAAAAGAAATTTGTCCAGAATAACCAAAGGGCCATAACTCCATGAAACCTCAATAAACCATAACCAAAATAAGATATGCACATCCCTGCTTTATACCGAGTCTATTTGTGTAGTTTGAACCAAATCTGTCCAATAGTTGATGAGAAAAAGAGCGGACAAGAAATTTCATGAAAGGGCCATAACTCAGTGAAAAATCAATGAACCATAACCAACATTTCATATGCACACCTCTGCTTGATACTGAGTTTACCCGTGAGGTTTGAATAAAATTCGTCCAGTAGTTTATGAGAAATAGAGCGGACAAAAAGCTACAGACCGACCGACCGACCGACCGACCGACCGACCGACCGACGGACGGACGGACCAACCGACCGACAAGCTGACTCCTATATACCCCCCCAAACAGAGTTTTGGGGGTATAATAATACTTTTAACCCTTCACCCCTAAAAGCAAGCTATGACGCTAGGATAAAAGCCTTTAGAAAACATTGTGGGGAAAAAGAGAAAATTATATCCAGTATTTTCTCCTTTTTCCCCACAAAGTTTTCTAACCTATCAGAGAAAAATTGTATCATTCAATCTAGTATGAAATTGTTGTCTGGAAATGCTTTGATATTTTGCCTTGTAATAAAGGGCTAATCTATCCTTCATTTCAAGGACAGCTGCTGTATGCTGCGCATCTGCCAACAAAAACTTAATTTGTATTTCTATTAATGTCATATTCACAGGGCCTTTCTTCCATTCAGTTTACATATGATAACCCTCTTGCAAACAATATTTTTCTTATCCCTTACGACAAAATGCCCAGTTTGAATGATGCTGACGAAAGGGCCTTTCTAAAACATTGTGGGTAAAAGAGAAAATGCTGGTAACCAGCCTTTTCATCTTTTTTCCACAACATTTGTCTACCATTTTATAAACAAGAATATTATATGAATTTTAGGAACATCCATATGCTAAATGAATTTTGGAAATCAAACATTTAGCAAGCACGACCAACATTTTCTCCATTTCCCACAATGTTTCTAACCTGTCAAAGAAACCCTGTGCACTTGTATCCCTTTCCCACTTGCTGCCAAGAGCAGATGGTCTCAAACACAGTCTTAACCCTTTACCAAACAACAAAATTTCAGACTGGTCCAAATTAAAGGCAAAAATTTGCAGATGACAAGATAAAAGGATGAGAATATGAAATTTCGAGTGGGAAAGAGAAAACATTAGGGAAAAGGAGAAAATGCTGGTTACCAGCATTTTCTCCTTTTCCCACAATGTTTTCAGAAGGCTTCTTTTTTAGTGTTGTTTAAAGTCAGGATTGTGTGGTAAAGGGTTAATTTTGATGTTTGGGGAAGAGTTAAAACTTTGGATAGTGATATGAGGAATTCAGACAGGTAAGACTATACACACAGTAGCTATACAGGTATGGTTGCCTGCATATGAACATCATAAAAATAATGAAAATCCACTGAAAAAAAGTCAAAATCAATGAAAACTATCACACTGAGTTCTTGGCAAATTCATTCAGGATCATGCTGTGCTTTTGTGTACTCAAAAAGAAAATGTTGGGGAAAAATGTAAATGTAATGAATAGTTAAATTTCCCATAACTGCATGAAACTGCCTCTAAGTTTAAAGAGGGATATTCAGTTTTTATAATCTCACAAAACTCAGTAGCTGGCAAACAACAGGTAAAGAATAAAGACACATTGCTGCAGACATTTTCCCTGCCTTAACTCTCACCAAACAACAAATGTTTTGGCTGGTCTAATTTGAAAGCACTTGCAGACAGAAAAATAAACATTTATCATTGAAAAAATGAATTTAATTACCAGCAGGATAAAAAACATTTTGGGAACAGGTCTCAGAAAATCCTGGTGTCCAAAATGAGAGTATTTGCAGATAACAAAATAAATGCGACTCAAAATTTTAAACTTGATTTTAGAAGAGTAAAAAACATTGTGGGAAAAGGAGAAAATGCTGGTTACCAGCATTTTCTCCTTTACCCACAAGGTTTTCAGAAGGCTTCTTCCTCTGGGTCGTAAAAACCAGGGATGGTTTGATGGAGGGTTAATCATACCAAGGGTATTCCATGTGGACCCCAGTCAGAAACTTGTATCATTCTCGATTTCTTGTGTACAAATGTTCAGAACATTATTTGTGTAAGTTCAGTAACTGAAAATCAACTACTCCTGGTATTTATTCATTGACTTTTCTGTCAAGGGAAGTAGAGACTGTGAGTATGAGGTGAGTATAACATGCATGATAACATAGAAAAATAATGATATTGCCTGGAATCTACACAGACCCAAACAAATTTTGGGGTTTGTATTCCACTCACTCTGAGGCCACAAAAGTTTCTATATAAATTCTGGTTAAGAAAAGGTTTATAACAAACTCCTAGAAATTTAATGACAGTTCCCTGCAGTGCCAACTTTTGTGCCATTAAAGACAAATAGGGAAGCATTATGGGGTTCATACAGATCCCACAAACTACATGTATGTTTTAAAGTTTAAAAATATATTTTTCAGTGGTGTTTCCTTGAGCTATGCAGCCTTTATAGATTTGTGGGAATGTCACATGATCAGTGAAACATACAAACTAATATTTTGAAAAAAGTACTATAACATCATATTAGTGTCATAATAGCTAACAGTTTCATATTGCCTTGTAACAAACACATTATTTGAACACCGAATTTGCACATCTTCATTAAGCATAACTCACCAGTGTTTCCTGTTAGCAGGAAAAAGTATGTTTTGTGGTATTTATAAATGTTTAACAATATGATTCAAAATTAAATAACATTGACAAAAATCTCAAATGACCCCTTTAAAATCATATAAATAATTTTCATACCTGAATAAAATTTGATTTTTCACAATCAAAAGTACACTATTTTCAGATAACAAGTTTAATACTTTTACAAACTTTTAAATGCTTATAATGATTTCTTTTTGTAAGTGTTATACTGTTTTCTAGAAAGCTTTGATTTCCCTGAATATCATATTTCTTAATTCAACCCTTTAGTAACCAGGCAGTCTTGTGTTCTAGCTACCCCAAGTGAAAGAGCTTATAAACATTTTGTGGAACAAGAGCTTCGCAAAGTTGCACATACACGTCCGCAGGGGCTTGTCAGTAAAATGGCTAAAAATCTGCAAAATCTGCAGATATCCAAAACTTAAGTCACATGCACAACTAGGCATCAAAGAGATTTATTCTGTTAAGTTTAAACTTATTCCAATGAAAACTGTAGGAGGAGTTGCACGCACAAGAAATTGCTAAAGGACAGAGATGGACAGATGACCAGGAACATAATATAATATGACCCTTCGAGCATATAAAAAGGAGGAAATCCTCTATGTTCTCCCTTTATAAAGGAAATCATCCATCTAATAATGACAATCATCAATCAGAAATTGGCCCATCCAGGGACCAAACCCACTACCCCATGTTCTCCCCGTTCTCCACGCTACCAAGTGTGCTACCTGGATTAGGGTCATATTGAATGCATAAACTGGCTCTGTTGAGACGTCTATGTATTCAATCTATTTTGTAGACACGGAAATAAATTTGGCTCAAATTACATTTGTCTAGGAGAGTTAGATGACATTGCCTTGATATTCAACATTGTCTCTCTTAAACGTGGGTATTTAGAATTCTCTGTTGAGACCTCTATGTATTCAATCTATTTTGTAGACACGGAAATAAATTTGGCTCAAATTACATTTGTCTAGGAGAGTTAGTGACATTGCCCTGGTATTCAACATTGTCTCTCTTAAAGGTGGGTATTTAGAATTTTCACATCACACAAAATTTAAAAACATGTATATCATTGAAATTTATATGAAAAAACAATTAAAATCATCAATAATTAAGAATCATAAAATTACAAAAAAAAATTTTTTTGGTGGTATTCCCTTAAAAGGCTACGTAGCCTCTTAAGCTATTTTTAGATTTTGCGCCAAAAATCAATAAAGCATTTTGGGAATCTCAGGTGACTGGCACGTGACTAATACCGCTTAAATTCCATTACATAACAAACATATAATAATTATTTTCCATAATGTCTTCTTCGGACGGACGTTTGAAGCTTTGTCTGTGTTTTCCTGTATTTAAATGAGAAAATTGATAATCTAAAAATAGAACGTGTCTCCCCTTGGTCTCAACCTGGTCTGTAATAAATCTCTAAATTCTCGTGTTATTGGATGGTTTTTGACTGCTGGGGTTTTATGAACACAAATTAAAAGGCTATGGGAGTATAAGGATGACTTTTTTGCATGTTTATAAGATTTTCGTCCCAGAATCTGAAGGGCTACCTTTAACCACCATATTTTCAAATGTTTAGAAAAATAAAACTTTTCCACCAAATGTTTATCAGTACTTTACATACAGCATGCAATATCCTTCGCATGGATCTATTGAAGTGTCAACAGTGACATGTAAGTAACACTTTGCAGTCATCAAATACAATTCAAATTCACTTGTACTTATCTGTAAACATCTTCATCATCAGGAAATAAATCATTTATAATTACCCTTCAGATCCTTCGCATATTTCTCCTTGCATTGGCTAACATTGTAGATTAACCCTTTACTAAACAAAACAGTGCCATAACAACCCTGCAAAAATCTAAAGGCTTATGAAAATGCAAAAATCTACAGGCTTATGAAAACAATGTGGGAAAAGGAGAAAATGTTGTTAACCAGCATTTTCTCCTTTCCCCACAATGTTTTCTATAATATTCTTTCAAAGATAAATCCTATCTACAAATATTTTCAAAATAATTTGTCTAAACACTTAAACCACCCTTCTGAACTGTAACTGGCTGCAAAATAGCGGTAGATCAAGATCAGGCTGCACAAAGCATGCAGTCTGATCTTTGATCTATATAGTCAGCTCTGCTACAAAAATCTAGATAAAAAGTCACCATGAAATTGTGGTTGTTTAAGTCTTATTTCCACACATGGAATAGGAATGTTAGGTTATAAATTCTACAACCTAAAGGTAAGCTGTTTAAGTTATAGAGTGAAGATATGCTTGTACAGTGCCTGCAGTCTGATCTTTTAACAACTTTATCTCTGGTCTTGAGAGATTTTATGACAAAAATTGTGTAGACATTACAATATTTCGGTATGTTTTAGTCAGTAAAAGTATCTATTTCAATTTTATGGTAATCTAAGGGAAAAAGTATGAAACCCTTCCTAATAGGAAATATGCTCTTGTCTGGTTATGCAATAAATATGTAAGGATTGGGATTAGGTGTATCAAATCTTTAGCAAATGACAAAATTTTGGACTGCTTGAATTGAGAGCATTTGCAGGAAACAAATTAAATGTCTCAAATGACTGAACTCTGTCTGAAAACACTGTAGGCAAAAGGGAATATGTGTATGCCTATTTTCCTCATTTTGCTCAAATTATGCCTGTTTCACATCAGCTGTGTGATTTCTTCGTTGCACGATTTCCGCCGCAAACACAACTGCTACCTATTCATACCTGTCCACATACTGCATATTGGCAAAGCGAGCTCCGTACACTGTTCATACGGTTGATTCACGAATTGTACGGTGTCCGCGGGTTGAACGTACAAAAAAAAAAAACAAAGCAACATAATTTATTAGCACAACTGTCAGCTGCAAAACAATTTCTCAAGGCACCCGCCAGACTGCAGTAAGAATTTTTAAACTTTCTTACGACAACTGCATGGCAAGTACAAATTTCCAAGACAACTGTATGGTGTTCGTGTGATCGCCATAAGGAGGAGGAATAATCTCCTCTTGTCCAGATTTAGCTATATATACACACACAATGGTATGCAGCAGTATCTTCATTTTGTAGCAAGCTTTCACGTAGTTAACTTTGGCTATCAAGGTTCATAAGTTGCGTATTGCAGCTATGAACAGGATACTTGCCAATGAAGAATGTGATGACGCTATCTTATGCTAAAGGCATATTTGTCACTCTTGTACAAGCATGTGCCTTCTTCATCTGAATCCCGGTTTGGTGGTACCCCGGTTTAATGGGAATTCAGCAAAAGAAGCCTTCCCCTTTCCCTTCTGAAAATGTTTGTTTCTGAGGCATGGCCTTCTCTTCCTGAAATCACGACAGCGACTGATGAAGGACAAGACATACAAACTTTTTTAAAAGCGGTGGGATGACGCGTGGCAGGCATGCAAATCTATACGTTGCTCGTATGTTCTGCAGCAGTCTTAAGACAGACTTTCACCAAACGCAAGGCATTCGCAAGACAGCCACAAGATGTTCCTGCGATCATCTTACAGTTTTCACAACACAAACCCAAGTATTAGACCGCATGATTGATGCGTGATGGTCTCGAGGTAGCCGTACAGCTGCCATGTGGCAACCATACTGTTGCTGTGCAAACTCAAAAAAATCGCAAAGAGATCGCAAGGAAAATGAGCATGTTGAAAAACCAGCTTGCGACATCTACCGTGTGAAGTCCTGCGATATGTCAAAAATGCTTCCGTACCGCTGTCATCTTCCGTACCGCTGTCATAAGGCTGATGTGAAACAGGCTTTACTCTCCAGTATTTTGAAAATGAAAATTGAAATTGGACAACCCAGGTTGTCTTCCAGGACCTCTTGCAGTTTCCTACTTTTATCCTTAACTACTCTGAAGGAAGAAGTCTTTTGAAAACATTGTGAGAAAAGGAGAAAATGATGTAAAGTGAATCACAGGAGAAAAATGTGTATGACATGGGACTTGAAACCCCCCCCCCCCAGAACAATAGCACAACATCTCTACCAAATGAGCTAGGTGGGCATCTAGTTGTGTGTCCACCAAACATCAATTACAACAGCTGGTTTGCCAACATCTCCTTTTCTCATGTTTTCTACTCTATGACAGAGAAATTACATCATTTATGCCAAACTCAATTTTTTGCAAGAGCAAACTACTGTCAACTTCGGCTAGTCTTTCATTTGGTTAAAGTTCATAACATCATGATTAAAGGCAATCCAGAATCTAACGGGTGTAAGATTTTCCCTGGCATTCAATTCAAAGATTTTTAAAAAGCTTTTCTTTCCTTCATATTGTTGCCTTACTTCATTGTGACGCTTTTCTAGAA
The DNA here is from genome assembly GCA_943736015.1 of Tridacna crocea. Lineage (NCBI taxonomy): Eukaryota > Metazoa > Mollusca > Bivalvia > Cardiida > Cardiidae > Tridacna > Tridacna crocea. The sequence goes on along the minus strand of OX031064.1, from coordinate 33,550,518 downwards.
GTCTTGAAATAACAACCTTAGTGACTGATGAAGCCTTCAATGACTCACAACATGCAACTAGCTTGTAACCTCAGAAGCCACACCTTCCATTCCAGTAAACCGTTGTTTACATTACAAGCCAACTGCGTTACCAAATCAATGACATTTCAGTGACTATCAATTCTCAAAACTTACAAAGTAAAATACTGCAACAGTATAGAATAATGAATCAACATAGATCAAAGTATCATGAAAAACTAGTTTGAACGAATGACAAAGTGGAATTGCTATGAAATACCTTTGTAAATTTATGCCGGTATGCACCTTTCTGTTTTATGCGGCTTGCAGGAAAGGATACTTCCGGGACTTTCACTAATGACTAAAGAGTTTAACCAAAGGGACATAACCCCGTATTTTTTGTCTCAAATAAAAGGATTGAAGGTCCTGAAAAGGCGTATTTGTGCTAAATTATAAAACGGCCCCCAAATAATAAAAAGAAATTGAAAGCATAAATCCATGATAATGAAAAAGAATGTATATGTTCCATCTGGTTTATGGTACAAACATGGGACAATGGAACCCTTGAAAAATAATTGTTCAGGCAATGCTTAGGCCTAAATACAGGTTGTGCACGTGTCATAAACCCTTTACAAATCATATCACTGTTTGACTACTTTTGGTAAAAGTTGTAATGATAACATTGTGAAAAAAGGAGAAAACGTCGGTGACCAATATCTCTACGTGATCCTTGTTTACTTTAAATATATCTAATTTAACATCGTGTGAAAACAATAGATCTTGCAATTAATTCTTATACATGTACTCTGATCCTTGACATCATGTCCAAGGGATAAAAAAAACTCAGATATACTGCCTAGACTTTATATCTAAGCTTTTTTCTCTACGGGTTTAAGTCTCAACATTGTGTCTATCTAAGGACATTGTAATCTTCAAATGTCTAGATCAGTATCCGACTGCACAGAATGTGTACCCATATCAGACAGCGCAGAATCTTGGATTTATACCATTAGGCACAGTATGATTTTTCTTGGAAAGTAAAACTGAAATTGCGATATTTGAGCTTTGTCGGTTTAATATTAATCAAAATATTCTTCAGCTTTTAAAAGGATTAAGTTTTCAATCTTTGAGAAATTAACTGGTCCCTGTCGTTCAGCCATTTAACTGCTTTGTGCCACAAAGTACTTTTTTTGCTCACGATGTAGACCATTATTAATTAACTCTTGACAATGTAGACCAAAAAAAAAAAAAAACTGCACCAAAATGCAGATCTTGAAATCTAATCCGTCCAAATGCACTAGAATGCTGACAGCGTAGATTAAGGATTAAGGAAACAGGGAAGCTGATCTTAGAAATACTCAATATTCTGCACAGCAATTCTTTTTGTTGGTAGCTGAACAGCCTACTCTAGAAAACTCCGCGTTTTGAAGAACTCGTGTAACCCATTTCCTTACACCCCGAGTTTTAATGACACTGGAAGAATAGGTTTTTGGTAACATTTCTCTGTTTCTTACAATGTTTTTTACCCTTTCAAAGATAGAAATACGTTTCATTTCAATAATTGTATTTTATACGTATCCGGGAAGGCATTTGGTAATATATCATGTCTTATCGACATGTGGTTCGGTAGCTCAGTTGGTTATAGTGCAGGAACGGTGTTACTGAGGCCCTGGGTTCGAATCCCGGTCGAACCGTGATCTTTTTCACCACCTGTTACATTTGGCGCCCAACGTGGCGGTATATGTAGCCGAGTACAGGTATTTGGTGATATATCGACATGTGGTTCGGAAGAATTTCAATTTGATTGAATCCAAAATTTCGTCATTAGGTGAAGAGCTAAACAATTCCCAGGAAAAATTTGATTTGTTTGGCTGCCAAATACCTGAAGCAGCGAATACTTCAATGGTTTTACGACCCTGTGGGAAGACAGTCGTTGTCTGCGCATGTCATATTCTTCGAAGATTCGACTGTCTTATATGACGCGCATCACTAGCCCCGAAAGCGGGCTGACTGTACATAATATTACGCTCTATAAAGTAGCAATGTAGAAAATTGATTTTATCAATACGTTTGAGGAGAAATGAGACCTGCTTTAGCTCCAGATTTCTCTAAACTTCTGTTCATAGCTTATAGCTTAGTGAATTGCTAGAGGTAGCGTTTTATTGAGTAAACGTTTATTTTAGTTTGAAATTCAAAGTAACGATAGTCGCGTAGGAAAGTGGTTCGGCTCTGTACCCAGGATGCCCAAATAAGATAATTGAGTATTTATAGAGTGCCATCTAGCGGGAGATAATGGGGAGACAGATTTTTAAAGAACACGGAAGGGAGAGAATACGTGTGGTCGGAAATTTCTCATTTCACAGAATGTTTTTATTATTATTATTATTATTATTATTATTTCAACAGCAACTTTCATCATGCCTGGGATCTTATATACTGTTACATATGAGCCATGCTCTGTTGAAAGGGGGCTTAATGAATCTGCGAAAAGTATCGACCCAGCTCAGTCTGCGCAGGAAAAGAAGGTTCTTTGAAGAACGATCGCTAAGTTTTTGTGCCACATCTGTTGTCTGCAAATGCTTTTACCTTGAAAAAAGAACGTAGAATTGTGTGATACTGTGTTAACCCTTTACCAAACAATAAAATTTTGGACTGGTCCAAAGTCAAAGCAGTTGCAGATGACAAAATAAACGCGAGTCAAACACGAAAATTTGTTTCCAGTAGGATAGAAAACATTGTGGGAAAAGGAGAAAATGCTGGTTACCAGCATTTTCTCTTTTTCCCACAATGTTTTCAAAAGGCTTCTTTTTCAGGGCCATAAAAAAAAACAGGAAATGTTTGGTAAAGGGTTAAGTATTAAACGGGTATATCCTGTAGTCAAAGTATATGTTTAATAATTCTGAATTTCAAGAACTGTACGTGTATGGATTTGCCGTTTGGATTTGTATAATTTCCACATCCTTTGACCTGGAAAAAATGGGAAAGAAGAAAATTATTAAGCTTATACATGTATATAAATCGATATCAATTTTGATTCTGGTTGGGTTGGTTTGGGTTTCTTTAATAATTGAGAAAATTATTCTTCATTGGTTTTGGATGGGTCCTTTGTTGCATGCTGATATTAGAACCTCTTTTATTTGAGGTCTGCCACGGTAGTTGGATCTACTGTTGTGAGATATGACGTTGGTTGGACTCACGACCAGATGCCCTGCTAGCTCAGTCGGTAGAGCTGCGTCACTAGTGTTCCAGGGGTTGTTGGTTCGAGTCCCACGTCACACTTCTCTGCCTTGATCGATTTACTCCACTACGATCAACGGTTAACTACGGCGGGAAGTATTTTAGTCTGAATATGTGCAATTAGATCTTGTCGCCATGTTGTGTCAGAAAAGAGAATAAGGCATTTGAACCTTATTTTTCGGATGTTTACTTTCAATCATAAAGCTTTTTCTTTTTCAGAACATTGTAGACTGCAGGTGATAGCTTTGGATTTTCTGATGCTCCTTGTGTTGTTCCGCTACAGTTGCCTTAATGCTGAAATCATTGGTATATGTAGTTGGCTTCAAGGGAAATCATCAAGGTTATTTCATATATAGTATTCTACAAAAGTTTTGTTTCTTGACACAAATAATTAATTCTCTTAAAAAAAAAAACTATGAATGAATGATTTATTAGTTTATCATCATTCCTGGCTTTTTATCACTAGGATGAATGATTATTTCTGTTCTTCTAAAAAAACGAAAAATAAGTAAAACAGAAGACTTAAAGAATATGTTTCATGAGAAGGACATATCATGCCTCCACTGCTACATTGTGCGACTAGTAGCGAAAGTCACGCTTACAAATTTGAGTGGTAACGAAACTTACATGTAGACAGTGTTGCAAGTTCGGGGAGAAAAAGAAGTGACATCCTGAAAATACTTCACGATTTCATAGATAGATTTATTAAACTTATTAAGTACTGAGAGGTAAAGTAAAAACCATTATCGTTAGGTGCATTTTTTGTTATTCACTAGAGTGATGAAAATATTCCAGTCCTACTTGAAACATTTGTAATAGCCTTTTCGGACCCATAACTATTCGTAACAGACGTCACGGAAAATTTAGATTGGAAAGTTGTTGGAAAATGGGCTCCAGTTGTGGTAATTAACGGAAAAATATTTGTTTTTTTTAAGCTGCTCATCAGTCCATAACCTGCAGTATGGATTTATTTGTATCAGATTCTATCTCAATTTGTTTTTGACAGCCTAACAAGAAGAAAAAAAGAAAGATAAAATGCTACTGCATTTATACTTTTATTTGAAATGACATCTATACTTTCAAAGTAAGTTCCTGGTTTTTGGGCCACAATGAGCTTTTGTTTGTAAATAGTAACAGTTTCAAGAAATTTGACATAAATTTATTTTCTTTTCAATTTTCAGAAATCGCAGCAGCAGCATTTTGATTTAGATATGGATTCACTCAAGTGCCTAAGGAGACATATCAAGCTTTAGATATCATGAAGCTTTCCTCTCTGAATGTTAAGTATAAATATGTTGATTGATTTCTGTCACCACAGTGTTGGATCTTTGATAAAGGCAGACAAGGTTTCCTTTGATGGTTATGAGGTTACTAATTTGATAACATCAAACCTCCATCAGAAAAGCAAGGGTTTTCTATCGGATCATTTTGTTAAACCTCCTGTGAATATAACGGTACAGTTTCCTTGTAATATATTACTCTACAGAGTTATTATTGACCCAGTTATTGGACAGCAAAAGTCACATGATCTTAAAATATTTACAACATCAACTCGTCTAACTGATACATGGTTATATGGAGGAAAGAACATGACTGTACAAACTGATGGATTGATCTTTAACCATGTATGTTATGTTTCACAATCTAATCCAAAAGTTATATGCCTTGAAAATAAACTTTTTCATGAACGAAAATTCTGGACAAAAGATGAAGGACAGAGTTATACAAATTATGCTGCTACTGGTGAGTTACGTTCTGGTAAGCCTGGAGCCCTCAGCAACGCAAGCCATGTCAACATCTGTATTGTACGCACTCAAAGTGGATGTTCAGCTGCAATCAAAAGGTTAGAAATTTGGGGAACACCTGCTTCAGCAGTTCCAAATGAACTCCAAAGGAGGTTGAAAAATTGCTACATGGATTCAGTGTTTCCACCTTCTTTATCAAACATAAGTGAACATAATACCTCTAAAATACCCAAGAGTGAAAGTGATTGTATCTCAACACCTGACAAAAGTGAATGTTATAATGGCTTTTCAGTTCCTGATGAATTTAAAGACCAAATAACTTATGATATAATGGCTTGCCCAGTGTTACTGCCTTCAGGAAAAAATATTGATCAGTCAAGCCTAGATAAATTTGTAAATACAGAGGCATCATGGGGCAGGCCCCCTAGTGACCCTTTTACTGGATTAGAGTTCACTCAAGGAAGGCAACCCATAATGAATACTGCTCTGAAGGCAAGGATAGATGAGTTCACATTCAAACATTCAGATTTATTGACAGTTGCTAAAACTCTTGGACAATCTGACAGATCCAATTCTCATATTTTGAGATCAAGTAGACTTGCAGTTTCACAGACAATACATGGAACAAATCAAGTCAACAGTAATGTATGCACACATAGTGACACAAGGGCATTATCAACAAATGAAAACACTCAAACACATTTTTTTCTACCTTTTGAAATCAGGAAAAGAAAGTTCTTTCAAGAACAAAAAGAGGAAATAAATTCCAAGCATTCAAGGTCCTCAACTCGAACAAGTCCTAGGGAATCAAGCAAAGCCAGTGTAGAACAGAACCATAATAATACCACTCTATTGGAAGAGGGAGAAGCATTGGTAAAAGCAAACCAGGATTTTACATCTACTTCAAAGAAATACAGCCATAAAGATGTTTTGACTTGTAGTCTAGATGATGCACTGAAAAATGCTCTTGGTGGGTTGCCATCCTTTGTATCAAAATCACAGACTTCCAGAGTCAAAAGTTCTGATACAAACAGCACTGATATGAATGAAATTAATAAAGAAAGAATGTTTGATGCAGTGTGTATTAAATGTGGAATGAATTGTGCAAAGGCAGATGTGATCAAGTATAAAATACCATGTGGACATTTAATGTGTCGGAAGTGTGTTTATATTTGTAACCAAAACAAGGATGATATGTCTTGTACTGCTTGCAACATCAGATATACCAGAGAGAAGCTTGTAAGGGTATTTTGATGGTTGTGGGTACTGATTAGAATTGTAGCTGCTCGAATAAGTATGAATATTGATGTACCAGAATGTAACGTAAGTTGTTCATGTGGACAGTACAGATCAAGATTTCCGTCACAAACCATTCCTTACCATTTATTAAACAATAAATTTTGGCCTAAACCAAATTCAAAGTGTTTGCAGACAATCAGTTAACTCATTAAACGACAGTGTTTTAGGCTTGTCCAAATGGAAAGCATTCACAGAAGACAAAATAAAATTGACTGAAAAATTGAAATTTGTTTTGCGAAGGCTAGAAAACATTTTGGAAAAAGGAGAGAATGCTTGGTACTAGCATTTTCTACTTTTCCCACAATGTTTTCTAAAGGCTTCTCTCTCAGGGTCGTCAGAAGTAGGGATTGTGTGGTAGTGGGTTAAATGCAACTCAAATGGTGATTTCTATATGTGATGGCAAAAAAAAACCATCATCGGAAAGGAAGAAAGTGCCGAGTGCCAGCATTTTTTCCTGTTTTTTATAATGTTTTTTTTGAAAGTCTTGTTTCTTTTCAGTCTCCTTAAACCTTGGGATTGTGTGATAAAGAGTTGAGAATAATCTTTGTCATATTATCAAGAATTTTCAAAATTTGACCATTATTGGTCATGATTGGTTAGCCCATTACCACACACTATCCCTACTTTTTTACAACCCTGAGAAAGAAGCCTTTGGAAAACATTTTGGGAAAAGGAGAAAATGCTGGTAACCAGCATTTTCTCCTTTTCCCACAATGAATTCTACCCTTCACAAAACAAATATCAGATTTTCAGTCACCTTTATTTTGTCGTCTGCAAATGCTTTCGATTTGGACGAATCTAAAATTTTGTCATTTTGTAATGAGTTAAAACATTTAAGCCATGCTCTGTGGAAAGGGGGCTGAATGCATCTTTGAAAATTATCGACCCAGGACAGCCTGTGCAGTCTGTGCAGGCACACCCTGCCCAAACTTTTTCACTTGTAGTCAATTTTCTGTATGTCAGAGGACTAAGTCTTCCTCATGATTCAGTCAGTTGGTTTAAAAAAATTGCTACTTTGGATCCATAAGTATGTAATGACCAGGGCTTGTATCGTGTAATACAGAGATGCATTAAGCCCCCTTTTGCCAGAGCATTGCTCGATTAGTTTAACTGACGAGACAGCAAATATGTGCACCTTGTCTAAACTGAAACCAATTGCAGACTACAATTATGTTCAAATGACATGGACTGCCTTTAACCCATTACCACACAATCCCTACTTTTGACGACCCTGAATAATAAGCTTTTGGAAAACATTGTGGGAAAAGGAGAAAATGCTGGTAACCAGCATTTTCTCCTTTTCCCACAATGTTTTCTACCTTTCACAAAACAAATTGCAAATTTTCAGTCACTTCTATTTTGTTGTCTGCAAATGCTTTCGATTTGGACAAGCCTAAAATATTGTTGTTTGGTAATGAGTTAAAAGAGTAGAAAACATTTGAAAAAGAGAAACTGTTGGTTACCAGTAGAGCTCCAGATAAGGCCTAATGATGGTATTCTAAATCCATTATTTCTCTTTCAAACCCTATTTTGTGGGTACTCATTAAAATCATCTCAATGAGATGATTCCAATGAGTACCCACAACATAGGGTCTGGTGCAGAATGATTAATATCTTTTAATTATAAAATCGAAATCCCTCCCTGGAGCTCTTGTTACCAAGATTTACTCCTTTGTGAAAAATGTTTTCAGGCTTGTTATTTTTTAGGGTTGTTTAATAATTCATGAATAAGATTGTTTGGTAAACTTATAGAACTTTCTTTATATGTTAGAACTTCCTCAATAATTCTAAATTATATTTGTAGAAACTGAAAGATCTATTAACTTTAAAGTCTTTTTTAGTTCTACACAGAGATGAAATGTATGTTATTTACTGTTATTGTTGTTTTTCTGGTATGACATAATTTTTTTATCTGGGTCTGTCATATATATAATTATATGAAATCTGACCGAAAAAAAAACTGAAAAGCAACATAGAGCAGTAAAAAAAAAGATAATGGAAGGAAGAGTTATCGCTCATGTATACTGCACTTCTCCTCAGAGACAACTGTCCACCTGTGACGTTAAGGTAGTAGACCCATAACATTTCTAGTACAACATGGAATAAGATTTCTTCATAGTTGATAAATACAGATTTATTACAGATATAATACTTTTGCACATTTTTATCCGACCAGATATTCCATTGATTTCTATTTTGAAATTGTTTGTTTAGACTTCTGTTAGTTTCTAGAAAAAGGGGGGGGGGGATAATTGTTATTATAATTATAAAAACTTTAGAAGGACAAAAAGGATAAAAGTGACTTGGTGAAAGTGGTAAAATAATACTCTTTTTCAATCATGGCAAATTTTGTAGTATGATATTATAGTGGAAAAAGATGTTTTCTATTACTGGTCCACTGCCTTAACCCATTTCCACACAATCCCTACTTTTGATGCCCCTGAGAAAGAAGCCTTTAGAAAACATTGTGGGAAAAGGAGAAAATGCTGGTCACCAGCATTTTCTCCTTTTCCCACAATGTTTTCTATCCTTCACAAAACAAAGCATCTTTTCGAACGGCTCTATGCGACAAAATTTCTAATGACAGCTAATAAAATGGGCATGGATCGTTAGAAAACATGCGGGCAAGATCGCGTTTGTTCCAGATACTTTGAATGAAGGTTGGTCTGAAGGTGAATGCGGAGATCAGTCACAAAAAAAGCATCGGAGCAGACACCTTCAGATTGAAGATAATGGCAACATTACTTCATATAATTCTGCCAAAAGGTACACAGGCTTGGGGGAGCAAATCAGGGCCACCATGGCCCTCTTGTTTAAACATTTAATCAAACCATATTATAGGCGATTGGTGCTCGGATGTATGAGCATTCCTATCCTTACCCATCTTCGCAAGCCAAGGCCGACGATTCACTAGGTTGCTCTACCCTTGGCGGATCGAGCTTGATTTTTACGTTCACCCGATACGCTTTTTCATTGGATGCAGCCAGCTCTAGCTGCAACAAATGAAATCGCTCGTAGCATTTCATCTTTGATAAAAATAGAACAAGGTCTCTACCTTTAGAATAAAAGGTTAAACATGGAAACCCACGTGGATGTCTGCTTATCGCTTCATGTGTATTCGTAAGCGGTTTGTAAAACGAGATTTCATTTGCTTTTAGAAACAAGATGTAAAGGGGAGTAATAACCAGCATCCATTAGAGGGCGCATCGCAGGAATCTCGAAATCGGGCTCAATCAGCCAAGGTAAGATCCACGTAGTGATCGTAAACTTGGCTCGCGAAGATGCTCCTTACCATATTCGTTTCACAATTACACCATCAATTCATTTTTAGCGAGCGGTGATATTTTATTGTTAATTAAACCAGACAGGTATTATAAGGATTTAATTTGATCACAAATGGTGAAGTGCTCTTCATTTTTCTTGAGTGAGCAATGAATGGCGCTTCAACCCATTTGCCTCTCGAAAAGAAGTTGGAAACTCGAGAAATTAAGGTTTAACTCTATTCCAAACGACAAAATTATAGAATGGTCCTAATTGAAAGCATTTGAAGACGACAAAATGAATGTGACTAAAGAATTCAAATTTGGTTTGGGAAGGGAAGAAAACATTGTGGCAAAAGGAGAAAATGCTGGTTACCAGCATTTTCTCCTTTTCCCGCTATGTTTTCAAAAGGTTTCAATCTCGGGGGTGTTAAAAGTCGGCATTGTGTGATAAAGATTTAGTACACGAATACAAGTGAAAACGTCGTGACCAAAGGAGGAATAGCTCGTTACGAGCAATTTCTCCAATTCAGTATTGCCACGTTATTTTTGCAGGCAGTTTATGTGCATGCTTCGTGGTTGTCAACAAATACTCCCGCCGTGAGGCTGTGATACTGAGCAGTGTTTGTTATACAGTCTCGAGTTTGAGCCTCGACTGGGGCAAAAATTTCACCGCATAACTCTTTTACCAAACGATAAAATTTTAGACTGGTCCAATTTGAAAGAACTTGCAGACAACAAATTAAACGTTACTCAAAAATTGAGGTTTGTTTCCAGCAGGGTGGAAAACATTGTGGGAAAAGGAGAAAATGCTGGTTACCAGCATTTTCTCCTTTTCCCACGATGTTTTCAAAAGGCTTCTATATATCTCGGGGACGTAAAACCAGGGATTGTTTGGTAAAGCGTTAATCTTACTTGAGTATAAAGTCATTATCGCAGACTTCATTGCTGTTTCGAGATTGTGTTGCTGTTTAGAAAGCAGACAGCTATTTTAAAAAGAATCTGTTTAGTAGAATGGGTTAATTATAACTCAAGAACGCTAGTATACATATGCATAGGTGCACTGACCAGCTTAACATGTCTGAGAAGCTGTTGAAAACGGGTTTAAAACAGAATAATTTTCCTTTAGTTTCTATCATTTCAACTCTCACCACACAAGAATCGAGTTTGTCCAAATGTAGACTCATCTAAATTGAAAGCATTTTTTGCATATGCAAATTGTATATAATGCAGCTCAAACGATACATTTTCAATAGGATAGAAAGCATCACAAGAATAGGAGAAAACGCTGGTTACCAGCATTTTCTCCTTTTCTCGCAATGCTTTCCAAAGGCTTCTTCCCCAGTATCGTTAAAAGTCCGGATTGTGTGGTCAAGAGTTAAGGTTTTGTAGGGAACAATTGAGAGGCGTTATGCCTATAGTAAGACCTACTTTAGATAAACACCTGAATCATGAGGAAGATTGGTCTCTTGACATGCAAAGAATTTACAACAGACAGATTCGACTAAGGTAATTCTGCATGGAGTCCATCTGATCTGCTTGGGAATGTCTTTGGACAAGACATTTCAGAGCCCTAGCATTGTACTGATTAACCCATTACCACACAATCCCTACTTTTGACGCCCCTGAGAAAGAGGCCTGTAGAAAACATTATGGGAAAAGGAAAAAAATGCTGGTAAACAGCATTTTCTCCTTTTCCCACAATGTTTTCTACCCTTCACAAAACAAATTTCAAATTTTCAGTCACTTTTATTTTGTCGTCTGCAAATGCTTTCAACTTGGACCAGTCTAAAATATTGTCGTTTGGTATTGAGTTAAACCCAGGAAATACATAAACATGTGAGCTGCTGCCGTGACATGACTGTACATAATAATGTTGAAATCGACGTAAAAACAACATTTAATCATTCCTGCGCGGGCTGCATCGACCGACATAGGTTCGATTCTTTTTTGTCAAATGCTTTAATTCTTTACCACACAATAAAATTTTAGACTGGTTCAAATTGAAAGCATCTGCAGACGACAAAATAAAGGTGACTGAAAAATTGAAATATGTACCCGGAAGGGTAGAAAACACTGTAGGAATAGGAGAAAATGCTGGTTACCAGCATTTTCTCCTTTTCCTACAGTGTTTTCAAAAGGCCTCTTTCTCAGGGGCGTCAAAAGTAGGGATTGTGTGGTAAATGGTTAAACCCCATTTTTCACAGAGCAAGGCACTCATTTATTTCATTGATCGTTTCTCTCTGTCACTTTTAGATGAAATGAAAATTTTCCACCGATGCACTCCCTAACATGATCTCTATAGAGGAAAAAAAAACACCATACCTGACAGTGTAGATTCAGTATCAAACTGTGCGTTCCATGTAGCCTGATCTTGATCTATATTGTATTCAAAAGCATTCCGAGTTATGTTAACTCTTTATCAGACGACAAAATTTTAGATTGGTACAAATTGAAAGCACTAGCAGACAACAAAATTAACGTGACTCAAAAAAATGAAATTTGTTCTGGGATGGTATAGAAAGCATTGTGGGAAAAGGAGAAAATGCTGGTTACCAGCATTTTCTCCTTTTCCCACGATGTTTTCAAAAGGCATCTTTTTCAGGGTCGTGAAAACCAGGGATTGTTAGGGAAAGGGTTTTAGAAGCTTAAGGGTAGGGTGTCAGAGAGCTTTCACTATTCAGGTAGAAGACATGAAGAGCCCTTGAAGGAGAATATTGGCAGCGAAATACGAATGATGGTGTGAGGTTCACGTCGTCTTAAAGTCGCATTTGATTTGAGTATAATTTCATTATATGGCTTGCAACACGTGAAAAGGGGCATTCGGACGTTTGCGTAAAGTGTCGTCTCGGATCAGACTGTGCACTCCGCGCAGGCTAATCCAAGACGGCATTTTACGGCTACATTAGATTTTGTCCAATAGTAGACTTTGCATCATTATCTCCCGCTAGATGGCATTCTGTAAATACTCATCTATCTAATTTGGGCATCCTGGGTACAGAACCGAACCACTTTCCTATGCGACAACCGTTACTTTGAATTTCAAACTAAAATAAACGTTTACTCAATAAAACGCTACGTCGTGCAATTCACTCAGCTACGATCAGCATTCTAGAGAAATCTGGAGCTAAAGCAGGTCTCATTTCTTCTCAAACGTATTGATAAAAGCTATTTTCTACATTACTACTTTATAGAGCGTAATATTACAGTCAGCCCGCTTTTGGGGCTAGTGATGCGTCATATAAGACAGTCGAATCTTCGAAGAATATGACATGCGCAGACAACGGACTTTGCATGAAACAGAAAAATCACACATAATGGGAAAGTTTCGTCTCTGATCAGACTGCACGGGCTGCGCATGCCGATCCAAGACGATACTATACGTAAATGTCCGAATGTCTCTTTTAGCATGTTGTAAGCCAATTGTGTCAGTGAAAGATTTTATACGATGGTATGTTGAGCCAATGAAGTTGTGACCAACCTATATAGCTCAGTTGGTAGAGTGTTGGACTTGTGCTCATGAGGGTGTAGGTTCAAGCCCCACGGCTGGCCATCTAAAACTACTAATAGTTTTTCGGATGAAACGTTAAACCGAGGTCCCGTGTGACGGTGCTATAAACCAAAATACGTTAACCCATTACCACACAATCCCTACTTTTGACGCCCCTGAGAAAGAAGCCTTTAGAAAACATTGTGGTAACCAGCATTTTCTCCTTTTTCCACAATGTTTTCTACACTTCACAAAACAAATTTTAAATTTCAGTCACTTTTATTTTGTCGTCTGCAAATGCTTTTAATTTGGACCAGTCTAAAATATTGTCGTTTGGTAATGAGTTAAAGAACAAGACGTACTTTAGGATGGGTTTCGTCCTGTATCTGCACTATCCCGCGTAACAAAAGGAAATTTAAAGGCCCAGTAATGGTCAAAATATCAAAGCAGGTGTCATTATACATTTAATTTTAAATCGTACCATTTAAAAGTATGAACAAAACATTCTTTTATTGTGTGACAACCGTTACTTCGAATTTCAAACTAAAAAAATAAACGTTTACGCAATAATACTCTGCGATTCATTCAGCTATGATCAGCAGTTCAGAGAAATCTGGAGCTAGAACAGGTCTTATTTCTCCTCAAACGTATTGATAAAGCCATTTTCTCCATTGCTACTTTATAGCGGATATTACTACAATCTCTCCCCCCCCCCTTTTCAATATTGCGTGGGGGGGGGGGGGAGGGAGTGATGCGTCATATAAGGCAGGTCGAATCTTCGAAGAATATGACATGCTCAGACAACGCTTCAAAATGGGTTTGGTAGAGCCGGGATTCGGACTGAAAACCTGTTTAACTCATTACCAAACGACAAAATGTTAGGTTTGTCCAAATCGAAAGCATTTGCAGACAACAAAATAAAAGTGACTGAAATTTTGAAACTTGTTTTGTGAAGGGTAGAAACCCTCTTGGGAAAAGGAGAAAATCCTGGTAACCAGCACTTTCTGCTTTTCCCGCAGTATTTTCTAAAGGCTTCTTTCTCAGGGTCATCAAAAGGAGGGATTGTGTGGTAATGGGTTAACTGGACGAGATTCAGAGAACTACGAATTCTTAACCCTTTACCACTCGACAGAAATTTGAAATTTTCCAGATTCAACGCATGAGTAGACGACAAAATGTGGCTCAATGTAATCAAGTTGTCTTTGAAAAAGTAGAAAACATTGTGGGAAAAGGAGAAAATTCTGGAAACCAGCATTTTCTCCTTTTTCCTCAATTTTTTCAAAACAACCTTCTCTCACTGTTGGTTAACCATTTACCACAAAAAAAAAAAACCCGCGAGTTTTAACAAAGTTGATCAAAACGCCTTTTAAGACCTTTTACAAACATTGTATGAAAAGGAAAACATGCTGAAAAACCAAAATTTTCTTAATTCAGTCATTTGCTCCACATTTAAATTTTATAGTCTGCAAATGCTTTCAATTTGTATATGTCCACATTTTTGTTCATGTGTAAAGGGCCGAATGAAACTGAAGTACGTAGGCAAGTGACAATATCGACGTGATTTAGCTATTAGTTAGCAAGCCCGGTTAATTGAAAAGCTATTTTCAACCCAAAAGGAAACGCCTTTCTGGCATTGTTAAATGTAACAGTGAATTTCAATTGGACAAACCGTAATGGGTGTTCGTACCCTCTTCTAAACGGGAGCCCGAGCAAATAATGGGTAATGAATAAAACGGGGGCGGGGACAGGAAGATTACCAACAGAATATTTCATTTTGGGTGATCATTAGAAAATTTTGAAATCGTTTTCCTGAAATTCAGCTGACCCGTGATTAAATGGAGATTAATATTATATTGTAATTACTAGTTTTAAAGTTTGTCCAGGACTTGTTCTGATTATCTGATTCTTGTGTGTTAATTAAACACTGCAGGGTGTGAGTCTTCTTATATTTTCAACTATATATAACTATCCAAATATGTGGTTTTTTTTTATTTACCTACTTGCATTTGATATATTTTGGACAATATCGCGGAAAAAGGAGTAATTGCGTGTCACAAGTAGTATGCTCACTTTCTCACAAGATTTTTAATACTATCAATGTGGTGTTCGTGGTCGTGAGGTAGAGCATTGGCCTCGTAACCATAAGGTCCTAAGTTCGAGAGCGGGTGTCAACTTCGGGATTCTTCATTGGCCCACACATTCGGCGAGAGTACTGGTGTAGTTTCCCAGGAAACAGAATCGAGAGAGATTGGTATTTATAAGTTGGCAGAACTTGTTTGTCAATCGATGTGAAATAAATATGTTTAAACTAATACCATCAGTGATTTATATTAAAATTAATATTTTATTTTCTTTCGATATGTCTTTTTCAACGTGCAAGATGTCACATATTTCGGTAGATGACAACTCTGACAAACGACAAATGTTAGACTAATCCAAATTGGAAGCATTTGCAGACGACAAAATAAATGTAGGTCAAATGATTTTTTTTTTGTCGTTGATGGGATAGAAAACGTTGTGGGGAAAAGAGAAAATGCTGGTTTCCAGCATTTTCTCCTTTTCCCGTATTGTTTTCAGAAGGCTTCTTTCACAGGGCTGTTATATGTCGGAATTGTGTGGTAGAGGTTTAAGTAACCCTTAGGGTAAAAGAATCACAAAATCACAATCCCCACTTGTGACGACCCTGAGAAAGAAGCCTTTAGAAAACATTTTGGGGAAAGGAGAAAATGCTGGTAACCAGCATTTCCCCCTTTTCCCACAACGTTTTCTACCCTTCACAAAACAAATTTCAAATTTTCAGTCCCTTTTATTTTGTCGTCTGCAAATGCTTTTGATTTGGATAAACCAAAATTTTATTGTTTGGTAATGAGTTAATGGCGCTTCACGAAAAAATGAAATTATACACAATATTGTTTGAGAAACTTTTTTTGTAAGAAAGTTTGATGTCTTATTAGTTGTTGAATCACAAGCAATTTGGATTTTCTTTCTATTCCTTCTTGTGCACTCGATGTGCACTGACATTTGATTAATTGCTTAGTTATTCTTGAAGATATCTGCATTCACTTAAACCTTTTGCCTCATGTTTTAAAAAGATGAAAAGGGGTTCTAAAAGATTATGTGAGATGAAAAAGAAAATGCTGGTAATCAGCATTTGTTCCTTTTCCAACAATGTTTCTTTCCCTTAAAATACAATAATTATTATTATTGTATTCTGCAACAAAAAATTTCTTGTCTGCAAACGCTTTCAATTTGGATGAGCAAAAGTTTTCAATTTGGACGAGTCTGATTTTTTACTTTTGGTCGTCTGCTCAGGAGTTAGCACAACTTAATTTTCTTTGTCAGGTTTTTAACTTGGGAACAAACTCGCAGCAACTGTCATTTTTACAAACTTTATACAGAGTGTTTTGTCGTGTTACGGACATAATGTGAATATGCAATCCGGCGAATACAGACTCGAGATGAAGGACTAACGTAGATGATATAAAACTGCACTATCCTCAGAAATATTGGAGACTTTATAAGGGGGAGCTCGTAAAAACGTCCGTCCGTTGGTCAACAAAGAATTGCACAATAAGTGAACAAGTCTAGTGATGGACAGACTGGGCCACGAACTTAATTCTCGGATCCCGGAAGTTCCCGAGAACCCGAACAACTCACCGTCCAAGTATCCGGATTATTGTAGGACCATCAAAGTACAGGGTAGGTTTATTTTCTTACATGTTCTGTGAAAAGGGGACTGAATGTATTTTCAAGAAAATATCGACTCATGTCAGCCTGCGCTGTCTGCGCAGGCTGACATAGGTCGATATTTCTTGTTAACTTTAAAGAGAAAATGCTGGTAACTAGCATTTTCTCCTTTTCTCCCAATGTTTTCTAGCCTGCTGAAAAACAAATTTCAATTTTTGAGTTACATTTATTTTGTCGTCTGCAAGTGCTTTTAATCTGGACAAGTCTAAAGTTTGTCATTTGGTAAAGACTTAATCCCTTACTCGTACTATAACTCGGGGACTTCTGAGTACAAACCAATCAAATTGATCTGTATAAACAAAACTTCAATGATTGAAGAGTAACAAAGATATCAGACCAAATTTTTATCATTATCTCCCGCTAGATGGCATCCTATAAATACTCATCTATCTAATTTGGGCATCCTGGGTACAGAACCGAACCACTTTCCTACGCGACAATCGTTACTTCGAATTTCTAACTAAAATAAACGTTTACTCAATAAAACACCACCTCGTGCAATTCACTCAGCTATGATCAGCAGTTTAGAGAAATCTGGAACTATTAAAGCAGGTCTCATTTCTTCTCAAACGTATTGACAAAAGCTATTTTCTACATTGCTACTTTATACAGCGTAATATTACAGTCTGCCCGCTTTCGGGGCTGGTGATGCGTCATATAAGACAGTCGAATCTTCGAAGAATATGACATGCGCAGACAACGAATTTTTGTCGAAATCTTTAATAATCAAAGGCATAAAATGCGCCCGCATGATTCGGAAGGATTTCGGTAAATCGATGGGACTTTGGACTCCTCCAGAGGCTTTCTGAGACTGCGAGAGGCTACAAAACATAACTCATAATTATGTTTTAACATACACAACTCAGATATTTCGGGAAGAGGCGGTTTAAAATGACAAAAAATAAGCCAAAAATTCAAGTCCGGCTAACGATATGTTACCCCGGTGGTTGAGATGCTTATGTTTTAATTTTGATTTATGTAAATAGATGTTCTTTATGTTTCTAGAATATTCTGAAAACAGGTCACCGTCTTATTCTTCAGAATTGTCTACATTTGTAAGTAACACAACTTCTGATTGGCTAAACCATTCGGTTTAGCCAATCAGAAGTTGTGTTACTTACAAATTTAGAAAACCTTGGACAATAAGACTAAGAATATTCTCAGGAATGGTTGATGAATACAGGCCCTGAACAACATTTTATGTGACATGTACACAGTACGAGCGTACATAGTCATATTTATAGCAAAAGTAACATACATTCTAAATTAACCACCCCTCTCTCTCTCTCTCTCTCTCTCTCTCTCTCGACAAAGACTGCAATTCAAAGTGGTCAGTGAAAAAGGGACACGGTAGTGCTACAAAAGAGTTTTCAAAATGCTTCGTGGTACCCATCTGTCTGATCATTTGTATATTATAATACATTACATGGAAATAAGTAAAATGAATAAAGAATTATGTTTAGTAGTAAAACTCAAAACTCACAGTTTCACGAACAACAGAAACATTTTATTTCACGAAGTTGATAGGATAAATGAATTTGCTGGTGGAGTCCGTGGTAGTAAGGTAGAGCATCGGCCTCGTAACCAAAAGGTCCTGCGTTTGATACCCGAGAACGGGTGTCAACTTCAGGATTTTTTACTGGCCCACACATTTGGCGCGAGTACTGGTGTAGTTCCCAGGAAGCAGGATCGAGAGAGATATAATAGAGGTTGTAAGAACTTGTTTCTCAATCGATGTAAAATGAATATAACTTACGATCGTATTTTAATTGAACAAAATGAATTTACTAGACGATTAAAAATTCTTAACACAATATTTGAATGTAGGAGAAATTGAACTAAACGACCAATGTGACGAAATCAGATTCGTTTCCTTTTACGAGCTTCGTTGTTATATCAAGACTAAAATCGTTTTTTTTTTTTTAAAACGAACTAATACCATTTATTTTGGTAAGATTTGGTGAATTTTCAGACCGCATCAAAAGAAATGTCAACGATCGAATCCCCAAAAAAAGAATTGAATAACCCCTGGTTTAATTTAGATTTGATTTAACTGGACAGTATAGGTCAAGATCAAACTGTTCAAACGTGCAATTTGATCAAAACAGTCCTATATTTGTTACGGGTATTCTGAACGATACCGTAGATGTACTCGTATATGCTGTATTTGAGTCTTTTTTTTCTCATTGTTTAAGTCCGTGTGACGGGTTTATTTGAGTGAGAAAGACTAACTCTTTACCAGACGACAAAATTTTAGACTTTTCCAAAGTGAGAGCATTATCAGACGACAAAATTAAAATGACTTAAGAAATGGAAATTTGTTTTGGGAAGGGTAGAAAAACATTGTGGGAAAAGGAGAAAATGCTGGTTACCAGCATTTTCTCCTTTTCTCACAATGTTTTCAAAAGGCTTCTTTCACAGAGTTGTGAAAACCAGGGGTTGTTTGGTAAAGAGTTAAATAAGAAATGTAATTTTCTCCTAGAGCTAAGTAAACACTTATGACACTTGTTCAAGTGTAGCTTAGATTGGCTTACAATGAAAACTTAAATAACCTGATTCAAAATGTCAAACTGTATTCTTGGTTCATTTTTTTACCCTCCTTACTTTCATTTTAAAGACGAAATCGGTTGGTGGATTGGGGGGGGGGAACAGTTACTTCATTACATTTTTTTCTCATTCGAAATATCAACTCAACTCACATAATTTTATTTTTATTTTGGTTCTCTGCAAATAATATTTTGCCATTGGCCATTTAGAAGAAAATAAACATGTAGACTGACAATATAGAAAAAAAAAAAACCTTCCCGACTACGAATTTGAGCAAGCAGTTATATTTTTTTAAATGTTAATTTTTTTCATACGAAATGTCAACTCAACTCAAATAATTTCATTTTGATTCTGGGCAAATAGAATTTTGCCAGTGGCCATGCATTCGCATAGTAACGTTATAACTTTAATATGTACAAAAAGAACCTAGAAAAATCGACTTTCTCTCCTTACCACCCCCACCCATCGCTCACCAGCTCTCAATATTTTGAATCAAAACCTAGTTCAAAGCCCCTTTTATACTTATAAACTAGGGATGGCAACGGTTAACCGGTTAACCGATCGAATGACCGATTAACCGGTTAGGAAATTGAAAACCGGTTAACCGGAAACAAATATGTATTATCAAAAGTTTACCAAAATAATCATTTTAATAAAAAAAAATACAATTAATATGATTTATATGGCACTTATATTTATTTGTTTATAATATAAACAAATAAATATAAGTGCCATATAAATCATATTAAATTTTCATCGAGATTAGCCTGGGTTCCAATCAAAACATTGTTTCCTCCTTTATATGTTTTTGTACGTTACTTTGTCAAAAATGAGGGTGTCATTTTTGACAAAGTAACGTACAAATACATATAGACGAGGAATAAATATATTCATGTAACAAATGTATCGTCCATTCATAGATTAGATTATAAATATCATAAGCTATTAAAATGGAACCTGAACATTCTCTGTATGGTAGTTTACATAAATACAGAGTAAATTTACTCCCCGGTGAAGATTAACATTTTACAAACATATTAAAATATTAAAACCTAAATAGGTTCACTAATAAATACGGTTTAGTTATTTAAGGAAGAAAACTGTCCATTGTACACTGTACAATAGAAAAAGTTCTTCATTGAGTAAAGTCAACCTGTCAGATTCGCTTTTATTTGTCCGGCGTTTTTTTTTTATATGATGTATATTTACAACAAAAGATAAATTTACATTGTATCGACTTGTAAACCTTCCTGCGTTATTGGTGCGAACCGAGACTTTTTACGGACGGCATAGATTAAAGATCAGACTGCACAGAACGTGCAGTCTGATCTTGAATCGATGCCGTCCACTTCTTTAGGTAAGTATATAAGATAAAATATATTTCTGAGTTTTACTGGAATGTATCTTTAGCCCTTGAAAGAGATCGAGTTTCTGAAGTTGGCACTGAAAAGGGTTAATGGGAATCATGCTAAGCCCGTTATACAAAGTTACATTGCGGCTTTTTCCCTTCATACTGAACTGTGCCATAGCATCTGTTATTGACAATATTTGGAACAAAAAAAAAACAGAAACGGAAACTCTGCAGAATTTCTGCAGTATGAGCACTTGTTCTATAAACATTTATGGACATGATTCCATTTGCAAACTAAACTTGACTAGAAAGACTTTAGTGTTTTTTTAACCATATATCCAATACTTGATATTGACAGTAAGAGGGGGTGGGGTATGAAGAAATGGTTTTATTCAAATGAATTGTGAAGAATTGGTTCACTTCTCTGTTGGATACACATAGACTGGGCACAGTGATAATTATAGCTAAAATTGTTATATTTGTTGGCATAACAAAACTGGACAAATCTTTCTCCCGCTCTCTCTCTCTCTCGACTGAAAGAGAGAGCGTGTTAGAAATTTAAATTATTTTCAAATTAGTTTTATTACTCGAATAATCAAGAATGTTATGAGAAATTGAACGCAGAACACCATACCTGCAAAACTACCACTTATCTAGGTTGCATCCTGCGTTAACCTATTACCACACAATACCTACTTTTGACGACCCTGACGAAGAAGTCTTTGGAAAACATTGCGGGAAAAAGAGAAAATGCTGGTAACCAGCATTTTCTCCTTTTCCCACAATGTTTTCTACCCTTCTAAAAAAATTAAATTTCAGTCACTTTTATTTTGTCGTCTGCAAATGCCAAAGTTTTGATGTGGACAAACTCCTTTCTCCGAAAATGTTTTCTACCCTTCGCAAAACAGATTTCAAATTTTCAGTCACGTTTATTTTGTCGTCTGCAAATGCTTTCGATTTGTCTTACCTAAAATTTTGTCGTTTGGCAATGAGTTAATCGCATTCACGGCGAATTTTCTAACAGCAAAAATAGAAAGAGACGAGAAGGATCCTGCAGTAGCTGGTTTGATAGAATACCCCGAATAAAGGCCATGGAAAATAACGAAGGTATAAAACTTGTAAAATAATGAATCGCCAAAGAAGAAATAATAAATATCTCTAAAAAAGACGGGGAAATATGCCAGCAAACAGACAGGGGTCCGTAAAATAAACGCGTCTGTATTTTTAACCAATCACAAGCTTCTATTTTATTTATTTGCTATCAGTACCAAAAAGTAAATCAGAAGCCAGCACATTCATGCTACGCAGAAAAAGGCTGATAAAACGTTTTCTAAAGCAACTATTACATACTTGTCAATTTCTTTTCGGCAGTCCAAAAATATTGGTATTGGTCGCAAACTTGAGAATGGTTTATGTGGGGAAAACAATAATTATACATTGTATCTATAGACATATGGGCTCGTGTTATGTGATACAGAAGACAACTTTCTACAGTATATAGAAAACTTTGACGGTTTAAATGTCAGCTTTGTATTGTGCCGTTACTTTCCTTGTTCATTGCACATTTCTATAATTGTCCCTGTTTTTACTCCCAGCCTTATGTGCTGTTTTATTTATTTGTTTTCTAAATAGCTCGTGGTAGTTGTGATTTTTGACATAAAACATATGAGCTATGATATAGAGGAACTATGACATAAAATGAAAACAGAAACGCAGGAATCGCAGTGCATCAGGCAGAATATATGAAACTGAACTAACAAACCGTACTAAAAACTAAACGCATTCGCTATTTTGACTAGAGACCCGTGTTTAATCCTGACAGGTTACATCTTTCATACAAAAGTCTTATTTTTCCTCACGCCACCGCGGCTTTTTTGACAAAAAAGGCATTTTTTCGGCCTTCCTAAAACGCAAATATTGCATTTCCTGCACGCAAGGTAAACTTCAAAACATGATTTGAAATGAATAAATTTAAATCTTTCACGAAATATTGCATTTTACAAGGACCCGAAATAATAAGATTGTGTATTGATACAGATGTGATAATCGCTGCTGTATGTGTGAGACTAACTATTTATTTGTCTCGAGAAGTAGTTGGTATATATGTTCTCTTAGATCGAATATCAACGTTGTATTATATCTATATACAGTTATGAATTACCTTGCATAGGTCCAACAGTAACTAAATGTAGACATTTGTAGATAAGAATGAAATACAAGAAATTATATTCATACAATTACATATCCGGCATTTACTGTAAATCTGACAACCATTTAAGATACGACAGGCCAACGTTCCAGTTACTGCCAAAGTAGGATATATCACAACTTAAAGGGCAAATCAACAAGTTTCTGATATTGTTAATTTTTAAATCTACATCTATCAAATGGCAACCTAGTAATGTTGTAATTTGAAAAAAAAATTAGTAAAAGTACTTTTTTTCAATTCATATTTTTGCTTATTAGGCTTTCTTGCATCGCTTACCTCCCTTACTTATTGTAGCGCACCTTGATCTGTGACGTCATAGGAGCGTTTGTTTCAATATGGACCTTGTTTAAGATAGTGAAATGAGCGATATTTAAGACGAAGAAATACACAATTCTAGGCCGGTAAGGCCGTACATGTACCACCAAGTTTTTAATGAAACTTAATAGTTTCAGATGATGAGGATAAAAGTAAAATTTCGCCCACTTATGGCAAAAATAACGATGTTATGTCGGACTTTTGAACAGCGTGTTGAGTATCACGCCTACATGTTTTAGGCTACGGGGCGAACGTCGCTTACGGAAATATTCTATACATGATGAAATTAAGTGTACAGCATAAGCTTTGTTTCACGTGAAGCATTTTCAGTATATTAATGGGCGGAATTAATAATAATAAAAAAAAAGGACGGTTTCAAGACAGTTCCACGACTAGACAGTTCCCCGACACTTTTAAAGACATTTCTCCGACACTTTAGTTTCATGTCAAATAACCTTTTTCTTGACTTTTACGATTGATAATCGTGAGATGTTAGTTCTAACTATTTGTTGATAGATCCTATATTTGTACCTTGTAAAGAGTTCTGTAAACATTGACAGGTACAAAATTTGTTCTCTCATGGGTGAAGGGTTACACAATAAATCTCGATTTTCATGAGAATAAGAATAGTTTGAAATGCTGTTAACAAGCGTGAAATTTGATAAAAGAATATGTTCCGAGATCATTAAGACAATTCTCAAAATTATTTTATATTCTGGGTAACTATCAATTGATCCTTTATCCACAATATTTTCTATTTTTAACTCTTTACCATACGACAAAGTATTAATCAGGTCCAAACTGAAATCGTTTGCAGACAACAAAATAAAGTTATATTTTTCAAAAATTGAATTTTTTTTTTCCAGCAGAGTGAAACACTGTGTTAGAAGTAGAATATGCTGGTTACTAGGTTACTTTCTACTAGGTAGCAGGTTACTTTCTTATAATGTTTTTAAAAGTCTTCTGTCTTCGGGGTTGTAAAAATTAGGGATTGATTCGTAAAGGGTTGAATATAAATCCCATACTGTACATTGGGCACAAGTTCTGGTTAAGTTGAATTACTGGTTAAGTTCACAGGGAGCAGTATCAGAAGAGATTAGTACGAGTTGAATGGACTTGTTTCTCAAGAGTTGTAAAATACATGTTTAAATTGTTACCAAACATCATATTTATTGACTCAACCGACTTGAAAGCAATTACAGTCAACAAATCAAATTTAACTTGCATGTTTGGACTTGTTTTTTGATGGGGTAAAAAACATTGTAGAAAAAGGAGAAAATGCTGATCAGCAGCATCAGCATTTCTCTTTTTCCTACAATGTTTTCGAAAGTTTTTTCTATCTTCACAAGGGTCGTAAAAACAAAAGATTTCTCTCAGTAGCCTGTCCAGAACACATAATATGGAGAGGAACAGGGAAATATCCACAAATCTGAAGTGTAAAGATACAATTCAAAATTTGTTCAAAATGATTGTAAGTTGTCAAATCATTTTTAAGAGTGAAATGTCGAAGAGAAGAAGTGTATGGGATAAAAGCTGTAACATGGGTTTACGGTCACAAACAAACATTACAGTGTAAAGGGGTGAGATATGCAAATGTTATGTAACCATTTCCTGTATTGTTTCAACTGGCCGGTGATGGATTAACATTTATGACCATGACTAGGGGTAGCCAGATACTGACTTCACCCTTTACCATACAAACCCTAGGTCTAGTTTCCAATACCCAAAGAAAGAGTGTTTGAAAAACAGTGTGGGAAGAAAAAGATGTTTACTGTTTAAAGGGGAAATCCTAAAATATTTTGACCATACTGTTTTTTGCTCCAATCAGCTGCAAATGTTTTTGGTTCACAATTCTTTTGTTGTCTGCAAATGCTTTCAATTTGAACTAGTCTAAAATTTTTGTGTTTGGTGAATGGTCAGTTGGCCCTCTGTTTTTTACAACCCTGAGATAGAAGCCTTTTGATAACATTGTGGAAAAGGAAAAAAAAGCTGAAACACTTGAAAGTTAACATCATTTGAACAATCCAGACTTTGGTACTTGCAAAATCTATGTTATGAATTTGGATTAATACGTTATGTTGTTGCCTTTGAAAACATTGTGAGGAAAAGAGAAAATGCTCAGATTTTCTCCTTTTCCCATAATGTTTTCCATCCTTTCCAAATCAAATTTCATTTCAATTTTTGGATTACCATTTTTTTGTCATGTGCAAATTAACCCTTTACCAAACAATCCCTGGTTTTTACAACCCTGAGATGGAAGCCTTTTTTAAACAATGTGGGAAAAGGAGAAAATGCTGGTAACCAACATTTCCTTCTTATCCTACAATGTTTTCTATCCTGGTGGAAACAAATTTCAATTTTTCAGTTAGGTTTACTTTGTTCCCTGCAAATGCTTTGAATTTGGACCAGTCTAAAATTTTGTCTTTTGGTAAAAGGTTAAATGTTGAAAACATTTGGGAAAAAAAGGGAGAAAACAGCACCAATTTCTTCTTTGTCCAGAATGTAGATCTAGAAAAGGATAAAATATTACGAAAAACAATTAAAGGAATTACTGACCTAATGTTTGTTTTTCTTTTTGGAGATTGCCATTGCGGAATGTCCGTTTTATGGCCTATCTTATTTCGACTCGGAGTTTCGAACAATGTCGGCACAGCATCAGGTTTTAACCGCAGCCTAATATTCCTATAACCAACATCTTTTACGAGCTTTGGACTTATTAAGAACTGACTGTCCTCGAAGTGTTTCAGACACAATTTGGAATGAACTGATGGCACAAAATCCGCCGTTACTGTCCGGCCCCGGTTTAAACGTTGAATCCATAGTTTCCTCCTTTTTAATTCCTTCGGAAATTTGAACATACTAATTCTATGTGTTCCTGATTCGACGTTGAAGCCATAGGCTGCACAATTCACCATTTTTTCGGCTGAATTCTTTGTTAATACTCATATATCTGCGTATAATCATCAGCGTTCCTACTAATTTCTACTGACTGTAAACACAGGCTTACGCTCCTATGACGTCACACAGGTAGGGAAGATAAGCGAATCAGGGGAAGTAAGCCATGCAGCATTTTTGGGGCCATATATCAGCGTGACAATTAAAGCGTGATTTATGGCATGTTACAGGGTGGTATTTATGAAAACTGATGGACACGTGTTTACTAACATCATTTGCAGCTGATTGGAGCGAAAAAACAGTATGGTCAAAATATCTTAGGATTTGCCCTTTAAGCTATTATATAAGATTTCCAAATTTAATTCCAATTTCAATGTTCATTGTTCTACCATGGACTGAATTTCGATTAAGGCTGTACATTTACAGATTGTCTGACAAATAAAAAGTGTCTTACTTTCAAATAGTATATGTGTGAAATTAATTTGTATTTTGCACTTGGAATCGTTTACATCTTGCAGCTAAATGGGGCTTTTAACCCTTTACCAGATGATCAATTTTAGCCTTGTCCGAACTGAAAGCATATGCAAATAACAATTTCAATATGGCTACAATGATTCAAATTTTCTTTGATAGGGTAGAGAACATTGTAGGAAAAGAAGAAAATGCTGGTTACCAGCATTTTCTTCTTTTCCTCCAATGTTTTCTAAAGGCTTCTTTTCCAGGAGCGTCAAAAGTCGGCATTGTGTGGTAAAGGATTTATACGTACACGTATTTCCTTGCCCATATCAGTATGGAGTAGGCTACATGAAGGTATGATACGGCTTGCTACACGCAAAAAGGGACATTCGGACATTGGCGCAAAGTGTTGTCTCGGATCAGCCTGCGCAGTCCGCGCAGGCTGATCCGAGACAACTCTTTCCGTTTTTATGTAATTTTCTGTTTTGCGCATGTCTATTGTAGCATAAAGTCTAATGTAGTCGTAAAGTGCCCTCTCGGCATAACCTGCGCGGACTGCGCAGGCTGTTCCGAGACGGCACTTTACGTAAATGTCCGAATGCCCCTTTTCACATCTTGCAAGCCATATATGGTCGTCCTTGCGTATGTATAACTGGCAAGTCATCATTTGATAATAGCTCCATAAAATCCATTTAGTCGAACAAACAGTGGAATCATGACATAAATACATGTAGTATTTTGACTTATAAAAAATTAGCAGATGATAAAAAGTTTAACCCCCCCCCCCCGCCTCCCACCCCCGTCATTTTGGGTTATACTACGGACTTGATGATTTCATTTTAGTCATTTATCAGGATAATGTTTAAAACATTGAAAGAAAAAGAGGAAAATAGAGTTAACCATCATTTTCTCACAATGTTTTCTACATACTTCCAGGTTATAAGATCTTTAAAAGTAAGGGGTTGTGAAGTAAATAGTTCAAGAGTCATTCTGCAATAAAATTTGTCAATGTAAAAGAAAGGATTACAAAGATTGGATAATCGAATTGTCCGACTCATACTGTCTTCTGACACCCCCGTAACGGAAACACTTCATAGTGTCGACGAAAACGAGGCCATCGGGTTACCCAGAATTCATTGCGTTATTGTCAAGTTTAATGGCGGACAGAAAATGTTTTAGTTCTCCACAGCATGGGATCACAGGAGTTGCTAATTGGCGGTTTAGTGATTGTTTTGTTAGGACCGAAATGACAGACTGTGTAGGCAGCGCGCTTAAAATATTTGACTGCTTCTTATCTCGTTTGCATTGATTTGAAATAGATTAAATGTTAAAGTTGTTTGGCCCTTTCAGCGGCTTTGGGCACAACCAGAGGCTTTTACAAACGGCGTAGATCAAGAACATTTTTGTGCAGTCTCATACTCATTCTATATTAACCGTTCGCTTGCTTATTTAAGCTTGTAAGATAAAAGTCTTTCCAAGTTTTCTGGGTTCCCAGGCATTGATTTTGACATGCAGGATTCTGATTTGAAACCCAAGCTTAGCCTATTTCGTTAATATTGATTCTTCTCCCACCGGTGATCACTGATCGACGATGGTGGTTACGTTGGAAGACGGCCAGTGGTTTGGAAAGAATACTGTGCGACTACTGGTTAACGAAAATCAACCAAAGCATGGACAGTTGCTGGGCATCGCGATAAAAACTGATAGAATGATGAAAACGGCTTTAGACACCATATAAAATAAAGACAATCAGACTAGATATTTGGTACCTAAGAAGTATTGTAATAATTAGTCTTGAGGCTAAGAGGGGGCTTAATGATTCTCCCTGATATTATGATACCAACCAAGTGATCACGTGATTATAGATCCATGGAATCTAGTTTATCTTACAAGCAACATAATCATGAGGTAAACTTGTCCTTTTACACGCAGAAAATATTCCTGAAGCAAAAAGCTTCGGCCCATGTCAGCCTGCGCGGACTGCGCAGGCTGATATGGTCGATGCTTTTTGCAGCTGCACCAAGCCTCTTATGCACATTGCATAGCTCATCCGTGTGCCATCAGGACAAACTATAGACTGCACCCACTAAACATTCGAAACTACCACAAAATTGTAACTTGTTCTTGTAAAAAAAAATTAGTTTTTTTCTGTCCGGAATTCTAAGGTAGCCTTTCATGGTAAAAGGAAAGATCTGTCCGGAGTTTCATTCAATTTAAGGTATTACCATCCTAACACTACTAGCGCAACATGGAATGAAATTTCTTATTAGTTGATAAATAAGGATTTATACTGATATAATATCTTTGCACATTTCTAACCGACCAGAAATTCCTTTGATGTCCATCTTGAAATTATTTATTGATACTTTTGTGAGTTTTCAGAAAAGTTAGGTAATTATTATCCCCCTTTGTAATGAGAATATATTTACAGATGATAATTCTATGAAGGAAAAAAATGGAAAAAGTAGCTCGGTCAAAGTAGTACAATAATACTCATTTTCAATCATAGCAGCCTTTTTAGGATGATATTATAGTGGAAATAGCTGTTTTCCATTAGAATGGTACTACGTTAACTCTTTATCAAACGACAAAATTTCAGACTGGTCCAATTTGAAACCATTTGCAGACGACAAATAAAATGTGAATAAAAAGTTGAAATTAGTTTTGGAAAAGGGTAGAAAACATTAAGGGAAAAGAAGAAAATGCTGTTACCAGCATTTTCTTCTTTTCCCATAATGTTTTCAAAAGCCTATTCTCTCAGGCCGGGTCGTTAAAAGTCGGGATTGTGTGGTAAAGAGTTAAACAAAGAAAAAATACCATGATAAATAAAACTAACGTGAACGATTTAAAAAAACGATGACTCACTCTCCGAGTGCAAAACTTGGGGTCGAAATTTTCACTCGGGGCCAGAATAGATGTTATCATTTATACGAAGTAATTGTTAGGAAACAATATCTTCCCTTATTTCTACGACTTAATTTGTAAAACAGCGGGACGTTGTCATTTGATCAAAAACTGACAGTAGGTCCCAACAAAGCTGTCGCAACTCAATCAAAGGGCGGACAGTACTGATATGGACCGGAACAATACGGGACTCTAGATATTATTTTTTATCTCGTTTAAAGAATTGTCTTGTGATTTTATGACCCTGCAGAAAAAGATGTGTTGATGACGTTTTCAGAAAATGAGAAAATGCTAGAACATCAGCATTTTCTCGTTTTTTTCCAAAATGTTTTCTACTCTTTTGCAGATAAATGCCATTATATTAGTCACATTTCATTAGTAGAACTCAATTTTTACGAGTTTTGTTATCAAGGTAAAGGGTAAAATAAAAGAGGGTGTGTATCAACCCATTACCACACAATCCCTACTTTTGAGAAAGAAGCCTCTAGAAAACATTGTGGGAAATGAAGAAAGTACTGGTAACCAGCATTTTCTCCTTTTCCCACAATGCTTTCTACCCTTCAAAAATCAAATTTCAAATTTTCAGTCACTGTTTATTTTTTCTTCTTCAAATGCTTTAGATTTGGAAAAACCTAAAATATCGTCGTTTGATAATGAGTTTAACTTACCAGTCTTAAGATTATTCTAAGTTAAATCACAGATCTAGAAAGTAACATAACTTCGAATTGGCTGAAAAAAATGTGTTACTTTTAAATTTATAAAATTCTCTAGAATAAAATTGAGAATGTTCTTAAGAACGGTTGGTAAATATGGACCCATATGTTATTTGACCTTTGTTTCGCCACATTCATTGTGTATAGCCTTCATTGTCTTACAGACTGTTTGGCACAGTCTGTCTATGTATCTGTCTCATATCCGATCCACCAATTTCGCTGTACATTTCAGGAATGTAGCCAAAAATATTTGAGCCATGCTCTGGCAAAAGGGGGCTTAATGCATCTCTGTGATCCATAGTACCAAGCAAGCCATCCCATACTTATGGATCCATAATAGCCACCCTTTTTTCAACAGCCGTCTTAATCCTGAGATAGAACATACAGAAAATTTACCAAGAGCGAAAAAATTCGGCCCAGGTCAGCCTGCGCGGACTGCGCAGGCTGACCTTGGTCGATATTTTTCGCAGATGCATTAAGCCTTCTTTTCACAGAGCATGACTCATTTTTGATTTGTTTCTTTTTTTCGATTTAAATACGCCGCATTGAAAAAAATAAAATAAAATTCTCGGAGACGGCCTACATCTTCACATCTGTCTTGGTTTCAACAATACGTGCATATACGAGTACTTAGATCTGGTTTTTAGTGCCTTTATCGGTTCTGCAAGTGGGAGTCGAGCCAGGACTTTTTTTCTGAATCAAAGGACAGACAATACTGAAATGGACCGGAACAATACTGGAGATATTAACTTCTGCTAATCCAACGATTTCGTTTCACGTTGAATTCATACTGTATATAGTACAATATAAATGAAATTCAAAGAACGGTATTCCTCCACATGACAAATGTTCGCCTTTTTTTCCCAATTATTAAGAAGAAGAAGAAGAAGAAGAAGAAGAAGAAGAAGACACGTATGAGATGACCAGAGCGGAGTTCCGTAGATCTTTTTCTTGTCAAGTACATGAATATTGACAGACAGACCCGCATATTTCAAACACGGCCAAAGACTGGAAGAATTAATCCTTTGAAGCATTTTAAAATACAAATATTGGAGACAATACCGAGAGATTAACAGATTTCTAGAACACTCATAATGCATTTTCGTTCATTGTTTATTGTACACAGACGATTGCCTGAGTGTTTACTTTACGTCTTGAAAACCCGTCCCGCATGGCAGCAACATCCTGAGAACAAACGTTCTCTTATTTCATGGACTGTATACATCCTCTCCCTTTTAAAAAGAAAATTAAGTAATGTGATGATGAACTGTATTTGCCGTATAATCTCAAAAATTTTGCTAAGTAGCCATTTAACCCATTTACAAACGACAATTTCTTAGACTGGTCCAAATTGAAAGCATTTGCAGACGACAAAATAAAGGTGACTAAAAAATAGAAATTTGTTCTGAGAAGGGTAGAAAACACTGTGAGAAAAGGAGAAAATGCTGGTTACCAGCATTTTCTCCTTTTCCCATAGTGTTTTCAAAAGGCTTCTTCCTCAGGGGATTGTGTGGTAATGGGTTAAATATTTATTATTATTATTGTCTAATTACAGATTTTTTTTCTTGGGAAGTTTATAATGTTGTTAACTTGGGCAGCCCCTATTGTCACAATATTTTATCAAAATCAGTCAAACTTAAGTGTTCAAAGATCTTGTTCTATTCCAACTGTCTGTCCCCGTTTATCGTATGGAAAAGGGTTTTAACTCTTTACTTAACGACAGAATTTTACACTGGTCCGAATTTAGCGCATTCGCAGACGACAAACCAAAAATGTATGAAGAAGTGAAATTTGTTTTAGGTAGAAAACATTGTGGGTAAAGGAGAAAATGCTGGTTACCAGCATTTTCTCATTTTCCCACGATGTTTTCAAAAGGCTTCTCTCACAGGGTCGTCGAAAATCGGCATTGTGTGTTAAAGGGTTAAACAATATTACAGCCTATTTGATGGACAGAGCGGAACTACTTAGTTGTTCTGCCATACCGCGGAATGATTTTAATGGAGCCGAATACCACTTTATTTGACTGTCTGTATTGATAGACGGGTTGATGTCCCTTCCGGCGGACTGACAGATTCGGATCAATTTTTCTCACAACAAAAAACTAAACAGCATACAATACCCTCTAAATACGAGAATATGATATTAGTTTATTTAATTACTTTATAAATGAAATACTATCCTTGCCATATTTCACGACGCCAGAGGGTTGTCTGAAAAGATAGGAGATTAAAGGCGAAATGATGTGATAATTTTACAATGTATTTTTGTGTTATTTGCTGTGGCCCGACAGAGAGAGAGAGAGAGAGAGAGAGAGAGAGAGAGAGAGAGAGAGACAGACAGACAGACAGACAGACAGATAGACAGACAGACAGACAGAGACAGAGAGATACAAAGAGGCAGAAGAGACAGAGAGTAATTTCGCTTTTATATTTGCTGTTTGAAAAGTGGTCATTCTACCTATACATGAATCAGTTTAAAATATCAACTTACAATGTAAATTGACCTGCACTATCTTTGATCTGTTTTCATCTAATTGATGTGCAGAATTTCCAGATGTTTTTGCGTGACGAGTCACAAATGAATATTCGCCAGGAATAGTTTACAAGGATATTTACAAAGTAATCTGCTAAAGATTTTCTACTGAAGATGAAAATGTTCGCGATAAAACTATCTGGTATCTATAACATATTCGCCCAAATGAATCTTCTGTATTATTTTATCTTCCATAGATGCCAACGGAAGTATAAAAGAGCTGGTGTTTCCTAAAGCCCTCGACCTGGATAGACCAAAGCGGGCACGTACAACATTTTCTCCGGAACAGTTGTATCAACTTGAACATGAGTTCCAAAGGAACCAGTACCTTGTTGGCAAAGAGCGCACTGATCTGGCCAAGAAACTGCGATTGTCAGAAACACAGGTACGAAAATGTTGCGAAATATCAATGAAAACCAATATGAATTTGCATTACAATAATTTTTTTTAAAACTCTACCATTGAATTTAGCGGAGAATAGCAGGTCGCTGGTTCGATTCCTTGGCTTGGGCAATTTCTGTCTGAGGATTGATGATCATCGCTGCAACACGACTCAGTCTTCCCTCGACGGTGGTTTGAAAGTAGTCAGAGACTTGGGAAGAATATTGTGAGAGGTAGTAGTGAAAGAAACTCTAAGAAAGCATGGATAGGTTTACTGACCGCAGCGAAATATTTGAATTAATGTTTAGAACGGCGTTAAACACGACACAGTCAATCATCTACCATAGGACAAGACTATAGAGTCACTCCAAATTCAAAGCTTTTTGCAGACGGCAAAGTCGATGTGGCCAAAATGAATCATTACTTACTGTGACGACAAAGTTGAAAGCACTTGCAACCAGAAAATAAAGGTACCGCAAAAAATGAAATTTGTTTCGAGCAGGGTAGAAAAACAGCATTTTCTGCTTTTTTCTTTTTCCAAATGTTTTCAATCCAGTCAGAGCTAATTTTCACTATTTGAGCCATATCTATTTGCTTTAGATTTTGGACAAGTCCAAAATTTCGCCGTATGAGAAAGAGATAACCTTGATATCATATTTGAACGATACAGTTATAGACCACAGAACGGGTGACCTGTGAGCGGGAAACAACAGTAACTAAGGAAGTGTTTTGGAGACAACTTCAAAGAAAGTTGCTACTATGCACTATGCAAAATTGTTGTTTATCATGTTTGCATGTTATTTACTAATATCATCGTTGTACATGTATGTTTGTCTACGTTGGAGTTTGAAAGTTTGGAATATGACATAGAAGAAAATCTATAAATTGGAGAAAAGGTACATAAATGATATATATGAGCGATGCTATGTAAAAAGCGGGGAGGGGGGGGTTTAAAGGCATCTGCAAAAAGTATCGACTCGGATCAGCCTGCGCAGTGCGCGCAGGCTGATCCGAGTCGAAACTTTTTGTAATTGGTCAATTTTCTTCTGTCAAAGGACCATTCTGGCTCAGGATTTGGCCAGTTGTAGACAAAATGAATTATATAGATCCATAAATATACAATGTGTTACTTTGTATAATGCATCATTACCCCTTCTGTAATAAACCCCTTCTGTCAGAGAACGACTCATATGGATTTGGCTATCTTTAAATATGCTGACAGTAGCACTTATTTATTTTCAGGTTAAAGTTTGGTTTCAAAATCGACGAACGAAATATAAACGTGACAGAGTTAAAGATGCGGAAGTAAGAGATACGAAATCTGAAAGTGTCGCAGCATGTAACATTCTGCGCATGCTCCAACATCAGGAAACGAACTATATTACCCAGTGTTCTCCAGTAAACAATGTGTTTCCGGTTTACCATCCATATTCTTTTGCAGGGTATAATCCAACATAACTCTAACAACATAGTGTTGATTGGTTTGTTTGGTGTGTACATTTGAAGTGAAAAATTATTTATTATACATAGTGCGCGCGTAATTACCGTGTAATAGTGGCTAGGAAATACGCATGTATGTAGATGTGAAATGACCAATGTTTGTCACTGAAAATTTAGTGATGCTATTTTTAAACCCTTAAGACCTCAATTTACAAATACGATTTTACGTGTGACAAGAAACTGTTCCGTTTTCCTTTAACCCTTTACCTGATATGCCAATTTGAGGCTCTTCCATTTCAGCAGTACATAGAGATATGACATCAAAAATATGGACAAATGAGGATACAAATATCTGACTGAGTGGAAAACATTGTGGGAAAAGGAGGAATTGCTCGTTACGAGCAATTTCTCCTTTTCCCACAATGTTTTCAAAAACAGTCTGTTGTTGATGTGTCAAAATGAGTATCTGTGGAGTAAAGGGTTAAGGTAGTAGACTCGTAACACCTCTAGTGCATCATGGAATAAAATTTCTTGATAGTTGATAAATACGGATTTATCCTCCTTTTTCCAAATTTATTTCTTACCCTGTCAAAGACAAATCTTATCGTTCAATTTAACTCTGTCATTGTAACCTCCATCTAATTTTTCGTCTGTAAATATCTCTAGTTTGGACAAATCCAAAGTTTTGTCGTCTGTAAAAGGTCATATGTCGGTAAACAATGTAAAAGAATGAATTTCTATTTTATGCAAGTCTATTGTAGGACAAAGTCTAATTTAGTCGTAAAGTGTCGTCTCGGATTAGCCTGCTTGCACTGCGCAGGCTAATTCGAGACGAGACTTTACGCAAATGTCCGAATGCCCCTTTTCGCGTGTTTCAGGCCAATTTTATGGAACGCTTAATTTCGTGCTGAACACAAATGCCTTATTTGACCTTGAATGTATTAAATAGTGCCTTCGAATAAATAAATCTATTTACAATCAAGGATGTGAATTTTTCTTGGTTTCTTCCACATCTAATTATGTGTGTTAAACTTCAGACTGCTGTACAAGCCTAATGGGCATTAAGGGTGAAGAAATTATTTCCTAAGAATTCCGATTTCAAGGTTACTAATATCTAGAATGTCTTAGCAAAACCATGCAAAAGTGTATGATGAGATCAGACTGCATATTTGCAGATCTCGATCCACACTGGCTGGAAAGGCATACTAGAGCTATCATTAAACACGATTATACCCCCACCAGCTCCTTGTCACAAAAACAGGTATTTGTCACAGAAAGCAGAATGGTTTAGTACAAAAGTAAGGGTTGAAAAAAAGTTCAGGGGGGGATAATTCGGCAACAAATCGCAGCAGGGTCATGAAGATTGCACATGCACAACTTCATATCTATAGCAACCCTGTGTGTAAATTTGACTTGAGTATAAGAAAAACTGTAGGAGTATAGCTCTGGACAAATTTGTATCTTTGGACGGACGGATGGACAGACAGACAGACAGCCATGGCAATTCCAGTATACCTCCCTCCACTTCGTTGTGGGGAGTATAATAACTGTGAGAAGCTCTTTCAGGCAAGAATTTTCATGTTTAAACTTTGAACTTACACGCAGAGTAATCAAATTTTCCTGCCAGCACCTATCACTTGGATCACCTGTATGATATCAACCTGTCATTTTCACAGTAATTTCAAAACTTTTAAATGGTATGATTTAACCATTTACCAAACGACAAAATTTTAGACTGGTCTAACTTAAAAGCAGTTGCAGATGACAAATTAAACGTACCGTAACTCAAAAATTGGAATTTGTTTCAAATAGGGTAGAAAACATTGTTGGAAAAGGAGAAAATGCTGGTTACCAGCATTTTCTCCTTTTCCCACAATGTTATCAAAAGGCTTCTTTCTCTAGGACGTAAAAACCTGGGATTGTTTGGGAAAGGCTTAAAGTCAAATGCATTTCAACACCTAATGGTATTTCATTTCTTATTACTTTTAGTCAATACCTGACCTTTAACAAATAAGGCAGAAAATCAAAATCACCTTTTTAAGTCATCTTTTAATATAAAATTATACACATGATTACAATTTTTTCCAATAAATGACATCAAATTATAAAAAAACAATATTTCAAAACATAATAAATAGAGGATATTTGTTTTTTTTTGCTGAAAGATCGAAATTTATTTCATCGAGTGAACACCATTGGTTATATTTTCACAAGCGGTACAGCCACAAGTGAAAATATTACCTATGGTATTTATGAGATGAAATAAATTTCGATCTTTCATCGAAAAATAAACACCAAATATCCTATTTATTTTATGCTTTTAACCCTTTCTGGGAGGAGCTTTATCAAAATCCAGTACAGTTCTTTTCCGTTATTCCCCCGGCGTACCCCTCCGGCATAGCAACGCATTATAACATTACGTCAAGCGCGAGAAATGTAAGGTACACTAAGTCATATTTCCATCTGGTTGTGAGGCACGCGCAATTTACCTAGGCAACAAGGACATGAAAATCGGTATTTTCACTGGTGATACCAGTGTAAGATCGAAAAATATTTTCACTGCTATTTCTCGATATCCTACCGGAAAGTATGAAATAATGGTGTTTACTTTTTACATGTATTATGTCTGTACCCCAAATTCAATCCATAGCCCTTGAACACACAATCTCGAGCTGGAAAGGCCAAATATAGGGCGGTTTAGAAAACATTTGTGGGAAAAGGAGAAAATGTAACCAGAATTTTCTCCTTTTTCCACAAATGTTTTCTGTCCTACCAATGTCATACCCCATAATTTGAGCAACATTTCATTTATTGTTTGCAGAGACTTTGAATTTGGACATGTCTAAAATTTTGTTGTGTGGTTAAAAAGTTAACTCTCTAACAGATGCCATAAAATTTGACTTTCAAAAGATGAAAACAGTTTCAGACGACATATTAAAAGTAGCCAAAAAATTGATTAATTGACAGAATTGTAGTTTCAGGCTGTTTTAAAAGCTTTGGTCATATTGTGGCAGTCAGTGCAAACATGACTGTATGTGTTTCCTTGCTTTCTCACACCAGTACTGACACAATCTTCTTTCCAAGGCACTGACTACTTTCTAACATGCATCAGAGGTGAGAGGTGAAATATTGCGAGAGAGCAAGTTTGCCTCAAGCGGGTATCGCAACCACAACAACCAGGTCACAAGTCCTACACACAGCACAAACAATGATATTTG
Organism: Tridacna crocea; assembly: GCA_943736015.1. Taxonomy (NCBI): domain Eukaryota; kingdom Metazoa; phylum Mollusca; class Bivalvia; order Cardiida; family Cardiidae; genus Tridacna; species Tridacna crocea. The sequence goes on along the minus strand of OX031064.1, from coordinate 33,512,782 downwards.
TCATTACAATGGGTATGAAACATTGTGCAAAAAGCAGCAAATGTTAGTTACCAGCATTTTCTCCTTTTTCAATGATGTTTTCAAAAGCATTGTACCTCAAGGATGCTAAAATATGGAATAATCCGATAAAGAGTAAAAATGCATATATCTATATTTCTTGACTTTATGGCTGACGTAGATTCACATTAGATGGCACAAAATATTCAGTTTTGTCTTCGATATACACTGATCAGTTAGTTTAACAACTCTGGACAATTGCAACTTTGATATTGAACTTACCAGCATTACTGGTTACAAGCATTTTCTCCTTTTCCCACAATGTTTTCTACCCTGCTGGAAACAAATGTCAATCTTTTAATTATTTTTATTTTGTCATCTGCAACTGCTTTCATTTTGGACCAGTCTAAAATTTTGTGGTTTGATAAAGAGTTAACATAAAATATTTAAGTCTAATCATTAATTATTAACTACGTTTACACTGAATTCCGAATAAAAATGGAATAACCTTTTCATAGTGGTCCTTTGTAATATTTACAATTTGTCAAATAAAACATAGTGCAACAAATGTAACAGCAATCGATTGCTTTCTTAAAAACATGGAATGATAAAGCATATTTGCATAAAGCATATTCAATGTCTACAGATTCACAAAAAATAACATTTGAGCCATGCTCTGCAAAAAAGGGCCTTAATGCATCTGTGAAAACTATCGACCCAGGTCAGCCTGCGAAGTTCGCGCAGGCTGACCTGGGTCAATACTTTTCGCTGTCAATCTTCTGTTTGTCAATGGGCCGGTGTGCCTCATGACTAAGTTTATTATTTCAAAAAATTGTTCTTGTTGATCCATTATGTGATGACTTGGGCTAGTATCGTATATCACAGAGATGCACTAGGCCCCTTTTTTTCAGAGTATGGCTCATTTATATCACATCAAACCTTCATTTGTTTTCTTTTTCAAGATTATAAAGGCTTAAAGGGGACTATTTATTGTTTACGCTGTAAATGTCCATCCATTCATTGTAGACTTGAGAAAGAAGAGCAATGCTGCATTGTAGCATTGCTTGACTGCACATACTTGATTTTCAGTGAAAATGATAAGAAAAAAAAAAGGGCCATAACTGTGTAAAAATTGTTTTGATTATTACCTTCTCTTGTTGTAAAGGTTCCCCTTTTTGATAATTGACAACTTGTCCAAGTTTCAAATGAATATCTAAAGCAATAACAGAGGTATTACAAAATGTCAAAGTCTTCACACAAAGATGACAACAATGCAGATGCCGCCTAGATAATGACAATATCTCGTCACTTCTTTGAAAACAAGCAAGCTAATAATAAAAAGACATGGAAAAAGATCCAATATAAACCAAGCTATAGAAGAAATTTATAAACCACAACCTTTTGCTTCACATGTAACAAATAGTTTGATTTTCATCTTTAGATTTTATATAAAACAAATATGTGTATACATAAGCTTTGTAAAATTATGCACTTCATATAATATCTAACTACATGTAAATGTAATAAAGCATTTCAACAAATTTGGTTGCACATTAAAATCTATATACATATTCATATATATATACACTTTATACAAAAAAATGGATATAAAACAATAAAATTTGGGCTAAATATCAGTAACAACTAAAACCTTACCTATCACACATCTGAATAATTGTTGTACAACACTAACCCATCTCCACATAACAAAACTATATGATTGTGTGTCCAGCTCGAAAGCGCGTGTTGACAACATAATAACTGGGGCTAAATTGATGAGAATCGCCTTTTGAATGAGTAGAAAACATTGTGGGAAAATGGGAAAAATGCTGGTTACCAGCATTTTCTCCTTTTCTCACAATGTTTTCAAATGGTCTTCACCTCTGGGTCATTTAACCCTTTACCACTCAATCCCTACTTTTGACGCCCCTGAGAAAGAAGCCTTTTGAAAACACTGTAGGAAAAGGAGAAAATGCTGGTAACCAGCATTTTCTCCTTTTCCCACAGTGTTTTCTACCCTTCCCAGAACAAATTTCAATTTTTTTGTCACCTTTATTCTGTCGTCTTCAAATGCTTTCAATTTGAACCAGTCTAAAATTTTGTCGTGTGGTAATGGGTTAAACTTGGGGTAATAAAGCCTTTACCAAACAATCGTCACTTTAACATATACGATAATTAATGAGTAGCCCCAACTTATATCGTACATGAACAACACACCTTGAGGGGTGGTCAACATCTTTATTATATACCTAGCAGTGAAATCCTGGAATTTCCCAGTGTAATAAATTTTGATATCATCACTAGTGACGTTATCAACTTTCACTTTCACTTCCTGACGTAATTTGGGAACTACTTTTTTTTTTCGACTACATTTTTTCGACTTTCAAACGCAAAATTACAAATAATGATGTTAATAAGGTATATAATAAATAGAATAATCAACTGGTTGTTTTTTATATGAAAAATATCTCACTCGGACGCGTCGTAAGGCGTTAAAAAAACTCGTGCTGCGCACTCGTTTTTTCAACGCCCAACAACGCATCCTCGTGAGATATTTTTCATATCAAAAACAACCAGTTGATTATCCTCTATTTATTACATTCATAATAATTTCATCCTTCACCACACAACAAAATTTTTGACCAGTCTATTCTAAACTGAAATTATTTGGAGGCAACAAAAGAAATGTGGCCCAAAGGTTGGAACATGTCTTTGACAAGGCAAATAATATTTTGGGTAATGGATTAACTCTTTACCACACAATCCTGAATTTTATCGACCCGCAGTTAAAAGCCTTTTGAAAACATTGTGGAAAGACCCTGAGTAAAGAGCCTTTTGAAAACATTGTGGGAAAAGGAGAAAATGCTGGTAAGCAGAATTTTCTCCTTTTCTCATAATATTTCCTACCCTTTTACAAAAAAATATTCCATCAATCCAGCCATATTTAAACTGCTGTCTGCGAATGCAATCAATTTTGAAAAGAAAAAAAATTCTTATGTAGTAAAGTTAACATGAACAATTCATGGCAAAATATAACCAAATCACAATAATATTAAGGCGTTTCTTAACTACCTTGGCACATCAAATGACGTTGGATTTACTTTTTGATATCAACATTACTTAACAATATAAACAACTTTAGTAACCCTTTTCCACACAATCTTGACCCAAAGATCAAAGGATTTTGAAAACATTGTGTGAAAAGGAGAAAATGCTTTTTCTCCTTTTCCAACAATTCTCCTATTTATGACAAATTTCTTTAATTGAGCAGTATTTAAATTATCGTCTGCAAATGCTTTCAAATGGACAAGTCCACATAATTGTCATGTGGTAAAGGGTTAAAACATAAACTGAATAGTAAAGTGAAAATTATCAGAATAGTTTAGTCTGACAAAAATAATCAAGTTTAACCCATTACCACACAATCCCTACTTTTGACGCCCCTGAGAAAGAAGCCTTTAGAAAACATTGTGGAAAAAGGAGAAAATACTGATAACCAGCATTTTCTCCTTTTCCTACAATGTTTTCTACCCTACACAAAACAAATTTCAAATTTTCCGTCACTTTTATTATGTCCTCTGCAAATGCTTTCAATTTGGACAAGTCCATAATATTGTCGTTTGGTAATGAGTTAACAGGGAATAAAAAGTTAAGAAAAGTAGCATGTATCAAGGTAACTGAGCTTGAAGTATACAAACATTTCCTCTTATTTACATGAAGTTCAATCTTCTGAAACCCACCATTTAATTTAGTTGTCATAACCCTTCAGGCATCAAATTAACCAAACAGTTATTTTTTCAGTGTGTACTTAAGACCAAAATAAGTGCATTTTTAAGCTTGCTTTTTTTATGGGTAGGTAAGCAAAGCAGACTGAAGCTCAAAGATCAGACTGCATACTTTTTTAAAAAAAAATCCTCTATGTACGATTAGTTGGGAAAACTTTAAGGGCATCAAAGAAACCAGGTGGACATTATTCAGTTTACAATAACAACCCAAAGAAGTGCAATTCTTAAGTTGCTTTAGTCATTGATATCTAAGAAAAGTGGACAGAGTAGATCAAAGATCAGACTGCACATCTTGTGCAGTCTGATCTTGGTCTGTACCAGCCACAGCAACAACTGAAGTTGTCAAAGTTGATATAAGAATTATTAATTTGCATGATTAAAATCAAGGGAGAAAACTTAACAAAAGTTAGGGTTATGTTATACAAATAATTCTGCTTATCAAGTGAAGTTGAGCTACATCTATTTTGGATAGTTTCCTTATAAATTTAATGTAATTTGCAAAACTCATACATTGTAATATATGAAAGACATTATGTTTAATTTCATATAAACTTTACAAAAAATAATAAAGCATAACTAATACATTTTTACATTGAATTTTCTTAATCAACAGCACAGACAAGGAAACATTTGTAAATTCGAAAGTAATATTTACATATCCATGTTAAGGTACATGTACTTAACCCATTACCACACGAGAAAATTTTGGACTGGTCCAAATTGAAAGCATTTGCAGACGACAAAATAAAGGTGACCGAAAATAGAATTTTTTTCTGTGAAGGGTAGAAAACACTGTGGGAAAAGGAGAAAATGCTGGTTACCAGCATTTTCTCCTTTTCCCACTGTGTTTTCAAAAGGCTTCTTTCTCAGGGGCGTCAAAAGTAGGGATTGAGTGGTAATGGGTTAATAGAATATCGTCCACGAGACAGATCAATACAGTACACACAACAAAGGTTTTAGAACAGAAATGTCTTTACTCTCTAGGATCCAAATTCACCAACCATTCTTAATTTCATTCTTTGCTTGACTCTAGATTAGAACGAAACGTAACTTCTGATTGGCTACACTGTTTGGATAATGGTTCAGCCAATCAGATGCTCTATCTCTTTCAAATTTTGACAGTACTTGAGAACAAGACAAAGAATGTTCTGAAACCTTTACTAAACAATCCCTGCTTTTTACGACCCTGAGGTAGAAGGCTTTTGACAAAAAATGTAGCAAAAGGTGAAAATGCTGTTTTCTACCCTGCTAGAAACAATTTCAATCTTTGTGTTATGTACATGTATATTTTGCTGTCTGTAAGTGCTTTCAATTTGGACCAGTCTAAATTTTTGTCATTTGATTCAGGGTTAAGAATGATTTGTAAACAAGGGCCCAAATGACAAAATTTTAGAATGGTCCCAATTCAAAGCATTTGCATGATAAAAATTAAGGCTGTTAATTTGATCCAAGGATGAAAGGATAAAAAACATTGTTGAACAAGAGCTTCGCAAAGCGGCGCATATACGCCCGAAGGGGCTTGTCAGTGAAATGAGTTGAAATGACGCAGAGTTATGGTTCATGTGCACTGCACTTCTCCATAATGTGTTCTATCGGTGTATGAAGTTGCAAGTTATTAGCTTTTATAGTTTGGAAGTTATGGCCTGGACAAAAATTCAAACTGAAAATTAACAAAGGGCAATAAGTAAAAAAATAAAGGTCGCAGAGTTATGGTTCATGTGCAATGCACTTCTCCATAAAGTGTTCTTTCACTATATGAGGTTGCAAGTTATTAGCTTTTATAGTTTGGAAGTTATGGCCTGGACAAAAATTCAAACTGAAAATTAACAAAGGGCAATAACTCAAAAAATAGAAGTCACAGAGTTATGGTTCATGTGCGATGCACTTCTCCACAATGTTATCTATCAGTGTATGAAGTTCACAGTTAATAGCTTTTATAGTTCAGAAGTTATGGCCTGGACAAAAATTCAAACTGAAAATTAACAAAGGGCTGTAACTCAAAAAATAAAAGTGGCAGAGTTATGGTTCTTGTGCACTGCACTTCTCCATAATGTGTTCTATCAGTGTATGTAGTTTCAATTTAATACCTTTTATGGTATGGAAGTTATGGCCTGAACAAAAATTCAAAGTGAAAAGTTGGTTATTTCAGAAATCAAGGGCAGATAATTTTGGAACGGAAACAGCGATAAAAATTCTAAGACCCAGGTGCACAACTAGACATCATGGAGATTCATTGTGGCAAGTTTCAAATAATTCCGATGAAAACTGTAGGAGGAGTTGCGCACACAAGAAATTGCTAACGGACGGACGGACGGACGGACGGACGACCGGGGGTATAACATAATACGACCCTTCGGGCGTATAAAAAGGAGAAAATGCTGGTTACCAGCATTTTCTCCTGATCAAACAACCTTTTCAAGAGCTTTACACCTCAGATTTGTTTACTCTTTACCACACAATAAAGTTTTTAGACTGGACCAATTTGAAAGCATTTGCAGACAACAAATCAAAAGTGAATCAAAAATTGAAATTAGCTCTTGGAAGGGTAGAAAACATTATGGGAAAAGAAGAAAATGCTGGTGACCAGCATTTTCTTCTTTTCCCATAATGTTTTCAAAAGCTTTCTCTCTCACAGTCGTTTTAAGTCGGGATTGTGCGGTATAAAAGAGTTAAACTCTGGACTTATATGTATTCCGTAAGAAATTACATACTTCCAGCTTATCTGACCTCCCACTAATCCTTACATTTTGGTTACGCTTTCGGCAGAATGTTTACATTGTCCATATCTCTAGTGTCCTCAGCGTCCATAACCGCACTGTAAACCATCTCACAATGGCTGTCTTGCTTTTTATTTGATTTGAACTTTCTATATTTCATCACAATAAATACTGCTACAGCTGAAATACAAAACAACAATACTTATTTTAACCTTTTACCAGACAACAAAATTTCAGCCTTCTCCAAATTGAAAGCATTTGCAGACGACAATTTCAGTGTGGCTCAAATGGTGTAATTTTTCTTTGATAGAATTGAAAACACTGTGGGAAAAGGAGAAAATGCTGGTTACCAGCATTTTCTTCTTTTCCCACAATGTTTTCAAAAGGCTTCTTTTCCAGGAGCGTCAAAAGTCGGCACTGTGTGGTAAAGGGTTAAACGTATTTATTTTACATCCATTGAGTAACACATTCTTACAGCTTATACTAATCTCTCTCAATTCTGCTTCCTGGGAACTACACCAGTACTCACGCCAAATGTGTGGGCCAATGAAAAACCCCCAAAGTTAACACCCACTCCCGGGTATCAAACTCGGGAACTCATAGTTACGAGGCCGACGCTCTATCTCACAACCACAGACACCACATACACATACGTACACAACAATAGTTGTAGCCAGTTTTAAGTTCTACACTGCCATTTATTCCATTACCACACAATCCCTACTTTTGATGCCCCTGAGAAAGAAGCCTTTAGAAAACATTGTGGGAAAAGGAGAAAATGCTGGTAACCAGCATTTTCTCACAATGTTTTCTATCCTTCACAAAACAAATTTCAAATTTTCTGTCACTTTTATTTTGTCGTCTGCAAATGCTTTCGATTTAGACACACCTAAAATATTGGCGTTTGGTAATGAGTTAAGCATGCTCTGTGAAATGGTGGTTTGACCCGTCTGAAAAAAGTATTCGACTAAGTCAGCCTTTGCAGTCAAAGTAGGCTGATCTGGGTTGACACAATTTGCTACTGAGTCGATTTTCTACATGTCAAGGGACCGCTCTACCTTAGGACTCAGTCAGTTGTTTGACAAAATAGATTTTATTGATCAATAACAAAAAGATATCTTGTTTGGTACAATCAGAGCTCCGCATAAGAGGGAGTGATGGTAAACCAAATCCATCATTTCTGTTTCAAACCCTATGGTGTGGGTACTCATTAGAATCGTCTCAATGAGACGGTTTTAATGAGTACCCAAAACATAGGGTTTAGTTGACAATATTTCTTATTTCCAAAAAATCCACTCGTCTGCTCGTCCTTACCAGTAAAAATTTGGTGGGGGCAAGTGGATTATCCTTCTGTGTCTAACTGAAGGACAAATGCAAAATGGCAGGTGGACAAGTAAGAATTCTAAAAATTTTTGGACCCTGATAAGTTATATTAAAGATTCATTAACTCTTTACCACACAATCCAGACTTTTAACGACTCTTGGAAAGAGACTTTTTAAAAACATTTTGGGAAAAGGAGAAAATGCTGGTAACCAGCATTTTCTCCTTTTCCCACAATATTTTCTACCCTTCCTAAAACAAATTTCAATTTTTCAGACAGATTAATTTTGTCGTCTGCAACTGTTTCAATTTTGACCAGTCTGTAATTTTGTCGTCTGGTAAAGAGTTAAACAACCTTTTGCAAGAGCATGGCACATAGTACAATAGTACTCTCTGCAGACACAACTGCTTTCTCTAGTAGCAAATAAATTGCAAAACAAAACAATTCATGTCCAATCAGCAGTTTTCATGTCCTCATCATTTTCTAGTACACTCAAGGCCTATCTTGTGCCTGTAAGAATCATGCTTAAAACCTGGTAATTGAATGATCAAATTTGAGGCTGTATATGGAATATTACCTTACAGGAGTGACAAAAAAGATGTGCTGTTACACATTTGGTCTTACAGAAACTTATTATTTCATTTTGACAAAATTAAAAAAAAAAATCTCTCGATGGCAGTATTACAATTTTATAATTGCTCATTTCAAGATATGACATTTGGTTCATTGCTGCAAGCTGCTTTATAACGTAACTCTTTACCAAACAACAAAATTTTGGACTAGTCCAAATTCAAGGCATTTGCAGACAACAAAAAAATATTAATCAAAAATTAAAAGTTGATTTGGGAAGGGTAGAAAGATGGGTTTGGGAAGGGTAGGTTTGGGAAGGGTAGATTTGGGAAGGGTAAAAAACATTGTTGGAAAAGGAGAAAATGCTGGTTACCTGCATTTTCTCCTTTTCCCACAATGTTTTCAAAAGCTTTCTTTCTAGGGGTCGTTAAAAATCAGGTGTGTGTAGCAAGAGTTAAATTCAATCTGAGTGGAGCTGTTGCTTTGAAATATTTCAGATTACAAAATGTTTGATTTCAGAATCTGGTTTAAAGTATTTTCTTCATTCAAACATTCTTGGACATTTTGACAATATATATACTCTTATGTACATTAAAAAATTAAACCCAATAGAAAATTTCTGTTCTATGTACCACACAAGGAAATATGAAGTTATTTGATGGACAAACAGGCAGATCGGTAAGCATGTTAAGACTATAGAAACCATACCATGATATAATATTAATTTACTTTTAGCCTTTAATCTGTGAAGCTAAACAATTTTTGTTATTGTTCTTTCTCAGGAAAAAAAAAGACATAGACATAGATTTATTTACGATTTGTAAATACAGTACCTCATCATGACATACAACAATGACATACAATAAGTCACAATTTATCATGGGTTGATTTGTAAATATTGTAAGACAAAAAAAACCTAGACCTACATAGAGTAACACTTTATCAATCTTTAAAAAAGATTCCCCTGAAAGACAACATATTCCAAAATAATCTTTGGAATGCAATCAAGTACTCACCAGCTAAAAGTAAACCAATAGCAATTCCTATACCAATTAAAATGGTCCGCTGTATGCCATTTGTTGGTGTTCCTGTATTCATTACAGTATGGGCTGTCCCATCCCCCACCCATCCTGGGGTAAAACATATATCATCTTTACAACAGCAAACCTCTGTGTATAAGCCTGTTTTGGGATCCTGAAGTACATTGTATATTTCATGACAATACTATCGTAGAAAATTGTGGAAGATGGTAATAATTATACTGATTACCAGATAACAAATTCATAGGAAAAGAAAATTCTATTTCAAATTTTCAGTCAGTTTCATTTTGTTGTCTGCAAATGCTTTCGATTTGGACAAGCCTAAAATTTTGTCGTTTGGTGATCAGCTAAACCTTTACCGCAGAATCCTGTGTTTTACCCTTGTACAAAACAACAAAATTTTAGGTTTGTCCAAATCGAAAGCATTTGCAAACGACAAAATAAAAGTGATTGAAGAATTGAAATTTGTTTTTTAGAAAACTTTGTGGGAAAAGGAGAAAATGCTGGTTACCGGAGCTTTCTCACAGTGTTCATAAGTAGGGATTGTGTGGTAATGGGTTAATGACCTTACAAAATATGCCTTTTGAAAACATTATGGGAAAAGGAGAAAATGCTAGTGACCACATTTTCTCCTCTGCACCTGGTATTTTTTACATTGTAAGAGAACTATAGTTCATTTGTACCAGTTTCTGATTTTTCTGCGCAAATGTCTGCAAGTGCTTTCAATTAAGAGAGCTAGAAATTTACCAATATTGGGAAAGAGTGAACTCTTTATCCAATGACAAAATTTTATTCTTGCCCAAATAGAATGCATTTGCAAATGAAAAATTAAGTATTGCTAGAATGATGATTTCCGTGTTTGATACGTTATAGAACATCACAGGAGGAGCAAAAAATGCTGAAAACCAGCATTTTCTCTTTTATCCCAAATTGTTCTAAAATCTTTCTATCTCACAGTATTAAAACATATGACTGTTTGGTAAAGAGTCTATGGTATGGAAAAAAATTGCATACCATGCTAAGTTCTGGTTAAAGAAAATCCAGGAAAAAATGGATAGGTGCACTGGCCATCCAGATATTATTAATCTTAATGTTAAAAATAGTATCAAACCTTTCTCCCACAGTAAATTTTAGACTCTTCCATATTCAAAACATCTGCAGATGATACATTTAAAGTAGGCATAAACTAGCGGTCACTGAATGTGACTTAATACCCTTGCCAGCGCTTTGACAGAAACAGGCAATTGCTAGTATTATGTACACAGACAGACACACGAAGGAACACACAGACAGACAGGCTGATTCCAGTACACCCCAAAAAACATTCATTTTGCGGGGGTATAATGAGCTGAAGTTCTCTGACAAAGTCAAAAACATCATGGGAAAAGGAGAAAATGCTGGTAAACTAAACCTTTTCAGGGAGAAAACATTTTTCAAAGACGGCTATAGGTCACACAGTCCTGCTCCCTTACCTTAGACATTTTACAAGATTTATCCAGGCTGTCCGTTAGATCCTTCTCCTCACACAAATTGTTTATATCACAGCTATAATTTTCACTAACTACACTAAAACCCTCGTCAACAACAGATCGTTTCTTTGTCACCATTATACAATAAGTGTCTTCAGATGGACAGGTCTCTAAATTAACTGTAAAGACAAATTACCAAAGGTGTTCAAATAGCATACAGAAGTGTTATAATACTGATCTTACATATTTAATTCTTTATGAAATGACAAAATGTAAGACTAGTTTGAACTGAAAACACTAGCAGACAACAAAAATGTGAATGAAAAATTGAAATTTGCCATAGAAAGGGAAGAAAACATTGTGGGAAAAGGAGAAAATGCTGGTTAGCAGCATTTTCTCATTTCCCCTCAATGTTTTCAAGTGGCTTCTTTCTCCAGGTTATTAAAAACTGGGACTGTGTTGGAAAGAGTTAATCTATTTATAAAGCAATTGCAGGGAAGTAAGAAAATGCTAGTTACTAGCACTTTCCACATTTCAAACATTGCTTTCAAATGCCTTCTGTCACAAGGCCATTACCGAAAAAGAAAAAACTCTGAACAAGTCCAAAATCAAGTACAGATGCAGACTACATATGAAACATGGATAAAATGGTGAAAACTATCTACAAAATAGGTAGAAAATATTGCAGGAAAAGTAGAAAATGTATTTCCTCCATTTCCAGTGTTTCAAAAATTCGTCTTTAGCCTGGTTCTATGGTAAAGGGTTTAAGTCAGAATGTCACTGATGAGAAATGACAAGTCCCTGTTTTGTAATCCTTGTTCCATCAGCATTTTCATCTTAACCCATTACCACACAATCCGTAATTTTGACGCCCCTGAGAAAGAAGCCTTTAGAAAACATTGTGGCAAAAGGAGAAAATGCTGGTAACCAGCATTTTCTCCTTTTCCCACAATGTTTTCTACCCTTCACAAACAAATTTCAAATTTTCAGTCACTTTTATTTTGTCGTCCGCAAATGCTCTCAATTTGGACCAGTCTTAAATATTGTCCTTTGGTAATGGGTTAATCTTACTGCAATCATTTGCAAGATGACAAATGAAATGTGGGTAAAATGATGGGATCTGTGTTTCCCATCTTATGGGAAAAGTAGAAAATGCTGCTTGAAACCAGCATTTTCTACTTTCACCACAATTTTTTTCAAAGCCTCTTTTCTTGGGTTGTTAACTCTTTACCAAATACCAAAATTATAAACTTGTCCAATTTGAAGGTACCCGTAAATTGTAAAATACAAAATAATTACGACTCAAAAAATGAAATTTGGTTTGGATAGGGTAGAACACATTGAGGAAAAAGGAGAAAATGCTGGTTTCCAGCATTTTCTCCTTTTCCCACTATATTTTCAGAGGGCTTCTTCTTCTGAGTTGTAAAAACCAGAGAGAAGGTTTAAATGTGGGATTGTGTGGTAAATGACTAAAGGTATAGCTACATGTAGCTTGGACAGTGGTTTAATGGATTTTAGAATTTGTAGGCTAGGGCATAAAGTCTTGTAATTGATACTACCGGTATATTGTGATGAATAGCTCCAAAGAACAAGAGAGGAATGATAGTCTGTTGCTCTTAACAAGTCCACTAGCAAACAAAGTAAGTAAACAGTAAAGTAAAGTACCTAAGCAATAACTGACATGGAAAATGACATTAGCACAATTCATTATAAGCCATAAACTGTTTCCAAAAATAATTCAAAAGGCTTCAAAAACAGCTTCATAACAATAGCATCCATGAAGGTGTAATTTTCAGTTAACCCTTTACCCCATAAGGCATTTCTATGGTATCTCTAATTGACCCTAAATAACAGCAAGGATGAAGCCGTTTCTTATGTGTATATGACACTTTTTGAGATCTAAGAAAACATTGTAAAAAAAAAGTGAAATTTGTTGTCATGAGCAATATCACCTTTTGCCACAATTTTTTCCAAAGGCTCCTACAAGCAATGTGTAGAAATGAGTATCTATGGAGTAAAGGGTTTTAAAAATTTAAGTAAAGAAAAGGAATAAATGTGTCAGTAATATATTGAAAGTTGCCTGCCCCTATTAAATAGTTTCCCATTTTGAGAGATAACAATATGTCCAAGTTTGAAGTAAAGGTCTACAGTTATAACAGAATGAGATATGTCAAAATTTTTCCATGATGACAACACCTGGGTGTTTTCATCAGAGACAGCGGAGATAAAAAAGAAACAGACTTGGTTCACAAAGGTTAACTATTACTCATGACAGTAAGTGTTAATATTTAGAATAGAATCATGAGTAAACCAAATTCTTACTAGATTTGGTAATTCCGTCAGAAAAGGCATTGTAACACTGATGCGCGTGAGGTTGATCCAGGATCATTGTGTGTTTATTACAATTGTTTACATCGTTACAGCAGTACAGCATTCCTTCACTTCCATTTCTCTGAAACTAGAACAAATGTCAAGAATGGAGTTGGGGATGAGGGAGCTTCAAACAAAATTCTTAAAAAAGAGGATACAAAATGTTTCTCCTCTAAGTTAGGTAAATTCATTACAAAGATGATTAGACTGCATTTGAAGAACATGAAAAAGACTTACATTAAAGCCTACATTCATCTGTCGACCTGTACAGGCATGTTCAAAATCACAGCTGTACTCCACAGTAAACGTCTTAACTGACATACCATCTCCTTCTTTACTGGTTTCAAACCTTTTAAATGCCATGCAATAGAAACTGTCTACAGTTGGTTGACTCTGAGTCTCATTTCCTTCATGATTTGATAGAAGCTTTGTGGATAATGAATTCCCAAGTGACGTAGTGCCAGTCACACATGACTGATTTTTCCAGCCTAACAAATCATCCTCAGTGCCTTTCCAACAATACTGTACTGCAGTTACTGTCTTACCAATACCAAAGCTGAAACAATGAAGGTAGTTTGTCATTAGTCCAACAATCATTAGATTTTAACTATACCTGGCAACAAAATTTTAGAACAGTCCCAATCGGAAGCATTTACAGTTTCCACATTAAATGTGGCTTAAGTCAAGGGGTTAGTAAAAAAAATGAGAAAATGCTGGCTATTTTTGCAAAGCCTTCTATTTCTGGGTTCTTAAAACTTGAGACAGTTTGGTAACAGGTTAAACAAACCGAGATTTTCTTGTCAAAGAAAAGTGACAAAAAGTATTATTTGTGCTGCAAATTCTATATTTGTAATTATGTCCAGATCCACAAAAGAACTATATAAATAACATTAGAGATATACTTCAAATTCAAGGTAAGACTGGTCGAAATATCTCGGGACAAGGTCCTTCTTTTTTTTCTATCACGAAATCCCATGTCAACTCGATGTCTTATGCCTCACAGAAATTCAGTCATGATTAGCTGAAAGCCTGTCGAAATTTTAAGGCTAAATGTAAGTAATAGGATTACCAAAACATGATGGTTAATATCACGAAAGTTTTATGACGAGATCCAGTTTGTGCCATTTCAGGAAGTGTTTGTTTGGCAACCATTTTGAATCAAAGGACTGATAGTCCTGAGAGTCGCCTGTAGGGTAATGGGTTAGAAGTTTTCAACCTTTTTTGTTGAAATCTCTTAAAAGCATTCAAGATACAAAATAACTTAACCACAAGACAGTATTATATGCAAGCATATTTCTGAGTTGTCATCCTAAAATTCAAAATATCCGTATTAAAATTTACATTTAAAAAAAATGTGGTGGAAATTAAAATTTAGGCACCAGGACCAGCTTTAATGAGTTCAATGTTTTTTATTCACAAACAACAACCCTTTACAAATAAAGACCAGATTATCTTCTGGTAAAGGATCTAGTGACATACATGTACTTTTAGACAAAAAATGCCCTTTTGCAACTCGCTAATATCTAATCTTAGCAGTCTGACAAAGTTTCATAAGTTCTTACGAACGAAGTCCGTAACAAAGAAACAAGTGAATAAATGCATGGCAGAAATAAGGATCGGAGCGGGATTCGAACTCCGAACTCCCGGACGCAAAGCCAATACCCTAACCACTGAGCCAAAGAGATATCTCCCTGACGCAGTAGCCAGGTATTGTATTTAAATCGGGAGAATGCCATGCGGGAAGGAGTGGTCTCCCGTAACACACCCCCTCTTAAAGTCATCATTTATTGATGACTCGAAGCCTTATTAGGCAGGAAGTCCGATTTTGGACAACAAATGGGATTAATGGCTCAATGGCCAATCCCGGACGAGCCCCCATCTTACGAACGAGTTGGGTAACGAAGAAACAAATGAATAAATGCATGGCAGAAATAAGGATCGGAGCGGGATTCGAACTCCGAACTCCCGGACGCAAAGCCAATACCCTAACCACTTAGCCAAAGAGATATCTCCCTGACGCAGTAGCCAGGTATTGTATTTAAATCGGGAGAATGCCATGCGGGAAGGAGTGGTCTCCCGTAACAAAGTATTAGACTGAACATAAATGGATTCTACAGCTCTATTACGGTTTCGTCTGATTTGACCTAATGACAACCTTAAGGCTTTTTCTTTTAACCCCAGGTGACCTATATTCAGTTTTGTCAAAGAAATTATTGAGACAAACAGGCGGGCAATTTCATGATCATTGGACTGAACTGTAGCCCTTGGAGCACAAACAAATATTTGACTCACTGATCTACCTGTCCTTTGGAAATAATTTGTTTTTGTTGTTGTCCAGGTTGAGGTTTTGACCAGCAATGGACTCTATGAATGTGGCTGCTACAACTAAATAAAATCTATAACCCAACAGCATGATCAACAGCCTTTAATATTTGTCTGCGTTTTATATCTCCCAGGGATTATAGTGCTTCCACACCAATCAATTGTCTACATGTATATTGCTTTGATGTAAATTAAATGTTTGCGATTCCCTTTATCACCCTTTACAAAAATCCTTCACAATATTACAAACACTCCAATAAAGAACTTGTTGTTCGAGCGGGTAAACACTGATCTGTTCTATTATATTTGAATTATAGCGGAGTAAAAAGTCAATTTCTCAGATTGCTGGTTGTTAGAACTGCGTAGTGTAAATTCAGATTTTGGCAGTTACAAAAGCACCTTTGCGTTCTAACACCCGCACTAATAAATTGTTGTTTAATAAATACTAGATCTAAGTTAATCGCTCACTGAAAAAAAAAAACAGCAGACTTTAACAAATTTGGCCGTCTTTATGAACGAAAACCAATTAAATATAGTAAATTTCCAACCCTCTTTCTACATAGGTCGGTGCACGCTGAAAGTAAAGGCCGGTTCAGCGATTGATTCATAAATATGTAAATTCATAAAGATTTCCGTAGTGCAAATGACGTTTATACATCACGTGATTACAAGATCTATATTTGTCGCAAGGCTACATTCCAGAAAACACCTGCAAAGCGATAACTTGGTACAGCCTAGAACCGTGTACATTGCATACGCTATGTACGATCTCTGGTGCACCTAGAATATGGATGTGCAAAGTATCTAAAGTCTAGATTAAAAAGCTGGGAAGAAGCAACCTGTAAGAATGTCTAAGAAGGCAATGCAACCATTCCATGTCGTTAAAAATTCGTTAAAAAAAAATAGCCTACTGTTGACATGTTAACTCGGCATCGCCTTTCTCTGTCCATAGGTTGAGCGCTGAATTGAAATAAGGCTTGCAGTTAGGATTGTAAGATTGTAAGAGTTAGAGTGTACTTCTAATAGGTAATTATCAAACAATTTTCACTGAGAATTGTCCTCAAATACAAGCAGAAAAGATGTTTGTAGTTGAAGATTTCTCAGCGTGTCCGCAGACTTGTTTAGTTCACGGCAACTATTTTTACATATATACGTAATGCGCTATTTTTAGAGATGATGTCTTACACAGACATAAGGCTAATTACGCTTGTGGACGAAATGATTGTTTCAAAGGTTTGAACCGTTAAACAGCTCAATCTTTATAGACATATTCATTAACACAAAGGCACAATTGTAAATTCTTTACAACAGAAAAAAACTGGGTTGTTCACCGAATTATTAGAAAACTGTTTTATCTCGTAAACCGGAACTTGGGACAGGAAGCAGTACAAGGCCGGAGGTATGCTTACGTCACCCCATAGATCAAGACGATAACAATGAGAGCCTGTTTGCTACGCAAACAGGCGACTCAAAAATAATGCCTAGCCTAGCCTTTCGGCCCCGGATGATGAAACTGAGTAAAGGTGGTCAGCACAATTGATTCAATCTAATAGTGCTAGTATTGTATAGGCTTAGAAAAAAAATGAGCTTATTTGGTCGGAAATGTTACATTGGCACCCACAAAAAACCAAAAAACAACATTACTTAGCTGAGAAATAGAGTATTGTCAGTAATTGAAGGTTTTGTGGAATATTCTTCATATGGTGTGGGAGTGGGAGTATGTAATATACTGGCCTATCCAGCGGATAGACACATGTATGTAGATGTATAGCTTGTGTTTGTACAAAGGGACACTTATAAATACTGCCTTGCTATAGAGCTGGCTTTTCTAGCGACATGATGGAGCGTTGGCCTTGGGACTTTGAGATCCCTTAAGTACAAATCCCACATGGGAGCATTTGGTCAGACTGTTACATTTGGAAATTATGGGCACAGATCCAGACTACATTTCAAAACGACTATCTAGAGGCTCTTGAGGCCTGAAATCGCTCTACTGGCAGTAATTTTGCTTTCAGTATGCTAGCATACATTATGAATTCATGATGCAAAAAGATAAAAAAAAAGTGTTCTGGCAACTGGACTTGAACCCATTCAGACAGCATAATGAGGCATGGTGAATTGAACAGTAAAAAAAAGTGCATTTCTCAAAGCTAAATGTTTGGAATTCAGCCAGATTTGAAAGGATTTCAGTACGACTTGTATTAAATAATCCTAGCAAATTTCAAAGAAATGTGACTGATGATGTTGTTTTTATTTAGTAAACAACACTAAGTCATCAAATGCTGACTTCATCATATAAAAAAATGTTATTTTCAACTTTAAATGGCTACTTTTCTCTAACTGATTGTCACAATTTTTTCTCTCTCCTTTTTTTTTTTCAAAATTAATAGGGTTCACGCTGTTGATGAGACAAAGCAACTGTGATAGTTTCATTAAAATCCGACCATCAATGCTGACTTCATTGCGTAAACTGAAAACATGGAAATTTTCAACTTGAAATGGCTACTTTTTCCATATTTTCATATTTCCATGATTTTTTTTCAAATCGCTATAGTTCAAGCTATTGATGAAATAAACCAACTGTGCAAGTTTCACAAACATCTGCCACTCTATCGCATCAGCAAGAACTGGAGATTTCAAACTTGAAATGGCTACTTTTCACACACTGTTTGTTTGATTTTTTTTAAACAAAATCCATACTTTTCAAGCTATTGATGAGATAAACCAACTAAAAGCAAGGTTCACGAAAATCTGACAACAAATGCAGATTTTTATCGCGTAAAAAAGAAAAAAATTGCTGGACGGACAGACAAGAGAAACCCTGCTTTTAGCCAGTAGAGCTAGCAAGCGTCACTTCAAATTTCAAAGTAAAATAAACGTTTTCTCAATAAACAGGTTACGATCCATCCACATATGGTTAAGCTAGCATAATATCTACCGGTAATATAATTATGCACCGATCATTTATATAAAAAAAAAGTCGCTATAGACTTGGAAAATAGCCTCGACATAAGTTAAGCCATTTCTTGCTAGTAACTATGTTGTAACCCCTGCATAAATCTATATTTCATTAAAGTCTATATTTAGAACTTGTATTCAAAGTTTGACAGTAAAACGATAGATTTTCCCTCTTTGAAATAATTGAATAATGAAGAAATTTGGATTAAAAAAAGAAAAGCGTCTAGATCTACATCTCAATTGCTAGTTTATTAGCATCGGTTTCAAGTTAACATGTTTCATATTTTGTCATGTCCGAGTATTCTTAATTAACATGTTCTCAACTGCTAGTTTATTAGCATCGGTTTTAACTTAATAGGCCTCCTATTAGTAATCCGGAATCTTCGAAGAATATGACATGCGCAGACAACGAACAGCACTATCAGCAATCCGGGGCCGCGGGGCTAGACAATTCTATGCAACAAGCCGCTGCAATCATACATAAAGATCAAGTTACTTCTGTGGCGCATTTTGTTTTAATAATGCTATACACACTCTATTTACGACATAGAATTTAAAACTGTAAAGAATATGTAAGCATCTTTTTGTCTGAAAACAGATTAAAGTTAAGAAAAAGAAAGCAAGGAAATATTTACATCACAGATGATGTAAGAGACTACACATAATGTCACAAGACGATGCGTTTTTGTTTACTCTGTATTGTGAAAGAACGTGAATCAAAAAGGCAGAGATCAACACATATTCGAAGTCCACACGGTTTGTCGACACTTTTCAGCGCTTGATACTGCGCGTATTATTTATCTACACACTTTCTCATTTCATAATTCTCCAAGAGCATTTTCTTCCTTTTAAATGGGCACTTTCGAAATTAACTTCGTTCTTCATTCAAACGTTTTCATGGATGTGGACAAAAAAATGGACTTGTTCAAATTCCAAAACATTTGCAGACGACAAATGGGCAAATAATGCAATCATTGATGGTTAGTGAATACAGGACCTGATGTGACTCTTTAACCCTTTTCTGCACAATCAAGAGTTTTAATGATCCTGACAGAGAAGCCTTTGGTAAAAATTGTGGGAAAAGAAGAAAATGCTGTTAGCCAGAATTTTCTTCTTTTTTCCACAATTCTCTTCACTCTTTTAACACGGAATTTGTGTTTGAGCAACATTTCTTCTCATCCTCTGCAAATACAGATACTTACATCAGACCAGGCTAAAGTTTCGTCTTATTGTAAAGATTTAACTCTTTATTAAACAGTACTGGTATTTCACAACCCAGAGGAAGAAGCCTTCTGAAAACATTGTTGGAAAATGATAAAATGCTGGTAACCAGCATTTTGCCCTTTTCCCTCAATGTTTTTCTACTCTTCCCAAAACAAATGTCAATTTTTGAGTCACATAGTTATTTTTTTATCAGCAAATGCTTCCAGTATGGATTAGTCTAACATTATATTTTTGTGAATTTCTTTTTTTTTTTTTCACATCATATATTTATAGGAATCAGAATGAATGATGGCCTCTGGAACAAAACCAAAAGTGTATAAAGAAGGCCAGTACAGTGATCCTATCTTTAAAAAGATATCAAGAATAAATGGAGAGATTAATCGCCTCAGCAGAAAAGAAATTCAAGACAAGCTCAAAGAACACCATCTTGATACAAGGTACTGAATAAATAATGGATAAATAGTTCACCTCATTCTCTTTGTCAGTGAAAGATGACTTCATAATACAGTTGTCCTCTGTGATAATCGATTTTCCCCTCTATCACACAATCTCAACTTTTAATGACCCTGAGAAAGAAGCCATTTGATAATATTGTTGGAAAAGGAGAAAATGCTGGTAACCAAATTTTTTTTCCTTTTCCATCAATGTTTTCTGCCCTCTGAAAACAAATTTCAATTTTCCATAACATTTATTTTGTTATCTGCAAATACCTTCATGATCTGACACTATTTCATAAAGTTATATACTATACACAACTGTTTTTTTTATTGATTGTGAAGAAACACTATATTTATAAAAGATTCAAGATTTTTATCTCAGTCTTATTATTTATCGTTGCTTTAGTTGCTTCAATCAAGCCTTTACCAAACAATCTTACAGTTTAACATGCATTAGGAAAAATATTTAGAAATGAAACCTTAGAAAAATGAGAAAATGCTGGGCACCAGGGTCTGTATTCACCAACCATTCTAAAGAATATTCTTAGGCTAGTTCCTCAGAGTTTTGTTAATGTGAAAGTAACAGAACTTCTGAATGGCTAAACCAATTGGTTTAGCCAATCAGAAGTTCCGTTACTTTCACAGTCAGAAAATCTTGAAGATTAAGACAAAGAACGTTCTTAAGAATGGTTGGTGAATACGGACCTTGCATTTACATCTTCTCTTATGCTATTTGTACTATTTCACAGCTGAATATCATGGTTCTACTGCAGGATGCAGAAGGGATTTTACACTAATATGGATCCATAGATATGTGGCGACTTCAGAGGTCTAGATTAGAGGGAGTGATGGTACTCGAAATCCATTATTTCTCTTCCCAACCCTATGTTGTGGGTACTCATTAGAATTGTCTTGATGAGACATAGGATTTTGTGAGGAATGATAAATATTTTCAATTTTGAAAACAAAATTACTCCCTCTATGTAAAGCTCTGTGACTTATTTCGGTATGATGTACCATGGAGGTGCATCAGAATCCCTTTTGCCAGAGTGCCCCTCATTTGTGTTTTGTACTTTTATTTATTTTCCTTTGAAAGAGGTGTAAAAGAAGTTCTGACAAAGCGCCTCAAGAACTATTATAAAAGTCGAAAATTGTCCAAGCCCCAGGGAGGAACAAACTATGACTTTTTGGCAGTGATAGACTTTGAAGCCACATGTGATGAGGGAAACACTAGCTACCGTCATGAAATCATTGAGTTTCCAGTTGTTCTAATAGATGTTGATTCCAGAGAAGTTGTAAGTACATGTATATCAGCATTTTTTATCTTAGCAAACATCAAAGTTTTGTCATAGCCCCTATGTCCATATCCTGGTCTGCATATTCATGTAAAACCTTTGACATTTTATATTATTATACTGCAAAGAAATTCCTCGTGATCTGATTGGTTAATGGGTCCCGAACATATATATCATGTTTCTGGGAAAAACCAACGTAGAAAGCAGCTTCCCTTTCGGGAGCCCCGTATACAGGACTACACTATCAAAACAACATCCTAAATGGCGTCGTCGATCAAGATTTACATCAAGATTATGCGCCAAGCTGCACCTTTTGGTTTATATTTCCAAGGTTTCAGTCATGTCATTTCCAAGTGACGTCACTTTTTATTCAATTGGGGTACTCAGAAGGAAAATTCTAATTCGTAGGCGAACTCAATTTTTTAAAAACAAAAAAAAATAGGTAAAATTCGCCTAACAAAGTTTGGAACTTTGCAGTATAATGAATTGTTGTTCGTTCAGTTGGCAGGGGACTTGTAAACTTGTTCACGGCTGTGGTGAATCATGTCCCCCGGTGTCTTCGGCTTGGGGCGACATGAATCGCCACAGCTGTGAACAAGTTTCCAAGTCCCCTGCCAACTGACCTTACAACTAATAACATTTCTGTCATTACTGAAGATACAATCTTTAAACTTGGGTCAGTTGTTAACTATCAAGAAGGGAACCCACAGACAACAGGGGCATTCTCTTGGTTGCTAAAAGCCCATGCGGGTGGCTCAGTGGTGAACATGTTGGACTCTGACATGGTGGTTGTGAGTTCGATACCCAGTTGAGGCGAACTTCCTTTCCAGCATGTTTTTGCCTCTCATGTCTGCTGAAGTATGTGAGAAAAGTAGTCGGTGGCTTTGGAAAGAAAGTTGTGTTAGTACTGGTATGAGAAAGCCAGGAAACACATGTGCGTCACCGACTGGCATGATATGACCTTAGCTGTTAACATGGCGTTAAACCCCAATACAATCAATACAACCGATTGGTTGCTAAAAACTCAGTATTTTATGGTAAACAAAAGGAAACTTTCAATGCAAACTTAGTGGGTAAGAGTAGTATTTATTAATGGAATCCAGAGAGAAGCACTTTCCAGTCTTTGCCAGACAGCAAAATTTAAGACTTGCCTAAATCGAAAGCATTTTCAGACAACAAATTAACCCATTACCACACAATCCCTACTTTTGATGACCCTGAGAAAGAAGCCTTTAGAAAACATTGTGGGAAAAGGAGAAAATGCTGGTAACCAGCATTTTCTCCTTTTCCCACAATGTTTTCTACCCTGCACAAAACATTTTAAATTTCCGGTCACTTTTATTATTTTGTCTTCTGAAAATGCTTTCGATTTGGACAAGCCTAAAATATTGCCATCTAGTAATGAGTTAAATATGGTTAGAATGATGGCGTTTGTCTTTGAATGGGTGGAAAAGACTATTGGAAACAGAAAAAATGCTGGGTGGAAAATGCTCTTGGAAAAAGAGAAAAATACTGGTCACTATCATTTTCTGCTTTTCTAACAATGTTTACAGGGTTCTATGAAACTTGCGATTGTTTGGTAATAGATAAGTTTCAATTGTTACTGTTTCAGGTTGACACAATGCAAGAGTATGTTAAACCAGTGGTTAATCCCAAGCTATCTGCCTTCTGTGTAAATCTGACTGGAATAACACAGGTAAGTACAATTATAGGTTATATGCATTAGAATACATTGTGTATATAGGATCTGACATGAGTGGGCTTTTGAGATGAGATTGTATTAAACAAGTCTAGGGAAATGTTATCAAGCAAGCCTTTTGCTCGCTTAATTACATTTTCCTTGACAAGTTTAATGAGCCCACTCATGTCAGATCCAATATATTAATAAACAATGTGGGACTAGGAGAAAATGCTGGTTACCAGCATTTTCTTCTTTTCCCACAACGTTTTGAAAATGCTTCTTTCTCAGGGTCGTAAAAACCAAGGATTGCATGGTAAAGGGTTAAGGTGGGAAGTACAGGATTACATATGGAGTGCAACACGCGAAAAGGGTCATTCGGACATTTGCGTAAAGTGTCATCTCTGATCAGCGTGTGGAGTCCGCACAGGCTAATCCGAAACGACACTTTCCGATTTTATGTGATTTTCTGTTTTACGCAAGTCCACTGTAGCACAAAATCTAATGTAGTCGTAAAGTGCCGTCTCGGATTAGCCTGCGCGGACTGCGCAGGCTAATCCGGGACGACACTTTACGCAAATGTCCGAATGCCCCTTTTCGCGTGTTGCACTCCATATAGCACTGTATCTGCTGTGCTATAGTGAAAGTTAGTGGAGGTACCACCAATCTGACAACCTTTTGCTTTTAAGGCTGCAATTTTTATCTTGGATGGAAGATTACATGTATGTTTTAATGCTTTGTGAATTTATATGTAATAAATCCCATTTGTTTAATAGTATTTTAACACTTTAAACCAGTAACTCACTTAAAGGTGGCCCCTTCAGATTTTGGGACGAAAATTCTACAAAAATACAAAAAAATCATCCTTATACTATACTCTCAAAGCCTTTTAATTTTCATTCATAAAACCCCAGGAGTTGAAAACCATCCCATAGCAACAGAAATTGGAGATTTACTACGGCACAGGTCGACACCGACGGGAATCACAGTGTATTTTTAGATGAGCAACTCTCTCATATACATGAACTTACTAGAAGCACACAGACAAAGCTTTAAACATTGTGTCCGAGGAAGACATTATGGGAAATAATTACATGTTTCTTATGTATTGGAATTTAGGGTCATTATTCACCTGCCAGTCACATGACATTCCCAAAATACTTTTTTTTTTAAAATTTTTGGCGTGAAATCTAAAAATACCTTAACTCATTACCACACAATCCCTACTTTTGACGCCTTTGAGAAAGAAGCCTTTTGAAAACACTGTAGGAAAAGGAGAAAATGCTGGTAACCAGCATTTTCTCCTTTTCCCACAGTGTTTTCTACCCTTCCCAGAACAAATTTCAATTTTTTAGTCACCTTTATTTTGTCGTCTGCAAATGCTTTCAATTTGAACCAGTCTACAATTTTGTCGTGTGGTAAAGAGTTAAGAGGCTACGTAACCTTTTAAGGGAACACCATCAAAAAAAAAAAAAAAAAAAAATTCTAATTTTAAGATTCTGAATTACCGATGATTTTTATTGTTATTTTCATATAAATTTCAGTGATGTATATATTTTTTAATTACTGGTAGGTGTGATGTGAAAATTTTAAATACCCACATTTAAAGTAAAAATATGACAATATCATGAAAGGCTTATGAAGTACTGCCATTTATAGTGATGAAAAAGTTTTGGCAATGCCATCCCCAATGTAAATAACCCACTTATTAGAGAGATATGGTAGTAGTGATTGAGGGATTCGTGGACGAATCTTCATGTGGCGGGGCAGTATGTAGTATACTGGTCTATCCCACAGATAGATGTAAAGGTATAATGTAGTTGGGTACAGGTATTTGGTTATATGTTGTGCGGCCGTATCGACATGTGGTTCGGTAGCTCAGTTGGTTAGAGTGCAGGAACGGTATTCCTGAGGCCCTGGGTTCAAATCCCGGTCGAGCTGCGATATTTTTTCACCACCTGTTACATAAATACCTACGATTTTACAGAATTTTTTTCTGATTTCTTTTCAAATTTATGTCATATTCTGTTTTCATTTAAAAACAATAAGATTTACTATAGATTTACCATCCTTTGCTGAAGTTTTAAATTATCAGTGGGTGATTACATCTCTGTTGCTATGTGTCTGTTACACAAATGTTGCTGAAATGACGAGATTTGTCTTTGATAGGGTAGAAAACATTGTGTGACAAAGAGAAAATGCTTATTAACTGGCTACCACACAATGACAACTTTTGATGACCCTGAGGTAGAAGCCTTTTTGAAAACATTGTGGGAAAAGGAGAAAATGCTGGTTTACAACCAGCATTTTCTCCTTTTCCCACAATGTTTTCTACCCTTTTCAAATCAAATTTCGATTCTTCAGTCACATTTATTTTGTTGCCAGCAAATGCTTTCAGTTTGGACCAGTCTCATTTTGTAAAGAGTTAAGGCCTAATGATTTCTGTACCTCTTTGCAGTCATCAGCATTTTATCATTGGTCCACAAAACTAACCATGAAGTTAGGTAGATGAGAGTTCTATACATAATTTTTTTTTTTCAGGACAAAGTTGATAAATCTGATGAATTTCCAGAGGTGTTAAAACGGGTCGAAGCCTGGATGGCTAAACATAAACTTGGCAAAGAGAAGTCCTTTGCTGTGTTGACTGATGGGTAAGATTGATCTGGGTCTTTTATTGATGTTTATATTGCCCCCAAAATTTGTCAAAAGTAGATAAATTGTCAAATCATAATTTGTCGAAGTTCATAACCATTTTATTTTTCTTCTTAGTACCATTATTCTTTTTGGCGATTGAGGCACATGATTTGATACCGTTTGTTGTTATGATTAAATAAAATAATAAAATAAACAAGGTTTTAATTTGCAAATCATCAAACTTTAAAAGCTTATTTCAAAATTTCATGATATACATGTACATGTAATATGATATTTGTGGTACGTGTCAAAGACAATACTACTATGAGTTCAATATTGAATTTTGAACATCATATATACATGTAGTATTTTGCACAAAGCCGAAGGAAATAAACCCAATTAATGTAAGTTTTTCTCCGAGTTTTTTGGTAGCACTTCAGTATGTAAATAGAAATAGTGTATTAAAATAAAGTGACTAAGGCTAATGATCGCAGAAATACTAATTTTTGATAGAAAAAATAGATTCTTCCATGTTTAGCCTTCTATTGGCGCAATGATATGCACAAAATTTGTCCACTAATTGCTTGGTCCTAGGCTTTTTTGGTCCAAAACCAGTTCCTTGCCTTGCGTGCAACTCTATTTGATAGTGCATGAATATTTACAGATAGCATATGGCTAAAATGCAAGTTTCTTTATTTTTCAGACCATGGGACATGTTCAGGTTTATGTATTATCAGTGCAAAGAAAGTGCTATTCCAATGCCTAGCTGGTCCAAAAAGTGGGTTAACATTCGGAAAAGTTACTGTAACTATTATGGGTGTAAGAGAGGGGGAATTGAAGCCATGCTGAAAAACCTTGGTAAGTGGATCTTGTGTAAATTTGTTGAAGTCATAGTGATGTCTTTAACCAGGTAATGCAATATTGGGCTGGTGGTGAAAGGTTGTAGGGTGTTTTAAGCTGTTCTCAAAATATTTTAGTCATATTATAATGACAGTTAAGTCATTACCAAATGACAAAATTGTAGGTTTGTCTAAACATTGAAAACATTTGCAGACGACAAAATAAAAGTGAATAAAAATTTGAAATTTATTTTGTGAAGGGTAAAAAACATTGTGAGAAAAGGAGAAAATGCTGCTTAGCAGCATTTTCTCCTTTTCCCACAATGTTTTCTAAAGGCTTCTTTCTTAGGGTCGTCAAAAGTAGGAATTGTGTGGTCATGGGTTAACTCATTTGTATTTGTCCCAGGTTTTCCCAGCACTAAGCTAGGGCTCTGATGTGTCTTACCCAAGGAAACTGCCATGAAAATCTAGTCCTTCCATTTAGGCTCAAACCCAAAGCTTCAAGGTTATAAGTCCTGCACTTCACTACTGATCCCATAAATATGTCTATATTGAAAACACTTGCAGACAATAACAACAACAGCAAGAAAAAAAGGCTTAAATGAGATGTCTATAAAGTATGGAAAACATTAAAAGGAAAAGTAGAAAGCACTTAGAATGTATTCACCAAGCACTCTTAAGGATTTCTTGAATTTGCGTTTATTTGTTGTTGCTTCCAGTTGCCTATATAGGCGACGCCCCCCTAAAGGCTGTAAGTATTGTTGGTGGGGTATTGTGCAGATACAGGATGAAACCAGTATTGTTGGGGGGATAGTGCAGATACAGGATGAAACCCATCCTAAGTTCTGTCTGGTTCTTTAACATGCTTGGTGTATAGCACTGTCACAAAGGACCCTGGTTTAACATCTCATCCGAAATGCTATTTGTAATTTTAGATGGCCAGCTGTGTGGATCAAACCCACACTCTTATGATCATGAGTCTTGCGCTTTACCAAACTTCTTAGTCTTTTGCACCAAATTTTTTTCTAAATTTGAAAGTTACACAACTTCTGATTGGCTAATTCAAATGGTTATGTTACATTCAAATTGAGAAAATTCTGAAGAATAAGACAAAAAACATCCTTAACTTTTTACTACACAATCCCCACTTTCGCCCGAGAAAGACGCTTTTAAAAACATTGTGGGAAAAGGAGAAAATGCCGGTTACCAGCATTTTCTCCTTTTCCCACAATATTTTCTATCCTGTCAAAGTCAGAAATCATCATATTAACAAGATTTAATTGTTTGTCTGCAGATGCATTGAAATTGGTCCATTCCAAAAATTTGTTGTTTGGTAAAGAGTAGTGAATATTGAGTACAGTTGGTTTCCAGCATTTTCTCCCTTTCCCATATTATTTTCAAAAGCTAATTTTGCCAGGGTTGATAATGGGTATGGTTGTGTTTTGACGGGTTAAACCATCAAGGAACAAATAAGGACTCATTGCCTGGTATATAAATGGAATGGATCTTTTTTGTCTGGCTAGTTGTAGGAAAAAAGCCAAGGGTTGTGTAGGAAAGGCAGTCAGAAAAAGGTGTCTCAAGTGAAACAGAGCAGACACTATGTCAAAAATTATGATTATATGTTATCATTTACAGTCTTATCTAGATTTACATAGGCTGCAGATTTAGTCAGAGTTGCAAAAGGGGTTTTAAGGGTTGACTGTGCTAGTGATATAAAACATTATCCAAACAAATAAATGAAGTATGATATATAGAGGATATTTGTTTTTTTTGGTGAAAGATCAAAATTTATTTTATCGAGTGAACACCATAGGTAATATTTTCACAAGTGGCCCAGCCACAAGTGAATATATTACCAATTGTGTTCACGAGATGAAATAAATTTCGATCTTTTATCGAAAAAAACAAATAGTCTATTTATTTCATGCTTTTAACTCTGTCTGGGAGGAGCTTTATCAAAATCCAGTACAGTTCTTTTCCGTTATTCCCCGTGGCATACACCTCCTGCATAGCAAGGCATTTCAATATTACGTCAGGCGCGAGAAATCTATGGTAAATGATGTCATATTTCCATCTGGTTGTGAGGCACGCGAATTAACCTAGGCAATAAGAACATGGTACCAGTGTAAGATGGAAAAATATTTTCACTGCTATTTCTTGATATCCTAGCGGAAAGCATGAAATAATGATAGTTAGCACATAGTGAATTATAATCTTTTATATTTGTTACTGTTTTGTCATCTTTTATATTTGTTATTTTTCACAGGCATGAGTTTTGAAGGAACTCCACATAGTGGACTAGATGATTCATTAAACATTGCCAGAATTGCCATCAGTCTATTGAATGATGGATGTGCCTTAAACATCAATGAAAGAATACATCTACAGCACAATATCTGTGAGCCCAATCCTGAAGTACGCTACATACCTGTGAAACAGGCAAGTGACGAAAACTCTAACAGTGATAATGACGACTGTAATGACAGCCCAAAATGTGAAAGTACAGCAGTAGATTCGAAAAAGAAGAGGTCTTCACGGAATAAAAGGGGTCTTGTGGACGCTATCGAAGATTTGACCATTTCCGAAAGAAATCCGTTGGACGAGGATGGCTTAGGGGAACTTGTGTCATTTTATCAGAAATATAAATCTTGAAATAATGCTAAAACTATAACATTTTGTGAACTCTTTTCCAAACTACAAAATTGTAGACAGGTCCAAATTGGAAGCATTTACAGACGACAAAATAATTGTAAATGAAAAAATGAAATTTGGTTTGGGGAGGGTAGAAAACATTGTGGGAAAAGGAGAAAATGCTGGTCAACAGCATTTTCTCCTTTTACCACAATATTTTCAAAAGGCTTCTGTCTTGGTCATAAAATCGAGGGATTGTTTGGTAAAGGGTTAGGGAATCTTTGGTATAATATAAATGAAAAGTGCTATTGGAAAATGGGGTTTAAATGTGTCTTCATAATTTATTATATCAAACAGTATGTTACATAATATGGAGCCTTTTTGTCCAAAGAACCATTAATAATGCGGTAGACTAGTCTTTTGAAATAACTTGTAGACTTGGGGTAATATTGCATTTCTGCTATAACACTTTATCAGATGACAATCTGATAGAGCCTAATTCAAATTGAAAGCATTTGCAAACAACAATTTAAACTCGACTCAAAAAATGAAATTTGTGTAGGGTGGGGTTGAAAAAATTATTTGCAAAGTAGAGAATAATGAATACCAGCATCTTTTTTAAGTCGCACGTTTGTCAAAACGTTCGACTTTTTGCGATGAGCTCGAGGAGCTCAGGGTGGGTTGGGGGAGTCTATAGTGGGTTGAAGAATCATGAAAAAAATTGGATCAAAAACGTCGTATATACTTCATAAACGAGGTGCAGTTACTCTGCTTTAAACCCAATCGCTGTAGAACTACTTTTTCTTTGGTATGTCTGGAATTTGTTCTTTATGATGGGACTGGACCCGGTAACTCATATAACTCATATACCTACGCTAGAAAAAGGAGAACGTGACTCAAATTTTAAATTTAAAAAAAAAATGCGGTTATTTTGTATATCATGTGAAAATTTAACATCTATCTTTGTTTAGATGGGTAAAGAAAACACAATTCAGCTAAGATATCCCCCATCAGTGCTTAATGTGAGTTTAAAAGGGATCGCGGATTAATATGGCTTATCGAGAGCACCTTACTGTAAATATTTATGTATTATCGAGACCGGTAGAGCTTCGCTTATAAGGGTGGAATTTCGGACTCGAGTGATGTCATTTGAAATCAACTCTTTTAAACCATGCAAACCATGAATTCAGGGTTAAATATCGTAAAACTCGCTCTAAATTTGAAAATTTGTTTCGTTCCGCAGCTTTGACCTAGTTTGTAACGTACGTCTCGGATGAAACACCCCAAACCACTCGAATACCTCAAAACACCCAAAAGCTATTCCATTACACATCAAAAAACTTCTGTAACATATAAAACTGCATGCGAAACGCTTACATACACGATTTTATGGAAATCAGACATGAACTTTTGCTATCAATTCTAGTATTTTAGGTCTTTGATCAGCTTAAGTTTGAAGTACAAAATTGTACTTTGATTCAGAAAATGCAAATGGCGGACGGGATAGAAAACAAACGCACATAACGATTAACACCAGTAAAGTTAAAATGTTGATTACTGCATTTGTTCGAACCCCAAAAGAGTGGCGACAAGGATATTGCATCCCCTCCGTATACAGTAAATACAACATGAAATATGGAACGCAAGGTAAAATACAGCAATTACGACCGTACATTGACAGTTGCACTGTTGAGGGGTTTACAGTCAAAACGTACTCAAACCAAAACGTACCCAAGTCAAAACGTACCCGAATGGAGTCAAAACTTACCCAAATGAAGTCTAAACCTACCCAAGTGGAGTCAAAATGTACCCAATGTGTAGTCAAAATGAACACATGATTTTTATAGTATTTCTAACTTCAATTTGTGTAAAAATTAATAGAAATTACGTATTCGTCATCATGACGATTTATAACTCTTGCTTTATTTTGAATTTGCCTTACATGATTAAAACCAATGATGAAACTTATTTAACAATAAACATAGCGAAGTCAATCAAATGCTTAGTGATAAAATCACTTTTTTCTTTCTATTTTTTTTTTTTTTAAGGAAGATAAAGTTATTATTAATGAAAAAAAAAGCATATTGGATACTTCAAAAATATTTATCCATCATTATAAAAATATGTTTTATATATGAAAAAAAAAAACCGTAAGCATCAGCACATTTAAAGAAATGATATAACAGAAAAATGTGATACATTAATTACATTGTTTGGATAGCAAAGATACAATTTCAACACTCAAAAAGAGTGTAACAAATTTAATGTGGTGATTAACCCATTACCACACAATCCCTAGTTTGGACTACCCTGAGAAAGAATTTGATACAATAATAACATTGTTTGGATAGCAAAGATACAATTTCAAAACTCAAAAAGAGTGTAACAAATTTAATGTGGTGATTAACCCATTACCACACAATCCCTAGTTTCGACTACCCTGAGAAAGAAGCCTTTAGAACACATTGTGGGAAAGGGAAAAAAATGCATTTTCTCCTTTTCCCACAATTTTTTCTAACCTTCACAAAACAAATTTCAAATTTTCTGTCACTTTTATTTTGTCGTCTGCAAATGCTTTCAATTTGGACAAGCCTAAAATTGGGCTGGTCTGGTAATGAGTTAAACTAATTATTCACAATGGTCTTTAACCTGTTGTAGATTGCATAGTTATTAATTACTTTGCAAATATTTTTTATAATTTGAGAGTCAGTTTGGTTGAGATGAAAAACCTTCCGACTGTTTTTTCAGCTAACCTGAGCACAACATGCTCAAGGGAAGCTTTTAGGATCACCTGGTGTCTGTCATCCGTCATGCGTCATCAACAATTCTTTAAACATCAACTCCTCCAAAACCGCTGGGCCAATATGGACCAAACTTGGCTGGAATGTTCCTTGGGAGGTCCTCTTTGAAAATTGTTCACAGAATTTGATTACGTCAAAAGTTTTGGTTGCCATGGCAACCAAACAGTTTTCTAAGAAATTCTTTAAAAATCTTCTTCTCTGAAACAGCTGGCCAGATTTTAAAATAATTTCACAGAGATGTTCCTTAACGTAGTGGACCCGTAATAGAAAACAGCTATTTCCACTATAATATTACCCTAGAAAATTTGCTAAGATTAAAAATGAGCACTATTGTACTACTTTCACCGAGCCACTTTTTCTTTTTTGTCCTTCCTAGAATTATCATTTATAAATCTATAACTACTATAATTTCATTACAAATGGATATGATAATTACCTCCCTTTTCTGGAAACTAACAAAATTAACAACAAATAATTTCAAGACGGACCCTGAAGGAATTTCTGTTCGGTCAAAAATGTGCAATAGTATCATATCTGTACAAAATATGTCTTATCAACTGTCCAGAAATTTTATGCCATGCTGCACTATGCTTATTACAGGTCCACTACCTTAAGTGACCCTTTCCAAAACTTTTTCGTGAAATTTTGATCAGTCAAGAAACATGACTCTGGTGAATGGGGGCTATTTGCACTATACAGGAATGAAGAAATTCTAAAAAATTCTTCTTCTCAGAAACCACTGGTCATATTTTGAAATAATTTCTCAGGGATGTTCTATGGGTGACCCTTTTCAAAAATTGTTTGCGAAATTTCAATCCGTCAAGAAACATGGCTCTGGTGAATGGGGGCTACTTGTACTTATATGGACATGCAGAAATCCTTGAAAATTCTTACTTCTCTGAAACGGCTGATCAGATATTGAAAAAAGTTCACAGAGATGTTCCTTGGGTGACCCTTTTAAAAACTTGTTCGCGAAATTTTGATTTGCCAAGAAACATGGCTCAGGTGAATTGGGGCTACTATATGGAAATGAAGAATTTCTTGAAAATTCACCTTCTCTGAAACCCATGATCAGATTTTAAAATAATTTCAAAGCAATCTTCCTTGGGTGACCATTTTCAAAAATGTTTTCGAAATTCTGATCCATCAAGAAACATGGCTCTGGTAAATGGGGTCCACTTGCACTATTCGGACATGAAGAAATTCTTGAAAATTCTTCTTCACTGAAATGGTTGGTCAGATTTTGAAATGATTTCACAGAGATGTCCCTTATGTGTCCCTTTTCAAAAATTGTCAAGTGCTAGCATCGGTATGCAGTGGCACTGTTTCAGTAAGTTCCAAGTAATAGAGGTGACCAATGACATACATTTAATATTGTTTTGGGTATATTATGTCAGGCTATATGCCAACA
Source organism: Tridacna crocea (assembly GCA_943736015.1). Taxonomy (NCBI): domain Eukaryota; kingdom Metazoa; phylum Mollusca; class Bivalvia; order Cardiida; family Cardiidae; genus Tridacna; species Tridacna crocea. The sequence continues at coordinate 33,479,282 of OX031064.1, read as the reverse complement.
TGGATATATTAAAGAAAAAGAAAAATGAAAAGATCTAACTTGGTGGGAAGCTGCCTATTACAAGTAACTGCATTTGCTCAAGTAAATTGCAGACTAGTCAAAATCGAAGAATTGCTGAAAACTAATCAAATTTGACTACACCATTAAATTTGAGTCTAATTGGAAGAAAACCTTGAGTAAAAACAAATGAGTTTTTCTTTCTTTCAGCTCTGTTTTCCAAAGCTGTTTGAATTACGTAAAAGCAAGATTGTCCTGTAAAAGGGTGATGACCATCTATCAGTCCCAAAATATCAAGGTTTCACCATTAGTGCGACTTTCAGGACCTTCAGTCCTTTGATTTTTCCTCAATTTTTCAAAAACCTTCATCAAGTTATCAAGCTTGCTGTTATGTGGAAAAGGAGGGGTAAACAGCAATATACAAATAATCATTATTATAATGCAGGAATTTCTTGTGATCGCATTGGATAATATCCCCGAACATTATATATCATGTACACTGGCAAAATCAACGTAAAAGCAGTTTTTCCTTTCGGGAGCCTCATATGCATGACTGCACTATCATCGCAACATCCAAAATGATTCAAGATTAACATCAAGATATGCGCCAAGCTGCACATTTTGGTACATTTTACCAAGATTCCTGTGACGTCAGTTCCCAGTGAAATCAGTTTTTATTGAATTGGGGCACTCAAAGGGAAATTCTATTTCGTCATTGTATTTTGTCATTGTACTCAATTTTTAAACCAAAAAAACATGTTAAACTTGCTTAATGAACAATGGAATGGTAAAACTCTGCAAATTTGTTGTACGGTCAGGTAGCAGGGGGCTTGGAAACTTGTTCGTGGCTTCGGTGAATCATGTTGCCACCTCGCCTTCGGCTTTGTGCGACATGATTCACCACAGTCCTGAACAATTTTCGGCTCGTGGCGACATGCCATCTGATCATACAACTAATACTGTCCACTTTCGTAAACCATATGAAAAAAATACAGAGCATAGCTATTAGTTTTTAGGTCCCTGGTGGAATAAATATTAATTCTTTACCAAACGACAAATTGTAGACCAGTCCAAATTGAAAGCATTGTAAGTATGGCTCAAAGGTCGAAATTTATCTTTGGAAGGGTAGAAGAGATTGTGGGAAAAAGGAGAAAATGCTGGTTACCCTTTTCCTACAATGTTTTCAAAAGGCTTCTTTCTCAGGGTCGTTACAAGTTAGGATTATGTAGTAAAGACTTGGGTTGAATAGGTGCTCTAGCTGTTGTGATATAACTGAAATGTTGAAAAATGCATCAAACAGTATAAAAACAAACCAACAAACAAACCAACAAATTCATTGAAACACCATGGTTATATTATGTTACAAACGAAGGACGAAAGACTGTTTTACATATATACTGCTTTGTTATCAACCCTTCCAGTGCCAAAGACAAATATAGAGTTTTTAGTGAAAAATGTAGATCTAGATCAGACTGCATATCCCCTTCAGTCTGATGTTGGATCTATACTGTTGGCTGTTTTGTCAAGAATATTGATTTAACCCATTACCACACAAGCCCGTCTTTTAATGACCCTGGGAAAGAAGCCTTTTGAAAAAATTGTGGAAAAAGGAGAAAATGCTGGTAACCAGCATTTTCTCCTTTTCCCACAATGTTTTCTAACCTATCAACAAAAATTTGCACCATTTGAGCTACACTAATATTGTCGTCTGCAAATGCTTTCAATTTGGACAAGGCTAAAATTTTGTCATCTGGTAAAGGATTAAACAAGTTTCATCAGACTGTATGTAGCAGCTGTAGAAAAAGGTGGATTTTATAGCTTTGGCACAGATAGAGTGAAGATTATACTGCTGATAAGTGCTCAACAATAACCTTTTTATACGCCTTAAAAGGTCATTTTATGTCATGGCCCTGGTCGTCTGTCCGTCTCTTTGTCTGTCCATCTGTTTGTTAGCAATTTCTTGTGCGCTTAACTCTTCCTACAGTTTTCATATGAATTAGTTCAAATTTACCACACTGAGTCTCTATGATGTGTAGATGTGTGTGTGACTTTTAAAATTTGGATATCTGTAGGTGTTCTAGATTCTAATCCATTTCACTGACAAACCTCTTGGTGATTTTAATGTTCCGCTTTGCAAAGCTCTTGTTATATGTTTCATATTCTTCTTCCAAACAATCAACTTTATTAACCCTTACCCAAACAATCCCTGGTTTTCACGACCCTGGTTTGTAAGCCTTTTGAAAACATTGTGGACAAAAGGAGAAAATGCTGGTAACCAGCATTTTCTCCTATTGCCACAATGTTTTCTACTCATCCCAAAACAAATTTCAATTTTTGAGTTTTGTTACTTTTGTCGTCTGCAGATGCTTCCAATTAGGTCCAGTCTAAAATTTTGTCGTTTGGGAAAAGGTTGACCTTCATTGAATAGCAAAATGTTATACTTCTCTATATTGAAAAGATTTGCAGACCATTTTGAGGGGTGGTTCTAAGACAGAGTTTGGCTTTGATACAGTTTAAACATTGTTGGAAAAAGAAAAAAATGTTGGTTTCCAGCATTTTTTTTTCTTTTCACACAGTGTTTTCAAAAGCAATCTTCTCAGGATTGTTAAAACTTTGGATTGTATAATAAAGGGTTAAACTTTAGAACACCAAATTAACCCAAAAGTCATTTTCAGTACAGAAATTAAACCTGAATAATTGCTACCAGTATTTCAGGGCTGTTTTTGCCCATAATGACTCGGCAAAGAGGGCAGTTTAGATCACAGATCATAGATCAGAGTGCATAATCTCTGTGGAAGAGTTAGAGACTATACCTACTATTTGAACAACAATTGTCATCTGCAAATGTTTCCATAAAAGTCTACAATTCTGTCGTCTTAACTCATTACCACACGAGAAAATTTCAGACTGGTCCAAATTGAAAGCATTTGCAGACGACAAAATAAAGGTGACTGAAAAATAGAATTTTTTTCTGGGAAGGGTAGAAAACACTGTTGGAAAAGGAGAAAATGCTGGTTACCAGCATTTTCTCCTTTTCCAACTGTGTTTTCAAAAGGCTTCTTTCTCAGGGGCGTCAAAAGTAGGGATTGAGTGGTAATGGGTTAAAAGGGCTGCAACATATGAAAAAGGGGCTTGCGGACATTTGCGTAATGTGTCGTTCTTAGAATCAGCCTGCACAGTTTGTGCAGAGTAGTCCGACATTGCTCTGTACGACTTCATTACATTTTGTCTTAGAGTAGACTTATGCGAAACAGAAAATTACATAAAAATAGAAAATGTTTTTGATTAGCCTGTGCAGAATGAGCTGTCTGATCTGAGATGGCATTTTACACAAATGTCACAATGCCACGTTTTGGTTGTTGCAAGCCATAAAAGAGTTAATCCATTACCACACAATCCCTACTTTTGATGACCCTGAAAAAGAAGCCTTTTGAAAACATTGAGGGAAAAGAAGAAAATGCTGGTAACCAGCATTTTCTCCTTTTCCCACAATGTTTTCTTCCCTTCCTAAAACTAATTTGAATTCTTTAATAACATATATATTGTCGTCTGCAAATGCTTTCAATTTGGACAAGTCTAAAATTTTGTCATTTGGTAAAGGGTTAAATGATAGAGATTTTTTTTAGCAATACATATTACTATTATGCAATATATAATTGTTGCCATGACAATTTTTCACATTTTTTTTAAAACTGATCAAATGAATGAAATTTATCTAAAAGATTTGTATTGTTGAGAAAGTATCATAATGAAATACTGACTGTATACTGTATTTTAAAGAATGACTTTTAGAAAGCCTGAATAAACTGGTGTTGAATTTTTAATTATTTGCCCGTAGGGTTGTATTATATTATGGCCCTGGTCGTCTGTCTGTCTGTCTGTCTGTGTCCCTGTCCGTCACTCAGCAATTTCTTGTGTGTGCAACTCCTACAGTTTTCATTGGAAAAAGTCCAAACTTACCATAATGAATCTCTATGATGTATAGTTGTGCATCTGACTTTTAAAGTTTGAATCTCTTACGGCATTCTCCAATTTAACCCATTTTACTGATAAGACCATTCTAGCATATAATTATGTGCTGCTCTGCGAAGCTCTTGTCAGTTCAGCTGTTTTACAAAAAAAGCATGAAGGTATTTGTAGCCCTTATGTCATCTGCATTGCTGTACAAAAACTTTGAAATTTCATATCGATAATGTAAGAACTAATCTTCTTTTTATCATGGTTTATCATTTAATAAACCACAGTTGTGAGTTATGAGGCACAAAAAATAATCGACAATGGCAATAGCCTGAGTGGTTTATTCATTGTGCCTCATAACTCACAAAGTGGTTTATTGAACGATGAACCATGATAGAAAGAAGATTATTTCGATTCGAACATGACCAATTCTTAGGCAAAATGTACCTTGATATAGCTTCAGTTTACACTGGTGGATATCTTAGTGATTTTTATCTAGACGTGAAAATCCCAAAGATTTCCAGGTTGCAATTATTTTGGGTTTTACAGTAGGCTATGTCAAATGCGCAAGATGTTGCAAGCCTCCAATCTTTTAAAATCAATCAACACTTCGTTGTACCTTCGATGCTTTACAAAAGCTGACTTAGCATGAGGTGGAAAAAAAAGTCTTCAGTGTGTAAAACAAAATACACTCGATTTTAATCGTACAACATTTTATTAGAAAAATATCATATAAGAAAGACAGAAAACAAAAAAAAAATACTTTGTCAAAAATTGCATGAATACATTATAGGAAACAATTTGCATGGCTGTTTCTCCCAGGTATCCCATCTTGTAAATATCCATTCTCCATATTGAAAACATGGTGTAAAATATCATGACTTTCTCTTAATGTGCAATTTATGGCATTCAGTGCTCCAGATAGAGGGAGTGATTTTAATTTCATAAGTAAAGATACTAATTATTTTCCTATGTTGTGGGTACTCATTAGAATCGTCTAATTGAGATGATTCTAATGAGTACCCACAACGTAGGGTTTTGAAGAAAAGAAATGATTTTGGAATACCATCACTCTGTCTTATACGAGTAGTATTGTCATAGTATCTTTATATGTAATTAACCCTTTACCACACAACAAAATTTCAGATCTGTTCTAACTGAGAGCATTTGTAGATGACAGTTTCAGTGTGGCTCATATCAATGATTTTTCTTTGATGGTGTAGAAAACATTGAGGGAAAAGCAGAAAATGCTGGTAACCAGCATTTTCTCCTTTTCCCACAATGTTTTCAAAAGCTTTCTCTTTCAAGAGCGTTAAAAGTCGTCATTGTGTGGTAAAGGGTTAATTAAGCCATGCATCTTTGAAAAGGGGGTTTAATTATCTGCACAAAGTATTAAATCGTGTCAGCTCGCACAGTTGGCAAGACTTTCTACCAGTGGTCAATTTTCCACATGTGAAGGAACCAGTTTGGTACATTGTGGGAAGAAAGACGAAATGATGGTAACCAGCACTTTGCTCTTTTTCAAACATGCTTCCTACCCTGTCATGAATAGATCATATCTTAACTCTTTACCCAACAATCCCAACTTTTAACGAGCCTGAGAAAGAAGCCATCTGAAAACATTGTGGGAAAAGGAGAAAAAGGTAACCAGCATTTTCTCCTTTTCCCACGATGTTTTCTACCCTTCACAAAACAAATTTCAATTTTTTAGCCACATTTTATTTTGTCGTCTACAAATGCTTTCAATTTGGACAAATCTAAAATTTTGTCTTTTGATAGTGAGTTAAACACCATACAATCAATCAATCAATCAATCAATTAATCAACCAATCAATCAACCAAGCAGTCAAGCAACCAGTCAATGAATGAATGAATGAATCAATCAATCTATGGGTCAATCAAATCATTTTTGGGTAAATCTTGAGGTTGACTGGTCCTGTGACATGCAGAAAAAAAGAGCCATACCAAAAAGGTTCGAGCCATGTCGGCCTGCGCGGAGTGAGCCAGCTGACATGAATCAATTACATTTTTGCAGGTGCATATAGCCACTGTTTCACGGAGCAAAGCCACGATCAATTATAATAACTAGAAGATATTTGGTTTTTATTTCGGTGTTCATGAGATGAAATAAATTTCGATCTTTCATCGAAGAAAACAAATATTCTATTTATTTCATGCTTTTAACCCTTTCTGGGGGGGGGGGGGGGGATCTTTATCAAAATCCAGTCCAGTTCCCCTCCGTTATTACCCGTGGTGTACCCACTCCGCATAGCAACGCATTAAAAAATCTCGTCAAGTGCGAGAATTGTAAGGTAAATGACGTCATATTGCCTTCTGGCTGTGAGTCACGCGCATTTTACCAAGAGAATACAAAAATCGCTATTTTCACTGGTCGTATCGGTCAAAATCAAAAAATATTTTCACCGATATCCTACCGTAAAGCATGAAATAAAGAGATAATAGATTCAACCTTTGATGAGAAACAAAATTATAAATTTGTCCATTATGGCAAATATGGCTAAAATGATAGGATTTGCCATGGAAAGGGTTGAAAACATCACGGAAAAAGGGAAAATGACCAGCATTTCTCCCCTCCTTTTCAATGGTGCTTTCAACAGCCTTTTTTAATTATCATAGTCAAAAGAACAATGGGTCTTGGGTACAGGAGTCCCATCCTCGGATACCCCAGGGTCTCCCTATTTGCTACGCTACATCGACCCTGGGACAATTGACTAATAAAACTTTGAATCAGCCGCCGAAAATCGATACGAAACGTCATACCGTACAGTCCACTCGCCCATCACAAAATGATGAGAGAACCAATGAAAAGCCAGCATTCGGCCAGCGGTAAAGCGAGCCGCCGAAAATCGATACGAAACGTCATAGCGTACAGTACACTCGCCCATCACAAAATGATGATGGAACCAATGAAAAGCCAGCATTCGGCCAGCGGTAAAGCGAAGGAAATTCAACTAATTGTCCCAGGGGTCGATGTAGCGTAGCAAATAGGGAGACCCCGGGGTATCCGAGGATGCAGGAGTCCTGACACTCGGCACAACTCGGCCGATTTCGTACCTACATCTATTATGGTTATTTGGCATACCTCGGGTGATGGGAGCCGTCATATCAGATGTAGGTACATCCTGTTAGATGTAGGTACGGAATCGGCCGAGTTGTGACGAGTGCTATCATGAGGTCCGAGGGAGTCCTGACGAAATTCTGGGTTTATTTTGCGGCCGCTATTCTGTCTATGCATTGTTGTGTCCGTTTTTGTCGCTGTAACTGTGTTTTGATACCATGGCTAAGGTCGCGTGCAAGCTTGCCTAAAAATAACTGAAAACAAAACAAAAACAAAAAATAATAATTGGTCCTGTTCTGTGAAAAGGAAGCTTAAAGCATCTGAAAAAAGTTACGATCCATGTCAGCCTGCGCAATCCGCGCAATCCGCGCAGGCTGACATGGGTCGATACCTTTTGCTATTTATGACTTTTGTGTATGTCCAAGGACCATTTTACTTAGAGATTCAGTCAAATATCAGACTAAATAGATCTCTGACTGTGTGTAAACTTGCTTGGTACGTACACTATATAGCGGTCACGCATTAAACCCCATTTAACCTCACCACTGTTAGAGAGATCTGATGACGAAGGTCGCTTGTCTATATAAATTATTCCAATCGGACAACTCTTCCAAATTGAAAGAATCCACCCAGAAATTGGTACAAGTAAACTGATGTCTCTTGAAAATAACAATGAAGGGAGGGTCGTCCGGGGCTCAATGGTCAAAGTATTTGGATCTATTCAGAAATTCTGGCTCGGTATATACGCCTTAGCGGCAAGCCACGTGGCTAGTTTTCCCTAGGCAATAAGCTGAAGGGCAACGACCAAGTACTGATAAATCCGTCAAACATTTCTATCGAAATGCTACAACCTCAGCTTATGGCCATCTAAGATTCTGGAGGGTATACTTATTTGCATATCATAAAGGAAGAAGGAAGATAAGGTGTAAAGAAGGAACTACGAGAGAGAGAGAGAGAGAGAGAGAGAGAGAGGGGGGGGGCGATATTTACTATTTTGTGAGGACAAGGTCGCTCTCAGACCCTTATTATGAAGACACGATGTAACTATGGGGAATATTTTTTTTGTCCTCTCAATTTCAATGGCAGTTTGGAATATTGGGGGGTGGGGGAGGGGGGAGAGAGAGAGAGAGAGAGGGAGAGAGAGAGAGAGAGAGAGAGAGAGAGAGAGAGAGAGAGAGAGAGAGACTGGCTGGCAGGCTGGCTAAATGGATGGAGGGCTTGATGATGGATGGATGGATGGAGATGGATGGACGGATGGAGATGGATGGATAGATTAGATGGATGGATGGATGGATGGATGGAGTGTGCTCACCTCTGGGATGAAGACTGCTAATGCAACAATAGCAATCCATAAAATATTTTTCTGCAGCCGTTCTCGAAAAACGAGAAAACACCCTTTTGTGTGAATGGTGGCAGTCCTTTCAGATTCATCCTGCAATTTCAACATTAAAAAAAAATGCTATATATATCTCGGCTGAGCTCTAATATATGACGACAGTTATGTTTTATTTCTAAAGAATAGAATTTGCTAATAAAACCAGACGAGAATAAGCAATGAATTGGAGACAAGTCTCAAATAAACAACAACAGTAAACGTTTAGTTATGAGATGGAAAAAAGCAAAGTTTACAAAAAAAGTATTTATTAAATACCATATTTTATTATTTCATATAAAGAACAAACTCAAATTTTACATACGAGATCTGGGTCAGCCATCCCTCGACCACAGAGAATATTTTCAAGTTGCCCCTGAAAAAAAAAGTCGTCATAATCATCATCATTGCTCTCGATCGAGTTACATATGAAGACATTAAGGCGGTTCATGCTTTCCGGTAGGATATCGAGAAATAGCAGTGAAAATATTTTTCCATCTTTCACTGGTACCACCAGTGAAAATACCGTTTTTCATGTTCTTGTTGCCTAGGTTAAATGCGCGTGCCTCAAAACCAGATGGAAATATGACGTCATTTACCTTACATTTCTCGCGCTTGATGTAATATTGCAATGCGGAATACAGAATACAGAATACTTTATTATCATTTGAACTTGAACACATACGGTTCATCGTTACAAACATAGTTTTACTTAACAATCGGTATTGAAATATAACAACAACATAAAAAATATCAACAACAAAAAGAGATTGAAAAAAAAAAAATATATATATATATATCAATCAAAATTAAAGTAAAATGCGGAAATAGTGTTACTATGGGAATATTGTTTTAATTCCCAACATTATTTACTTCAATTTTTCTTTTCATGTTAGCTTTTTTGTAGAATATACCAACTCCATTTAGAGTTCTATTGTTTGTAGAGTTCAAAAGTTCTACCAATTTGAACACGTTCGGTTTTCTGTGGAAATATTTTTTAATGTAAATTTCTCTTAATTCTTTGTAAAACGGGCAAACTAGAAGAAAATGAAACTCGTCTTCAATATCATTCAAATCGCAAAGTGTACATATTCTTTTGTTACGTTTTATATTTCTATGTCGCCCTGTTGCAATTAATAATTGGTGTGATGAAAGACGTATTTTGGCAATTGCATTTCTATGCGTAGGAATGTTAATCTTAACTAGATAATTTGAATGAATGAATGTTGTTTTATGGCGCATCGACAGCTTTGGTCATTTAGCGCGCATATCTTAACTAGATAAGAGGACAGTTCAGAGGTATCCTTGACGCTTCTATACAAAGTTAATGATGTTTTATTACTTATTTCATTGTACCAATTATTGATGTAATTATCAATTAATCTTCTTCGAAATAAGGACACAAAGGCCTTTAGATTTACAGATGAGGGGAATAACCAAACATCGCAAAAACCGTTACTTTGTAATAACAACTTTACTTTATCGAACCAGCGATTTGAAATTATGTTTTCAGATGTATATGCATTTGTTATTGTTTGAAAAATGCAGTTGGATTGTTTTTCCGTAAACAACTTTACGAAATATTTCACTATTCGAACTTTAATATTAATACATAAAGGATATCTACCGAATTCGCCATACAGTGCCGAATTACACGTGGATGATTTAACGTTGACTAAACGTTTCAAAAATTTTCTGTGGAGTCTTTCAACAAGATCGCTTGTTAAAAACCCCCAAACTTCGCTCGAATAATATATTATAGACGCGACAAAGGCGTCGAATAATTCAAGCATAGTTTTTATTGGAATTTGTTTATTTTTAGTTATATTGAAAAGGTTACTCATTGCCCGGGTTGCCTTGCTTGTTAGTAGCATTTTGGAAACTTCCATTATTTGTATATAAAGACAATGCCTAAGTAATTAAACGTGTTTACTGTTTCAATTGGCTCAGATTTGTATACAAATTCGAAAGATTCACTGACCCTTCTGGTCTTTTGAAATATTACCACTTTAGTTTTGCTTACATTAACCGTAAGCTTCCATTTTTCACAATATTTTTCAAACGTGTTTAGCAAACTTTGGAGTCCTTCTGCAGTTTCCGATATTAAGACTGAGTCGTCAGCAAACAAGAGCAAAAATATAGTAATTTGATCAAAGGTGAATGATTGGTTTGATTTTAATTAAAAAAACAACTCTATGTCATTTATAAACAGTGAAAAAAGTATGGGAGAAATTGTCTCCCCTTGTAACAAGCCAACGTCACAACTATAAAACTCAGAAATACTGTTCATGTGCTTAACACAGATTTTAACATCGTTATATAACGATCGTATTACGGAAAAAAGTTTTCCACTTAGTCCTTGTTTAAGCATTTTGAACCATAATCCATTGCGATATATTGGATCAAAACATTTTTGCAAGTCAATAAAGCAACAATATAATTTCTTCTTTTCTTGAAATTGTTTTTGGATAAAATTGTTTAATAGAAAAATAGAATCAACTGTACTGAAATTAGACTTATATCCAAACTGTGCATCGCTTACAATGTCATATTTCTTAACCGATGACTTAAGGCGTTCATTTATTAATGATGTGAAAAGTTTTGAGAAACAACTTGTCAGAGTTATTCCGCGATAATTGTTAGGATCTGAAATATCCCCTTTCTTATGAACTGGTATGATCACGCCTCTTGACCAGGCTTTGGGGTATATTTGTTTGTCAAGTATATAATTGAATAGTTTGATCAAAGTTGTATCTAAATACATGTAGTCTATACCAAATTTGAAATATTCATAGAATATATTGTCTGTTGAGCATGTTTTATTCAAACCAAGATTTTTGATACATTTTCTTAACTCCGTAACAGTGAAAGGTTCATCAAGCTCTTGAAATATAGGCTCATTTTGATTATTTAGATCAAAGTTATTTAAAAACTCTTCACATTCCTCGTCTCCATTCATAGAAATATTTGAATAAAGATTCTTGAAATGATCAAAGAAAGTATCCAGATCAATATCAAAGTTATCGTTAACATCTTTGTCTTTCCTAAATAATTTCCAAAATTCCTTAGGCTTAATTTTTTTCAAATTTTCTAACTCCGACGCCTTTTCTTCTGTAAAATTCACGTTTCATTTCTCTACAGAAATATTTGTAATCTCTTTTTTTGGAAAGAAAAATTGTCCTGCTAGCGGCATCTCTTGTTAGATTGTAGTTTGATAAGGCTTCCTGATACAATATCTTTTTACGGTTACATTCCTCGTTAAACCATTCTTTTTCACTGTAACAAGTATTGTCATAATAAGAACCATTTTTTCTTGTTTTAAATGATTTCTTGAAATATTGATTACCCACCGTGTTTAAATATTTCGTAAAATTTTCAACCAACACATCAGCTGAACAGTTTCTAGAAAAATTTTCATCTAAGATTTCATTAAAATCATGAATACTTGATGCTATGTCATTTTGAAATTGCGTTGCTATGCGGGAGGGGTTCGCCACGGGGAATAACGTAAAAGAACTGCACTGGATTTTGATAAAGCTCCCCCCAGAAAGGGTTAAAAGCACGAAATAAATAGATTTTTTTTTTCAGTGAAAGATCGAAATTTATTTCATCTCGTGAACACCATCGTTAATATTTTGACTCGTGTAGACCTGCGCCACTCGTGAAAATATTACCGATGTTGTCCACTCGATGAAATAAATTTCGATCTTTCACCGAAAACAACAAATATCTTCTATAACTTATCCCTTAGTATCGTCGACCAATTAAGGCCCGAATTCACCAACCATTCTTAAGAATACTCTGAGTTATTCTCAATTTTTTCCCAAACTTAAAAGTAACACAACTTCTGATTGGCTTAAAACATTCGGTTTAGCCAATCAGAAGATGTTTTACTTTCAAAGTTGGAAGATTGTAGAGAAAATCACGTAGAATGTTCTTAACAAGGGTTGGTAAAATCGGGCCGTGATCATCCAAAATATTTACTTTCATTATCACAGTCAAATTAGAAAAAAAAATATGATGTAGTCGTAAAGTGCCGTCTCGGATTAGCCTGCGCTGACTGCGCAGGCTAATCCGAGACGACACTTTACGCAAATGTCTGAGTGCCTCTTTTCGCGTATTGCAAGCCTTATGTGTATTTGTTTATTTCACAAATCAGTTATGTTATTCAATGGCACTGTTATCTGAAATTCATCGTAGAGAGTCCTTTCTGCTGGTTTTATTCTTTGTGGGGGGGGGGGGGAAGACAGAGAGAGAGAGAGAGACACAGAGAGAGACACAGAGAGAGAGAGACAGAGAGAGAGAGAGACAGAGCGAGAGAGAGTGACGGAGAGAGAGCGAGAGAGAGAGAGTGACGGAGAGAGAGAGAGAGAGAGAGAGAGAGAGAGAGAGAGAGAGAGAGAGAGAGAGAGAGAGCATACTTACATCGGTTGTTTTGCAGCATGTATATGGCACAGAACAGAAATCATACTGTATTCTAATCCCCGGGGTACAGTTAAAGTACGCGTTCAGAGTCCAGTCTTTGTAACCATCGTCATCATTGCTGACTCCACAACAACCCCACTGTAACGAGAAAGTCTGCCGTTACTGGAGGATTTTAGCAAAGTCGACTGATTAACAATACTAAATTACTTAATAAAGAGGTCATCAGATCTCTCCGACAGTGGTGAGTTTAAAAGGCAGACTGCCAAAGGATTTTCTGTCTAAATCCATTTTTCTTGGAAAAGTGTTTTGATACACAGTCTGTTTCGTAACGATTTTGTAAATAAAGCGAAATCAAAAAACCAAAATGACAAATTTCAGAAAAGATTTGTTATATTAATTTGCTGCATGGCTGCAAATGACCTCCAAACTAATTGTAATTTTTCAAAAAGCAAATTACATCTAAGCAGAAGAAAAAATACGAGGAATGTCGTTAAAAGGGAAGAAAGAAGATCGCTGGACAAGATCATGAGATTTGACAAGAAGGTCGAATGACCGTCATGTAAAGCATATGAGGTTTCTATCTATACTCGTTTGTTTACATGTTCCAAAATATATTGAAATTAATCAGAGCGCTGAGAACGCTGAAGTGGTATTTGTCAAGGAACCCATTATGTGGAATTAATAGTTAACAAGGGTTTGAAAGAAAAAGAGACATATTGTTCAAATATTGGCTTAAAAGTCAACTCAATAAGCCAACGAATACCTTTTTGGTTAATGGGAGAGTACTCATGACAAAGTATAGATTATTGTATATTAATGATCTTCCTTTAGTCATTTGGAAGAGTTATGAGTAACGCCCCTTGACAGCAAAATGCATGATGGATAGAGAGAAAAACCATGTGAATATATCGAATAAAATTAAGTTTTCACCTGAAAAATATAATTTTGAAATATCTTCGGAGGTTAACTTTTAATTCCCAACATTACAATCAAATTTTTCGATCTATGGATACCAATGCGCAATCAAATAGAGTAGCCTGCATTCATAGGACGAACAAGCCATGGGACGAACTAGTTTTGGAACGAAAAAGCCCAGGGTCAGTAGGCAAATTTTGTATCAGTGCGCCAATAAAAGGCCATAAGCGAGTGACGTTATTTTCAATCATAAATAGGTATTTCATTGATCGATAACCTCAACCAATGTATTTTGACATGTAATCTCAAATTACATATCTGAGTGCTACCGAAAAACTCATTTGCCTGAGAAAAATTGAGTTGGGTTTATTTCCTTTGGCTTTGCACAAAATACGATACATGGTCCTCAAATTCAGTCTTGAATTCATAGTGGTACTGTCATCGACTTATACCACAAAAACAATAAACTATTTGAAAACATTGATGATGACCTCTCCTGGCTTCTTTTTTAAAGAAACCAACTTGTTGTTAGATTAGATCTGTATGGTCTGTAACACGGGAAAAGGAGCATGCGGACATTTGCGTAAAGTGTCGCCTCGGATCAGCCTGCGCAGTCCGCGCAGGCTATTCCGAAACGACACCTTCCGCTTTTATGTATTTTTCTGTTTTGCACAAGTCTCCTTTTCCCACAATGTTTTCAAAAGATTTCTTTCCAAGGGTCGTTAAAAGTCGTCATTGTGTGGTATACAGGGTTAAAATACCAGCTGAATGCTTTTATTTCATACTGAAAAAAAATGAAAATTTATCTTATAAATAGCCTGCGAAATAAAAGCAGTTCTCTCAATATTTTGATTTTTGTAAAATTCAAAATAAACAGACATCTTAACAAACTACATTTCTTTTTTTTTTTACTCTTTCATAATGAATGCGTTTGAATGCAAAGCATGTAGACCAAGTCATGTTATATAATTATTTAACAAGGTTTTGAACACACTGTGGGAAAAGCACAAAATGCTGATCAAAAAGCGTTTTTCTTTCTTTTTCATTTTCCCACAAAATTTTCAAAACTTTTCCTCTTTGAGGTGTTGTAAAACGAGATTGTTTGGAAAAGGGTTAACCACTTGTATTCAAGCCCCAATAGGGGCCATGAGTAAACAATGCGTGTGTTAGACTGCATTAGTTTTGAAGCTAAAAACAGGGGCGGATCCAGGATTTTTTCAAGGGGGGTTCAACTCAATCAATCTCAGATATGCAGATACGGACCTAAAGCTCAAATCAGTCGCCAATGAGTTGGAAGTCCATCCAAAAGAAAAATCCGGAAATGTAGTGGGGGGGGGGGTTTCGTTCGAACCCCCCGAACCCCCCCTCGATCCGCCAGTGAAAAAATATCTTCAAAAAGTATTTTCTGCTGACAAGTATTACTTGTACAGTTAGAGCAATGATAGTTATCGTCACAATAATTTCCATGCTTTTAAATGGTATGATTTTGATTTAAACACAATTTTAATTCCAGCATTGTTCACTTTCTGTCGTTAGTACGGGCTTTAAACAAAGAAATATTAGAAAGTTGTATAAACGCTTGACTTACATCTCTTTGTGCATTGTCAATAAGCTCATGCAAGCCTTGGAAGGACGGATTCCTGTATTCTATGATGGCTCTCTGATAAGTGTCCTCATCGTATACATAGTTCTGAACGGACGGTACATAAACCAGTAAGAATATCAGAAGAACAATGATGCCTTCTAACAGCAGTAGAAAACCGAGCATAAACCTGAACTGAAGATAATAAATGAAGAGAAAAGAAAATAGGTGCATGTATAACTAAGGTATTAAGAATACATTTTCATGTCCGTGTTGGTGTCTTTGACTGGCTTGCAACAAGCGAAAAGGGGCATTCGGACATTTGCGTAAAGTGTCGTCTCGGATCAGCCTGTGCGGTCCGCGTAGGCATCTATATCGTCTGCAACATGCGAAAAAGTGCATTCGGACATTGCGCAGTCCGCGCAGGCTAATCCGAGAAGGCACTTTACGACTTCCTTAGAATGTGTGCTACAGTAGACTTGCGCAAAACAGAAAATTACACGAAAAGCGGAAAATGTCGTTCCGGATTAGCCTGCCCGGACTGCACATGCTGATCCAAGACGAAACTTTCTGCAAATGTCCGCATGCCGTTATTTTTTAGACCTTGCATGCCACTCCTTGCAATTAGACTTTTTTGTTTGAATTCAGGACAGCACCAATAGTCAGAGTGAAGTTACAAACTTGAAATGTAGCATCTCACCAGCAAAAGTAGTTAACGAAGTGGATAAATTACCTTAAAAAAAAAAAGCGTTGAGAATGCCGAAGTGGTATTTGTAGAGGAGACATTGTGTGGAATTATGACTGAAATAATGTTGCAAATGGCGTAAAACAAACAAACAAACATACAAACAAACAAACAAACAAACAAACAAACAAACAAACAAACAAACAAACGTTTTTAAATCCTTGTATCACAGGGGCGTTAAATCGAGGGACTGATCGGTGGAGATTTGAAGATGAATTCAATATTTCTGTAATTTATTAAATACAGTACCACATCATCTGTGTTTAATTCAATAAACAAGTTCACTTACAATTAACAGCGCTGTTGTGTATTCACGAAGAGCACCTATCCACCCCGCAAGAGACATTAAACACATGTATGACGCAAGCAAACAAATGTCACATGGCCAGTCCGAAATGAATTCAAAAAAGGATTCGATTGGTCTTTCTCTTAGCGTTATAGCATAAGCAGACACCCCTGTTGCTACTCCGGTAAGAAGCTGAAATAGAAAATGTAAGAATTGTTTCTGTAACATAGTTATAGTAGAAAATTATTTTTGTCACATAATTTATAAACTCTATAATTATGATTTTTAACATTCCATCAGAGTTTTCTCTGACCCGTTTCTTTGCATTTGGATCCTGAAAATGTTAGAATTATTTTTGTAACATAGTTTATAAACTTTATAATTATGATTTTTAACATTACATCAGAGTTTTCTCTGACCCGTTTCTTTGCATTTGAGTCCTGAATTCTCTAAATGCCCCACCCGTTGATTATCTCCCTTTGTTCATTTAAATGAATTCAAAATATTCTGGTGTGAGACAGTCCTATGAAAACCCTGTTGTATATATAATGATAAAAACATGGTCGAAAAGAAAGAAAATGCTAGTAACCAGCATTTCCCCCCCCCATTTTTCCCTACATTTTTTTCTACCCCATTAAAGACAAGAAAGGAAGGAAGGGAGAGACGTTTGACGGACGGACAGACGGTGGGAGAAGGGAGGGAGGGAGGGAAGGAGGGCGGAAGGAAGGGGGAAAGAAAGTAGGGAAGGGAGGTGGCAGGGAGGAAGGAAGGTAGGAAGGAAGGAGGGATGTACGGACGAAAGGAAGGACGGATGGACGGACGGAGGGACAAGGCTAGAACTATATCCCTGTGCGGGGGATTAAAAATAAAAGCTTGTAATGCTCAAAACAACAGCTGTCATCGGATATCCCTACGCAGGAAATCTGGACTATATTCACCAACGATTCTTAAGAATTTTTTTAGTCTAATTACAGATTGCGAAAGTAACACAATATCTGATCGGCTAAACTGTTTTATACTTTCGGATTTATAACATTCTAGATAATTAGACAAAAATGTTTTTAATCCTTTCCCAAACAATCCCTGGTTTTTTTACGACCCTAAGATAGAGGCCTTTTGAAAACATTGTGGGAAAAGGAGAAAATGCTGGTAACCAGCATTTTCTCCTTTTCCCACAATATTTTCTACCGTGCTGGAAACAAATTTCAATTTTTGATTTGGGTTTAATATGTCGTCTGCAAGTGCTTTCAGTTTGGACCAGTCTAAAATTGTATTTTGACGTTTGATAAAGAGTTAAGAGTGGGTGGTGAAAGCGAACCCTATACTGTTCCACATGCAATGGGTTTTTTCCTTTCTCTGTTCATTATCTCCCGCTATATGGCATTCTATAATTACTCATCTATCTGATATGGGCATCCTGGGTACAGAACCGAACCACTTTCCTACGCGACAACCGTTAGGCCTACTTTGAATTAAAACTGAAATAAAGGTTTACTCAATAAAACGCTACCTCGTGTAATTCCCTTAGCTATGATCAGCACTTTAGAGAAATCTGGAGCTAAAGCAGGTCTCATTTCTCCTCAAACGTATTGGTCAAAGCCATTTTCTACATTGCTAATTTATAGAGCGTAATATTACAGTCAGCGCGCTTTCGGGGCTAGTGATGTGTCATATAAGACTGTCGAATCTTCGAAGAATATGACATGAGCAGACAACGGTCTCTGTTACTCTGACTATAGTATAGTGATTGATATGGTGAAATGGTCTTGATCTATACTGTCTGCCGAGAGAGAGAGAGAGAGAGAGAGGGGCAGACAGACAGATAGAAAGACAGAGAGAGAGAGAGAGAGGAAGAGACAGAGAAAAAAAGAGAGAGATGGAAGAAAGACTGACAAATGGAAGAGAGACAAAGTAGGACAGAGAAAAGGATGTGGGTGGCGATTTTCCTTGTTATACCACACTCTTTTGATCTTATCGATCTATTATTCTTTAACATATTTCAGTGTACCAGGTGTGTGCACAAAACTTTTTTCAGTAAATCAATATCCATTTGAATCAAAGCACTGAAACTACTGATAGAAGGTGATGGCAGAAATTTGCTTGCAAATAAGTTTTAACAGTGGACAAAATTATTAACATTTCATTCATCTGACTGTGGATAACATTTTTATCCTAAGACTGTTAGCTTATTTCATGACTATTTTCCATAAATATATGTATCAAAGCGTTTTTCTATCGGGTATAGATGTTAGGACAGGTGATTAGAGATTTTTTTTCGGGTTGTTTTTCGAGTAGTTTTAGGCTGTTTTGGCGTGTTTTTCTTCCACACTCATTCTCCATGTAAACGTTATCAATTTGGTCATGTCAAAAATGCGAAACGAGGTTAATTTCAAATCTAGAGACATCTCTGTGGCAATTAACTAAGAAATTTATTGCTTGTGAAATGGACTTGCAGAGAACTTGAATGTTATTTTCACAAATCATATGGCACAGAAGAGTCTGTTCATTGATTTACGACAATAGTAGGCCTACTGGTGGAAACCGTGAATATGTGAGCTGTCGCCGTGATATGACCGAAAGAATGTTGAAAGCGGCGTGAAACATCATTCAGTCAATGATCTACGAGTAACTATTTTTCTTGAAACAGAGGACTGATTCGTCTTCAAGGGACTTCAATCTGACGGTTGCTACGAGAAAGTGAAACCTGAAAGGTCATTCATTTTCTTCAAATACATCATAGTATCCGACAAGCAAGATCAGGTTGCTCATTCTGATCTTAAAGGTTTAATTTAATCTTAAATGTTTAGTATTATCTTAGATATTCAGTATGATCTTAAAATGTATGATTGAAATGCTTAGTCTGGTCTGATCATTTTTTTAGTATGATCTTAAATGTTTATTCTTATCTTAAATGTTTAATATGGTCTTTCATGTTTAGTCTGATCCTAAATCTTCAGTCTTATCTTAAATGTTTAAGTCTGATTTAAATCTTTAGTCTGATCTGATGGTGTTTAGTATGATCTTAAATGTTTTGTGTTATCATTAATGTTTAGAATGATAATAAAATTTAATGTTTAGTCTTGACTTAAACGTTTAGTATGATCTTAAATGCTTAAAGTTTGATTTAAATGTTTAGGCTCATCTTAGAAAAAAGTTTCGTCTGGTCTTAAATGTTTAGCCTGACTTAAATATTTAGTCTGGTGTCAAATGTTTAGTCCGGTGTCAAATGTTTAGTCCGATATCAAATGTTTATTCTGATATCAAATGTTGAGTCTGATCAAATGTTGAGTCTGATATCAAATGTTTAGTCTGATATTAAAAGTTTAGTCTGGTATCAAATGTTTAGTCAGATATCAAATGTTGCGTCTGATATCAAATGTTTAGTCTGATATCAAATGTTGCGTCTGATATCAAATGTTAAGTCAGATATCAAATGTTTAGTCTAATATTAAATGTTGCGTCTGATATCAAATGTTTAGTCTGATATCAAATGTTTAGTCAGATATTAAATGTTTAGTCTGATATTAAGTGTTTTGTCTGATCAAAGTGTAAATTCTGTCGTTTAATATGTTTTGTCTGATCTTATTTGCTTAATATAATACTGAATGCTTAGTCTGATCTTAATGTTTAGTCTCATTTCAACTATTTGGTCTGCTTTGGCCCTTTACCATACAATCCCTGGTTTAAAGACCCAAAGGGAGATGCCTTTTGAAAACATTGTGAGAAAAAGAGAGAATGCTGGTAACCAGCATTCTCTCTTTTTCCCACAATTTTTTCTACTCTTCTAAAATCAAGTTTCATTTTTGTGTCACGTTTATCATGTCGTATACAAATTTATGCTTTAAAAGAAAGAGTCTAAAATTTTGTCGTTTGGTAAAGAGTTAAGCGTTTAATATGATGTTGGATGTTTATTCTGATCTTAAATGTTAACTCTATTCTAAGTGATTTAACCAAATGGTTTAGCCAATCAGGAGTATTTTTTTACCTCCTAAACCTTGAATTAGACAAAGAGCAAAACAAAGACTGGTTGGTGAATACGGACCCAAACCAATCGAAAGCAAAATCATAAACTTGGAAAATATTTCAAGCAGCGTATACGAAACAATTTAGCCTCCAAGTTAGACCCAGGTGTAAAATAATAGATCTATAGTAAATGGACAAAAAAATGCCTTTTATTGATTCTTGTATGACATGAAACCAATACATTTATAAAAACACACACACACATAGAAAACAAAACCGTTCACTTACGAAGAGTAAAAAGGTAATGAAAAATGACGTATATTTCCCCCACAGATTTACAGCACTTTTTTCACCCATGTCTTATTCGTTTAATTCCCCAGGGTTTCACATACTAATTTTGTGTTTAAAATTCAATACAGTGATTTAATTCCTTGTTTAAACATATGCTATGGTCTTTATAGTCCCAACATTGAGTTAACTCGCGCTTCAGTAATTTCTGTGATACGGGTATTAACTACACTATGGAATACAGAACTCCAATAATTTTTCCCTGTTTAATTACTTCACTGTATTGAATGTGGCGCGCGACTTCTTAATTTTTCGAGCAGTTTTGTCTGTAACAAAATACAATACAAATGAATATAATAGTACACTACATGCACGTTGCTTCCTGTGCGCGAGATTACGACAGAATCCACGAGTATATCACTCGTTATAACTCGGTCGATTCCGTAAGTCTACATCTTGATTTGACCAACAGATCATCCGAAGTTTGCCGATACGGTACGACTGTTTGTTTCACATCTTAGCTCACTTCTTGGAACACAAATCTGTCCAGTAAAGGACTTACTTGTTGGTTGTGCTCCTTAACTCTCTACCAGACGACAAAATTTTAGACTGATCCAAGCTGAAAGCACTTTCAGACAACAAAATAAATTGAAACAAGCTGTAGTTACGAGTTTTTTTTAAAACTCATTACCAAACGACAATAGTTTAGTCATGTCCAAATCGAAAGCATTTGTAGACGACAAAAAATAAAAGTGAGTGGAAATTTGAAATTTGTATTGTGAAGGGTAGAAAACATTGCGGGAAAAAGGAGAAAATGCTGGTTACCAGCATTTTCTCTTTTCCCCACAATGTTTTCTAAATGCTTCTTTTTCAGGGTCGTTAAAAGTAAGGATTGTGTGGTAATGGGTTAAGTAAACCGATGATCTGTGTTATATGATCGATCAAGAACAATTCTGGTGTTCCGTGATAGACCAATCGAGCTTCAAATGCCTCCGATTTAACTTTTTACTAAAAGACAAAATTTTAGCTTAGTCCAAAGTGAAACCAATTGCAGACAACAAAATGAATGCGACTAAAAAAGAAAGATTTATTTTTGGAAGGATAGAAAACGTTGTGGGAAAAGAAGAAAATGCTCATTATCAGCATTTTCTCCTTTTTCCCCAAAATGTTTTAAATTCTTTTTTTCTGTTTGACTTAAGGAAGGAAAGAAGGAAAGAAGGGAGGTGGGAGGGAGGGAGGGAGGAAGGAAGGAAGTTGAAATTCAGAATTGTGTTGTAAAGGGTATGTAAAGAGTACAAGTTTTTGGACCAAAACGATGTCTGTTGCTTTCGAAACTTAATAATGAAATATTGCTTGAATATCTGCCCAAGAAGATCAAATAAGAAATACACGTGTATTAAGTAATTATCCATTTATTAGTATAAAACCATTTTAACATTTACCAAAAACTATACAAATTCATTCATATATACATGGGAAAGTTTTATGAGTTGTCAATATTAAAAGAGTAACAATAATACGAAAACGATCACAAGTATTAACATGGAATTCCTTATTTTAATGAAGATATAATGTACATGTATCTTAGATATTTTTATGCATGCAAACATTTAGGTAACAATCATATAATGTAAAGAGATTTTTTTTTTAAAATAAAAAGGTGTGCAACCATGATGTTCCCATATTCAGTATAATACATATCAGTAGTGCTAGAACTGTTCTGTAATCTGCGATCGTAATTATTCAAGATAATCGGAAGTGTACGAGAAACCAGCATTAACCCTTTACTCCATAGATACTCATTTTGACGCATCAACAACAGGGTTAATCATTCACAGCATAGATATACATGATCCACTGGTGAACACTTATCATTTTCAAAGGTTTTTTTTTTTCCTCGCAGTAATATTTGACAAAGTTAAAATGCAAGAAAAAGAGGAAATATTTAAAAAGAAGAAGAAGAAGAAGAAGATGATGATGATGAAAGAAGAAGAAGAAGAAGAAGGAGGAAGAGGAGGAGGAGGTCGACGACGACGAGGAGCAGGAGGAGAAAAAATATTGTATCGGTCAGTGTAGATCAAAACCCAGATTGCATGCTTTGTGTAGTCTAATCTTGATCTACGATACTCGCAAAAGCTCAATGAGTCAAAGCTAGCAACTTAAAGGTAAACACTTTTTTTTTAACTCTTCACCAAACGACAAAATGATAGACTTGTTCAAAATTAAAGTATTTGCAGACGAGATTGTGTGGTGAAAGATCAATTGTTGCTGTGTTCAATACAAATTCTTATAACCAATAACAACAAACATTATGTATAAGATTGGAAACGTGAGTATCTTTCTGTTCTAACTCTTTACCAAACGACAAAATGTTACACTCGTCCAAAATCAAAGCTTTTGCAGACGACAAATTAAACGTGGGTGCATAGCTGAATTTTGTCTCTGAATAGGTCAAAAACATCGTGAGAAAAGAAAATATGATGGTTACCACATAGTTTTCATGAGGCTATTTCCCATGAGACATTTAACCCATTACCACACAATCCCTACTTTTGACAATCCCGAGAAAGAAGCCTTTAGAAAACATTGTGCAAAAAGGAGAAAATGCTGGTAACAAGCATTTACTCCTTTTCCCACAATATTTTCTAATTTTCACAAAACAAATTTCAAATTTTCAGTTACTTTTATTTTGTCATCTGCAAATGCTTTCGATTTGGACAAGTCTAAAATTTTGTCGTGTGGTAATGAGTTAAACATAGGCCTCTGAAACTTCATTGGTCTATACACGGTGTATACACAGGATAACGAAATTTTCATTATCGGTCACCGTTACTATAAATAGAATATTGGCCATTCCCTCCTTATCGTATACAGATCAATTGAGCTTCAAAAGCCAAAAGTTTGGTGAAAGCTTAATAAGGCCAGGAGCTTCGTTGTCACTGCAGGCGTGGTTTTAATATCGTTGTCTGGGGTCGTTATGCTGCATTTGATTCATTTGGCGTAGAGATCTTTCATATTTGGCCCACTGTGTTTTGATTTGGTATATAAGGTTGCCTGTGATTGCTGTCAAAAACATCTGAAAGAATATATAGAGGATAATCAACTGATATACAAAATATCTCACGAGGATGCGTTGTTAGGCGTTGAAAAAACGAGTGTGCAGTACAACTTTTTTTAACTCCTTGCGACGTATCGGAGTGAGATATTTTTCATTTAAAAAATAACCAGTTGATTATTCTATTTATTATATACCTTATGAAAATCATCATTTTTAATTTTTCGATTGAAAGTCTAAATCACTACTTTGGATGGAGAGAAGAAATCAGGGACATAGTGCGGATGAATACATAATTTAAAAGAATAAAACGAGACTACTGGTTGAAAATGTAGAACTAACAATTAACACTATTAGTCTATCTATAAGTGCTAAATGAAAAAAAGTAGTTCCTGAATAACGGCAGGAAGTGAAAGTGAACGTTGATATCGTCACTAGTGATGATATCAAAATTTATTACATTGGGAAATTCCAAGATTTCACTGCTATGTATATAATAAATAAATATCAATAACAAGTGCGCCGCATAGGGTACCAACACTCCACTGTGCTTTTTAAGTGAAATTATATGTAAGAAAGGAGCATAACTGTATCAAAAATATTCTGATGGTTACCTGCCCCTGTCGCATAGGTTCAACGTTTGACAGTAGACCTGCAACACGCAAAAAGGGGTATTCGGACATTTGCGTTAAGTTTCGTCTCGGATCAGCCTGCGCAGTCCGCGCAGGCTAATCCGAGACGCCACTTTACGAGTGCATTAGATTTTGTGCAAAACAGAAAATTACACAATAATGGGAAGTACCGTCTCGGATTAGCCTGCGCCGGTTGCGCAGGCTGATCCGAGACGACACTTTACGCAAATGTCCGAATGTCCCTTTTCGCGTGTTGCTGCCCAGTTAATAGCGTGTCGAAGTTTGAAGTAAATATATTCAGTAATAACAGAGATGTTACAAAATGTCGAAGTTCTTGCAAGGACGACACAGCAGGGCTAAAAACTATCTATCGATTGATTGGTTGATTGGTCGATTGTTTGACTGACCGTTTTAGATACTTTCTTTTAGTGTAATTCAGTAATTCAAATTGTATCACAACACGGATGCATTATAATTACCACTAGTGTTTCTGGACGGCCTGTGGATTAAGATACGAACAGAATATATCAAAATACTAACATTGTACGAAAGCTGTCGCAGAAATCCATTATCTGCCGCTAGATGGCATTCTAGAAATACTTATCTATCTAATGTGGGCATCCTGGGTACAGACCCGAGCTACTTTTCTACGTGACAACCGTTACTTTGAATTTCAAATTAAATAAACGTTTACTACCTAGTGCAATTCATACAGGTGTGATCAGCAGTTTAGAGAAATGTAGAGCTAAAACAGGTCTGATTTTTTCCTCAAACGTATTGATAAAAGCCATTTTCTCCATTACTACTTTATAGCGCGTGTAACTACAATCCCCCAATATTTGGGGGGAGTGATGCGTCACATAAGACAGGTCGAATCTTCAAAGAATATGACATGCGCAGACAACTAAGACTAGAGGCGCTTGAGCGCCTGTATCGCTCCACAGGCCTGATTTTTCTTTAAAGAGTGAAGAGAATTTTTTAACATTTACCATTCATTCCTGCGTTTAGGTCACTAAAGAAAAAAAGCTATGAAAAACATTGTGAGAAAAGAAAAAAATAATAGTAACCTACATTATCTTAGTTTTACACAATAATATCTACCCTTTTTGATAAAAGTTTTACTAATTTGAAGATTTATTGTGTTGTCTGCAACATCTTTCAATTATGACCAATTATAAAAATTTTGTCTTCTGGTTATAGTTAAAGAGGGTCTTGTTACAAGCCATTTTGGGTGTGGAAACATCAAAATACAGAAAAAAATATGTATTGTAGCAATTGTTTTATTGAAGTTGCAGGATCAGTTTGATTGGATAACAAAATGCCTTATCACAACAGTAAAGCCCTGTCCCTCTTTGTACTAGGTCACCAGTAGGTCAACAAACCTTTACCAGAACTAATAGAAGTGCAGAGGTTCTCTTGTTTTATATGAAAATGATTATAGATTATGTAAAGCAACCATCTTTAACTCTTTACCAAACGACAAAATTTGGGATGTGACCAAACTGAAAGCATTTGCAGACAACAAATTAAACATTGATGAAATGATGACTTCTCTCTTTGATGAAAACACTGAGAGAAAAGGAGAAAATGCTGATTACCTGCATTTTCTCCTTTTCCAAGAGTGTTTTCCAAAGACTTCTTCTTTAGGGACGTTAACAGTCAGGAATGTATGGTAAAGACTTACCACCATAGGAACTAACCTGCAATACAACAATGAAATCCAACGAATAGTTTGAGAGAAGAAATTTTTCAAAGATTTTACTTTATACCCTAAAAGGAAAATGGGTCTCTTTTGACGGATCCTTTTTTTTAAAAGGAATTCTGTAGACCTCTACCTAAGGAATATTCCTGCAAAATAATAATGCTATCCAATCAGCGGTTTGGGAGGAGAAGATTTTTAAAAGTTTTTTATTTTGGTTGCCATGGCAACCAGAATTATTCATGGAACACAATTATTTGAAGGAATTTGAAAGAGGACCACCTAAGGAACATTCCTGTGAAATTTGGTAAAAATCCAGTCAATAGTTTCTGAGGAGAAGTTTTTTAAAGAAAAAGTTTACGGACGCACGCACGGACGAACGGACGGACGGACGGACGGACGAACGGACAGACGGACGGACGCACGACGGACACAACGCCATGACAATAGCTCGCTGGCCTTCGGCCAGTGGAACTAAAAAACCATGAACTTTTCCTGATTACATATAACAAGAAACTAATTTCACAAACACTGTGAAAACTTGAAAAACGGACCTGTAGATTCTTAACTTTTTAAAACAGAATACATATAATTATACGAGTTTCAACGCATGGTCTTTTGTCCGATTATGAGGAAATGCCGTATGGGAAAAAGAACGTAATAGTGTGGAACTACTTTTTACCTGTGGAAGTAAGATGCCGATTATAACTCCGCCCACAACTAACACATTGTCTTCTAATAAAGCTGTTATGGCTTTAAAACATCCACGAGTATATATTGTATTGGATCGCTCTATTGAGTCCTACAACATATTTATGTATAAAAGTTAATGCACTTTTAAAAAGGGGGTTTTAATGAATTTGCAAAAAGTATCGACCCAGGCCAGCCTGCGCAGTCCGCGGAGGCTGACATGGGTCGAAGCTTTTGCTTTTGTTAAATTTTCTGCATGTCAAAAGACCACGCTAGCTACTGATTCGGCAATATTTCATAAAAAGTAGATCCATATTATACGACATAATTTTTAGTATATGCATACTGAATGACCGAGATTCTGTACAGAGCTCCAGATAGAAGGAGTGATTTTGATTTCAAAATTGAAAATATTAATTATTCTTCACTAAACCCTACGTTATGGGTACTCATTAGAATTGTCTCGTCGAGACGATTCTAATGAGTACCCACAACATAGGGTTTTGAAGAGAAATAACGGATTTAGAAAGCCGTCACTCTCCCTTCTCATTTAATTCCAATCCTGCTGAAATAAAATATTCAAGCTGGTAGTACAAGCCGAATACAGACCAAATTTCAGCCTTATGTTATGTTTTGCTTGGTACAGTTTATAACCAGGTTGCATTCACCCCCTTTTGGACAATGCAACACACATTGTGTAAAATAACTTTAACAGTTTGCAAAACAACACCAAGTATTAACGACCATGATTAGTTGGTTGTCGATTGATTATATCGTGTTTAACGCAGTTTTCAACTTTATTTCAGTTATGTCTCGGCGTCCAGTGCAACTATCCATGCTTTTTCGGAGTCTCTTTGACCAGTATACCGCACAATTTTCTTTCCAAGCTACTGGCTGCTTTCCCACATAACCGTCGTCGTAACAATGGTCAGCGGTGAGACAGGAATCAATCCTGTCGCAATGACTATCATCAATCCCCGAAAAGGAATTGGCCGAGCCAGGGGTCGTAGCCAGGGATCGAACCCTGGACCCCATGTTCTCAAGTCCTGCACGCTACCGACTGCGTATCGGTGCTCGGCAAGAGTTAAGAAGGAGAGAAAAAGAACAAACTGCGAGTGGAACTACCATCTATCATAATATTCTCAATTTCCGCAATTTCTTTAAAAAAAAAACTTCGAGGTAACCTACCGTGTCTGTACTTTGCATATCTTTACCGCATAAGTAATTTTGTAGACCGTCCTGGAGAAAAAAGAGAGAGAATAGACAAATTGATGTAAAGTACAGGATGAATTAATGTGATATAAACGCCACTCTCACTTACACTCTTTACAAAACAACATAATTTAGGCTTGCCCAAATTAGAAGCATTAGCAGCCGACAAAATAAATAGAGGATAATCAACTGGTTGTTTTTGATGTGAAAAATATCTCACGAGGATGCGTTGTTAGGCGTTGAAAAAACGAGTGCGCAGCACGAGTTTTTTTAACGCCTTACGACGCGTCCGAGTGAGATATTTTTCATATCAAAAACAACCAGTTGATTATTCTATTAATTATATACCTTATTAACATCATTATTTGTAATTTTGCGTTTGAAAGTCGAAAAAAATGCAGTCGAAAAAAAAAGGTAGTTCCCAAATGACGTCAGGAAGTGAAAGTGAAAGTTGATAACGTCACTAGTGATGATATCAAAATTTATTACACTGGGAAATTCCAGGATTTCACTGCTAGGTATATAATAAACGTGACTCAAAAACTGAAAGTTAGAAGAGTACAAAGAACTTAGAAGAACAAGCAATTTCGTTGAAATTATATTCCCCGCCGAAAAAGACCATTTTTTTTTATACAAACATATTAGAGGTATTGTGTTTTGAATGTACATGACTGTGGCCTTTTTGTTATAGGTCCACGATGAAAGTATAAATTAAGTTCCTTTTTTTCCATGGCACAACATTTCATTACACAAATAAATGTATAATAGGTCCATAACAGGATTATACATTAAGTATCCCTTTTCCAGAAATAGGCATTTCATGAAATGAAGACAAATAAAGAAAATATACATTAAGCCCCCTTTTTCCATGACACATCATTATATAGATAGAAAAAAAACTGTATCAACAGACTATCCAATGGAAGACACGCAAGAAGTATCATCAACTTTTGTGAAGGACTTAAGGAGATATCCCTCTTACAATATGTGCCGCAACACTGCTGCCATCTCAAGCAGCTAGCTAGAGACTAAAGTGTTGGAATTTCTAGCATCAGCCTGGGTAGCTCAATGAATAAATTGCGTTACTTGTGATCTAAAAGGGTTACGAATAGATTGATGGATGGACAGATGGAAGGACAGAAGGATGCAAGATGGACTCATCTGTCAACCAATAAAAATATAAAGTTTCATGAAACTATGTGCATAAGTTGGAGATACATGTAGATTGATAAATCAAAGCGTTGAGAACACTGAAGTGGTATTTGTCATTGAATCCATTGTATAGAATAAATAATTTAAAAAGAAAAAGAGAAATACTGTCCAAATATTGGCTTAAAAGTCAACCTACTAA
This sequence comes from Tridacna crocea, assembly GCA_943736015.1. Classification (NCBI taxonomy): domain Eukaryota; kingdom Metazoa; phylum Mollusca; class Bivalvia; order Cardiida; family Cardiidae; genus Tridacna; species Tridacna crocea. The sequence continues at coordinate 33,450,034 of OX031064.1, read as the reverse complement.
GCAAATAAATACCATTTCAGTTGAAGGGAGAGTACTCATGACAAAATTTGGATTATATGAATACTGATGGTCTCCCTTTGATCATTAGGATTCAGGAATAACGTCCTTGACAGTTAGACGCATGATGGATAGAGATAAAAAAAAATTATCAAATAAAATTAAGTTTGTACCTGAAAACTATGGTTTTTGAAATATCGATCTTTAGCTATTAACATTTAAATCCCAGCATTACGATCATTTATTTCGATCTATAAATATTCATTTTCAATCAAATGGAGTTACGGGCAATCATAGGATGAACAAGCCATGGGACGAATTGGTTTTGGAACGATAAAGTCCAGGACCAATCGGTCGGTAGAAAAGTTTTGTATCATTGCGCCAATAGAAGACTATAAGCGAGTGAAGCTATTTTCAATCAAAAATTAGTATTTCCAAGATCGATAGCCTCACCAAATGTATTTTAATATGCCATTTCCGATTTCACAACTGAGTTTAATCGGGTTTATTTCCTTTGCACAAAATACGATATATTGTGTTCAAAATTCAATATTGAACTCATAGTGGTATTGTCTTGGACAAATACCACAAAAATTAAATTCGACATGAAGCCCTCCTTTTCCATGATACAGTGATAAATTACAAAACCCTGACAACACGCCTCAGGTCACATCCCGCGCCAGGTCACATGATCTGTGAAAATCTCATCCAAATCTTTTGAGATATGTCCAGTAATTGAAGAGATATTGGTGAAAAATGAAATACTCGTATAACATAACCCCCCTTATTCCATGATGCAGTAACAATCCCCAAACCTTGACAATATGTGTTAGGTCAAATGGAGCAAATAGTGTAAAAGCGGCATATTATCCTGTCTTAACAACAACCAAACAAAGAAACTTACGTCTTGGCCTTTACAACATGAAAATGGAACAGAACAGAATTCCCCGAACCCGCGAGTATTGGTTCCCGAACTGCAGTTAAAGTAGGCGTTGTTCGTCCAATCTTTGTACCCTTCATCGTCGTTTGAGGTTCCACAACAGTCCAGCTGAAACAAGTATGAAATTAGATCATCAATTAAGTATTACGGACATATTTTTAACATTAACCCTTTACTCCATAGATACTCATTTCTACGTATTACTTGTAGGAGCATTTGGAAAACATTGTGGCAATGGGTGAAATTGCTCGTCACAAGCAATTTCACCTTTTGTCACAAAGTTTTCTATGCTATCAAAAAGTGTCATATACATATAAAAAACGGCTTCATACTTGCTGTTATTTAAGGTCAATTAGAGATACCATAGAAGTGCATCATGGGCTAAAGGGTTAATTATCTGCTGAAAGAGTTGAACGAGAACATCAAGTCGATAGTAAAAACCCCAAATATTCCTGCTTCAAAGGTATCTTGGGGAGATATATCTTCTCATCAGGCGTGTAGATTAAAAATCAAACTGCACGTTCCGTGCAGTCTGATTAGGTCTACACAGTTCGCAAAAGGTCATTCAGTCGCCCTTAGGAGCCTAGGGGTTAATCTTTATCTAAAAGTACACCATCGGCTAAGTTTTGCAGACTAATGTTGAAACCCACCTGTAATTGTATACCTGTCTGTTATTGTGTATCATCCATTGAAATATGTGGGCTGATGTTGAACCTGTCTGTTATTGTGTACCATCCATTGAAATATGTGGGCTGATGTCAAACCTGTCTGTTATTGTGTACCATCCATTGAAATATGTGGGTCGATGTCAAACCTGTCTGTTATCGTGTACCATCCACTGAAATATGTGGGTCGATGTCAAACCTGTCTGTTATCGTGTACCATCCACTGAAATATGTTGGTCGATGTCAAACCTGTCTGTTATCGTGTACCACCCACTGAAATATGTGGGCTGATGTCAAACCTGTCTGTTATCGTGTACCATCCATTGAAATATGTGGGCTGATGTTAAACCTGTCTGTCATTGTGTATCATCCATTGAAATAAGTTGGCTGATGTTAAACCTGTCTGTTATTGTGTACCATCCATTGAAATATGTTGGTTGATGTTAAACCTGTCTGTCATTGTATACCATCCACTGAAATATGCGGGCTGATGTTAAACATGTCTGTTATTGTGTACCATCCATTGAAATAAGTTGGCTGATGTTAAACCTGTCTGTCATTGTATACCATCCACTGAAATATGCGGGCTGATGTTGAACTTGTCTGTTATTGTGTACCATCCATTGAAATATGTTGGTTGATGTTAAACCTGTCTGTTATTGTGTACCATCCATTGAAATATGTTGGTTGATGTTAACCTGTCTGTTATTGTATACCATCCATTGAAATATGTTGGTTGATGTTAAACCTGTCTTTATTGTATACCATCCTTTGAATGTTGAAGATTCACGTTAAACCTATCAATTATTGTATACCATCCAATGAAATATGATGGTTGATGTTAAACCTGTCTGTCATTGTATACCATCCATTGAATGTTGCAGATTCACGTTAAACCTATCAATTATTGTATACCATCCATTGAAATATGTTGGTTGATGTTAAACCTGTCTGTTATTGTGTACCATCCATTGAAATATGTGGGCTGATGTTAAACATGTCTGTTATTGTGTACCATCCATTTAAATATGTTGGTTGATGTTAAACCTATCTGTTATTGTATACCATCCATTGAAATATGCTGGTTGATGTTAAACCTGTCTGTTATTGTATACCTTCCATTGAATGTTGCAGATTCACGTTAAACCTATCAATTATTGTATACCATCCATTGAAATATGTTGGTTGATGTTAAACCTGTCTTGTTATTGTGTACCATCCATTGAAATATGTGGGCTGATGTTAAACATGTCTGTTATTGTGTACCATCCATTTAAATATGTTGGTTGATATTAAACCTATCTGTTATTGTATACCATCCATTGAAATATGCTGGTTGATGTTAAACTTGTCTGTTATTGTATACCATCCATTGAATGTTGCAGATTCACGTTAAACCTATCAATTATTGTATACCATCCATTGAAATATGTTGGTTGATGTTAAACCTGTCTTTATTGTGTCCCATCCATTGAATGTTGCAGATTCACGTTAAACCTATCAATTATTGTATACTATCCCTTGAAATATGTTGGTTGATGTTAAACCTGTCTGTTAATGTATACCATTCATTTGAAATATGTGGGCTGATGTTAGACATGTCTGTAATTGTGTACCATCCATTAAAATGTGCAGACTGATGTTAAACATGTTTGTTATTTTATACCATTGATTGAAATGTTGAAGACTGATGTTAAACATGTATGCTATTGTCTAGCATCGATTGAAATGTGCAGACTGATATTTTAAAACATGTATTCTATTGCATACCATCCGTTGAAATGTTGCACACTGATGTTAAACAGGTCTGTAATTGTATAGTATCCATTGAAATATGCAGAATGATGTTAAAAATGTCTGTTATTGTATAACATCGATTAAAATGTGCAGACTGATGTTAAACAGGTGTGTTATATCATATCATCGATTGAAATGTGCAGACCGATGTTGAATATGTCTGTTATCGATTGAAATGCGGAGACTGATGTTAAAAGTGTCTGTTATTGTATACTATCCATTGAAATGTGCATACAGAAGTTGAACATGTCCGTTATAGTACAACATCGATTGAAACGTTGCAGACTGGTGTTAAACGTGTCTGTTATTTATACGATCCATTGAAATGTTGCAGACTGATGTTAAACGTGTCCGTTATAGTATACCATCCATTGAAATGTTGCAGACTGATGTTAAACGTGTCCGTTATAGTATACGATCCATTGAAATGTTGCAGACTGATGTTAAACGTGTGTTATTTATACGATCCATTGAAATGTTGCAGACTGATGTTAAACATGTCCGTTATAGTATACCATCGACTGAAATGTTGCAGACTGGTGTTAAACGTGTCTGTTATTTATACGATCCATTGAAATGTTGCAGACTGATGTTAAACATGTCCGTTATAGTATACCATCCATTGAAATGTTGCAGACTGATGTCGAACGTGTCCGTTATTTATACGATCCATTGAAATGTTGCAGACTGATGTTGAACATGACCGTTATAGTGTACCATCCATTGAAATGTTGCAGACTGATGTCGAACATGTCCGTTATAGTGTACCATCCATTGAAATGTTGCAGACTGATGTTGAACATATCCGTTATAGTATACCATCCATTGAAATGTTGCAGACTGGTGTTAAACGTGTCTGTTATTTATACCATCCCTTGAAATGTTGCAGACTGATGTTAAACGTGTCCGTTATAGTATACCATCCATTGAAATGTGCAGACAGATGTTAAACATGTCCGTAATAGTACACCATCGATTGAAACGTTGCAGACTGGTGTTAAACGTGTCTGTTATAGCACACCATCCATTGAAATGTTGCAGACTGATGTTAAACGTGTGTTATTTATACGATCCATTGAAATGTTGCAGACTGATGTCAAACATGTCCGTTATTTATACGATCCATTGAAATGTTGCAGACTGATGTTAAATATGTCGTTATTTATACGATCCATTGAAATGTAGCAGACTGATGTCAAACATGTCCGTTATAGTACACCATCGATTGAAACGTTGCAGACTGATGTTAAACGTGTGTTATTTATACCATCCATTGAAACGTTGCAGACTGATGTTAAACGTGTGTTATTTATACGATCCATTGAAACGTTGCAGACTGATGTCAAACGTGTCTGTTATTTATACGATCCATTGAAATGTTGCAGACTGATGTCAAACGTGTCCGTTATAGTGTACCATCCATTGAAATGTTGCAGACTGATGTTAAACGTGTCTGTTATTTATACGATCCATTGAAATGTTGCAGACTGATGTCAAACGTGTCCGTTATAGTGTACCATCCATTGAAATGTTGCAGACTGATGTCAAACGTGTCCGTTATAGTATACCATCCATTGAAATGTTGCAGACTGATGTTAAACGTGTCTGTTATTTATACGATCCATTGAAATGTTGCAGACTGATGTCAAACATGTCCGTTATAGTGTACCATCCATTGAAATGTTGCAGACTGATGTCAAACATGTCCGTTATTTTATACCATCCATTGAAATGTTTCAAACTAATGTTGAACATATCTGCTATTGTATAACATCCATTGAAACGTGGTAGACTGATGGTAAACGAGTCTGTTATTGTATACCATCGATTAAAATGTGCAGACTGATGTTGAACATGTCTGGTATTATATACCATCGATTGAAATGTTGCAGACTGATGTTTAAACGTGTCTGTTATTTTATACCATTCATTGAAATGTTGCAGACTGATGTTGAACGTGTCTGCTAAATAGCAGACATTTCAATCGATGGTATACAATAGCAGACACTTTTACCATCACTCTGCAACATTTCAATCGATGGTATACAATATTGTATACCATCTATTGAAATGTTGCAGACTGATGTTAAAAGTGTCTGTTTTTTTTTTTATACCATCCATTGAAACGTGACAGACTGATGTTTAACGTGTCTGGTATTGTATACCATCCATTAAAATGACTGATGTTGTACGTGTCTGTTATTGTATACCATCGATTGAAATAATGCAGACTGATTTTAAATGTGTCTGTTATTTTACAGCATCCATTGAAATGTGCAGACTGATGTTAAACATGTCTAATGTTGTAGAGCATGAAATATTGCAGATTGGTGTTAACTTGTATGCAATTATTTTGCATCAATTGAAGTGTTGCAGACTGATGTTGAACGTGTCTGCTATAATATTCCATTGATTATAATGTGCAGACTGATGTTAAATGTGTCTCTTATTTCATACCATCCACTGAAATAGGGAGACTGGTGTTTAACATCTCTTTTATTGTATGCCATCGATTGAAATGTTGCAGATTGATGTTAAACGTGTCTGTTATTGTATATCATGCATTAAAATGTGCAGACTAATGTTAAACATGTATGCTATTGTAAAATACCATCGATTATAATGTTGCAGACTGATGTTAAAAAATGTATGCTATTGTATACCATCCATTAAAATGTTTAAGACTGATTTAAACGTGTCTGTTAATGTATACCACCGATTGAAATGTTGCAGACTGATGTTAAACGTGTCTGTTATCGTATACCATCCATTAAAATGTGCCGACTGATGTTAAGCGTGTCTGTTACTGTATGCCGTCCATTGAAATGTGCCGACTGATGTTGAACGAGTTTGTTATTGTATACCGTCGATTGAAATGTTGTAGATTGATGTTAAGCGTGTCTGTTATTGTATGCCATCCATTAAAAAATGTACCGACTGATGTTGAACGTGTTTGTTTTTTACCAGCCGATATAGCTCAGTAGGTGGAGCGTAGGACTCGTGAACACAATGTTCTACAGGTTGTTGGTTCGAATCCCCGGCTGGCCAACTAAAATTAATAATAGTCTTTCGGATGAGACATTAAACCGAGGTCCTCTGTGACGGTCCTATACACCGAGCACGTTAAAGAACCAGGCGAAGCTCTCAGTAGTTTCGACCTGTATCCTTGCGCTATCCCCCGTAACAAGTAACCGTCTTCTAGGGGGCGTCGCTCAGATGGGCAACCGGTAGCGACGATAAATAAATGGCAATAAAAAAAGAACGTGTTTGTTATTGTGTATCATCGATTGAAATGTTGCATACTGATGTTAAACGTGTCTGTTATTGTATGCCATCCATTGAAATGTTGTAGACAGATGATGAACATGTATACTATTGTATACCATTGATTGAAATATTGAAGACTGATGTTAAACGTGTCTGTTATTGTATACCATCGATTGAAATGTTGCAGACTGATGGTAAACCTGTGTTAATCTATACCATCCATTGAAACATTCAGATTGATATATTACATGTCTTTTATTATTAACTTATAATACCGTCGATTGAAATGTTCAACCTGTCAGTTAGTTCTTAGAAAAAAAAAGAGAAACATTTGTGGAAAAAGAAGAGAAAAAACACCCACATTCTATTTTGTATAATTGACAAACAGAAGTTAAACCTACCTGTAATTGTATACCATCTATTAAGTTTTGCATGTCCTCGTCGTCTCTGTACTGCACAATGGCCTGTTTTAAACTGTCCTCTGGGTATATGTTGAGTTGTTGTCGAGAGTTGGGTACATAGACTATCACAAATATTATAATGATGAACACGATTTCGATTAAAAACAGTAGCATCATCGAATAGCGGTACTGAAATAGAGAGGAATGACTGAATGAATGAATGAATGGAATGGAATGGAATGGAATGAATGAATGAATGAAAGAAAGATTGGATGAATGAATGAATGAATGAATGAATGAATGAATGAATGAATGAACGAACGCATGAATGCATGAATGAATGAATGAATGAATGAATGAATGAATGAATGAACGAATGCATGCATGAATGAATATTTAAGCGAGTGAGTGAGAGGGTGAAAGGTTGGCTGGGTGGTTGATGAATGATTAAATGAAATTTAATAAATGAATGAACCTATGACTGAATGTGCCTTGAGCGAACTAAAGAACGGACGAACGAATTATTGAACAAACTAGAATTTTTCCCTCATGTAAAAAAACATGTGAATTTATATTTGCCGAGTCAGCAAATTACCCTCTACAGACGTATTTTTTCCTCAGTCTAGGAATGGAGCACTTCTTGAAAACATAGTAGCAACTGGAGAGGTCTTTCGTAGCCAGCAATTTCTCACTTTGCCACAATGTTGCTCTACAATCATTGACGTGTTAAATATGTGACCCATCACGCAAACAGGGACCTTCTGGGAACTGCGAAAAGTGTCAACCCTGGTCAGACGGCGCGAATTGCGCAGGCTGACCAGGGTTGACACTTTTCGCTTAATTACATTTTCTTTATAAAAAGGGGTCATTGTATCTTGTTATACAATCATTCTTTAATTATCAACCTAAACTGATCTGTACTATCGTTGATATATTTTCATCTAATTGATGTACAAAATTCCCAGATGGCCCCTTTTTGCGTGATGCGTCAGTCACATATACATAATAATGTTTTCAAAAGATAATAAAGAATACGCTCAAGTTCACAGATCAGATATCAAAGACAATCCAACTGAAGTAATTCAAACTGACTTACTATTTTTAGAACGAATGTATTTTCACGAAGAGAGCCAAACCATCCGAAAAGCGACACAGCCGCAGCAATGGCGCCCACGAGACAGAGGACGCAGGCCGGGTCTAGGAAAAAGTCATAGGCGTTATCAACTTCCTTCTCTTTTTCTACCAGAACCCATGTCATGAGCCCAGTGGCCGCCCCACCCACAAGCTGTAATGGAAAAAAAATATGAGGAATCTTTTGACGAATGGTGGTTGAACTCTTTACCAAATGACAAAAAAAAAAATTAGACTGGTCCAGATTGAAAGCACTTGCACATGACAAAATTAGTCTGGTATCAGTCCGTTAAATATAGCATTTTGATTAAAACAAAATCATCGAGTAAAACTGCAAAACAAATACTCTGTTCACAAGGTTCTGAATGTAAAGAAGGGCAAATAACAACTGATATTACTGTGAGTTTGCTGTGTACCTTGTTTATCAGAATAACACAAATGCAGGGTCTGAATGCGAGGCTAACGACAAAATAAACGTAATTCAAAACTTGAAATTTGTTTCCAGCAGGGTAGGAAACATTTTGGGAAAAGGAGAAAATGCTGGTTACCAGCATTTTCTCCTTTTCCCCAAGATGTTTTCAAAAGTCTTTTATCTCATGGTCGTACAAACCAGGGATTGTTTAGTAAAGGGTTTATGCATTTCCGTGAAACATTATATCAAGCAAATCGTTGCATAAAATCCATTTTAACCCTTTTCCCAAACAATCCCTGGTTTTTAAGGGTCTGGAATAGTAGCCTTTTGAAAACATTGTGGGAAGAGGAGAAAATGCTGGTAAGCAGCATTTTCTCCTTTTCCCACAATATTTCCTACCCTATCATAGACAGAAATCATCTTTTCAGCAAAAGTTGAATTGTCGCCTGCAAATACTTTCAATTTGGTCTAGTCCAAAAGTTTGTCGTTGGGGAAAGGGTTAAACAGTAATCGACTGAGCGTGATGTAGACTGATCCTTTGACATGCAGAAAATTGATCGATAGCAAAAAGCATCGACCGGGGTCAGCCTGCGTGGATTGTGCAGGCTGACCTGGGCGATACTTTCTGCAGACGAAGCTAAACCTCTTTTCACAACTTGCAAAATTCATTTATCCATTTGTCAACAAAACCTCCATCGAAATTGACAAAGTTAAGCAAGTGAGATAAATTATCCCTCATTCGAAATGTATTTATAAATAATTTCGATTGAAAGCTGTGACTCATGCAGTTCTTAATTCATTACCGAATGACAATACTTTCGGCTTGTCCAAGTTGAAAGCATTTGCAGAGGTCATAATAAAAGTGACTGAAAATTTGAAATTTGTTTTGTGAAGGGTAAAAAACATTGTGGATAAAGGAGAAAATGCTGGTTACCAGCATTTTCTCCTTTTCCCACAATGTTTTCTAAAGGCTTCTTTCTCGGGGGCGTCAAAAGTAGGAATTGTGTGGTAATGGGTTAAAACAGATTCATAATATGAACTTTACCGCAGTATTAAAATGGTCTCTCTCCAGCGAACTATCTTAACTCTTTACCCTGGTGTTTTACGGCCCTGAGATAAAAAGCCTTTTGAAAATATTATAGGAAAAGGAGAAACTGTTGGTTTCTAGCACTTTCTCCTTTTCCCCACATTGTTTTCTACCCTGCTGGACACAAATTTCAATTCGGAGTTACATTTATTTTGTCGTCGGTGACAAAACTTATTTAGGCAATCAAAAGTTATGTTACTTTCAAATTTAGAAACATTCTTGAGAATAAGACTAAGAATGTTCTTAAGAATGGTGGTGAACACAGAGCCTGATACAAAACCCTGAGTAAGAACACGAAAATTAAAAGTAAGAAAAAGAAATAATCAATCTGCCAGAATAACTTGCGCAAGGGCAATTTCTTTATTTACTTTTTAGGTAGCCAGGTTTAAAAAACACACCAATTTTTCGACTAGAGACATGGCGTTCAAGGATAACCTCTATTTTAACTAGTAACCAGTTCTCAATTTTTTATCAAAATCTATCTGACGGCTACGAGAAATAAATGTACGACGGGTACCAGACTCAAATGTAAACGAAAACCGCATACTCGCCAAATACTGTCCAACAAAAAATAGTTCTTTCTCATCGAAATCTGAAGTCTATTAAATACAAGTTTGCTTCTTTACAAAAGAAGCCTGGAGAAGTCAGTACCAATGTTTTCGAATGGTTTTTTGGCTTTTAATTTCAATATATTTTGGTACATGTAAACAAACAAGTAAAAAAGCCGTCGCGTACATGTAGAAACCTCATATGCTTTACAGGACGGTCATTTGATCTTCTTGCCGGGTTTTCAAGTCGCATGATCTTGTCCAACGGTCTTCTTCCTGTTTTTCAACGAAATTCTTCTTATTTTTACTTTTACTAAGATTTATTTGCTTAATGAAAAAATTACAATTATTTGAGAGGTGATCTGCAGTCATAACAAATTAATCTTGCAGCTCTTGTTCTTAAATTCGTCATATAAAAATAAACCACGTCTTTTTCCGACATGTTTCGGTTCTTTTATTTCGGTTTATGTACAAAACCATGACGAAAAAGACTGCGTATCTCAACAATGTCGCAAAACAAAAAAAGATTTAGACAAAAAATTCTGTGGCAGTTTGCCTTTTGTTAGAGAGGTCCGATGACCTCTCCAGTGACTATATCGACGTGAATTACAAAGTTTCTACCACTCTAATTTTGAATGATATCTACAAAGATTCTCTGTGAAAGTTGTCATCGATAAGGTACAAGAAGTTTGGGTATAATTTAGCAAATCTGTTCTATATTCACGGGCTGGTGATTTCATTTTTCACTAATTTTATTTCCAACTAAACACACCATTGACTTAAAATTGTACGTTGTAAGCTCGTTATGGTCCAACAAGAAATAAAATAGTTTGATGATTTTATCTAAGTCACGTTTGTATTGTGTTCTATTTGTTATTAAGTCGATGACGTTCGTTAGTCAGTTCCCCAACTACAGAATTTGTATGGTGTTTGACGCCGTTTTCAACACTTTTCAGTTATATCGCGGCGGCCAGTGCACCTATCCATGCTTTCCTGGAGTTTCTTTAAGAAGTCCTTCGCAAAATATTCTTTCCAAGGCATTGGCTGCTTTCCCACATAACCATCGTCGATACAATGATTAGCGGTAAGAGAGGAATGCATCCTGTCGCTATGACCTTCATCAGTCCTCCGAAAAAATTTGACCGAGCAAGGGATCGAACCAGCGACCCCCTGTAGGCTAACGACTGCGCTATAGGGGCTCGGCACAAAATTTTAGACTTGTCCATTTTGAAACTATTGGCAGACCACAAAGTGAATAAAACTAAAAAACTTACGAATAACTAAGGAAGTGGAGAAAACATTGTTGAAATAGGAGAACATTTTGGTAACCAGCATTGTCTCCTTTTTCAACAATGCTTCCAATGGCCTTTAAAAACAAACTTCAACACTGTAAATGCCTTTGGAAGTGAAGTAAACCTTGTTGGAAAAGGAGAAAATGCTGGTCACCAGCATACATGTATTCTCCTTTTCAGTTTTTTTCAAAGGCCTTCAAAGACTTCGAAGACACCAAACTTTAAAACGGTAAATGTCTTTAAAAGTGGAGAAAACATTGTTGGAAAAGAAGAAAATGCTGGTTACCAGCATTTTCTCCTTTTCCAACAATGTTTTCAAATGCCTTCTTCTTCAGGGTCGTTTAACACTAAGACTGTTTGGTGAAGGGTTACTTTTGTATAAAAATAGCTGTGTAGTTTCAGCTTTCAAAGGAAGATAACGTATTACAATTGTAATTAGGATATACTACGTCATTAGGAGTCGTTTCTCCCTCCTCTCTATTTCTTCTTCAAATTTTGCGTATTTATAGCTGACATTCTCAAAATATTGTCACCATTCTCTCCCTTGTTGGAGACGCCATCAGACCTCTCCAAACAGTGGTGAGTTTAAAAGGCAGACAGGCACAGATTTTGCTGTCTAAATCCATTTTTCTTGCGTAATTGTTCCGATACACTGTCTGTTTCGTCATGGTTTTGTAAATAAAGCGAAAAAAAAAAGAAGTGGTTGGTTTATTTTTATATGGCGAAGTTCAGAAAAGAGTTGTTTTGGTAATTTGCCATGGCTGCAAGTAACCTATCTAATAATTGTATTTTTTTATTAAGAAAATAGATCTAAGCGTAAGAAAAAATAAGAAGAATATCGTTAAAAAAAGAGAAAGAAGACAGCCGGACAAGATCATGCGATTTGAAAACGCGACAAGAAGGTCAAATGACCGTCATGTAAAGCATATGAAGTTTCCTAGCGGCGGCTTTTTACTTGTTTGTTTACATGTATCAAGTAGAATTTCCCTTCTGAGTGCCCCATATTCAATGAAAACTGACGTCACTGGGAAATGAAACCTTGGTAATACGCGCTAAAACGTGTAGCTTGGAGTACAATCTTAATGTTAATCGTGATGGACGTCGATATTTTGGATGTTGTGTTGATAGTGTAGTCATGTATACCGGGCTCCCGGAAGGGAAACTGTTTTTACTTTGGTTTTGCCAGTATACATGACATACATGTTCGGAGCATATTATCCAATCAGATCACGAGAAATTCCTTTGCAGTATAATAAAATTTCATATATGTGTGTGTGGAGCGTAATGGCAAAGGATAGACAGGGGTAACAACCTACGTCATAGCATACGCCATCAGAGACATTTTAAATCCGCCATTTTCGTTTTAAAAAGGTAAATTTTTCAGCTTGTGCATTATTGTTATTGAAGAGCTATGCAAACAAAGCAGTGCATATGGTACCTGACAACTTTCTTCGTTAGCATACATTAATATTTTGTTCATTAGTTTTGTTGATTTTGCAATTACCTCCGCACAATTTTCGAAGCCGGTGGCACATGTGCAATTTAAAAATAGATGTCGTATCTAATGCCGATAAGAATAATTGTGTTGAAGTGTTTAGAGCTACAACATTGTTTCACGGCATTTTGATTTCACGAATAGGATACTAGTAAATATATTTACCATCACCAGATTAAGTAGGTATTCTAAGTAAATTTTACATACATGTACATATATCTTTTTAAAGTAATTAATCTGCACTTTGCACACAAAATGGCGGCTATTTCGTCACCTCTGCCATGACGTAGGTTGTCACCCTTGGATATGACGTAAAAAATGGAAATCGACTTTAAAAGCGGTAAATCACTGTGGAAAACAAACAAGTCTAAATTCTGTCTTTTAGCAAGGGTTAAAGAAGTCCATTTTGAATATTCTTCAGGCGCTTGCTTTACCCTTACAAGATGACAAAATTTTAGACAAGTACAAATTGAATTCATTTGCAGACGACGCAAATACATGGCTTAAATGAAGAAATATGTGTTTGAGAGGATCGATAACATCGTCGGAAAAACAGAGAAAATGCTGGTTTCCACAATGATTTTAAAAGCCTTCTTTCTCGGGATTGTTTAACCCATTACCACACAATTCCTACTTCTGACGACCCTGAGAAAGAAACCTTTAGAAAACATTGTGGGACAAGGAGAAATTGCTGGAAACCAGCATTTTCTCCTTTTCCCACAATGTTTTCTATTCTACAAAACAAATTTCCAATTTTCACTTTCATTTTGTCGTCTGCAAATGCTTTCGATTTGGACCTGCCTAAAATATTGTCGTTTGGTAATGAGTTAAACTCCGAATTATTTAAATTAGTGAAACATTAATCACTATTGGACTGTATATAAAAGGCATACTTGTAAATTATGGTGATGAACTGCAACTAATACATGTACAGTAAGATAAAACGAGGTGTCGTTTACATCGTTTTATTGTAGGTCTATTTTTGTATCTTCTTCAATGAATGACTATAGTACGTTGTCATGACTACATTTTGAAGCGTAAGTTTTCATGTATAATAACCTAACGCTTTAAGTCACGTTATTTCGTATACATGTTGGTGCAATGACAACTACATTTTGAAGCGTAAGTTTTCATGAATAATGATCTAACGCTCAAAGTCACGTTCTTCAGTATACATGTTGGTGCAAATGTTCTTTTTATAAAATGAGCAAAAACCGACTATTTGAAAGACTAACACTGTTTGATTGACTATGACTATGACCGACTGACCATGTCACCGACCGACTGACTGACAGACTGGCTGACCAATGAATCCATCCATCCACCGATCCGCCAATCCATTTATTAATCTGTCCGTAAATCTTTAAATCCGCCAGTCCTTTCGTTAATCCATCCATCCATCCATACATACATACATGCGACCAACTGACGATGTGACAGATAGACTGACCAACTGAAACATTGACTAACCGTCTATCCACCGACCCACCAATCCAATGATTAATTTGTAGGTCGATCCATCCATCCATCCATCCATCCATCAATCTGGTGTCCGTGTTTGTGAGGTACAGCGTTAGCCTCGTAATCATCAGGTCCCCAGTTCGATATCCGGGAGCGGATGTCAACTTTGCGATTTTTCATTAGCCCATACGCATTCCGCGCGAGCTCTGGTGTAATTCCCAGGAAGCAGAATTGAGAGAGATTAGTATAAGTTGTAAGAATTAATTTCTCAATCGATGAAAAAAAGATATGTTTAGACCAAACCATCCATCCATCCGCCCGTCCATCCACCCATCCATCCATCCATCCAGCCAGCCAGCCAGCCATCCAGCCAGCCAGCAAGCCATCCCTTCTTCCATCCCTTACTCCCTCCATCCCTCGCTCCATCCTTCCATCCATTCATCCATCCATTAATTCCCATCCACCCATCCATCCATCCATCCATCCATCATCCATCCATCCATCCATCCATCCATTAATCCATCCATCCATCCATTAATCCATTCATCCATCCATTAATTCCCATCCATCATCCATCCATTAATCCATCCATCCATCCATCCATCATCCATCCATTAATCCATACATCCATCCATATCAAGAAATGCTATTTATGAAATGTAATACGAACCTTTTATAAAAGATCACTGAATTGCACTGGGTTACGAATTGTTGTATAGCACAGTATACATTCATTTTTCGGTCAATTTTCGCTTTTCATACGAAAGAAATAAAAGCTTTGCGAACCTTTAACGCCCCGTTCCCTCAAGTAGACGACAATTTCGCGCTGTGTAAGAATACTTTTGGTATTAACCCTTCACCACACAATCCAAATTTTTAACGTCCTGCACAAGAAACCTTTTAAAAACACTGTGGAAAAAGGAGAAAATGCTGGTAACCAGCATTTTCTCCTTTTCCCACATTGTTTTCTACCGTTCTCTAAACAATCTTTGAATTTGGAGTCACATTAATTTTATCATGTGCAAATGCTTTCAATTTGGACTAGTCTTACATTTTGTCGTTTAGTAAAGAGTGAAGCATTTTTTTCTGATTCCACAATTTTATTCACGTTTATGTTAGCCCTTTACCACAAAATCTCGAGTTACAACGACGCTGAGGAGAAGGCCTTTTAAACACATTGTGGGGAAAGGAGAAAATTCTGGTTACCATCATTTTCTCCTTTTTCCACGTGTTTTCCAAATACCTTCTCCTCAAAATTGTTAAAACTCTGGATTGTGTAGTAAAACGGATTGTAAAATATCGTCGGACTTAAAAAACCTCGTAACTATACAGCTTGGTACAAGCTGTAGTTACGAGGTTTTTGAAGTAAACCGACTATATACATTGTTCAGATATTAATGCTTTTTTCTCATGAAAAATCTCACCATATCAAAAACTAAAGATTAAGATCAGACTGCATATTCTACGCAGTCTGGTCTTAAATTTGTACTGCACGACATTTTAAAAGGTATTCTTATAAATGCGGTCATCACAATACAACAACCAGAATTTTTCTCCAGTAAATCTGAAAAATCCGGTTTGCTTATTTCCCATTCCAACGGTTCGACAAAAACTCCCTTTAAAAATAAAAGATGGTAATTACACTAATTACTTACAAATATCGCAAAATTCAACGCAAACAGTCCATATTTAGTCCAGACATTCACGGCCGAACGTTCAACCGCCATATTTTCTAGATGTCATGTTTATTTCCAGGGTTTAACACTTTACGCGCGAAAAAACGGCGCAATGGACATCGTAAATTAGTAAATCAACCTATCTAATAAAACAATTTCAAGTTTATTCTAGTCTAAATATAACACAAAATGTCGGACAGTGTAGATCCAAGATCAGACTGCACGTTCTGTGCCGTCTGATCTTGGATCTACATTGTCGGCAAATTGAAATAATTTTACAAATCTTAAGAAAAGGGTTTCACAACATACATCGATTAACTATACGCTCTATGTCCATCTGTAGGATGTGCTATAAACGGCATTTCCCCTCCAGGTGCATTATTCACCTGTAGTTTACCTTTATGTTAACACATAAGGGGTGCGCATAGCAGGTTCATTTTCGTCCATTTATCGTCGCCACCGGTTGCCCATATGGGCGACGCCCTAAAAAAACTCTCATTTATGTTGCATACATAATGTTACAGTTATGTTACTGGAAATAATGCCGATACAGGACGAACTCCATTTTTAACGACCCTATATGAAAGAAGCCTTCTGAAAACATTGAGAGAAAAGGAGTAACCAGCATTTTCTCCTTTTCCCACAGTGTTTTCTTTCCTATCTAAAACATACATGTATTTTAATTCTTTAGTTACATACATTTTGTCGTCTGCAAACGCTTTCAATTTGGAACAGTCTAAAATTCTGTCGTCTGATAAAGGGGTTACTGCAGGGTTCTTTAAAGTAACAACAGCTGCCAAACGGAGACAAAACAAAATGTATTTTAAATTCAAGTCATACCATTTAAAAGTATGAAAATCATTGTAAAGATGACAATCTGTAATTGTATGGTCAGTACTCGGACCTTCACAAAACCAATTTCAAATTTTCAGTCACTTTTATCTTATACGTTCTGCATTTGCTTTCGATTTGGACTAGCCTGAAATTTCGTCGTTTGGTAATGAGTTAAATGCAAATAGAAATGTCATACTCTCTGAAAAATGGGCTTAGTTAGTGCATTTGGAAAAGAAAAAGTATCGACCTGAGTCAACCGGCGCAGTCCGACCAGATCCTAAACTTTTCGCTATTGGTCAATCTTCTTTATGTCAACTTGAGAACCAGTGCACCTCATAATTCGGTAGTTTGTGATATAAAACGGACTTTTATGGATCCATAATTAAGTGTTGACTTGCTCGGTATCACGTTGTCTGCGCATGGCATATTCTTTGAAGATTCGGCCTGTCTGCTATGACGACATCACTCCCCCCAATATTGGGGGAGATTGTAGTAATACGCGCTATAAAGTAGCAATGGAGAAAATGGCTTTTATCAATACGTTTGAGGAGAAATCAGGTCTGTTTTAGCTGCAGATTTCTCTAAACTGCTGATCATAGCTGAATGAATCGCACCAGGTAGGGTTTTTATTGAGTAAATGCTTATTTTAGTTTGAAACTCAAACGGTAACGGTTGTCGCGTAGAAAAGTAGTCCGGTTCTATTCCCAGGATGCCCAATTAGATAGATGCCTATTTGTAGTATGCCATCTAGCGGGAGTTAATGGGTATCATGGATGAAGAAAATGCATTAAGCCCCCTTTTGCCAGAGCATGACTCAACTGTAGTTGCATTAAATTTACATATTTAATGCAACTGCATAGGGTCCACTAAATACAAAATTCAACACAAACAGGATTAATTATCCTTAGGTAATAAAATACGTGCAACCGAATAATTTATCCTTTATCTTAACCATTATAAAGCTAGAAATAGACTTGAACTTTCACTAAAGAAGGCTAAATTTTTTTCTACACGGCTCGTGTTGTCTGCTTCAGAGACCGGTTATTTTACCACATACAAGATTCTTTCCCAAAATTAAATTTCATTTGAAAAGTATCAAGCGATTTCTGGTGAATTGGTGCGGATTAAGTTCAGACTGCACTGCTGTAGTCTGATTAATTATACTGCAAAGCAATTTCCCGTGTTCTGATTGGATAATATGCCAGAAACATAGATATATCATGTATACTGGCAAAGCCAACGTAAAAGCTGTTTCCCTGTCGTGAGCCCCATATACATGACCACACTATCAACATAACATCCAAAATGGCGGCATCGATCAAGTTTAAAATCAAGAGTATGCTCCAAGCTGCAAGTTTTAGCACGTATTACCAAGATTTCAATGACGTCAGTTCCGATCGAGTGACATCAGTTTTCGCTGAATTGGGGCACTCAGAAGGGAAATCTACTTCGTCAGCGTACTCATTTTTTAAAACCCAGGTAAAATTCGCAAACAAACGTTGGAATAGTGAAACTTTGCAATATAATAAATTCATTGTACGGTCAGGTGGCAGGGGACTTGGAAACTTGTACACGGCTGTGGTGAATCATGTTACCCCGCTCGGCTTGGCGTGACATGATTCACCACATCCGTGAACAAGTTTCCAAGTCCCCTACCACCTGACCGTATATATAACTAATAATGTTCTGTTCTGTTCCCCCATCAAAAGCAGATATGAAATCAAAAGTGACTAAATTGATAGGGTATGTGTGTGCAATGGTAGAAAAAGTATGAAGAGAAAAAGCTGTTTCCGCATTTTCTAGAATTAGAATTAATTTTCTTTGGCTGCTCGAATTAATATATCGTCGATTTACTTCAAAAACCTCGTAACTACAACTTGAAACAAGATGTAGTTACGAGGTTTTTGAAGTAAACCGACGATATAGGATTGTTTGGTTAAAGGTTCATACCTTCACGAAGTATTCTAGTAGATCTGTTTATCTACTGTTGGTCGAGAAGAGAAAAAATAATCAGTTTAATTAGCAAGGTTTTCTAATTAGGAATTCAACAACAACATCTAACTCGTATCTCGCCTTCTCCGAGTACATGTAAATCATGTAATTATTGGTATCTTATTTTATCTCTGTGTCTCATTGTCTCTATCTGTCCAATTTCCTCTCTCTTTCCTCCTCTATGCCTTCTCTTTTCCCTATGTCCTCCGCTCTGTCTGTCTGCTTCCTGTCTGTCCGTCTGTCTGTTTGTTTGTGCCTGTTCCTGTCTCTCGCGTCAATACCACATTTGTTACGTTAGTTGTTCGACAAAACAGATCAAATTAGAACCATAATCATTTGATTAAAATTTTGATCCACTGTAATACTCCAGCTTACTTTTACTCACCACTTGCCTTTTAAATATAATTACTAAATTGATTGAAAAACACTCACTTCTTTTCAATTTGTACTTTACATACATTTTCCTTTTCAAACCTCGTGCGTTTCTTACATATCTGTATTGGCTATGAATATGTTTGTATTTAATGCTAAATAAAGATATGTTGTGTTGTGTTATGCTATGTTACGCCAATTTGTTATATCGTGCCATGTCATGTTAGGTCATGTCATGTAATGAAAAAAAAAAAAACAATTAATATAGCGAGTATACGAAAGATTAAAATCATATGTGCCACGCTCTTCAAAGGGGACTTATATAATGCCTCTGCAAAAAAAAGTATCAACTCAGGTAAATTTTGCTATCAGTCAATTTTCTGTACCTCGAAGGATTAGACCAGTATCAGGGGTAACATCCTACGTCATCAGAGACATTTTAAATCCGCCATTCTCGTCTTAAAAAGGTATGTTTTTCAGCTTGTACATTATTGTTATTGAAGATCTGTCCTAACTAAGCAGTGGATATGGTACCTGACAATTTTCTTTGTTAGTATTCATTAATATTTTGTCCATCAGTTTCGTTGATTTTGCAATTATCTCCGCACAATTTTCGAAAAATAGATGTATACAATGCCGTTAAGAATAAGTGTTTGTTATCAAAGTGTTCCCTGCCGTGAGATGAAGTAGGTATTATAAGTAAATTTTAGATGTATATATCTTTTCAAAGTAATTTATCTGCACTTTGCGCACAAAATGGCGGCTATTCCGACACCTCTGCTATGACGTAGGTTGTCATCCTTGAGTATACCTGATAACTCAGTCGGTTGATATACAAAATGAATAGTGTGGATCTACAGCGCTGTGATTTAGTATCATGCACACCGGAGATGCATTAACTCTTTACCACACGACAAAATTTTAGACCGGTTCAAATTGAAAGTGTTTGAAGACGACAAAAAAAAAGGTAGCTGATAAATTGAAATTTGTTCTGGGAAGGGTAGAAAACACTGTGGGAAAAGGAGAAAATGCTGGTTACCAGCATTTTCTCCTTTTCCTACAGTGTTTTCAAAAGGCTTCTTTCTAAGGGGCGTCAAAAGTAGGGATTGTGTGGTAATCGGTTAAGGCAGTGGACCCATAATACTTCTAGTGCATTGGTTGGTTGTATTTGGGTTTAACGACACTTTGACAACTAAGGTTTCATCATGCCGGTCGGTGAGGCACATGTGTTTCCTGGCTTTCTCATACCAGTACTAACATATTAACTTTCTTTTTAGAGCCACCGACTACTTTTCTCACATGTTTACTTCTATAGTAGCAAGTACTGGTGTGAGAGAGCCAGGAAACACAGGTGCGTCACCGACCGCCATGATATGACCTTAGCTGTTAAAGTGGCATTAAACCCCAATACAACCAACCAACTTCTATAGTGCAACATGGCATAAAATTTCTTGACAGTTGATAAAGACAGATTTATACAGATATAATCTTTTTGCACATTTTTAACCGACCAGGAATTCCTTTAATGTCTATCTTGAAATTATTTGTTCCAGAAAAGGGAGGTAATTATCTTATCCCTTTGTAATGAGAATATAGTGGTTTTCAGATTTATAAATGATAATTCTAAGAAGGACAAAAAGGAAAAAGTGGCTCGGTGAAAGCAATACAATAATACTCATTTTTAATCTTAGCAAATTTTGTAGGATAATATTATAGTAGAAACAGCTGCTTTCTATTACGGGTCTACTACGTTAAGCCCCCTTTTTATCAGAGCATTGCTCATATTAAATTCATAATAATATAAGAAGGGTAAATGCATGACAGGTGTAAAAGATACTATTCTTCCGGGTACATATTTAATTATTTAAAAACGTCCGGTTGATTTCAGGTATGCAACTAACCAATATTGAAATCGGTAAAGTTTGTGCCAACATTTAGATCCGGGTTACCTTGTTTCCAGTCCTATCATATATATAGTAATTAGTTTAGGCGGACAAAGCAACGTCAGAATGTATATTCTGACGTTGCTTTGTCCGCCTAAATTAACTACTATACGGAACAAAACTTATCTTGCTCCAGATCTGTATATACCATGAAAGGGAATAATTGTAACATTACCGCTTAGACCAACGATAAGATCCGAGTATACAACCAACACAATATCGCGGATCCATTCGACATACCTCGAGTCAAGTCAAGATTTAGGTACGGAATCGGCCGAGTTGTGACGAATGATCGTGGATCATGTACGGAATATCTTGAGAAAGGTTGTTATGACGTAATATTATTATACAAAAAAAAAAAAGCAAACGGAGAATGTCGGATTTGTCGAGACAACATTATATTTTTTCTTAAAAAAAAAAATAACTTTTCTTTTAAAGAAATGCAATCATTCACATTATTTTCTCCTATTGTCAGCTGTACTTGTATGTGTTTGTACACTCTTAGCTTTATTGTTAGTATTATTATTTCAATATCTTTCTCTAAAAAATACCACTGAGATAGCAAAACTTATGTTTTAGCTATCTGGTTAAATTAATTTCATTTCGCTTATTTAGTAGGTGAAGTATTAAACCATAACGTGCTAAATAAATGGAATGAAAAAGCAAGAAAACTGAAAAAGAAATCCATTTCAAAGTTTTATATTTTGAGGAAACGTAATCTCCATATCGGACTGTGTAGTTGAAGATCAGACTTCACGTTCTGTGCAGCATGATCATAATCTATACACCGGCCACCAGAATAGCGCATTGACTCGCTAAGCAGATTAATTCTTTACCAAACGACAAAATCTTCTGGTACAAATTGAAACCATTTGCACACGACAACTTAAATGTGACTGAAAAGTTAAAATTTGCTATGGGAAGGGTAGGAAATATTGTGGGAAAAGGAGAAAATGCTGGTTACCAGCATTTTCTCCTTTTCTCACAATGTTTTCAAAAGGCTTCTACCTTAGGGTTGTCAAATGTAAGAATTGTGTGGTAAAAGGTTAGTCCTTTACCGCAAAATGACGACTTTTCCCCTTGGGAAAGAAGCTTTTTGAAAACATTGTGGGAAAAGGAGAAAATGCTGGTAACTAGCATTTTCTCCTTTTCCCACAAAGTTTCCTACCCTGTCAAAGCAAAATTGCACCATTTGAGCCACTTTGAAATTGTCGTCTGCAAATGCTTTCAGTTTTGAAAGGTCCAAAATTTTGGTGTGTGGTAAAGAGTGAAAACTCAGGTAAAACCAGTTCAAGATGGTTTAAATTGATAAATGATTTTCCTGGATTTATGTCTTTATATAAAACTGTCAAGCATGTTTACCCAGGGGTCAAAAAGGTCAAATTTTTCATAAAAATTTACCCTTAACTCTTTCCAAAACAACCCTGGTTTTTACTATCCTGAGAAAGAAGCTTTTTGAAAACATTGTGGGAAAAAGGAAAAAATGCTGGTAACCAGCATTTTTTCCTTTTCCTACAATGTTTTCTATCCTGCTGGAAAAAATTTCCAAATTTTGAGTCGTCTGCAAGTGCCTTCAATTTGGACCAGTCTAAAATTGTGTCGTTTGGTAGAGTTAACCCATTATCACACAATCCCTACTTTTGACGACCCTGAGAAAGGAACCTTTAAAAAACATTGTGGGAAAAGGTAACCAGCATTTTCTCCGTTTCCCACAATGTCCCCCCCCCCCCCCCCGCTGGAAACAAATTTCAATTTTTGAGTTACGTTTATTTTGTCGTCTGCAAGTGCTTTCAATTTGGACCAGTCTAGAATTTAGTCGTTTGGTAAAGAATTAAACCATTATCACAATCCCTACCTTTGACGACCCTGAGAAAGAAGCCTTTAGAAAACATTGTGGGAAAAGGAGAAAATGCTGGTTACCTTTTCCCACAATATTTCTACCCTTAACAAAACATTCAAATTTTCAGTCACTTTTATTTCGTTGTCTACAAATGCTTTCGATTTGAACAAACCTAAAATTTTGTTATTTGGTAATGAGCTAAACAGACTGACCAAATTTTAGTTACTTCATAGGAAAGTGTAGCACAGGATCAGCCTGCACAAACACTGCAGCCTGATCTTAGAAGTCCAGTCCGTAGCATAGAATTTTTACAATTTGGTGGATTGAAAACGGCTTGACAAAACGCCTTATTTAGAATTTTTTTCCTCGATGAAAATGTTCCTTTATGTTTGTTTGACTGTGTTAGGGGAAAATATATGACAGACCCCTCAAGTAATTTAGCCCCTCAACATTCAGGTAAGACTTTTATCTACCCAGAAAAATCAAACTTTTGAAATCATTATGGAACAACGAGAGAATGCTGGTAACCAGCATGTTCTCCTTTTCCCACAATATTTTCTATCATTTCAAAGATAAATCTCATGGATTTCGGCTGTATTTCGTTTGTATTCTGTAAGACATTTTAATGTAAATTAATTGACTTTTATCGGCCCTGAGAAATTAAACTTTTGAAAACATTGTGGGAAAAGGAGAAAATGCTGGTAACCAGCATTTTCTCCTTTTCCCATAATGTTTTCTATCCTTTCAAAGATAAATTTAATTTTTTCAAGGGCGGCACATTTCCTTTGTCTTCTTTCAAATAATTTTATGATCAACTGATGGAATGATTGATATTGATTGACTGATATGATTGAATTGATCGATATTGATTAATATGAACTGATTGACTGATTGGTGTTTGACGCCGCTTTTAACATTATTTCAGTCACAAAAAGGCGACAGCTCACATATTCATGTATTTCCTGGGTTTCGCCAAATCTAGGCTTGGGCTCTGAAATGTCTTGCCAACGTCGCTCCTGCCAAAAACTCAGCGTTTGATACGGAAGTCCATTTTTCTTTGGCTCGAAAGTTATTTATTAAGTTTTCCCTATCAAACTGTGAGTAGTATACATACATCTACATTTATAAGAATCAAAATAAGACCACAGACTTTGAGCAGCCTGATCTAAATTGAAAGTGTTTACAAAAAAGTAACAGGCATATGCTCAAGCTATTGGGCCGTGCTCTGTGAAAGTGGGGCTTTATGCATCTGCGAAAAGTCTCGACCCAGGTCAGCCTGCGCAGTCCGCGCAGGCTGACCCTGGGTCGAGACTTTTCGCCATAGGTAAATTCTAGGTATGTCTAAGACCATTCTACCTAGGGAATTAGTGGGTTGTTAAAGAAGGAGGTATGTGATGGCTTGATTAGAACCGTGGATAGCGGAGACGCAGTCCGCGCAGGCGGACTGCGGGTCGAGACTTTTCGCCATTGGTAAATTTTATGTATGTCTAAGACCATTCTATCTAAGGATTGAGTCTGTTATTAAAGAAGGTGGCTATTATGGATCCAGAGGTATGTGATGGTTTGATTGGAACCATGGACAGCGGAGATGCATTAACCCATTACCACAAAATCCCTACTTTTGACGACCATGAGAAAGAAGCCTTTAGAAAACATTGTGGGAAAAGGAGAAAATGCTGGTAACCAGCATTTTCTCCTTTTCCCACAATGTTTTCTACCTTTCACAAAACAAATTTCAAATTTTTAGTTACTTTTATTTTGTCGTCTGCAAATGCTTCCGATTTGGCCAAGCCTAAAATTTTGTAGTTTGGTAATGAGTTAAGCCCCCTTTTCATAAAGCACGGCTCAATTATTCTTGCTCGATAAGTTTAAAACATTTCCCTTTGTTGAAATAACGAGAAAAAAGTACTTTATCTTTTCAAAATCAACATGGTTTAGTTTACATAAAGGATTGGCGTGTTATGTAGTGCAAATACGTATATAAATAATGACATAACATGACGGATTTCACTAACAGAAAGAAAAAGAGTGAGGAGGAGGGGAGACGAGGGGAGAGGAGAGAAAAGGAGAGGGGAGAGGAGAGACGAGAGGATAGATTAGGAGAGGAGAGAGGATAGGAGAAAAAAGGAGAGGGGAGAGGAGAGAATCGAGAGACTAGACAAAATGAGAGATTAGGAGAGGGGAGGGATGGTGAGGGGAGAGAAGAGAAGAGAAGAGAAGAGAAGAGAAGAGAGGGAGACGCAGTAAGACAATTGAGTAAGAAAGAGAGGGACAAGAAGAACGAGTGAGAAAGAGGCAAAGAGAAAGAAAGAGAGAGAGAAAGAAAAGAGAGAGAGAGAGAGAGAGAGAGAGAGAGAGAGAGAGAGAGAGAGAGAGAGAGAGAGAGAGAGGTGGACTTAGAATTAGTGAAGGGGCAACAGAAGAGAAGGTAGATCGATCGATCAATCGAGAAAGAGAGAGAGAGATACAGAGACAGAGTTAGAGAGACAGATTGACAGAGATTTCAGAAACAAATATCTTATAAAAATAGTCGCAAAATCAACAGAAAGAATGCATGTTTTCTTCTTCTATCGTCCGAAAACAACACCGTTTTAGATGCCCCCTCCGCCCCCCACCCCCCTCCAAAAAAAAAAAAAAAACCACCCACCCACAAACGGGAAACAAATACAAGACAAACTGAAAATTAAAAGAAAATCTTCTGATATGTTCTTGTTTCTGTATGTGCATATGTGAGATGGAGGAGGTTGGTAACAGTTTTAACATTAAAAATGAAGAACTACTTTTTATTGATGAATAAAGACTGTTACAAGGCGGAAATTAGGAAATTAGCATAAAAGTACATGTACTTACAAAAATGGTAAAATTAAAGAAGAACAGGAAATATTTGGTCAAGAGACTCACTTCCGTCTTCTTCGTCTGCCAAGGTGGCGTCACCATCTTTTTTTTTAAAATCCCTCTCACTATAGAAATGAATTTACTTTGAAATAAAATTCACACAAATAAAGAAGGAAATAAAATAAGCCACACGAATCGAAATGCTTGGAAAGAGTCTCCCTTCCGGATCGACTATAACAATGTATACACTTCAAAGTATAATATAACCTGAATCACGAGCATGAAAATCGGTGACCCTTAACTCTGTACCCAACGACAAAATTTTAGACTTGTCCAAATTGAAAACCTTTGAAGACGAGAAACTAAATTTGACACAAATGATAAGATTTTGTCTGTGACAGAGTGGAAAACATTGTGGGAAAAGGAGTAAATGCTGGCTATCAGCATTTTGTAGCCAGCATTTCCTCCTTTTCCCGCAATGTTTTCAAAAGCTTTCTGCTTCAGGGGTCGTTGACAATCGGGGTTGTGTGGTAAAAAGTTTTAAACTGTTACAGAGGTAAAGTCAGTTTTTTCAACCAACCGTTAAACCGTCCCCCTTCCCAAAGAAAGAAAAAATCTTAATATTTTCGCTGAAAGTGTGTCTCACCGTGTGGGATAGTTTAGATAAAAGATCCGCCAAACTTGTACGTTCTGGACAGTCTGATCAAAACCCACAATGTACGCGAAACGTTTATACACTTGACACATGACAAAAGTTAACCCACAACCACACATTCCCTACTTTTGACGACCCTGAGGAAGAAGCCTTTAGAAAACATTGTGGGAAAAGGAGAAAATGCTTGTAACCAGCAGTTTCTCCTTTTCCCACAATGTTTTCTACCCTTCACAAAACAAATTCAAATTTTCAGTCTCTTGTTTTTGGTCGTCTGCAAATGCTTCAATTTGGACCAGTCTAAAATATTGTCGTTTGGTAATGAGTTAAGACATGTTAACATGGAAAGCATATATACAATGAAATAGAAATCAAATTATGCTTAGTACTGATCTTTAAAAGGCTTGTAAAACATTGTGGGAAAAGGAGAAAATGCTGGTGACCAGCATTTTCTCCTTTTCCCACAATGTTTTCAAAAGCCTTTTTATGAAAGGGTCGTGAGAACTCAGAATTAAATATAGTAAAAGGTAAAGTCTATCTTAGCAGCTTAACCCTTTACCACATAATGATGACTTTTTAACGACCATGGGAAACAAGCCTTTTGAAAACATTGTGAGCAAAGGAGAAAATGCTGGTAATCAGCATTTTCTCTCCTTTTCCCACAACATTTTCCACCCTATCAAAAGAAAATTGTATTGTTTGAGCCACTATGAAATTGATGTTTGCAAATGCTCTCAATATGCTCTCAAATTGTGTCGTGTGGTAAAAGATTAAAGTATAGCACTTAACATCTGTAGAATAGGAAACGGAAACTTTTAGTATGCAAAGAAGACGATATTATAGCAGTAACAAGAATTTTCTTTTTAGAAGGAAGTTCCAAGAAAATGTAATATGATATTATACAGTTTAAATCTAGGACTAGACTCTGCAATCTGTGTGAAATCTAATCTGAATCAACCTGTCCGTATGTTGGTGCTGAAAAGCGCACTAAGAATTCGACGCTTCAGTACAGTACAACGACGATTTTGTGTCATTCGCCCACAGCAATAGTCTATTAAG
This sequence comes from Tridacna crocea, assembly GCA_943736015.1. Classification (NCBI taxonomy): domain Eukaryota; kingdom Metazoa; phylum Mollusca; class Bivalvia; order Cardiida; family Cardiidae; genus Tridacna; species Tridacna crocea. The sequence continues at coordinate 33,422,338 of OX031064.1, read as the reverse complement.
TAAAAATTTGAGCATACATGTATAACGATTTGACCAATCTGAGAACAGTATTATGAAATTATATATCGACGATGCAACTCATTATCTCCCAATAGATGGCATTCTACAATTACATACTGTATTTATCTGTTTTAGGCATTCTGGGTAGAGAAGCGGACTACTTTTCTACGCGACAGCCCTTACTTTGAATTTCGAACTAAAATAAAAGTTTACTTGACAAAATACTATCTGATGCGATTAATTCAGCTATGATCAGCTAGCATGTAACCTATGCACCGGCCATTTATAAGACGCTTGGTAATAACTTCAATGTAAGCCCTACTTTTCCCTAGCCTATATGATCGGTGTTACGTCATAGCAGACAGGTCGAATCTTCGACGAATGTGACATGCGCAGACAACGCTATGCAACTCTCCTGGCTGTATATCTATGTTTACAATAGTTGTATAAATTTCACTAATGTCCTGATATTTTTACGAATTTTATGAAATTCCTAGTTTCACAGATTTATTGTAACATATAAAATCATTCAGCATACTTCGGGTGATGGAAGCCATCAAATCCCCGGGCTGTATCTGGTGGATTGATATGCACCTGATCAGTACATTTCATCGCCGGAAATACGCCGGTTAACCGTTCTGAAAATTGTAAGGCCTCTCCTACAAAAGAAAACTTGAGTCTCAATTTTCTATCGAAATCTTTCTAACTATATTTAAGTTTTACAAACAGTTCATTAATTTCTAAAGTAGTTCATTTATTCCGATTGAAGTTTTCACTAAAAAATAGAAAGATGTGAATAACTTCATCGAAGCTGTTTATGTCTTTGCTAAATGGCTTACAATGGCACCGACAATTATAAGATCATATGATTGGCAGTTCAAATGGAAACGACCGTTATACGGACGAGGTTAGTTGCAGGTACGGAATGGACCGAGTTGTTACGAGTGATATAAAAACTCGAATGGTCCTGGATAAAATCGATTGCTGTTGTACTTGAGAAATAAACACTCACTGACCAAGGGTGTGGCGACCTTTACGCACAATCCGCTAGATCATTAAAAAGGATCGAGACCAAAGTTGTAAATCACAGTATCATATTATGTTTTGATATTTCTCTGACCTGCGCACCGTTTCAAACAAAAAAGATGGGTTCAGTTGATGCACTGATGACTGGTGAATGCCTCTATGCTTTACAATAAATGACATCCCCCATCGGCAATTCGTACTTAATCCTGGCTATGCCCATGCTGACGCTCGTATATTTTCCCGTATACAATGTACTCGTTTCCTATATCATACATGAAAAGATATACATTACATGTACCGATATACATGTATACATGATGTATATGTATTGGGGTCGATATATTTATCTGATGTATATAGACATATATAGCGAGAATCTGTTTCAAATAGACAACCCAATGAGCTTTTGTCTATCAGACTTAGACCACGTGGAGAGACAAAGCGTTGTATACACGATATATACATACCAAATACTGAGCGTTGATTGGCTAATTTGTCAGGACCGTGGCCTAATATAGGAGATATACAAGCTGAAATTCATTGTTTACGTTCAATCCAAAAGGTAAATCCAGATGACAAAGTATCGAGGTTAAAGTATACGGCAATAAAATTTTCCTTTTAAATTCCACCTGTCTATAACACTTAACCCTGAACCACACAGACCGGACTCTGATCAAAACGGCTTTGGAAAATATTGTGGGAAAAGGTGAAAATGATGGTAACCAGCATTTTCTCATTTTCCTGCAATGTTTTCTTCACCATCGTGGATAAAATCTAATTACTTTAACCTCGTTAAATTTGTCGTTTGCAAATGCTTTCAATTTGTATTAGTAAATAGTATTGTGGTTTTGTGAAGAGTTAACCCTTTCCCAAACAACTAAATTTTAAACTGGTCCAATTGAAAGCACTTGCTGACGACAAAATAAATACAAGTCAAAAAATAAAACTCGTTTCCAGTAGGGTAGAAAACATTGTGGGAAAAGGAGAAAATGCTGGTTACCAGCATTTTCTCCCTTTCCCATAATATTTCCAAAAGGCTTTCTTTGCAGGGCCGTAAAAAACCAGGGATTGTTTTGTGAAGAGTTACACGCCCACCCCAGGTATTAACTAGTCCTTATTGTAAGAGAGAGAATAGCGTCGTGTTGATTTTATCCCGGGTATAGCACGGCGGGGAATCACGTGACACAACAACAACAACAATGACCGTTATTTGAAAAAAATCCCCAACTTCAGGTAAGAAAATATTCAATAATTCCATTAATACATGACCGATTGGAATTTGGTTTGAAGCAGAGAAGGCGGAAGGACTCCGGGGATTTGCTTGATGTGTTAGATTTTTTAAACAACACCTGATAAAAACGTTATTGACGAGCAAACAAATTATCCAGGGTAAAAAATTTGTTTGCTCGTCAATAACTTTTTTATCAGGTGTTGTTTAAAAAATCTAACACATCAAGGAAATCCCTGGAGTCCTTCCACCTTCTCTGCTTCAAACCAAATTCCAATCGGTCATGTATTAACGGAATTATTGAAGATTTTCTTACCTGAAGACGGGGAATTTTTTCAAATAACGGTCATTGTTGTTGTTGTTGTGTCACGTGATTCCCCGCCGTGTATAGAGGCGTTTATCGCCAGCGGGGTATGTATTTGACAATGTAGCGTGGCTGTTGATCCTTTTACCAGACGACAAAGTTTTGGATTTCCCAAATTTCAAAGCATAAATTTGCAGACGACAAATAAGATGTCTTAAGATTGATGAGAACTGATGAGATTTTTTCACCTTACTCTGTACCAAACGAGACGACAAAATAAATTTGACTGAAGAATCGTAATTTGATTTGGGAAGAGTAAAAAAACATTGTAGGAAAAGGAGAAAATGCTGGTTACGATCATTTTCTCCTTTTCCCACAATGTTTCCAAAGGCTTCTACTTCAGGGTCGTCAAAAGTCGCCCTTGTGTAAATTGTAGAGAACTTCATGGGTAAAATAGAAAAAAAAAAAAGCTTGTAAACAGTATATATGTAGTAGCATTTTCCAATTTATGTTTTTTTCCTAAAGTTTTTTCCCCATGTCATGAAACACTAGACTATGCGACAAAGGGAAATTAAACTTTTGAACGCTTTATAACCCCGGCTTTTAAGACCTTGAAAGAAACCTTTTGAAAACAAAGTTGGGAAAGGGAGAAAATGCTGGTAACCAGCATTTTCTTCTTTCTCCCCACAATGTTTTTCTATAGCATTGCAGACAAACCTGATAAAATCAAACAATGTCAAATCTTTCGTTCGCAATTGCCTTGTATTTGCAGACCAAATTTTGTCGCTTGGTTAACACTTTACCACACGACAAAATTCTAGACTTGTTCAAATTGAAAGCATTGGCAGACAACAAATTAAAGGTGACTGAAAAATTGAAATTTGTTCTGGGAAGGGTAGAAAACACTGTGGAAAAAGGAGAAAATGCTGGTAACAAGCATTTTCTCCTTTTCCTACAGTGTTTTCAAAAGGCTTCTTTCTTATGAGCATCAAAAGTAGGGATTGTGTGGTAATGAGTTAAGAGTTCACATTGCCATCCATACAACAAAAGAAGAGACTGTGCAATTTAATCCGACATACCCGCTGTATGTCGTTAAAGGGAGGCAGGTGTATAGCTAGCACTGTTGTAAAAATGGGGACCCAGTTTATTTTCAAATTTCCTTTTTTTTTCCTTTCATCATTTTTCGTCTGGCAAAATTAGATATTTTAAAATACCTTGAAGACGCAAGCACCACTTTGTTAAATCTATTGACGATGTAAAAAAAAATAATGATGATGATGATGAGGAGGAGGAGGACGATGAAAATGATGATTATGACGATGAAGATGAAGGGGAGGAGGACGAGGACGAAGACGACGACGACGATGATGATGGTGATGAGGATGAGGAGGGGGAGGAGGAGGAGAACGACGACAATGATGATGATGATGATGATGATGATGATGATGATGATGAGGAGGAGGAGGAGGAGGACGATGATGATGATGATTTTGATGATAAGGAGGAGGAGGAGGACGACGACGACGACGATGATGAGGATGATGATGATGATGATGATGATGATGATGAGGAGGAGGAGGAGGAGGAGGAGGAGGAGGATTATAATATTTATAATAATTCATGTAACGATAACTTCAATACTTTCATTCAAGGTGAAGGTTAGATATTAAAACATATTTCAAAATCAAGATCAGACTGCATTTTACCAATAATGAAGACCAAGATCAGAATATACAAACTGTGTGGTCTGATATTTTGATCAACACCGTCCCCTCTTTAGCTTTTATTTTTTCGCAAAAGCAAATTTGAATTTTAAACTATCTGGTCTCTTTTCCTATTTGAGAAAATACATTTCGTTTCTCGTCACTTTGAAGATATTTGTTGAAATCCGGGATTCCTGGATTCCGCCCAGCTATGCACTTGGGTAGATATACTGATTTTTGTCAAAATTTGAATTTCGTATTTTCTTGTTGTCAACATCTACACATAAATTGTCCGAAGTACTTATTTGACTATTTTGAGAATTGTATGCTTCAGTAATTGCGTTAAAAACAAACCCTTACTACATACACTCCCAAAATTCGACGTCCCTGAAATAATGGGCTTATGAAAACATCATGGAAAAAGGAGAAAATGCTGGTAATCAGCATTTTCTCCTTTTCCCACAATGTTTTCTGACCTATCAGAGACAGAAATTGTCATTTGAGCTTGTCTGATTCTGTCGTCTGACGTCTGCAAATGCATTCAATTTGGTCAAGTCCCAAAATTTAAGTATCGTTGGGCAAAGATTAATTCTATACCCCACAATCCCGACTTTTAACGACCCCGAGGAAGAAGCCATTTGAAAACATTGTAGGAAAAGGAGAAAATGCTGGTAACCAGCATTTTCTCCTTTTCATGCAATGTTTTCTACCCTTCTCAAAACATTTCTCCTTTCTTGAGCCATATTTGATTTGTCGTCTGCAAATGATTTCAATTTGGTTGTTTCCCAAAATTTCAGTATCGTTTGGTAAAGATTTAACCCATTACCACACGAGAAAAATTGGGACTGGTCTAAATTGAAAGCATTTGCAGACGACAAAATAAAGGTGACTGAAAAATTGAAATTTGTTCTGGGAAGGGTAGAAAACACTGTGGGAAAAGGAGAAAATGCTGGTTACCAGCATTTTCTCCTTTTCCCACAGTGATTTCAAAAGGCTTCTTTCTCAGGGGCGTCAAAAGTAGGGATTGTGTGGTAATGGGTTAAAGAATCTCTACGTGTTTTATGGACGAGTCTGTGTTTATTGTAACAGCTGTGGCTTTGTGTACTGTATTTCCGGGTATTCTTACCTTTTTTGGTCACGATTTTCTTTGTGACTAAAATACCAAAACCCTGATTCGTTGGCAATTCTAATACGTGACAAATTCGAATCTGGGACCATACGGCCACGGACGTTTTGGCCAAAACGTTTTAGCCAAAGACACTTTGGCCACTGACGTTTTGACAAGGATTTTTGGCCAGGACATTGTGTCTTCAATGATAATTTAGCGAAAAAAAAAAAATCATCCCCGTTCTCAATATATCTATATATGGCAAATACATGTATATTAATTTTTAATTTTTCTACCACGCTTTTCAACCATGTTTCTTAGGCAAAAATTCACAAATTTTACATTTCGCCAAAACATTCTACTTTGTATATTTAACTGACCAAAACGTCGTGGCCAAAAGGACAGTGTCAAAAGCGTCCGTTGCCGAAACGTCCGTGGCCAAAACGTCCTGGCCAAAACGTCTGTGGCCAAAGCGTCCATGGCCAAAGCGTCCGTGGCCAAAACGTCCTGGCCAAAATGTCTGCATGGCTAGAGGGTTCGTGGCAAAAACGTCTCTGTCCAAAGCGTCCGTGGCCAAAACGTCCCGGCCAAAATGTCCATGGGCAAAGCGTCCGTGGCCAAAAAGTCTTGGCCAAAATGTCCGTGGCCAAAACGTCCCGGCCAAAATGTCCATGGGCAAAGCGTCCGTGGCCAAAATGTCCTGGCCAAAATGTTTGTGACCGTAAGGTCCTAGATTCCGAAGATATTCCGAGAAATCAGTACCAATTCTGTTTTATCTGCCTCGATTTATCGCGGCCACCTGTAGCCCAAATATGGCGACACCCGCAGAAGACTATTAGTACTGCAACAGGGAATAGTGCAAGGTTCAGAACGAGAGCTATCCTAAGTTAAGCCTGGTTCTTTAACGTGCTCATTGTAAAGCACCGTCACACGGGACCTCGATTTAACGTCACATCCGAACTACCATCAGTAATATTTTGGGGGTAGGCCATGGGATCGAACACAGACCACAGGATGAAACAGTGTGGTTGAGTTAAATACTCACTAGCGGTCAGAAGTAAATAATTCGGGGTGTCAAAACGCAGGCAAATGTAATTGATACCATTTGAAATAGATATAGATTTACTAACAGTGTGTTGGAACACAGACTGCCAAAGTACCAGTTGGTGGCAGAAAAAGTAAAGCGAAAAAAAAAAAAAGAATTATAGTTGCCAGTTTTAATTCTAGTTTTATGGGTGATTTTTCTGCTAGCGACTTACACTTTAAAGACCGTTCTGTGACATATCAGATTTTTAAAGATATTCATTCTTCTATAGAATACAAATTACATTTGACTTTATCTTGAATCGTGAGATGTTAACTTTTGGACGCTTGTGGATCTTTAAGCTTTACCACACAATCAGCGCTTTTAATCCGTTGAAGAGGATTTTTGAAAACATGGTTGAAAAAAGGAGAAAATGCTGGTCACCAGCGTTTTCTCCTTTTCCCATAATGGTTTTTTTTTAAACATTTCAACACAATGTCCATTATCTAACTCACAATTTAATTTGTTGTCTACAACTGCTTTAAATATGGCTTGTAACACACGAAAAGGGGTATTCGGACATTTGCCCAAAATGTCGTCTCGGATCAGCCAGCGCAGTCCGCGCAGGCTAATCCGAGACGGCACTTTACGACTGTATTTGATTTTGTGCTACAGAAGACTACAGAACACTTGCGCAAAACATAAAATTACATCAAAACGGAAAGTGACGTTTCGGATTAGCCTGCACGGATTGCGCAGGCTGGCCCGAGACAGCACTTTGCGCAGATGTCCGATTGCCCCTTTTCGCGTGTGTTCAGATCATAAAGAAAAGGCTATAATTTTGTTTTGTAAAGGTTATAAATAGATGATGTTTTGGAAGGGAATCAGGTGTAACGTAAATCGTGACAATCTGCCTTTGACTCATGTTACAGAAAGGTGTGTCATTTACTTGTACACCGTTGTCGACCGGTCTAAAATGACGCATCACTCGCCCGATATTGGGGAGATTGTAGTAATACGCCCTACAAAGTAGCTATGGAGAAAATGGCTTTTATCAATACTTTTGAGGAAAAATCAGGCCTATTTTAGCTCCATATTTCTCTCAAATGCTGATCATAGCTGAATAAATCGCATCAGGTAGCTTTTATTGACTAAACGTTTCTTTTAGTTTGAAATTCAAAGTAACGGTTCTGTACCCAGAATGCCAAAATTAAATATGAGTATTTGTAGAATGGCTTCTAGCGGAAGATAATGACTTCTACACTGAACAAGTTTTACTTGAGTCTTTAAATACATACTTGTAGCCGCTATGGTTGATTTATTGAATGCTTTCGGATAAGCACTTTCTCCTTTTGTCACGTTGTTTTCACATATGATCACGCGCTAACCCACTCACAATTCCGAGTTTCAACTACCCTTTGGGAGAAAGCTATATGAAAACATAATCATGCCCGCTATATCGCACATATAGTAACTCTCGGCATGCAAAAAAATTGGTAAAAATGACCCCTATCCCTTTCGATAGAGAATACTTAATCGAAAATAAAAAAAAATGTTTCCATTTGTTTATACATGGAATCAGAAATTCGCATTTAAAAAGATGAAATAGCAGATGAAATTCGTGACACTGGATTAGATGAAAAAGTGAAATAGACTGCAACAAACGAAATATTGTTTAATGATTTCATCATTACATTTTTTTACCATAGTTGCTATCAATTACGTTGGCATTTTCAGCAATTGGTTGATTGTCAACGTGGCTTTTGTTGCCGTTGCTAAACGCTTACATGGGCTTCGCCATTTTAAAGGTCATGTGACTGACAGAATACGGACGAGGTTAGCATTCGGCATATCTCGGGTGATGGGAGCCATCACATCCCTCGGCTGTAACTGGTGGATTGATATGTAGTAGATCGATACATTCATTGCCCGGAAATACGCCGGTTTAACTTTCTGAAAATTGTAAAGCTCCTCTTACCAAAGAAAACTTGAGTTTCAATTTTCTATCAAAATCTTTTTAATTGTATTTCAGCTGACAAACAGTTCGTACACTCATTTTTTAACGTGGCTGATAATTTCCGACTGAAGTTTTCACTGACAAATGTACATATGTGAATAACCTCATCCGGAGGTTGTTTCAACTTTGCGAGCCAAGGTTAGGATAACTACGAGGATCTTAGTAAATAGTCAGCCTCGGCTTGCGAAGATGAGGTTGTTTTTTGTCGTTGCTAAACAACCGCCAGCAGTGCACTATATATAGAATCACATGATTCTCCTTTCAAAATGGAAATCTCCTTGATACGGACGAAGTTAGATGTAGGTACGGAATCGGCCGAGTTGTGACGAGTACCCTAGCCTAGTGTTTGTGAAACTTAGGGCATAAGTGAATGATGTAAGCTGTCGCCCTTATGGGACCTAGACAATGTTGGAAGCAGCGTATAACACCAATCAATCAATCAATGTTTAACATCAGGTAGCTGACGATGCATTTACAGACTACACTTTAGATCAGACTAAACTTCATGTGCAATATGGCAATCCCTTGCCTACCCCACAAAAGCTTTGAAATTTGTTAATGGCATTGAAACGGTTAAAACATAGCTCAGCGTTTGCATGAAGGCTCCTTGTAATTTATCATTGCATCGAAAGTGCAAAATAGACCTGTAAGGTGTTTTAACCCATACGATGTTGATCGTGGCTTGCTGACTTTTGCGGATCCCTTTTTTGGGTGATCCCTAACAAATTTTGAATAGTATTTTGTAATGGAAATGAAATGGAGTCATGGTCCGGAAAAAGATAATTTTAATGCATCACCGTGATCCATCAATTTTCCATTCAAGCCATCACACAATTATGGAATCATGAAATCCATGTGGTACAAGAACCAGCTGAAACATGATGTGTGTACACTGGTCCGTAGAAAATGCAGAAAGTTGACCAACGCTGACCGACAGCAAAAAGTTTTTACCCATGTCAGCTTTAGCAGACTGCACACTTTTTTGGTGGTCTATACCTTTTCGGCAGATACGTAAAGCCCCTGTTTTAACAGAGCATGACTTATATATCATTATTTATTTATTTTATCTTGGCGATAACGAAAATGAAACATTTCATTTATCACAAAAAAAGATCATGTCAAACTTTGATTTTCAAGCACACCTGTATCGTCATTTAGAATAGACCTACTCTCTGTTTGAAGGCATGAACTGTATAGAAAGCGCCCAGTTGTAATTATGTCAGGTACCACAAGCAGTGATATTTCAAAGCACAGAAGCAAAATACTTAAAAATCCAACACACATTGCAGATGTGCGGCTGTCTTTAGCACTCGTTTTCTTTCGGACAGAGGATGATAAAGATCTGACATCTATCTGCAAACGCTGGCGAATTTCTTCGAGCTTTTCTTTCAGTGTTAGATTCCGTGATGTAGGTCCACTTGTGACGTTCGAACACGAACAAAAGCAGGTAGCAGAGGTACTTGAGTACGCTGAGGTTGTTATGGTTGGAGTTGTGCTTACAGTTGCTAACGAACCTGTATGACCGGATGAATCGTTAGTCATAGGTAACGTTGTACTGTTAGTTTTAGGGGATGTTGTGGTGTTAGTTGTAGGTGAAATTGTACTATTAGTTATAGGTAGCGTTGTACTGTTAGTTGTTGGTGATGTCGTGCTCGTAGTGGTAGGTGACGTAGTACTCGCTGTTGTAGGTAACGTTGTACTGTTAGTTTTGGGTGATGTTGTGCTCTTAAATGTAGATAAAGTTGTACTAGGTGAAGCTGTCGTAGGTGAAGTTGCACTGTTAGTTGCAGGTGACGTTGAACTGTTACTTGTAGGTGACGTTGTACTGTTAGTTGTAGGTGACGTTGTACTGTTAGTTGTAGCTGAAGTTGTACTGTTAGTTGTAGGTAAAGTCATATTCGTAGTTGTAGATGACGTTTTCCTAGCAGTTGTAGGTAACGTTGTGCTAGTAGTTGTAGGTGACGTTGTACTGGTACTTGTAAGTGTCGTTGTACTCATTGTTGAAGGTGAAGTTGTTCTCGGTGTTGTAGGTGTCGTATTACTCGTAGTTGTAAATGTCGTTGTACTCGTAGTTGTAGGTGACGTATTACTTGTAGTTGTAGGTGTCGTTGCACTGGTAGTGGTAGGTGTCGTTGTACTCGTAGTTGTAGGTGTCGTATTACTCGTAGTTGTAGGTAACGTTGTACTTGTAATTGTAGGTACTGTTGTGGTAGTAGTTGTAGGTAACGTTGTACTTGTAATTGTAGGTACTGTTGTGGTAGTAGTTGTAGGTAACGTTGTAGTGGTACTTGTAGGTGCCGTTGTACTCGTGGTTGTAGGTGTCGTTGAACTGGTAGTTGTAGGTGTCGTTGGACTCGTAGTTGTAGATAACGTTGTACTTGTATTTGTAGGTGTTGTTGTACTCGTGATTGTAGGTGTCGTTGTACTCGTAGTTGTAGGTGACGTTCTGCTTGTAGTTGTAGGTAACGTTGTGGTAGTAGTTGTTGATAACGTTGTACTGGTACTTGTAGGTGTCGTTGTACTCGTGGTTGTAGGTAACGTTGTACTCGTACTTGTAGCTGACGTTGTACTTGTAGTGATGGATAAAGTTGGAGCTGATGTACTCGTGGTTGTTATAGTTGTAGGAATATTTGTATTGCTACTTGTCGATGTAGAAGTCTGTGGAGCTATGCTTAATGTTGTACTTGTGCTTGTTGATGTTGTCGCAAGATCTGCTATTGACGGAGTTGTTTGCGTGTTGAAGGTCGTGCAGCCAGAATTAGGTTCACTGCTAGATGTCACAGTAATGTCCGTATCATCAGTGTTGTCTATGCTACCTGTAAAGAATAATAGGAAATATTTTTCTTTGATGATATTCTTGTAATGGCAAAGTATCTCCTGTCATGCAATGGTCTTTCTTTCCAAGCCTCTGGCTACTTGCCCACATGAAACAATGATCAGCGGTGGCATCAGCGGTGGAAGATGTATGAATCCTGTAGCAATGACCATCATCAATCCTCGAAAAGAAATTGACCAAGCCAGGGATGGAACCCAAGACCCACTGTTCATAAGTCTTGCATACTACCGACTGAGCAACCAGGGTCCAATATTTTTGGACAAGGGGAAAATAATGGTTTCTAGCAATTTCTCCTTTTTCCCCGCAATGTTTTCTCAAGCTTCCTTCTATAGGGTCGTTAAAAATCAGGGCCGGTACTCACCTACCATTCTTGAGAATTTTCTTAGTCTTAATCTCCAAGGTTTTCTAAATTTGTAAGTAACATAACTTTTGATTTGCTAAACCGAATGTTTAAGCCAATCAAAAGTTGCGTTACTTTCAAATATAGAAAATTCTTGAGAATAGGACAAAGAAAGTTCTTAAGAATGGTTGGTGATTACGGTCCCTGTTTTATATGATAAAGTGTTAATATGTATATTATTGATGTCTTGATATACCTTTTTCGTCTCGCTATTAGATGAATTTTAACAAATGCCTTCAAAACATACATAGAAACTGAAGCAGCTGTTGAGAAGTTCGAGATAATATATGACAAAGACAAAATTAAATAGAGACAGCCAGTAACGAATCTAATACAAATGGTAACATACTGGAAAAACATTCTTTGATGTAGAATGAGGTACCAGACGATCCCTCGAGTGTCGAAAATAGGAATGGGTCCGCGGTATAATACAGGACACAGTCTGAGGTACCACCATATTGTACTGCCCAGCAGTTCTCGAAGTTAAACGTCTGTGAAAGACATTTTGTCTGGCAAGAGTTGACATTACTTGCTGTCGTCGTAACAGTTGTATAGTCATTGGAGGCTATTGGTATACCACTTCCGGTTGAGAACGTGCAAGGATCTGCCAGAAATTAAAAGCTTACCTTAACTCTTTCCCAAACAAGCCCTGGTTTTTTACGTGTCTGCAGTAAAAGTCTTTTGAAAACACTGTGGGATTAGGAGAAATTGCTCGTTACGAGCAATTTCTCCTTTCCCCACAGTGTTTTCTACCCTTTTTGAGAACTTTCTGCCATTTTCTCAAAATCTAAAAACTGTCGTCTGCAAACTCTTTCAGTTTAGAAAAGTCAAAAATTTGTTGTTTGGGAAAGGGTTAATTCCCAGTCTGTATCTCAATAAAACTGAACGGAAACACGAGCAGACCTTTTCAAGTAAACGTGTTTATCAAAGTCGTTGTTTTCTCTATGTGGTAACAATAGCTGCCAAAAGCAAACAAGGCATGTGTTAAAATGCATTAAGCCCTCTTTTACCAGGGCATGGCTCATATTGTTGTATACGTGTAGCTGCATTGTCTGCGCATGTCATATTCTTCGAAGATTCGACCTGTCTTATATGATGCATCACTCTCCCCAAAGTTGAGGGGATTGTAGTATATACGCGCCATAAAGTAGCAATGAAGAAAATGGCTTTTACCAATACGTTTGAGGAGAAACCAGGTCTGTTTAAGCTCCAAATTTCCTACTTTAGTTTGAAATTCTAAGTAACAGTTTTCGCGTAGAAAAGTAGTCCGGTTCTGTGCCCAGGATGTCCAAATTAGATAGATTATATTTGTATAATGCCATCTACCGGGCGATAAGGCACGTACCTGACATGTGTCACCGTATCTGATAAAACAAAAAAAAAAAAGAACTTTCATGTAGTATGCAAAAGACGTGTTAAAGGTATATTCATACAACTAACCTCATTTGACCTGACTCAGGTCAGCATCATTTACATAAATCAAAATTCTATTTTTACCCTCGACATCACACGGAGCTGCCTTCGGTTTTGTCCCGAATGGTCACGAAAACATTCCGTAAGGTATATTCCAATAGAATTACCTACCGGTACATTCCCGAGTAATAGTTTGAGTTTTATTTATAGACCTACTTGTATATTCAGCATAAAGGCCAGGATCAGGTTGACCCTTTCCCAAACGACAAACTTTTGGACTGGACCAAATTGAAAGCATTTGCAGACGACAATTCAACTCTTGCTGAAAATATGATTTCTGTCTATGATAGGGTAGAAAACATTGTGGGAAAAGGAGAAAATGCTGGTTACCAGCATTTTCTCCTTTTCCCACAAGGTTTTCAAAAGGCTTCTATTCCAGACCCGTAAAAACCAGGGATTGTTTGGGAAAAGGTTAAATGAAGTACACAATAGTAGAGAGAAGACAAAATATTTCAGGAAAAACAACCGTACCTCCCTCTCGCTGGCAAGCAAAACGTAATTCAGATCTGCAACTAGTTGTGATCCAGGTGCCGCCATTTTTATCAGAATAAGCGCAGCGTTGGTTGGAAGTCTTTTTCGGTTCGGCTGATTTCCAGTGGTCGAACTCGCTCAGGTCCTGTGCATAGCAATTAGTCCAGCCGTATTGGTCATTAGATTCAGTGGAAGGGTAATGAAGACCAATCCACACATCCCTGTACAAGATACATAGAGGATCATATATGTATGGTCATGAAATACCAAATTTATTAAACGAGTCATCTAAATACAGATAAAAACGAGGCTTTGCCGAGTTTTTATCTGTATTTGGATGACGGGTTTAGTAAATTTGGCATTTCATGATCATGAATGTAAGATTCTATTTATAATATGACAAGAATCTTTCCCAGAAAACCACACAATTAAAATTGTCTGGCCTTACTGACCTATAAAGGAATGCCATAAGAATGACGCAATAGAACCTAACCACTGCTTTAAAAAGTGCGAACAAGTAGTTCCATGTTTTTCTTTTAATTTCAAGATTAAATTTGACAGTTGTAGGTTGTTTTCGAACAAATCAATAAATTTCCCCAAAATATTCGAAACGCTGAAATATTTGCAAATAAAAACCAATAACTTTTTAACGTAAAAAAGTACAATATGTAAACCAAGGTCATGTCGTCACTATATGTTGACATGCATATGGATTTTTGAATTGTGTAAAGTCGCTGTCACTATCAAATTATCAATGCATCTTTAAAAATGCCTCTTTTTTTTAGTGAATTCGTTTCCTTGTGGGAAGCATCTTGGTGAACGTTAATATCAAATATTCCTCCATATATTGGGGCGTTGTTCAAAGATGTTTTGAAAACCAACAGATATGTGAACATCACACCTGGAATCATTTGTGACAACAGCAGCGGTGTGTTGAAGTAAAGAAAAACTGCAACTCAGACAGAATATTTGGCATTTTTCGTTGGAATTGGAGAGTAGGGTTTGTGATATTTGTCTGAGCTTGTGATCATTTATGTGACTAGTTATTATTGTTGGAGGCTATATTCGTATGGCCGGATAGTTTAGTTTAGTTTGACTATGGCCGCATATATGTTGTTGTAGCCCAGCTATGTAGATTGGGTGCCCTGATTCTGAGAGGTCAATATCTCTTGCTTAAGTTCTACTTCAAATGATCTGTCTAGAGCCGTACCATGTAAAACGTAGCAAAACCTCGAACACCACCTAATCGATTTGAACGGTGCCGTTGATAGATGTGTCCTTCGACGCCATTGTTTTTGTTTTTATTTACAGCGCGTATAAATACAGTTCGGCTCATTTGCATAGTTATTACACTAGTTTATTATTGGTCCATGTAATACGCAAAATTATTGAATGGGTTTTCAACACTCTCACACCGTAGGTCATATTATAAACCATAATAAAGTCTTGTCACTTTCCAAATACTTAACTCTAACTTTGTTACGGGAGACCACTCCTTCATGCATGGCTTCACCCCGCTTTTATATACAATACCTAACAACTGCGCCAGAGGGAATTCTCTTAAGCCTAGTGGTCATGGTGTCGGTCTTCCGTCCGGGCTTTCTAGGTTCGAACCCTGCCCGGTCCCTGTATTTCTGCTATGCATTTGTTCATTTGTTTCTTGTTACCGACTTTGTTCGTAAGATGGGGACTCGTCAGGGATTGGCCATTGAGCTATGAATCCCATTTGTTATCCAAAAACAGAATTTCTGCTTAATAAGGCTTTGAGTGTAGAGCTGTGTGTTACGGATGACCACTCCTTTGTGCATGGCTTCATCCCGGTAATACAATACCTAACAACTTAGGGAGAATATTCTTTAGCTCAATAATTATGGTGTTGGAAGGCCCGTCTGAGTCATAAAGATTTTTTTTGTGATAATGATACAGCTCGCAGACGAGTTGCTGATCGCTAGTAGAGTTGGGTAGTCACGCGAAAGAGTACATTCAATTCTTACGGAAGTTCTTGCCATGAGCAAACACTCTGCCTGTTGGGTACCAAGAATGAATAGTAGTCTTCATTTAGGGTATGTTGTGAGTCTAAAGCCCAGATTGCACCGTAACACATTACCACACTGACGCCTTTTGACGACCCTGATAAGGAAGCCTTTTGAAAACATTGTAGGAAAAAGAGAAAATACTGGTGACCAGCATTTTCTCCTTTTCCCACAATCTTTTCTACCCTTCCCAGAACAAATTTCAAATTTTGAGTCCTCATTATTTTGTCGTCTGCAAGTGCTTTCAATTTGGACCAGTCCAAAATGTTGTCGTTTGGTAAAAAGTTAAGATAGTTTACTCACTGTTTCGGCCATGACGCAGCGTACGTCAGTATTACGTTCAAACGTTCTTGTGAATCGTCAATCCATAGGCTTCCTCCATTGGCAACACAAATTGCCTGGGCTTCGTTCCATGATTTTTGGTAGTTATGTAAAGTTATCGTTATTTGTCGGTCACTTAGAGTGATAAGACAACCATCTGAAATAAAGAAAAGAGAAGAGGACAAATGTAGCCTCTCTTTGGGATGCTAGTTACTGTATACTGAACCCTTTCCCAAACGGCAAATTTTGAACCAGACCAGATTGAAAGCACTTTGCAGGTGACAAATTAGCAGTTGCTAAAAAGATGATTTTTCTATATAACAGCATAGAAAACATTGTGGGAAAAGAAGAAAATGCTGGTTACGAATATTTTCTCCTTTTCCCACAATGTCTTCAAAAGGCTTCTATTCCCCACCCGTAAAAACCAGGGATTGTTTGGGAAAGGGTTAAAGTTTTATTGTTGTTCAATCGAATTCAAAGTCACACAAAAGTAATCATCGGCCCTACCGTAGCGCATTCAACTATTCCAAGCCGCGGAGATTCAAGTGCCAAAATCGTAATTCCATCGATATTCATGAACGCATTATCTCCCGCTAGATGGCATTGTACAAATACACCATTATATCCCACCAGATGGCATTCTACATATACACATCCATCTAGTTTGCGTGTCCTGGGTACAGAAGCGGACTATTTGTGGTATTTGTCGAAGACAATACCACTATGAGTTCAAGATTGAATTTTGAAAACCAAGTATCATATTTTGTGCAAAGCCGAAGGAAGTAAAGCCAGTTAAACTCATTTTTCTCAGCCAAATGAGTTTTTCGGTAGCACTCAGATATGTACATTTGTAATTTGAAATGGCATATTAAAATACATTTGGCGAGGCCATCGATCGTTGAGATACTTATTCTTTATTGAAAATAGCTTCTCTCGCTCATAGCCTTTTATTGGCCCAGTGATAAAAATTTGCCTGCTTTTTCGTTCCAAACCAATTCGTTCAATGGCTTGTTCGTCCTATGATTGCCCGTTTCTCCATGTGATTCCTCATGAGTATTTATAGATCGAAGTAATTGATTGTAATGTTAAAAATTAAATGTAAAAGGCTAAAGATATTTCAAAATTATAGATTTAAGGTACATGAGCACTCTCCCTTCAACCGAAAAGATAGTCATTTGCTTATTGGGTTGATTTTTAAGCCAACATTTGAACAATATGTCTCTTTTTTTTTTCAAACTATTAATTTCACACAATGGGTTTCCTTGACAAATACCACTTCAGCGTTCTCAACGCTTTGATTTTTCGTAACAACAACCTTTACGTTGAATTTCAAAATGAACTAAAGGTTTACTCAATAAAAAGCTACTTGACGCAATTCATTCAGCTATGATCGGCCAGCATGTAACCTATGCATCGGCCATTTATTAAAACAGCCCCTACATGCTTGGGTAATAGGCTAAAAGCTTCGTTGTAAGCCCTACTTTTCCCTGGTATAAGCAGACAGATCGAATTTTCGAGGAATATGACAAGCGCAGACAGTGTCATGAACGTAAAATCTAGGCATGGAAATACTTGTTTTAGTTGAAAACTCCTCGACAAGGAGTCTTTCTGTGATGACTACATGGGGTTTTTGATACTAAGTTTAGGCATTCTTGTTAATGGATTTTTTACGAGTGATTTTAAACAAATCGATTTTTGATAAAAGTTTCTACAAAATGCCATCATGCTTTATAATAATGCATTTGTTAAAATGCATTTAGATTTAAATAAAACCTTTGAATTTTTTTTTCTGAAGATGACAATCTGCACAGTCGGTCCAAATTTAACCGCTGGCTGAAGAATGAATTTTAAACGCAGGTAAAAAGTAACCTGGGCCCGTATTCACCAACCATTCTTAAGAACGTTCTTTGTCTTATTCTCCAGAATTTTCTGCATTTGTAAGTAACACGACTTCTGATTGGCTAAACCATTCGGTTTAGCCAATCAGAAGTTGTGTTACTTACAAATGTAGAATTCTTTGGAGAATAAGACTAAGAATATTCTCAAGAACGGTTGGTGAATACGGGCCCAGGTCACTTTATCTTTTGTTTACTTTTATAGGTTTTAAAATTCAATTTTCTTGGTTTAGTTTGGGAGGATATTGCGGCTTTGAGCTTCCTTCGGTATACAGATGAAGTGTTACGTAACTTAAAGTTTTTTTTAAATGGTGTCGCGCCACTGCGAGACTGCTTCCAGGTCGTAGAGGTCAAAAGTAGTCCCATGTTAAATTTTTCAGCAGTATTTTTGATGTACTGTTTCATGGAGGCTGAAAGGGCTTGGTGGTATATAATTTTAGGTTTGCGTCAAATTCAGTTAGTGGGGGACCATTCGGATTTTTTTTCGTATATTTACTGGACTATTTTCTGTCACCGGAGGAGCAGAATAAAATTGTGGTCATGACCTTGAACAGGTGTTTTTAAGAGGACTAATTCAAGGGTGCCTGTCTTGGTTGGGATTTAGTGAAAAACACGCTCAGTTGACATACTGTTTTTCATGTATTTTCTTGAAGGACTATTGGCCTTATTCTTGAGAGCAAGAGACGGAAAAGCCAAATGTTTGCAAATAAGCGATCTGTGAAGCTTCAATGATGAAAAACCGGTGAGGGAACACTTATGGTCATCCACAATGTGCTCAGACAAGGAGCGTGGTGTTAATACTTAAGGGAGATAACCGTATCATACTTTGGCTAGGAATTCATATACTGGACTTCTTTCCCTTCATTGAGTTAAACAACCTAGTTAACTTAACCAAACGACAAAATTTTAGATTGATCCGAATTGAAAACACTTGCAGACTAAAAAATAAACATAAGTGAAAAGTTAAAATTTGTTTCCAGCAGGGCAGAAAACATTGCGAGAAAAGGAGATAAAGCGAGAAAAGGAGATAAAGCTGGTTACCAGCATTTTCTCTTTTTCCCACAATGTTTTCGAAAGGTTTTTATCTTAGGGATTGTTTGGTAAAGGGTTAAGCCTTAACTCTCCTTCTGTAGATAAATAGAGGGAATGAAACGATCACGCTAAAAATAAATACCAAGCATTTGCTACTTGAAAGGTAATTTCTGGGGAAAGATATCTCTTTATCGAACAGTGTTGATCCCAGATCAGACTGCACGTTCTGTTTACTTTGATCAAGATCTACGCTATCCGCAAAAGGTCCTTAAGTTGCTGTTGGCAGCCTGAGGTTCTAGCTGCTAATTAACCCTTTTCCAAACGACACATTTTTGGACTAGACTAAATTGAAAGCATTTACAGACGACAATTCAGCTCTTGCTGAAAAGACGATCTCTGTCTATGATTGGGTAGAAAAGAGAAAATGCTGGTTACCAGCATTTTCTCATTTTCCCGCAATGTTTTCAAAAGGATACTATTCCAGACCCGTAAAAACCTGGGATTATTTAGGAAAGGGTTAAAAGAAACAAAAATCTTCACACAATAGCTAAGGCCCAAATTCTGCGATTTCAGACTTGATTTCACCAGAGAAAATGCCATATCATACAGAGTAATTCCAAAATCAGATTGCACGTTTTGTACAGTCTGATCTTGATCTATACTGTCTGCCAAACCGCTCCGAGTCGGGCTAAGCAAACCTAACTCATTAACAAACAACAGTATTTTAGGCTTGTCCAAATCGGAAGCATTTGCAGACGACAAACTAAAAGTGACTGAAAATTTGAAATTTATTTTGTGAAGGGTAGAAAACATTCTGTGAAAAGGAGAAAATGCTGGTTACTAGCATTTTCTCCTTTTCCCATTATGTTTTCAAAAGGCTTCTTTTTCCAGAAGCGTCAAAAGTCGGCATTGTGTGGTAATGGGTTAAATAAGTATTTGTCACTGGATTAAAAATGAGTAAATTGGTATTTTTTTTTAGGCAACGGTCCATTATCTTGGAACAATTGTATCTTAAATTCTTTATATGAGGAACCTGTAAGCACTGGTTCTTGCACGGATATAAAGGGTTTTTTTTTTTTAAGGATGGGGCCAAATATCTACTTTTCTTTCTCTGCAAATCATATCTTAGACGCTTAACATGAGTTATAAAATTATTTTCCCTTATTCATATTACAGTTAAATCTGTGTTAGAGACCACCTGTATTATAAAACCACCTGCTTTAAGAGACCAATGTTCTGATACAACAAGCCTTCTTACATTAACCTAATATAACCTTTACTTAAGGACCACCTGTTGTAAGAGACCAATTTCAGTACCTCCCTTGAGTGGTCTCGGAATGCAGGTTGTACTGTATTTGTAGAATTGGATACTAAAGCAAAAGGAATGAATAAAAAGTTGAAAAAAAAAAAGTACTCATTTTACATTCCAAATCTAGGCTTATTTCATAGTTTTCCTTTCCTGTATATAGACTTTTTTGACAAGCGATGTACTAGATTCATTTTACAACATGACATATAGAAATGCACAGGAGTGAAGTTTATTCTAAAGCATTCCGGTGTAATGCAGAGAAATGACCATATCCTACAAAATGACCCGGTTCATTATTCTATGTAGAGAAATGACCCCAGAAGGCATTTCTCTGCGTAGAGAAATGACCTGGGTCATTATTCTAGGTAGAGAAATGACCCTCTTGGGTCATTTCTCTACATAGAAAAATGACCCGGGTCATTTCTCTACGTAGAGAAATGACCCATGGGTCATTTTGTAGGGGAGCGTCATTTCTCTGCATAACACCGCCATGTATGGAATTCGTTGATGGTCGAAAGGGAAAATTGTGGGTACGCAAAATTGTACAAAGGTTCGTTTGATCTTGCTCATACAGACCTCTTCTGGTCTACGCACTGCTCTACTTTATAAATATCTATAGACAGATCGATTCCTTTATTGGAAGACTTTAAGAAGTATATTGATAATTTCAAAACTTGAAGATGAATCGATAGGCGAACTGTGAAATATATGATATGCACAAAGAGTCCATTTTACCGACATGGCCAAAGATTTCGATTCTTGGAAATGTTAAATACCATTTGAATTACTGCTTTAGAAGGATAGAGTAGGACAAGCTCTTTGCATTCTATGAAAGCCGCGCTGAACTTGTAGCCTTTTTTGTGTAAAGCATGCGATGCCTTTTGAAGACAGTGCAAAGTTAGCTTTTGTGGACATGCAGAATATGTCTAGCTTTTGCAGACTTTGTACGACAAGGCTTTGCAGAATATGTCTAGCTTTTGCAGACTATGTACGGCAAGGATTTGCAGAACATGTCTAGCTTTTGCAGACTATGTACGGTAAGGATTTGCAGAACATGTCTAGCTTTTGCAGACTTTGTACGACAAGGCTTTGCAGAATATGTCTAGCTTTTGAAAAATATATAAGGCAAGGCTTTGCAGAATGGTACGTCTAGCTTTTGCAGACTTTGTACGGCAAGGCTTTGCAGAATGGTAGGTGTAGCTTTTGCAGACTATGTACGGCAAGGATTTTAAGAATGATATGTCTAGCTTTTGCAGACTATGTACGGCAAGGCTTTGCAGAATATGTACGGCCAAGATTTGCAGAATGGTATGTCTAGCTTTTGTAGATTATGTACGGCCAGGATTTGCAGAATGGTATGTCTAGCTTTTGCAGACTATGTACGGCTAGTCTTTGTAGAATGGTATGTCTAGCTTTTGTAGATTATGTACGGCCAGGATTTGCAGAATGGTACGAGTAGCTTTTGCAGAATATGTACGGCCAGGATTTGCAGAATGGTACGTCTAGCTTTTGCAGAATGTACTGCAAGGCTTTGCAGAATGGTATATTTAGCTTTTACAGACTATGTAGGGCAAGGCTTTGCAGAATGGTATATTTAGCTTTTGCAGACTATGTAGGGCAAGGATTTGCAGAATGGTACGTCTAG
Source organism: Tridacna crocea (assembly GCA_943736015.1). Taxonomy (NCBI): domain Eukaryota; kingdom Metazoa; phylum Mollusca; class Bivalvia; order Cardiida; family Cardiidae; genus Tridacna; species Tridacna crocea. The sequence goes on along the minus strand of OX031064.1, from coordinate 33,400,513 downwards.
CTTTTGCAGACTATGTAGGGCAAGGATTTGCAGAATGGTACGTCTAGCTTTTGCAGACTATGTACGGCTAGTCTTTGCAGAATGGTATGTCTAGCTTTTGCAGACTATGTAGGGCAAGGATTTGCAGAACGGTACGTCTAGCTTTTGCAGACTATGTACGGCAAGGATTTGCAGAATGGTACGTCTAGCCTTTGCAGACTATGTACGGCAAGGATTTGCAGAATGGTACGTCTAGCTTTAGCAGACTATGTACGGCAAGGATTGGCAGAATGGTACGTCTAGCTTTTGCAGACTATATACGGCAAGGCTTTGCAGAATGTTATATCTAGCTTTTGCAGACTATGTACGACAAGGATTGGCAGAATGGTATGTCTAGCTTTTGCAGAATATGTACGGATAGTCTTTGCAGAATGGTATGTCTAGCTTATGTGGCGGTTTAAGGCTAGTTTTTGCAGTAGTGTAAGGCTACGGAGCGAATGTAGTGTAATAATTGAACACATTTGCTGACAATTATTTAAATGCTGATTAAATAGTGTAATTGTTCTTGGGTAAGGTAGAAAACATTGTGGGATAAGGAGAAAATGCTGGTGACCAGCATTTTCTCCTTTTCCTACATTGGTTTCAAAAGGCTTCTTTCTCAGGATAAGGATAAGATAACGATGTATTGATTAAAAAATTTCCGTTAACCCTTGCACCATTATCAGCTAAAAAGATAGATTTGCAAAAATGAAAGGATAGAAAAATGACATATTAAATTTTGCCTCATACTAATGAAGGTCCTGAGTTCGATACCCGAGAGCGGGTGTCAACTTTAGGATTTTTCATTGGCCCACACATTCATTGCGAGTACTGGTCTATAGTTGCCAGGAAGCAGAAACGAGAGAGATTAGTATAAGCCGTAAGAACTCTATGTATAAAATACTGTAAATGTTTGAACTAACTAGAATGATAAAATTGTTTTTTGAAGGAAGGGTGGAAACATTGTGCGAAAAGGGTAAATGTTTGTTACCAGCATTTTCTCCTTTTTATATGCCCGAAGGGTGGTATCATGGTATGACCCTAGTCGTCCGTCTGTCCGTCCGTCCGTCCGTTAGCAATTTCCTTGTGTGCGCAACTCCCCCTACAGCTTTTATTGGAATAAGTTCAAACTTACCACAATGGATCTCTATGATGTGTACTTATGCATGTGACTCTTAAAACTTGGATTTCTTTAAGCGTTCTAGATTTTAGCCCATTTCACTGACAAGCCCCCTTTGGGCGTATATGAGTCGCTCTGCAAAGCTCTTCTTCCACAATGTTTCAAAAGTTGTCTTCCTTGGGGGTTATCAAAACTCGGGAATGTTGGGTTAAACTCTTTACCAAATGACAATATTCTAGGCTCGTCCAAATCGAAAGCATTTAAAGACGACAAGATAAAAGTGACTGAAAACTTGAAATTTGTTTAGTGAAGGGTAGAAAATATTGTGGGAAAAGGAGAAAATGCTGGTTACCAGCATTTTCTTCTTTTCCTACAATATTTTCTGATGGCTTTTTTCTCAGGGTCATCAAAAGTAGGGATTGTGTGGTAATGGTTTAAGGTGATAGCAATGAATTCATTCCACAGAACTTTAAATTATTCTTAGGAAAAATAGCTTAAATATTGTCATTGCTAGTGTTGCTTCCTACAGAATTATTGATTGATTGATTTTATGGTAACGCCGTTTTCAACATTATCTCAGAAATATCACGGCAGCCAGTGCACCTGTCCATGCTCTCCTGGAGTCTCTTTTACCAGTACTCCGTACAATTATCTTTCCAAGTCACTGGCTACTTTCCCACATAACCATAATCGAAACAATAGTCAGCGGTGGGAGAGGAATGAATCCTGTCGCAATTACTATCATCAATCCTCGGAAAGCTTGAAATTGGCCGAGCCGGGGTTCGAACTCACGATGCCCTGTTCTGAAGTCCTGACAGCTACTGACTGAGCTGCCCAGAATAACTATGAAGCCAAGCAAATGGACAGTGTAGATCTAAGATCAGACCGCACGATCTGTGCAGTCTGATCTTAATCTGCACAGTCCGCTATAGCATTATACAGCGGTTCAGGTGATTTAACTCATTTCCAAACAACAATATTTTAGACCGGTCCAAATTGAAAGCATTTGCGGACGACAAAATAAAAGTTACTGAAAATTTGAAATTTGTTTTGTGAAGGGTAGGAAACATTGTGGGAAAAGGAGAAAATGCTGGTTACCAGCATTTTCTCCTTTTCCCACAATGTTTTCTAAAGGCTTCTTTCTCAAGGGCGTCAAAAGTAGGGATTGTGTGGTAATGGGTTAACCCTTATCTGCCACATAACTTAAAGTAAATCCTGAAATCGATATTGATAAACCCAATATTGCTGCTTCAAAGTTTTGTTTCGGGGAATAATATCTCCTTATCGGACAGTGTAGATCAAAGATCAGACTGCACGTTCTGTGCAGTCTGATCTTGATCTACACTGTCCGCAGAAGGTCAGCAAGTCGCGCTTAGCAGCCAAAGGTTTGAGAGTTCAAGAAAAACGGTGTGAAGTCATATTTACATAACGCTTACTTTGCTGTAAATAACAATGTAACTTACAAGCCTATAGTAAAAGCCTAATGCAATTTTGAATTTTATTCTTTTTGGAAAAAAAAAAATCCTTATATCGGACAGTGTGGATCCAAGATCAGACTGCACGTTCTGTGCAGTCTGATATTGATCTATACTCCTCGCAAAAGGTCAGCGAATCGCACATAGAAGCCTAAAGGATCAAGAGAATTTAACGGGTTCCGGTAACATAATTTGAACACTGTCATACAATATAAATTGATCTCATTGTGCTTAAGTACTTACAAGGAAATAATCATAATAGAACAACAAATAAACGGTCTTCTATAAAGGGGATTTACTGTATTTGTATGCAAAATATACTACTCAAGATTTGCTAGGGATCACCCAAAAAGATTCGCTCTAAATATATCGTCGGTTTTCTTCAAAAACCTCGTAACTACAGCTTGTTTCAAGCTGTAGTTACGAGGTTTGTGAAGAAAACCGACGATATATATGTGGCATGTATGATTTTACAATAAGTTACATTGCCACACTGAGAAATAAAATGACTGGTGGAAATGGATCTTTAAGCCTTTACCTCACAATGCTGACTGTTAAAGACACTGAGAAGTCTGGAAAAGATTGTTGGAAAAGGATAACATGCTGGGTACCAGCATTTTCTCCTTTTTCAACAATGTTTTCTACTCTATTACAGACAGCATAGTGCACGTTGCATTTAGTTTTTGGTCAGCAAATGCTTTCAACTTGGACAAATCTAGAGTTTTACAGTATGGTAAAGAGTTTATGCAAAACTGTTGTAACTTATAAACCCATACAGAAATATGTAAGTGATCCCTATCAAAGTGTGAGTAGTATATTATAGAACCTGATCATTCTCAGCAGTCTGGGCAGGCTAATATGGGTCAAAACTTCCTTTTTTTGTAACTTTTCTGCGTTTTCAGGCTCCATTCTACCCATTATCTCCCGCCAGATAGCATTCCACAAATACTCATATAGATCTGGCTAATTCGGGCATTCTGGGTACAGAAGCGGAGTAATTTTTCAAAACAACAACCGTTACTTTGAATTTAACGAAAATGAAATGAAATAAACCTTTACTCAATAAAACGCAACCTGCTGCAATTCATTCAGATATGATCAGCTAGCATGTAACCTATGCACCGAACAGAACAGAACAGAACAGAACAAATTTTATTTTACGACAAGTACACAGTTGTACATAGTCCATGAAAATACATAAATAAAAATGAAAAATCACCAGATACAAGGCGAGCATGACGTAAAATATACACTATTGGCTAGAAAAAAGCCAACAGAAAAGTGCCGAACATTCAGACAATATGTAAAGTGCCGGACAAATAAGCTGGACTCCCTCAATCAAGCAAACAGCCATGACTGAAAGACCTCACCCCATCCATCCAGTGCTCAAAATAACGGAATGGAGAGAAAACATTTAATGGAAAATACCAAGAAAATTACATACAAGCATTTGGGAAAATACAAATAAAAATATGTACAAGTTTTTGGAAAAATATCAAGGAAATTATATACAAGCATTTTGGAAAATACAAAGGAAAATATATACAAGTTTTTGGAAAAATATCAAGGAAATTATACGTATACAAGCTTTTAGCAGGAGTGTAAGCCTTTGAAGCGCCAAATCTATTAAAAGCTGTCCCGGCCATTTATTAAAACAGTCCCAACAGGCTTGGATAATGCACATGTACCCGGTGTACCGTGTTGATCTATGTTTAGATACTGTATACAAAGAGTTGCAGTAATCGATCGTATTTTTTTTTTTCAAATAATTTTTGCCATTAAAAATTATTGTAGTTTAGAGAGATCTGGAGCTAAAACAGGTCTAGTTTCTCCTCAAGCGTGTTGATGAAAACTGTTTTCTCCATTGCTACTTTATAGCGCTTATTGCAAAAATACCCCCCCCCCCCGCCAAAAAAAATAAAAAAAACCTGGGGGGAGTGATGCGTCATAGCAGACAGGCCGAACCTTCGAAGAATATGACATGCGTAGACATCGCCATTCTACCTCATAATATGAGTTGGTTGTTGACCACCCTGGACTTTTATGGACACATGCCGATAATTCACTTTTTTTGTAACTTTTTGCATGTTTAAGGACCAATATACGTAACAAATGAGTCAGTTGTTGAACACACTGGACTTTTATACACTCCTACCGGTAATGTACTTGTCACAACTCGGCCAATTCCGCATCTACATCTAACCTCGTCTGTATAACGGTCGTTTCCATTTTGGACTGTCAATCACGTGATCTTATACATGGCAGCGCCACTGAAAGTCGTTTAGCAACGACATAACCTCGATGAAGTTATTCATATCTATCTCAGTATCTGTTCGTAAAAACATCAATCGGAATTGATAAACCACGTTCAAAAATGAATGTGCGAAATATTTGTTATCTGAATTATTCATGTAGTTAGAAACTTTCAATAGAAAATAAAAACGGAGCATTACAATTTTCAGAGTGCCGGTGTAATGCAGAGAAATAACCCTCCTCTACAAAATGACACATGGGTCATTTCACTACGTATAGAGGAATGACCCGGGTCATTATACTACGTTGGGAAATGACCCCAGACACCAGTAATGCCATACTCACGCACCGGTTATCAATGGTGATATACGGAGCAGTACCCTCATCTTAAATGCTTTATGGTCCTTCGGTTAACCGGTTAACCGATCGAAAGGTTGAACAGTTAACCAGTTAGCAAATCTACTAACCGTTGCCATCCTTAGTTTTATTGCATGCTGCACCAAATGAGACGCAGACTGTTTAATCAGCTGGAAAGTTTATTACCTCTTAGATGACCTCTTAGATGCTTATGATATTCAGATGGAAGATTATCTTGGAAAAGGACTAACAGTGAGCGGCACATATATTATAAAGGATATCTGTTTTTGTTTTCGGTGAAAAATCAAAATATTTTTCATTGTCTATTTTTAGAAATTTAAGCTGAGGTAACTATTTACCCGTCACAGTGAATATTTTACCCCTGCCGAAAATGTGGAACTATTTTTTCGTGCTACTTGAGATCACTAGTTTTAAAAGTGGCATTCGTTTACAAAATAATCAGAGAAAATAAAATATATAATTCATTTCATCAGCTTGGGGTTAATATGGGGAAATATTTGCCTCAAAAGGGAAAGGTCCGCGAAAATAACTCATACCTTACGGCACTTGTTATTTTCGCATACCTTTCCCTTTTTTCAGCAAACATTTACCACATTCTGGGAGAAGCTTTATCAAAATCAAGTACAGTTCTTTTCCGTTATTCCCCGTGGCGTACCCCTCCCGCATAGCAAAGCATTACAATATTACGTCAAGCACGAGAAACGTAGGGTAAATGACGTCATATTTCCCATCTGGTTGTGAGGCACGCGCAATTTACCTAGGCAACAAGAACATTAAAATCGGTATTTTCACTGGTCGTACCCGTGTAATATCGAAAACTATTTTCACTACTATTTCTCGATATCCAACCGGAAAGCATGAATTATCATCCATCATTTCTGAGGCAGTTCAGAGAAGAAGAATTAACTCCAGCGCCACGGAAAACTCGGCACACCAGGACTATGGGCATGTCATATTCTTCGAAGATTCGACCTGTCTTGTACGACGCATCACTATCCCCGATATCGAGCAGACTGTAGTAATACTCGCTATAAAGTAGCAATGGAAAAAATGGTTTTTATCAATACGTTTGAGGAAAAAATCAGGCCTCTAAACTGCTGATCATATCTGAGTGAATCAAACAAAGTAGCGTTTTTTTGAGTAAACGTTTATTTCAGTTTGAAATTCAAAGTAACGGTTGTCGCGTAGGCAAGTGGTTTGGTTCTGTACCCAGGATGCCCAAATTAGATAGATGAGTATTTATAGAATGCCATCTAGCGGGAGATAATGGGACTATGCCCCGGTTTACAAATCTGCAGTAGCCATGCCTGCCATTTTGGGTTTGAATTGATTAACTCATTACTAAACGACAATATTTTAGGCTTGTCCAAACCGAAAGCGTTTGCAGACGACAAAATAAAAGTGACTGAAAATTTGTAATTTGTTTTGTAAAGAGTAGAAAACCATGTGAGAAAAGGAGAAAATGCTGGTTAACAGCATTTTCTCCTTTTTCCACAATGTTTTCTAAGGCTTCTTTCTCATGGTCGTCAAAAGTAGGCAGTGTGTGGTAATGGGTTAAGCATCCACCTCATCTCGAACCATCAGACTTTCACTTTTCCAAACTTAGAAAAAAAAAACTTCCGGTTTCTACTTCCGGTCTGACGATAACGTCATACATGCAATGGAGGACTTTCGGTACGGTCAGGAAAAGGACTTTCTTAAAAGTGGCATTTAGGCCCATGGGCCTCAATATCGCTGGCAAAATGTTTAAACCATAAAGGGAATTTTGATGGAAAAACAATGCATTGAGAACGCCAAAATTCAAACCCGTGCATATGAGCGGCTTTCAACTTATCAGTCAGCCCACACATACTTCAAAGTTTGGCCATCATTTAATAAAAACACTCGGCCAATATGACTAGTATTTGACCCATGAATGTAAACAATTCTATTGAATGGATATTAAAGTGGCTTTTTCCGTTGGTAAATCTTTTGATGACGGCTGATCCCTCTTGACGAAGACCTGTTTCAAAATACGTCAGTTATATTTCATTGTCTGAAAGACAAACTTTGCTATGTTTGTTATTCTGTCCCTGGGTAGAATCTACTTGCTTGTAAACTCTTTTACCAAGGAATATCGAGTTAACCATCTTGAGAAATATATTGTGGGAAACGGAGAAAATGCTGGAACCACCATTTTCTCATTTTTCTCACTATATTGTCGTGGTTAGAAAATAACTTTTAGAAAAATCAAATGGCTTTTAATTTAACCATGATCTAGATCTATTTGCCAAAATCACCAGCAGTTACATCTTCATATAACGAGCGTAACATTGTTAAAAATGCGACGATTGGCAGTGTGGGAGTGCTGTTCTTCCTTAGTACAACTGCGTCTGTATTCACAAACCATCTTAAGAACGTTAACTGTCCAATTCTTCAAGATTCTCAGACTGTGAAAGTAACAGAACTTCTAATTCGCTAAACCAAATGGTTTAGCCTATCAGAAGTTCTTTTACTTTCACCAAATGGTTTAGCCAGTCAGACGGTATGTAACTTTCCCATTGACAAAGTTCTGAAGAATAAGACTAAGTATGTATCTAAGGATGGTAACTAAATACGGAATCTGGTTGTCCAACCCTTACTTCATTTCTTAACCCTTTACCACACCATTCCAACTTTTAAAGAACTTGAGAAAGAAGACTTTAAAAACGTTGTTTGGAAAAGAGAAAAAGCTGATAACCAGCATTTTCTCAATTTCCCAAAGGTGTTTTCGACTCTATCAAAGACAGCTGTCACAACTTAAGTAATGTTTAATTTCTCGTCCGTGATTGGCTTGATATTGAGCCAGCCTAAAATTATGTTGTGTGGTAAAGGGTTAGGGCTTTGTGTGGTAAAGGGCTAGAATATGATAAAAAGTGAAAAAAAAAAGAGAAATAAACAGAGAGAGAGAGAGAGAGAGAGAGAGAGAGACAGACAGACAGACAGACAGACAGACAGACAGAGAGATGTACGTTTATAACAGGATGGAAACCATCTGTCCTTCAGGAAAGATCCTCTTAGTGGCCTGGTGGTTATCTCTATGACTCGTGACAAAATTTTAGACTTGCCCAACCTGTGAAACAGTCTTCAAACGATGAACGAAATGTGTCATTAATTTAAGGATGAAATTTGTCTTAGAAAGAAGAAGTTGAAAACGTTGTTTGAAAAGGAGAAAATACTGATAACCGGCATTTTCTCAATTTCCCAACGGTGTTTTCGACTCTATCAAAGACAACTGTCACAACTTAACTAATGTTAATTTTTCGTCTGTGATTGGCTTGATATTGAACCAGCCTAAAATTATGCTGTGTGATAAAAGGTCATACCAAATTAACTCAATGAACCGAGCAGAAAATGTCATTTTTTTGTTCTGCTCTGTTCTGTTATTTCTGTTCTGCTCTGTTCTGTTTAATTTCTAGAATATAATAAAAAGTGAAAAAAGAGAGACTTAAACAGAGAGAAAGAGAGGGAGAGAGAGAGAGAGAGAGAGAGAGAGACAGACAGACAGACAGACAGACAGACAGACAGAGATGTACGTTCATAACCGGATGGAAACCATCTGTCCTTTAGGAAAGATCCTCTTAGTGGCCTGGTGGTTATCACTATAATTCATGACAAAATTTTAGACTTGCCCAACCTGTGAAGCAGTTTTCAAACGACGAACGAAATGTGTGAATTAATTTAAGGATGAAATTTGTATTAAAAAGAGTAGAAAACACTGCGAGAAAAGGAAAAAAATGCTTCTTTCATTTTTCTACTTCCCCAGAGTGTTTCCAAAAGCCTTTTATCTGATGGTCTTTGAAACGCAGGATTGTTTGGTAAAGGTTTAACCCATTTCAATACAATCACGAGCAGGAAGGCTTTAGAAAACATTGTGGGAAATGGAGAAAATGCTGGTTACCAGCATTTTCTCCATTTCCCACAATTTTTTCTATCCTGTAACAGATAAAAATCTTCAGTTGAGCTACATTTGAATTGTCGTCTGCGGATGCTTTCAATTTGGTCTGGTACAGACTTTTGTCGTCTGGTAAAGAGTTAGCCCTTATCCTCCTGAATAACTGAAATAAAATTTTCAATTCGTTAGAAAAAAAAATCCAAATATAGCTATTTCAAAGATATCCGTTTGCTAACAATATCTCCTTATCGGACTGTGTAGATCCAAGATCGGACTACACGTTTTGTACAGTCTGATCTTGAACTGCACTGTCTTCATAAGGTTAGTGAGTGGCGGTTGGCAGCCGAAGGGTTAACTCTTTACAAAACGATAAAATTCTAGACTATTCTGAATTGAAAGCATTTGGAGACGTCAAAATAAAAGTGACTGAAAATTTGAAATTTGCATCGAGAAGAGTAGAAAACATTGTGGGAAAATGAGAAATGCTGGTTACCAGCATTTTCTCCTGTTCCCACAATGTTTTCAAAAGGCTTCTTTCTCAGGGTCGCCAAAAGTCGGCATTGCATGGTAAAGGAGTAAAGTGTTAAACTTTGGGTCAGAAGGAAATTCTGAGTCGATCCCCTTTAAAAGGGTTAGTCATCTGAATGCACGTGGGAAGGTCACTGCAGCGTACTACGTACTTTGTAATGAAACTGCGTTGTCTGCACTATCTCCCGCTAGATGGCATTCTATAAATACACATCTATCTAATCTGGGCATCCTGGGTACAGAGCCGAACCACTTTCCTACGCGACAACCGTTACTTTGAATTTCAAACTAAAATAAACGTTTACTCAATAAAACCTACCTCGTGCAATTCATTCAGCCATGATCAGCAGTTTAGAGAAATCTGGAGCTAAAGCAGGTCTCATTTCTCCTCAAATGTATTGATAAAAGCTATTTTCTACATTGCTACTTTTTAGAGCGTAATATTACAGTTAGCCCGCTTTAGGGGCTAGTGATGCGTCATATAAGACAGTCGAATCTTCGAAGAATATGGCATGCGCAGACAACGGCGTTGTCTGAGCATGCCGTATTCTTCGAAGATTTGACCTGTCTTAAATGACGCATCACTCTCCCCGATATCGTGGAGATTGTAGTAATACGCGCTACAAAGTAGCAATGGAGAAAATGGCTTTTATCAATAAGTTTTGGGGAAAATCAGGTCTGTTTTCGCTCCAGATTTCTCTAAACTGCTGATCATAACTGATTGAATCGTACCAGGTATAGAGTTTTATTGAGTAAACATTTATTTTAGTTTGAAATTCAAAGTAACGGTTGTCGCATAGAAAAGTGGTTCGGTTCTGTACCAAGAATGTCCAAATTAGATAAATGTGTATTTGTAGAATGCCATCTAGCGGAAGATAATGAATGAAACTGAGGAAAATATTTAAAATACGTGAACTATCGATAAATGAATGAATGGTGTTTTATGGCGCCTCGACATCTAAGGTCATTTAGCGCGTAATAAAGAAGCAATGAAAGGAAAGAACAGAATGTAAGAATGTGAGTCATGGGTAAAATTATGATAAGAGATAGGAAATGAAATTATACAATGATGGAAATTAAACAGAATAGATATATAGTGAAAAAATGAAATGGTCAAAATATGACAAAAAAGTTTAAAATAGAATAAATAAATCATAATTTTGTGTAAGGTCCAATTTCCTTGAGAAAAGCAATGTTCCTGAATAGATCTACAACTTTCCTTTTGCTTTGATGCGTCATTGGCGACAGTTTTGCTGAAATTTAGATGTATTTCATAAAACTGATCTATTTGAATGTTTGATTTGTCCCTGAATAGATTAGCAATCTGTCAGTTTTGCTAGAATCTATGAGTATTTCATAAAACTGATCTATTTGAATCTTCGATATGTCCCTGCATAGATTAACAACCTTTCTGGTATGCCTTGATCCGTCATTGGCCGCGGATAGTTTTGCTGAAATTTATAAGTATTTCATTAAAACCGATCTATTTGAATGTTTGATACTTTAAACAGCAATGTCCCTGAATAGATCGACAACCTTTCTGTTATGCCTTGATCCGTCATTGGCGACAGTTTTGCTGAAATTTATAATTATTTCATAAAGACAGATCTATTAAATGTTTGATAACGTATACAGTATCCAGATGAATTTTTCAAACAAACGGATCTTGTATTCTCGAAAACCAGCGACTAAACTACAGTGACCTTTTGTAGAATTATTAATTTCTTTACATCAAAGATCATTATATCATTCAAGATAAAATATACAGTTGAAAAATGATATAAATCGAAAGTAAAAATATGAGAAATGGATAAATAGAGCTATCACCGTGATATTAAAAAAGACAAGTTGGCTTCTTTATAAAAGAAGCCTGGAGAGGTCAGCATCAATGTTTTCAAATAGTATACGGGCTTTTAATTTCAATATATTTTGGTACATGTAAACAAACAAGTAAAAATGCCGCCGCGTAGAAACCTCATAATTATGCTTTACATGACGGTCATTTGGCCCTCTTGTCGCTTTTTCAAGTCGCATGATCTTATCCAGCAGTCTTCTATCTCTTTTTTAACGAAATTCTTCTTTTTTCTGCTGCTTAGATTTACATGTATTTGCTTAATGAAAAATTACAATTATTTGAGGGGTCATTTGCAGACATGGCAAATTGTTTTAACAAATATTTTTCTGATATTCGTCATAATATAAATAAACCCTGCTTATTTCCTGTTTCGTTTTTTTTTTTTGATTTCGCTTTATTTACAAAACCATGACGAAACAGACTGTGTATCAGTACAATTTCGCTAGAAAAATGGATTTAGACAGCAAATTTTGTGGCAGTCTGCCTTCTAAAGTCTGATGACCTCTCCATCAAAATTGGCGCAAACTCAACTTTTATTTTTCTTCAATGAAATCCTTTGTCAAAGTAATAAGTGTACTACGAACCCACAGAACACAATGGGTTTTTTCAAAGAAATTATGATCCCACACAACACAATGAGAAAGAAAAGAAGGCATATCAACTGAACTTTCTTTTTCATTGTTTGACTCTTTACCAAACGACAGAATTTTAGACTGGTCCAAATTGAAAGCATTTGCAGACGACAAAATAAAAATGGTTGAAAATTTGAAATTTGTTATTTGATGGGTAGATATCACTGTGGAAAAAGGAGAAAATGCTGGTAAACAGCATTTTCTCCATTTTTTTCAACAATGTTTTCTAAAGGCTTCTTTCTCTGGGTCGTCAAAAGTAGGGATTGTGTGGTAATGGGTTAACTCTTTACCAAACGACAGAATTTAAGATTGGTCCAAATTGAAAGCATTTGCAGACGACAAAGTAAACCTAACTCAAAAATTGAAATGTGTTTCATGTAAACATTGTTGGAAAAGGAGAAAATGCTGGTTATCAGCATTTTCTCCTTTTCCTTCAATGAATTTAAAAGGCTTCTATCTCAGGGTCGTAAAAAAACCAGGGATTGTTTCGTAAAGTGCTAAGAAAGCCATAAAGAGAGAGAGAGAGAGAGAGAGAGAGAGAGAGAGAGAGAGAGAGAGAGAGGGGGAGAGAGAGAGAGAGAGAGAGAGAGAGAGAGAGACGGATGGATGGACGGACGGACGGACGGACAGACAGACAGACAGACCATGAGACAGATAGATAGACAGACCGTGAGACAGACAGATAGATAGATAGATAGATAGATAGATAGATAGACAGACAGACAGATAGATAGACAGACAGATAGATAGATAGATAGATAGATAGATAGATAGATAGACAGATAGACAGATAGATAGATAGATAGATAGATACAAATGCAAATGCAAAACAAAACAAAGAATATTTCTTATAAAACTTTTAAAAAATAAGGGTTTTACCTTCAATTAAGGCCATGCATATGTAAATGTACATTAAACGTCCCATCACTGTCTCGTAATTCTAAACTATCATTAAAAAAAACTGCACTATTCTTCGACAGACAACTTTTCTTCTTACAATCTTATAATATCTTAAACTTCAAAGAAAGTATCCACCTTATAGAATTTCATTGTCTACATTTTTCTTCATGCGCACGATTATAACTCAGTACGTCTCGTTGCAGATCATTTCTAAAACCATCGTAGCAAAAGGAAGAAATTGCTCGTAACGAGCAATTTCTCCCTTTTGCCACGATGTGAGCATGTTACCGTATCAAAGGTTTACCTTTTTAAATGTTGCAGCTTTTACAGAGAAGATTTTTAAAAATGTTCTTAACAAAAAGAAGTGGAGGAAAATAGTTTGATAGATTTTTTTTCCTCTTTTGTTGGAGTTTTTAATTAGCTGGTATGGAGAAAAATCAATAGAAAAGCGGACCAAGTGTACAGGACGCTAGTAAAAGTACCTTTATTTCAAATTTTAGTCATATATCAAAATATTGAAATTCAATATGGCTCGTACCACGCGAAAAGTGGCATTTGGACATTTGCGTAAAGTGGCGTGTCGGATCAGCCTGCACAGTCCGCGCTGGCTAATCCGTGACGGCACTTTACGACTATATTAGATTTTGTGCTACAGTACACTTGCGCGAGACAAAAAATTACATAAAAAACGGGAAGTGTCGTCTCGGATTAGCCTGCGAGGACTACGCAGGCTGATCCGAGACGACACTTTACGCAAATGTCCGAATGCCCTTTTTTGAATGTTTCAAGCCATATGATAAATGTGTTGCTACATTCAAATTTTTTTTTCTGAAGTAGACTACTTTTCAAATCACTGTGGCAAAAGTACGATCATTTTTTTTTTCTTGCCTGATTATATTTTCACCTGAACTTTGTATTTATACTATTTATACTCTTATGAAACTAAAACAGGAATTAACTGTCATAACGCTAAAAGTGATTCAACCAGCCTTTGTGAACAATAGGTACAGAGATAAGACCAGAGCTACAGAGATGGGGAGTATTTCTGACTGTGAAATTAAAAATATTAATATTTTTTCCACTAAACCCTATGTTGTGGGTACTCATTAGATTTGTCTCATCGAGACATCAATGGACTCAGAATACCATCACTTCTCTTATCTGGAGCTTTGCCTTATAAAATCAAAGCGCTAACGTACTGAAGGTAGCAGATCTTTTTTTCTGGCTCCGAATACAAGCTACTAATTGGTGTGTTTTATGATTGTTTTTCTCATACTCTAAAATAGATGAAAACGGAAAGTTTTACGGAGAACTCTTTCGTTGAGATTAGGATACGAGTTCACCAGGGTCCGAGTTCTCCAGCAATGCGGTATGTTATTGTATGAATGTGCCAGATGGTGGAGAGTTGTTAAACCTGGTATAGTTTTTCTTTTCTTTAAGCTAGAAAATCTTTTTTACCTTAAATCAAACAAAAAACTGAATAAAAAATGATATTTTTTCTCAGAAAACATACAGTATCAAGCTAAACTGCTTCGTTTGATTATAAGTAGCAGAACTAGTTTGTTAGTGTACGAAACTGGTTTTGTTTCCACGCGTATCCAGGCAGAACCTGCTGGAAGCAAAAGTCCAACCTCAGTAGAGAAAGCAAACTTATTTCTCCTAATAAAAGCTACCGGAACTATGCAAAATATTGGTAGGGAGCCTTTATTTTGTACCCGTTTTGTAAAGTAAAAAGTCTGTCCAGTTTTGTATTTTTTAGCCAGGTACCCTTGACATAAATGTACAGGAGGGCTTGTAGCCCAGGTACCTTGAAAGAAAAATACAAGAGGGCTTGTAGCCCAGGTACAGTTGACATAAATGTACAGGTGGGCTTGTTCATCAGGTACCCTTGACGTAAATGTACAGGAGGGGTTGTAGCCTAGGTACAGTTGACATAAATGTACAGGAGGGCTTCTTGATCAGGCACAGTTGACATAAATGTACAGGAGGGGCTTGTTGATCAGGTACCCTTGACGTAAATGTACAGGAGGGGTTGTAGCTTAGGTACAGTTGACATAAATGTACAGGAGGGCTTGTTGATCAGGTACAGTTGACATAAATGTGACATAAATGTACAGGAGGGGCTTGTTGATCAGGTACCCTTGACGTAAATGTACAGGAGGGGCTTGTTGATCAGGTACTCTTGACGTAAATGTACAGGAGGGGTTGTAGCCTAGGTACAGTTGACATAAATGTACAGGAGGGCTTGTTGCTCAGGTACAGTTGACATAAATGTACAGGAGGGCTTGTAGCCCAGGTACCCTTGATATAAAAGTATAGGTGGGGCTTGTAGCCCAGGTAAAGTTGACATAAATGTACAGGAGGGCTTGTACCCCAGGTACCCTTGACATAAATGAACTGGAGGGCTTCTTGCCCAGGTACAGTTGACATCAAAGTAAGGAGGGCTTGTTGATCAGGTACCCTTGATATTTATATACAGGAGGGCTTGTTGCTCAGGTACCCTTGATATTTATGTAAAGGGTGAGGCTTGTTGCCCAGGTACCCTTGATATTTATGTACAGGAGGGGCTCGTTGCACAAATACTCTTGATATTTATGTACAGTGTGGGGCTTGTTACCCAGTAACCCTTGATATTAATGTACAGGAGGGACTTGTTACCCAGGTACCCTTGATATTTATGTACAGGAGGGGCTTGTTACCCAGGTACCCTTGACATAAATGTACAGGAGGGCTTGTTGCCCACGGACAGTTGACATAAAAGTACAGGAGGGCTTGTTACCTAGGGGCTTGTTGATCAGGTACCCTTGACGTAAATGTACAGGAGGGCTTGTAGCCTAAGTACAGTTGACATAAATGTACAGGAGGACTTGTTGATCAGGTACAGTTGACATAAATGTACAGGAGGGCTTGTTGATCAGGTACCCTTGACGTAAATGTACAGGAGGGGTTGTAGCCTAGGTACAGTTGACATTTATGTACAGTAGGGCTTGTTGCTCAGGTACCCTTGACATTTATGTACAGGAGGGCTTGTTGCCCAGGTACCCTTGATATTTATGTACAGGGTGGGGCTTGTAGCCCAGGTACCTTTAACATTTATGTACAGGAGGGCTTTTTGCCCAGATACCCTTGACATTTATGTACAGGAGGGGGCTTGTTACCGAGATACCCTCGATATTTAAGTACGGGAGGGGCTTGTTACCCAGGTACCCTAGACATTTATATACAGGATGGGGCTTGTAGCCTAGGTACCCTTGACATTTATTTACAGGAGGGCTTGTTACCCAGGTACCCTTGATATTTATGTACAGGATGGGGTTTGTTACCCTAGGTAGCCTAGGTACCCTTGACATTTATTTACAGGAGGGCTTGTGGCCCAGGTACCCTTGGCATTTATGTACAGGGGGCTTGTAGCCTAGGTACCCTTGACAAGAATGTACAGGAGGCCTTATAGCCCAGGTACAGTTGACATAAATGTACAGGAGGGCTTTTTGCTCAGGTATCCTTGACATAAATGTACAGGATGGCTTGTAAGCCAGGTGCCCTTGACATATATGTACAGGAGAGGCTTGTTACCCAGGTTCCCTTGACATTTATGTACAGGAGGGGCTTGTTGCCAAGGTACCCTTGACATTTATGTACAGGAGGGCCTGTTGCCCATATACCCTTGACATTTATGTACAGGAGAGGCTTGTTACTAAGGTTCCCTTGACATTTATGTACAGGAGGGGCTTGTTGCCCAGGTACCCTTGACATTTATGTACAGGAGGGCCTGTTGCCCATATACCCTTGACATAAATGTACAGGAGCGCTTGTTGCCCAGGTACTCTCGACATTTATGTACAGGGGAGGCTTCTTGCCCAGGTAATCTTAACATAAATGTACAAGGGGGGGGCTTGTTGGCCAGGTACCCTTGACATAAATGTACAGGGGGGGGGGCTTGTTGCCCAGGTATCCTTGACATAAATGTACAGGAAGGCTTTTTACTAAGGTAGCCTTTACGGTTCCCTATGTAGGCTGTACGGTGATTTACCGTTGTCTGCACATGTCATATTCTTCAAAGATTCGACCTGTCTGCTATGATGCATCATCCACTCCCATATACCTGGGAAAAGTAAGACTTGTATCGAAGCTACTAGCCTCTTACCCATTATGTTTGAATAAATTGTCCGTGCATAGGTTACATGCTTGCCCATCATAGTTGAATGAATGGCATCAGGTAACGTTTCATTGCATAAACGTTTATTTCATTTGAAATTCAAAGTAACGGTTTTTGTTCTGAAAAATTACTCCGCTTCTGTACCAAGCATGCCAAAATTAGATAGATGTGTATTTTTAGAGCACCATCTAGCGGGAGATAATGGGTGATTTACTATTGTATTCGATAGTCGTAACTATCAATTATCAAACCTTATAATCCACAATTATAATCCCCATAAATAATCGAAAAACATGAAATAACCATACTACTTCAAACATATTTAGGTGATATAGGGTTTATTTCATTTGTGTTTAATATGGGGAAATATTTACCGAAAAAGGGAAAGGTGTGTGAAAATAACGAGTGCCATAAGGCACGAGTTATTTTCGAAAACCTTTCCCTTTTGAGCTGATGAAATAAATTATATATTATATTTCTTCTGATTAATTTGTCAACGAATGTCACTTTTAAAACTAGTGATCTCAAGTCAATTAACCGGGGAACCGATATTTTAAAAAAAAAAGTAGTTCCAGAATTTCGGCAGAAGGAAAATACTCACTGTGACGGGGAAATAATTCCCCCAGCTTGAAATTATGACATTTTTTTTACCCAAAACATTCCTAAAAACAGACGCATGAAATATAATATAAAAGCAATCAAAGCCCTTTAACCCCAAAGCCCTGAAGCACAACTCACTGACCTTTTGCGGACAATGCAGATCAAGATCAGACTGCACAGAACGTGCAGTCTGATCTTGGATCTGCCTTGTCCGAAAAGGAGATATAATTCCGCTAAATATAACTTGAAAATATAAAATTGATGTACTAGGACGAAAAAAAAAAAACCGCAGGGTACCATACTAGATATTGAACAAGCTTTGAGCCTCCATATGCAGTCAGTCACTACTTTTCTACTTTTTTTCACTGAAGAGGCGGTACTGTCGCATCTTCGTAAGCCAAGGTTGACGATTCACTACGCTAATCTACCCTTGGCGGATCGAGCTTGATTTTTACATTTACCCGATACGCTTTTTCAGTGGATGCAGCCAGCTCTAGCTGCAACGAATGAAATCGCTCGTAGAGTTTCATCGTTGATAAAAATAGAATAAGGTATCGACCTTTCGAATAGAAGGTAAACATGGAAACCCAGGTTCATGTTGAATAATTGTATTCGTAAGCGGTTTGTAAAACGATATTTCATTGGCTTTCAGAAATACGATGTAAAGGGGGGAGAAATAACCAGTATCTAATAGAGGGTGCATCGCAGGAATATCGAAATCGGGCTCAATCAGCCAAGGTAAGATCCACGTAGTGATCGTAACCTTGGCTCGCGAAGATGGTACTGTCAATAAGAAGCCATTTTCTCATTTCTTTTTGGCCACACTGAAATGAAATTTCGTCAAAATACTAGTATTCAAAACTGATCAGTGGTAAACATAAAATCATAATTTAGAATTTGAAATCAAGTTATAAACCTCTAAACTACCTTAACCCATTACCACACAATCCCTACTTTTGACGCCCCTGAGAAAGAGGCCTTTTGAAAACACTGTGGGAAAAGGAGAAAATGCTGGTAACCAGCATTTTCTCCTCTTCCCACAGTGTTTTCTACCCTTCCCAGAACAAATTTCAATTTTTCAGTCACCTTTATTTTGTCGTCTGCAAATGCATTCAATTTGAACCAGTCTAACTTTTTTCGTGTGGTAAAGAATTAAAGGTGGGTATTTAGAATTTTCACATCGGACCAAATTAAAAAATATATATGTCAATGAAATTTATATTAAAAAACAATACAAATCATCAGTAATTAAGAATCATAAAATTACAAAAAAAAAAATTTCTTTGGTGGTATTCCCTTAAAAGGCTACGTAGCCCCTTAAGCTATTTTTAGATTTCCCGCCAAAATAAAAACATCATTGTGGGAATGTTAAGTGACTCTCACGTGACTAATGACTATTAGATTTCATAGCATAACAAACATGTAATTATTTTCCATAATGTCAGGAACTTCGGATGCTATGTTTGAAGCTTCGTCTGTAATTTCCGGTATGTAAATGAGCGAGTTGCTCATGTAAAAATAGACAGTGTTTCCCTTCAGTGTCGACCTGGGCTGTAGTAAATCTCTAATTTATCTAGTTTTCGGATGGTTTTCGACTACTGGGGTTTAATGAATTAAGATTATAAGGCTTTGGGAGTATAAGGATGACTTTTTTTTGTATTTTAGTAAAATTTTCGCCCCAATATCTGAAGGGCCACCTTTAAAAGGTTACCCTGCGTTTCTTTTTCGTCCTAGTAATATAATATTTGTGTTTTTACTTTCGAATTGAATTTTTTCCAGGAACTGAAAATATTATGACTCTCTTCTTACCAAATAGACAAGTTTCATTTTTGAAACGGCAACAATTACATTTCCTCTACAAGATAGAGATACATCTAAGAACAGGATCTATTATGAAATAGTGGACAGCGTTGATCAGAGATCAAACTGCACGCTTTGTACAGTCTGATCATGATCTACATTGTCCACAAGAGCTTCTGGTAATACCTACGGAGTGGAAAGAGTAAATTCATCCGTTTGCTACGAGAATTATTACGATCAGAATAAAGCATCTTTTGAACGCGAGGATAGACGAAATAAAGATATGTATAAATAATGGATAAACAGAGGATATTTTTGTGTGAAACAAACATTTTTACAATATTTACAAGACAAGAAAAAAATAATTTCTTTCTTTCTTTCTTTTTTTCTTTTTTTTATCTCTCTCTCCCTCCTCTGTCTGTTTGTCCGTCCATCCATTCGTCCGTCCATCTGTTAGTCTGTCTGTCTGCATGTCTCTCTGTCTGTGTGTGTTTCTCTGTCGGTCAGTCTCTCTGTCTCTCTCTTTCGTTTTGTATGTTTATTATTTGTCACTGTCTTTCAAGACATGTTCATAGGGTTTTCATATTTTCATCTCAATCTACATGTATATATATTAAACGTCTGTCGTTTTTTCATTGTGCGATACACTAGTTTCTTTTGGAACTTTTGGTTTTATTCTTGGCGTTCCTAAAGGCGTTCCGGTCGGTGTATCACGGGGTGAGCTGAGCGCAGATGATCCAGTTTTTGTGTTATTAGTGTCAAGCATATTTTTGGAAGTCTTTGACTTTTTCCGTGAGAAAAAACGATTCTTTGTCGACTGGCTATGGCTGAGAGAGTCCTCGCTGAAGTCGCGACTTGTGTCCCCTTCCCTGGACGAAATTGCCTCTCGGAGGGATCGAACCCATCGGCCACAAGTTAGTCGTGCAGCAGCTCGGCGAAACTTTCTGTTCATAACGCCATAGATCAGGCAGTTCCAGAAGCTGTTGCTAAGAGCCAACCACGTGACCGCGTAGTCAAGGTGCTGGTTTAGTTTTGTTTTCGCAGCGACGACAATCAAAGTACAAAGGTTCCATGGTGATACAGCGACAAAAAATCCCACTGTAATGGCAACAAGGTATTTTGTTGTTCGGATGTTAGCATTTACCATTTTGCCATGCTGCAATTAAAAAAAAAAAAGATATTTAACTAAATAAATAAGGCTTGTAACACGAGAAAAGGGGCATTCGGACATATGCGTAAAGTGTCATCTCGGATTAGCCTGCGCAGTCCGCGCAGGCTAATCCGAGACGGCACTTTACGACTGCACTAGATTTTGTGCTAATGTAGACTTGCGCCAAACGGAAAATAACATAAAAACGAAAAGTGTCGTTTCGGATTAGCCTTTGGGGACTGTACAGGCTGATCCGAGATGAAACCTCAGGCAAATGTTCGAATGGCTCTTTTCGCGTGCCAGCTGCAGGCCGTTTATATGGTGACTGCACACTTTACAAGGTACACGGAGGGAAATAATACGTAAAGCACTTGTCCAAAATTGATGAAAAGGAACTGCAGTAATATGAAAGAGTCATGCTCTCAGTCAAAGAGGGGTTTCGTGTATTTCTGTGATGTATTGTAGCAAGCATGAAACTACATACCTACATGTACTGACACGTGAGATAGACTGGTCCGGTAACATGCAGAAAACTGACCAATGGCAAAATAGTTTCGAGTCGGGTCGGCCTGCGCAGGTTGCGCAGGCTGACCCGATCTGATACTTTTTGCAAATGCATCAAACTCCCGTTTTACAGAGTGCATGGATATTTTTTTTTTTTAATTTAGCTTTTAATTTTATCATGTCCCTATTTCCCTGACAATGTTACAAATTGAAAGAGGTTCAAACCTATATCTGTATCAAAATATATGTCTTATTCTGTTGAGACAGGAAAATATAGGCCAGCTGGGCCCTGTTTTACAAAGGTAGGTAAAACAAAATTTGGGTAAGTTTTACCTAACTATATGATATGGTGGCATATTCCCGCCACGAGATACGAGAAAACAACCATGAGTAATTCAATAAAACTAATGCGATAAACCAGTTTCATCGAAATCTCATCTTTTCATTTTATCTAGATGAAGTTCTAGGAAACTTTGATTTATCACAATAGGTTCTAAAATAATCGTGGTAGCTATGTCGTATCTCGTGGCATAAATATGCTACCATACTAAATTTACGTAATACTTACGCAAATTTTGTTCATAACCACCCTCGTAAATTGGGCCCTGGGTCCTGGAAATTTTATTTAGATAGAATGAAAAGATAAAATTTCCAGAAAATATTGCTTTATCGCAATAGTTTTATGAAATATTCATGATATTTATCTTGTATCTCGTGGCAAATTAATGCCACTTTACTATCGTAACGTAAAACTTAAATATTTATTTTTCGTAACTAACGTTACTTTAGTACAACGGGGCCCTGGAATAGTGCCTACAAAACTTTTTTTCAACTTAGCTCAGAATGAAATTCAAACGTTTTATAAATGTGACCCATTAGACAAAAAGGGACCTTCTGGGAACTGCGAAAAATGTCAATTCTGGTCAGACTGCGCAGATTGCGCACGCTGACCAGGGTTGTGTCAACGTTTCATGACATTTTCTGTGTGAAAAGTGGTCAGTATATCTTGTTATACAATCATTTTTGAATTATCAACTTAAACTGACCTGCACAATTGTTGATCTGTTTTCATCGTACTCATGTACAGAATTCTCAGAGTGTCCCTTTTGAGTGATGGGTCACAAATGTAAATTGCTAAGACCTTACGAAGCAACTGTTGAACTTACAGGTGCTCTGTGCTTGTCGTCTATTAACCCTTTCACGAAAAAGCCCTGGTTCTTATGTGTCTGCAGTACAAGTCTTTAGAAAACACTGTGGGAAAAGGAGAAATTGCTCGTAACGAGCAATTTCTCCTTTTTCCACAGTGTTTTCTAGCCAATCGGAAAACTTTCTGCCATTCTTATCAAATTCAAAATTGCCATCTGCAAACACACTTTGAGTTTGGGACAGTCTAAAATTTGTTATCATAAGCTTTATAACAGATTGTGGTACCATCTTTAAGCATAAATGAGCGATAAAGTTAGAACGAAAACAAGTTATATATGATTGGGTACTGGTGACGTAGCGGTGGGGAAGGGTTTGGATTTTGGGGAGGAGTTACAGAGCGTCGAAAAATCTGTACATGATGGTTTTATAAAAATATCAAACTGACTTCACTCATTACCAAAAGACAAAATTTTAGATTGTCCGAATCGAAAGCATTTACAGACGACAAAAAAAAAGTGACAGAAAATTCGAAATTTCTTTTGTGAAGGGTAAAAAATATTGTGTGAAAAGGAGAAAATGCTGATTACCAGCATTTTTCCTTTTCCCACAATGTTTTTTAAAGGCTTCTTCCTAAGGGTCGTCCAAAATAGGAATGGTGTGGTAATAGGTTACCAAATCATAGGCGGAGAGCACTGTAAAGCAAACTTCCAGTAAGGCTTATTCCTACGCGGGGAAAAGAAGTTTTCAAAAATAGTGATAAACAGTTAAGATACATCATAGAGGTTTGATTTAAAAGTCCTTAGGCGAATCAACATCCGGGTTGTTGTATGTCTCGTTTGTGGATCAAACTTGCACGAAACCCTTTGAATATCAAATTGTATATGGGTTATAATGGATACAACAATTTGTCTCCAAACAAAAAAAAAAACAGTAACATTTTTTTTCAATATCATGACCGCTTTTGCAACAACATGTCACACACACAAAAAAAATTGGACTGTATAGATCTAAGATCAGACTGCACAATTTGTGCAGTCTGATCTTGATCTATACTGTCCGAAGAAGGATCTAGAAAGGATTTAATCTTCACAAGTGTATATATAAGAGTCGTCAGCTGTGAAAAGCCGTAACACTGTTCTACAAGTGGATTTCCTTTCGACCCCTTTGTGAGTAAACAATTTGTATTGTTCATTAAAAACGTGTTAATTGGACATCCGCACTGATATCCGTCTATTAGACTCGTCCGGTCGCACTACTTTTCTATCGATTGCTAATTTTGACTCCGGCATATCCTCTTAAAACAATTTTAGCTGCGGAAGTCTTCGGAAATATCTTTATCATTATATACAAGAAAATGTTGATGCATTACATCAATGGCGCCGCAAATCAGTTGTTTCTAAAATAAGACACATTACAGCATTCTAAATTGACCAAAGTAAATTTTTTGCAGAACTAGGTGAGAAATGAACTAAAAATACCTAAATAATCCTTAGAGTGCAACTTAAAACTTAATAAAAATCAATAATGGTAAGACACAATCATAGCCATTCTTCGGTGAAATTTAACACAATTTCTATTGGAGGTTTGTGTAAAAGCAGTTGTCAAAAATAGTATTAAAACTAGGTTCTACATTACCAAATTGATATTAAAAACTGGGTATAATACGACTAAAATGGGTGCGAAATGATCGAAGTGAGTACAAAAAAAGACCAAAATATAAAGAAAAGGTGGATAAGAAGAGACAAAAAATTGTATGAAATGGCCTAGGTACGAAATGACCTAGTTACGAAATGACTTGGAGCCGAGTAAACAATATGGCTGCCTCCGTAGGCACTTTTCAAAAACGAATAAAAATATAGTGCCGCCGCGGATGCGGCGCCACAAAAACCGACCCGAGTACTTACTTTTTTTCGCCGGCCTAATAAAGTTATCTCTCTTTAAGCACTCTTCGGCTTATTTGTTAATAAAATGAACAAGTCTAGCGAGACAGGGCGATATTATCGGAACGGTGCCCCTAACGTTGCCTAATCGTGTGAAGTTTCCCATAACGGGATACGAAAATGAGAAATGAGAGCCTTAGTATATACTTATTTGATACTGCGCCACACTAGAAATGTGCCTTCGCTGGTACAGATGGTTGCTTTTGAGCTTACTACATACAAAAAATGTCATCAATTATTGTTTCCGGTAGTGGGTGACTGATCTTAACATGCCTTTCAATGTAGGAGTTCCACAAATGGAAATTAAAAGTTTTAAGGTTTAGTTAGCGGATCCATAATGGAAACAGCTATTTACAGTCTAATGCTATCCTACAAAATTTGCTTTGATTGAAAATGAGTATTATCGTACTACTTTACTTTCCACGTTTTCCTTTTTGTCCCCCTTAGAAAATGTCATTTATAAATCTAAAACACTATATTCTCATTACAAAAGGAGATGATAATTACTTCCATTTCTAGAATCTAGCAAAAGTATCAACTAATAATTTCAAGAGAGGCATGAAAGGAATTTCTGGTCGGTCAAGAGTATTATATCTGTATAAATCCGTATTTATCAATTGCCAAGAGATTTTATTTCATGTTGCACTAGAAGTGTTATGGGCTACTACCTTAAAAGGTTAACATTCGCCGAATAGACTTTACGAAACGTCGATGTTAACCGATATTAACCGATGTGTTAGTGAGTTTACGGCCCCTTACGATCATATTAAAAGACGGAAGGTGCCGAGATTAGCCGACTAGAGTTTACAAAAACGGCGATGTTTACAGATGAGTAAAGCGTCGTAGACCTTGAAAAGAAATTAAAAAAAAAAACATAACTCAGAAAGTTACGTTCCCGTGCTTTTCCTACCGAGCACTTTGTCATATTCCAACACTGTAATGTTTCCTACCCTGTCTAAGATAAGTCCCAACATTACTTTTGCATGTAATATGTCGTCTGCAATTGCTTTCAATACATTCATGTTTAAGGTGTGGGCCGTTTGGTTAGAAGTCAAATAAAAATACCTTGTCGTCTGGTGAGACTGATAAAACTTTCCTCCTTGTCGCTGTTTTATAGATCGATAGGTAGCAGAATGAAATTAACAGCAGGGGAACAAAGTAAAAGATACTGATGACGGACAGAGTGACGTCAGCATTTTCGTAGAATGGTTCACAGTTGATTCCAATTTCATCAAAGTAGAACTGTTCTCCGGCGAATATAACCACTGCATAAGTGAAGAAAACGGCAATCCATGTTCCAAAAATAACAAAAAGGAATCGCCTTGACGTCATGATGACGTTATATCCAGTAAAATGGACAATACAGTATCTATCAATGGCGATCAAAACCATATTCAACGTTGACTCATGGAACAGAGCTGATATTAACAAGGCTTCTATTTTACACATAGCTTCTCCAAAGGGCCAACAATGGTAAATTGCTGAATAAATGGTGGAAGGGCACACCAAAGCACCGATTGAAAGATCTGTCACACACAATGACGTCATCATGTAACGAACTCTCTTGAGAAACATCTTCTTAGTCTTTGGTCCATTGACGACAATCAGGCAAATAATATTGCCAACAATTATCATTGACATGATGATGATGATAATTATACATTTGATGATGTCACCAGCTGTTGGACTGTACTGGTTTCCCACACAAGTGAGATTCTGGTTCAACACCCCACCTCCCATGTTGATAAGTCTTTGAACGGCTAATAAGTCTTTCACGGGCTTTGCTTATTAGTTGGGACGAAATAACTGTTTCTACCCTTCAATATAAGCTACTGGAAGATGTAAACCTGAAAATGAAATCGAGATAAACAGTTACGGTCTTTAATTCTTAGGCGGTTATGCGCGACTTACTTACCTTTGGCGGACAATGTAGATCCAAGATCCGATTGCACAGAACTTGCAGTCTGATCTTGGATCTACCCTGTCCGATAAGCAGATATTTTTCTCCCCCCAAAAATATGTTTGAGAGAACATTAATAGGATTTTTTTCTATCGACTAGAAAGTTTTCTTCCTTATAACCCTTATCCTGCAAAACATCTGAAATCAGATTTTTCTATTCGATACTAAATAACGCAATATTGCTGCTTCAAAGTTACGTTTTAGGGAATAATAACTCCTAATCGGACAGTGTAGATTGTAGATCAGACTGCACTTATGTGCAGTCTGATCTCGATCTACACTGTCTGCAAAAGGTCAGTGACGGTCGCGCTTAAACGATAAACCTCGATAGATAGAAGATTATTTCTTAAAAAAATGTCTTCGGTCATGTGATCCCTAAGAATTAGTTGCGATCACATCAAACTGCAGAAAAAGAAAGTCAATTCAGCGCTGTACATACGAAAACTCCGATTGACTTGAGACAGTACGATGCACAATTAATGTCCAAATATGAAAAGAAGCATCGTAAACGTCTCATTATTTAGATTATATGTAGTCATAACCTCAATTAGCTTTGGAATACGATGTGTTCAATAGGGAAATTATTCACAGCCAATAATTTTGTATTTGCAACTATGAATGCTTTCTTGATTCTTTTTGACTTCTTTGTCTGATGTTTATTTATTTATTTATTTATTTATTTATACGTATTTATTTCCGATTTTCGCTTGTGCAGGGAAGTCCAGTTTTCCAGCTAGTGAAGACTAGACTTAAGCTTAAAAACGGTTTAACTCTAAAAATAAATCTCTTTGCAGAAAAAATTCTTCTTTTCCCACATTGTTTTCTAGCCTTTCCATTACACATTTTGATTTTGAGTCACTTTATTTTTGTCGTCTGCTAATGCTTTCAATTTGGAGCATATTCCTTATTCCTTGATGACAGTCATTGCGATAAGATATTCCTCTTCAACACTGACCATAGTTATGCGGGAAAACAGCCAGTAGTATGGAATGAGATTTCTGTGGATCACTGTTAAAAGAGACTCCAGGAAAGCAAAGATAGATGAACTGCCTGCCGCGATATAATTAAAATTATCTTGAAAACGTCAATCAATCAACCAATCATTATCGAATCGAAAGCATTTGCGAACGACATCTAGATGTGACGAAAAAATTTAAATCTGTCTTTCACGGGGTAGAAAAATAGCATGAAAATGGAAAAAAAAAAAGTGTTTACCAACAATTTCTCCTTTTCTCATATTATTTTCAAAATTTTTTTCTCCTACGGGTCGTTAAAAGTTGAATTTATTTTGTAAAGGCTTATATACACACTGTTTTTTTTTACATTAGAGTTTGTATATATGAGCCATGCGCTGTGAAAAGGGGGCTTAATCCGTCTTCGAAAAGTATCGGCCCAGGACAGCCTACGCAATCCGCGCAGGCTGTCCTGGGCCGAAGCTTTTCGCTCTAGCTCAATTTTCTGTACGTCAAACAACCAGTTTACATCATGACTTTAAAGGTTGCCTTTCAGATTTTGGGACGAAAATTTTACAAAAAAACAAAATAATAATCCTTATAATCCCAAAGCCTTTTAATTTGCATTCATAAAACCCAAGTAGTCGAAAACCATCGGACAACGCGAGAAATGAGAGATTTACTACGGCCCAGGTTGACTCCAATGGGAGACACATTCTATTTTTATATGATCAATTCGATCATTTACATACAGTAATACACAGACGAAGTTTCAAACATAGCGTCCGAATAAGACATTATGGAAAATAATTATTACATGTTTGTCATGTAATGGAATTCAAGCGTTATTAGTCACGTGCCAGTCACTGGACATTCCTACAATGCTTTATTGATCTTTGGCGCGAAATATAAAAATACCTTAAGAGGCTACGTAGCCTTTTTAGGGAGCACCATCAAAAGAAAAAAAAATGTACTGTTATGAATCTTAATTATTGATGGTTTTTATAATTTTTTTCCATATAAATTTTAGTAATATGTATATATATATCTTAATTTGGTGAGATGTAAAAATTCTAAATACCCACCTTTAAAGGTGGGTATTTAGAATTTTCATATCACACCAAATTTAAAAATATATATGTCACTGAAATTTATATGAAAAAACAATACAAATCATCAGTAATTAAGAATCAGAAAATTACAAAAAAAAATTTTTTTCGGTGGTATTCCCCTAAGAGGCTACGTAGCCTCTTAAGGTATTTTTAGATTTCCGGCCAAAATCAAAAAGCATTGTGGGAATGTTAAGTTACTTGCACGTGACTTATGACTATTAAATTCCATAACATAACAAACATGTAATTATTTTTCATAATGTCTAGAACTTCGATGCTATATTTGAAGCTTCGTCTGTATTTTTCCGGTATGTAAATGAGCAAGCTGCTCAAGTAAAAATAGACCGTGTTTCCCTTCAGTGTTGACCTGGGCTGTAGTAAATATCTAATTTATCTAGTTGTCGGATTGTTTTCGACTACTGGGGTCTAATGAATAAAAATTTTAAGGTTTTGGGAGTACAAGGATGGTTTTTTTTTTTTTGTAAAATTTTCGTCCCAAAATCTGAAGGGCCACCTTTAAAAGTCAGTAGTTTAAAAAAGAGTAGTATGGAATCAGAGTTAGGCGATGACTTGCTTGCTATCATGTATCAAGGAGATACATTAGGACCCTTTTTGACAGAGCATGGTTCATATTATGTTGCATATCAACCCATAATCCCTACTTTTGACGACCCTGAGAAAGAAGCCTTTAGAAAACATTGTGGGAAAAGGAGAAAATGCTGGTAACCAGCATTTTCTCCTTTTCCCACGATGTTTTCTTCCCTTCATAAAACAAATTTCAATTCGTTAGTTACATTCATTTTGTCGTCTGTAACTGCATTCAATTTGGGCCAGTCTAAAATTTTGTCGTTCGGTTCTAAGACTTAAAGTATTTCTGCATTGTAATGCGTTCTAACAATACAGCTTATTGAATCATCAAGATTGAATATTTTCCTGTATATCCAAAGTTTAGAGAGAGAGAGAGAGAGAGAGAGAGAGAGAGAGAGAGAGAGAGAGAGAGAGAGAGAGAGAGAGAGAGAGAGAGAGAGAGAGATTGATTTCAAAGTTATTTTTACCTCATACAATTATAATTATACAAGATTCCGCACTGTACCTAGAAGCGAATTGGATCGCATCTTGAAACCATAAGCCTTGAGTTTGAGTAAAATAAATTCTCCCAAATTAAAAAGATGGACCGTAAGACGATATGATTTCTTGATTTACGTTAGCAGAACAGGGGCGATGACAGTGATTTTTCTTTCAACTTTATCATTAATTTGTTTTATTATAAAACTAGGAATGTTTTGAACAAGAAAAAAATGAAGTATTGTCAATACCTTAAAGTGAATAAATAAAAAAAAAAATTATGTAATTTGTCGTTTCCAACAAAAAGCCTCACACACAGAATTTCTCATTGTAAATCAATTGATTTGAGGGGCGATAATAATAATAATAATAATAATATAATAATAATATTTAATACTTGTTCTTTTTTCTCTAATGCTTTTTTATGATAAAGCTCAAAAATATATCCTACAAAAATAATAATCATAGTAATAATTTTACCATTTACTTCCCATGAACACTTCCTTGTTGTTCTTCTGCGTGTAAATGATGAATCGAGATATTCTCTAACATGTCATAATTAGAGTCTTCCGCGTATTGTCTCTTCAGCGTCATTAGCCTAGGCCATCGATGACAAATCAAAGTACATCCACGTCAAAAGTGCTTGAAATTTGTTTACAGAAGTCGGTACTTAGTGTTGTTCAAAAGTTACCAATAATCCCTCGTTTTGACGACGCAGTTGAATTAACCCATTACCACACAATCCCTATTTTTGACGCCCCTTGAAAAGAAGTCTTTTGAAAACATTGTGGGAAAAGGAGAAAATGCTGGTAACCAGCATTTTCTCCTTTTCCCACAACGTTTTCTACCCTTCACGAACTCTATTTCAAATTTCCAGTCACTTTCATTTTGTCGTCTGCAAATGCTTTCGATTTTGACAAGCCTAAAATATTGTCGTTTGGTAATGAGTTAAGTTTTCGGGGGAGAAAATGAGAAAAGTCAAAAATACTGGTAACGATATATTTTTTATTCCTTTACCCAAACAATGCAATGTTTTCTAACGTTTTTCCCCCTCTGTTACACACAAATATCTTCATTCGGGATCCGTCGAAATTGTCGTCTGCAAATTCTTTGAATTTCGACATGGGCTTAACTTTTGTCGTCTATGAAAAGCGTTAACACTCTAATTGATCTTTTTCCAGACGATACAACTTCAGACTGATCCATATCGAAAGCAATCGCAGACGACAGAGTAGGTTCTAAGCCAGTTAAGGTCGAGCGAAATGATTTCGTGTGTTGAGGGATACTGAAAACTGAAAAAAAAAAAACGTGGGAAAAGGAGAAAATGCCGATTACCAGCATTATTTCCTTTTCTCATATTTTTCTTTTTCAAAACTTTTTTTTTTTTAAATGTAAGTCGTAAAAGTATGGAATTTGTGGACAAGGACTGATCTATGCTGAACCCTGGTTGACTTTTGCGCAGATAGAAGACTGAGATCGGCATACATAGGGTAAAGTGGAACAAAGAGCCCAGGTGGGGTCAAACACCCACCACCATTATTATCTAACGTACACATTTTTGTGCTTTACGTCATTCTAAATCTCTTTGACGTCATCGCCTGAAAGTTCTGGAACCAACAACATGTCATCTGAAAGTCAATCTATAGGTGAGTAGACTGAGTACAGACTGAGGATTTGTTTATTTTAGGATAGTTTGATGTAATTTTCGTTGTTTAATATTTTAAGTGTAGTGCTTGTTTGGTGAACTCGCCAGTGTATTAAGCCTGCCATTACCACTGTATGGAAACTCTGTACGGGAAATTTCTTCGGTGAATTCAAGATGGCGGACACGTGTTATTGACAAAGTAAGTGTCGTTTAATTTTGGTCCAAACTTGTTTCAAATTGCATCGCCTATAATGAGTAAGGTACCAATCTAAAGAGCTTTGATTGAAAAATCAAGCGATAGTAGCTTATGAGAAAACAGGAGTGCCTCTTGTCCGTAATCCCACGCTGAACATGATGTTTTGATGAAGTTGAAAAACTAAGCGGGAGATGGGAAGAAAACTGGCTTTATTTCATCGAATAGAAAGCTAATGGTAAAAGAATGTAACGCGATCGGTGGGGAAATGTCAAATTCTTACAACTGTACCAAAAACCTTTGCTTATATTTACTGATTTAGCTGTTATAAAGTTTTGAAATTTTGCATGGTGTACTCTTCGGTGCAAACCGAAACTAAACTACTGTACGGTTGGGTGATCGGAATTTCTGTACGCTTCGGTAACAAATATGAAGTCAAAAATCTGTACGCTTCAGTGAAAACAATTAAGGGAGGAAAAAAAGAAATGTACGAACAACCTACATGGGTCATTTACTTGATGTTTTTATTTTGAACTCAAAGAAACGTGATGTATAAATCTGCAACTTCGTACACTAAAATGGCTCGTTATTGAGAAGTGCTGAGCAACATAAACAGAAGTATCTTGTATACATATATATATATAGGCCTTAAAATAAAAACAATAAACTTAAGATTTTAGTCTTGGTCTGACACCAAAAATGTAGAAGCCATCCAAAGTATAAACTGCAAAGACGCACTATGTGAAAAGTGAAATATAGAACCGTACCGCCTCTATCATCATTTATTGATCAGGGGTCGTCCGTGGCGCTGTAGGTAATGTAGATTTTTAGTAACTTTTTATGGATTGTGTTGGTTAGAATTCCACAAAGAACACTGGTTATGTTTGTATGTCTGTTGGCGACGCATTTGTAGAGCCCAAGCTCAGTGCTGGTGAACACATGAAGCACTTTCAGAGCAAACTTTGTGTTGATCTGACCAGAACCAGTTGGAAAGTCATATAAAGCCCGAATCAAACAATGACACATCTCTGAGCTTTGGCTTGACTTTTCAAACACTAAGAACCGGCAGTGAAAAATGCAATACAAAACTCCTTTGTGCACTGCCTCGTTTTTAATCTACATTGATATCGCCTAGTGATCATTTGTTATTCTTTATACCTTAAGAGACCTTTTAAAAAGGATAATCGTATGCCTGTTGCTAAATTCACATTTAAGAGTTTAGCTTTAGCATAAATTATGCGTTTTTTTCATTAATTTAAACCATCAATTTTCATACATTGATAGAAATGAGAAATTCAGCCTAGAAGAACCATGGCTCTCTTTTCATTTAGGGAAAAACAACCCATTAATTTCGACCTTAATTTTCAAAGTATCAAATCCTTTGCCTAGAAACTCTGGATGATATACAACACACCCAGGCAACTCTGTCTTCGTTACATCATTTTCTGAGTTTTGTCCCCTTTATATCTTGTTTATTTTGTAAGCATTTCCAAGGGACCATGTCTTTATTCCGTAGCTTTCATTTTAAAGCTTTTAATTTATAAACTCCCACTTTTATGTTTCAGTTACATGGATGAGGAACTACTTTAGTAATTTTTTTCTTCTTCTGTTTTCAGTGTTCTACTATAGAATCATATACATGGAACTTAAAAATTGTTTGTTACACTCTGTTAATAACATATTTTTACTTTGTTACACTCCGGTATTTAGTATACCCGAATAAAAGGTCTTGATCGAGGTCATCTGAATACGTTGATACATTGTAGTTTTCACACTAATTTTAAACAGTATTTTAAAATGACTCGTACCTTTCCTTTAGAAAATAGGAATAACAAAGAATTCTCTATCAAATCCTTACAAAGCCAGGAAACCCTGGCGTGACTCATTTTTTAGGCATTATACAGTTTTAACATAATAAACAAGATATAGAGTAAATGACACAACTAGCTTTCATGTACTTGTATAAGGAATTCTCGCTGTGCAGTAGACTGTTGTAGCATGTTTCTCCTTCAATCATTTTCACCGAAGCGTACAGATTTTTGACTATATATTTGTTACCGAAGCGTACAGAAATTCCGATCACCCAACCGTACAGTAGTTTAGTTTCGGTTTGCACCGAAGAGTACACCATGCAAAATTTCAAAACTTTATAACAGCTAAATCAGTAAATATAAGCAAAGGTTTTTGGTACAGTTGTAAGAATTTGACATTTCCCCACCGATCGAGGTACATTCTTCTATCATTAGCTTTCTATTCGATGAAATAAAGCCAGTTTTCTTCCGATCTACCGCTTAGTTTTTCAACTTCACCGAAACATCATGTTTAGCGCGGGATTACAGACAAGAGGCACTCCCGTTTTCTCATAAGCTAATATCGCTTGATTTGGCAGTCAAAGCTCTTTAGATTGGTACCTTACTCGTTGTAGGGGATGCAATTTGAAACAAGTTTGGACCAAAATTAAACGACACTTACTTTGTCAATAACACGTGTCCGCCATCGTGAATTCACCGAAGAAATTTCCCGTACAGAGTTTCCATACAGTGATTACAGAGTTCGTGCAAAGGGACAATTATAGTAGACTCATACATTCGTGAATACTCATGCATTCGTGAATCTATGTTTGCTATCAATAGTTTTTGCTCACTGCTTTTTTTGGCTGCTATGAAACCTTTTACAGGCGTAAACATTCCCGAGAAGCTCTCTTAAGCCAAAGAAATGGGTCAAATACAGAATTAAAATGAAAAAGGTCTCCTTTTATCGAAAACCACCATTTCCCCCTAAAGTTATAATTAATCAGTTGCTTGTACATCACAGCATTTATTTACACTTTGTGCTTATAATTTCAAAGTATGATACAGAAAATGCATCTATGATAAGTTTAGAGGCTGTGACCTATAGGAATACCCAGTGAGTGACGTCATTTGGCTACATTTGGAATGACTCTGTGTTTTTCCAAAATGATTAACGAATGTATGGGAAATCGTCTGGTCAATTTCTGGCAGTGATCAAATGTATTTTTAGGGTGATTTCGCTATGGCAAATGAGTTAAGTATACTTTCCCTTGTCCAAAAATGATTTCTGACAATTTCTCTGGCTATTAATATGCTGGAATTTAATTAGTGCTTTGTTTGTCTCTTTGAAAGAATGAAAGTTTATACCAGTAAGGTTCAAGAATCTTTGAGAGAAGGGCATATATGGTTACTTCCTTGATTACATAATCATGCATACCCTATCGGGGGCAAAACCCCCATGCAAATCGGAGGCATAAAGCCCTCCCCAGGACTTTTTGCCCCTTCGTCCTATGCGTTTTGCCCCTCTCATTTTTTTTATTTTTATATTATCAATAACGTTTATTATTATTTTGGTTTGTGGCGTATTACTCTATTACCACGCACGAGCGTTTTACCCCACCCTAAAAGCGTTTTGCCAGGGGGGTGGGGTAAAAATTAGGCACAAATTTAAAAATTTTTCTTGGAATGTCCTTGGGCGAGACACTCCTGGAACTCGGGATACGCATTATGAACATATGAGCTTTGGCCTTGATACGACTGAAATAATGCCAACAGCAGGGCAAAACACCATTCAATGAATAAATGAATCACTCACTCACTCACTCACTCACTCCATAAATCAGAGACATAAAATAAGTATTGTATTGTATTGTATTGTATGTCTCTGCATAAATCAATCAATACAAAATTTTCTTCCCCAAATACTTTTTCAAGGACCATCAACTGAAATCACACCCAAGTTGTTTTCCCCCCCAACTGTATCATAAAAAGGTTACGATTGGCAGCATTTCCTAGCTAGGTTCGCGAAACCATTAACTCTTTACCAAACAACAAATACAAATTTACAGACCGGTCCAAATTCAAAGCATTAATTTTGCGGACGACAAAATAAATGTGACTGAAAAATCATAATTTGATTTGGGAAGGGTAGAAAACATTGTGGGAAAAGGAGAAAATGCTGGTTACCAGCATTTTCTCCTTTTCCCAAAATGTTTTCAAAAGGCTCCTACTTACGGGTCATCAAAAGTTGTCATTGTATGGTAAAAGGGTTTACCACAGATGTTTGTTTAACCCATTACCACAAAATCCCTACTTTTGACGCCCCTGAGAAAGAAGCTTCATGAAAACAGCGTGGGAAAAGGAGAAAATGCTGGTGACCAGCATTTTCTACCCTCCCCAGAACAAATTTCAATTTTTCAGTCACCTTTATTTTTTCGTCTGCAGATGCTTTCAATTTTGACCAGTCTAGAATTTTCCCGTGCGGTAAAGAGTTAATTGGCTTTACCATATCAAAAACAAAGACATCAAAAACTTGATTAGTGTTTAATAGCATACTATAATCTATAGAAATATATAATAGTACTAAAACATTTCACCACCCCCTTCTACCCAGTTCCCATGGCAACCTAAAAAGTACCTAACAATTTCATAACAAAAATACATGTATAGTAAGACAATATGGTCTAAATAAAATCTAAACTGTAAAAGCAAGTTTCTGTCTATCAATCTCATCCCAGAGATTTTTGTGAATCACATAGCCTTAAGTTTAGCTAACTCTTTACCAAATGACAAAATTTAAAGCATATGTGAATGACAAATGTGACTTTGGAATTAAAATATACTTTGGTAAGGGTACAAAACAATGTGGGAAAAGGAGAAAATGCTGGTAAGCAGTGTTTTCAAAAGCTTTATTCTTCAGGATCATTAGAATTCACCACTATGTGGTAAAGGCTTGATCAGCTTGCAGATTCACAGTGAACTGGCTTGCTCTAGACATATAGTTCATCTTCTATAAACTCTTTACCAGACAACAAAGTTTTAACCCATTACCACACAATCCCTACTTTTGATGCCCCTGAGAAAGAAGCCTTTTGAAATACACTGTGGGAAAAGGAGAAAATGCTGGTAACCAGCAGTTTCTCCTTTTCCCACAGTGTTTTCTACCCTTCCCAGAACAAATTCCAATTTTTCAGTCACCTTTATTTTGTAGTCTGCAAATGCTTTCAATTTGAACCAGTCTAAAATCTTGTCGTGTGGTAAAGAGTTAAGTTTTTATGAAAGCATTATTGGACGATGAATTTATAGAGTCTTACAAACAAAATTTGTAACAAAGAAACAAATAAATGCATAGCTGAAATACAAACGACATCTGCTGGGATTCGAACCCATGGCGGACAAGATCCTCCTTTTTTGAGGTTTCATAGACCAATACCATATTAAACCACTGAGTGAGACAAAGAGATATCTCTCTTATGCAGTGGTCAGATATTGTATTTAACCCTTTCCCAAACGACAAATTTTGGACTCTTCCAAACTGAAAGAGTTTGCAGACGACAATTTTAGATTTTGAGAAAATGGTAGAAAGTTCTCAAAATGGGTAGAAAACACTGTGGAATCGTCGTAACAAGCAATTTCTCCTTTTACTGACTTTTGCTGCAGACACGTAAAAACCAGGGCTTGTTTGGGAAAGGGTTAAATTAGGACAAAGCTATGCATGAAGGAGTGGTCTCCCATAACAAGAGACTCAAAATTAGAGAGATTCAGATGAACTAATAATAATCTTTATAATAGACTGTATCAAAAATATAATAAAGACATTGAAAATATAATACATGTATATGAAAATAAGCTTTGCACACTGGAAAAATGGAATGTAAATAAAACAAAAGGTATCAAACATGAAAGAAAATTGTAGATATATATTGCAAAAACAGGATTTTTATCAGGATATCATTTTTTAACTCATTACCAAACGACTAAATTTTTTTTGTCCAAATCAAAAGCATTTGCAGACAATAAAATAAAAGTGACCGAAAAATTTGAAATTTGTTTTGTGAAGGGCAGAAAACATTGTGGGTAAAGGAGAAAATGCTGGTAACCAGCATTTTCTCCTTTTCTCACAATGTTTTCTATAGGCTTCTTTCTCAGAGTCATCTAAAGTAGAGATTGTGTGGTAATGGGTTAACTCTTTATAAACAACAAAATTTTGGACTTTAAGACAAAAAGTGACTAAACTGAAGGTATGTTTTATTTTTGAAAGGGTATAAAATATTGTGGTTATAGGAGAAAATGCCGATTACCAGCATTTTCTCCTTTTCCTACAATGTTTTGAAAGTCCTATACACTTAGGGTAATAAAAACAAGGGATAGTTTGGTTAAGGGTTAACCATTTACCTAACAAACCTGACTTTTAATGACCCTGAGAAAGAAAGCTTTTGAAAACATTACGGGAAATGGAGAACCAACATTTTCTCCTTTTCCCACAATGTTTTCTACCCTTCCCAAACAAACTTTAATTTTTGAGTGGTGTTTGTCGTCTGCAAATGCATTCCTTTTGGACCAGTCTAAAATTTTGTTGTTTAGTAAACATTTAAGTCTTGCATTGAAATAGCAGAAACATAATAGTAAATGAAAGTAAGCTTTACATATTATAAAATACATCATACTGTTGAGGAAAATATAACGTCAACTTGTACGAGTACACTGTACATTGTAAAGTAAACCAAGATTTCTATAAAAAAAAAAAATGATTGGAATAGCGTTAATGGCAGTAAGCTAAAAGGTTTTACACAAAAGTACTTACAGAAGTATACTGAATATGAAAATAAGCATTACATATAATAAGATACAATGCTTAACAATAGTAAATAAAATCGAATATCACAATATACATGTATATTGCATGGTATATTGCAGGGCGAACTGGGATTTCTTTCTGCATGGAACTGATTGTTAAGGTTATGAGCTGCCGACTTTTAATGACCCTGAGAAAGAGGCTTCTTGAAAACATTGGGAGAAAATGCTGGTCTCCTTTTCCCCCATTCACGAGAGCCATGTTTCTTGACGGATCAAAATTTCGAGGACAAGTTTTGAAAAGGGTCACCTAAAGAACATAGCTGAGAAATTCTTTTAAAATCTGACCTGGGGTTTCAGAGAAAGAGAATTTTCAAGAATTTCATCATGTCCGTATAGTGCAAGTAGCCCCCATTCACAAGAGCCATGTTTCTCGACTGATCAAAATTATATTAACAATTTTGGAAAAGTCTTCACAGTCTGATCTGGTAAACTTTTTGCATAATCATGGACTATTCTACCACATGATAAGTAGGCTGCAAGACAAAAAGGATTTATAGTATATTTCATGTGTCTATTTTTAGAAATGTTATGGGTAAAGAAATGACGTAATTTAAGCTGGGGGTGGATATTTCCCTGTCACAGTGAAAATTTTCCTCCTGCCGAAAATCTGGAACCACTTTTTACGGTCACTAGTTCTAAAAGTGGCATTCACTGACAAAGTAATCAGAGGAAATATATAATTTTATTTCATCAGCTTGTGGTTAATCTGCGGAAATATTTGCCTCGAAAGGAAAAGGTCCCAGAAAATAATTTGTTCCTTATGGCACTCACTATTTTTGCATACCTTTCCCTTTTTCTGCATATATTTCCCCATATTAACCACAAGCTGATGAAATAAATTATATTTAATACTCACTTGGTATAATGCATCACAGAACTGCATTAAAACCTCTTTTGCCAAATCATGACTCATACTGCAGTTTATTTTCACCACTACATAATTATGGTGAACAAAATACTGAGTATTTACAGGTAAAATACTTTTTTATTACATATAGGTTATTGAGAAATATTGGTGAAATAGTTTTCAATATCACATGGTTACTACCCGAGAAATGATTATTTTTATATTCTAAGTCTTCAATTGTAGGCTGGAATAGTTGCTCCCGCGCACTAGTTACCTGAATTGGTAAAATGTGCATGCATCACAACCAGACAGAAATATGACATACTTAATCTTACATTTCTCACACTTGATGTAATATGGTTATGGGCCTTTATCAGATAAATGGAAAAAATAACCTCCATCACACTTAAATTTTCTAAATCTTATTTTGGCATTTTTTTTGCTTTATACTGGTAAAATATTCACTAAAGTTTCATAAATTGGCAAAAAAAAGATAGTTTGTGATTTTTTATAAAAGTTATGAACGATTAATTATGGCCTATCAAATGTGATGGAAGTTACCTTGTCAATATATTATGTGCATTATATGACATTGTAAGTTTTGTTATTTGTATACATACGCTTTTAATTAAATAGTTAAAGAAGTGGTATTTCTTTTAAACAAATATTTGGCTAAGGAGGGATTCTTATCTCTCCTTTTTGAGACTTATCTTAAAGTGACGGATGTTACTAATTTTTCCAATGCATTTTACATTTTCACCAAGTCAGCTTTGTGGAAAGGGCATTGATTATGAAGTTGGTAAAAGTGAAATTTCTACTGTTTAAGATTGACTGCCTTATAGTATGCAATAGTTGTAATACATTTCATAATTCAACCTTTTATAGATATAAATGTGTTTGGATGTTACACTTGACAGATTGACTAATGAAGAAAGGTGACGGATGTCACACCTGACTTGATATTCCATCCATATCCATTTATCTTGTCCTTTTTAATATTTCAAGAGACTGATGGACTTTGAGTCTGCCATGTACAAAAAATTAAATAGCTGAAGAGTAATAGCCTTAGGCCTTATGGTTTAAGACAAGAAGATTTTCGAACAAATTAAATATTTTTCATTTCTGTTACCATGTCAACCAGAGTTTTTCAAGGATTTTTTTTTCCTAGAATTTTTAATAGGCCTATGGTAGGAACATTTCTATGAAGTTTCATCAAAATTGGATGGGTAGTTTCAGAGAAGACGATATTTAAGACAAAACATTGAAGTATACGCTGAAAAGGGCACGGACAGAGGGATACATGACAGACATCAGGCCATGACATAAGCCTGCTGGCCTATGCTCAGTGTACAGGTCTGAAATTCTGGAACAAGTGAAACTTTAGGTAGAAACTCTGTTATTGCTGGAAATTTCTTCTGTTCAGTAATTTGGTCAACCTATCACATCAAGTAGAACCTGAAGATGATAAGTTAACAAACCCTTGTACTGGGGCAAACATACTTGATACTTGATTGAATGGTGCTGTATGCTGCTTTCAACATTTTAAGCCATATGACAACACCTCATATAATTAGTGCATTTCATGGGTTGCAATGCTACAAGGCTGGGGCTCTGAAGTGTCTTGTCAAATGACATTCCCAAGAAAAACCCAGTGGATCCAGGTATCAAGTCCTACACTTTACCACTGAGACACACAGGACCCCCTCATACTCTGATACAGGGATAAAACATACCAGATCCTTTTTACTGAAAACAAAATATGAACCAAAATTAAGATTTAACAGTATGATAGACTGTATGAATTTATGAACAGTATCAAAGTTGTCTGGTATGTCTTACTTTTTAGTAAAAGACAAGGCAAGATAAACATGGAATACATTAATTTATTTTCTGCTACAAGTTCCAGAGTACAAAACAAAAATATGAGCTTTGGAAACTTTGGTATCCACTTCATTCTACAAGTTTTCATCAGCTGAAAAGATAAAAAGGAAATGTATGGAATTAAAGACAACATAAACAGCCATTTGAAGTCATTTGTGTGGTGCTATGAATATTTTTTTCTCCCAGATGACAAAATAGCAGCACTTTGCTTATAACTACTTCAAAACATAGCTTGTAGATCTACAGGTGACTTAGAATTGCCTTGTCAAAGCACTATCAACAAGTAATTCAAAGATAAGAGAAATGAACATCAGTAACTACTTATTATGAATGGGAAAAGGAGAAAATATCAGTAAGTAGTATTTTCTCCATTTCCAACACTGATTTTTTCCCTATCAAAGGCAGCAATCATAATTTCTGCAGTTTTGTTGTAATGTCTGCAAAGGCTCTTAATTTGGCTCTTTGGCAAAGAGTTAACTCCTGATTAATGAAGATTTGGATTGGTCTAAATTGACGACAAAATTAATGTGACTTTAAGGTAACAAAATTTTAGACTGGTCCAAATTGGAAGCATTTGCAGACATCAAACTAAACATAAATACAAAAAATTGTTTGGTGAAGGTGTGAAAACATTATGGGAAAAGGAGAAAAGGCTGGGTACCTCTTCCCACCATGTTTTTAAAGGACTTCTATCTCCGGGTCCTAAAAACCAAGGATTGCTTGTTATAGTGTTAAAATTGAAAAGTTCTCATGAAAAGGTTAGAAAATATTAAGGGAAATTGAGAAAAAGCTGGTTACCAGTATTTTCTCTGCTTTCCACAATGTTTTTAAAGGGCTTCTTTTCTCTAGGCCAAAAAAATATGGTTTTGTTTGGTAATATTATGTCCCCCTTTCAAGTAATTCTTTCAAAATAAAAATGGAGTTAAATGGGGGTCACGGGTGTAATCCAGACAAAATCCTACTCTTGTCACGGGTGTAATTCAGACAAAATCCTACTCTTGTCAGAATGTTACCTGATGGCTTGACTGAAGAAGTATGTGACGTCACCTTGCTGTACTCTGAAAAGTTTCCGAGATAAGGCTCCCTCATTTGAACATATGCTGATGTCTTCATTCTTCTTTGAAGAGAACTTTATAATGGCTACTTGATTGCTAAAATTAGATAAAATTCAACTCTGAATTTGAGATGCTGCGCACAATTTGAGTTCTAGGCAGCCTTATTAATGAAAAAAAAAGTACTTAGATTAGCCTCAATGTTATATCTTGTGTCCAAGCAGATTATATACATGCATCCTTTGTTGTGAGAAGGCCAGGTAATAACCAGTACTGCATGCAGGTGCCACAATGCTTGGCTGTGGTTTCTTGATTTCAGTAGAATTTCTGAGTCAACAAAAAAACTTTGATGGTTATTGTACAGGCCCAGTTTTTGATAATTAACAGCTTGTCAAATATATAATGTCAGAAGAGAGATCTATATATTGCAAACTGTCAGAGATGTTGCATGAATCTAAGATCAATTTCAAAAAAAAAAGCCAAAGTGTAATAGAATATTATAAGACTGCACAGTCAGATCAACTTGAGTTTGCTCCAAAGCAAAAAAAAAATCAGTGACAAATAATTAAATAATTCTGGGAATTTTAATGTTGTTGGATATTTCTTCAAAATAAAAACTTGTTTTGTTCATGAAAATATAATTTGACTAGATATTCCTATTGACAACTTTTCCAAGTCAACTGTTACTTCCATACAAACAGAATAATGTCAGAATGTAACAGGCATTTCAAAAACTTTGCAGGTGGGGAATGATTCAGGCAGATATCAATTAATTCGATTCATCCAAACAACTTACTTAAAAAGTGAATAAAAGGAATAATTATCATTGAGAGAACAAGTATTTTGTTGCTAAAACCAACTGATATCTGTTCGGCAGTTATCTCTGACATACCAGGGCAACACAATCGAGTCAAATCTAACGCTGCATCAGACGCCGTCCGGTCAAAATGTAACCGCCGATCGAACTTGTCTAAAATGTGTTACCTCTTCTCAAAATTCGAGACTTGGTTGAACAATGTTATCAAAAGAATAGGCAAAAGAAACCATTGGATATCAAGCAACAAGAAGAACAGAATATTTTGAATATGTGACGGAGGTAACAAGGGGAAAAGACGTTGACCGACAGACCACTTACCTGGTTGTCATCGACGAGAAAGCTTGATCACAAAAATTGATGACGTAGTCCTCTAGATAGTATTGATACAGGTTCGTTCAGCGCTAAATTTACTCGAGTAAGCTTTTGCATTACGTGATAAGTCGATTTGATTGGAGGTTACGAAGTTGACCGACAGATACCGTAGTTGTAAAAAATCGGTCTTATTTTGAAGAAAGAAAGCCCTTTCAATCAGTAAATGCTGTTAATCGGCAGTTTAACAACTGCTTTTGAAATGGATATAATAAATCTATCCAGATTTGAGACGAGTTCGTTGTCTCGGATCACACAAAAAAATCGCGTTTTTGACCGACAGCGTAACCGGCGTATAACGTTTTTTGGTAACTGAATTTTATTTAATTAATTACATAAAAACGTCAAATAAACACAGTATAACCCAGAAAAATCATTCTAGTTTGAAAATATTATGAACACGCTACCGAGAATTTCAACAGGACGCCACCTCGATCGGCTTTGACATATCATACCCAACACATCGTTTTTGGGGAGCCGAAAAATGATGACTTTTTTAATCAAAAATCACATTTTGTAATAATGACCAATACTTTTAATTCTATATTATCTTTAATATCTCTCTATCATGGGAACTACATCAATATGCACTAAATTTTAATTATTTTCTGTCAGAATTGTATTTCTTGGGGAAAAAAGTGATGGAAGTTATTTTTTCCATTTATCTGATAAAGACCCTTATGTGTTGCTATGTGGAGGAGGTAAGCCATGGGGTAAGCCATGGGAAATAACTGTACTGGATTTCAATTAGGTTCCCCCTAGAAACTGTAAAAGGCATGAAATAAATAGAACATTTGCTTTTTTTCCCAGTGAAAAATTGTTTTTTTTTTTCACCTTGTGAACATCATCGGTACTATTTTCACCCATGGCTGTGCCATTCATAAAAATATTACCAATTATGTTCACTCTATGAAATAAATTTCAATCTTTCACAGGAAAAAACAAATATTCTCTATGCATTCTTATCAAATTCAGACTACAAAGAGATTACAACTCCTGTACAATACCACTTGAGGTAACACCTGCTTTCTGAAAAAAAAAAAAAATACAGATTTTTCTACCTGTTTGATGATTATATTATGCTGCAGATTACTCTCCACAACATGTGGTGAACAAAATACTGAGTGTGTTTGGGTAAAATTCTAATCTATTCCAAGTAAATTCATAAAACGTTGTATTAGAACTGCTAAACTATTTAACAATATACAAAATTTTAAACTTATCCAAATTAAATGCATTTGAAAACTATGAATTTGAAAAAATTATTAGCATTTGTCTTCCGAAGGGTCGAAAACATAGTTGGAAAAGAAGAAAATACTGGTTAATAGCATTTTCTCCTTAAATACTAGTAAACAGCATTTTCTCCTTTTCCCACAGCATTTTCTGCCCTTCAATTTCAGAATTTCACCAGTTCAACCATATTTAACTTGTCCTGCACAAACGCTTTCAATTTGGACAAGTCATAAGCTTTGTTGTGTGATTAAACAACCAACAACAAAAACAAAAAAAAAAAACAACTAAAAAACATTAGATATGGCAACATTATC
The DNA here is from genome assembly GCA_943736015.1 of Tridacna crocea. Classification (NCBI taxonomy): domain Eukaryota; kingdom Metazoa; phylum Mollusca; class Bivalvia; order Cardiida; family Cardiidae; genus Tridacna; species Tridacna crocea. The sequence continues at coordinate 33,356,057 of OX031064.1, read as the reverse complement.
AAAGTCGGCAATTCCCCAACTTGCCGTACCGAGACCCACAAACCCATGTTCACGTATAGATGGAATGGTTAGATTGAACAGCACATTCTTATTAAGCAAACTGATGGCTCCTTTTCCTTCAACAATCAAGGTCACTGTGTTCCAGCCTTTAATGTCAAACTCTCCAGTGGGTCCAGACTTGAAAATGGTGGAACGATCTGAAGGATATAATATTATATTAACCCTTTATCACACAATGCATACTTTTAACCACCCTGGGAAAGACACCTTTTGAAATCATTAGAGGTAAAGAAATTGCTGGTTACCAGAATTTTCTCCCTTTCCCCCAATGTTTTCTATCCATCACAGAAAATTTGCACCATTTGAGCTACATTAAAATAGTCTTCTGCAAATTCTTTCAATTTGGACAAAGCTAAAATTTTGTCCTCTGGTAAAAGTTTAGGTTATTGAATATATACTTGTAATATGGCCTGCAACACACTAAAAGGGGCATCGGATATTTGTGTAAAGTGTCGTCTTAGAGTTCATGCAGGCTAATCCAAGGCAGCACTTTACGTTTCATGGTATTTTCTGTTTTGCACAAGTCCACTGTAGCACAAAATCTAATGCAGTCATAAAGTGCCATCTTGGATTAGCCTGCGCAGTCCAGGCAGGCTAATCCAAGACGACACTTTACGCAAATGTCCAATTGCCCCTTTTCACAGGTTGCAAGCCATATATAAGTGATCAGCATGAAATTAATGTTACCACATGACACCTTTTTAGACTGGCCCAAATTGAAAGTATCTGCAGACAACAAAATAAATGTGACCCAATGCGCAAAAAGGGACCTTCCGGGAACTCTGAAAAGTGTCTGCCCTGGTCCGACTATGTGAAGTGCAGGTTCACACTTCGCTTTAAAGACATTTTCTGTATGAAAAGTGGTCATTGTTTCATGTTATACAATCATTCTTTAATTATCGACTTAAACTGACCTGCACTATCATTGATCTGTTTTCATCTAACTGACATACAGAATTCCCAGACGGTCCCTTTTTGTGTGTTGGGTCACAAGTATGACTCAAAAATTGAATTTTTTGTTGGAAGGACAGAAAACAATGTGGGAAAATGAGAAAGTGGTGGTCACCAACTGCTTCTTTCCCTATGATGTTTTTAAAATCGTTGATTCTCAACGTTGTTAAAAGTTGAGATTGAGTAGTAAAGGGGTGCAACCTACGATAAAAACTTGTGCAAAACATTGTAGCAAAAGGAGCTACTTATAAATTACAATCAATTTCTTTTTCAGCTATTAACTTTCCAAACATGAAGGATCAGAGAAGCATAGGTTAATAAGGTGCAAAAGTCTGCTAATCAGAAAAAAAAATTATTGCTCTTTCTAACTCCATTGCAATACTTTAAGTCTTTACCAGACTGGTTCAAATTGAAAGCATTTGCAGACGACAAAATAAATGTGATTGATTGATTGATTAAAAAACGGTTTGGAAAAGTGGTTATACTGGAATCGGCCTTTATGTCTGTCCGCCTGTGTGTCTGTCCATCCGTGTGTTGGTCTGTGTACAAAATACTAGTAATCTTGTGTCGCGAACTCCTCCTTTAGTTTTCCTTCAATTGTATTGAAACTAGGCACATATATTGATCAAATATTGAAGATTGCAGGAGGCAATTTTCATGTTTCAACTCTTCCTGGTTGAGGAATTATTTCCCCTTGAACTTGACACTTTTTTTCTGTCAATGGGCTGGCGGGGGTATTAAGTCACATTCAGTGACAGCTCTAGTTGAAATCGAGTAAACTCTATATTGCCACTTATATCCTTATTAATGACAAATGAAAAGAATTACCAATATTTAGTGACAAGTCAAATCTTTTATCCTTTGGATAAATAAACAGGAAAAGACCCTCCGACTTCCCCATTTTACAACCGCCCTTTTCCATCCGTACAGCGAGAAAGTATCCACTGGTGCTGTTTTCTTCACCAAGTCTGACGTCCATTGATACAGAAATGTCAGTCCTGAAGAGAAAAATTATAAGTGGGTAAGACTGAGTGAACTAAGTTGTACTTGGGAACCATGCAGCTCAGGATCTGGCTGCACAAAATGTGAAGTCTGATCTTCAACCCATTACCACATAATCTCTACTTTTGATGACCCTGAGAAAGAAGCCTTTAGAAAACATCATAGGGATTGAGGGTTAAAAGGACCTTGACCTTTGGTTTACTTCAGCAGAATGTTGAAGATACAAGAATCCTATGCACATGATGTACGGAAATTGTCTCTGAAAGTGCAGAAAATCTTGTTGGAAAAGGAGTAAATGCTGGTTACCAGCATTTTCTCCTTTTCCCAGACAATGTTTTCAAAAGGCTTCTCCCTCACTTCAGGGTTGTCAAAAGTCGTTACTGTGTGGTAAAGAGTTAAACAGATCAACTTACCAATTCTCTGAGCCAATTAGATTTGAAGCTAGATTCAGTCTTTCTGCTGCACACCAGTAAATAGGAATCTGGGAAACCATCTGTCTCATGACCTTTCCATGACCTTCACCTGTGTCCTTGACCTCAAATGACCCTGTCTGTTGGGCAAAATTGTATGGCTCCTCATGTTCATTATACCCTGAAAAAGAGGACTGAAGAGTTTTATAATGTGGGGAGTACATGGAATGCTATAACTAGATATTACTCAAATAAATTGACATAAAAAATAAAATGTCCTCTATTACCATATATTTCATGCTTGAATAAACTAGAGCTGTTACTGAATGTGACTCAATACCCCCACCAGTGCTTTAACCCATTACCACACAATCCCTACTTTTGACACCCCTGAGAAAGAGGCCTTTTGAAAACACTATGGGAAAAGGAGAAAATGCTGGTAACCAGCATTTTCTCCTTTTCCCACAGTGTTTTCTACCCTTCCCAGAACAAATTTCAATTTTTCAGTCACCTTTATTTTGTCGTCTGCAAATGCTTTCAATTTGAACCAGTCTAAAATTTTGTCGTGTGGTAAGGAGTTAACAGAAAAAAAAAGTGTCAAGTTCAAGGGGAGATAATTCCTCAACCAGGAAGAGTTGACACTTGAAAATTGCGTCTTGCAAATCTTTAATTTAATAATGACCAATATATGTGCAAAGTTTCAAGACAATTGAAGGAAAACTATTGGAGGAGTTTGCGACACAAAATTACTAGTATTTTGTACACAGATGGACACATGGGCAGACACACTGAAAGACACACAGACAGACAATCTGATTCCAGTAAACCCCTGACAACATTTGTTCTGCAGGTATAATTATCCAAACTTAGCTGTGGCTAATGTTGTCTGCATGTGGAAGTATATTATAATGTGCATGATTTTTAACTCTTATGAGGGTGACAGACTTGTCCTGTCTTTAAAAAATATTTTAAAACTGCCAAAATAAACAGAATTTTGTTGATTAAATTGGCATTACGTGGCAAGTGACATAGATCAAAGATGCACTTTCTGTGCCGTCTCATCTTGATCCATGTCATCCACCAAAACTCTCCAATCTTTAATCATTCTTTGCATAAAGGCCGATTTCAGGTCAATATGTTCCAGTCATTTGACTGAGTAGCCTGAAACCATGATTTAGCCCATTACCACACAATCTCTACTTTTGACGACCCTGGGAAAGAAGCCTTTAGAAAACATTGTGGGAAAAGGAGAAAATGCTGTTTTTTACCCTTTACAAAACAAATTTCAAATTTTTGGTCACTTTTATTTTGTTGTCTGCAAATGCTTTTGATTTGGACTAGCCTAAAATACTGTTGTTTGGTAAGGAGTTAAAATCTAATTTTATACTCTGAAGGGTTGAGCTTAAACTTACATTTTCACCTATCTTCACAAAGTTAGAAAATTTGAAATGACTGTTGCATTTACTCTAAAGAAGGAAAGAAAAGGTACAACAGTTACCATGTATTAACTTGTTACCAAACGACAAAATTTTAGGCTTGCACAAATTGAAAGCATTTGCAGACAACAAAATGAATGACGTAACAATTGAAATGCCATTTGGGAAGGGTAGAAAAAATTGTGGGAAAAGGAGAAAATGCTGGTTACCAGCATTTTCTCCTTTTCCCACAATGTTTTCAAAAGGTTTTCTTCTCAGGGTCGTTAAAAATCGGGATTGTGTGGTAATGGGTTAAATCACATCTGCAACAATGTGGAAATTTTCTTGCTCAGTTAGGTTGTACACAAGAAGGTAAAGCACAAATCAAGAGCCCTAGCCTATGTAGTATAAGATAAACAGTTGAATGTATGCTGACTGTAGGGTATAGTATAAGATAAACAGTTGAATGTATGCTGACTGTAGGGTATAGTATAAGATAAACAGTTGAATGTAAGCTGATTGTAGGGTATAGTATAAGATAAACAGTTGAATGTATGCTGATTGTAGGGTATGGTATAAGATAAACAGTTGAATGTATGCTGATTGTAGGATATTTGACACCGTTTTCAACATTATTTCAGTTATATCGCGGTGACCAGTGCACCTATCTAGGCTTTCCTAGATGCTCTTTTATCAATACTCCACACAATTTTCTTTGGCTGCTTTCCCACTTAACCCTTTCCCAAACTATCCCTGGTTTTACGGGTCTGGAATAGTAGCCTTTTGAAAACATTGTGGGAAAAGGAAAAAATGCTGGTAACCAGCATTTTCTCCTTTTCCCACAATGTTTTCTACCCTATCATAGTCTCCTTTTCCCACAATGTTTTCTACCCTATCATAGACAGAAATTATCTTTTCAGCAAGAGTTGAATTGTCTCCTGCAAATGCTTTAAATTTTGTCTAGTCCAAAAGTTTGTGGTTTGGGAAAGGGTTAACCATCATCAAGACAATGGTAAGTGGTGGGAGAGGCATGAATTCTGTCACAATGACTATCATCAATCCTCGGAATGAAATTGGTTGAGCCTGGGATTGAACCTGCGTCTCCCTGTTCTCAAGTCCTGCGCACTTGCGAATAAGCTACCTGGGCTCAGCCTAAGATAAACAGATAACACTACAAATACATATCATACTTTCAAAATCTTCTCTATATGGAACAGGAAATGGAGCAGCAGGTGGAGGAGTTGGATGTTGACCTCTGTTTCCTGTGGCGACAGTTGTCAAGGTGATGACCTCATCCACACTCAAATGTAGCGAGAAGGAGCTGTTGACAATCTATGCAATACAAAAATGAAAATGCACAGAACCAGCGGCTTGTTTTTGGATATACAACTTTCCGTCAGAAAAGAATCAGCAGGCTGCTCTAAGATCTACAAATATTTAGCAGTTAGACTGTACAGAATCAGCAGGCTGATCTCAAATCTACAACTGTTTAGCAGTTAGACTGTACTGAAGCAGCAGGCTGATCTTAGATCCACACCTTTCTTTCAATCAGACTTTACAGCATCAGCGCTCTGATCTTGAATCTGCACCTGTTTAGCAGTTTTTTAAGCTGACCACTTATGGAAACATTGTTTAACTCATTACCAAATGACAATATTTTAGGCTGTTTATTGAATGATGAACCACGATAGACAGAAGATTATTTCTTAAACAAACCACATCTGTGAGTTATGAGGCACAATAAATAATCTACAAGGCCGATAACCCAAGTGGCTTATTCATTGTACCTCATAACTCACTCGGGCTATCGCCCTCGTGGATTATTTATTGCGCCGCATAACTCACAACTGTGGTTTATTGATTGATATACCACGATAGAAAGAAGATTATTTCTTAATTTTACCATGCTTTTGTTGCACTGTTTTTAAAGAGCCGAATTCATGTGTTATGTTAGAGTATGATTTTAACTCTTTACCAGAGAACAATATATGTTTCAGACTTGTCAAAACTGAAAATACCTAGAGCTATTACTAAACTTGAATACACATCCCATCAACTCTTTGTCACAAAAACAGGTCTTCATCACAGAAGGTAGAATGGTTTAGTACAAAAGTAAGGGTTGAAAAAACTTCAAAGGGAAACAATTCTGTAACAAATTGCAGCAGGGTCATGAAAATTGCACATGCACAACTTCATATATAGAGGAACCCTGTGTGCAAATTCGAGCTCAGTACATGAAAAACTGCACCGGACAAATTTGTGTCTGGAGCAGTAGGACGGACAGATGGCCATGGCGATTCCAAATTACCCCCCTCCACTACCTTGTGGGGGTATAAACATGTCTAAAATGATGGGATGATAGAAAGGATAGAAAACATGATAGGAAAAGGAGAAAATTCCTGTCCCATAATGTTTTCATAAGTCTCTTTGCTATAAAAAATTAAAATACTAGACTTTTTGGTAAAAGGTTAAAAACATGCACTGTATCAGATAAACACTACTTAACTCATTACCAAACGACAATATTTTAGGTTTGTCTGAATCGAAAGCATTTGCAAACGACAAAATAAAAGTGACTGAAAATTTGAAATTTGTTTTATGAAGGGTAGAAAACATTGTGGGAAAAGGAGAAAATGCTGGTTACCAGCATTTTCTCCTTTTCCCACAATGTTTTCAAAAGGCTTCTATTTCAGGGTCATGAAAAATTAGGGGTTGTTTGGTAAAGAATAAATCTATAATTCTACTCACTGTAATAGGATCTTGTCTCTGGAACAACTTTGATTCTGTTCCATCGAATTTCAGAACACTTTTCCACATGTACAACTTTTTCAATGAAGCCTAAAATGAGGAAACCATATCAGATAAGTATATACCATTAACCATCAAGCAATTTATTTTGCATGAAAAAAAAAGCTAAAACCAAGCCAGGTTCTTGCAAGAGGCATTTAACTCTTTATCACACAATCTCCACTTTTAATGACTAATGAGACAGAAAGCCTTGAAAACACTGTGGGAAAAGGAGATAATATTTTCGAACCTTTCCAAATCAAATTTCAGTTTTTGATTCACATTTATTTAGTTGTCTGCAAACGCTTTCGATTTGGACTTGTCCAAAATTTGGTCGTTTGGTAAAGAGTTAATGCATCTACATAATACATGAGAATTCATAAAGTCTATTTTTCTATCACAACTGACTGAATCATGGGGTACACAGGTTCTTTGACATGTAGGAAATTTACCAGAAATAGCAAAAAGTTTCCATCAAGCTGACTTGGATTGATATTTTTTTGCACATGCCTTAGGCCCTCTTACATCTCGAGAAAAAAGCACTAAACCCATTACCACACAATGCTTACTTTTGACGAGCCTGAGAAAGAAGCCTTTAGAAAAAATTGTGGGAAAAGGAGAAAATGCTGGTAACCAGCATTTTCTCCATTTCCCACAATGTTTTTTACCCTTCATAAAACAAATTTCAAATTTTCAGTCACTTTTATTTTGACGTCTGCAAATGCTTTCCATTTGGACAAACCTAAAATACTGCTGTTTGGTAATGAGTAAATGATATTCTGAACAGATGTCTTGTTCATGTCTGAGTTTGCAAAGAAGCAATGCCTTGAGAAATGTATTTGCTGTTTTCCCACAATATTTATCACATGACTTTAGTTCCTTCTCTTCCTTTCTATCTCTCCAATGCTATGAACGCTTGTTATCATCTGTCTCAAAGAAGCCTGTGAAGTAAATTATACACAATGGAACTTCAGAGCTAAATATCTTTTTAAAAACCTTCAATGAATTCAAGTACACTTATCCCTTCCATAAGTGGCAAAACTCAGACCTCTTAAGATAAAAAGATAAAAAAGATTTCCAAACAACAAATGGAACTAAAATGACATAATTTGTCTTGAAGAGGTTGTGAAACATTTTAGAAATATTTTCAAAGTAGAGAAAATGCTGGTTACCTGCAATTCTTTTCCAAAATTCTTTTCAAAAGCATTGGTACACACCGGACTTATACTTTTTATTCAAATATACATGCATTGTTTTCATACTGTTCAAAATCATGTTACTTCTTCAGTATCTAGAGCAAAAAAATTACTTACAAATCTTCCTTTCAATTTAAACGTGACATCTTGCTCAGTTACTTTGTACTCCGGTAGAGGCGGGCGAATACATAAGGAATGGTCATGACTCTGAAGAAAGGCAAAAAATGTTTGAACAGCTCTTTGTCAAAATTGAAGGCATTTGCAGATGACAAAAGTTTCTAAAGTGATGATTTCTCTCTGATACTGTAGAAAATATAGTGGGAAAAGAAGATACTGGTAACCAGCATTTTCTCCCACAATGTTTTCAAAAGATTTCCTCCTAAGGGTTGTAAAGAATGAATAATGTGCTGGCTTCGCAGTTTCATACAGTGTGATTAGGTTTTTTTTTGATACCTAATGGAAGAAAATGAAACTCTCTTCATTCCTTAACCCATTAACATACAATCCCTACTTTTGATGCCCCTGAGAAAGAAACCTTTAGAAAATACTGTGGGAAAAGGAGAAAATGCTGGTAACCAGCATTTTCTCCTTTTCCTACATTGTTTTCTGCCCTTCACAAAATAAATTTCAAATTTTCAGTCATTTCTATTTTGTCGTCTGCAAATGCTTTCAATTTGGATAAGCCTAAAATATTGTTGTTTGGTCATGAGTTAAGCCTTTCCCAAGCGGCAAATTTTGGACCAGATCAAATTGATAGCAGTTTGCAGATGGCAAATTAATAGTTGCTAAAAATATTATTTTTCTATATGATAGGATAGAAAGCATTGTGTGAAAAGGTGAAAATGCTGGTTATCAGCATTTTCTCCTTTTCCCCTGATGTTTTCAAACGGCTTCTATTCCTGACCCGTAAAAAAACAGGGATTCTTTGGGAAAGGGTTAAGTTTTTAATACATGGTTTAACAGCTAACAAATACAAAGAATCCAATACCATGGTCTCTATGACTATAGTGAGGTCCTTGCTGTCAGGACTAGTCAAGGTCACATAACTCCCTCCCTTATTGAAGTGACCACTTCCGTATCCATGGCGATAGTAGTGCCAGCCAATTTGTGTAAATTGTGTTGTATGGGCTAAATCATACATGAAAGAAAAATCATGTGAAACTCGGAAGTGTTTGCATGCGAGAAAAAGAAACCTTTTCCAGACGACAAAATTTTAGCCTTGTCCAAAATGAAAGCATTTGAAGTGGCAATTATAATTTGGCTCAAACAGTGCAATTTTTCTTTTGGTTGGGTAGAAAACTTCGTGGAAAAAGAAGAAAAAGCTGGTTACCAGCAATTTTCTGCTTTTCCAACGATGTTTTTTTTTTTTTTTCCCCTGAGGGTCCTTTACAATCAGTGTTAAAAAAAAACAAATTTCAACAGGAAAACTTTAACCCTTTACCTCACAATCCCGACTTTTAATGACCTTGAGATAGAAGCCTTTTGAAAAGATTGTAGGAAAAAGAGAAAATGCTGGTAACCAGCATTTCTCCTTTTCCCACAATGTTTTCTGCCCTCCCAAAATCAAAAGTCAATTCTTGATTCACAATTATATTTGGTCGTCTGCAAATGCTTTCGATTTGGAGAAGTCCAAAATTTTGTCGTTTGGTAAAGAGTTAAGCATTTTTGGATAAAGATAACTAACATTAACCCTTTGCAAAACAAGCCCAAGTTTTAACAACCCTGAGAAAGAAAGCTTGTGAAAACATAGTGGAAAAAGAAATAAATGCTGACATCCAGCATTGTCTCCTTTTCCAGGAAAGTTTTCTATCATTTCAGAGAGAAATGAATTGTTTCAGTAAAATATCTGTTCTAACAGTCAAATCATGGTGGCAAGTGCACCCACCAATGTTATTCCTGGTTTTCTCACATCAATTCTGACAAAACTTTCCAAGCCACTGACTACAGTCGAACCTGCTTTAAGAGACCACTCAGGGGAAATCTGAAAAGTGGTCTCTTACAGCAGGTGGTCTCTTAACTCTTTACCACACGAGAAAATTTTAGACTGGTCCAAATTGAAAGCATTTGCAGACAACAAAATAAAGGTGATTGAAAAATTGAAATTTGTTCTGGGAAGGGTAGAAAACACTGTGGGAAAAGGAGAAAATGCTGGTTTCCAGCATTTTCTCCTTTTCCCACAGTGTTTTCAAAAGGCTTCTTTCTCAGGGGCGTCAAAAGTAGGGATCGTGTGGTAATGGGTTAATAATGGTGTTACAAGCAATGACTTCTCATAATGCATCAGCGATGAGCAGGAAATGATTGCAGTAGAGTTTGCCACAACCAGGTATAGAACCACCACATCGTAAGTCAGATGCCTGTAACTCTTTTCCAAACAATCCCTGGGTTTTACGACCCGGAGATAGAAGCCTTTTGAAAACATTGTGGGAAAAGGAGAAAATGCTGGTAACCAGCATTTTCTCCTTCTCCCACAATGTTTTCTTTTCTCTGCTGGAAATAAATTTCGATTGCTGAGTTTGGTAAATTTTGTTGTCTGTAAGTAGTTTGAATTTGGACCAGTCTAACACTTTGTTGTTCGGGAAACAGTTAACTACTGAGCTGTCGGGTTGGGCAAAAAACACTTTATATCATTTGTGTCACCATCAGGCCCGGCAAATGCTTTCAATTTGGACAAGTATTGTTTGGTAAAGAGTTAAAAACTATGTCAACTCTTCACCAAACACTGGACCAATAGCCAAAAGTTTAGGCCTAGGGCAGCATGCACAGACTGTGCAGACTGATCTGGGTCGATACATTTCACAGATGCATCATGCCTCCGTATCACAGAACATGGTTCATTTCTTTTTATGCATGGACAATCAGAGAATAAGAAATTGTAGGCATACAAGTTAAGTTAACCCTTTACTCATAGATACTCATTTCTATGCATTGCTTGTAGGAGCCTTTGGAAAACGTTGTGGCAAAAGGTGAAATTGTATGTCACGAGTAATTTCACCTTTTGTCACAATGTTTTCTATGCTATCAAAAGGTGCCATATACACATAAGAAACAACTTCATCCTTGCTGTTATTTAGGGTCAATTAGAGATACCATAGAAATGCCTTATGGGGTAAAGGGTTAAAACTGAATTTTGCCCTCCCTGATTTTCTACATGCAAAGATAGCTGCTGACCTGCCATCCAAACTGGACTACTGACCACATAGTGACCACTCCAAGGACTTTCTGAAGTCATTAGACCATCCCTTGTGTAAGGTAGGCTGTCATAGTAAGCTGCGATCAGATTCCATGATATGGTCCTGTAATATAAATGTAACACTGACTTTCTACACAGAAATACATCACAAAAACTTAAATCTTTAAAAGAAAAAAAATCTTGAAAGATCCTGAAGAAGAGGAACAGAAAATATTGTAGGAAAAGGAGAAAATGCTGGTAACCAGCATTTTCTCCTTTTCCCACAATTTTTTCTATCCTTTAACTCATTCCCGAACAATCCCTGGTTGTTACGGTCCAGAGAAGGAAGCCGTCTGAAAACAGTGTGAGAAAAAGAGAAAATGTTGGTTACCAGCATTTTCTCCGTTTTCCACAATATTTTCTTTCCTTCCTGAAACAAATTTCAATTTTTGAGTCACATTAATTTTGTCATCTGCAAATGCTTCCAATTTGGACTAATCTACAATTATGTTGTTTGGAAAAGAGTTAAAAGACATATTCCATCATCTGAGCCAAATTTACAGTGTCAACTATACACAATTTCTATAGGAATGGGTCTACAATCATGTCATCTGGAAAAGAGTTTTCCAATTATTGATACCGGGGACAGGTGCAATGTAGTGGTATAGCTGGGCCTACAACACACAAACAATTGCCACAAACTCATCATCCTCCTTGATGTTTTTACCGATATGAAAGTTCATAACAAATGCATATAATTATCATGTGTCAAATAACGAAAAAGTTATGCAGTAGGGCTCACTTATTTTTCACTAACCCTCGCACAACAGAGGAAAGCGGATGCTTAAAAATCTATTTAGAACTCATACAGTGACTACAAAATTAAAACCTATTTCACTTTAAACTGACAAAACACAGCTAAAAATGAGAATGCAATAAAAATCAGGGTAATTACTTACGCAGTGATATTTCCATTCACAAAATTCTGGTTGAGTATCTGCAAAATATAAGCATGGAAATGTAATGGTGTACTTTTTATTCAATTTTCTCTCAAAAACTTGTCTTCAGATTGAAACATAAATGCATTTCTCTTAACCCTTTGCCAAACAATCACGAGTTTTCATGACCCTAAGAAAGGAGACAATGGAAAACATTTTCTCCATTTTCCACAATGTTTTTACGGTCATCAGGGTGGCTTAAACTCCTATGTGTTAGGTAAAAGGGTTGAGACATTACTACAATAACTGCAGTGCTGAGAGATGTCAACCTCTTGTCTAAGTCTGACATTTCTATAACCCTTTACCACACAGCAGGATTTCAAACTGGTCCATATTAATGGAATTTACAGGGGACAAATATTCATATATTTTTTATATGACAATACTTGTCTTGAATGGGTAGAAAGCATTGTTGGAAAAGGAGAAAATGCTGGTTACCAGCATTTTTTTCCTGTTCTCTCAAAGTTTTCTAAAGGCCATTTTCTAAGGGTCGTTGAAAGTAGGGATTGTGTAGTAAAGGATTAAGAGAAGATTGGTAACATCTCTACATAAATCAAATGAAAATTTTCTCCTTTTGAAATTTACAAGACTTTAGTCCTTACCAAACGACAAAATTTTGGACTTGACCAAGATGAAAATATTTGCAAACAACAAAAATAAATATTGCCCAAATAATGATCTCTGTCTTTGATAAGGTAGAAAACATAGTGGGAAAAGGAGAAAATGCTGGTAACCAGCCTTTTTCTCCTTTTCCCACAATGTTTTCAAAAGCCTTTTCTTTCATGATCGTTAAAACTGGGGACTGTGTAGAAATGGTTTAAACAAAAAATAAAAGTTATGTAAGATCGAAATAAAATTGTCATTTTACCCGGGCCCAACATCCACCACCTACGATATCATTAAATGTACTGTAGTCTTCAGAAGCCCACAATGGTTTATTAGTTTTAATAGCATCAGGTGTTGTGATAGTGCCTGGATAGTGACATCTACAAGCAGATAATTTTCATATAAATCGATGCTCATATAATTGTTCATACTGAAAACTCTCAGTAGATCCTCTTTTATGGCAGTTCATTGTTTAGACAATGGTTTTGTGACAGTGGGACAGTAGCCAGTGGCTTTGGAAGAATATTCAGCAAAGTTTTGGTAAAAAAAATCCAGGAAAGCATCGATAAGTGCATTGGAAGCTAGGATTTAACTCTTTACCAAACAACAAAATTTTAGCCTGGTCCAAATTGAAAGCATTTGCAGACGACAAAATTAAGGTCACTCAAAAATTGAAGTTTGTTCTGGGAGGGTAGAAAACATTGTGGGAAAAGGAGAAAATGCTGGTAACCAGCATTTTCTCCTTTTCCCACAATGTTTTTAAAAGGCTTCTTTTCAAGACCTGTGAAAACCAGGGATTGTTTGGGAAAGGGTTAAGAGAAATAAAGTTGAAAACACTATTAAGCCATTACCACTTAATCCCTATTTTTGATGCCCCTGAGAAACCTTTTGAAATTACTGTAGCATTTTCTCCTTTTCCCACAAGATTTTTGACCCTTCCCAGAACAAATTTCAATTTTTTCAGTCACCTTTATTTTGTCGTCTGCAAATGCTTTCAATTTGAACCAGTTTAAAATTTTGTTATTTGGTAAAGAGTTAAACATAATACAAATAAACAGACAAACAATGTAACAGATGATGCTTGGTTTCCCTACTACAATATCAACAGGGACAGTTGATGGGTGATCTTGGCAAAAAAAGTAGCTAGCATTTTGTCCTTTTTCCACTATGTTTTTTTACCCTTTCAAAAGAATATCCTGCAATTTTTGTCATATTTGATTTGTTGTCTGTATATCCTTTTGAATTTGGACGGTTCTACTATTCTGTCATCCATTAAACGATTAACTTTTTACTAAACGACATGCAGGGTACCTACCCAACAGCTTCTATGGCAGCTGCAAGTTCTGGGTCTTTTAAAATGTCAGGACAGATCTTCCAATCATTAATATGAGGTGCATCTGGGGCCACTATCTTCACATGGGTCAGCTGTGCCTTGTCGAGGGCCTTTCTTAGAGTCTAAAGAAAAAAGATTATTTTTTTTTTTAAACCGTTACAGCACCAAATAAACCAACCAGATACTTTTGACTCTTTACTAACTTACAAAATTTCATACTGGTATAACTCTTCACCACACAATCCTAACTTTTAACAACCCTGAGATAGAAGCTTTTTGAACAATGTTTCCTACCCCTTCGCATAACAAATTTCAAATTTTCAGTCACTTTTATTTTGGAATTTGTCTCTGAATGAGTAGAAAACATTGCAGGAAGAAAAGAAAATGCTGGTTATCAGCATTTTCTCCTTTTCCCACAATGGTTTCATAAGATATTCTCTCTAAAGGTTGTTAAAACTCAGACTTGTTTGGTAAAGAGTTTAACATAAAAACTAAGAACCAATTAATTGCAATTCAAGACTTCTTTGAGAATTAGCTAATGATGTCTTAGCAAGGCCAAAGTGGACAGTTTTTGCATGATGATCAGTTTTTGCATCATGATGATGATGATGATGATGATGATGACGATGATTACGCAGGCACAGAGGACAACAGCACTGTAACAATGATTGGACTTTTTTACGAAATAGCCATGCTACAAAAGCAAGCAACCAGCATTTTTTCCTGTTTAGAAAGCTTTTTGCCCCTTTCTACCATTTCCAATGTTGAAGGTACTCACAACATCTGAGGCATATTTAATTTGTGATCCACAAAGACTGTCAAAGCAGAAATTATTGTGAATTTTAAATTCCACAAATTACCAAATACCGACCTTACAAGTAATTTGAATTCTGCAAAAAGTGCAAGATTTTTCCACTGATTTAAAAGTACCTTGAACTTTATAGTCCCTAATGGTTAAAGCATTAGCCAATAAAGAGGAAGGTTAAATGTTCATTTATTTATTCATTTTTGTGGGAAGGGGGGTGGGGGGTGGGGGGTGGGGAGACAGACAAAGAAAGAGACAGAGAGGGTCTAGCAAGGTTAGTAAGAAATCCATCAGCAAGTTAAACATTTACCACACAATCATGACTTAACTCTTTACCAAACGACAAAATTTTAGACTGGTCCAAACTGAAAACATTTGCAGACGACAAAATAAATGTGACTGAAAAATCAAAATTTGATTTCGGAAGGATAGAAAACATTGTGGGAAAGGAGAAAATGCTGGTTACCAGCATTTTCTCCTTTTCCCATAATGTTTTCAAAGGCTTTCTTTCTCAGAGTCGTTCAGAGTCGGGATTGTGTGGTAAAGACTTAAAACACATTGATTCTGAAAAGCATCCTTTAAAAATCAGGCAATGACATGATTCCTGGCTTGCACAATCTGAATTGTGTTTATACCGGTACATACTTTGTGAAATTTTTTGACTTACCTTGATGTATACTATGTTATAGTCTTTTTCATTCCAGAGCTGAAAAATGAAAAACAAAAAAAAAATTAGTCTAGAACGATGAAATTTGACATTTTTCTACACTATACAAGTATTTTCATAAATCTGCAGTCTGATAATTGATCTAAGCTTCCCACTAAGTCTTGTTTAACCCATTGCCACACAATCACTACTTTTGATGACCCTGTGAAAGAAGCCTTTAGAAAACATTGTGGGAAAAGGAGAAAATTCTGGTAACCAGAGTTTTCTACTCTTTCCAAAACAAAATTTCAAATTTTCAGTCACTTTTATTTTGTCGTCTGCAAATGCTTTTGATTTGGACCAGTCCAAAATATTGTCGTTTGGTAATGAGTCAACAAATATTCTTGTTAAGAATGCCTTCTTAATAGAAATAAAAGAAACAGATTAACAGGGATTTGTCTGGAAAGGGTAAACAAAAAATGTGGGAAAAGGACAAAATGCTGGTAAGTCAGCATTTCTCCTTCTTAAACATTTTTTTTCTAAAGCCTTTTTCCTCCCTAACATCGTCAAAACACATGAATGTTTGGTAAAGGGTAAAATATTTTTACAGATTAAAAAAAAAAGAATTTGACGATATCTTCCATAAAACTACTTACCCCTATGTAGTCCACTGTTATATTGTAATATTTCTGAGCACCAGTGATCCATCGAATGACGTACGCTGCTGTTATTTCAGGCGCTTTAAAGGGATTTCTATTTCCTGTTGGGTTCAGCCATCCAGGGAAACTCCATGGTAGTCCATATATCTTTATGTTTGGATTTCTCTGTCATAAAAAAATAACAAGAGACTCTCACAGGTCTGTATCACTCTACTGGCCCTTGGTGACAATCAAATTTTGCCGGGTAAAAAACCTCCTCTGTTTTCTATTTCAAATTTTCTGTCACTTTTATTTTGTTGTCTGCAAATGCTTTCAATTTGAACAAGTATAAAAATTGTCATTTTGTAAAGAGGTAATCTTTCATAAATGAAATTTAGACTTGTACAACTGAATTGCAGACTTCAAAGAGTATCTGAATCAACAATTGAAATTTGATTTTGAAAGGAAGATACATAGTGAGAATATGCTGGTTACCAGCATCTTATTAATTCCAACTACAGCTGAATGTGACTTAATACCCCTGCCAGTGCTTTGACAGCAACAGCCAATTGCTAGTAAGATGGACACACAGACAGACAGGCTGATTCCAATATACCCACGAAAACATTAGTTTTGCGAGGGTATAATAATGTTCTGCCTGGAATCATGTTTCACAGAGATGGATTAAACTCCCTTTTAAAGGCGGCCCATCAGATTTTGAGACAAAATCTTTTCAAAGATACAAAAAAATCATCCTAATACTCCGAAAGCCTAATAATTTTCATTCATAAAACCCAAGTAGCTGAAAATAGGAAACACGGTCTATTTCTAAATGAGTTACTTGCTCATTTACATACCAGAAATACACAGACGAAGCTTCAAACATAGTGTCTGCAGAAGACACCATGGAAAATAATTACACGCTTGGTATGTTATGGAATTTCAGCGTCATTAGTCATGTGCCAGTCACTTAACATTCCCACAATGCTTTTCTAATTTTTGGTGGGAAATCTAAAAATAGCTTAACCCATTACCACAATATCCCTACTTTTGACGCCCCTGAGAAAGAAGCCTTTTGAAAACACTGTGGGAAAAGGAGAAAATGCTGGTAACCAGCATTTTCTCCTTTTCCCACAGTGTTTTCTACCCTTTCCAGAACAAATTTCAATTTTTCAGTCACCTTTATTTTGTCGTCTGCAAATGCTTTCAATTTGGACCAGTCTAAAATTTTCCCATGTGGTAATGGGTTAAGGGGCTACATAGCCTTTTAAGGGAATACCATAAAAAAAAAAAACATATTTTTTTGGTAATTTTATGATTCTTAATTATTGATAATTTGTATTGTTTTTTTCATATAAATTTCAGTGATAAGTATATTCTTTAATTTGGTGGGATGTGAAAATTCTAAATACCCAACTTTAACAGAGTATGGATCATATGCAATACATTACATTACATGAATATGATTGTGTGTCTGAAAAGTTGTGATACCTTCTTAGCCTCTGTCATCAACCACCATTCGTACCCACGGCTATAATTCTCGTCCCAGCTATAGTGTTGATGTGACGCCTCTGAACCATCTATAACGATAACAAACTGCATTAGCTCTTTAGTTTAGTTTAAACATATTTATTTTACATCGATTGAGAAACAAGTTCTTACAACTTATACTAATCTCTCGCGATTCCGCTTCCTGGGAACTACACCAGTACTCGCGCCGAATGTGTGGGCCAATGAAAAATCACAAAGTTGACACCCGCTCCCAGGTATCGAACTCAGGACCCTTAGGTTATGAGGCCGACGTTCTACCTCACGACCATGGACACCAAGCATTAACTCTTTATCACACAACCAAATTTCAGAAGGATCCCAATTGAAAGCACTTGCAGACGACAAGTTCCATGTTTCCCAAATGATGGATGTTTGTCTTCAACTCTTTACCAAATGACAAAATTTTAACCTTGTCCAAACTGAAAGCTCTTACAGACAGCAATTCGAATGTGACTCAAATAATGAAATTTGACCCAGATAGAGAAGAAAACACTGTGGAAAAAGGAGAAAATGCTGGTTACCAGCATTTTCTCCTTTTCCCACAGTGTTTTCAAAATGCTTTGTTCCTCCTCAAGGGTGTTAAAAGTCTTTTATTGTGTCTTAACCCATTACCATACAATCCCTACTTTTGACGACCCTGAGAAAGAAGCCTTAAGAAAACACTGAGGGAAAAGGAGAAAATGCTGGTAACCAGCATTTTCTCCTTTTCCTACATGTGACTAAAAAACTGATATATGTTTAAGGAAGGCTAGAAAACATCTTGGGAAAAGGAGAATAAAATCAATGTGACTCCATAATTGAAACTTGACTTTGGAAGAGAAGAAAACATTGCGGGAAAAGGAGAAAATTGCTGGAACCAGCATTTTTCTGTTTCACACCATGTTTTCAAAAGGCTTCTTTCTCAGGGTTGATAAAACTCTGGATTGAGTAGTAAAGGGTTAACCAATTACCACACAATCCCTATTTTGATGCCCCTGAGAAAGCAGCCTGTTACAAAACACTGTGGGAAAAGGAGAAAATGCTGGTAACCAGCATTTTCTCCTTTTCCCACTGTGTTTTCTACCCTTCCCAGAACAAATTTCAAGTTTTCAGTCACCTTTATTTTGTCGTCTGCAAATGCTTTCAATTTGAACCAGTCTAATATTTTGTCGTGTGGTAAAGAGTTAACCATAAAGTCATGTAATACAAAAGGACTATGATAAGACTATGATATGTTGAATGAAAAGAAATACTTGCTTACCAGTGCTTTGACCATCTCCACCAATCTCAACTTTCAATATGTGTAAAGATGCACCAAATTGGGGCTAAAACATACAAACACAAAACAGAAATGAACTGTCATAGTATCTGTTTTTACCCATCCCATAGGAATATGGCAGTTTATACCCCAATAGTTGAAAGCTTTTGAAAACATTGTGTGCAAATTGACAATATGCTTTTAACAAGAACTGTTCTTTCCTAATTCTTTAAAGGTGGCCCTTCAGATTTTGGGATGAAAATTTTACAAAAATGCAAAAAAAATCATCCTTATACTCCCATAGCCTTTTAATTTGCGTTCATAAAACCCGAGTAGTCGAAAACCATCCGATTACACGAGAAATTAGAGATTTATGACGGACCAGGTTGACACCAACGGGAGACATGTTCTATTTTTAGATTATCAATTCTCTTATTTAAATACAGGAAAACACAGACAAAGTTTCAAACATCCGTCCGAAGAAGATATTATGGAAAGTAATTATTAAATGTTTGTTATGTAATGGAATTTAAGCGTTATTAGTCACATGCCAGTCATTTGACATTCCCAAAATGCTTTATGATTTTTGGCACGAAATCTAGAAATAGCTTAAGAGGCTACTTAGCCTTTTAAGGGAATACCATCAAAAAAATTTTTTTTGTAATTTTATGATTCGTAATAATTGATAATTTGTATTGTTTTTTCATATAAATTTCAATGATATGTTTATTTTTTAATTTGGTGTGATGTGAAAATTCTAAATACCCACCTTTAATAGCAACATTTCTCTCTTTGATGCAACATATTTAACCCTTTACCCAACAATCCCTGGTTTTGAACCCTGAGGAAGAAGCCTTTTGAAAACATTGTGGGAAAAGGAGAAATGCTGGTAACCAGCATTTTCTCCATTTCCCACAACGTATTTATCTCTGCCAAAGTCAAGTTTAAATTTTGGAGTCATGTCTATTTTGTTGTCTGCAAATGCTTCCAATTTGGACCAGTCTAAAATTTTGTTCTTGGGGACAGAGTTAACCCTTTACCACACAATGCTGACTTTCGACACCCTTCAGAAAGAAACCTTTATAGAATCTTGTGGGAAAAGGAGAAAATGCTGGTAACCAGCAGTCTACCACCAAGTCATAGATCAGCGCTTTGTAAATTTAGATGTGGGGTAGCTCCTATACGAATAAAAACTGGCCGCTTTGAGAACCTGAAATTGAATGAACGTAAATGCCCCTTTTGTAGTGCAGTCGAGGATGAGTCACAATGTTTTATTAGAATGCAATGTTTACAATGATCTGAGAACCAATTTATTTTTAAAAGCAGTAGAAATTCAACCAAACTTTTTATTTCTAAGCAAACCAGATCAACTAAGTCTTTTATTATCCAATCAGTATGTGATAAAATTTTGTGCCAAAACCTGCCTAGACATTCTTAAGCTAAGGTCATTTTCTGTCAGTAAATAACAATATTTCTTATCTCCATGCTCTTTTTTTTTTTACCTCTACAAGATTCAGCTGCTGATTTATAACAAATATCCCAGGATAGTATCCGAGCGATCCGAAGACTACAACACGAAACTAGCCATAAACTGTAGTTTTTAAATACTTTTTAAAATTATGTTTTATGGTAAAATCCACAACTGAATTTTACTGCTTATGTAGAATATGTAAAATATTTTATGCATTGTTTTTATGATAGTCTCTTATAATTCTATATAGAATGGTCATGTACATGTACTTCCATGTCTTTTATATCAGTTGTAAATATTGTTGTACATGAATGAGACTTTAATACAGATTATATATACACAATGTCTTTCTATCAAATAAAAATTGCTCTATTTACACCACACTGAAATTGCAGTCTGCAAATGCTATTAGGTAATTCAGACAAGGCCAAAATTTTGTCATCTGGTGAAGGGTTAAGTTCAAAAGATTCCATAAAACATGAAATCAGCTTGCAGCTGAATACATATTTCCTGTATTTCTAATTACTCCTGTTAGCTATCAATTTAGATTTCACAGACCAGTTTTAGTGTAAATTAATTCTTTACCTAACGATAAAATTTTAAAATTGACTATTAAACTCTTTACCAAACGACAATATTATGTTTATCCAAATTGAAAGCATTTGCAGACGACAAAATAAAAGTGACTGAAAATTTGAAATTTGTTCTGTTGGTTACCAGCATTTTCTCCTTTTCTCAAAATGTTTTCTAAAGGCTTCCTTCTCAGGGTCATCAAAAGTAGGGATTGTGTGGTAATGGGTTTTAAAAGAACCTTAAGATGATAAATCTAGCTTAAATAATTGGTGTTGACTTTCAAATGGTAGAAACAAAACATTACGGAAAAAAGTGAAAATGGCACATCTTTGCTTGTTAACAGCCACTCTTTTACCCATTTCATCTTTTTTTTTCTAAAAAAAACTATAATTATCCTTGCATCTTCATGCCAAATTTGCCCCTAACATTTGCAAGGTGATAAAGATTACCACCAATAGAAAAAGCATTTCATTCTCTAAGGGCCATCAAAGGAAGCATTATTGTCATTTCTGGTTTTAACTCATTACCAAACGACAAAATTATAGGTTTGTTAAAATCCAAAGCATTTGCAGACGTCAAAATAAAAGTGACTGAAATTTTTAAATTTGTTTTGTGAAAGGTGGAAAACATTGTAGGTAAAGGAGAAAATGCTAGTTACTAGCATTTTCTCTTTTTTCCACAATGTTTTCAAAAGGCTTCTTTTCAAGGAGCATCAAAAGTAGGGATCATGATTGTGGTAATGGGTTAACCCTTTACCCCATAAGGCTTTTCTATGGTATTTCTAATTCACCTCAAACAACATCAAAGATGAAGCTGTTTCTTACGTGTATATGACACATTTTGATAACATAGAAAACATCGTGACAAAAGGTGAAATTGCTCGTCAAGAGCAATTTCACCTTTTGCCACAATGTTTTCCAAAGGCTCCTACAAGCAGTGCGTAGAAATGAGTACCTATGGAGTAAAGGGTTAAATCAAGGATAAAAACCTTCAGTTTCTTAATACAATATGCCATATTTATCCCTTATTTGTCTGACAAACATCTGAACCATTATACTTTTGGCAGTATTTTTCCTCCCTGTTTGTAAAGGTGTATCTTTCAAAGCCATTTTCCAAAGAGTCTGACAAACAGTAGATCCTTTGGTAAATGTTGAATTTCATACCCAGTTATGTCAGCTAAAACAAAGGCAGATCCATCTACATTAACCCATTACCACACAATCCCTACTTCTGAGAAAGAAACATTTAGAAAACATTGTGGAAAAAGGAGAAAATGCTGGTAACCAGCATTTTCTCCATTTCCCACAATGATTTCTACCCTTCACGAGACAAATTTTAATTTCCAGTCACTTTTATTTTGCCGTCTGCAAATGCTTTCGATTTGGACAAGCCTGAAATATTGTCGTTTGGTGATGAGTTCATCTTCGCAAGCCAAGGCTGACGATTCACGACGCTAATCTACCCTTTGCAGATCGAGCTTGATTTTTACATTCCCCCAGACACTTTTTCATTGAATGCAGCCAGCTCTAGCTGCAAACAAATGAAATCGCTCGTAGCATTTTATCTTTGATGAAAATAGAATAAGGTCGCGACCATTCAAATAGAAGGTAAACATGGACACCCAGGTGGATGTCTGCTAATCACTTCATGTAGAATAATTGTATTTGTAAGCGGTTTGTAAAACGATATTTCATTGGCTTTCAGAAATATGATGTAACGGGGGTATATACCAGCATCAGAATAGAGGGCGCATCGCAGGAAGCTCGAAATCGGGCTCAATCAGCCAAGGTAAGATCCACGTAGTGGTCGTAACATTCGCTCGCGAAGATGTAATGAGTTAAGATAGACACTGTAGTATGTTTGAGTTACTTACTTTGAACAAATAGTCCAGAATATGACTTCTCTGTGGTTCTGGGTAGTTTACCAGTAACTTGGAAGTTGCCTACAAGTAGACGAGAATACAGCTATTTTAACTCTTTACCACACAATCCCGACTTTTAGCAACCCCAATAAAGAAAGCTTTTGAAAACAATGTGGGAAAAGGAGAAAATGCTGGTAACCAGCATTTTCTCCTTTTCCCACAATGTTTTCTACCCTTTCCAAATCAAATTCCATTTTTAGATCAACATTTATTTTGTGGTCTGCAAATGCTTTCAATTTCGACTGGTCCAAAATTTTGTTGATTGGTAAAGATTTAACTCTACATCATTCCACAATTTCTGGACTTGTATAAATCTAAACCATTTGCAAGTGATCACTTGAATGTTACCATTGTTGTGTCATGGATGAAAAAACATTATAGGAAAATGACAAAATGGTAACCAGCATTTTCTCCTTTCCCCACAATGTTTTCAAAATGCTTTCTTTCTTCAAGTTATGAACATTCAGATCAGTACAGTTAAGAGTTTACTTACCCGGTACTATTACATTACATGTAAACCCTAAGTGAAGACAACAGGAATTTCGGACTATACTCTGCAGAGAACCATCAAGTCTAAAAGAGTAAATTTTCCAGGGTTGTTGAAAGTCAGGGTTGGTTGGTAAAATGTCAACTTTGTCACCCTTAACCAAACAACAAAATTTTAGACAGGTTCAAATTGAAAGCACTTGCAGATAAAAAAATAAATGTGACTCAAAAATTGAAATTTGTTTCCAGCAGGGTAGAAAACATTGTGGGAAAAGGAGAAAATGCAGGTTACAAACTTTTTCTCTTTTTCCCTTAATCTTTTCAAAAAGCTTCCATCTCAGGGTCATACAAACCAAGGGTTAAAGAAAACAAAACTTAAGACTGGCTCCCCACAAGGAATTGGTAATTTATAGTTTTCTAGATAAGAATATTTGAGCTCCTGGCTAGGCAGGTGACCATTACTTTAGTTAATCTTGTTTTCTGTGAAAAAGAGACAAATCTTGCAGAGGCAGAATCCCTAAATTAGCAAATATTTACAACGTCAAGCAGGTATTGCGGTGGACATAAATCATACGTCTATCCTGTATTATTGTCTATGGTGGACCTTGATGATATGTTGTTATTTTGCCACTATGATTTAAATCAACAGCCCTTCATCTCAATAAATGTTATTTGGTTTAATACTACAAAAAAGACATCTGTTGTACTTCAATAGTAATCAGACACAGCAACAAAAAAATTTAGGGTATTTCGGTGTTTCAGTGGTATTTCAATGATTCGTCTGACCGCTGTTTAGCTACCCGTTTGCTATTCTAAGGCATTTATGGTGCAGGTCCATGTTAATGTCAGCACATGACATGTCCAATCCCAGGGAGGAATCTTGATTCCCATTGCAGGGTCAAAAGAATTCACACCTCCACTTGTATTTACTAGGAAGAAATGGATGAAGACAAGTGAATTTATCAGTCATGGTCATTTGGCAGGATGAGTGGTAAGATGTAGTTAAGAAAACGAGTTTTCCAAGGCGACTAATTTTGACTTTCATCAATGAATAGTGAATTAAGGGTATTTAGGTATCAAATGCTGATACAGGATAAAAAACATATTGGTCTAGGCACCAAATATAGACCACTTCTAAGTCAAGCTAATGATATTACTCAGTACCTGTAATTGCAGATAAAAAATGATTTTATGTGCATCAGCTAATTAAATATGAGCAACAAATGATATTAAAGCAAATACTTTCCCAAAACCAGTTAAAAAAAAATTTTTTTTGTTTATTTATATTTCTATTACTTGAATCGATAAATTGTATCAGTCATTACCAGTATTTAAGGTTCTTTGCATTTCTGTTTAGCCTGAAAAAAAATTTGCTACAGTCCAAAATTATAAGGGTTCTTCTCGCCTGACAAATGGGGATCAAACCAAGGCAAGTGTTTTTTTTTCTTTTGTCCTGCAGAACAAGTTTCCTTTGTCAAAATTTTTGGACTCTGCACTGGATAGCTCTAAGAGTTGTTTATCATTAACTCTTCCCCAATGATGAAATCATGAATCTGAACAACTACCAGAAGCTACAACAGATATACAATACAAGAATTGTGCAGCAGAAAATGCAGGAACATTATGAAGGTAATGCTTCTAGTGCTTTGCATTTGATTAACGCTTACTCGATCAGCTTTGAGTCAGCAAAGCTGGTGAGTTCTTTTCATTAGCAGAGCTTCAAAATATAAGAGGGAAAGATGGAATTCGGGTGACAGATGTTTGGGTAACAGACGAGTTCGGTATCATAGACTTATAGAGTAAATAGATTGGATGTTTTGGGTAACAAAGCGATTATATAGTGTTTATGTTGTGCCATTCTTTACACCTGATGCATGGGTTTGTTTTGATCAAACCTTTTACTTTTGCATTTTTCACCCTTTTATCCCTTGATAGATTGGCAATCCACATGTTTAACCCTTTCCCAAACGACCAAGTTTGGACTCTTCCAAACCCAAAGAGTTTGCAGACGAAAATTTTAGATTGCCAGCAAATGGCAGATTGTTCTCAAAAAAGGGTAAAAAACACCTTGGGAAAAGGAGAAATTGCTCGTTACAAGCAGTTTCTCCTTTTCCCACAGTGTTTTCAAAAGCCTTTTACTGCAGACACGTAAAATCCAGGGCTTGTGTGGGAAAGGATTAAAAACATATGTAGCATGGAATGAGATTAATAACAAAAATATTAGTTATGAAACATAGTGGTCCGAATTATAAATTAAGGTTTTAAATAACGAAGTTTGAACAAAATAAAGCCATGCATTGGCTATCAAGAACTTCACGATACATAAACACTATATATAAATGCTTTGTTACCAAAAACATCCAATCAATTTCCTCTTTAAGTCTATGTTACTGAATTCGTCTGCTACCGAAACATCCGTAAATCATGGAATTCTAAATCCACTATTTCTCTTCCAAACCCTATGTTGTGGGTGGGTGCTCATTATAATTGTCTAA
Organism: Tridacna crocea; assembly: GCA_943736015.1. NCBI lineage: Eukaryota > Metazoa > Mollusca > Bivalvia > Cardiida > Cardiidae > Tridacna > Tridacna crocea. The sequence goes on along the minus strand of OX031064.1, from coordinate 33,330,307 downwards.
TTGAGACGATTATAATGAGCACCCACAACATAGGGTTTTTGTGGTGAGTTATTGATAATTTCAATTTTTAAATCAAAATCCTTCCCCTCTGTCTGGAGCTCTAGTAAAGAAACACGGCATCCTGATCCGTGTCTTAATGATAAACACTGCCAAGTTTACTTACGCCTCCACCACTTATTCCCCCTATTCCGTCAAATCGTCTGCCTAATCCATAATCATCGTCTATGTTGTAACTGTAGGAAGTTAATTCGGTCAGTGAAAAGTTAACATTGTGGCAAAATATCCAGAAAAGGAAGATGCAGGCGAAAGTAGTCATTCTGCACAGAAAGTAGGCTTATCTAAGAAATTGCGATTTAGAATGAGCTGTTTGAATAGTAAAAAAAGTGTGCGCGTGTTGCTATTTTTCTTTTGTTCGATTAACCATTCAGACCTTGAAGTTGGACACACGAACAAAAGAAGAGACACCGCGGCACACGGAAACCTACATATTTTGTAGGATGCTGTGTATAGTCGACAGCCACGAGACCGTCAAAATATATATTACGACATGTTACCGTAATAAGGAACATATGGTAGTTTGCAATTCAATTATCCACTATATACATGTAGCTATAGGTATAGCAGATACAATCGTTTCGTGTTTCCAATCTGTTACAAATTATTCTATTTAATTACGAAAAGAAATACTAGAGTTCCCGAGAGAGAATTTCTAAGGCCTGTCTACAGCCGCTAGATGGATTAATTTATTAATCAATTCCTTACCAAACGACAAATATTTGGACCTGCTAAAATTCAAAGATTTGCAGACAACTAATTAAAGTTGGCCAAATTTTAGAAATGGTTTCAGAAATGATAGAGAATATCGTGGCAAAGGAGAAAAGGCTAGTAACCAACATTTTCTCCTTTTTTTCGTGATGTTTTCAGAACCTGTTTCTCTTGAGGTCGTTAAACCCAGAAATCGTTTGGTAAAGAGTTAGATCAACTCTTTATCAGATGACAGAAAATGGTCTTGTCCAGAAGGAAAGCATTCACGACATTCGCGACAGTTTGCATTATCACGCTTTGTGTACCTACATGTATCAACCTCATCTTTCACTCGAAACGGTGGACATCTAACACAGTAGCTCTTGACACACTTGTCAATGTCTGCATAACTATTAAAACGGGTCGTTTCATGTCTGCAAAACAAATAGAAATGCATTTGAATCAATCAAGATAATTTTATGCAAGGCAAGAATCTGAAATTACGCTTTCAAAAGATCGGACTGAAAGTCAAAGTGCATGAATCACCTATAACCACGTCACCTCACAACGGAATTTGGACAGAGATGTTGCTACTAACGCTCTCTTCGGTAGACGTATCGTCGAGCTGAAACATCCTTTTAGATGCAGATACCATCAGTTTTGTATAGTTTCTACTTCACCAGTTTGTTCCTTTTTGCTTGATGGGATCCAGTAGACTATTAGAAAACATTGATGTCAAAAGGAGAAACTGATCCTATTTTTTTTTTTACATAGTATGATTGAAGACAGTTTTGTTCCAAATATAGAGTAGATTTTTTTCAATGACAATAAAGAAACTGTATGACATTAAAATCAAATTAAAGTTCAAACTACTCATTATAGTGTGCTGATATGACACTTTTAAGGGTACATTCTGAACACCCCTCGTTCAGATTTGTATACATTTTAATCACGGCGCCAAACTACAATGTCAGAGACACTCTCTTGCACTCCGGATCATTACATTCATCTCTGTTATGGGCTCAGAAAGTAGTCCGTCATTACGTCATATTTTGTCACATGACCATAACTCAAAATGGCTACACAAACGCCGGTGAGAGAAAGACCAATTTCGATTGTTTCGTGTACTGTTCAAACAGCATGGGACCAATCAGACTTAGTGATAGGAAATGAACAAAAGATGCATTGTCTGAAAAGCCTAAATATCTTTAAAGGACGATTACTTGATTTTTAATCGTACAAACTTAGATCCAGCTGTGTGTCAAATCAGTTGTCATCATTCATGGGCGCAGCCATTTTTGTTAAAATCGGCGTAAGATTCTGAAAAGTGAAGAGGCTCGAAAAAAATAGTTCCATTTTATACAGGTAAATTCATCAGTTTGAACGCACCTATAATGTATCCAGAATCATATTTCCTTTGTCTAACTTTCAATTTTAAATATGGAACAGTTAAACAGTAACAAAACATCTTTTCCTCGGTTTGACAAGATTCTTGTCATTTAGCCCATCGCAGAGATGTATGTGAGGTAACGAACGACAACTCTGCTCGGAGATTGTGTCAGAGAGTGGACAAAGCGTTGTTTATGTATAGCGCATTTCTTGCTGAAACGAAATATAGGAAAATGTTCCGCACTAACTATTGTGACCACGTTATCTCTTCGAGTGTAAGGCTAGATTCTGAAACTTACTCCTAGGGCAGCTTAGCACGATTCAAAGATTTTTTCGGACAGTGTAGATCAAGATCAGACTAAATAGAACGTGCAGTCTGATCTTGGATCTAGACTGTCCGTTAAAAAAAAAAAATATATATATACATGTATTTGCCCCAAAATTAACTCTGAAATAGCAGAATTATGGGTTTTTATTATTGGTTTGAAAGTTTCATTTCACTTATTTTGCAGATTAAGGGTTAAACAGTTACTTGTTTGAGTGCTGAAGAAGAAACATACCAGGAACGATAATTCATATATAAGACTGGAATAGAAAGGAACGAATTAACATGTTACTCGACTTGTGGATAATTAGCAACTTAGAGTGTCAGTTAGAGAATCCCTGCCCAAAACTGATATATTTATTCTTTTGGACTTAATCAATTCGACTTTAACGTTTGCAAAATGGAGCAAATAAATGACTCAAGGATTTCTGAAAATTTTACGACAGAGTTAACATACCTGGATTATAGCATTATAAAATTATCATCGTTGGTACCAGGCTGGTGCACTCTCTCACTCATAATCTACATCATCATCGCGATGCTGATAGGTCTGCCGGGGAACAGCCTAGTTCTGATTGTAGTCCCGAAAGTTAAACGGAAAACGTCTACCGACTGGTTTGTTATATTCATCGCAATATGTGACTTTATTTCACTTTCAGTAAACGGGACTCTATATGTTTCATTCTTCACACCAGCAGTTTGGACTGCGATATCATCAGAGTTTCTCTGTAAGTTTCATTATTACATTGTACATTTTGTATTTTATCAGTCGCTCTTGCTGATAACCTGTATGGGTTTTGACAGATATATGAAGACGTGTAGACCACATTCAGGGTTATTTACACCAAAAATAGGTTTGAATTGCTGTCTTATTGTTACCACTGTATCGTTATTGTTTAACACATCGCAGTTTTTCACGAGAAAACTCAACATTTATGGCGATTGTGTGATAGATTCTACGAAAGGCGCAATACAGAATTCAGTGTATGGATTCACTCTTGTCGTCGTCCTGTTGTGTTCAGGAGCTGTTTGTATAATCTACGGGAACATTGCTATACGGATTAGGAAACGGTTAAAAGTTGAACCATCTGTAGCGACGAACACAGGTGCGAGCCACACAGTGAGCATGAACCGAAATGAGGTCGTAGTTCTTTCAGGGAGCCGAGGGAACTGTGACACTATGACACATCATCATGGTACTGTCAGTTATCTGGAAGTACAAGGAGGTATTTCTTCCAAAACAATTACTTCTAAATATGGCACAAATGACGATTCTGAACAGGGCGTTTGTTCAAACAATGTGACAATTACGCAGAACAAATCAGTTGTTCATTTTAAAGTTAAACCCAGCACATCTTTAAGACACCAAGAAAATGATAAACAAAGGAGGCCAGCGATAGAAGTTTGTCAACATGGAGACCACCGCTCCAGACAGATTAATAAGACGTCAAAGATTATGGGCGCAATTACAATTGTGTTCATAATATCTACAGTTGTACCAACGTTTTCTATACTATTGCTCTCGACCAAGACAGATGTCAAAAGGGACCCAGTACTTCGTGTGATCGTCTTCTTTCTCACCCGACTGTATTTGATCAATAACATAACAAATCCACTATTTTATATCTGGTTAAGTTCGGAGTTCAGAAGGAGGGCCATGGAAACACTAAAATGTGTAAAATGCGACTTTAACTATTGATGTTGATGATTGGCATACCGATAAATACTTACAGTATTATTTTAGCATTAGATTTAGTCATTAGACTACAGGCGCCTGCGCCTCTCTGGTACTTTTTAGCTCACCTGAGCACAACGTCGTCCGTCGTGCGTCGTCAACAATTCTTTAAAGATCAACTCCTCCTATACCCCTGGGCCAATTTGGACCAAACTTGGCAGGAATGTTACTTGGGAGATCGTCTTTAAAAATTGTTCACAGAATTTGATTTCATCAAAAACCGTGGTTGCCATGGCAACCAAATGGAATTTTTTAGCAAATTCTTCAAAAATCTTCTCCTCTGAAACCGCTGGTCGGATTTTAAAATAATTTCACAGATATGTTCCTTGGGTGACCCTTTTCTAAAATTGTTCGTGAAATTTTGATCCGTCAAAAAATGTGGCTATACACTGTGAAGGAATTCTTAAAAAATCTTCTTCTCTGAGTTGTTCCTTAGGTGACCCTTTTCAAAAATTGTTCGTGAAATTTTGATCCTTCAAAAAATGTGGCTTTGGTGAATGGGGGGATATATGCACTATACAGAAATAAAGGAATTCTTAAAAAATCTTCTTCTCTGAAACCACCAGTCAGATTTTGAAATAATTTCTCATGGATGTTCTTTGGGTGACCCTTTTCAAAAAGTGTTCGCGAAATTTTGATTGGTCAAGAAACATGGCTCTGGTGAATGGGGGCTACTTGCGCTATATGGAAATGAAGAAATTCTTGAAAATTCTTCTTCTCTGAAACGGCTGGACAGATTTTGAAATGATTTCACAGAGATGATTCTTGGGTGACCCTTTTCAAAATTGTTCACAAAATGTTGATCCGTCAAGAAACATGGCTCTGGTGAATGGGGGCTACTTGCACTATATGGAAATGAAGAAATACTTGAAAATTCTTCTTCTCTGAAACCCCTAGTCAGATTTTAAAATAATTTGACAGAGATGTTCCTTGGGTGACCCTTTTCAAAAACTGTACATATAATTTTGATCCGTCATGAAACATGGCTCTTGTGAATGGGGGCTTCTTGCACTATACGGACATGATGAAATTCTTGAAAAGTCTCTTTCTCTGAAACCCCTGGTCAGATTTTAAAAGAAATTTTCCGAAATGTTCCTTGGGTGACCCTTTTCAAAACTTGTTCGTAAATTTTGATCCATCAAGAAACACGGCTCTCGTGGATGGGGGCTACATGTACTTGCTCGTATACAGAAATGAAGAATTCTTAAAAATTCTTCTTTTTGAAACTGATGGTCAGATTTCGAAATGATTTTTACAGGTGATCTTTTGAAAATTGCTTGACAAAATTATAAATTTGGTTCCAATGTTTCAATACCTCAAGAAAAATATAGGCTATGGTCATCTCAAAAATTCAGGTGAGCGATCCAGAGCAATCTTGGCCCTCTTGTTTTGAGAATTGATAATCATTCGGATAAGACAACTTTATTAAACGTGACAAATTTAGACTTGTGCGAAATCAAATAATTTACAAAAAAATAAATGTGACACAAATCGTTAACTTGTAAATTGTATAGACTGCGTTATTATGTTATCCTACCTTGTTAATAAGCAACGAACTGATTCAGATGAAAATGATGTACAGACAGTTTATAGATGGAATAGTTCATACAAAGATCTATTTAATAATGATATTGCATCCTCTATTGAATATTTGAATAAAGAAATAGAATATGGCATTTCACGTGATTTTGAACCTGACGGATTAGTCCAAATATTTTCAGATTATCTTAGCTCAGTTGGTAACAAATATTTTGAAAAGCAAATTAAGATTTCAAAAAGGACATATTTTAGTAATCAATGTGAATACCATAGGCAAAACTGGTTCGATGATACCTGCCTACAGAAAAAACAAGTGTATGAAAATGCATTGAAAAAATATAATTCTTTAAAAAAATGATGAAAATTGACAATATTTTATTTCTAGTAAAAAAGATTACAAATATCATTGTAGATTAACTAAACGTAAATATAATAGAAAATTTGCTAGTGATTTAGAAAATATGAGAAATAAAAAACCTAGAGAATTTTTGAAATTATCTAAACAAAAGAAAGAACAAAACTATGGCTCAGATATAGATATTGCGGCATTTTTTGAACACTTTAAAAACCTTTCGTCAGCTATAGAAATACAAGAAGATGTCGAATGTGAAGAATTTTTGAGTAATTTTGATGAAAATATTCATTGTATATATGAAGAGCTAGATTCACCCTTCACTACAGCTGAAATCAGGAAATGTGTCCAAAAATTAGGTACAAATAAAGCATGTTCAACTGATAATATCATATATGAATATTTTAAAGAATGTATAGACTACCTTGATAAGCCACTTGTTCATTTATTCAATTACATACTGGATAGGAAAATCTTTCCTAATTCATGGTCTAAGGGTGTTATTATACCTGTACATAAAAAGGGAGACCATTCCGATCCCACTAATTACCGAGGTATTACCTTAACTAGCTGTTTTTCTAAACTCTTTACTTCATTATTGAATGACCGACTGAAGTCATGGTCGGTAAAATACGATGTCTTAAGCGACGCACAGTGTGGTTTTAAGGCTAAATATAGCACAGTCGATGCAATCTTTATCTTAAATTCTTTTATTCAAAGATAATTTGCCAGTAAGAAAAAGTTATATTGTTGTTTTGTTGATCTACAAAAGTGTTTTGATTCTATTTATCGAAATGGCCTAAGGTTTAAATTAATCAAGAATAACATTACATGGAAACTGTTTAGCGTTATTCGTTCACTTTATAGTGATGTAAAATTGTGTGTTAACGACGTTTGGTATAAATGTTTACGCGCATCCATACTGCGCATGTGTATTTCTCACAGATAGTAAAACTATCAGCGCTATTGTGTATTTTTCGCATAAATGGCAATAGTAACAGCGGAACACGGTGCACTTTTAAAAGTGGAACATTCTACGGATGGTACTAGTACTGTTGCACTAGCCATAGTATTCTATGGTCGAAATAAAAAGGGGAAGTTTTCATCAAAACGACTGCTTATTTGTCGTGGAAAAGGGAATTTTTTACGCAATGTTGGTCATCCAACGGTGAAAACGATACAGCTTCTGACGTTTTCCTGAAACTGGCAGGCCAATTGTCATGCTATCCTTTCAGGAGAAGGTTATAGCATCAAAACTGGCCTGCCAGTGTAAGGATGATGTGACTGGTAAAGAACTAGCTGGAAAAAAAGTCCAGTTACACAGCAAACAATGAAACAGGCAGAAAATTGAAGCTGTTGAAGTATACCTATTTCTTGAAGTATAGCTATTTCCTCCTTGAAAAATACTGTGGGAAAAGGAAAAAATTTCTTCTACTGAATAATTTTTCCTTTTTCCATCATGTCAGCCGAGCTTTTATCCCATTTTTTCCACAGACATTTTTTTTTTGTATTTCTATGAGCCATATGGCCATAATCATGTATGCAAATTTATATAAAAAAAAAGAACTATATGTAGACAATGAAGGGTTTGATACGAATTTGAGGTATATAGGCTATGTTCATTTTTTGAAGGAGTATAGGATCCAACATTAATGTGGGAAAAAGGAGAAATCGCTTCTAATGAGCATGAGCAATTTCTTCTTTCCCACTATGTCTGCTGAGCTTCTATTATACAGCTTTCCTTCGAAAAAATTAACTTCCAATGTGACCTTCACCCCTGTTTCCTGGGGAAAGAAGCACGGGTAGGTGCCATTTTTATTTTTTATTATTGTCAAGATTAATAAGTACTATGTGGAAATTTAAAAAATTCTGTCCGTTAGAAAGTATGTTTTTATTGAAAATTAACCCTTAACCCGGTCAAATTATCTCTCTTTTTAACTCAACGGTCTACATATAAAATGCATATTGGTACATTTACCATGCTCAGAACCAGGCTTTTACATGTTTTTTGTGCAAAACTGAATTATTTTTCTTTAAAGTGATGTCTATTTGTATGTTTTTCCTGTTTAATTGACTATTAAAGGAAAGTGTGTTAAATCCAGTATATGCTGAATTTTGTAACTGTATATACTTTTTTCAAAAGCGAATTTCTCAGAAACGAGCACGGGGATCCCCTTTTTTTTTGCATTGTAATCTACAAGAGACATGATGAGCTTTGTATGTGCAAAGTTTAAAAAAAAAACTGTCCGTTGGAATAATTTGTCATAAACGTCTTTAAACATATGAATTCTGTTTCAGATCTATTTGAAGATAATGTAGGATTGTTACAAGGCGAATCCCTCTCACCGTTCTTATTCTCACTTTTCGTTAACGACATCGAGTTGTTTTTACAGCAGAATACAAACGAATGCTTTACGTTAGGACAATTATCGATTTATTTATTACTGTTTGCAGATGACTCGGTCCTTATTTCCGATACCGCTACAGGCTTACAGCAATTACTAACAGAAATTGAGAAATATTGTGAAAAGTGGAACCTTAAAGTAAATGTTCAAAGAACAAAAATAGTTGTCTTTCGTAGAGGCAGAAGAAATTAATTTTACATATTCAGGTAGTATAATCGAAAAAGTCAACACTTTCAGTTATCTAGGTCTAGTTTTTACTAGCAATGGAAGTTTTCAAAATGCCCTTAATTTTAAGACTTTAACAGGGAAAGCGAGGCGTGCGATGAGCAATTTACTACAAATCACTGGACATAAAGAAATTCCTTTGAAAATCATGATTAACTTATTTGACTCCTTCGTCGCATCGATTCTATACTATTCTAGCGAGGTCTGGGGCTTTATGACAAGTGAACTTGTAGAAAGACTTCACAGAAAATTTCTTCGGAAATTGTTAAATGTCAAGAGCACAACTACTACTTCAGCTATCTACGGCGAATTCGGAAGATATCCTATACTATAATATAAAATTAATACGAAAACAAGAATAATTAAATATTTCATAAAGCTTTTCACAGATAAAAGATCTAATTGTATTTTACAAACCGTCCTGGTAGAATTAGATAACATGAATAACTCTAACCTATGGACCTACAAAGTAAAAGAACTATTACAAAGGAAGGGCTTTTACGACATATGGTTGTTTCCCGCTTCAGTGAACTTAAATATATTTATGCCTATTTTCCGTATTCGTCTGATTGACATATACATGTATGTGAGTGAGTGGGCTCAAGATATTAACAACAGACCTTCACTGTTTGTTTACAAGCATCTGAAAGAAATTTTTAGTTTTTCAAATTATCTTTGTAAAATGCAAATAACATCATATAGAAACGCTGTTGCCAAATTACGTCTGTCCGCACATAACCTTTTTATTGAAACAGGTCGACATAGAAACATTGTTAGAAATGACAGAATATGTTCACTATGCACTCTAAATGAAGTTGAGGATGAGTATCATTTTTTATTAATTTGTCCAGCTTATAATGAATTGAGGCATTTGTATTTTAAAAAGTATTATCATGATAAACCAAGTATGTTAAAATTAATCCAGCTCTTAAACTGTGAAAATGTTAGAGTATTAAATGTAGTTGGAATTTACTATATTAAGGCAAGTGAGAAAAGAAAAACCGAATTGAGTAATGTCAGTGATTAATTGTTGGATATTTCCCAAAATATAATTATATGTAGTCTTCTCCCTACAGTATTGAGTTTATAGGTTTACATATGGCTCATCTGAAGGACGTAATGGTTAAAGGAGTACTTGCTTTAATAAGCAATTGCTTCTTTTACCGAGGCCATTTATTGAACTGTTTTCCTTCGTTTCCTTTGTTTAGTCTACATACACAATTAGCAGTACTCACTGCTTGCGGGAGGCCGTTTTGGGCGGAGCGTTCGCTTTTAAAAAGTGAATAGCTTCGCCCCCAAGGCGACTTCCACGCTGATAGTATTTATCTCACTTTTAATGATTTCAACGGTAAAATTTTGAGTGTACGAAAAACTGGCTAAAAATATACTATACTGCTTCCCATTCTATATCGTGCTGTATACTTGTATGAACATTATTTGTACACATCGGTGGTCGTTTTGGACGAAGCATTCGCTTTTAACAAGCGATTCCTTTTCCCAAAACGAGTTCCATATTTGTAGTATCTAAATCCCTTGTAATTTATTTCCTTTGTAACGATTTTCACTTTTAAAGTTAGACATCTTACTTATCTGATACTATTCTTTCTCTAGTGTGCTTTGTTCGTTCATGTTTCACTTTTATCATTCATTATTTCCGCATTCGCTTATTCATTTCAACATACCCATTTGATATCATTTGATTTTTATTTTATTTTTTCGTTGTTTAGTCCATACCCATGTATGTATTTATAATTTATGTGTTCGGCGATGAACTTTATGTGTTCAAGCTGATATTATGAATAAAGTTTCTATTCTGTTCTGTTTAAAACTACGTTACACCGTGGATTGTGGACTGTATTAACCTTTTCTCTATCAGTTTTTTTTAACTTAGATGATATGCGAAGTCTTACCATAGATTCGCCATTGACATAACGAACGTCAGGTAGCGCGCGATGTAGAGCCAAGACGTTCTGAACTGTCAGACCTTAATCTATGCCGTCCGCAAAAGTTAATCCAGTCAAAACAGGCACCGGTAGAGTTTATTTGTAGTTTAAATAGCTTATGTGAACCTATCCCACTACTCATCAACCATCCTAGACAAAAGCCAACAAAAAAGGCTTTTATTTCAAACCTAAAATAAGGTTCTTAAGTAACAAATATTGATAAAAGGCTAAAGTGCTGAAATTAATCATAGATAATTATGTTAAGTTTGACAAATGTTAAAAGGATTATTATCTTGATTAACTTACAGTATGTCATAAAATAATACAAATCAATAGGATTGGAAGGAAGGAATAGCTCATTAGGTTCTTTTCCTGGAGGATAATGGCAAAAAATATAGATAGCATGATGTAATATAACTTATGAAATCATTGTGAGGGAAAATAACGATGATGAAGAACACAGACCAAAGAGAAGAAAAGAAACAGAAACACATAGTGTGGCATGTTTAAATGGGACTGGGGCTTGGAGTGGAATACATGTAAATATCATGCACACTCTTAACGCTTTACCATACGACAAATTTTTCGACTTTTCCAAATTTAACCTATTTGTAGATGACAAAGGTGACTCAAATGACGGGCTTTGCCTTTAATAGAATAAAGAACATTGTTGGAAAAGTAGATTATATTGGTAACCAGCATTTTCTCCTTTTCCAACAATGTTTTCAAAATATTTCTTTGTCAGGGTGGTTAAAGATGGGTATTTAGGTTTTTCACATATCACCAAATTAGAAATAAATATATATTAGAAATAAATATATGTCACTGAAATTTATATGAATAAACAATACAAATCATCAATGATTAAGAATCTTAAAATTACAAGAAAGAACTTTTGGATAGTATTCCCTTAAAAGGCTACATAGCCTCTTAAGCTATTTTTAGATTTCGCGCCCCCCCCCCAAAAAAAAATAACAATAACAGAAAAAAAAACATTGTGGGAATGTTAAGTGACTAGCACTTGACTAATGACGCTTAAATTCTATAACATAACCAACATGTAATTATTTTCCATAATTTATTCTTCGGATGTTACATGTATGTTTGAAGCTTCGTCTATGTATTTCCGGTATGTCAATGAATGAGTTACTCATGTAAAAATAGACTGTGTTCCCCGTCGGTGTCTACCTGGGTTGTTGTAAATCTCTAATTTCTCTTGTTGTCGGATGGTTTTCGACTACAGGGGTTTTATGAATGAAAATTATAAGGCTTTGGGAGTAATTAAAGATTTTTTTTTTGTATTTTTGTAAAATGTTTGATTTAAAATCTGAAGGACCACCTTTTTGCACGAGACTGTGTTGTAACGGGTTAAACGTCGTTTGGGTAGGAAACTTTACTTTCATTTATATACTCCTTCATTGAATATGAAGACGTAGTATGGGATAACTGCCCACAATATTCGACAGAACAACTGGCAAAAAATTCAGATACATCTGCTATGATGATGACTTGCTGTACCAAATTAGTATCACATTCGTACTTCAAAATGTCGGTAGCATATCCTCATAAAGCCCCTGAAGTTCTCAAAATCACCGACTTCCACAAAGTAGAACTGAACTTTACAAAAAAGTTTTTCCTTCCCCCAGTCATTGAAGACTGTCCCGGAACGAACTACCCTTTGGAATACAAAATTTATTTTAGGTACTATCTGAATCGGGAAAGGAAGCTACAGGTTATACATACACAAATCAGACATAAATGTGATTCTCTCGATCACCATTCATTTATGAAAATATTGTTGATTCTCCTCTCTGTATTTGTGGTGGAATATAGACGATTGAACATATCTTTTTCGCACGCAACAATTTTTTGCTATTAAAACCGGACTATTTAATTAATACAATAGCAAAATTTTTGTGATACTGATCTTGAGTTGTTACTCTAAGGTAATAGTAATCTAGCATATCATGAAAATGAGTAAATTCTTCTTGAGGTCCAAAACTTTAAAATATTAGGTTTAGTAATTGATTTCCAGTATAACGATTTTTTTTCTACCTTTATACAATTTCAGCATAAAAAATATGCTTATTATAAACTGGAACAAATTAATATTCGTATCGTATATATCTTTTAAAAACACTTCTTTACCTTATCTCTCCAATTACCTTGCATTTTACCCTCCTCTTCCTGTACTTCTCAGTCTAATTCTTCACGATTTCCTATTAAAACAAATGTCTCTCCTCTATACCTATACATTTCCTAGTATTATGTTTTGTATCTTATTGTATACTAGTAGTATATAAGTTTTAAATGACTTGAACTCGTCCTAAGCCACCAGTTTGGAGAAAAACACTGTAAGCAATGCTTTCGTTCGAATCCATTTTGCAGAAAAAGCTGATTTTTTTGTAACGCATTATATAATTTTTACAAGGATATGAAGAAAAAGATATCATTAAACTAAAAGATCACGTGATTGTACCACGATAGAAATTAAGGCTTTTGAAACTATTGCGGGAAAAGGATATATGCTGGAAACCGATATTTCATTTTTTTACCACAATATTTGATATCATCTTAAACAATTAATAGCATCTTTCGAGCAATATCAAGTTTGTCGCCTGAACTTTTGACATTCACGTACCTAATGACTTGGTATCATGTTAACAAACTAACGAACGTTCTCTAGTCGCCTTAGCGAGCTGTTCAACAATTAAACTGGTGCTAATTTTCTTCGTATCGTTGTCTTGATAAAAAAGCAAAGAAGTGAGATTCTTTATTCAATATCATATTCTCTCTGGTGTAAATAAACTTCAGATCCACACTAATAAATTGGAAGTAAGATTAAACCAAGACATAGAAAAATAACGCCAATATTAATAAATTATCATGAAAAGGAGTACGACAAGCACTGAATGGCTAACTGTAGTAAAAATGAAAGTTTAACGACAGTCCTGATTTATCCGTCAAGGGCGCGGTTTTGTGTGTAACGCGGTGTCCGCAGCATTTTAATTATTTCATGGTTACAGTTCAAAGATCCATTTTTATCTCTACACCAGTTGCTAGTCTTTCAGTATTAATTACCATTATGTGCAAAAAATACGTACGTGCACTTTAGATTCAATATCCACGACAAATAAAAAACATGCGCAGTTGGATGCGCGCGAGCATTTGTAGCACACGTCGTTAAATCGACTTCGTTATTTCAGACACATTTCATGAACGATAACACCCTTTAGAAACATACGGAAATCGAAAAGTGACACAACATTTTAGGCTAAGCAAAATATTAAATTTAAATAATGTTAAAAGACTTTTAAACGCAACTTTGTCTGACTGTAGTACTATTATAGGACGGTGTAAATAATTCCTAAACAGCGAAAACGGAACATGTGCATTTGTAAGACATTACTTATCCGGATAGTACGTTTAGTGTGGTAAAAAGAGAAAATTTCAAGCATTTTCTCCTTTGCAACGTTTTCAAACTCTTTTTCCTGAAGACTGATAGAAATCAGGATCGGTTGATTGATTTACTATAAGATTCGTAGGTAATCTATGTCTTTGAGTAATTCCTGAACAATTCCACTTGTATTGTTCTTCCATTCCCCCACCTTTTAAAATATATAGGATGTATTTGGTATTAACCCTTTCCTAAATGACTTAAACTTGAAACTTCAAAACTGGAAAGAAGCTGCAGACGATAAATTAAACAAGGTTTAAATGAGACTAAAAGAACCGTTTGTTCGGTAAAGGTTTTCGGGAAAGGCATGATTGCTTGTAATGAACAATTAGCCCTTTTACCGAAAGGTTGTCCAAAGCCATACCAATGTTAAATTTACCAGACCAATGTTAAATCGAGACTATATCAAGGAAAGGGTTGACACAGTACAATCTTTGTTACGAAAAAACATGATTCAGTGCTTGAAATAATACATCTAAGTAATTTGAAATCTTGGATGTTTTATGTCACCGTCTTTGTTCTAAGGGAGGTTAGTGAATTCGAAAATTGGGAAAAGTAGCCGGGCAACCTGTCTTCTTGGTTGCATTTTTTGGTAAAGGATATAATCATGTATATTTCTCAGAAAAGTGAAAAAAATCTTTGCGCTAAATTTTTTTTAGGTTCTAATAATTTCGTGATTTACTGTGATAAAATAAGCATTCTGATGGGCTAAGGGTTTTATTGAAACATAGATAGCGTTTCATTAGTTTGAAATATCTGGTTATTTCTCATCAAAGTCAGAGGATACATTGGTTAACTATGAATTTAAAACTCAAAGAACATGGTTTGACAGACATTAAAGATTTTCATCACAAAATTCTGACGTATGCTGCAAAATTTGGGTTTTTCCGTAATTTAAAAAAAAAAGATTATGTTCTTCGTAGTTTATCAGACAACGTCTGATTATCAGTCTTCACATATTGAAAGAACATACTCTGAATTGTTTCTTTGTCAAATTTCACGAATTTCTCTGCGCTAGAAATAACTCGCTGAAACGCCTTTAAGCCCGTTATTCCCGGCTAAGTTGAGTGTGAAATTTTTGTCAATTCAGGATTTGAAAATGTTTCGTCAAGTCTGTTAATATTAGTAAAAGGGGCCTCGTGTAACAAACCCTACTAAAGTCTGAAATGGACATCGTCAGCAGACTTGAGCAAAATTAGAGACTAATGACGTTTTTTGCATGAAAGAAAACGACCATTAGTGTTTATTAGACATCAAACTTCAACCTTTAACCTGCTAAGAAGTTTAACGAAACTTCAAGCCCATAGTTAAGACCCAAATATTGCTATTTCAAGGTCATTTTTGGGAGAAAAATATCTTCTTATCGGACAGTGCAGATCAGGATCAGACTGCACAGAGTGTGCAGTCTGATCTTGATCTACAGTGTTCGCAAAATGTCCCTGAGTCGATCTATGCAGGTTAAGGGTTTAGACACTCCCTTATCCGAAATAATTGCAGAGGACAAAACTAATATGGCTAAGTAGGAGGTTTCATCTTCGCTGATATCGAAAAAAATCAAAGGACTAATAGTCCTGAGAGTAGTCTGGTGGGTAAAGTGTTAGAAGTTTTCACCCTTATAACCTTATTAAATTTCCAAAGGTAATCTGTTACAAGCGTTGAAGGTACGACATGATTTAGCCATTAGATATTATCATGCAAGCATAATTTCTGAGTTGTAGAGGGCTCTAATCCTAAAATCACCGACATAAATATTAAAATTCACATGAAAGAATATATATATGTGGTGAGAATCAACATTTATGCCAAGCAACAGCTTTCCGAAAAGTTCAAAGACTTCATATTTGCTAGAACTCATGCACCAGTCTGGTTTGTGATATTTGTTTACCGTAGCTAACTGATTTTGGGTGTACACTGACAGTAGCTTCCGATTTGCGAGTCTGTACCTTGGTCCATGATGCTAATGGGTAATTATCAAACAATTTCTTACTAGGTATTCTCAACAAATAGTATAAGCGTCCAGCAGAAAAGACGCTTTTAGTTAAAAGTACTGTTAAGCATGTCCTCAAACTTGTTCAGTTCACGACCACTTATCTAAGATACACAAATTACATTTGATGTCCCTGTGTAAGCGGCGTGCTCTTGTGTATGAAATGATTGATTCGAAGATTTCAATATTTAGAGCTCTGAAGTGTTGCAATATTAATTTTCACCAATATGTTATAAATCAACTGAAAAGGGCCAGAATTTTGTGTTTCTAAAAGCGTTATGATTTCTTGACCTGATGGTATACAACGACACTGCTTTCCCCTTCCAGAAATCGAGACTTATATACATGTAAAAATAAATCAGGGGAATGAGGGGAATCAGAGGATGAGGCAAGTCTAGTCCGGTGTAATGCAGAGAAATGACCCTCCACTACAAAATGACCCGTGTCATTCCTCTACGTAGTGACATGACCCATGGGTCATTTCCCTACGTAGTGAAATTACCCATGAGTTGTTTTGTAGGGTAGGGTGCGTTGTCAGGGCATGTCATATTCTTCGAAGATTGGATCTGTCTTATATGACACATCACTCATTCCCCTATACTTGGGAAAAGTAGGGCTCATATCTAAGTTAAACACAAGCCTGTAGGTACTGTTTTAACTCATTACCAAACGACAATATTTTAGGCTTGTCCAAATCGAAAGCATTTGCAGACGACAAAACGTGTGACTGAAAATTTGAAATTTGTTTTGTGAAGGGTAGAAAACATTGTAGGAAAAGGAGAAAATACTGGTTACCAGCTTTTTCTCCTTTTCCCACAATGTTTTCTGAAGGCTTCTTTCTCAGGGGCGTCAAAAGTAGGGATTGTGTGGTAATGGATTAATAAATGGCTGGTGCATAGGTTACCTTCTAGCTGATCATAACTGAATAATGTGAACGTTGAACAACGTTCATTTTATTTTCAAATTCCAAGTAACGGTTGTCGTTTTGAAAAGTTAGTCCGCTTATGTACCCAGAATGCCCATATTAGTGAGTAATTGTAGAATGCCATCTAGCGGGTGTTGTCTGCGCATTTCATATACTTCGAAGATTCGACTGTCTTATACGACACATCACTAGCCCCAAAAGCGGACTGACTGCAATATTACGCTCTATAAAGTAGTAATATAGAGGATAGCTTTTATCAATACGTTTGAGGAGAAATGAGACCTGCTTTAGCTCCAGATTTCTCTAGACTGCTGATCATAGCTGAGTGAATTACACGAGGTAGCGTTTTATTGAGTAAACCTTTATTTTAGTTTGAAATTCAAAGTAACGGTCGTCGCGTAGGAAAGTGGTTCGGTTCTGTACCCAAGATGCCCATATTAGATAGATGAGTATTTATAGAATACCATCTAGCGGGAGATAATGATCTAGCTAGAGATAATTCTCTGCATTACACCGGAAGTTGTCATTATCCACATAATGATGTTCCTTCAAATGATTTTTTGTTCTTTATTTATTTATTTATTTTATTGAACGAACGTTTGTAATCATAAAATAATTGCAATATGTGCATATAATCTTCATTTTCGAATTCTTAAAAATCGTTTATTTTTTAGTTGAACATATTATATTGTCATTATTTACAAATACTTACATAAAATACATTTATAAATACATACAAAACATATAAGACAAAAGGGTTTGGCCACAAGTTCTCCGCGGCAACTTACATTCGGCCATCCCATTATTGAACTTACATGGTAAAGCAGTCTTCAAGAGAGAGAGAGAGAGAGAGAGAGAGAGAGAGAGAGAGAGAGGGAGAAAAGAGCATATCCTAAATATAAGTTTTTTTTTTTTTCACATAGTATGATTGCTCCAAATATAGAGTAGATTTTATTTCAATGACAATAAAGAAAGTGTATGACATTAAAATCAAATTAAAGTTCAAATTATTCATTATAGTGTACTGATATGACACTTTTAAGGGTACATTCTGAACACCCCTCGTTCAGATTTGTATACATTTTAATCACGGCGCCAAACTACAATGTCAGAGTGGACAAGGCGTTGTTTATGTATAGCGCATTTCTTGGTGAAGCGAAATATAGGAAAATGTTCCGCACTGACTATTGTGACCACGTTACACCTTCGAGTGTAAGGTTAGATTCTAAAACTTAATCCTAAGGCAGCTTAGCACGACTCAGATTTTTTGCGGAACGTGCAGTCTGATTTTGGATCTACACTGTCCGATAAAAAAAAAAAAGATTATATACTTGTATTAACTCTGAAATAGCAGAACTATGGGTTTTACAAGTGGTTTTAAAGTTTCATTTCACTTATTTCGCAGGTTAAGGATTAAACATTTACTTTTTTGAGAGCTAGATTTAAAGAAATATACCAGGAACAATAGCTCATATATAAAACTGGAATAGAAAGGAACGAATTAACATGTTACTCGACTTGTGGATATTTAGCAACTAAGAGTGTCAGTTAGAGAATCCCTGAAAGTAATATACCGTATTCTTTTGGACTTAATCAAGTCGACTTTAAAGGTTGGAAAATGGAGCAGATAAACGACTCGAGGATTTCGGAAAATTTTACGACAGAATTAATAGACCTGGATTATAGCATTATAAAATTATCATCGTTGGTACCAGGCTGGTGTACTCTCTCCCTCATAATCTACATCATCATCGCGATGCTGATAGGTCTGCCGGGCAACAGCCTAGTTCTGATTGTAGTCCCGAAAGTTAAACGAAAAACGTCTACCGACTGGTTTGTTATTTTCATCGCAGTATGTGACTTTATTTCCTTGTCAGTAAGTGGGACTCTATATATCTTATTATTCACACCAGAAGTCTGGACTGCGATATCGTCAGAGTTTCTCTGTAAGTTTCATTATTACATTGTACATTTTGTATTTTATCAGTCGTTCTTGCTGATAACCTGTATGGGTTTTGACAGATATATGAAAACTTGTAAACCACATTCAGGCTTTTTTACACCAAAAATAGGTTTAAATTGCTGTCTTATTGTTACCATTGTATCGTTATTGTTTAACATATCCCAGTTTTTTACGAGAAAACTCAACATTTATGGCGAGTGCGTGCTAGATTCTACGAAAGCCGCTATACAAAATTCTGTGTATGGATTCACTCTTGTCGTCGTCCTGTTGTGTTCAGGAGCTGTTTGTATAATCTACGGGAAAATTGCTATACAGATTAGGAGACGGATAAAAGTTGAACCATCTGTAGCGACGAACACAGGTGCGAGCTACACAGTGAGC
The DNA here is from genome assembly GCA_943736015.1 of Tridacna crocea. Lineage (NCBI taxonomy): Eukaryota > Metazoa > Mollusca > Bivalvia > Cardiida > Cardiidae > Tridacna > Tridacna crocea. Next base: position 33,310,937 of record OX031064.1, on the reverse strand, counting down.
ATGAACCGAAATGAGGCCATAATTCTTTCGGGGAGCCGAGGGAACTGTGACACTTTGACACATCAACATGCTACTGTCAGTTATCCTGAGGTACAAGGAGGTATTTCTGCCAAAACAGTTACCTCTAAATATGGCACAAATGACGATTCTGAACTGGCTGTTTATTCACACAAAGTGACAAATACGCAGAACAAATCACTTGTTCGTTTGAAAGTTAAACCCAGCACATCTTTAAGATACCAAGAAAATGAACAACAAAGGAGTCGAGCAAAAGAAGTTCGTCAACATGGAGACCACCGGTCCAGACAGATTAATAAGACGTCAATGATAATGGGCGCGATTACATTTGTGTTCATAATATCTACAATTGTACCAACGTTTGCTACACTTATGCTCTTGGCCAAGGAAGATGTCAAAAGGGACCCAGTAGCTCGTGTGGTCGTCTTCTTTGCCACCCGACTGTATTTGATCAATAACTTAACAAATCCACTATTTTATACCTGGTTAAGTTCGGAGTTCAGAAGGAAGTCCATGGAAACACTAAAAGTGTGTAAATTGCGGCTTTAACCATTGATGTTGAATATTGGCATACCGATAAATACTTACAGTATTATTTTAGCATTAGATTTAGTCATTAGACTACAGGCGCCTGAGCCTCTCTGGTATATATATTTTTTTTTTTTTTGAAAACTGATAATCGTTCGGATATGACGACTTCATTAAACGTGACAAATTTAGACTTGAGCAAAATGAAGTAATTAAAAGAAAAGATAAATGTAGCACAAATGGTTTAACTTGCGAATTGTATAGACTGCGTTGTTATTATGTTATCCTACCTTTAAAACTACGTTACCCCGTGGATTGTGGACTGTATTAACCTTTTCTCTATCAGTTTTTTAACTTAGATGTTATGCGAAGTCTTACCATAGATTCGCCATTGACATAATGAACGTCAGGTAGCGCGCGATGTAGAGCCAAGTCGTTCTGAACTGTCAGACCTTAATCTATGACGTCCGCAATAGTTAATCCAGTCAAAATAGGCACCGGTAGAGTATATTTGTAGTTTAAATAGCTTATGTGAACCTATCCCACTACTCATCAACCATCCTAGACAAAAGCCACACAAAAAAGGCTTTAATTTCAAACCTAAAATAAGGTTCTTAAGTAACAAATATTGATAAAAGGCTAAAGTGCTGAAATTAATCATAGATAATTATGTTAAGTTTGACAAATGTTAAAAGAATTATCATCTTGATTAACTTACAGTATGTCAAAAAATAATACAAATCAATAGGATTGGAAGGAAGGAATAGCTCATTAGGTTCTTTTCCTGGAGGATAATGGCGAAAAATATAGATAGCATGATGTAATATAACTTATGAAATAATTGTAAGGGAAAATAACGATGATGAGGAACACATACCAAAGAGAAAAAAAGAAACAGAAACACATAGTGTGGCATGTTTAAATGGGACTGGGGCTTGGAGTGGAATACATGTAAATATCATGCACACTCTTAACGCTTTACCATACGACAAATTTTTCGACTTTTCCAAATTTAACGTATTTGCAGATGACAAAGGTGGCTCAAATGACGGGCTTTGCCTTTAATAGAATAAAGAACGTTGTTGGAAAAGTAGAAAATATTGGTAACCAGCATTTTCTCCTTTTCCAACAATGTTTTCAAAATATTTCCTTCTCAGGGTGGTTAAAGATGGGTATTTAGGTTTTTCACATATCACCAAATTAGAAAAAAATATATTTACTGAAATTTATATGAATAAACAATACAAATCATCAATGATTAAGAATCTTAAAATTACAAAAAAGAATTTTTGGATAGTATTCCCTTAAAAGGCTACGTAGCCTCTTAAGCTATTTTTAGATTTCGCGCCAAAAAAATAATAATAAAAAAAACATTGTGGAAATGTTACGTGACTGGCACTTGAGTAATGACGCTTAAATTCCATAACATAACCAACATGTAGTTATTTTCCATAATGTATTCTTCGGATGCTATGTTTGAAGCTTCGTCTATGTATTTCCGGTATGTCAATGAGGGAGTTGCTCATGTAAAAATAGACTGTGTTTCCCGTCGGTGTCTACCTAGGCTGTAGTAAATATCTAACTTCTCTTGTTGTCGGATGGTTTTCGACTACTGGGGTTTTATGAATGAAAATTATAAGGCTTTGGGAGTAATTAAGGATGATTTTTTTTTTGTATTTTTGTAAAATTTTTGACCCAAAATCTGAAGGGCCACCTTTTTGCACGAGACTGTGTTGTAACGGGTTAAACGTCGTTTGGGTAGGAAATTTTACTTTCATTTATATACTCCTTGATTGAATATGAAGACGTAGTACGGGATAACTGCCCACAATATACGAAAGAACAACTGGCAAAAAATTCAGATACATCTGCTATGATGGTGACTTGCTGTACCACATTAGTATCACATTCGTACTTCAAAATGTCGGTAGCATATCCTCATAAAGCCCCTGAGGTTCTCAAAATCACCGACTTCCACAAAGTAGAACTGAACTTTACAAAAAAGTTTTTCCCTCCCGCAGTCATTGAGGACTGTCCCAGAACGAACTACCATTTGAAATACAAAATTCATTTTAGGTACTATCTGAATCGGGAAAGGAAGATACAGGTTATACAAACACAAATCAGACATAAATGTGATTCTCTCGATCACCATTCATTTATGAAAATATTGTTGATTCTCCTCTCTGTATTTGTGGTGGAATATAGATGATTGAACATATCTTTTTCGAATGCAACAATTTTTTGCTATTAAAACCGGACTATTTAATTAATACAATAGCAAAATTTTTGTGATACTGATCTTGAGTTTTTAATCTAAGGTAATAGTATCTAGTATATCATGACAATGAGTAAATTCTTCTTGAGGTCCAAAACTTTAAAATATTAGGTTTAGTAATCGATTTCCAGTATGGCGATTTTTTTTCTACCTTTATACAATTTCAGCATAAAAAATTATGCTTATTATAAAATGGAACAAATTAATATTCGTATCGTATATATCTTTTAAAAACACTCCTTCACCTTATCTCTCCCATTACCTTGCATACCCTCCTCTTCCTGTACTTCTCAGTCTAATTCTTCACAATTTCCTATTAAAACAAATGTCTCTCCTCTATACCTATACATTTCCAAGTATTATTTTTAGTATCTTACTGTATACTAGTAGTATATAAGTTTTAAATGACTTGAACTCGTCCTAAGCCACCAGTTTGGAGAAAAACACTGTAAGCAATGCTTTCGTTCGAATCCATTTTGCAGAAAAAGCTGATTTTTTTGTAACGCATTATATAATTTTTACAAGGATATGCAGAAAAAGATATCATTAAACTAAAAGATCACGTAATGTACCACGCTGGAAATTAAGGCTTTTGAAACTATTGTGGGAAAAGGATATATGCTGGAAACCCACCGATATTTCATTTTTTTACCACAATATTTGATATCATCTTTAACACTTAATAGCATCTTTCGAGCAATATCAAGTTTGTCGCCTGAACTGTTGACATTCACGTACCTAATGATTTGGTATTTTGTTAACAAACTAACGAACGTTCTCTAGTCGCCTTAGCGAGCTGTTCAACTATTAAATGGTGCTAATTTTCTTCGTATCGTTGTTTTGATAAAAAAGCAAAGAAGTGAGATTATTTATTCCGTATCATATTCTCACTGGTGTAAATAAACTTCAGATCCACACTAATAAATTGGAAGTAAGATTAAACCAAGACATAGAAAAATAACGCCAATATTAATAAATTATCATGAAAAGGAGTACAACAAGCACTGAATGGCTAACTGTAGTAAAAATGAAAGTTTAACGACAGTCCTGATTTATCCGTCAAGGGCGCGGTTTTGTGTGTAACGCCGTGTCCGCAGCATTTTAATTATTTCATGGTTACAGTTCAAAGATCCATTTTTATCTCTACACCAATTGCTAGTCTTTCAGAATCAATTACCATTATGTGCAAAAAATACGTAGGCGCACTTTAGATTCAATATCCACGACAAATAAAATACATGCGCAGTTGAATGCGCGCGAGTATTTGTAGCACACGTCGTTAAGTCGACTTCATTATTTCAGACACATTTCATGAACAATAACAGCCTTTAGAAACATACGGAAATCGTAAGTTGACACAACATTTTAGACTAAGCAAAATATTAAATTTAAATCAATTTAAAAGACTTTTAAACGCAACTTTGTCTGACTGTAGTACTATTATAGGACGGTGTAAATCATTCCTAAACAGCGAAAACGGAACATGTGGATTTGTAAGACATTACTTATCCGGATAGTAAGTTTAGTGCGGTAAAAAGAGAAAATTTCAAGCATTTTCTCCCTTGCAACGTTTTCAAACTCTTTTTCCTGAAGACTGATAGAAATCAGGATCGCTTGATTGATTTACTATAAGATTCGTAGGTAATCTATGTCTTTGAGTAATTCCTGAACAATTCCACTTGTATTGTTCTTCCATTCCCCCACCTATTAAAATATATAGGATGTATTTGGTATTAACCCTTTCCTAAATGACTTAAACTTGAAACTTCAAAACTGAAAGAAGCTGCAGACGATAAATTAAACAAGGTTTAAATGAGACTAAAAGAACCGTTTGTTCGGTAAAGGTTTTCGGGAAAGGCATGATTGCTTGTAATGAACAATTAGCCCTTTTACCGAAAGGTTGTCCAAAGCCATACCAATGTTAAATTTACCAGACCAATGTTAAATCGAGACTATATCAAGGAAAGGGTTGACACAGTACAATCTTTGTTACGAAAAAACATGATTCAGTGCTTGAAATAATACATCTAAGTAATTTGAAATCTTGGATGTTTTATGTCACCGTCTTTGTTCTAAGGGAGGTTAGTGAATTCGAAAATTGGGAAAAGTAGCCGGGCAACCTGTCTTCTTGGTTGCATTTTTTGGTAAAGGATATAATCATGTATATTTCTCAGAAAAGTGAAAAAAATCTTTGCGCTAAATTTTTTTTAGGTTCTAATAATTTCGTGATTTACTGTGATAAAATAAGCATTCTGATGGGCTAAGGGTTTTATTGAAACATAGATAGCGTTTCATTAGTTTGAAATATCTGGTTATTTCTCATCAAAGTCAGAGGATACATTGGTTAACTATGAATTTAAAACTCAAAGAACATGGTTTGACAGACATTAAAGATTTTCATCACAAAATTCTGACGTATGCTGCAAAATTTGGGTTTTTCCGTAATGAAAAAAAGAAAAAGATTATGCTCTTCGTAGTTTATCAGACAACGTCTGATTATCAGTCTTCACATATTGAAAGAACATACTCTGAATTGTTTCTTTGTCAAATTTCACGAATTTCTCTGCGCTAGAAATAACTCGCTGAAACGCCTTTAAGCCCGTTATTCCCGGCTAAGTTGAGTGTGAAATTTTTGTCAATTCAGGATTTGAAAATGTTTCGTCAAGTCTGTTAATATTAGTAAAACGGGCCTCGTGTAACAAACCCTACTAAAGTCTGAAATGGACATCGTCAGCAGACTTGAGCAAAATTAGAGACTAATGACGTTTTTTGCATGAAAGAAAACGACCATTAGTGTTTATTAGACATCAAACTTCAACCTTTAACCTGCTAAGAAGTTTAACGAAACTTCAAGCCCATAGTTAAGACCCAAATATTGCTATTTCAAGGTCATTTTTGGGAGAAAAATATCTTCTTATCGGACAGTGCAGATCAGGATCAGACTGCACAGAGTGTGCAGTCTGATCTTGATCTACAGTGTTCGCAAAATGTCCCTGAGTCGATCTATGCAGGTTAAGGGTTTAGACATTCCCTTATCCGAAATAATTGCAGAGGACAAAACTAATTTGGCTAAGTAGAAGGTTTCATCTTCGCTGATATCGGAAAAAAAAAATAAAAGGACTGATAGTCCTGAGAGGTGACTGGTGGGTAAAGTGTTAGAAGTTTTCACACTTATAATTATTCTTATTAAATTTCCAAAGGTAATACATATAAAGCGTTGAAGTTACAAGATGATTTAGCTATTAGATAGTATCATGCAAGCATAATTTCTGATTTGTAGATGGCTCTAATCCTAAAATCACTCGCATAAATATTAACATCCACATGAATATATGTATCTATGTGGTGAGAATTAACATTTATGCAAAGCAACAGCTTTCAAAAGTTCAAAGACTTCATATTTGCTAGAACTCAAGTATCAGCCTGGTTTATATTTTTTTACCGCAGCTAACTTATTTAGGGTGTACACAGTCAGCAGCTTCCGAGTCTGTACGTTGGTCCATGATGCTAATGGGTAATTATCAAACAATTTCTTACTAGGTATTCTCAGCAAATAGTATAGGCGTTCAGCAGAAAAGACGCTTTTAGTTGAAAGTACTGTTAGGCATGTCCGCAAACTTGTTCAGTTCACGTCAACTTATCTCAGATGCGCAAATTACATTTGATGTCCCTGTGTAAGCGACATATTATCACGTGCTAATGTGTACAAAATGGTTGATTCGAATATTTGAATTTCGAGATATGATGATGATGATGATGATGATGAGTTTGTTTTTCTGGTGACAATGCCTCGAGAGGGAATATGTACAGTTCTGGCGATATACAGAATTTTCCTCAGGTTATGCGGCCTCAGTTGAAACTAAGATCACAAAAGTATCGAAATACTGTCTTTGAAGATTATCCGTCGGACGCTTAACTACTGTCTTATAAAGTCTATGGAGACAAGGTGCAAAACTCAGATTTCTGTCTTTGCTTTATGCAGACGGATGTAAACATTGCTTTAAACCGTCGTTCGTGACATGGCTTCAAACACCGTCTTAGTCTTACTTGGCTACAAACGTCTTCGAACAAGTCCCTTTGAAAAACTTCAAGTCTGGCTGAAGCTGACGAGGAACGGTGTTGTACTGCACCGTTATCCGTCTGTGTTTCAGGCCGATCTGTTCAACCCTGACTGTCTAGGCAGGAACTTTAAGACAAGACTTCCCAGCTTCGAACTGCTTGGAACGTGTCCGTTTGAGGCTCGGTCTGTAATGGACGCGTTGAAGCAGCTACCCGAGCCAGCTTATCGGGCTTGGAATGAGTCTGAATCTCTCTGAAGCTGGCATGTTTGAAGCTGGTCCGTTCAAGAGCCTCCCAAGTCAACCTGTTGTGTTTGGAAAGAGCCTGGATTTCTCTAAAGCTAGTCTTTTCAAATGTATACGGGCGTCTTTTAATCTTTAGCATTATAGATAGGAAGACACATATTGAGCCAGTATTGTATTTATTTTGAGCTGCTCCACTCTGTTCCGCCTAGATCCCCAGCATGAAAAGGTGGGTCCTGTGAAACAGGTTACGGATACCTTGCTGTCACAGAATGTTGTAGTCGGAGTGTAAGGGAGCTCTGAAGTGTGGCAATATTATTGTTCAACAATATATTATAAATCAACTGAAAAGGGCCAGAATTTTGTGTTTCTAAAAGCGTTATGATTTCTTGACCTGATGGTATACAACGACTTTAAACGCAAAATTACAATGTACCTATTTCAAAATATAACGAAAGAAAATTGTATATATTCAAGACAATATAAACACTGATTGAAATTAAAATCTATGATTTATTCAATCAATGAAGAATACGTATTCCAGAAATAGTACTGACGCATCAATGATCAAAGTACTCCAAGTACTCGCAATAATAAACATAAACTACTATACAACATCCAGATTATTTCTGACAGAATCGTTAGATACTTTAGTCTTTATAGGCATAATCATAATCACGAAGGGGCGTTTTTATGTTATCTACCACAGAAAAAACTGAGTGTTCGACGAATAATTCCAAAACTATATTTAATAGCGCAAACCAGAACTTAGGACAGGAAGCAGTGCAAGGCCGGAAGTATGATTACGTCACCCAATAGATCAGTACGATAACAATAAGAGCCTAGTTGCTCCGCAACCAGGTAACTTAAAATGATACATCGATCGTTTGATTTATATTGTTCAACGCCGTTTTCAACCCTATTTCAATTATATCGCGGTGGCCAGTGCATCTATCTATACTTTCCTACCAGTATTCGGCGCAGGTCTCTTTTCAAACCACTGGCTGCTTTCCCATATAACCAGTTGTCGTTTGATAAAGAATTAAGCTATCTTTCTGATTCTGCTCATAGTCTATGTGATGAAAGCTGGAAACTACTAAGGGTTATTCTAAGTTTTTCTATAAAAATACATGAACTATCTTGATATGGCTGAAAGGAATAATTATAAAAAGTTCTGTATGTTCTTGCCCTTGATGTCTCTTCCAAATCATTATTCAAAATTTGTAGGTAATTATCTTTAATTTTTTTGTATCAATATTTTCACAAACAAATCTATATCTTTTACATCTTGATTTAACCATACATTGGTAACAGAAATTGCCCAAAATATCTCATCAGGAAATCACTAAATCACTTAAAGACGTTTTCTACGGTTTTGTGAAAATTTAATCCTTTCTTAGAATTTTCTAATTCTTTTATATGTAAAATTCAATGGAAAACTCAAAATTAAAAAGAAAAAGGTATGTTACCGAGTTAGATTTTCTGCAAAATGGCTGTTTCTATGGTAACTGTTTGTATCAAAAGACCTAAAATGACTATAATATTATCTTCATAAAAGACAGTAATACAGTGATAGAACGTTTATTATACAATGCAAATATCATTTTCCATATTTAATATATTATTTCTTGATTCTGTATGAATGAAATAATAATCTGAATTCATTTTCTTTTTAAAAATTATTTTTCCAAATTCTTGACTCGCCAAAACATAAGCAAATTCAACATGTAGTCTTCAATTAATTCAAAATTTTGAAAAATTCCTGTCGTAGAATTTTCTAATTTTTCTATACATACAGTAAAATTTAATGGTAAGTACAGAGATGAAAAGAAAAAGTTATGTTGTCGTGTTAGATTTTTTGTAAAATGGCCGTTTCCATAGTAACCGTTTAGGCGCGCAGACCGATCGGCAGTCATTTTCAGTAGACTCTAGTCTCTGAGAAAGTCGATTCCGCTGAAAACTTTCCTGTATTCTTCTGATCTTTTCCCTTTTAGATCTTTTTCGCAAAATGTCCGTTAAGTCGATATTGTTGACCCATTATTCGCTTCGAAACATACCATATCCAAAATTCAAGGCAGGCCCGTAGGAACAGGGGGGGCTAGGGGGGGCTCAGCCCCCCCCCCCCCCAATAATTTTGAAAATCATAGTAACTAGAATACGAGTTTTTAGTGCAACGCAACAACCACGCAAAAAATCTCAGTATTTCGAAGTTAGCCCCCCCAATCTTGAAATGCTTCCTACGTGGCTGCAAGGTATTGTCCGAACGATATTCAAGTACTTTCTTTGAGAAGAGTTAATGTCTGTTATTGTCTCCCTTGAAATCGCCAAAGTGATGTGCAGAAATTACTACCGAAAACATCCTTAACATAACATTATACACACGATTGTTTTTTCATCGTGACTTCTAACCACTTTTATCCAATATTTTAAAGCTTTTCACAATCCCAATTTCACCATAAATGAAAATGTTTTGTTTTTGGCGCCGAACGCATAGCATTTAGAGAATGTTGAGAAATCTAACTTATTAATATTTGAGCCTACCCATAGCTTACAATGCTTGGCCATGTAATGCTTTCTATGTACTACTTATTGATCCTCGTAGTGTAAATACTATCCCAAAATATTATTCATTAACAATTTCTAACGTTTTGATTTTGTATGTAAAGAATAATTCCTTAATTGCCCACCCTTTGTAAAATCATTACTTTTGTTTTCTGTATATTGATTTGTAATTTCCACCTGTTGCAATGCGCATCTTAAATACATGATCCGTTCTGCAAGCCTTCTTTAATTTCAAAAAACAATACAATATCATCAGCATATAACAGTATGAATGATTTTTAAAATTTCCATTTCAATGCCTTCAACTCCTTTCCTGGAGAGAGACTTTTCAATATCATTAATATACATAGAAAACTAAAATGGTGATAGACTCCCCCTTGATTAAAGCCTAAGTTGCACATAAAACTTTCACTCATTTTATTTTCGTGTTTCATTTGATAGTATGTACACATTTCAGTGAATACTTGATGCCTAAAAGAATAATAACGCTGGTGGTGTCACTCGCTATAATATATATCACATGCGTACATGTATTTGGCCACAAAATCCCGAATTCTATCACTCTGTCGCAATTTATCTAAACTGGACCTGTTGTATTGAACATAAAGAGGTGCTGATAAGGGTTATCATTCAGAAGTTATTCTTGTCTTAATCTTTTTTTCTCTAGAAAGTTCTCATTAGCCAGTGGAGCGACACAGGGCCATCATTGTAGCCTAGATTCATGTTCTCTTCTGATACATATTCGGACTTCAGTTGTGATAAAAACACGTGATAATTAAGGAAGCAATTACCAAGTCATTGTTGTAGATAGAAGTTTTTTTCATACCGGGGCTATTCCTCAATCTTATCGGAGCTGTGTGTTGATGAATGATTTGTACATATGTTACATGCAAGCTAACCTTGGCTGAATTGGTCGCACTAAGTAACGTTTTGTTGAGTGAACGTGACCTTAACTTTTAAATTCACAGATCCGATCGCGGCCTTAAAAGAAGTCCGATTCTGTACCATGCATGCCTAAATCAGATAGGAGGGGAATCTGGGATACTCTGGGACATGGGGCAAAGTAGGACAGTTTGGATTTCTGGTACTTTAGGTGCTTTAACTTTTTAATCGCCTGGTTGCGAAGCTCTCATTGTTACTGATCTTTGTGCGAGGTAAGCATACTTTCCGTCTTGTACTGCTTCCAGTCCATAATTCCGGTTTGCCAGATGAAATACAGTTTTGTAATTATTCGTCGAACATGTCAGTTTTTTCCAGTGGTAGGTAACTAACAAACTGTGCTTTTGTGATTATGAATATGTCTATAAAGACTGAAGTATCTAACGATTTTGTCAGAGTTCATCTGTAAAGATCAGACAATAGTGTGTGTCTATTATTGCGAATACCGGAAGTACTTTGATCATTTGTTGCGTCTATAAAATTTTTGGAATTTGAATTCTCAATTGAATAAATCATGGATTTTAATTTCAATCAGTGTTTATGTTGTCTTAAAAACATGCGTTTTTCTGTTGTTATACTTTGAAAAAGGTACATTGTAATTTTACGTTTGAAGTACTTGTATATTACTAGGTCAAGAAATCGCAAAGCTTTTAGAAAGACAAAATTCCGGCCCTTTTTAGTCGATTTATAATATATTGATGACTTTTAAAAGTGCCACACTTTCAGGGCCGCTTGAGCTGCTGCTAGAACCGTTTGTGACATCAAAGTCCCCGTAACCTGTTTCAGAGAACCCATCCTTTAAACGCTGGGGATCCAGCCGGAACAGAGTGGAGCAGCTCAAAATAGATACGGCAATGTCTTCCTACAATTCTAAGGATTGAACGTTTGCATTTTAATAGACTAGCTTTAGAGAGATCCAGACTCAACAGAGTGACTTGAGGAGGCTTTCAAAAAAAGCAGCTTCAAACAGCCCAGCTTCAGGGAGGTTCAGACTCATTCCAAGCCCAATAGGCTGACTCTGAAAGCTGCTTCAACACATTGATTACAGCCCCAGGCCTCAAACGGACACGTTACAAGTAGTTCGAACCTGAGAAGTGTTGTCTTACAGTTCCAGCTTTGACAGTGAGGGTTGAACAGATTTGTCTGAAACACAGGCTGACAGCAGTTCAGAACAACACCGTTCCTTGCCAGCTTCAGGCAAACTTGAAATGCTTCAAAGACACTTGTTCGAAGACGTTTGAAGCAAAGTAAGCGGATGTTTGAAGCCAGGTCACGAACGACGGTTTTAAGCAAGGTTCAAAGCCGTCTGTTTAACCCAGACAGGAATCTGAGTTTGGCACTTTGTCTTCATAGACTATATAAGACTTCATAGACTCCACTTTGGCGTCCGACAGATAATCTATCAAGACACTGTTTTGGTACTTCTGTGATTTTAGTTTCAAATCAATTGAGGCCTGAAAGCCTGAGAAAAATTTTATCTATCGCCACTGTACATATTCTCTGTTAAGACATTGTCATCTGAGATACAAACCCACTCATCATCATCATCATCATAATCATCTCTCTTGACAGATTCAGATCTTTTAAACAATCATTGCATTCAGAAAAGCACGTGATAACAAAACGCTTTCATAGATACATCAAGTGTAATTTGCGTATCTGAGATAAGTGGTCGTGGACTGAACTCGCTTGTGGACATGCTTAACAGTACTTTCCACTACTGTACGCATAGCCTATTTGTTGAGGATTGTTTGATAATTACCCATTAGCACCATAGACCAACTTACAGTCTCCCTAATCGGAAGCTGCAGCAGCGTATGCGCAGCATCAATAAGCTGCGGTAAAAAATATCATAAAACTGGCTTGGACGTGAGTTCTAGCAAATATGAAGTCTTTGAACTGTTTAATGCTTTTGCTTTGGCATAAATTTTGATATTTACCACATATCTTTTTTTTGTATGAATTTCATATTTATGTGAGCGATATTAGGATTAGAGCGCTCTACAACTCAGAAATCTTGCTTGCATAATACTATCTTATGGTTAAGCCATGTTGTATCTTCAGCTCTTGTAATAGATTACCTTTGGAAAATTAGCAAAGGCGAAAACATAATACCCACCAGGTGACTCTTAGGACCATGAGTCCTTTGATGATCTGAATTACACAGAAAATTTATCCTTCCAAGCCTCTCACTCTACAACAGTTTCATGGCGGCAAGATGAAGAAAACAGATTTTGGTGAGAAAAATGTAACTTTTATATTTGAAAATAAAGCTGGAAAAATGCCATACTGTTTTCACATCCTTTGAACTTGTATTCTCTGTAATATTTTATGAGTTAAAAATGTTGTGTTATATACTGCCTTTAATTTGTGATATAAATATTTGCTAGGCCATATTTACTTTATGAACTGTTGCTTAGATGGATGAGGATGGGTGGGGTACTCTGGGACAGTGCAAATGGGCTCTCTGGGACACTGTTCCAAAGTGCCCGGTTTTCTCTATGTGCGCTTAACTGGTATCATTTACTAGCATATCAAGGGCAAACAAGGATGTATCATTCATTCATTCATTCATTCATTCATTTTCAGGTGTGATGAGTCAGTACCAACTGCAACAGAGACTGGCTCATGAACTTTTTTTTGAAACACTTTCCTTCTTTTAATTGAAATGTCTACTAAGACTACAAAAAGTTTCCAAAGAATTCCACGCCCATTTACTTATAATAGTTTATACAGTTACATCAACTTGTCAAATACAGCTGTAACAGACAACTTTTTGTTAGTTTTCATTAGGAGAACAAGATTTCCCAAAGTGAAAAAACTTTCATTCCACAACTGTGAACGCTTGCATGGGACATTTTTTGAGCATCAACCATACCTATTTCAGTCATGGAGTGAGCTGGACCTCAATGGAACAGCTATATCAACAATGAGTCTTTGGCTTTAGTCTGGAAGATTCTAGTCAAATGTATTAGAACAACTGTCAATCATTGGTTGCCAATATATTACCCCGGATATAACAGAGATTGTCTAATGTCAGCATCTCTCCTTAAAAAAAAAATTGAAGTGCTCTAGTGAGATTTCTCCCCTCGCATTATGTCAATGGCTAGCATTGACTCCTAACCTAGAACACACTAATACCAATAGTACCATATTGCAAACTAACACAGTTTTTAAAACTTGCTCCAAAATTAGCTACATTCCAGGTGCCATATTCTCTTTTGAATGACAACAATATTGATCAGATATTTCCAGTTTTGAAAAAGTTGCAGTTGCTTTGCGAACGATATATAGTGACGTGTTTCCTGTTAAAAATTCTACTTTGAAGGAAACGTTTCAAAATCTTATAGTGCAAATTTAAAAAGAAAAAAATGATGAGAAATTCAACACGAAAACCAACTGACTCCTACGGAAATTGAGGTAAGCTGTAAGGCTAGTACTGGCTGGAAAAGGTCTACGTGAAATACGTGAAACAGCTGCCATATTCTTTATTTCCAATTCTACACTTCAGAGATACATGTATATCGAAAAATCCCGTTCCTATGGAACAAATACAAGGATGGAGTTAGGTTAAATAAGAACAGTGTCTTCACAGAAACACAGAAATCAGAAATAGAAAAATATTTTCTCAAACCCATGAATTTACATCATGGACCATCTATAAGAATAAGATCACTACTCATAAGCAGTAGAAAAAAATGAAATGGTAGGTTTTGGTTCGTTATATGGATTTATGAAAAGCCACACCAGTCTTAGTACAATTTGGCTTCTTTAAACAAGAGGGCCAAGATGGCCCTGGATCGCTCACCTGGATTTTTGAGAGGACCATAGCCATACTTTTTCTTTTTTGAGGCATTGAAACACTGGAAACAAATTCGTTATTTTGCCAGGCAATTTTCAAAAGATCCCCTGTAATAGTCCTTTCAAAATATGACCAACAGTTTCAGAAAAGAAGAATTTTTAGGAGTTTTTTAATTTCCGTACAGTGCAAGTAGCCCCCATTCACCAGAGCCATGTTTCCTGACGAATCTTTTTTCTCCGTTTTTTAACAAAATTATTCTTATTTTTTCTTCTGCTTACATTCATTTACTTAATGAAAAATTACAATTATTTTAGGGTTCATTTGCAGCCATGGCAAATTTATGTAAATTTTTTTCTGAAATTCGTTATATAAAAATAAACCACATCTATTTCTTGTTTCGGTTGTTTGATTTCGATTTATTTACAAAACCATGACGAAACAGACTGTGTATCAGAACAATTTCAGAAGAAAAAATGGATTTAGACAGCAAATTCTGTGACAGTCTGCCTTTTAAACTCACCACTGTTGGAGAGGTCTCATGACCTCTCCAATAAGGAAACCTGAAGCAGGAAGCCTTAGTAGGGCTACTAGTTTTAATAAGAAAAATCTGTCGGACTTCTTTGACAATTTTGAAACCATCATGAATCGTCGTCATTTCCAAGGAGTTATATCTACAATACAGATGAAACGACACTGACTTTTATTTAGAGGCCCCCAAAGGTCATTGCTGAAAAGGGATGCAAGCAAGTAGTCACGGGACTAACCAGTACTTTTTATACTTTGACTAGGTTGGCGTGCAAGCTTATATTACTTGAATGTGTGAACTGATTACATGAGCCGAATATTAAATTGAAAACTGTCAGGACTTGTAAATACATGTAATCAGAAAAGAGTAAATATACAATCAATTGTCTTTTATTCAAAACAGTAATGTTAAAATGTTTGGCAAAAATATGTCTCGTCAATTTAAGAAAATAAGAAGCACCTGAGTGTGTTGTGCATTACAATGAGGATAAAAAAAGTATTTGTTTGAGCAATGAAAATAAACCTCCCTGGCTATCATGAACAAAGGTCAAATGAGACTAGACAACAAGTATTTGAGAATTAATGTTCAATTAGTGAGTTGAAAATCTTCAATTATTACAAAAAAATAAACCAAGTGTAGATCTAGGACTTCTAAGTAGATCTAGAAAATAAATAATAATCTTTCCAGAAGTTTCAAACTCTTTTAGAGACAAAAATTAACAAAAATAATCTAAATTTCGTTAAATGCACGAAAACTTCCTAAACTAAAGCACAATTTCGTCCTAAAATGATAAAAAAAGCATAAGCAACCTAATGCAATGTACTATCAACGTAAAAGAACTAAAAATAATTGCAAACAAAAATATAAGTTAGGTATGTGTTGCCTACTGAGTACCGGAGTGAAGTCCCTGAAATCCGAAAAAGACGCCGCTTTTATAGCGTCCACTTTCCACAAACGTCGGGAACTCCAGCATAGAAAGAATTTCGGGAAAATAGAAGATTTTCCAAGAACGTCGGGAAAATATAATTCCCGCAAACGTCGGGAAAACGTTCGATTCTCCCGATGACGTCGGGAATATAACGGCGCAAAAATGAGTGGCGTATTCAGTCTGGAAAGAACTTGAATTACGCCAATACACATATCGATACAAAAAGTAATTAATGCGATTATTTAGCAAAAGGACTAAACTTCGTGATTATATATTAAATGTCTCTCAAAAGCCTCGAGAAACTGAATTATTTGCCCTCGAACTTTCCGCGGTTCGAAACAATATTGTTTACATTACCAACGGTCGATTCCATAGTGCATCATTCTGTCGGGTCATGAAAGGTCAGAAGACGAGCATGGCCACAGATATGCAATGCGAAGACCGACCTTAAAGATAGCAAATCGATCTAATAAAGAGATGACAACGCCTCTTTATTCCGTGCAGGGTTAGTAAACAATCCCTTATTCAATGCTTGTAGACCGTGAATAGTCCAAACTTAATGATTTAGTAGAAAATACATGCAAAATTGAGCGAGTTGTCTGAGCAAAATAACAATCAAAGGAAACCGTGTCGGCAAACAAACTGGATTTAAACAATATTAAACAATATCATATTACGTGGCATAACTGCAATTGTATTAATTTCAGTAATTTGGTAGCAATCAGAACCCTGGTGGAAGTATTTTGCAAGGTGAGTTTGATCCAATCACCACTATGACAACACCAGTTAAAAAGACAGTTACTGTAAGTAAACAGTTTCATGTTTTGTCTTAAATAGTGCCTGATTAGACTCTTTCTATAATGCTGAGAAGAAAACACAACATGGATCGCAATAGATGAAATAAATAGACAATAAATAAATGTTTAATCGAAACACATGTACCTTGTCCAAGGTAGTTTTACCGTTGTATGCATTAAATTGTTTATAAACAGGATGCAGTTCCATAAACTTCTATTGCAGCAGCTGAAGCAGAAGATGATAACCACTTCATTTCTGAACAGGTTCGACCTTACTCTAAAGCTTGAGCTAGAAAAGACAAACACTATAAAAGGAAAGAGAAATCTATTATTTTAACAGATACAGCTGTTTAGGAAGCAGATGTACCTGAATTTGTCATTGAAAACTGTAAAACAATTTAGTAAACCGAAGCTTACATATTGCAATAAAACCACCACTTCCAACAAAAATGATCAAAACTGATGACAGTGATGTAAATATGCTTGAAACAGATGAATCAGACATTGATTTCGTTGAAGAATTCAGCTACAACGAACCAAATCAGTTTTTGTCAAATTTTGAAGGTCAGGATATAAAAAAAAATGTGACTTTCTGTCTGTCAAGTATATTTAGTTAACAGGCAGAAAGTCACATTTTTTTCTTTTGATATCCCGACCTTCAAACGTTGCCTACAGCAAAATATTTTGCAGGCAAAGTTTGTTAGTTAGTTGATAACTTGTTTGAAGTTATTTTTTCCTGATACGTCAGCCAACGAAAACAAAAGTTTCGTATTTCACTTTCCCTGACATAGAGGATAAAGTGCATGTTCTGTTTGATGATATTGTTATGAGACTTCCTCAGTCATTACCAGTAGAGGTAATAGCTAGGGCATCAAAAAATATATATTTGACATTGATTTAAGCAAATAATTTTACAAATTTCCAGGAATAAATTAACAACCTTCTCCAATACACCAATTTTCATACTGTCTAAAATTGAAAGAGGCTGCAGATGACAAAAGATTTACAGATACTGATAGTCTAGAAAACATCGTGGCAAAAGGGTAAATTGCTTGTAGCGAGCAATTTTACTTTTTGCCATAATGTTTTCCAGATCTGTCTTTTCTTCAATGGTTTAAAATGGGTATTTGGTTAAATATAAGCCCATAATTTAGTCAATCATCATAGTCGCTTGAGGTACTTCTTTTGAAAATGTTTATGGTTACCTTTAACGTTCACTTAGTTATGTTTTTTTATTCCATTATAAATCAGTAAAAGTGTGGTGTGTAATGAATAACATGTACAGAAATGTTGTGGTAAATGCTGTAAAGATAACTCATTACCGGATGACAATTTTTTTTTTGCATATTCTTATTGAAAGCATTTGTGGACAACAAATGAAATGTGATAAAAAAAAGTTTGTACTTTTTCTGAGAAACAAAACTAAGGAAACATTGTGGGAAAAGGATAATATGCTCTTTATGGGCATTTTCTACTTGTACCATAGTGTTTTCAAAAGCTTTCTACCTTATGGCCTATAAACCAAAGCTAAATCTGGGAAAGAATTAATTAATTCAAGTAAAGTTGTTTGTCATCTGACTTACAACAATGTTGCACGTACTAATAGTAATCCCAATATGGGAATTGCTTATATTGAATTTTTTACCGTTTAAAGTTCTTGTGAAGTGTTGAATAAACTGTTTCGATTTATGATTAAAACTTGTTCGCCATCAGTAATATTGCAAATTGAAAAAAACTACAGGTGTTCCTATGTACCCTAAGTTGTCCCACTGTACCCCCAAGTGATGTCCAGTATGCCCACTACATGGGGCACTCTGGGATACTTTCATGATAGTATTTAGATGAATATTTCTCCGTCTATTTAAATGCTAGAGATTATATCAGACACCCACTGCATCCAAATTGTAGTAATCTTTTCATAAAATACTGTTTCGATCCTGTGTACAAATTAGTATCCAGACAGAAAAATGTAATTTTTGTCCCAGAGTACCTATGTCTCCCCTACATTTGAAAAAAAACAACGCCACCTAGCGTAAGATAATGGGTGCGTCAGAAAATGGATAAGAGGTTGTTCACTTATAGATACAGCTCATTACATGCTGTAACAAAATATATAGGAAAATGTTCTGAACTATTGTAATCCTGTTACCTCTGATCTTCCAGTGTACAGGCCGGATTTCTGTTTTTTAACCTTAAGGTTTAAGCAGCTCAAGGACTTTTGCAGCCAGTGTAGATCAAGATTAGATTGCACAGAACGTGCACTCTGATCGTGATCTACACTGTCCGATTTCACCCAAAATTAACTTTATAATGGCAGAATTATAGGTTTTACTATAGCGTTGAAGTTTCGTTTAACATATTTATCAGGATAAAGGTCAAAGAAGTACTTGTTTATACTGAATATGATGAGAACTAACAGGGAAAAAATGTTTGATATCTAACACTAGAATAGAAAGAACATATTACAGGACTTCTGGATATTTAATAACTTAGAATGTCAGTTAGATAATCCGCTATATCTTTCTAAAATTAATTAAGTCGACGTCAAAGTTTGGAAAATGGAGCAGATAAATGACTCGAGGATTTCTGAAAATTTTACGACAGAATTAAAAGACTTGGATTATAGAATTCAAAAATTATCATCGTTGGTACCAGGCTGGTGTACTCTCTCCCTCATAATCTACATCATCATCGCGATGCTGATAGGTCTGCCGGGCAACAGCCTAGTTCTGATTGTAGTCCCGAAAGTTAAACGAAAAACGTCTACCGACTGGTTTGTTATTTTCATCGCAGTATGTGACTTTATTTCCCTGTCAGTAAGTGGAACTCTATATATCTTGTTATTCACACCAGAAGTCTGGACTGCGATATCGTCAGAGTTTCTCTGTAAGTTTCATTATTACATAATATTCGTTGTATTTGATCAGTCATTCTTGCTGATAACCTGTATGGGTTTTGACAGATATATGAAAACTTGTAAACCACATTCAGGGTTTTTTACACCAAAAATAGGTTTTAGTTGCTGCCTTATTGTTACCACTGTATCGTTATTGTTTGGGATATCGCAGTTTTTCACGAGAAAACTCAACATTTATGGTGAATGTGTGCTTGATTCTACGAAAGCCAAAATACAAAATTCTGTGTATGGATTCACTCTTGTTGTCGTCCTCTTGTGTTCAGCAGCTGTGTGTGTAATGTATGGGAAAATTGCTATACGGATAAGGAGACGCATTAAAGTTGAACCGTCTGTACTGACGAACACATGTGCGAGCTATACACTGAGCATGAACCGAAATGAAGCCATAGTTCTTTCAGGGAGCCGAGGGAACTGTGACACTTTGACACATCAACATGCTACTGTTAGCTATCCCGAAGTACACGGAGGTATTGCTGCCAAAATAGTTACTTCTAAATATGGCACAAATGACGATTCTGGACAGGCTGTTTATTCAAACAAAGCGACAAATACGCAGAACAAACCAGTTTTTAATCTGAATATTAAAACCAGCACATCTTTAAGGCACCATGAAAATGAAAATCAAAGAAGTCGAGCAAAAGAAGTTCGTCAACATGGGGACCATCGGTCAAGACAGATTAATAAGACGTCAAAGATTATGGGCGCAATTACATTTGTGTTCATAATATCTACAGTTGTACCAACGTTTGCTACACTTATGCTCTCGGTCCAAAAAGATGCCAAAGGCGATCCAGTTGCTCGTGTGATCGTCTTCTTTGTCACCCGACTGTATTTGATCAATAACTTAACAAACCCACTATTTTATATCTGGTTGAGTTCGGAGTTCAGAAGGAGAGCCATGGAAACACTAAAAGTGTGTAAATTGCGGCTTTAACCATTGATGGGAAATAAACGATCGGACATGAGTTGGTGCCGAGAACAAAAATTAGCAAACGAATCCAAGAAAAATGTTGTCAGGCCTGCCGTTTAAAAGCTTACTGACATTTTTTCTTGACGAGTTTAATAAATTTTTAAAATCTCAAATGCCAACGAACAATAGATTTTCTTTATCACAAAAAGATATTTCTCAAATGGAACAGTAGAAGGTGCAAATCCATCTATACAGATCTAGATGCACCTGCGGTAATATCCATGAAACCAATTTGCTTCTATGAAATACATACAAAATAACGTCAAAAATGAGGTCACACAAATGTGACATCAAACATGTATCAGATATAAAAGGTAATAAATTGATAGTGTGTGATCTAAAAAATCTGTCACTAGAATGGGGTGTGATTTAGTTGGGAAAAAAGGGGTCTGAAGGATGAGTGACAGATTCTAGTAACAGATTTTTGATATCACACACGACCATGATGATACCATATCATCACTAGTGATGATATCACTTTGAAAAACTGAAAAAATAATACACTGAAAAATCCAAGTTGATCTAGTTCACTGATAGGAATATATCCTTTGAAAGAAAATTCGTAATGGAAATTACATTGAAAACAATAGAGGTTATGTGATAAGAGAAGCTACATATTTCGTTTTGCACTGTAATTGCACCAGTATAGGTGTCCGAAATTGGTGTGTCGAAACATTGTTGTTTGAAAAGTCATATCATCAGAACAGCAAATTTCGTTCCTAATGTATACTTTAACAAAAAGGTGTGCAACGGACATTGGGAAAATACTACCTCTGTACCTTGAGAAAGAGAATTTTTAACAGAAAATGGTAACATAAGTTTGTAAATGAATTCTAAATGATGCCTGACCCATGTAGGTTTCAGTCAACCTTAACAACCAACAAGAATTGACGCTGAACTCAAGATACTTACTATCTTCAAGATTTTCCGGATTGCCTTGCACTGACATTACATGTTAACTAACTACCACACAATATGCAGTTTTAAAACTCTGATGGAACGGGATTTTGAAAACATTATAGTTAAAGGAGAAAACTTCCGTTACTAGCATTTCCTCCTGTGTCCGAAGAGGTTCTACCGCTGCACAAACAGAAACATTTACTTTGATTTAATTTTCTTTTGCTTTCAATTTCGATCAGGCTAAAGATTTTTTCCGTGGTAAAGAGTTGATCTTTTAATAAAGACGAATCATGGTAATCTTATGTCTACTTAACTATGGTATTCATAGTAACAGTTGTCAACCAATGAAATTTCTGTCGCATGTGACCCCAAGTCAAGATCCATTCAACTCCTTATATTGATTATAAGTTATATTTCTGCTTTTAACTATAAAAATATTTTGTAAGGTTAGCAAATATATTCATTGTCTTTGCACATTGGTCGTTTCAGGTCAATTTGTTTTATTAATTCTGGCTTGACTACTATTATGTTATTCATACGCTAACGAATATTTCTTTTCTTTTATTTTTCGACTTTCAGGAATAAGCCAACTCAACCCACATTATCTCGGCTAGGCTGAACTTATATGTGACCCATCACGCAAAAAAAGGCCTTCTGGGAACTGCGAAAAGTGTCAACCCTGGTCAGACTGCGCGAATTGCATAGGGTTACCAGGGTTGACACTTTTCAATTTAATGACATTATGTGTATGAAAAGTGGTCATTGTACCTTGTTATACAGTCATTGTTAAATTATCTACTAAAACCGACCTGCTCTATCGTTGATCTATTTTCATCTATTTGGTGTACAGAATTCCCAGACGGTCCCTTTCTGCAGGATCGGTCACATATGTTAAACCTTCCACTTTTGATTGAACACATTATATTTTTTTTCCTCTTTGCATTTGACGTTTCCTCGTATTTTTCATCTGTTCGTTTATTCTGTCCCACTCATTGACTTATTTCTATCTCATACTTGGATCACCAAGAGAGCGTTGAGCGTCCTTTCAAAGTTAATTATATTTCCAAAGGCGTATATACCATTACAGATACATTAAAGCTAGTTGTGCAAACTGTACACTTGAATGCAACATTTACGTTCTTCTTATTTATTGTAACATGGCCGGCTAAAAACTGAAACCATTGCCAATGTACAGAATGTGCTTTAAGCTCGGGCTACTGACAACTCTATTTCATCTTTTATTATACTTCAAAGAAATTTTTCGCTATCTGATTGGTTAACAAGCCGGGAACATATATATCATGTACGCTGGCAAAAACCACGTAAAACCAGCTGCCCTTTTGAGTGCCCCGTAAACATCACTACAAGTGCAACACAACATCCAAAATGGCGGCGTCGACTGATCACTAGCCTACACGTTTACAATCTCCGAGCAGAGTTGCCGTTCGTTAGTCTCACCATACATCTCTGCAATGGGCTAAATGACAAGAATCAAACCGAGGAAAACATGTTTTGTTACTGTTTAACTGTGTCATGTATAAAATTATAAAATAGACAACGGAAATATTATTTATTCTAGATGCATTATAGGTGCATTCAAACTGATGAATTTATCTGTATACTATGGAACTATTTTTTTTTTCGACCTTCTTCACTTATCAGAATCTTACGCCAATTTTAACAAAAATGGCTGTGTCCATGAATGATGACAACTGATTTGACACACACCGGTGGATCTAAGTTTGTAAGATTAAAAATCAAGTTATCGTCCTTTAAAGATATTTAGGCTTTTCAGAAAATCCCTCTTTTGTACATTTCCTACCACTAAGTTTGATTGTTCCCATGCTGTTTGAAAAGCGCGCGAAACAATCGATATTTGTCTCTCTTTCACCAGCGTGTGCGTTGTCTGCGCATGTCATATTCTTCGAAGATTCGACTGTCTTATATGACGCATCACTACTAGCCCCGAAAGCGGGCTGACTGTAATATTACGCTCTATAAAGTAGCAATGTTGAAAATAGCTTTTACGTATCAATACGTTTGAGGAGAAATGAGACCTGCTTAGCAACAGATTTCTCTATGGTGATCATAAATGAGTGAATTGCACGAGGTAGCGTTTTATTGGGTAAACCTTTGTTTTTGTTTTAAATTCAAAGTAACGGTTGTCGCGTAGGAAAGTGGTTCGGCTCTGTACCCAGGATGCCCATATCAGATAGATGAGTATTTATAGAAAGCCATCTAGCGGGAGATAATGCCAGCGTGTGTGTCGCCATTTTCAGTTATGGTCATGTGACGAAAATATGACGTAATGACGGACTACTTTCTAAGCCCACTACAGAGGTGAATGTGAAAGATACGGAGTGCAAGAGAGTAGCACGTTTATTCACCAAACTTCACGTTTTAGTGACGTTAGTTTCCAGTGACGTCAGTTTTCGTTGAATTGGGGCACTCAGAATGGAATTTCTATTTCGTCAGCTCACTCGATTCGTGAGATTATAAACAGGAAAATTTCGCTTAACGCACCTTGAAGAGTACAGTCTTGTGCTCGGGGCGACATGATTCACCACAGCCGTGAACAAATTTCCAAGTCCCCTACTGCCTGACTGTACAACTAATAATATGCTACAAATAGAACCCAGATACCTGATATAGTATAGCCCCACTGGCCTAAGGCAAGCGAGTTTATGTTATGGTCCTATGTCCGTCGTGCGTCCGTCTGCGCGGCCCTGTGATAACTTTTATTACAAACATCTTCTTGGAAACCGCATATCCAATTTTGACCAAACCTCATGGAAATGATCCTGCCAGTATCGTCCTCTGAATTTCTGGTAAAAAACCCCTGTTACCTGCAAAAACTCTGATTGGCATGGCAACAAAACTAAAAAAAGATGTTCAAAAGGGCGCTACTTGGATGTAGGATGCGAGCAATTATGATAATTTCAGATTATAGCTTATGAAGTTTGAATGGAATGCTTTGACAAATGATAATATCGATCGATAAATATGCTATAAGAATACTACAAATGCAATCTTACAAATAGCTTCAATATGTATACCCAATAAAAGTGTGTTCGTCAGACCCTATTAACCTCCATGGATTACAAATTATCTCAAACAAACAGTAGGAAAAGACTCAACAGAAAGGCCGGACAAATTGATATAGCATACTACTTGAATAATTTTAAAATTTAATGAAATGAAATCATTACTCTTCCGTGAAAGTAAAGACTCACATTTTGAGACATTAGCATCCAAACTTGTCGTGGCTAGTGGACATTTTTTTAAGAGTTTTATACACCCAGACCAGGTAAAAACCTCGTAAATATTACCTATTTTAATGAAGGGAGAGTGCTAGATGAAAGTACGTTTAACGGCAACTTTATCTAGATAAGGTAAAATTTCCAGGAATCTTTGATTAAAATCGCACTAATTTTCTAAAACAATAATAGTAGTTATCTCGTATTTCGCGGTAGTATGTATCATATTTGTAAAGCACTGGACAATGGACGTAAGTTCCGTCTACATGTTTTACGATATAAGCAAAGCATAAAATGCATATAAAAGCATAAAGGGCTTAAGGTTATGATTTCTTGTTTACAAGGTACATGTAGACTCCTAGAATGTTTTACTATTTATTTTTCAAATAGGTATCAAAGGGTTGTTCTTAATGGGAATTATGTATTGGGATTTATGTATTTGAAAAGCAGGTGTCCTGCAGGGGATTATAATAGGTCCATTAGGCATACTATCCATAATTTATTAACGACACAGTTGATAACTTGGGGTTTGATATAATCCTCTTCGCAGAGGACAATAGCTTATTTCTATAGAAATTGATAACCATGATTCTTTTGGGGCTGCATAGCAGCCTGCCTAAAATGATGAAATTAATGACTGAGCGCAAAAAAGGTTGTCAAATTCAACCCTCTAATACCCGAATCGCTAGTTATTATACGTAAAAATACAAAACCTATACATTCTGACTTATTTATGTTTTTATAATAAAAAAAAACTAAACTTCAAAAGTCTCAAGCATTTAGGCATATTCATATCTGACCACGGTGCAGGGAATAAAGCCCCCGTCACAAACTAGAACTACTTATACATTAAGAAATGCTCATAATATTTATGTAGTTGGCTGTCGCACTGAGCTGTTTGCAAGTTCCTTTATTCCTTCTGCTGTCTCCCTTTAGAATGAACTCCCGGGTGATATCAAATCCATAATATCGATTTCACTTTTCATATCACGCATTTTAGAACGTTTCGCTGCGCTACTTGAAAAACACGACATTATCGTGTAGGACAAAGGAGACTATATGACAAAGGAGACTATCAGTTTTGCAAAGAAGACTCCGGAATAATTGTGATAATTTGAACTTCGATCTTTATTCGAACCACATATCACCGTTCCCTACATGTAGTTGTACATGTAGTTGTGGATACTTTGCTGAAGACGCCGAACACTTCTTTTTTTCACTGTCAGATTTTACTGAACCGCGTGTTAAATTGTTTCGAGAATTACGGCGTTTTCACCCACTTTCTCGACAGCTCCTACTGTTCACGTCTGACAGCCTCGATTATGGTGAAAATTCTTTTATTTTAAATCAGTTCAAAATTTAATAAGGGATACAAAGAGATTTGATAAATAGTTTGCTATGCTGCGGCAAAAACCCGATTTGCCCTCCTACCGACTGACACCAAGTTTTTCTTTGAAAGATGGAAGTACTACAATCGGAACAGCCGTACTTCGATCCTAATAAAGACGCGATGCAGTCAGGCATCAATTGACACTACGTTTGCATATTACCGACCGGAGTTTCACGTCCTATCCCGACCGCAGCCCGTTTTACGACTTTGTTGACCACTGTAAGACTTTCTAAGTACATGTTTGGTGAGACAGGGGTTTCAGGCATTATCAGGCCAAAATTACACGTTCTACCCCCGACCGCAAACTGTTGTCCGATCATGTCAGGACGGTGTAAGACGTTCTAAGATCTAGTTCGGTGTGGCGGGGGCTTCACCAGACCTGTTCTTAGAAAGTCTTACCCAAGTAAACAAAATCGTAAAACGGGCTGCGGTCAGGATAGGACGTCACATTTCGGTCGGTAATATGCGAACACAGTATCAATTGACTGATTGTGCCTGACTGCACAACGTCTTTATTAGGATCGAAGCACGACAGTTCCGTTCGTAGTACGTCCATTTAGTTTGAAGTTTGTTGTCTATCCGTCTAGTTACAGTATACAGGATGGATGGCAAGAAATTTTGAGCAGGCTCAAAGTTCTGGAGCACCTTCCCGTTATAACCCGTCCATTTAGATCGTAAACAGATCCGTCTGAGTTTAAGGGTTCGACAAAAATTTTCATAACTCATAACTCGTTTATTTAAGGAATGAAGAGAATTTTATTTTTTTCATGGAGGTATGAAAAAAAACCCCTAATCACACTTTTGTATGAAACCGCGAAGTGTGATTAGGGTTTTTTTTTTCATACCTCCATGAAAAAAATAAAATTCTCTTCATTCTTTATAATTTAATGGTACAGATAACATCCCCCACAGAAATAATTCAAACTGCATTCATCTTCTTTAGTTTTAAATCTAATGTTGGACTTTTTAAAGTTCCTTCCACTCATATTTGTATGGCACAAGAATATAACAAGGAAGCAGTTTTCAGATCCCCAATACTGAAAATTAACCAATTGAAAAAGAAAGTAAAGGAGCAAAGCAGCGTGTAGGACCCGCAAAAGTAACCTTCAGCAAAACTAGTTCCGGCTCTGCTGATTTTTTTTTTTTAATGGAGCTATGAAAAAAAACTTTCAGCCAATCAGAACTCGCCAATTTGCATGAAAACAAACAGACATTGAATTATTAAGTTCGTTTACAGATCGTAAACGGTTACTAATAAGTCCACTCCGTCTGAATACATTTTAAGTCCGTTCGGCAAAAAAAAAAAAATGCGAACAAAGTGAGCACGAGTTTGGTGTGACGGGGGTATAAAGTAGAATAAGTAGAATGAAATTCCATCATGTGCATTCTCAAAGCCTTTTGAAAACATTGTGAGAAAATGAGAAAATGCTGGTGGTGCCCAGCATTTTCTCCTTTTCCCACAATGTTTTCTATCCTGCTTGAAACAAAATTGATTTTTTTAGTTACATATATTTTGTTGTCTTCAAGTGCTTTCAATTAGGATCAATCTAAAATTTTGTCGTTTGGTAAAGGGTTAAATGAGTTATATTGTTGACTATCCTCTCCATATTTTGTGGTGGGGCTGAGGTGAGTGAACATTACTTCTTTGAATGTATTAATTATGATGCTTTTAAGACGATCAGCATGAGCTCAACTCTTTTGGAAAAGTAATCTAGTATATCGTGACAATGAAAAAATTCTTCTAAAGGCCCAAGACTTTTTTACCAGAGATAGCTTCCGCTTTCCAGCATGACAAATTGGTCGTTTATGAGTCGGAATTCTACAAATACACAGAGGGTATTTGGTTTTTTTTTTTTTCGGTGAAAAATCGAAATTTATTTCATCGAGTGAACACAGTCGGTAATATTTTCACTCATGGTTCGCAGCCACGGTTGAAAATATTACCGATGGTGTTCACTCGATATAATAAATTTCGATCTTTCACCGAAAAAAAAAACCCAGCCTCTTGATTTCCAAGCCTCGTAATGGCCATGTTTCGTTGATCATGTGACATTCCCACAAGTCTTTACGGAACTCTGGCTCGAAATCTAAAAATAGCTAAAGTAGCTACGCAAGCCATTAAGGAAATACCAATCAGAAATACTTTTACCTTGCCTTTGTCTTTCATATTTTCGTGATGATTTGCCATCAGTCGGCCTACTTTATTCAGTGACAAATCATTTTTAGACTTTTGTAAGATAATAAAAATCTGAAGACCTCCCTTTAACTCATTACCGAACGACAATATTTTAGGCTTGTCCAAATCGAAAGCATTTGCAGACGACAAAATAAAAGTGGCTGAAAATTTAATTTTTTGTGTGTGTGAAGAGTAGAAAACATTGTGGGAAAAGTAGAAAATGCTGGTTACCAGCATTTTCTCCTTTTCCAACAAAGTTTTCTAAAGGCTTCTTTTTCAGGATCGTCAAAAGTCGTAATTGTGTGGTAATGGGTGAAAGACTTTTTACATTAAATTTTTTACTACACTCTGCGGTAACTGTATGACGGTTCACGTTTGCACGAAAGAACATAAATTTCCTATATTCATTGCTGTCAAAGTGAAATTATAATGCTGTTATTTTGGGATGTCATAATTAATACAAAATCTCGATGGAATAATAGCTTTGTTTTGCGTCTTACTTTTATGGTTTGAAAATGAACTGGGACTGCTTTATGCTCATCACATCACTCCTACGCCCTTATCAGCCTATGACTCACAGGTCTTGTCTTGAAGCAGACACTTTCTGAATACATTGCGAGAGAAGGAGAAAGTACATATAAGCGGTGCTTTTACAAAGGGGGGGGGGTTTCAATGGATCTCAGTGGTGAATTATGCTAAGCAAGTCATCATCACATGTGTATCGTCGGATTACTTCAAAAACCTTGTAACTCCAGCTTGTAACAAGCTGTAGTTACGAGGTTTTCGAAGTAAACCAACGATATGTAATAGTGGATCCATAAAATCCATCTTGTTTGAAAACCAACAAAATATGTTGGCAGACTGGTCCTTTGTCATGCAGATAACTGAACAAAAGGTTCAAACCATCGACTCTATGGTCTGAAGTTCGGTAACTCTGGAACCGGGACTCCTAACGTTGCTGACATTATCTCCCGCTAGATGGCATTCTACAAATACACATCTAATTTGGGCATCCTGGGTACAGAACCGTACTACTTTTTCACGCGACAACCGTTACTTTGAATTTCAAAGTAAAATAAACGTTTACTCAATAAAACGGCAATTGGTGCGATTCATTCAGCTATGATCAGCAGTTTAGAGATATCTGGAGCTTAAACAGACCTGACTTATTCTCAAACGTATTGATAAAGGCAATTTTATCCTGTGCTACTTTTTAGCGCGTATTACTACAATCCCCCCCCCACCCCCATATTGGCAGAAAGCAGAAGTTGGCGACGACAGGACTACAACAATATTTCTACGCTCTCCTCCGAGAACAGCCATGCAGAAAATGAATATGCATTTTCAAGTGCATGATGCAGTCTTATGCATAATATTAACTCTTAAACCTTTACCACACAAGGACGACCCTGGGAAAGAAGCCCTTTGAAAACATTGTGGGAAAAAGAGAAAATGCTGGTAACCAGCACAATGTTTTTTAACCTATCAAAGAAGAATTACGCCATTTGAATCCCATTGAATTTGTCGTCTGCAAATACTTTCAATTTGGTCCAGCCCAAAACTTTGTTGTCTGGTAAAGGCTTAAACCTCCTTTCACGAATACAGTTGTTTTTAAAGCCAATGTAGACGAAAACAAACAGTGTAGATTAAAGATCAGACTGCACGTTTCGGGCAGTCTGATCTTTGATATGCACTGTCTGTTGTGCCTAGAGAACCCTGCCAATGGCAGCCTTGAGAATGTGTTTAAAGGTCTTATTCCCAATACAGAATGTTGGCTAGGTTAACCGGGCGCGCTCAGGTTTTAACAGTTTTCTTAATGATCGTTGCTGTATTTTGATATGTATAGTTTGCACTTTGAAGCACCTTTGTAAATTAGCATGATTTATAATAACAATCAACACTGAAATCTTGAACAAAATATCACCCGCCCGACACTATCTTTACCTTTCTAAATGGCAAATTGAAAGATAAAACCCGTTAACCCTTTACTATGCAGACGACATCATTTTAGTCTTATCGAAATTGAAAGCATTTACAGACGACAATTTTAATATGCCTAAAACTAGGCATTTTTTCTTTGGAATGTTAGAAAACATTATGGGAAAAGAAGAAAATGCTGGTTACCAGCATTTTCTCCTTTTCCCACAGCGTTTTCAAAAGACCTCTTTTCCTGGATCGTTAAAAGTCATCATTTTTCCGTAAAGGGTCAATAAATAAACACCTTGTCTTTAACAGTTTTCCAAACAACAATATTTTTTACTTTTCTAAATTCAAAGCATGTGCAGATGACTTCGACAAATGCGGCTTAACCCATTACCACACAATCCCTACTTTTGACGCCCCCAAGAAAGAAGCCTTTAGAAAACACTGTGGGAAAAGGAGAAAATGCTGGTAACCAGCATTTTCTCCTTTTCCCACGGTGTTTTCTACCCTTCCCAGAACAAATTTCTAATTTTCAGTCACCTTTATTTTGTCGTTTGCAAATGCTTTCAATTTGGACCAGTCTAATATTTTCTCGTGTGGTAATGAGTTAAAAGGTAAAAGGAGAAAAGAAGCATTTTTTAGTTCCTTTTACACATTTTTCTCTTTTCAACAAGCCAATGGCTCATTTGTCAAAGACTTGAATGATACAGGGGAATACAGCCTGTTTGAACATTGTTGAATGATCTTGGGGAATACAGCATTTTGGAACATTGAAGGAAACGAAGAGAATGGTGTAAACTATTCCCACAATGTTTTCTATATTCTGAAAGACAAGTTCGAACATTTGAGCGGCACTAAAGAGGCCCATTCTTCAGTTATTTCCCTTGATTCCTCTCTAGTACTACATTGGTCCTGATAACGGGATTACTTGGATTTCATCCTTGATTTTCTTGCACTGAACAGCTATATTCGTTAGATAATATCACATCGAAATCTAGTAAGACTGTTTTACAAATCAATACTTACACCTTTCTCTGATGATTGAGAACAGAATTTGCTTTAGAATTACATGGGGGTCTTGCATGTGATCATAAATCAAGTTATATTTATCACAACATCCACAAAGGAATCAAGGATAAAAACAAAGAAATACAGAGAAAAGGACCAATATGTTATTTGGTTACCTTTATTTCTGATCTAACGAGAGGTATCATTTAAATTACAGAAATGGCCCTCACTGTTGGTGGTGTCCGTGGTTATGAGGTAGAGCATCGGCCTCGAAACCGAAAAGTCCCGAATTTGAGACCCGGAAGCGTGTGTCAACTTCAGTGTTTTTTATCGGCACATACATTTGGCTGGAGGACTGCTGTAGTTCCCAGGAAGCAGAATCGAGAGAAATTAATATAAGTTATAAGAACTTGTTGCTCAACTATTGTAAAATAAATATGTTACAGCTTAAATTGTCCTCTGCATTTTTCTTTTTTTTTTTCATATTATACAAATCTAAAGGCTTAAAATAAAAAAAAAAAACATTGGGAAAAGGGAAAAGAAAAAAATCTAGTAACCAGCACTTTGTCCTTTTTCTCGACAATATTTTCTGTTCATCAAAAGCACAAATTTAAACATTTCAGCTACATCAATTTGTCGTCTGCAAATGCTTTCAAATTGGAAAGTCTAAGATTTGTCGTCTGGTAAAGAGTTGAGGCAGACATAATTAATTTATTCTTAATGATTATCATGAGTGTTACCCTTCACCACAATGATATTGCAAGAGAACGCCTTTGAAAACATTGTGAGAAAAGCAGAAAATGCTGGTAACCAGCATTTTCTGCTTTTCCCACCATGTTTTTCTATGCTTCCAAATACAGTTCCAGCGTTTGAGCCACCCATCGTTTGTCGTCTGCAATTTCTTTGAATTTAGAAGAGTCTACAAGCTATTGTTGTTTGGTAAAGAGTTTCAATCACGACTGTTTGCATACGCCCTTCCAAAGGACTGTGTAAATGCTATAAAACATTTTTCAGTTGTTTTCATAATTAGGGATTCTATTATTTCGTTTTTGCACAATTGCTGAATTACGCAAAAGACAAATCTTGAAAAACGACAAGTATTGGAATAATGTATTTCAAAAACACTTTATCCGTTCCCCAAAATGTTCTTCAAACACCCAGAGGCCATTCTTAGACACTTAAAGGTGGCCTTTTAGATTTTGGGACGAACATTTTACAAAAATGAAAAAAAAAAAAACCATCGTTATACTCCCACAGCCTTTTACTTTTCAATCATCGAAAACCATCCAGCAACAAGAAACAATAGAGATTTACTGCGGCCCAGACCGACACCGACGGGAAACACGTTCTATTTTACATGAGCAACTCACACATTTACATACCGGAAATACACAGCCATTAGGAATACCTCGGGTGATGGGCGCCATCAGATGTAGGTACAGAATCGGCCGATTTGTGACGAGTGAGTCGAAGCCTCAAACATAATGTCCAAAGAAGATAATAATTACATGTTTGTTATTCTGTTATGTCGTGTAATCACGTGCCAGTCACTTGACATTCCCACTATGCTTTTCTTTTTATTTCTGGCGCAAAATCTAAAAATACCTGCCTGCCCGCCCCCTGTCCGTCCGTCCGTCCATCCGAACATCCATCAACCAGCCACCAACAAACTATGCAAGCAACTAACCAACAAACAAACGATAAGCAACCCAACCAGCCAATTCATTCATTCATTCATTCAATCATTCATTCGTTCGTTCGTTCGTTCGTTCATTCATTCATTCACTCTTTCGTTCCTTCGTTCGTTCCTTTGTTCATTCAGTCAGTAATTAGTCAGTGAGCAAGCTGGCCGGTCGGTCGGTCGGTCCAACATTTTTTTTAAGTCTTATTTGTTTCGGCCAGAGTACCTACAAGTATATACACTTCTCTGGATTTTCCTTTACAAGTATTTTGTACCGTGAATATTTTTCCAAAGCCACCTTCAGTTTTCATACATAGCTATCGTGGTCAGCGGTGAGAGCGGAATAAATTCTGTCGCAATGACTCTCATTATTTCTCGTAAAGAAATTTGCCGCTCTGTGGATGAGAACGAGCAATTACAACTGTACCTATCCTGAAGTCATGCATTCTACCGACTGCAGTACCTGGAACATACATGATAAAGCGAGCTGAATTGTTTCCGAAATCAATCAATCAATCAATCAATAAATCAATCAATCGACCGAGCGACCAACCAACCAATTAATCAACCAACGAACCAATTAACCAACCAAGCAAACACTCAAGGTATTTGCTACAAACCTATTTTAGGTGGATCAAAGTTAACTTTTGATTCACTCCAAAACAATTTCATAACTTGGTACGGAAGCGTGATGTACGTAATATGATAGGAGCAGTTGAGGTAAGGCCAAATTTTGACAGGTCATAAACTCTTTTTTAAGCGCACGTGATGAAACCAGGTGCTTTCGCGGATGGTCTAGATCAAGATCAGACTGCACAGAACGTGCAGTCTGATCTTGTATCTATACCACCCGCTTGTGAGTGAAGTGTCTGAGATAAAACAATCTTTCTGAATTTCGTTGGATTGTATTTCTCCGCCGTCTAAACAGGTCGATTTTATGATTTAGCGTTGAAGAAGTGAAACCTTTTACCAAACAATCCCAAGTTTAGACGATCCGAGAGAAGAAGACTTTTGCAAACATTATGGAAAAAGGAAAAGATGCTGGTTACGGGGATTTTCTCCTTTTCCTACCACAGTTTGCAACCTTCTAAAACAAAAAAGAACCCGTTTTTTTGCATCATGTTCATTTTGTTGTCTGCAAATGCTTTCAATTTGGACAAGTCTAATATGTTATCGTTTGGTAAAGAGTTTGAGTGTTTAGGCGGAGCAACCGCGTCTACATTTTTTTTTCTCTCACCAATAAACCTAATTTGGGAGCGGATATGAAGCGGAAATGTGAGCTGGCCAAGCCCAAACCGCCCTTGTTTAACATTGAAAAAAAACCAGAGCAAGGTTGTGAGTAAAAAACGTGTAAATTGCAGGACGTTACGTTTACGTCACGGTCTTGTTGTTCCGCTTATTCTATTGCGGAGTGGACGTTTTAAACATTACGTTGAAACGCCCATTAAAAACTAAAACATTGTTAAGGTCCTTGAAAATAGATTTTGTTATGTTTAGATACTCTTAAACGGAATTTTAACCGTTTACCAAACAATCCATGGGTTTTACGACACTGATATAGAAGCCTTTTGAAAATATTGAGGATAAAGGAGTAACCGGGTTTACGACACTGAGATAGAAGCCCTTTTCAAACCATTGTGGGGAAAAGGAGAAAATGCTAGAAACCAGCATTTTCTCCTTTTCCCACAATTTTTTCTACCCTACTGGAAACGAATTTTAAGTTTTGAATTTCGTTGATTTTGTAATTTTGTTGTTTGATAAAGAGTTAAACCATAAATACATACTTACAGACAAAGAGACAGAAAAAAAATTGAACTTGAAAATTTGTATAGTAGTCCTGCTGGGCATTCATAGATAAATTCATAATGTAAGAGTGAAAGGAATAGAAAAAACACAAAGGATTTGTCCTCATGTAACACCGGAAATGACATCAGAGTTTGCTTTGAAGCCCATCAAAACATGAAATGCATTTTCTATCCGTCGTAATCTGTACAATCTTGCAGCCATTGGGGGGACATTTGGCTTTAAGATACAAGAATCTTTATAGTTTCATAAAATATAGATGAAATATCTTAAAAACTGGCTGAAAACTGCCTGAAAATGGCTAGAGAGATGTACGTAACTATAAATCTTACCAGACATTCCCTTTTTGGTTTTAAAGGCTTAAAGTGAAGACTCGGAAATAGTTCATAAAAAAAAGGAGGAGAATATGCTGGTAACCAACGTTTTTTCTTGTCACCATAACGTTGTTACCCCTTTCAGGGACAATTTTTTTTTTTATCTGAGTCGCAAATCGCAGTCTGTACCCGCTTTCAATATGGAAGAGTCCAAAATTTTGTCGTCTGGTAGAGTAATGACGTGAAAATTGAAGCAAGACAATTTTTACGTTAATGTCATCTTCCAAGCAACAATAACAACAATATGAAGTTTATCAGAGATAAATTCTTTCAAATGAGTCACAATTCGCAGTATGTACCCGCTTTCAATATGGAAGAGTCCAAATTTTTGTCGTCTGTTAGAATATGACGTCAAACTTGAAGCAAGGCAAATCTTACGTTAACGTTGTCTTCTAAATCGTGTAACAACACTGAAGTTTTTCAGAAATAAATTATTTCCTTATGAGTCACATTTCGCTGTCTGTACTAGCTTTCAGTATGAAAGAGTCCAAAATTTTGTCGTCTGCTAGAGTATGGCGTCAAACTTGAAGCATGACAATTCTTACATTAACGTCGTCCTCTAAACCGTGTAACAACACTATGAAGATACGTATTTCTCGATATTGATAAGCATTCTTTTGCTTATCAAAAGTTTTTCAGCTTCAAAATATACAAGACGTGATATGAGGGCTTAATGCATCTCCGTGACACTCCGTGCAGGATACATCGGAAGTCATCACATGACCATGGATCCGTAAAATCTGTTTAGTCTTACAATCAACAGAATTGTGAAGTTGACTGGTAATTTGATATACAGAAAATTGAACGATAGCGAAAAGTTTAGGCCTTGGTCAGCCTGCGCGGAATGCGCAGACTGACCTGGGCCGATACTTTTTGCAGATGCATTAAGCCCCCTTTTCACAGAGCATAACCGCTGTATAAACTCGCCTTCCTTCGACATCTGGGCCCGTATTCACCAACCATTCTCAAGAACGTTCTTGGTCTTATTCTTCAAGATTTCCTGACTGTGAAAGTAACAGAACGTCTGATTGGCTAAACCGGATGGTTTAGCCAATCAGACGTTCTGTTACTTTCACATTGGCAAAATTCTGAAGAATAAGCCTAAGAATATTCTCAAGAATGGTTGGTGAATACGGGCCCTGGGACGGCTGCAATTTACCAATAATTACTGACGACTTTACTTATCATTATTTCACATCGTATTATTCCTCGATAAAGTTTAAAAATTCATGTTCCATTCCCTCTTAAGCAGTCTATTCTTTTAAAAGAGTTTTCTTGTTTGTCTTTTAAAGACATGACTTAACAAGCGAACGGTATAGGTTTACGATCAGACTGCACATTCTGTGCAGCCTGATCTTAGCTCTATGCCACCTGCAAAAGTCTCCGTTTATCCTCAAAACTCCATGTTTACGTCTATGGCGCTTAAAAAGATAACGTCCAAATCAACAATAATGTTTTCTGATAAAATAGTCTAAGTGCCTCTTTCAAGAAGCACGTCGTCTTATTATCCCCCCGTCGAAGGCGGAGGGATGTAGTTGTAGCGTTGTCCGTCAGTCCATCCGTCCTTCCGTCTGTTTGTCCGTCTGTCTGTTCTTCCGTCCCTCTTTCGGTACTTCCGCCCGGGCAATATCTCCAATACTGTTGCACAGAATTGCAAAGAACTTTATGCATGTGTACAAATAACCTTTTCCGCTGATATACTTGTTTTTCTATTCGATTCAAAATGGCAGAATAAGTGCGTTTGGAGTTACGCTGTCGAGTAAAATTTTGAGGAGGTTTTTCTTTTCGGTGGGGAATATCATTTCAGCGAAATTGCTTGTTATTTATACAATTGGAGGGAGGAGATCGCTTTTCAACACACAGAAACAAACGATAACCCTTCTCACGGTACAGATAATTATTTCAACGTCTCTCAAAACCGTTAAAGACATGAAAACGAGATTGAAAACATCAAAGAGCGGGAAATGCTACGTGTAAAAATGTGGCTAAATCATCCCCAAACATTTTTGACAGTCGTTTTAATCTCTCTTTTTTTCGGGGAATCAGAGGATGGCACTCTAAGCTAAACTGAAATGAGTTTAAAATTAAATACTTCACGAAAACGAGAGGAACGTTCGCTCGATGCCGTTGTCATAAAATTACACACCTTGACGCACGAATGACATAACGCTCGGTCGGGCCCTCCCTTCTAAAAACGATAAACAGGTGAATGAATGATTAACGTGAATATGAAATATTATAAACCAGTTCATGATCTTTTGTTGTATTAGTATACTTGTAGGGTTTCTTAACGTTAACTTTTCCCATTAACATGACGTAAATTTCGTGTTTTAGAAGAAACATTGTTTGACGTTTGCCTGCACGTTACTGCAAGTGATCGTTGCTTAAATATATTTTCAAACGTTATTTTCGTATTTGGGCGTTAACGTTATTAGGTTTATGTGTACGTTAATGGATTCTTCGGTGAATGGAGGTAAGACTTGCATGGTTTTATTCATTGTTGATTTTATATTCTTTCAGCGTCTTATGCGAAAAGGTGTCTTTTGCAGATGGCATAGATCAAGATCAGACTGTATGGAACATGCAGTCTGATCTTGCATCTTAACCATCGGATCAATTGTTTAGTAAAGCCTTTAAAATGAAAGAAAATATCCTTTTTTTCCGTTGCCAGGGGGGACTGTAATTTCAACCGTTGAAAAACGTCGAGTTTATATGTGACCCGTCACGCAAAAAGGGACTATCTGGGAAATCCGTACATCAATGAGATGAAAACAGATCAATGATAGTGCAGTGTAATTTAAGTTGATACTTAAAAAATGATTGTATAGTAAGGTAGAATGACCACTTTTTAAACAGAAAATATCATGAAAGCGAAAAATGTCTACCCTAGTCAGCCTGCCCGGACTGCGCAGGCTGACCAGGGTCGACACTTTTCGCAAGTCCGGGGTGGTCCCTTGGTTGCACGCTGGTCACATATAGCCAACTCACCAAAGATTTGAAAATGCTTGCCTTACATGAATTTGCATTTCAGCCAAGCTCTGGAAAAAGGGGGTTTAATACATCTCTGCGATGAATGACATTAAACACGTCTGGATATAGTTATGGATCTATATGTGACCCAACAGATAAAAAAAAGGGAGCTTCGAGGAACTGCGAAAATTGTCAACCCTGGTCAAGCTGCGCGGACTGCGCATGCTCACCAGGGCTGAAACCTTTCACTTTAATGACATTTTCTGTATGAAAAGTGGTCATTGTACCTTGTTATACAATCAGTTTCGAATTATCAACTTGAATTGACCTGCACTATCGTTGATCTGTTACATCTAATTGATGTACAGAATTCCCAAATGGTCCCTTTTTGCGTGATGGGTCACATATGATAAATTTAATCTTATAATTGACTGGACCTTAAGGCGTATTTGTCCTTTAACATACAGTTAACATACAGAAAATTGGCGCATAGCAAAAATCATCAACCCAGGCCAGCCTGCGCTATTCGCGCAGGCTGTCCTGGGTTGATACTTTTTGCGAATACATTAAATCCCCTTTTTCACATAGAATGACTGAAATACATGTATTAATGAAAAAATAAAAACATCATTTGCTCTAATCTTCACCAAATGACACGATATCGCTGTCATATTATAAATAGTATATATGCTTTTACATGTAGTTCATAATTAACGCATCTGCAGTGTGACATTTTCCCCCGCCAAAGGCGGAGGGATATAGTTTTAGCGTTGTCCGTCCGTCCTTCGTACGTCCGTCCGCCTTCCCGTCCGTCCGGGTGAATATCTCCAATACCACTGGACGGAATTCTGTGAAACTTTATACATGTGTACAATAACCCATTCTCCCCAGACACATTTTTATTCGATGCAAAATGGCCGACTGGGAGCGGGTCTTTTTCGGCGGGGGATATAATTTAAACGAAATTGCTTGTTTACAATGAAATTATCCTTGGCATACTATATTGATTTTTAAATACAGTATTATTAAAAACACTGAACTGTGTTTTTGCGCTGCTTTCAACATTGATTCAGTCATATCACTGTCACGGTTCATTATTTTAGGTGTATCTTTGATTCCACCATTAATAGGCAAGAGCTCTGAAGTGTCTTGTCAAAGGGCATTCCCTCGAAAACCCTTTCGAGCCCGAAAG
This sequence comes from Tridacna crocea, assembly GCA_943736015.1. NCBI lineage: Eukaryota > Metazoa > Mollusca > Bivalvia > Cardiida > Cardiidae > Tridacna > Tridacna crocea. The sequence goes on along the minus strand of OX031064.1, from coordinate 33,271,697 downwards.
ATAACCACAAGTTTGGTAAGAAAAATGAACGAGCCTAAATGAAGAAAAAAATGCTTTCATGAAAGATTGGTATAAACAATTTCTCGTTTTCATGCGATACCTTCAAAATGCGTTGCTGAATTTGTAATAAATTACGAGAGATTGTAATTACACGTTAATTTAACCCATAACCACACAATCCACACCTTGATAGTCCCTAAAGAAAGAAGTCCTTTGAAAACATTGTGGGAAAAGGAGAAAATGCTGGTAACCAGCATTTTCTCCTTTTCCCACAACGTTTTCTACCCTTCCCAAATCAAATTTCAATTTTTGGATTCACGTTTATTTTGTCGTCTGCAAATGCTTTCAATTTAGACCAGTCTAGAAGTTTGTCGTTTGGTAAAGAGTTAATCATAAAAGAGCCATGCACTGGCAAAATGTCCTTAACGCATCCCCATACTGCATAATGCCAAGCCAGACATCACGTAATTGGCCTATGCTACGTGTAAAAAGGGGGCTCATTGAATCGGCAAAAAAGTATCGACCCACGTAAGCTTGCGCAGTATGAGGAGGTTGACCTGGACAAAAAAAAATGCTAAAGATCAATTTCTTGCAACTCAAAAGACCAATATAACTCATGATTCAGCTGATTGCGAGCCATTATTAGTTGTATGGTCAGGTGGCAGGGAACTTGGAAACTTGTTCACGGCTGTGGTGAATCATGTCGCCTCGAGCCGAAGGCGAGGTGGCGATATGACTCGACACAGTCGTAAACAAGTTTCCAAGTCCCCTGCCACCTGACGGAACAACAAATTTATTATACTGCAAAGTTTTACCATTCCAACGTTTGTTGAGCGAATTTTACCTCTCTATTTTTTGGTTTAAAAATTGAGTACGCTGCCGAAGTAGAATTTTCCTTCTGAGTGCCCCAATACAATATAAGCTGACGTCACTTTGGAAACTGACGTCACTGAAACCTTGACAATACGTGCTAAAACGTGCAGCTTGGCGCATAATCGTGATGTAAACCTTGATCGACGCCGCCATCTTTGACGTTGTATTTACACAGTATATAAACGATTTGTACCCCAACCGGATATTGCGAGTAAATTTCAGTGATGTCCACTTTGCATTAGAGACAGCCGAGATAAAACTTGTTGCGTCTTTTATACTGCTGAATGTAAACTATGTGAATCTTTATGTATAGTTTATGCCACACCTGTATTGTTAATACATAAACTGCTACATAATCATTCTTAGCTTTAAAACATTGAAATTCTCAATACTCATCGCAGGCTACAGCGTCATTTGCAGTAGACCCGATTTTAAATCAGCTTTTATCATGTTAAGGCTGGCTGAAACACGTTTTCTGAGTTTGAACCGGTGCAATTAATGAATTAGAAAAGATATTTGCGGCATTGGGCATTTTAAAGTTCGATTTTGAACATAAAAAATAAGAATTAATGCCTCTATGTAAAGTAGGTCAACTGTACGTTTCTTGCTGGTGATTCGTACCCTTACTTGCGAGTTTACGAAATCTATCTGTACGATGTCTTGGGAGTTTTTCCAAATATTCTGTACGGTTCTCGGGATAACAAATCTGATGCCTGATGGTATAAATCTGTACATTTTAATCTATAAAATGGAGTAATTCAGATGCCGTTACAGCAAACTGTCAACCACAAGCTTTGGTGATATAATAAATCATAATTTGGAAATCTATAACGGAAAAACCTCAAGATGAAAATTTCAGAATTTGACTCACAAAGAAAAGAAACAATTTCGTATAAAAAAAAAGACTTCAAAAGTATTCCAAAAGATTTGAAGCTATGCAACAGGCCTCTGCTACCTAATGATGATACTAAGACAGTGAGCTTCAAGGCTTATGTGTCGCCATTTTAAAAAAGCCCCATAAAGAAAGACACCAGTGAGGGATGTTCACAAGTTCCTTGAAGAATCTGAATGTTTTATGCAAAATACTGTTTTATAGTGGTTATTCCTATTCCTCATAGAAATGAGTCATCAGTCAATCACTTAAGAAAATATTGTAAGAATTTGATAAGAAATTACACTCAACGAACAATTTCTTCCTTTCTCGTAACATTTTCTATTCTTTTTTCAAAATTATACTTTTATTAAGCACATCTGTAAATTTTCCCTAAATGCTCCCAAATTGGATGAGTCCAAGATGCCATATCAGGAAAGGGTAATTCTCTTTTTATCTATTAGCAGATGAATCCCTCTTTTCATCTATTAGCAGATGAATACGAATTGTGAAATTTTATTGCATGAATCAGTTCTGTTCCTTAAAGGTGGGTATATAGGTTTTTCACATCACACAAAATTAAATAATATATATATCACTGAAATTTATATGAAAAAACAATACAAATTATCAATAATTAAGAATCATAATATTACAAAAAAATTGGGGGCGGTATTCCCATTAAAAGGCTACGTTGCCCATTAGGCTATTTTTAGATTTCGCGCCAAAAAATAAAAAAAGCATTGTGGGAATGTTAATTATAAATAAGTGACTGGCATGTGACTAATGACGCTTAAATTTCATAAGAAACATGTATTTATTTTCCATCATGTCTTCTTCGGACGCTATGTTTGAAGCTTCGTCTGTGTATTCCCAGTATGTAAATGAGCAAATTTGAAAAATAGACAGTGTGTCCCGTCGGTGTCGACCTGGGCTGTGGTAAATCACTTATTTCTCTTGTTGTCGGATGGTTTTCGACTACTGGGGTTTAATGAAAGAAAATTATACGGCTTTTGGAGTATAACGATTTTTTTTTTGTATTTTTGTAAATTTTTTGTCCCAAAATCTGAAGGGCCACCTGTAACTCATGAAAAGGAAGCAGAATAAAACCGAGTCTTTTTATATTATGATATTTGGCTGCTTTTCTCTCAAAAACCCAATCTTCAGTGACGGTTTACAGCCACAAGAATAGATGTTCAATGACCTGTCGCAGCTGTTGTATATCTCCCCGTGTTTCATATTTGATATTGTCTTTTTATTCTGGTCCGCCTTGATCACCGATTTCAACACTAGCTTATGGAAATAAAATACAACTCCATCCATACCCTGCTGTAATAAAAGAGCTGTGCAGTACACTCTGCATGAACTAAAGATGCAAATAAAAAGTGACACATAGTCCTTGTGACACGTAATCCTTCAACAAAACATACAACGAATGGTGTTCAGAAATGGCACTGATAATGATAAAAGAATAAAATCATTGTTCCACTTTTATAATATAAAATAGCGTATTTCATATGTGGTGGTACGAGGATAAGGTTGTACACACGGTGGGTAGACGAGGGGTCGAATGGCTAGGTTAGAGATTATTTAGTGTCGACCGATTACAGTGCTGACAGCACTTTGATTTTTTTTTAATACAATGGAAGGGTCGTATTATGTTATGGCCACGGTCGGTCACCGTTAGCATTTTTTGTATGTGCCCACAGTTTCCATTGGAATGATTTGAAACTTACTACAATGAATCTCTATGATGTGTGGTTTTGCATGTGACTTTTCAAATTTGGATCTCTGTAGGGTTCTAGATTTTAACCCATTTCACTAACAAGCCCCCTTTGAGCGTATATGCACTGCTGTGCGAAGCTCATGTTACTTTTTGGCCAATGAGACAAAGTCGTGTCATTTTGAACGTATACTTAGAAATGATTCACATATAACTACAGCTAATATTTTTAATTTGTGATATGTATATTAGATTTTATACAGCATACAAAGTGTCGTGGCAAAGGTTGAAATTGCTTGTAACGAGGAGTTCCACCTTTTGCCACAAAAATTTCAAAGATTCTTCAGTATAACTGCATTGAAATGACAATGTAAGGAATAAATTGCGAAACAAAGTTTGTATTGATCACTCTAGTAACATGCGTAATGGATGCTTCGCTCTTGTATAGGTATAAAGCAATGGAAATCCCAGTGTGGTACTCGCAAGAATTCGTTCAGCCAACTCGCAAGTAATGTACAGATCATTTACTTGATATTTGCAAGAAGGGTACAGTATCAAACCGTTCACCATGCAGAATTTCCATACATTTTTAGGTAATTTTAACAAATTTTGTCGGCATATATTGGCTGTTTTGTGAAGCGCATACATTTAGAAACAAAACTTTACAAATGGGTATCGGATGAAAAGACGGAATTACACATAAATTGCCTTGTGAAAACAGCATGTATAGTAGTGAGCAAAAGAAGTGAAGACGAGTATTGCATTTTATCAGCAATTACACGGCCAAAAATGGTAAATGATGTGTTTATTTGAAAGATACATTATTTCATTCAATGATGCAAATGTTTACAAGTTGCATGAAAGTCACAACAACCTGTCGATCTCAATTATTCAGAGGCACCCATCTGTTTTCACCAATCGAATCATGGAATTTACTCGCAATATCCGGTTTGGGTACAGTTCGTTTATATACTGTGATTTATAGTGTAGTCATGTATACGGGGGCTCCCGAAAGGGAAACTGCTTTTACGTTGATTTTTGCCACTGTACATGATATAAGTGTTCGGGGCATATTATCCAATCAGGTCACGAGAAATTTCTTTGCAGCATAATAAAATGTTTCTTTCCATGGATCCATACCAGTATTATGACATGCATATATTCATGCATCACGGAAATGCATTCTGACACCTTTTTGCATTATCCACCCTTCATGCAGAAGATTGACCAATAGCAAAAAAATTCGATTCATGTCAGCCTGCGCAATCCGCGCAGGCTGACATGAATCGAAACTTTTTGCAAATAAATTAAGCCCCTTTTTTACAAAACATGACTGAGTCATACATTCTGTCATCTCTGCAAGCCAAGGCCGACGATTCACTACGCTACTCTACCCTTGGCGGATCGAGCTTGATATTTACGTTCACTCGATACGCTTTTTCATGGGATGCAGCCAGCTCTAGCTGCAACGACTGAAATCGCTCGTAGCATTTCATCTTTGATAAAAAATAGAACAAGGTCTCTCTCTACCTTTCGAATAGAAGGTAAAACATGGAAACCCACGTGGATGTCTGCTTATCGCTTCATGTGTATTCGTAAGCGGTTTTTAAAACGATATTCATTTGCTTTTAGAAATATGATGTAAAGGGTGGTAATAACCAGAATCCAATAGAGGGCGCATCGCAGGAATCTCGAAATCGGGCTCAATCAGCCAAGCTAAGATCCACGTAGTGATCGTAAACTTGGCTCGCGAAGATGACATTCTGTCTTCCAAGCTCACACTTTCCCTCTAGTCAAGGGTAGAATCCACAATAATACGAAAATCGTGATTATTCAAACACGCTGTACTTCGAGGCCAATTAGAAATCGGCAAGAACAGACTAATGCTATTTGAAAAAATAGGAAAGAAACGATTGTTAGTAACAGCAATCAAATCAGTTGATGGAAGTTTTGAAAGCACACTAATTTTTCATGTATGCATTACATTAAACTTTGTTATGCATGTTTGCATTACGTCAGTTTTGTTGTTTGAGCAAATGCAACGTGCAAAATGATACTGCACATACTCTACGTTCTATAACGTTGTTCCAATTGCAATATCTTGCTTGATATGGAGAAACTCGCAACTAAAAGCGAGAACGATGCCCTAAATAAATGGAAAGAGATCAATCTTATCTGAAATAATACGAAAAATTCCGAAAAAAGCCCGAACGTGACGTTGTGAGAGCAATAATCTCTCGATCGACGTCGAGGAAAAAGATGAAATTTATGTTTAAAAGCAATAAATAAAATTGGACACCATCTCGCCCCATCGAAAAACACACACGACGAATCCAGTTAACTCTTTACCAAACGACAAAATTTTAGACTGGTCCAAATTGAAAGCTTTTGCAGACGACAAAATAAATGTGGTTCAGTAATTAAAATTTGTACTGGGAAGGGTAGAAAACATGGTGGAAAAAGGAGAAAATGCTGGTTACAAGCATTTTCTCCTTTTTCCACAATGTTTTCAAAAAGACTTCTTTCTCAGGGTCGTCGGAACTGTCTTGTAAAGGGTTAACTCTTTGCCAAACGACAAAATTGGTGACATCCATTTTGAAAGCTTTTTTAGGCGGAAAATCCAATTGTCGTAGTTCAAATGATGGGAATTACGTTTGAAAGGGGAGATTACGTTGAGAAAATGCTGCTTTCCCAGTATTTCTTCCTTTTTCCAGTATGTTTTCAAAAATTGACTTCCCTCGGGGTTCATAAATTAAATCAAGGTGTTCTTTGGCAAAGAAAAGTGTATTATTGCGTCTTTGAGCAATAGCTAACGTTTGTAAATATAGGACAAGACTTGCTAACGTTTTCGGGAATAAATTCTGCCTTACACAGATCTGACGTAGACCACCAGCCGATATAGCTCAGTAGGTAGAGCGTAGAACTCGTGAACACAATGTTTCGGGTCACTACAGGTTGTGGGTTCGAATCCCCGGGCTGGCCAACTGAAATTACTAATAGTCCTTTGGATGAGACATTAAACCGAGGTCCCGTGTGACGGTGGTATACGCCGAGCACATTAAAATCAAAGTACTGATAGTACTGAAGGCCAGGAAATTCAGGATACGAAACAACACAAGAGGTCAATTTTAAGTAATACAAACAGGTAGACGGACAAGGATACAAGTGAATTCCACTAAGCCCCTGGAATTCTTGGTTTTAAAAGGAAATTTTGAACTGATACTAGAAAGCACCAGCCAGAAACTAATTAAGCCAGAGCTAGGCATGTGCTCACAGTTATGGGGTGTTTGATAATGGCTTAGAATACTTAGTAATTTGTCATGCTTTTAAAACAATCCCAAGTCAAAATTGAACTATTCAATCGGTGCAATACCAACTTTGGTTATCTAAATTTTCTGAGACATGTGATGTCTTGTAGTCCTGAATGACGTTGTTTTTTACATTTATGACGCAAGAACAATTTATCAGTGTAAAATGTAATGAATAATAAAGATTGGAGTGATATGGCAGTTGGTCATATTGTCTCTACCCTCCACAAGTCGACGAAATTTTGAACTGGTCATATTAGAAGGAAATTGTAGATGAAAATCCAAAGTAGTTCTTCGTGTATATTGAAAAGTAAGATTTTGGGGAAATTGGGAGGAATTGATTGTTACAAGCAAATTCTCTTTTAGCCAAAATATTTTCTCAATAAAATACTGTGAAAAGGTTGGATTGCTTTGGGAAAACGATTAGGCTTGGTTTACCTATTTTACTTGCCTATTTTACGGACAAGTCACAGTGACTTACGCTTCGATACTTATATCTACATAATATAAAAAGACGTCAATCCTAATTCATAATCGTTGTCCAAGGACAACTTGTGTCAAGCCCGCGAACACTTGACTCTCAAGCTTGACCTAGCCCCTAGACCTGAATAAATGTTTCAAAGGGAACTTCTACTCATGATGGAGAACAATGCATTAAGCTAATTTATATCGGAATCTATCCAAAAATGTAAGAGTTATGGTTCGGACGAAAAATTGGCGTTAAATGTGGCCTTGATCTTGAACCTACTTGAACAGATGTTTCAAATGGCACCTCTATTCATGATGGAGGTCAATTGTTGCCAAATTATTTTGAAATCCATCCACAATTGTAGAAGTTATGGACCGGAAATATTCGAATGCACATAAGCCCTAGTGAACACTAGAAATAGGTGTGTCAGAGACACAGATGCCCCTGCTAAATGGTATTGGTCGCAGTTATGTCATATGACACTAGTAGAGAGAGAGTGTTTCAAGTGCCATCATTCTTTGCCATTTCATTTAAATCGGACCCTGTCATGTTGACAGACACAGACGATGGAAACGACCATAAGCGAATTAAAGGTTGCCCGTCAGATTTTGGGAGGTACATTTTACAAAAATACAAAAAAATCATCCTTCTACTCCCAAACCCTTATAATTTTCATTCATAAAACCCCAGTGGTCGAAAACCAACCGACAACAAGAGAAATTAGAGATTTACTACGACCCAGGTCGACACCATCAGGAAACATGTTCTATTTTTTACATGAGCAACTTGCTCATTTTTCATACCGGAAATACACAGACGAAGTTTCAAACATGGCGTCCGAAGAAGACATTATGGAAAATAGTTACATGTTTATGTTATGAAACTTAAGCGTCATTAGTCACGTGCCATGCAGTCACTTGACATTCTCACAGTGCTTTTTTTTTCTTCTGGCGCAAAATCTGTAAATAACTTAAGAGGCTATGTAGCCTTTTAAGGGAATACAATCAAACTTTTTTTTTTAATTTCATGTTTCCTAATCATTGATGATTTGTACAGTTTTTTTGTCCTTATAAATTTCAGTTATATATATTTCTTTTTAATTTGACGAAGTGTGAAAAATCTAAATACCCACCTTTAAGGTCAGTATTCAAGAAATACTCTTAACAATATTAATCTATGTCGTAGAAATGAGTGCAACGTCAGTTTGCTGTAGGGTCAGAATGACTGAAACGTTAATAACAAAGGAGGTCCGAAAAAAGGTCCATTTCTGTGTGTGAATGTTAACGGTTAATATTTTACTATTTGATCTTTGGATCATCAAGTTAAATATTTAATTGGGAAAACAATTAAAGGAGCATTTAGATACGGATTTTTTTTTTTTTGCATTTTCTTTTTACTAAATCTTAATTAAGACTGCTTCCTTTTAATCGCGCGCAAAGATGATTTTACAATTAAAACGTAGATCAGCACAAAAACTAAAGAGGTCTTTTCTACCCTCGTCAACATACGAAGCTTCAAACATAGCATCCGAGGAAGACATTATGGAAAATAATTACATGTTTGTTATGTAATGAAATTTAAGCGCCATTAGTCACGTGCCAGTCACTTGACATTCCTACAATGCTTTTTTTAAACTTTTGGCTCGAAATCTAAAAATACCCTATGAGGCCACGTAGCATTTTAAGGGAATATCATCGATTTTTTTCTTTTTATAATTCTCAGATTTTTGATTATTGATAATTTGTAGTGTTTTTTTTTTTCATATAAATTTCAATGGCGTATATATTTTTTAATTTGGTGTGATGTGAAAAATCTAAATACCCACCTTTAAAGAGTCAATGAAGGCTAGTCAGATAAATGGCAAGGAGGTTTGTTTTCGATAACTAAAATATAAAGTCATTCACACATTCCTCGTCCGCTGAATATTCATCAAAAATGACAGATGACCGTAATTATGATAAAAAAGAAACCAAGTGATTAAAAGGTTTTAAAATATTTTTGGCGGTTTCAGCACAAAAGAGCAAAAATTGGGTCTTTATTCACCGACAGTTTTTAATTTCGTTCCAAGTCTTGTCCTACATTTAGAAAGTAACTCACCATCTGATTGGCTTAACCATTTGGTATAGCCAATCAGAGGTTGAGTAACTTTCAAATTTAGAAAACTCTTGCGATGAAGACCACCAATCTTCTTCTATGAATAATTGGTTGATACACAAACCAGGGTCCATATTCTTCAGAGCAATCTTTGTATTGTTTCTTGAGATTTTCTAACTATGAAAGTAACAGAACTTCTGATTGGCTAAACCAATTGGTTTAGCCAATCAGAAATTCTGTTACTTTTAAAATGACAAAATTCTGAAGAATTAGGCCAAGAATGTTCTTCTAAGAATAGTTGGTTGATATGCAAGCCTGGTTTTCGGTTCTGTTATTGTTCCTCATTGAAATAAACATAATTTCTCTCAACTTGATGAACAAGTTAAAATGGGCAAGGAGAGGCATATAGAAATGCAGATACTGTTCATAACGAGTATTGTTTCTATTTCTCACAAAGTTTAAATTCGTCTGTAGAAGTTGATTCAGCACATTAGCACACGTTATTGTGTGAGTAGGAAAAGTTTCGGTATTATTTTCGACATTGTTTTGATTATAGTGTTAAACAAAGAAAATAAAGAAGTGGCCCACCATCCACCATCTTGCATTGACATAAATGTCAAACTCGGTACACTTTAAAATTAACGACATAATTAGAATCATTTTGGTGGACAAACAAACATGAGTAAAGAGAACACACAGAAATTAATACAGAAAATAAGAAAATGTTGATGCATAACATCAATGGCGCCGCAAATAAGTTCGTTCTAAAATAAGGCAGATTACTGAATTTCAAATTCAAGGGTGACAACCTACATGTACGTCATAGCACAGGTGTCGGAATAGCCGCCATTTTGTGCGCAAAGTGCAGATTAATTACTTTAAAAAGATATCTTTTTAAAGTAATTAATCTGCACATGTATATGTATCTAGAATTTACTTAGAATAACTACTTCATCTGGTGACTGTAAATATATTTGTTCTATTCGTGAAATCAAAATGCCATGAAACAATGCTGCAGCTCTAAACACTTCAACACAATTATTCTTAACGGCATTGTATACGTCATCTGTTGTTAAATCGTGCATGTGTCACCGGCTTCGAAAATTGTGCGGAGGTAATTGCAAAATCAACCAAACTAATGAACAATATATTAATGTATACTATCGAAGAAAGTTGTCAGGTACCATATGCACTGCTTTGTTAGGACAGATCTTCAATAACAATACTGTACAAGCTGAAAACTTACCTTTTAAAACGAAAATGGCGGATTTAAAATGTCTCCGATGACGTATGACGTAGGTTGTTACCCCTGAAATTGACCAAAGTAAAGGAGTGGTCCGAGTTTTTATTTATCCGCCAGCTTATATTAACATAAATGTCAAACTCTGTACATTTTAAAATGAATGGCATGATTGCAATCATTTTGGTGGATATACAAACATGAGTAAAGGAAACCCACAGAAATTAATATAGAAAACAAGAAAATATTGATGCATAACATCAATGGCGCCGCAAATCAATTGTTTCTAAAATAAGTCAGATTACAGCATTTCAAATTGACCAAAGTAAAGGAGTGGTCCGAGCTTTTTTTTATCCGCCGTCTTGCATTGACATAAATCTAAAACTCCGTACACTTTAAAATGAACGGCATGATTACAAATCATTTTGGTGGACATACAAACAAGGGTAATGGGAAACCCACAGAAATTAATACAGAAAATAACCTTGACGACTATTGCTCACGATGTATAAAATTCTTCTGTTACAATTGAATTAGCAAACATCTCTGATAAGGAAATGGTTATCTATAACGTACTTTTTTTCGACATAGTTTTGATTTTAGTGTGAAACAAAAAAATAATGGAGTGGTCCGGGTTTCATTTTTTATATCCACCATCTTGTATTGACATAAATGTCAACCTGTCCTCTTTAAAACGAACGGAATATTACATTCATTTCGGTGGACTTGAAAACATAGATGACAAGAAAACGCAAAGAAATTAATTCAGAAAACGTTCACTACGATTATTGGTAATATTTCTCACAATGTTTGAAATTCGTCTTTCGAAGATGATTTAGAACACATTTGTGCAAAGGGAAAGGTTATCTATTTCGTACTTTTTTTTTTGACATAGTTTTGATTTTAGTGTGAAACACAGAAATAATGGAGTGGTCCGGTTTTTTTTTTTTGTGTCCACCATCTTGTATTGCATTGACATAAATGTCAAACTTTGTACACTTTAACCCTTTATCACACAATGACGACTTTTAACACTCCTTAACGAGAGGAATTTTGAAAACATTGTGGGAAAAGGAGAAAATGCTGGTTACCAACATTTTCTCCTTTTCCAACAATTTTTTTCTACGATATCTAAAAACAAAAATCGTTTCACATGAGCCACATTGAAACTGTCATCAGCAAATGCTTTCAATTGGGGTAGGTCTAAAATCTTGTCATGTAGTAAAGGGTTAATTGAAAGGGATGATTGCAATCATTTCGTGGATTTAAAAACATGGGTATTAAGAAACGGAAAGAATTTAATACCAAAAATGTTCATTACAGTTTATGTCACTATTTCTAAACATTAATTAACATCCTCTTTTACAGTTGATTTGGCATGCTTCTGTGAGAAAAGAAAAGTTATCCATTCGTACTTTATTCCGACATACTTTTAATTCTAGAGTAAAACCAAGAAGTAATTGAGTGTTCCTCTCTCTCTCTCTCTCTCTCTCTCTCTCGTTATGTATTCTCCATCTTGTATCGCATTGACATAAATGTCAAACTCTGAACACTTTGGATGATTACAATCATTTTCATGGACTTATAAACATGGGTAACGAGAAACGCAAAGAAGTTAATACCGAAAATTATCATTACATTCAATGGTACTACTTCTAAACATTGTTTGACATCCTCTGTTACAGTTGATTTGGCATGCTTCTATGAGAAGGGAAAAAGTTATCCGTTCGAACTTTTTTCCCGTGCTTCTGTGAGAAGGGAAAAGTTATCCATTCGTACTTCTTTTTTTCGACATAGTTTTAAATTTTAGAGTAAAACAAAGAAATAATGGAATGGGCCGGGTTTCTCTCTCTCTCTCTCTTGTATCCACTATCTTTTATCGTATTGACATTAATTTCAAGCTGTGTACACTTAACAGGTTAGTTAAAATAATTTCGGTTGACTTTTTATAAACATTGGTAAAGAGAAATGCATAGAACTGATCATAATCGAAACAAATGCTCGTAACAGTTATAAGTACTTTTCATCACTAATATGAGGTTCATCTACTGCAGCTGATTACGCAAACAATTTTGAGAAGGGAAAGTTAAACTACTGCGTTTTTTTGGGGGGGAGATGGTTTTGATTTCATTGAAAAGAAAAGAAATAATAAAGTGGTCTATTTTTTTCTTGTATCCACCATCTTACATTGTTTTGACATAAATGCCAAACACGGTACACTTTAACCACCTGTCTCGAACGTGGGAGCAAGTCGATATAATATAAACTGAATACTGAGTCCTTCTTTTTTGTTGCTCACTGATTTGTATTAAGTACCCATTACCACACAATCTGTAGTTTTGATGACCTAGAGAAAGATGCCTTTAGAAAACATTGTGGGTAAAGGAGAAAATGCTGGTAACCAGCATTAATTTTCTCCTTTCATCATAATTCTTTGTACCATTCACAAAACAAATTTCTTTTTTTTAGTCAATTTTACTTTGTAGTCTGCAAATGCTGTTTGGATAAGCCTAAAATACTGTCCTTTGGCAACGTTTGGCAATATCCCAAATTCATGTAGAAAGGATGGAGTGCCTTGCAAAGTTTCAGACAAATCCGAGAATGGACTGCTTTGTAAGTGCTGTGTAACCTTGATCTACTGTGTCAAATCATTGTGGACTTGAACATGTCAAAGATATGTTGTAACTTCTCAACAAAGTCCTCCACAAATCAGAACGACTGAGTGTTACGAGAGTTTTACGAGCGAAAATGACATTTTTAATGTGAGAAGAAAATGAAAAATGGAGGAAGGCGAATTGTAAAAGTTGGAGCTATGTTTGGGGGCTAGAGTGCTGGTCCTTGTTGCCCCATTCTTCTACGCCCATGAAATACGAAAAAAAAAAAGTTTAAACATAATTCCGACTAGAAAATTTAAAACCTAGTTGAATTATTGTATATGATGTTGAAATGTCAGATGGGGTTGTTCGCGTGTTGTGTAATACTTCACACACATATATAAATAAACCATTCAGTTAAGGAAATACATGTAATGGTTGAAGAGTTAAGGAGTAATAAAGACTGAAAGGCACCAATCTTAAATTCTGTGTTTTAGCTGAGTTTTCAGTGACAGAAGATTAGTGTCATTAAGATGAAACGAAGTTATTCAGTAAAACAGAGCTAAGCCGTTTCATGTTCACCATTTAATGATATGTTTCGTAATCAGTGGTTTCTGCTTGCTATTTTTGTGGAGAATTTACTGTACTGATAGACAAAGTTCACTGGAAAATATCACTGTACAAAAGAAATATACCTAGACGTATAATGATCATAACGACATGTTTTCTACCAGTCAAAATACTAATTAATTGTGGCACTCAATAGTCTAGAGCGGTTGCACAATATTTTTATTCGGTTTTGGAAAGTATCATTGGAGGCAGCCATGTTGTTTACTCGCCTTCAAGTCATTTCGTAATGAGACCATTTCGTACCTAGGCCATTTCGTACAATTTTCGTTATTCATACCCGCCTATACTTTTTATTTTGGTCATTTCAGACTCACTTTGATCACTTCGTACCATTTTTGGTCATTTCATACCCACTTTTTAATATCAGTTGGTAATGTAGAACCTAGTTTTACTACTGTTTTCTTGTTATGTTTGTCGTATAACAATTGCTTTTGTGCATAACTCCAACTGAACTTACGTTACATTTCGCCGAAGAATGGCTATGTCTGTGTCTTACCATTATTGCCTCTTTCTTTTAATGGTTTTAGTTGGATTCTAAAGATTATTTATTGCTTCTCAGTTAATTTTCACCGATTTCTGCCTAAGTTTACTTTGGACGATCTGAAATGCCGTAGTGTGCCTTATTTCAGAAACACCTGATTTTCGGCGCTATTGATGTTACGCATCAAAATTTTCTTGTAAGATTTTTTTTGTTGTTATTGTTTTGTTTTGTTTTTTTACGAAAATGACACTAATAACTTAAAACAAAAATGAAAAGTAGCCCCATCTCAGTGCGGAGTATGACTGCTCATGTGTAAAACAGTCGTTTCTAAACCATTCAGTCATATTCAGTCAGTATCATGACCGTTAATTGCAGACAGGAATCCCGGTCAACAGTGTTTAGAAATTAGGTGAATAATTGAGTGTTGAGCAAGTACTGCACTATTTTGTTATGTCACACGTGTGCGAGTCAAGAAAATTTGTAATAGCTGTATTACATCGAAAACAAGGGGAGTTATGTGATAAAATTTGATATGTCACTAACTTTAAATGAGTGAAACGGAAGAAATATGAAATATTTCAGAATAAACAAATCGTTTAAGCTACGTTTTATACCCGTTGTATACAAAAGTATTTTACCCTTTTTAAACTTAAACGGCCATATCGTGTAACTATTATATTTATTAAAATATCAACAATAATGATTAAAAAAAATTGAGTATTCTATAATCAAAAATATTTCTTAACGAATTTATAAGAATGTTAAACGTGTATTTCGTTTTCAAATTTTTTTTTCCGTGTCTAGATTTACACTTGCTCCATCTGCAGATCAGCTGTTTTAATCTTTGACCACACTTCTTCGAGTTTTCTCGATCTTCAGGAAGAAATAGTTTGACAACTTTGTAAGAAAGGAAGAACACGCTGGTTCTTTTTTTTTTTTTTTTTTTTCCCACAATATTTTCTATCCTGTCAAAGACAGATTATATCACTTATGCCAAATTTAATTGTCGGCTGCGATAACTTTCATTTTGGATAAGTCTACACTGCTGCTATTTGATTTAAACACTGCAAGGTAACATGTTATCGCCGGTAAATTATACAAGGTGACAGAGTATCGCCGGTAAACTATACTATCGAAAACACCAATCTGCAAAACACCAAATAAGCATACGCTAATGTTTAAAAAATGTGTATCTAATTTATTGATATAAATAGTTCTACAATATATATATATTTTTGAGGTCATGTTTTTTTCTCGTAAATGTCACTGTAGGTAATTAAATGGATAAATTTTAAACGACTTACAAATTATCAAAATGCCTTTGTCTGTTGAATTCTAGTTTCTGCTATTTTCTTTTTTCCTTTTTGCTTTTCAGACAATTTTTCTTCAAGTTCCACATGTCCTGTTCCCTGTGTCCCGTGTTTCCGCATAGTTTTCCTCTTTTTAAATTTTCACAAGTGCTTAAAATATTTTTTACTTTTCTTTTGGTCGCATTCCCGGTTACCTGTGACATGTTCCCTGTGTCTTGTGTTCATCCCATGTTTCAAGTTGTCATGTTTCCTTATCATATGGTCCTTGTTCCCTATAGCTTGTGCCATGTGTTTTCCATGTCACGTTCTCTGTGTAAAGTTCCCAGTGTTATGTCCTCTGTGTAAAATTCCACCATATCCTTTTTTTTTTCAAGCTACCTGCGACAGGTTTCCTGTGTCATGTTTCATGTGTAAAGTTCTTTGTGTAATGTTCCATGTGCAAAGTTTCCCTTGTCATGTTTTCTAATTAGAGTACCTAGTGTCATGTTCCCTGAGTAAAGTTTCCCATGTCATGTCCTTTATATAAAGTTGCTCGTGCCATGTTCCCTGTGTAAAGTTCCTCGTGTCATATCCTCTGTGTAAAATTCTCCGTGTCATGTCCTCTGTGTAAAGTTTCCCGTGTCATGTCCTCCGTATAAAGTTGCCCGTGCTACGTTCCCTGTGTAAAGTTACCCGGGTCACGTTGCCTGTGTAAAATTACCCGTGTCATGTTCCTTTTCTCAAGGTACCTGATTATTATTGAGATAGTGACAATATTTTATTGCGTGGTCGGTTTAAACGTTAGTCACTGGCAGAAAGGCAGAAAAAAATGAGTTTAAAAACCGCGTAGAGCGACCTAGCAACCTTTGGCCTTATATTAAGATTCATTTTCTACCAGCCACTAAGACTTAGACTGACCTTACAATAACAAATTGCCTTTTTCAAAAAGAAAAGTCATTACCTTTAAACAGAATGATTCAAATTCAAATGCATTTTAAGAGCAGTACTATTTACATTTTGCTGCCATTGGAGTTTTAAGTACCTCACTTGAATATGACTAGTCATGAACCCGAGCACGTATATAAGTCCTTGCCAGGCGATGAGTTCCTGTACTCTCCCACACATAAATCATTTGCAGGCGTGTAATTAAATGTTGCTGGTTCATCTTGCGTAGAGCTAGAAAACACAAAAATTAACGATTACAAGCAGTTCTTCCTATATCCACTATGCTTTCAAAATATTTCTTCGGCAGGGCCTTTAAATAAAGTATTTTGTGAAGGAAGAAAAAAGTTTGGACCATATAAGTAGAGTACAATAAGTTGACTGAATACTATACAGCTTAAAATCAATTAACATCAAGAAAAAACAACGTGTGAGAAAAGCGTTGAAAGTTATTTATTTTGGGGAACAATAAAATGTAATCGTTAATGTGTACAGACATTTTTGTTTTCCATTCGTTTTATGATAATTAGCCTGTAAATTTGTCGTTTCAGATACATACAGCTGTTTATAGATGGATGTTCAGAGGCGAATGAGAAAATGGTAACCATAAAAACAAAACTGTCAACGACATAAATGGTAGAGAAGTTGTCGAAAATTCCTAACAAGCTGTGGATGTATTTACCACATTCTTGTTCCAAAAAAAGCCCATTAACAACATAAATGATGACAGTAACTGTCATAAAAGAGAAATTTATTTCCTCCAAAATATCACCGAAAACGATTCCCCCAGCCGTTGGCTAGTCTTCGACAATGAGAAAGACTTTTCGAGTATTCCTCTATTTTTCCTGTTGGATTCTAGTAGGTCTTATATGCGTCGTTCTCAACATCATCAATATAGACTGGACACGAACTAATGTGGTCAATGGCATTGTCATTGTTGTTGTTCTTGGCATCCTTCAAGGCTCCGTGCTCGAGTTTCCGGTACAGACCATCGCTACACTTCTAATTGGTGGAGAAAAACGTGAAACAAAAAGGGCACCTTGTGATCGCCTTACATGTTTGTTAAATTACAATCTTCTAGCCACAAGTAAGGATGACATTCTGGAATGCATTGAAACAATGTACATGGCTTACGTAGGAAATCTTAGCCAAAATATAGCAGCAGTCCTAGTTAGCGCCACAGGAGATGAGGAACTGAAAGAATATGAGCTACAAATTAGAGACACGTATCGGGCAATTCTCTACGATGATTTGTTTAGAGAAGGCATTGCTTTCGCCAAAGGGGATTACGAAATGGTCGACCCTATTCATCTGAAAAACGTGTGGTCGGTGTATGTTGGTATTGATAAAGAAGTGTTCGTGAATGAGTATCTTGAAGACGTATGTGACCGTTATGCACGCGACTTCATGGTTGTTCACAGAGTAAGTCGAGTGTTACGGAAATGTGGACAGTATCAGGACTTAATGCTACTTTCTGAAGGAGATTTTGAGGCATTTTCGTATTGTGATCCAGAATATTATGGGAGAAGCGCACGGGAGGTTGGAGAACCTCTGTTCCATTCGTGCGAAGACGTGTCCAACATTTTAGAAAGAAAATTTGACTACACCCTAGTCCTGGATGCGGATACAGGCGTGCCAAGAGGTGGAGTTTTTGACATGCTGCAGATTGCAGCAGCTTATCCAGAACGTGGTATAATTCAACCATCTATCAAACTTCACTGTTCGAATGATGACACCATCTTCATGAATCTAGAGTCCATGCGACAGTCAATATATGAGCCTATGACAAATGCAATTACAGCTTTGTTTGATCAGTCCTCATATTTCGGCAAAGCTCTGATCAAAAACCGACTATACATTGACAGTGTAATAGGTAACAAACAGAAACTCATAGAAATGGTACCGGTTGACGTTTTAAGCCATGATACGTTCGAGGCCGCGCTCCTGAAGCCTCTCTACGCTGGTAGCACCTACCTTCTTGAAGCGCCAAGTCACAATTACGTCACCTGGAATATAAGGGAACGTCGTTGGAACAGAGGAGAAATCCTATTGGCAATGTATTTCTGGAAAAACGCATTTGGAAAACCAATGCGGTGGATACAAAAACAACTACAAAAGTCTAAATTCAATAGAACAAAGGTTCGGACTGAATCAAAGCTAGATTTCGTTACGTCATACATCGCTCATTCAGCACTGAGACAAATGATAATGAAGCCTGCTCTGCTACTTTACATTATTCTTCATATTAGCGTTCACCTTCGTTACCGCTACGCATCCATCATCATCGTCATGTTTAGTGTTCTTGTGTTTCCTAAATTCGCCACCTGTAATCGTGAAAACTACAAATATGTGTTTTTAGAAACCTTAGCGTCCATGGTGCAATTTACACCAGAAGCATTGGTTGGAAGTGTACGCATTGCGCGTGCTGTTTACGCAAACATTTCTTTGAATGTCAAATGGATACCCCAGAGAGCGGTTGAAGAAGAGTTTAAAAGTTCGAATCCATTTATATCCAGTGTAAAACATCTTTGGGGATACTCACTGTTTTCAGTTATAACTGGTGTGTTGGTTATCTTGTTTTTAGAACGTGCTATGCTCGTTTTAGTCATGCTTGTAACTTTAATGATTCTTCCAATTTATACCGGATTTACCTCTTTACCTCTCAACTTCCGGTTTTGTCAACGCAGAAAACAGACCCTTTCTGATATTTATAAGGACAGTCTAAGGTCACAAGAACTCGATAAAGGAAATGGAGATTTAAAAACGATTTCTTCGGTAGATACCTACAAAAGTTTGGGTAAACTTTCTCAGGGTAAAGATTTATATGAATTTTCTCAGGGTATAACGGATTCATTTGGGTCAAATTTGTCTCGCTTAGATGATCTAATTGATACAACATACGACTTTGGTAATACAGGCAGTGTTCACAATTCTCCGGGTTCCCAACGCGCTCTTTCATATTTGAACATCGAGAATTTAGAAACAAAATGGCCGTCCAAGGTAGCAAACAGACGAATAGATACGCTTCGTAGCACAACTTATACAGAATACGATTATGTTAAGAAGGAAAAGAATAACGGGAATAAATTCGTATCGATAGTGAATGTAGCCACGCCTGATATGAATCATTCTGAAATATCAAACGAACAAGCTGAATCAACCGAAACAAAAAGTATAGATGAACGTAAATCAAATGCAGGAAATAAGAACATCACAAACATATACATAGAAAATGATACTCTTGATGACAACATCTCCTCGTCCAGTAGTAATTATGAGTACCTTGAAATCCGAAGAAACCTGACAGGCAAAACATCATTTTATATTGGTTCCCGAGAGAGGAAACCCAGCAACGAAGACGAAGAACACCAAGAGAAAACCAGTACAGGAAGTGACAGCGATAGAAGCTCAGTAGAAAGACTTTATGAAAATATAGATGTGTTGAAGGAGTTTAGAATGACTTTCTGATGTGCCTGTTTTTGTGTTTAACGCAATGCATTACGGAATTTCAGTTATGTTACAATGTTGAGTTAATCGATCTATGTATTCGTTGTGTTTGAATTAGTCTTTGCTGGACACTGGTTGTCTTTGTGCATGACCAAGTAATCACAGTATTTTTACGTGAAAGAGGAAATATTTACTCGTAGACGTAGGAGCAGGAGGGGGATCGGGTCGACAGGGGCAAGTAGGGAACTAATTATGTCTCTGTCTCATATTTGAACTACAAAGTCTTCTTTTTTTAAATCCAATTTTCTACAAATAAAGACGTTTTTTTCACGACTGAAAATACGTCTGAAAAGAAATGCCCTCTACTCCAAAACTACACTTCCATAATATTTGAACTACAAAGCAAATTTTATGTATTCTACCAAAAAAAAAAGAGATTTTTTTTTCTTTTGTCTGAAAACAAATGCCTTCAACTCCAAAATTGCAAACATTTCGAAACTTCTTTCATTTTACTTCAGAGAGGTTGCTGCCCATCGTAATCAAACCAGCACTGTTTTCTACCACATACAATGTAGCAATATAAATAAAGAATATGGTAATGCTTGCAACCATTGTTATCTGCCTTGTTCGTTGTTGACAGAGTCAGTCACTAGGCTTTATGTTAGTTTCATCGTTTGGGCAAAATGCTTTTTGCAGACAAGGTGCGTCAAGATGATCACTTTCTTTGCGGTCTGATCTTAATCTACATTGTCCAGGCATGTTTGTTGTCTTTGTTTCTAGCCAAATAGACTCTAACTGTACCATGCTTTTGCTGACAACATAAATCAATAAAGAATAACTAAATAAAAAATAAATCAGCATGTTTTGTGTACTTATCTTGATCTACACTGCCAGCACTTGTTTGCAACAGTGAGTCAAATACGATGCCAGTGTATTTCTTGGTTTGGCCACGACAATAACCAAACTTTGAGCACTTGCAATTGAATGCATTTTCGGAGCGCATCGTGCCAAGCAAACTGTACAAAATATAGATGAACTTTGTTTAAAATTGGCTGAAGCTGGGCCATGTGGTACAATGCTATATTAAATCACAGAAAATGCACCAATCAAAAATACTTCGAACCTGGTCACTCTGTGCGAAATGTGCAGGCTGACCTGAGACGATACTTTTTGAAGATGCATGAAACCAACGGTCCAAAGATCATGTCTCATTTCTATGGAATTAAAAGACGACGAATAAATTTCCATTTTAGAATATGTGACCCGTCATGCAAAAAGGGACCATCTAGGAACTGCGACAAATGTCAAACCTGGTCAGACTTCGCGGATTGTGTAGGCTGACCAGGGTTATCGCTTTTCGCTTTAATGATATCTTCTGTATGAAAAGTTATTATTCTACTTTATTAAACAAACATTTTTGAACTATCATCTTAAATTGACCTGCACTATCTTTGATCTGTTTTTTATATAACTGATGCACGGAATTCCAAGATTGTCGCTTTTCGCGTGACGGGTCACATTTGTTGTGTCAAGATATTGGGTAAACTTTGCTCATCTAATAAACAGTGAAAGCTTTCTCTGACTTTTCTCGTTCAGTTCTCCCGTAGAAACGACCGTTTGTCGTTATGGGAATTAATACTGGCATGCACACATTTTTTCGAAGCATCAAAGACAAGCTCAGTAAGTACCATATCAGGTATATGCGCCAAGTCGAATAACTCAATGTTGTTCTGTTCAAGAAAGCTGTAAATAAAAACGGCTGTTTGTGCTACAGCATCGTCATGTAGCAATCTCTTGTACGCTTGTTTAAATTTGAATCTAAAGGTTGAGAAACAAAACTCAAAACATCATTGATGTGTGCATAGGAATTAACTTTCTTTTTCAAAATGCGATCCGTGACTTGATGAATTAGATTATGCTTGTCCATAAATGAACTGATCATCCATCCCTTTAGTTATGCTGGATGAAGCAAGCGTCATTAAAATGCTAATTACACCAACGCCAAACTCTGCTACACGACCCCGAGTTTAGATAGTTGAATCCATTTGAGAAGAGAACACAGTTCGTTTGAAGCCTGTTGAAACGATAGTTTCTTCTTGGCCGTGGTAATTTTGTCTCTTACATTCAACGAGTCGATAAAGCAAGCATGCTTTGCAATGGACGTGTCGCACAGTCTTGTGCAGAAACAAGCGATTAAAAAAAACTACGCGTTTTTGGAGCAATCGGACAATATTCCTTAACCCTTTACTCCATAGATACTCATTTTGACACATCAGCAACAGACAGCTTTTGAAAACGTTGTGGGAAAAGGAGAAATTGCTCGTAACGAGCAATTTCTCCTTTTCCCACAATGTTTTCCACTCAATCAGATATTTGTATCCTCATTTATCCATATTTTTGACATCATATCTTTATTTGCTGTTGAAATGGAAGAGCCTTAACTTGGCATATCAGGTAAAGGGTTAATATAGAAGAACTTCACAATTTAATCAATGACGTAAAGCTGCCAAGTTTTGAAAATTCCAAGGGAGGGTCATACCCGATATCAACTACCGGTATGTGACTTTTTGGTGTGGCCGAATTTCCATCTAAACCTATAGTGTTTCGGGTTTAGGTGTTTCACATTTATCTTATTGTTATTTAAGATGTTAATTTCGACTTCAGATGGGCCTTGCCTAAATCCAGTTGGAAACTTCATGTCTACATGCCATAACGGTTTTGAACTCGAGTTCTTTTAAACTCAAACTCCACCAAAACTTGAATTGGTGAGTTGTTAAGTACAGGTAGTTGCATTTAAATTCAGTTATTTATTCAAGCTTTCATTTCTATAGCAACTGGAAAATGCTGTTTGGATAGAGTCACTTTAGCTATGAATGTGGAAATAAAATTCGTTTCAGTTTTTTAAGACGCGAAAGGTTATGACAGACATCAAACAAAACAAACGAAAAATGCAAGGTCTAATTTACTGAAAGCAAGGCATGGTTAGATATTGAAGGTTTTTAAATTTGCAAGTAATTAGCTTAGGGTGGGGGCACATTAATTTTCCTACCTTTCAATCGAAATAGAAAATCAAAGGATAAAACTACGCAACCTTTCAATAAATCATGACAATGACAAAATACGATGGCCGTGACAAAAGAAAATGGTCTTAAACATTGTATATAGGTAATCTTATGTAAGGATAACAAAATTATGCACAAAGGAAATGCAGATCGGTAATTATTATCAATACTGATCTTGTAGAATGGATGAATGGCTATTTTACGTTTTTTAACACATTCCACCGGTATAACAACCCTGCAGAAGAAGAATCCTTTTGAAACCGTTTTGAGAAAAAGAGAAAATTTTCAAAAACCAGCAGTTTTCTCACAATGTTTTCTCTTTTTTCCGAGACGAATTCAACCACTGGAGCTCCATGTAGTTTGTCATCTGTAAGTGTTTTGAAATTTGAAAGCCTTACTTTGTTCATTTGTATTGGAGTTCAAAGCAGACCATTTTAACACCTTTGGTCATATCATCTCGGTTAGGCTTTGGACATATCATGGCCGTCAGTACACTTACCATGTTTTTTCTTGACTTTCTCACGTCAGTAATGACAACTTTCTTCCCAAGCCAGAGACTAGAGTTTTCTCACATGCTTCAGAAGTGAATGGCGAAAAGTCACCGAATAGAAAGCTTGCCTCTTGCGGGTATAGAACCGGCAACCATCAGGGTCTGTATTCACCAACCATTGTTAAGAACATTCTTAGTCTTATTCTTCAGAATTTCGATAGTGTGAAAGTAACAGAACTTCAGATGTTCTGTTACTTTCACTGTCAGAAAATTCTGAAGAATAAGAGAAAGAATGTTCTTAAGAATAGTTGGTGAATATGGGTCCAGGTCACTAATCGGATACGCTACATTATCTTCCGCCAGATGGCATTCTACAAATACACATCTATCTAATTCGAACATCCTGGGTACAGAACCGGACTACTTTTCTACGCGAAAACCGTTACTTTGAATTTCAAACTAAAATAAACGTTTACTCAATAAAACTCTACCTGATGCGATTCATTCAGCTATGATCAGCAGTTTAGATAAATCTGGAGCTAAAACAGACCTGATTTCTCCTCAAATGTATTGATAAAAGCCATTTTCTCCATTGCTGCTTTATAGCGTGTATTACTACAACATGGGGGGGGGGGGGAGGGGGTTGATGCGTCGTATAAGACATGTCGAATCTTCGAAGAATTTGACATGCGCAGACAACGGATACGCTAATCTTTCAGCTACCAGGTCTAGCACAAGTCTTGCATTTTGTCGTTCGGTAGAAAGTGATCAAGGAGCAATGTTGAAGATTAGATCAAGTTTCGTTCGATATTTCGAAGCAGCGTGACTCGTTTTAAATCGCTAAACCGAGTATTTGGTAAAAGGAACACTGCGCCTATGCCATGTGGTTAAAATCGTTGTAGTGAACTTTCAATTCAGGTCATATTAATCCTTATTTTCTTAAAAAAAGATTTAAATGAAATGTGACCCGTCACGCGATAAGGGATCATCTGGAAATTATGTACATGAATTAGAAGAAAACAGAACGAAGATAGAGCAGGTCCATTTGAAATGATAGTTGAAAAATGATTGTATATTATGACAGAATGATCACTTTTTATACAGAAATATAATAGTAAAAGGTGTGAACCCTGGTCAGCCTGCGCAATTCGCGCAGTCTGACCAGGGTCGACACTTTTTTTTGCAGTTCCCAGAAGGTCCTTTTTTGCGTAATGGGTCACAAATCTTCAAGCCGATTGTATTACCACGTATGTTGCTATTTCAAAAGTATTTCAAAAATATCATTAGATGAAAATATCTCCGTATCGGACAGTGTAGATCCAAGATCAGACTGCACGTTTTGTGCAGTCTGATCTTGATCTACGCTGTCCGCAAAAGGTCAGCGAATCGCACTTAGCAGCGGAAGGGTTTAGATTATGTCTAACAACTTGCATGTAAAAAACGTAATATATTCATTCAGCGACTATTTCCGTTAATAGTCCTTAAACTATCCTTAGAAGAACGCTTGATCTTGCTGGATGTGGTGTTTCTATCAAATCCATATAAAGTTAACATTAATATCAACATTTAGATCAATTCTTATGTCAAAATCGTTTGATATGACAGGTCTGGCCCCGCCAAACCACCTATTTAGCAAGCTTGGCAAAGTCAGACCTATAACTGTTCAATCAGTCCCAGTGAATGATCGATCAAAAACTCTTCCTCGCAACGTTCATGAGAATACGTTTAAGTCATTCCTTCAGTAACGAGTGCGTCCCCCTTCAGCGGCAAATAAGGACTCGTGAAGGCGTCGATTACGCCGAATATGTTTTTAATAGAACGGAACAGAAGTTTATTACAAGACAAGTACACAGTTGTATAAAGTCACAAAGAGTATCGTTTATAAACATGATATAACACGAGATCTAAGAGTATGGCAGACGGTAAAATTATACGTTATAATGCGAGTACCACTTTCAGCAAAGTCAAATGATATGTTTAATATAATTTAAGTTCTACTTGACAGTGCTACACACATATCTGTCTGCTGAACAGTCGTCTTCGCAAGCCAAGGGTGACGATCCTCTACGCTACTCTACTCTTGGCGGATCGAGCTTGATTTCGACAATCACCCGATACGCAATTTCATTGGTTGCAGCTAGCTCTAACTGCACGAATCAAACCGCTCGTAGCATTTCATCTTTGATAAAAATAGAACAAGGTTGCGACCTTTCGGATAAAAATAGAAGGTAAACATGAATACCTCCGTTGATGTGTGCAGGATCTGTAATGGTTTATTGCCGAAGAAATATGATGATGTAAAGGGAGATAATAAGCAGCAACCAACAGAGGACGTGTCGCGAGAATATCGAAATCGGGCTCGATCCGCCAAGGTAAGATCCACATAGTGATTGTAACCTTGGTACGCGAAGATGCTGAACAGTAGGTATAAAAAAAGAATGAAACAAAGCAAACAGACATAAAAAGAAAGTATTTTGGACACACAGGCTTAGGGTGTTTTTTTTTCCAATGGCATGTTTGATGAATCTCAGCAACAATAAATCTGGCTATTCAGAGCCGAGATACCAATCTCCATTCCTCCTGTAGCCCTAAGGCCAAAGTCTCTAGGCGGTGCCAGTGCTCTGCATAAAATCCTCAGTCCCATAATGTCGCAAGCATGTCCAATGGGAGACATGTCTGAGAAGCCAGTGGCCAGTCGGGGCACAACATTTTTCTAACAGAAGAATCTTTGGCGATTCTGTACGATAGTAATGGAGAAACCCAACCGGTTTGATAACTGAAATGTTGATTCAGTCTTGAAAGTTTGCTCAAATTATCCAAGATAAGTAAATAGCCTTAAGGTTTATCCTAAAAGGCTTTTTCTTTTTTGGGTGACACTCTCCAATGACACTTTCACTTAAACCAATCAATGATGCAATTTTGCGAAAAATGGCAGAAAAACAATTCAACTTTGACATTGATTATTTCAGCCGCGATTGGTGCAATAAAATCAAATAAAGCATCCATTTGAAGGGAAATGTGTGCTTTATGATACTGTGAAATTGAAAATTCTTAAAATGCTTTAGATCTATTGTTACAGCCCTTTACTCATTCTTAAAATGCTTTAGGTCTCTTGTAACAGCCCTTTACTCACGGTTTCCTTAACTTTTTTATTGAGTATACTGTAATTAGTTACATCAAAATAAACTAAGACAATTTATAGACCTTCATTCTAATTATTATCTTTATCACGTAACACTATAGCCTTCAAATGGTAAAATATTTATAAATGTATTCACAAGTCATAATAGAGACTATATAGTAAATCTTTTATAACCAAGCAAAAAAATCCCGCTTATGAGTCATGTTCTTTAAAAAGGGGGTTTAATCGTCATCTTCCGTTAGTTGGCATTCTACAAATACACATCTATCTAATTTGGGCATTCTGGTTACAGAACCGGACTACTTTTCTACGCGACAACCGTTACTTTGAATTTCAAACTGAAATAAACGTTTACTCAATAAAAGGCTACTTGGTGCGATTCATTCTGCTATGATCAGCAGTTTAGATAAATCTGGAGCTAAAACAGGCCTGATTTCTCCTCAAACGAATTGATGAAAGCCATTTCCCCCATTGCTACTTTATAGCGCGTTTTTACTAAAATCCCCTAACTTTGGGGAGAGTGATGCGTCATATAAGACAGGTCGAATCTTCAAAGAATGTGATATGCGCAGACAACGGTTTTAAAAGAGGCAAAGTCCCTTGAGTTTCTTTATCAAGCACATCCTATTTATCGGCTATTTACCCATGTTTACAAAGCTGACCAATATTTGAACAATTATACAAACTATAAAGTTTTAACTGTAACTTTTTTCCCTTTGTTGTGAAGATGATCCTTAATCCTTCACCACACAATGACGACTTTTGACGATTCTGAGAAAGAAGCTTTTTGAAAACATTGTGGGAAAAGGAGAAAATGCTGGTAACCAGCATTTTCTCCTTTTCCCACAATTTTTTCTACCCATCCCAAATCAAATTTCGATTTTTCAGTCACATTTATTTTGTCGTCTGCGAATGCTTTCAATTTGGGCCACTCTATCAACTTGTCGTTTGGTAAAGAGTGTAACAAAACAGTCAACTCAGATGATTTACGTAAAACATGGCGTTGAAATTGTTTAACCAGTGCACGTATAAATAATACACAATTTTCATTTTATTAGTCAATAAACATTCCAGTTCTTTATTTCCCAAATCCATCTTGCATGTAAATAAACCTGTATACCGAAAAAAATATGTCATAACTAGTAACGCCTGCATTGCGCAGTTGAAATTTTTTGTTTGAAGCAATAGCATTAGAAAGACGACAATTTTTTTCTTCAATAGGCTAATCACTTTTGAATTGAGAACATTGTTGCGAAAGGTTGAATTGTATTTTACGAGTAATTCCTCATATTTTTCCAAAATGGATTTAAATTTGATTATCATATATATTCATAATGATTATTCGTAATTCACTGGAATGACATGAGAGCGGTATTTTATGATGTTTTCGGGCGATTAGAAGTCAATGGGCGGTTGCCTACGAATATTTGAATGTTTAAATGTTCAGTATTTCAGTCGTGTCATGGCCATTATCTCCCGCCAGATGGCATTGTCTGCGCATGTCATATTCTTCGAAGATTCGACTGTCTTATATGACGCATCACTAGCCCCGAAAGCGGGCTAAGTGTAATATTACGCTCTATAAAGTAGTAATGTAGAAAATAGCTTTTATTCAAAGTAAGGGTTATCGCGTAGGAAAGTGATTCGGCTCTGTACCCAGTATGCCCAAATCAGATAGATGAGTATTTATAGAATGACATCTAGCGGAAGATAATGGCCAGATGGCATTCTACAACTCGTCGGTTACTTCAAAAACATCGACGAAATACACATCTATCTAATTTGGGCTTTTGTGGTACAGAACCGGAATACTCGTCAAAACGATAACTGTTACTTTGAATTTCAAACTAAAACAATAGTTAACCCAATACCAAACGACAATATTTTGGGCTTGCTTAAACTGAAAGCATTTGCAGACGACAAAATGAAAATGACTGAAAATTTGAAATTTGCTTTGTGAAGGGTAGAAAACATTGTGGGAAAAGGAGAAAATGCTGGTTACCAGCATTTTCCACGCTGTTTTCAAAAGGCTTCTTCCTCAGAAATATTGTGTGGTGAAGGGTACAGGATCATCTTCACAACAAGGGAGAAAAATCACAGTTGGTTTCTAGAGGCTTCTTTCTCAGGGGCGTCAAAAGTAGGGATTGTGTGGTAATGGGTTAACTCAATAAAACGCTGCCTGGTGCCTCATTTTCAGCTATGATCAGCAAGTATGTAACCTACAAGTACGCTTCGGTCATTTATCAAAACAGTCCCTACAGACTTGGGTAATACTTTCGGTGTAAGCCCTACTTTTCCCTAGCATGTGGGATCGGTGATACGTCATAGCAGACAGGTCGAATCTTCCAAGGATGTGACATGCGCAGACAACGATGTCATGGTGGGAGATTCACTTATCCATGCGTTCTGATGAAAGGGCTTAAGACATCTTCGTGATGTACTATATTATAAAATGCATGGAAGCACATAATTTGGATCCAGTGTGTCCAAAAACAGACTGCATTCCGAGGTATGGCTCTTTGGCTCGCAGAAAATTTACTAATAGCAAAAAGTGTCGACATAGGTCAGCCTGCATGGGCTGCACAGAGTTAACAATGGTCAATAACTTGTTTCAGATGCATGAAGTAAGCTTTCAATAGAGCATGCTTCAACACTGATTTCGGAACTTTTGCTTGACTCGCTGTATCAAAATCAAAAACACTGGCATGAAATTTTCCTTGACACTTTCTACTAGATGTGGGATCCTTTGTGGCTCGGTGCTTAACCCATTACCAAACAATCCCTGGTTTTAACGATCCTGAGGGGGGAAGCCCTATGACAACACCTAGGGAAAAGGAGAAAATGCTGCTGAACAGAATTTTCTCCTTTTCACACAAAGTCAAGCTTCGATTTCGATGATTATTTTGTCGTCTGGAAATGCTTTCAAATGGAGCAGTGTAAGATTTTGTCATTTGGTTAAGAGTCAAGGTTGTTCGTTTTCAATCGAATTTCAATTCTGCTGGTGCCGTTGAACATACGGGAGTTTCCAGGAGGCGAAGTAACACGGGGTCCTTGGATGGGTGAAACCAAGGGATCGGGGGAATATGGGATGATTTACTAAGGCCACTTAAAAACCATTTTCAAACTAACAAAAGTCGGCTATACCGAAGAATAACATTAGACTTATTTATAAAAGCCTAAAGTAATACTTCCGGTATAGCCTACAAGACAGGTGAGTTACTCTTTAAGGCCAGGTAAAACCCCTATTCAAACTAACATACCGGAAGTATAACATTAGACTTTTATTTAAAAAAGGAGACAAGACAGGTGATTTGCTCTTTAAGGCCACGTAAAACCCTCAGTCAAACTGACAAAAGTAGGCTATACCGGAAGTATAACATTAGGCTTTTATTGATAAAAGCCTAATGTTATACTTCCGGTATAGCCGACAAGACAGGTGAGTTACTCTTTAAGGCCACGTAAAATCCTCATTCAAACTAACAAAAGAAACAAACTAAGAAAGTATAACATTAGGCTTTTATTAATAAAAGCCAAATGTTATACTTCCGGTATAGCCGACAGACAAATACCTGGGTCTTTATTCCCCAACTCTTCTTAGTTCCACTTTAAGTCTATTTCTTGATTTAGTAAGTAACGAGAGTTCTGACTGGTTAAACCATGCGTTACCTTTAAATACATGTATAGGGAATTGTTGTGAATAAGACTGAAGAAGAAAATAGTGGTTGCAACATTTATGCAAGCCTTCTTTAAGACAAGCCATGGGTCTTTAAACACAAGAAATATATGACTTATCACGCAAAAAGGAACCATCTGGGAATTCTGTACATCGATAAGATGCAAACAGGTCAACGATAGTGCAGGTCAGTTTCAGGTGATAATTCAAAAATGATTGTATAACAAGGTACAATGACCACTTTTCATACAGAAAATGTCATCAAAGTGAAAAGTGTCAACCCTGGTCAGCCTGCGCAATTCGCGCAGTCTGACCAGGGTTGATACTTTTCGCAGTTCCCAGAAGGTCCCGCGTGATGGATCACATTTGGTTAAGACTTGAACAACAATGCCAACAAAAAAAACTAAAATCGGATTAGAGAGTCGCATTAGTGGGAAAAGATTGATAAAAATGTGAAGGCATATCATGACTGTTTATTTCACGTCGAGGAAAATTTACACCTTTCCATATCATAAACCATGCAGTTAAATCCTTTTTGAACTATCTTTATGAAGTTGTTAATCATTACAGATCAACTCTTAAATCGTATATCTAAGAGA
This sequence comes from Tridacna crocea, assembly GCA_943736015.1. Lineage (NCBI taxonomy): Eukaryota > Metazoa > Mollusca > Bivalvia > Cardiida > Cardiidae > Tridacna > Tridacna crocea. Next base: position 33,240,770 of record OX031064.1, on the reverse strand, counting down.
TTTTTGCTGAAAAAAAAAAAACTGTGTGGGTTTTTGTTATACTACATATCACGTTGTTTGTCGAATGTTGTGCTCATAATTACCTTAAATCATACAAAGAACACCCTTCAAAAGATAAATGATGTAGGAGGAACTGGAATATGGAGATTTATTTTTCTTTTTTCATATAAAGAAGAACGCTTGTAAACTAGTGATTATAGATATAGCCATAAGGGGTGGGGGCGGTCAAATAAACATGTCTACATTGAGTTTTACTTTACTCATTTACAAATTTAAATATCAAGAATTAGCTCAAACGCCAGCTTCGCCAAAAAAAACAAAGCCACTGATAAACATCGTAAAAACAATTTTATAGGCCCAGGCGCAGTCAAATGTAGATGCGTTTAAAATCAAATAATGTAAGTAAAAAGGCATGGAAATTATGTTAGTTTATTGCAGAAAAAGATCATCTTAAAAGTTGCCGAGTCGCTATTTCATTCTTTTTCTGTCAGCGACTTAGTTTAAACATATTTTATTCAATATAATTACAGATATTTTCATGTACAACAACATATTGCGAATAGGATTAGAACGAAAGCATCAAAGCTTATATAGTTCCTCTCCCTAAAGAAAATCACGTGGTATGACAATTACATTAAACAAAAATAAATAAAGTCAGCGACTTATGCTTAAACCGACCATGCAATGCAAATTTGTCATCTTCACGATTATTCCCATACTTTTAAAAGGTATTATCTAAATTGAAATGCATTTTAAAACCTGTTTTGTTGACTTTTGGTCGCTGTAGGACCCTTAACCCATTACCACACAATCCATACTTTTGACGCCCCTGAGAAAGAATTCTTTTGAAAACACTGTAGGAAAAAGAGAAAATGCTGGTTACCAGCATTTTCTCCTTTTCCCACAGTGTTTTCTACCCTTCCCAGAACAAATTTCAATTTTTCAGTCACCTTTATTTTGTCGTCTGCAAATGCTTTCAATTTGAACCAGTCTAAAATTTTGTCGTTTGGTAAAGAGGTAAGCAATAAGAGAAGAACCATATCACAATGACTAGTATCACTCACCGGAAAGAGCCATTCGATTTCAGAAATTAAATTGAGCCTACCTACTTCAGCCTTCACATGTTGTCCATTCGAAATATTTTAAAATAGTCGTATTGTTCTAACGCTTAGTTATTATTATTATTATTATTATTCATGTTGTGATGTTGTTGATAAAAATCTACTTTAATCGATGAAAAAAAAAAACTGTTCAAATGAACACAAATTTCTTGCTTAATTATTGAAATTGCTTTCGAAATGTTTCAAACGTTCAATGCTAGCAGAGAAATGTCGATTTTTTTAAGCGATTCGTGTCGTGCGCGAAAGTAACAAATAAGGAGACATTGTCTAATTTCAAAAATATTTTATTTGGTTTACAGCGAGAGGACACTTTGTCGTCAATTTTGTTTTTCAGTTTTATTCCTTTAGGACTATGAAACAAGCGAGTCCTTTAATTCAGCGATTGTCACTTTCAGCGAAAGTGAGATGGGGAAAAAATATCCATTTAACATACTTTTCTTCAGTTGGCATAGTACTTGCCAATTCAATGTACATAATTTAAAAACCTGGGTCCGCATTCACCAACCATTCTCTCAGTCTTATTCTCAACAGTTTTCTAGATTTCAAAATAACATGACCTCTGATTGGCCTAACCAAATAGTTTAGCAAATCGGAAATTGTGTTACTTTAAAATTAGACAATTCAAGAGAATAAAAAACTAAGAATGAAGTGATTACGGACCCTGGAGAAAGAAACATTTACTTCTTTGTAAAACAAGGAAGAAGCAATAACTTTAACTCTTTACCAAACGACAAAATTTTAGACAGATCCAAATTTAAAGCACTTGCAGACGACGAAATAAATATAATTCAAAATTGAAATTTGTTTCCAGCAGGGTAGAAAACATTGCGGGAAAAGAAGAAAATGCTGGTAACCAGCATTTTCTCCTTTTCCCACAATGTTTTCAAAAGGCTTTTTTTTTATTTCAGGGCCGTAAAAACCAGGGATTGTTTGGGAAAGGGTTGATGATGTACGGATTCGAGAGACTAGTATTATGTTACTCTATAAACTTGAACAGCCATGATTAAGGTAGCAACCCGTAATACTTCTAATACAGCATGGCATAAAATTTCTTGATAGTTGATAAATACGGATTTATACAGACATAATAGTTTTGCACAATTTTAACATACCCGAAATTCCTTTGGTGACTATCTTGAATTTATTTGTTGATATTTTTGTCAGTTCCCAGAAAAGGGAGGTAATAATCATCTCACTTTGTAATGAGAATATAGTGGTTTTAGATTCATAAATGATAATTCTAAGAAGGACAAAAAGGAAAAAGTAGCTCGGTGAAAGTAGTACAATAATACTCATTTTTAATCTTAGCAAATTTTGTAGGATAATATTAAAGTGGAAAAAGCTGTTTTCTATTAACGGATCTACTATCTTAATATCATAATATATACGAGCGGGGAAAATGAAACAATGTGTATAAAATAAAGGTAAAATTCATTTATACAATTTAAAAGTATGGAGGTTTTTTGAGTCTAACAACTTGCTAAAGTTGATCAAGTTTCAAGTAAGTTGCAGAAGAAATTGATATTGCCAGCCTAAATTCAAAATTTGATATCTATTGAAATCTATTTATATCTATTGTTTTTTTTTTCTGACGGGAACAATGGCCAACCACACTTTAACATATTGCATGGCTCATGATAAAATTACTTGTATTTTTGTTGTTGTTTTAAGGAATAATATCTGTTTTATTGTAATCAAATGCTGTGAGCGCGCTATATCATCAGGTTATTGAAGCCATGAATAATCTGAAATGATTGTTTAAGAAAAATAAAAATTTTATCTAACCAAAATTAGATAAAATTGTTTCTCAAATTAACCATGGTGCAGAGGTTTGGGGTTTATTGGTCTGAAAGCGGTACAAGAATTGCATTTAAAGGCTTGATTTAATGCGTTTGCAAGTATCAAAATAGTGTAAGCCTGTGCAGTCTGCGCAGTTTCTGGTTCTGGTCAGTTCTCACTTTACTTCATAGTTCAATATGTTGTGAGACAAAATTCACTTTGTGGATTCAGAATTACATGTATAACGTATAATAACATGTAAAAGGTATCACAGAGAAGCAGTAAACCCCTCTTTTGCGGGTGCATGAGTGATTATATCTGATGTATAATCCAAATGAATAAATTCGATAGTCAAATACCAAATTAATTGATTGATCGATTGATTGATCAATTGATTGATTGACTAATTGACTGACTGACTGACTGACTGACTCATTGATTGACCAACTGACTGACTGACTGACTAATGTATGATCAAAATGAATAAATTTGATTGTTAAATACCAAATTGATTGATTGATTGTTTGATTGATTTTTCTATTGATTGATTTTTTCTATTGATTTATTGATTGATCCAAAGTCCCAGCTGAGCAGTAGTTAGAGTACAGTACTCAAGACGCTGGTTCGATCCCGGCTCGGCCTATTTCTTTCCGAGGATTGACGATTGTCATTGCGACAGGTTTCATTCCTCTCTCATTGCTGATCATTGTTTCGACGATGATCATATGGGAAAGTAGCCAGTTGCTTGGAAAGAAAATTGTGCGAAGCAGTTGTAAGAGAAACTCCAGAAAAGCATGGATAGGTGCACTGACCACTGCGATATCTCTGATAATGTTGAAAACGGTTTCTAACACGATTTTATCAATCAGTAATCAGTTGATCAAGGGATTCATTGTTCGGTAAGTTGATTGGTTTCTAGTTTGATTAATTGATTGATTGATCAATCGATCGATAGATTAACCCATTACCACACGAGAAAATTTTAGACTGGTCCAAATTGAAAGCATTTGCAGACGACAAGATAAATGTGACTGAAAAATTGAAATTTGTTCAGGCAAGGGCAGAAAACACTGTGGGAAAAAGGAGAAAATGCTGGTTACCAGCATTTTCTCCTTTTCCCAGAGGGTTTTCAAAAGGCTTCTTTCTCAGGGGCGTCAAAAGTAGGGATTGTGTGGTAATGGGTTAATAGACATATCGATCGATTGATTAATTGATTAAATTTAAAAAAAAAAAGCAACACTCCTTCGTCCATCCCCTTCCAATGTTTGCAATAAATCATCATCTGATTAAAACATCGTAACTGTCAAATTAAATTGCTTTGAAAGTTGGCAAAGATTAATTATCGAATTACCTTGCGGTTAGTCAGTGAGATGGATGCGTTGTTCGATTATCTAAAAAGGTAGATAGTTAGGACTGGTGTCCGTGTAATGCCTAGTTTTACATTTGGCCTTCGATTAGTAAACCACGCCCATATGGTGACCGTATCCATCTTTATGAGCGGCGATTATACCCTTTTCGTATTGATTATATATTTTCGTAGCCTCGATTATTTTTTAAATATATTGCAATGACATTTCTTGGGATCTGATTGGATAATATGCCCCGAACAAATATATTGTATACACTAGCAAAACTGAAAAAGCATTTTCGCTTTCGGGAGCCTCGTGCACATAACTACACGTTTAAGCACAACATCTAAAGTGGCGGCTTCGATCAAGATCAATATCAAGACTATGCACCAAAATGCACGTTTTATCAAGGTTTCAGTGACGTCAGTTACCAGTGACGTTAGTTTTCATTTAATTGGGGCACTCAGAGGGAAATTCCACTTCTTCAGCCTACTCATTTTTAAAAATAACAAAGAAAAAAAAAATCAGGGACAATTCACTTAACAAACGTTGGAAAGTTAAGTTAAAACTTTGCAGTAAAATAAATTCTTTGTACGGTCAGGTGACAGGGGACTTGGAAACTTGTTCACGGCTGTGTTGGATCATGTCACCACGAGCCTCTTCGGCTCTTGATTCAAAGAAATTTGTTTCATCGAAATTTTACTTCTCATAGAGACAGAATAGTGTTGTCAACGGAGAAAAGAGGTCTGTCACCGGTCCACTATTCAAAAAAGCTATCAGGGGTCGTAAATTTACATATTCGATGGTCACTTGTGTATGCGGTGTGGAGTGGAAGTGGGTCCGAATGACGTCATTTTAATAGGTTTCTATTGGCTTATTAAAGCTACGGTTTATTTGTTGCTGTAGCATTTGTAACAATTAACTGATCCAAAGTATTTTGCATTGTCAAAAACGATGCTTTTTTAGAATTCGATTTCATACCTTCTAGAAATTTGGAGTTTTTTCTTGCTGTTCTGATTAAATTTACAAAGGTCTCGACATTATTTTGTTCTTATGTATTCGAGAACTATTTGAAAGGCGTTTGGATAATGCTGTTCAGAGGCATTTGCAGCGAACTGCCGAGCGGTGTCATATGAAGGCGAGAATGAAAATCTCGCCTTCCAAAAACCGTCGCCGTGACAGTATCGCACGAGCCGACAAAGCTATGGTGGTACGGCGTAGGTATTGTAAACCGTAGGTCTTGGTTCACTTGAGGGTGTAGCTTCGAGCCCCGCGGCTGGCCACCTAAAATTTCCGATAGTCCTCGGATGAGACTTAAAACCGAGAATCCGTGTGACGGTGCTGTACACAGAGCATGTTAAAGAACCAGACGTTACTGAGAGGGCCTCGCCCATATGGGCAACCGGTGTCGACGATAAATAAACGTTATTTCAATCAAGCAGCATCGCACGATCCCCGCACAGGCACCATTCTCTAAAAATGAAACGTAGGATGATTGTGTTGTCCCCTGAGCAGCTGTTGCAAAGTTACTGCACGGTGCCCGTAATATTTTTAGGTCGAGACTTTACGATTACTGCATTGTTTCTGGAGGATCTTCGTTCCGCCGTGCCCACATACGTAGCCAAAGGACAGCACAAGAAATCCCACGATTGTCGTATACAATATAAACCGATGGATACGCTGAAGCCAGTAGTCACCAACGATGCTTGGGGAAAAAAATGAAGAAAATGACAGACAAACAAATCGTACGGCGCCCTTGGCATCCAGGTATCTATTTTTTTTTTCTGAAAGACATTCAAACATTTTTAGTTGTACGGTCAAGTTACAGGGAACATGTAAGCTTGTTCATGGCTGTGGTGAAGCATGTCGCCCCGAGCCGAAGGCGATGTAGCGACATCATCCACCACAGCTGTGAACAAGTTTCCAAGTCTCCTGCCACCTGACCGTACAACAAATTAATTATACTGAAAAGTTCAACAATTCCAACTTTTGTTCAGCGAATTTTAACTGTTTTTTTTTTTTTTTTTTGTCTTTAAAAATAAATGAGTTCCCTGACAATGTAGAATTTCCCTTCTGAGTGCCCCAATTCAATGAAAACTGACGTCACTTGGAAATGACGTCACTGAAAACATGGTCCAAACGTCCAGTTTGGCGCATAATCTTGATGTTAATCTTGATCGACGCCGCTATTTTCGATGTTGTGTTGATAGTGTAGTCATGTATACGGGGTTTCCGAAAGGCAAACTCTATAAACACACACACACACACACAAAAAGAAATCAATCCTGTATTTAATTTTTCCCATACCTCTTCAGCCATTCGGCAATGTGGCCCTTCCGCTTATTGAATAATTTCTATGCATTATCTTCCGCTAGATGGCATTCTACAAATACACATCTACCAAATGCAGGGATTCTTGGTACAGAACCGGACTTCTTTCGTATGCGACAACCGTTACTTTGAATTTCAAACTAAAATAAAGGTTTACTCAATAAAACGCTACCTGGTGCGATTCATTCCGCTATGGTCAGCAATTTAGAGAAATCTGGAGCTAAAACAGGCATGATTTCTCCTCAAACGTATTGATAAAAGCCATTTCCTCCATTGCTACTTTATAGCGCGTATTAATAGAATCCCCCAATATTGGGGAGAGTGATGCATCATTATAAAACAGGTCGAATCTTCGAAGAATGTGATATGCGCAGACAATAAATTTCTATGGATCCCTGATTACTACGATGCCTTTCTTGGTAGAATAGATCACGAACATACTTTATCCCATTACCGCATAATCCCTACTTTTGACACCCCCGAGGAAGAAGCCTTTAGAAAACATCGTGGGAAAAGGAGAAAATGCTGGTTACCAGCATTTTCTCCTTTTCCCACAATGTTTTCTATCCTTTACAAAACAAATTTCAAATTTTCAATCACTTTTAGTTTGAGGTCTGCAAATGCTTTCGATTTGGACAAGCCTAAAATTTTTGTCGTTTGGTAATGAGTTAACCCATTACCACACAATCCCTACTTTTGACACCCCCGAGAAAGAAGCCTTTATAAAACATTGTGGGAAAAGGAGAAAATGCTGGTTACCAGCATTTTCTCCTTTTCCCACATTGTTTTCTATCCTTCACAAGACAAATTTCAAATTTTCAATCACTTTTAGTGTGTCGTCTGCAAATGCTTTAATGAGTTAAACTCCTTTATGACGAAACATGGCTTATATTGAAGAAGGCCAAACAAAATACCCTGTGATTTATCCTTGACGTTAGGGAGGTTCAAAAGATTTCTCGTTTGTGGGAATGATGAAGTGGGAGAGAAAAAAACGCCATTCATCTTTTTCGACCCTATCTTAACATCGGTAAAAAAATGAACCCTTTAGCTGCTAAGGGTGACTTCCTGACCTTTTTTGCGGACGGTGCAGATCAAGATCAGACTGCACAGAACTTGCAGTCTGATCTTTGATCTACACTGTCCGATAAGGAGATGTTATTCCCCGAGACATGACTTTGAAACAGCAATGTTTGAGTTAATATGATTGAATTGAACATTTGATTTTAGTTATATAGTAGGATAAGGTTTTAAAATTTGTCGAATATTTCTCATGAATAGTCTAGCACGACTTTCGCAGACGGTAGCGTACGGTATTTAACCCTTTCCCAAACAATCCCTGGTTTTTATGGGTCTGGAATAGTAGCCTTTTGGTAACCAGCATTTTCTCCTTTTCCCACAATGTTTTCTACCATATCATAGACAGAAAACATCTTTTCAGCAAGAGTTGAATTGTCATCTGCAAATGCTTTCAATTTGGTCTAGTCAAAAAGTCTGTCGTTTGGGAAAGGGCTAACCCTTCCCAAAACGGCAAATTTTGGACTAGACCAAATTGAGAGCATTTTACAGGTTGCTGAAAAGATGATTTTTCTATATGACAGGGAAGAAAACATTGTAGGAAAAGGAGAAAATGCTGGTAACCAGCATTTTCTCCTTTTCTCACAATGTTTTTAAAAGACTTCTTTTCCTGACCCGTGAAAACCAGGGATTGTTTGGGAAAAGGTTAAAATCAGGGGTTCGTTGGTTCGAATTCTTGATCTATGCCTTCCACAAAAGCCAATGTATAAGTACGTGCAAGGGTACGATATAGATTCGGGATTGGAATGCAGGTTCTGTGCTGTCAGATCTTGATCTATGCCTTCCACAAAAGCCCCTTTGTACAAGTATACCTTTTTGTGCGAATCAATGCCATAAGCAAGTAAGTTTTGTAACTGTGGCGCCGCATGAGGGGCGGCACTATATTTTTATTCGCTTTTGAAAAGTACCTATGGATGCAGCCATATTGATATCCTCGCTTCCAGCGATTTCGTAACCATGTCTTTTCTTTCCTAAGCTATTTCGTACCCAAGTCTACTTCATATATTTTGATCATTTTGTACTCACTTCATGACCACTTTGGTCATTTCATAACCTGTTTTTAATATTAATTCGGTAATTTAGAACCTAGTTTTACTATTACTGCTTTTGTACACATCTCAAATTGAAACTATGTTAAATTTCGCGGAAGAATAGCTATGGTTGTGTCATATCATTACTGGTTCTTTCTTTTTGAAGTTTTAAGCTGCATTCTGCAGATTATCTAGGGGTTCTCAGTTTATTTCTCATCGAGTTCTGCATAAATTTGCATTGGTCATTTTTGGAATTATGTAATGTGCCTTATTTCAGAAACAACTGATTTGCGGCGACATCGATGTTATGCATCAATATTTTGTTGTATATTATTTAGGATGTATAACTATTTAGACAACTTACACAAACTATCCCCTGACACCAGAAATTATTTAACATTCTAACATGACACGCGACTTTGGCTCTATAAACACAGTGCAAGGAAAACGTGGTAAAATATGCGACAATCCATGTAGAGTGACGTCATCCTATATCGAGTGACGTCATTCAATGAGTGAGTTATTCAATGGAACATAATCTTCATCCGCGTGTTTACTTTTAGTTTGAACTTGTTTTCCTTTCATTAAGAATTTGCCATGTTAGAATCGAAATAATCTTCTTTCTATCGTGGTATATCGTTCAATAAACCACGTTGTGAGTTATGAGGCGCAATGAATAACCCACTCGGGCCCGAGTGGGTTATTCATTGCGCCTCATAACTCACAACGTGGTTTATTGAACGATATACCACGATAGAAATAGAGGATATTTGTTTTTTTCGGTGTAAGATCGAAATTTATTTCATCGAGTGGACACCATCGGTAATATTTTCACGAGTGGCGCAGCCACGAGTGAAAATATTACCGATGGTGTTCACGAGATGAAATAAATTTCGATCTTTCACCCAAAAAAACAAATATTCTATTTATTTTATGATTTTAACCCTTTCTGGGAGGAGCTTTATCAAAATTCAGTACAGTTCTTTTCCCTTATTCCCCGTGGCGTACCCCTCCCGCATAGCAACGTTACGTCAAGCGCGTGAAATGTAAGGTATATGACGTCATATTTCCCATCTGGTTGTCAGGCACGCGCAATTAACCTAGGCAACAAGAACGTGAAAATCGGTATTTTCACTGGTGTTACCAGTGTAAGATCGAAAAATATTTTCACTGCTATTTCTCGATATCCTACCGGAAAGCATGAAATAAAGAAGATTATTTCTTAAACAATCGATACTCTAAAGTTATAGTGCATATTATGTTCTTATCTAAAAGTCACTTTAAATATATGATATTTCTGATTTTTTTTTTTTATTTTGGACCGATAGCCTTATATATTCTGATTAAATTGTTTGAATTGGATTTTGAACTTCCAAGCTTGGTCGATTTCTTTCCGAAGACTGATTATAGTCATTGCAACAGAATTAATTCCCCTCTCATCACTGGTGGTTTTTGACAATAGTTATACGGGAAAGAAACCAGACGCTTGGAAAGAATATTGTTCGAGTTACTTGGAGAAGGAACTCCAGGGAAACAAGGGTATTTGCACCGGCAGCCGCGTGATAAGTCAAATAACGTTGAAAATAGCAATAAAACCTATACAAATATACAAAAAAAATGCGAATATAAAAGTGAAGAAAGTTTGTCAGTTTTGGCCCTTTACGAAATACCGAAAACTAGACATATTCAAATTCAAACTATGTTTCGACTGCACATTAAATATTCCTGAAGTAATCGATATGCCTCTAAAAGTGTAGAAAACATTGTGGGAAAAGGAGAAAATGCTGTTTACCAGTATTTTCTCCTTTTCCCACAATGTTTTTGCTGATGAGTTTTCTCCCAGAGAGTCGATAAAGAGACAGGAATAGCTTGGTAGAGAATTGAGAATCGATGACGGGGGGGGGGGGAGGGGGGTAAAGGGGGGCTGGTTTGAAAATTACATTTAAGACAAATTGAAAGTAAAAAAAAAAAGAAAGAGGAAAAAAAGATCATTACTTGCAGAAATCAATGTTCGAAGTTTAACACCTTTTTCTTTCATTCATCATTTAAATCTAGAAATCGTGACTGTTCGTAAACTAGAAAAACGTGTTATTGTAACCCTGTACCTACGTAGGCATCGATTAGAGGTAGAAGTATTTTGTAGAATGCTTGGTCAAAGATCACACCCTGTCTGTATATACATGCAGTCTGATTTTTTGTATACAATCTCCGCTTAACCCTTTCCCAAACACGGCCTGGTTTTGAGGTGTCTACAATCTTTTGAAAACACTGTGGGAAAAGGAGAAATTGCTCGTAACGAGCAATTTCTCCATTTCCCACAATGTTTTCTACCCTTTAAGAGAACTTTCAGTCATTTTCATCAAGTTTGATATTGTCGTCTGCAATCTTTTTAAGTTTGGAAGAGTCTAAAATTTGTCGTTTGGGAAAGAGTTAAAAGTGCTGTCAGCTGCTGTAGACAGTTAAACATCGTAAAAATCTCGTAAAATGCGATGAACGTCAAGAGACATTTTTTAAAAAAAAAACACATACACATAGACACAAACAATACGAATTCCTTGATTTAACTCTTTACCAAAGGACAACATTTTAGACAGGTCCAAATTGAAAGCATTCAAAGAAGACAAAATAAAGGTAACTCAAAAATTAAAATTTGTTTCCAGCAGGATAGAAAACATTGTGGAAAAAGGAGAAAATGCTGGTTACCAGACACGATACAGATTCGGGATTGGAATGCGGGTTCTGTGTGGTCTTATCTGCTGGTTACCAGGATTTTCTCATTTTCCCACAATGTTTTCAAAAGGCTTCTATCTCAGGGACTGTTTGGTAAAGGATTAACAGACATTAAAGTTGTTCACTTGTTCTATTTTAATAAAAAAAAAATGGATGGCTATCTATTAAATAAGGAAAAAGGTTTGGGATTGGTATTTCAACAGATAAAAAGTTATGACAGAAAAAGAGCAAATGTTATTCAGCATCGCTGGTAACCAGTATTTCTCCTGTTTCCACAATGTTTTCTACCCTTCCAGAACAAATTTCACTCTTTTGTGTCACGTTGAGTTTGTCGTCTGCAAATGCTTTCAATTTGGACAAGTCTAAAAATTTTTTCGTTTGGTAAAGACTTAAAAGTGCGGTGAGCTGCTGTAGACAGTTGAACGTCGTAAAATGCATTGAACGTCTAAGAATTATTAAAAGAAAAAACACACACACAAACAATATGAATTCTTTGGCGAAAAGGCAAGGTAACGATTTAACAGACATTACAAGTTGTACATTTTTTCAATTTCTTATTTCCCCGCAGTGTTTTTTCTTTCCAACCTGGGACAGAAATAATCGTTTGTGCTACATGTAAAGCTTGTTTGTCGTTTCAAAATGCTTTCTCTAGGATCCTGTCCAACAAATATTTCTTTTGGTATAGAGTAGAACAGTGTGGCTAAAATTACGGTGTGTACTAAATTGGACGAAAATTAATGGGGACGTCAATACATCTTAATCTCGTTTTTTTTATACATATATATATGACGTGCAACACGCGAAAAGGGGCATTCGGACATTTGCGTAAAGTGTAGTCTCGGATCAGCCTGCGCAGTCCGCGCGGGCTGATCCGAGACCGCACTTTACGTCAACATTAGATTTAATACTACAATACAGCAGACTCTCGTGAAACAGAAAAATCACACACAGTGTCGAAAAGTGTCGTCTCGGATCAGCCTGTGCGGACTGCGAGGGCTGACCTAAGTCGATACTTTTCGCAGATGCAATTAGCCCCTTTTTCACAGAGGATGGGTCATGTATATCTGGATTCTTTCAGTTTGTGTTTGCCGCAAAAAAAAAGGGGATAAACTACATCACTTTGACTCTTCCCAAGTCAACAAATTTTAGACTGAGCCAAATTTGAAAGCAATTTGCAGATGACATTTTAAACGTGTCTGAAAGTACGGGATTATCTTAAGAAGAGAAGAATAATTTGTATGGAAAAAAGGAGAGCGTTTTCTCTTTTTGGAAACCCATGTCCGAAAGGATTTTTGGCTTATACGAACTGAAAAAAGCTTTGAAACAATAATTATGTTGAAGGTGGCTTCAAAGATAGGATAGAAACGTGTTAACTTTTTACCAAACGACAAATTTCTAGACCGGACCAAATTCAAAGCATCTACAGACAACAAATTAAATCTTGTTAAAATGATGATTTCTGACTCTGATAGGGTAGAAAACATTGTGGAAAAAGGAGAAAATGCAGGTTACCAGTATTTTCTCCTTTTCCCACGATGTTTTCTATTCTATTGACTTCTTTTTCAGGGTCATCAAACGTCCGGATTGTGTAGTAAAGAGTGAACCCTTTACCAGACGAAAAAATTTCAGTCATATTTAACTTGAAAGCATTTGCAGGCGACAATTTGCTCAAATGGTGCAATCATTTTTTTTTTTTTTAAAGGAGAAAATGCTGGTTACCAGCATTTTCTCCTTTTCCCACAATGTTTCCAAAATGCTTCTTTCCCAGGGTAGTTAAAAGTCGTAAATGTGTGATAAAGAATTAAGATAGAAAACGTGGCAAGAAAAGGAGAAATTATCGATAACCAGCTGTATTTATATTGTTTTTTGCACATTGTGTTTCGAGGTCTTTTATCCCGGGATCGTTAAGGTAGTAGGCCCCTAATACTACCAGTGCTGCATTGCATGAATTTTTCTAGCTAGTTGATAAATACGGATTTATACAGGTATAATACTTTTGCACATTTTGATGGACCAGAAATTTCTTCATGCCTATCTTGAAATTATTTGTAGACACTTTTCTTAGTTTTCAGAAAAGGGAGGTAACTACTATCTCTCTTTGTAATGAAAATATAGGGGGTTTTAGATTTATAAATGATAATTCTAGAAAAGACAAAAAAAGGGAAAAGTGGCTTGGTTAAAGCACTACAATAACATCTTTTTTTTAATCATAGCAAATTTTGTAGGATAATATTATTGTGGAAATAGCTGTTTTCTATCAGGGGTCTACTACGTTAATTGAAAAAGGGTAAAATTGGTAGAAGGGCACAGAAAACGTGTTTTTACCCTTTTATCTACTAAGAAAATAAACTTAGATCGAAATCGAAAAATACTCGGTGCTCTTAACTCATTACCAAACGACAAAATTACATTTTTAAGTCTATCCAAATCGAAAGCATTTGCAGACGGCAAATTAAAAGTGACCGATAATTTGAAATTTCTTTTATGACGGGTAGAAAACATTGTGGGATAAAGGAAAAATTGCTGGTTACCAGCATTTTCTCCTTTATCCCACAATGTTTTCTATAGGCTTCTTTCTCAGGACCGTCAAAAGTAGGGATTTTGTATTGTAATGGGTGAATGTTTGAATAGACGACAAATTCATAAGTCAGCCTTTACTGCAGTTTATCTTTACCTATTATCTTTCTGTTTCTTTTATATACAGGCAAAAGTACCATACAATCCCGATCTTGACAGCCCTGTAGAAGGAAGCTTTGAAATTATTGTGGCCCAAAGAAGAAAATGCTCTTCACCAGGTTCCGTGTACTTGTTCCCAGTGGTCGTTAAAGAGAGGACTATGACCAGAAAGGGGATAACAGAAGTATTTTTAGGTCAAGACTTGATCAGGGTTTTGGGTATTGACAGTTAGATCAAGATACAAATCGATAAATTACACCCTTAATATCGTTTTAAAAACAGACACTGGTGTCTTCACTCTGCGCCCTTCCCGGGTGATTTATTTCCCTTTTTCACTAGTTTGCGGATTAGTTTTGGGAACAGGGAGTATAATAATAGTAATTAGAATGGTTTTTATTTGTGTTTATTTATTTCGAATGTTCCCATATTTTTTGCCAAAGTATCGAGTTCATAACTGTAGAATTTAAAATGAATATTGATAAAGTAACACAAATTTGACTTACAGGCACTAATACTTTTTTCCTGGCACTTTTTTCCCGATACTTTTTCCCCTGATACTTTTTTCCCTGATACTTTTTTCTGTCACTTTTTCCCCTGATACTTTTTTCCCCAATACTTTTTACCCAGATCCTTTTTCCTGGCACCTTTTCCCCTGGTACTTTTTTGCTGGCACTTTTTTCCCTGATACTTTTCCTGGCACTTTTCCCCTGTTACTTTTTTTACTATCACTTTTTTCCCTGATACTTTTTCCCTGGCACTTTTCCCTGATATTTTTTTCCTGATACTTCTTCCAGGCACTTTTTTCCCTGATACTTTTTTCCTGATACTTTTTTCCCTGATACGGTTTTCCTGATATTTTTACTGATACTTCTTTCCTGATACTTTTTTCCTAGCAAAAACACATTTTTTTCTCTGATAGTTTCTCTTCGATAACCTTCTATGACATTATTGATCCAGATCAGATTTCTTTGTGAAAATAAAAAAAAAATCAAAATATTTTTGAAGCTGAAAATTTTGTCATCTGTAGATTCAAGACAAAGTCATCATAGACAGTTTATTTGGAACTATTTTCTGTGCGTAATGTAATTTCCCCCCTCCCTGAAAAAAAAAAGAATAGGCTTCATATATATTTCAGCACACATGTGCATGTAGGCATATATTTTATCACACGATTTTTAATAATAGACTAGTCCAAAATGAAAGAATTGGTATCGGCAGACGACAAATAAATTGTTGCTCAAATAACAGATTTGTCTCTGAAAAAGTATAAACGATTGCAGGAAAAGGAGAAAATGTTTGTTATCCGCATTCTCTCCTTTTCCCACATTATTTTTTATTCCCGTTCAAGTTCAAATTCCAAGATACATGCCACATTTTATTGTCTTCTGCAAATGGCTACAATTAGGACAAGTCTAAAATTTTGTCGAATGTTAGAGGGTTAAGGGTAGCTTAACTCATTACCACACGAGACAATTTTGGACTGGTCCAAATTGAAAGCATTTGCAGACGACAAAATAAAGGTGACTGAAAAATAGAAATTTGTTCTGGAAAGGGTAGAAAACACTGTGGGAAAAGGAGAAAATGCTGGTTACCAGCATTTTCTCCTTTTCCCCCAGTGTTTTCAAAAGGCTTCTTTCTCAGGGGCGTCAAAAGTAGGGATTGAGTGGTAATGGGTTAACCCTTTACCAACAATCGCTGAATTACGACCCTGAGATTGTAGCCTTTTGAAAACATTGTAGGAAAAGGAGAAAAAACCGGTAACCACAATGTTTTCTATCCTGCTGGAAACAGTGTTTTCGACCCACGGTGTTTCCTGCTGGAAGCAATTTCAATTTTTGAGTTACGTTTATTTTGTCGTCTGCAAATGTTCTCAATTTGGACAAGAGTAAAGACTGACTTATCAAAAGAATCGATATTGGAAATTGGCTTAAATGTAACTTAAGACTGTTAAAACTGTCAAAGGATTTTCATTTACTTTATAAAGACAGGGTATTTACAAAAGACTATTGACTATCCTAAGGAAGGGGGGGGGTTGTTTCTGAAAACACCTAGGTAAAAGGTATTTACAAAAGACTATTGACTATCCTAATGAAGGGGGGGGGTGTTTCTGAAAACACCTAGGTAAAAGGTATTTACAAAAGACTATTGACTTTCCTAAGGAAGGGGGGGTTCTGAAAACACCTAGGTAAAAGGTATTTACAAAAGACTATTGACTATCCTAAGGAAGGGGGGTGGTGTTTCTGAAAACACCTAGGTAAAAGGTATTTACAAAAGACTATTGACTATCCTAAGGAAGGGGGGTGGTGTTTCTGAAAACACCTAGGTAAAAGGTAAAAGAAGAAAATGCTGACCAGCATTTTCCCCTTTTACCTAGGTTTGGACTTTAACCATATTTAACCCTTTCCCAAACAATCCCTGGTTTTTACGGGTCTGGAATAGTAGCCTTTTGAAAACATTGTGGGAAAAGGAGAAAATGCTGGTAACCAGCATTTTCTCCTTTTCCCACAATGTTTTCTACCCTATCATAGACAGCAAGTGTTGAATTGTCGTCTGCAAATGCTTTCAATTTGGTCTAGTCCAAAAGTTTGTCGTTTGGGAAAGGGTTAATTATTGTTGTCTATAAATGCTTTCAATATGGAACAGTCTGTTATGGCGCGAAAATAAACGAAATCTATGAGTACCGTTTATTGATCGATTGACTGTATGGTGTTTAACGCTGTTTTCAACATTACTTGAACTATATCACAGCGGCCAGTGCATATATCCAAGCTTTCATAAAGTATCTTTTACCTGTATACTCTGCACAATTTTCTTTCCAAGCCACTGGCTGCTTTCCCATATAACTATCGTCTAAACAATGATCAGCGGTGAGAGAGGAATGAATCCTATCACAATGACTATCATCAATCCTCGGAAAGAGATTGGCCGAGCCATGGATCGAACTTACCACCCCCTGTTCACAAGTGCTGTACGCTACCGACTATATGGGTATCGACCAGTGTAGATCGATAACCTATACGGTCCGATCTTGATCTCTACTCTCCGCAACAGCAATTACATAACTTTGATGTTTATCATGTAAGAGTTTTATTTTTTTTTTTCCTGTTTTCCGGTAGGATATCGAGAAATAACAGTGGAAATATTTTTCGTTATTACACGGGTACGACAAGCGAAAATACCGATTTTCATGTTCCTAAGTAAATTGCGCGTGCCTGACAACCAGCTAGAAATATGACGTCATTTACCTTACATTTCTCGCGCTCGACGTATTATTGTAATGCGTTGCTGGAGGGGTGCGCAACGGGGAATAACGGAAAAGAACTGTGCTGGATTTTGATAAAGCTCCTCCCAGAAAGGGTTAAAAGCATGAAATAAATAGAAAATTTGTTCTTTTCGGTGAAAGATCGAAATTTATTTCATCGAGTGAACACCACCGGTAATATTTTCACGGATGGCGCAGCCACGAGGGAAAATATCGCAGATGGTGCTTAGTCTGCGCCTCTCGTGAAAATATCACCGATGGTGATCACTCGATCAAATAAATTGCGATCATTCACAGAAAATAAATAATTATGGAGTTATTGAGGTATCAAGGGGGTTTTATTTGGATACGTCAATACCTTTTCAGATGTTAATTATTTTTCTTAACTTTTCACACTGAAACTTTTTTTACTTCAAATGACGATCTTAAAAAAACCCAGAAAAGTACAGAAAAAAGTAAATTCAGTTAGTAGGACGGCCGAAAAAACATTGTGACAAGTTTAAAAATATGTTGTTTTCGAAAATATAAATCTTTGCAATTTATTAGGATGTGTTCAGGCGTCGAAAAATAAGAATTTTAAAAGTACTGCCCTACGAGGCACAGGGTGACATTGTATTCTACAATAGAATGGTAGAAATGGTTTGTACACCCTTTAAGTGTCTTTGAATACTTAACTCATTACCAAACGACAATATTTTAGACTGGTACAAATTGAACGCATTTGCAGACGACAAAATCAAAGTGACTGAAAATTTGAAATTTGTTTTGTGAACGGGTAGAAAACATTGTGGGAAAAGGAGAAAATGCTGGTTACCAGCATTTTCTCCTTTTCCCACAATGTTTTCTTAAGGCTTCTTTCTCAGGGGCGTCAAAAGTAGGGATTGTGTGGTAGTGGTTAAGTTGCCTTTGTAGACAGTGTAGATCAAGATCAGGCTGCACAAAACGTGCAATCTGATCTTTGATTTACACTATCTGCTTTGTTTAAACAATCAAACCAAAAGCAAAATTTAAACAGATATTATTTATAGTTTTTCAGACTAAATATTTTAGTTCCGCTTCTTTAGGGTTTTAAGTTTTACCGAATGACAAAATTAATCTTTGACTTATCCAGACTGAAAGCATTTACAGTCGACAAATTCAGTTTTATTTCAAATCATGTAATTCACGTTTGGAAGGATAGAAAACATTTTGGAAAAAGGAGAAAATGCTGGTTACCAGCATTTTCTCTTTTTTGCCAAAAATGTTTTCAAAAGTTTTCTTTCCAAGGGTTGTTAAAAACTTCAAGATTACGTTGTAAAGGTTTTAATATGTGTTGGCAGGTTTTCAACTAGTTTTTTCTTTGAGATAAGAAAGGTATATATCGAGATGATGAATTATGGGTAAAATATAGAAGAAAATAAAGGAATAGTTTTTATTTAAGTGAAAAAAAGGTAAGTTTTTATCTTTCTAAATTCGGTAATGTAGACTTTTTTTCTTTTCGGTATATCATAGTCTTACCTTAGATTTAAGCTCTGAAAAACTTATATTTTTTAATACGAAACTATTTCGATATCCTTCACATTTTGTATCCATTTTCACATTGTTTGATCGGCTTTCGTTTATTTATGGTTGCCACTGGTCGCGGGGGGGGGGGGGGGGGGGGGGGCTGGGATCCGGTGAGGTGGGGCGGCGGGAGAGGGGCGGGGGGGTTGTGAGTAGTACAAAGTACAAGACGCAACCCATCCTAACTAACACAAGTAATACCTGTTTTTTAACGTTTTAACCCTTTACTCCATAGATACTCATTTCTACACATTGTTTGCAGGAGCTTTTGGAAAACATTGGGGCAAAAGGTGAAATTGCTCATGACAAGCAATTTCACCTTTTGTCACTATGTTTTTTGTGCTATCAAAAGTTGTCATATACACATAAGAAATGGCTTCATCCTCGCTGTTATTTAGGGTCAATTAGCGATACCATAGAAATGCATTATGGGGTAAAGGGTTAACGTGCTCGGTGTATAGCACCGTCATTCGGGACCTTGGTTTAAAGTCTGACCGAATGTGATTTTCTTTTTTTTTTGCTAGATGGCCAGCCCCGAGCATCGAATCTGCGCCCTAAAGTGGCCAGAGACTTGACGTTCATAAGTCTCCTTTTCTACTGCTTGGCCTACTTTTTTTTCCTAAACAGTGTAAAATTGTGTCTCGAAATTCTTAATCCATTACCACACAATCCCTTCTTTTGGGAAAGAAGAAAACATCGTGGGAAAATGAGAAAATGCTGGTAACCAGCATTTTCTCCTTTTCCCACAATGTTTTCTACCCTTTACAGAACAAATTTCAAATGTTCAGTTACTTTTATTTTGTCGTCTGCAAATGCTTTCGATTTGGATAAACCTAAAATTTTGTCGTTGGATAATGAGCTTTTATCCAGGCAACCTTTTATTTTCTCCGACCGGGAAGAGGGTATCTGAAATCATTGCGGCAAAATAAGAAAATGCTAGTAACCAACACTTTCTTTATATCACACAATGGTTCCTACTCTATCATAGAGATATTCCGCCATTTGTCACAACATTTACGTCATAAGAATGATGTAATCCCGAGAAAACGCACTGAGGGTGAGGATAAAAACAACAGTTTTTGTCACACCTGTTTTTGTTTTTGTTGGGAATGTCAATGTTGAACTAAGCCGTTTTGTTCGGTAGCCCAAAACCCATTGGTGGCTATACCTGCGAGGTTTTGACTAGAGTATCTTCATAGATGTTAGAAGAACAGACATCGTCGGTTCACTTCAAAAACTTCGTAACTACAGCTTGAAACAAGCTGTAGTTACGAGGTTTTTGAAGTAAACCGACAACATGTAAGTTAGGACATACATGTAAGTTAATGATCGCATTTCACTTCAGGTCAGTCTTATCACAAACACACGCAATGTAACCATAGAAACAGAGTTAATTCAGAGGTCATGCTTTAATATTGTGTTAATTCTTTTCCTTGCAATCCATCATCATCTTTATATTGTTTCATTTTCAGATTTCCTGTGAAATCGTGACACCGGTTCAAAATGGCGGGAAACATGAGTGTAACAGCAGTTCTCTGCATAATCGTTTCGTTAACAGTCTTTTTCTCAGGATTTTTCATTTTTCTATTCATCAAACGTAAAAGACTGAGGACAGCCGAAACCGCACCGGTGCATATCCTCCTTGTAACCTTGGCTGTTGTGGATCTCGTAGCAGCCGTGTTTTGGACTCTCCTAGCAGCCATTTCAGCGATCGACGGGAAGTGGAATTTACCGGATGAACTTTGCAAACTGCAAGTTTTTGTGACAGGATTTTTCACGCTGATGAATGCTCATATTATGTTGACACTAATGTTTGAAAGGTTTCTCAAAGTGTACAAGCCTTCCAAGCACGTCGAAATTGTCTTCGACACTGTCGTCCTTCTGCTTATTGGAACCTTGGTGATTCTGGATGCCGCCATTGCAGCTTGTCCGTTATGGGGATGGGGAAAGCCGGAATATTTCACGGATCAGTATCAGTGTGCTGTTGACTACGAACAGTCCGTATCTCATTTGGAATTCAGTATCGCGATGCATTTTGGGATACCAATGACCTTGACATTGTTTTTATACATCCTCGTTTTGGCCAAAATTTTCTACCTGAAGCGAAACTTGGAAAACAACCAACAGATCGTATTGGAAAAATGCTCCGAGGCTCGGGGTGAGAGCTATGCGGAACGTTTGAAGAAGCGGTATCAGAGGCTACGTGATGGCGACAAGGATCCAGATAAGACTTTCAGGAAAGAGAAAATAAGAGATAATGGTGCATATAGACACGACGAGGATGATGTTTCGACTGACGAAGAAAGTGACAAAAAGAAGAAAGATACATTTACGAAAACCAGCAAGACAGAAAACAAGAGAGTGCAAAAGAGGGTATACTACTTGACCAAAGGTGACGTCAAGTCTACGCATCTTTATGCAATCATTGCAGCTATTTTCTATGCTCTATGGATCCCGTACATTGCACGGAGTGTCATTTGGACCTACTACTTCTATGAAATGACTCTGAGCGATAACTTTGTGCTTGCAGCTGTGGTTTTGACGCATTTTACGGTGTGCTACAAGGTACCTTTCTATCTTATATCGGATAAAATTCGTGGAGCTGTTTGCAAAACTCTTGGAATTGACCAGAATGAGAAGGCTAAATACGCGAGTGAAGAGCCCATCGTAAACACGTCGTCAGTGTAATAATCCGAACTCTTTTATACCAAACGACAAAATTCTGGGCTTATCGAAATTGAAAGCATTTGCAGACGACATGCTGAATTCGGATCAAACTGTTAAACTTGTCTTGGAAAGATTTGAAAACATTGTTGGAAAAGAAGAAAATGCTGGTTACCAGCATTTTCTTCTTTTCCCACAATGTTTTCAAAAGCTTTCTTCTTATCAGATGTTAAAACTCGAAATTCTGATATTCCAGACAAAGCTTGTTTATATTGAGCACGAATGCAAACGACAAACGAAAACTGGCTCAACAGTTTGATTTTTCACTGATAGAAAAAAATAATGTTGTTAACGAGATTGTTTTTTTCAATGTTTTTCCCAACGCTGGTTTCGTTGGGAAAAATGAGGACACTGTATATAACGTTGTATAACTTTTGCCTATCTGTTTGTCCATCTTATAACGTCAGCTAACTTTGTTTATCATGTCACTTGCAATAATTTTAATCCGATAAAAGGGAGCCTGCTCCATCTTCTGCTAGGCATCAGTTAAAATCTCCATCAGAGGATATAGTCAAATTTCATTTTTTTAATTTACTGTTTTGCATTTGAAATAAGAACAAAACTAGTGACTTTTCTTTTTGTTAATGATTTTAATGAAAAATCTAACAGTATAACACAACCATATTTTAAAAATTGGTAGCACCCAATGATTATGTGACCAAGAATATATACATGTACATCTGAGGTATGCTCTGTAGGTTTTGGCTTGTTTGGCTTCATACAGCTGCGAAAACTATCGATCCATGTCAGCTTGCGAAGTACATACAAGTCTACTGCAACACAATATCTAATGTAGTCGTAAAGTTCCGTCACAGATTAGCCTGCACTGGCTGCGCGGGTTGATCGGAGACGACACTTTACGCAAATATCCGAATGCCTCTTTTTCGCGTGTAGCAAACCATAAGATACATGTATTTAAGTCATGTAACCTTTTCAGCTTTAACCCTTCACTCAATAGATACTCATTTCTACGCATTACTTGTAGGAGCCATTGGAAAACATTGTGGCAAAAGGTGAAATTGCTCGTGACGAGCAATTTCACCTTTTGTCACAATGTTTTTTTCACTATCAAAAGGTATCATATACACATAAGAAACGGCTTCATCCTTACTGTTATTCAGGGTCAATTAGAGATACCATTGAAATGCCTTATGGGGTAAAGGGTTAAATACGTGAGCCATAGGCCGGTGTAATGCAGACAAATGAGCTTCCCCTACATAATAACCCATGGGTCATTTCACTACGTAGAGGGTAACCCCGGTCATTATTCTACGTAGAGAATGACCCAGAGGTCATTTCTCTACGTTGAATAATGGCCTGGATCATTCCGCTTCATAATGAAATGACTTCTGGGGTCATTTCTCTACGTAGAATAACGACCCGGGTCATTCCTCTACTTAGTGGAAAGACTTCTGGGGTCATTTCTCTACGTAGAATAATGACCCGGGTCATTTTGTAGGTGAGGGTCATTTCTCTGCATCACACCGGCCAAAAGGGGGCTTAATGCATTTCTATGGTACATGACACCAATCAAGGCAGCACATCTCTAAATTCGATTTTGTACAACAACCTACACTGGATCATGAGGTAATGTGATCATTTGCAGAAAATTGACCCAAAGCAAAAAGTTTCGGCCAAACAAACAGAGTGTGGAAAGTTAGGGGGTCAAATTTTAAATCTAAAACAAATAAAGTATGATTATTATTATCTGGCAATACGATATAGTCTGTGACAGTACCAGTCACTGACAGAATCAAAGCGTTGAGAACACTGAAGTGGTATTTGTTAAGGAAACCATTGTGTGGAATTAATGAGTTGAATGAAAATGAATAACGTTACTCGAAAATTGGCTTGAAAGTCAACCTACATATATTTGTGTATTGGTGTTTTCCCTTTGATCATTAGGCGAAGTCAAGAATAACGTCACTTGACAGTAGGATGCATGATGGATAGAGAGAGAAACCATGTGAATATATCGAATAGAATTATGGTTGTACCTGAAAACTACTATTTTGAAATATCTTTGGTCGTTAACATTTAATTTCCAACTTCATAATCAGTTATTTCGATCTGTAAATATTCGTGCCATATCAAATGGAATAGCGTGCAATCATGGGACGAACAAACCATAGGACGAACTGGTTTTGGCACAAAAAAGCCCAAGACCAAGCAATCAGTAGAAAAAAAATGTATATTTCTTTTTACTATCATTGCGCCTATAAAAAGGCTATGAGCGAGTGAAGCTATTTTCAATAAAAAAAAACATTATATTTCCACGATCGATGGCCTCACACAGTGTACTTTAACATTTTCCAATTACATATCTGAGTGCTACCGAAAAGCTCATTTGTCTGAGAAAAATTGAGTTGAATTGGGTTTATTTCCTTCCGCTCAAAATACGATAAATTGTCTTCAACATTCAATTTTGAACTCAAACTGGTACTGTCTTCGACAAATACCACAAAAATGGCTCGTAATACTAGAATGGATGTTATGAATTTTAGTAACGGGACAATTGTGTCATCTGCGAGGGGAGATCATTCCCTCGTCTTTCAACAAGAGTCTCCATAAGTTGTCTACCTTGAAGATGATTTGTCAGTGAGAGATTATAGGGAGAAGACGGACAAAAAAAGAGATGCGGCCCATATCGTATTTCTCAGAACAAAACTATGCACCTTTATTTTATATTGCGTATGAGGATCACGATAAGAATCACTTAGGAGAAGACGTGAAGTTTCAAAGGAAGATAGGCATAACACACAAGCGGAACGACAAACAGAAACACCTTGAAGTATAAAAGACAAACGTTTTTCTATCGTTTCAAATTGAGTTGTCATTTTCCTTCATGCGCGTTTTCGGTAGGTGCAGTTAGTTTTTAGCTGCATCAATTTAAATGCAGGTTACTATAGCTACCTAATTAAAACCAAATGTAAAGAACATATTTCTACGGCAAACCGTTGCAGTTTTACCTGTAAAATCACAGAAAAACTACTTTAAGTAATGTTAAGTGACGTTGGATGTTAAGTAATGTTAGATGATTTGAAGTGAACTATCAGCTAACTCGACGAAAAAATTAACTGCTAGAATCATAAACAAAGACGTGTGGGTCCATATTCAGCAACCATTCTTAAGGACGTTCTTTGTCTTATTGCTCAAGATTTTCTGACAGTGCAAGTAACAAGACTTCTGATTGGCTTAACCAAATAGTTTAGCCAATCAGAAATTCTGTTACTTTCACACTGACGAAAATTCTTACTTTCACACTGACGAAATGCTGAAGAATAAGACAAAGAATGTACTTAAGAATGGTTGGTGAATAAGGACCCAGATTATAGCTACTGTTAACCCATAACCACACAATCCCTACTTTTGACGCCCCTGAGAAAGAAGCCTTTAGAAAATATTGTGGGAAAAGGAGAAAATGCTGGTAACCAGCATTTTCTCCTTTTCCGACAATGTTTTCTACCCTTCGCAAAACTAATTTCAAATTTTCAGTCACTTTTATTTTGTCGTCTGCAAATGCTTTCGATTTGGACAAGCCTAAAATATTGTCGTCTGGAAATGAGTTAAACAAAGAAGTATGATGTACGAAGATACCAGTGCGATCAAAACAAAACATCGATAACTGGCAGTTAAAGAACAGACTAAAATGACAATGACAGGCGTTGAAGATGAGTTGACTAGTGTGCAATGATTATCAAGATATGGTGTAAAGGGTATGATAATCCGACAGACAAACAGATATGCGGATTAAAACACCAATTGAACATGATTGCAAAAAATGTATACCACACGATGATGGCGTTCCTTTACTATATAATTGTAGCTTTTAAAAACAAAGTTCAAAGCTTTTTAAACTTAGACAGAAAACCAGTTTAAAAGCTTGGTATGAGCTGAAATTGTCAGTGTCTGAATAATAATCAAACGAATCTTCATGTATACCCAGAACGTGGATAGATAGTTGAGGGTTCGAATCGGAAGCTAGCTTGCCAGCGGCCGTAGTATCCAACATGTAAAATTAATTTCTAAGTATAAATCTAAAAAATTGAGATCTCATTGGCTGAAACATTCTGTTAAGGTCACGAAAATCAGTATGTTTCTAAAGATAACAGCAGACAAGACGAGCTACACTGTTTTTAAATGGCCTGCAAAACAGGAAAAGGGGAATTCAGACGTTTGCATAAAGTGTCGTCTCGGATCAGCCTGGGCCGACCACGCAGGCTAATCCGAAACGACACTTTCCGTTCTGATGCGATTTTCTGTTTCGCAAAAGTCTACTGTAAGTCAAAATCTAATTGAGTCGTAAAGTGTCGTTCGGATCAGCCTGTGCAATCCGCACAGGCTAATCCGAGACGGCACTTTACGCACATGTCCGATTGCGCCTTTCTACCGTGTTGCAAGCCAAATATAAGGGATGCTATGAAGGATGAAGTTATCCACAAGATATTATGGTGTACCCGTATTACCGAGCAGAAACCCGCAACAATGTTTAAAAATAGTAACAATGAAACCCTTACAGCGCTAACAACACCAATTATATAGTTATTTTCTTTACAGGCACTTGATGATATTGTTGTTTTACACTATAGTATACCGGACATTGTGCGTCACTAGGTGATGGTTAACCCTTTACCACACAATGACGAATTTTAACGCCCCTGAAGTAGAAGGCTTTTAAAAACATTTTGGGAAAAGGAGAAAATGCTGGTTACCAGCATTTTCTCCATTTCCCACAATGTTTTTCTACCCTATCAAAGAAAGATCATTTCATATGAGCCAGACTGAAACTGTTATCATCAAATGCTTTCAATTTGGAGCAGGTATGAAATCTAGTTGTGTGGTAAAGGGCTAAACTAATTGGTTTCAAGGTAAGTATCGTCGAGTGCCCTAACTGCGCCACTGCCCTAACTCCGCCACCTTTCTTATTTTCATAAAAATCTCGCGATGTTTCAGAGTGCGCGAGACTTACAGTTCGAAAAGTTTTTACTACATCATAGTATATACATTCCAATGGTTTTCACCCCAAATTGAGATGTAAGCTGATATTTATTTTGATTTTTATGTCCTCTCACTGTTTTCCTATGTATTTTCGTAATGCAATTTTTTTTCGTCAAAAATCTCCTCTAAAGTCACGAAATACAACTGTAAACACGTCTGAGACATTTCATCTGCAAATGTTTACATTTTATGAATGAAAATCATGTGACAAAAAAAAATTTTGATAAGGCCAAGCAAATCTTTATAGATAAGTTTTGGTTCCACGGTCCTCAACTGATATTTGCTTCCTCCATTTTAATTAAAGCCCAACTCATGAACGATCAGTCGAACAAATAAACAATATTCTCATGTTGCACCTAAGAAAGCTTAACACGAAATTTTAGAGAAGAACACGACAATTAACACGGCCACTATATATTTGATGTACCTTGCGCCACTCTCAGGTACAGGTTACCAAGAAAAGTGCATCCTCAAACAATAACCACTGGTAAATCACCTTCATTAACGCTACTAGAACTAGTGGAACACATGAAAGCATTGACAATCCCTAAAGTTATTTATTTTGAAACAACTCAATGTTGACGTTAAATTTGTTAAAAAAAAATAATAATATTAATAATTTGGCCTAATTTTTCCGAGACTTGTGAGAATTTGTCATGTTACGCCAGGTGGCGGAGTTAAGCACACACAAAATGGCGGTTGTTTGTTTGACATGTATTAAGTTTGATCAAGTTTTGTAAGTTTAAAATTATCGTTCACATGAATTTTGATGGAGATTGATGGAAAAAGAACACATTTGACTTTTGCATTTATTTTTCTTTTCGTATATTTTCTACTGATATTTTTGTTCCAAGATTAATCTTAGGGTGGCGCAGTTTGGGCACTCGAGGCTATATAGAAGATACGTGGATTGACATATCTATTCAGACATGTACACATGTACATAGTCATAATACATTAACATTATAATGGAAATAAATAAAAAAAAATCTACCCGCCAAAAAGATTCACTTAATAAACCTTAAATAATTTCTATGATTTAAAACTGTATACATAAGTACTTAAGAATGAATTTTGTGAGTTATTCATCAAATGAAAATAATACATTCTTTCTATAAATGCCTGTTTTGCGTACAATGCAAAGTTAAATACTTCACGTTTGTTGTTCAAACAAAGAAGTTTCAATAGTTTTAAGATACTTGGATTTTTATTAAAAAAGAAATTCTTTTTATATAATGTTTTTTGTTGTTTTTTTTTTTGCAAAGAATGATAAAAAGGACACTTCAAGACGAAATGGGATTCGTCCATCCAGAGTTACATATGAGACAAATCTGTTCGTTTCCAAAATTGATTATACCGAACCTACCAGTTTGTATACAAAGTGAATGAGAAGTTCTTAACTTAAATGTTAACGTTCCAAGACTAAATGGCAAAATATCTAAATATGTTTTATAACTATAGTTTTCTTTCAAATACTTGTACAAATTTTGAAGTAGATAAAAATAAAGCTATGAAAAAAATCTTGTAAAAATAAAATACATATCTAAATATACATTTACAATGATACTAAAATTAATGTTTTGGGTATGATCGTGTTATATACTATTACGGGAGACCACTCCTTCATGCATAGCTTCACGAGTCCTTATTTCAGTACATTATGTAACAATGCATTAGGGAGATCTCTCCTTAGTTCAGTGGTTATGGTTATACGCTGTAAGGATAGCTGCTGATACCGACGGACCTCGTTAGATCGACACCAGCAACGCCAGGAAATTCTATTACTGACAGATAATTTACTGGAAATTAACGTGCTTCATTTCTTTCAACCCTTTTTATTGTAATTTGGTGCCATTTCCGTAAATTAACGTGTCTCCCTTGCCAAATATAGAACAAATGTAACCAATTAACAGATTGGTCCGTTCACCTGAATTCTTTTGTTTTTATCCTTGTTTCTCTTTCGGATGTTGCGATAAATATATATAGGTTTACGATGTATGCGTATAGAAACCCCCTGTAATTCAATACCAAATTCTGTTCTTAATCATGGCAAACTAGATATGGGTCGATTCATAAAACAATCTAAGTAGATTTACTTGAAATATTATCAGAATAACACAGCTGTTTAGTGCAAGAAAATTAGGGATAAAAACCAAGTAATCCCCTTATCAAGACCAATTTAGTGCTTGAAAAGAATCATGGGAAGTAACTGAAGAATAGCCCTCATTACCCAGGGCGATTTGCGGACAATAAATGAAACTCTGATCAAACGGCGATATTTGTTTGTTACTGAATTGAATTTGTCGACAGACGACGATTCAAAAGTTGATTCAAATTAGCGAAAGTTATCTGACTGAATTGAAAATATTGTGGGAAAAGTGAAAATACTGATAAGCAACATTTTCTCCTATTCCCATAATGTTTACTGAAGCTGTCCACGTCATGCTAGGGCGATGGTTTTCTACAGAGTAATCCTGCAATGAATAGTGTCGAACTAACGAGTTTGAGAAAAAAAAGTTATAAAAAATAAAAATACCTGACAACTTCCCTGTGCAAAAAAAATTAACAAGTATACCCGCATTAACCGTAAGAAATAAAAACATTCTACAGGGTGTAGATTCATAATTGCCAGTCATTTCTTCTGAACTTGCACAAAGGTTTTGCAACGCACAGTGTCATTAATTATATGCTACAGTGAAAACTTTTTTTTTTCGCGCAAAATATCTAAAATCGAACCTTTTAAACGACTGAAAATACACCCACTGAAACTCAGAAAGTTTGCAAGTGTTTTTTTTTTTTATCTTAATTTTTTACCAAACGGCAAAATTTTAGACTGGTCCAAATTAAAAGCACTTGCAGATGACAAAATAACCACAACTCAAAATTTGAAATTGTTTTCAGCAGGTCCTGGATCTCGCATTTATTGAAAATTTATGAGAAAAAAAAGATAATACTGGTTACCAGCATTTTCTACTTTTCTAACAGTGTTTTTTTATTTTATTGAATCTAAACCTCATCACTCGAGACACAACGCCTGCAAATAAATTTAATATGCACTAGTCTAACACTTTGTTGTTTGGTTAAGATTTAAAGTTGATTACAATAATGATCCTTGAACTAACGCGTTACCCATCTTCGCAAGCCAAGGCTGACGATTCACTACGCTACTCTACCCTTGGCGGATCGAGCTTGATTTTTACATTCACCCGATACACTTTTTCATTGGATGCAGCCAGCTCTAGCTGCAACGAATGAAATCTCTCGTAGCAGTTTATATTTGATAAAAATAGAACAAGGTCGCTACCTTTCGAATAGAAGGTAAACACGGAAACCCACGTGGATGTCTGCTTATCGCTTAATGTGTATTCGTAAGCGGTTTGTAAAACGATATTTCATTTGTTTTTAGAAACATGATGTAAAGGGGAGTAATAACCAGCATCCAATTGAGGGCGCATCGCAAGAGTCTTGAAATCAGGCTCTATCAGCCAAGGCAAGATCCACGTAGAGATCGTAAACTTGGCCCGCGAAGATGCGCGCAACCATAATGGTGCTATTTCAGACAAATATGAAAATTGAAAACATTTGCTTGCTGAAATGATGACACGCGTCTATTCTAGGGTAGAAATTATTGTGGGCAAAGGAGAACTTGCTGGTCTGCAGCATTTTTTCCTTTGCCCACATTTTTTTTCAAAACCTTTATCTATCAGGCTCGTTAAACTCTCTGATTGTTTGGTAAGAGATTAACCCATTACCACACAATCCCTACTTTGGCGCCCTTGAGGAAGACGCCTTTAGAAAACATTGTGGGAAAAGGAGAAAATGCTGGTAAAACCAGCATTTTCTCCTTTTCCAACAATGTTTTCTACCCTTCACAGATCAAATTTCAAATATTCAGTCACTTTAATTTTGATGTCTGCAAATGCTTTCGATTTGGGCAAACCTAAAATTTTGTCGTTTGGTAATGAGATTAAGAAAAAAATTGGGGACGAAAAAAATGGACTTCTCGAGAGAGAGACCGACTACATGGGTCTCGGATAAAGAAACTTAGGGTCTTTGTCAGCCTTAATGAACATTTGCTCGTTGAAGGTATCATAAAAATCGTGCAGTTCCTGTTTAGTGGTAAGTGTCATAGGCTCACGTTGACATCCCTTGCCGCCGCTTTGAAAGGTTGCCATAGCAAGTAAAAACTCCGGTCCTGGATCACCTGTGAAGTATATCAATCGTGCTTTGTTAAAAGTAAATTTGTGATACTGCAACGAAATTTCTCGTGATCTGATTGGATAATATGCCCGGAACATAATGTATATCATGTACACCGGCATAACCAATGCAAAAACGGTTTCCCTTTCGGGAACCCCGTATACATGACTACACTATCAACGCAACATCCAAAATGGCGGCATCGATCAAGATTTACATCAAGATGATGCACCAAGCTGCACGTTTAAACACGTATTACCAAGGTTTCAGTGACGTCAGTTCCCAGTGACGTAATTTTCATTGAATTGGGGCATTCTGAAAGGAAATTCTACTTCGTCAGCGTATTCAATTTTTAAAACCAAAAAACTGCTAAATTCGCTTAACAAACATTGAAATGATAAAAATTTGACGTATAACGAATTCGTTGTACGGTCAGGTGACAGGGGAGTTGGAAACTTGTTCACCGCTGTAGAGAATCATGTCGCCATTTCGCCATCGACATCATTAACCACAGCCGTGAACAAGTTTCCAAGTACCCTGCCACCTGACCGTACAACTAACACTGTTCCTTGACAACATACCCCACACTTTCTTCTGTATACCAGCGATTGATTGAATTTGCGTATATTTATCGTCACCACCGATTTCCCATTTTAGGGGCGACGTCCCCTGAAGGCTGTTAGTATTGTTACGGGCGAATAGTGCAGATACAGGACGAAACCCATCCTAAGTTTCGCCTGGTTCTTTAACGTGCTCGGTGTATAGCACCGTCACACGGGACTTCGGTTTATCGTCTCATCCGAAAGACTATCAGTAATTTTAGATGGCCAGCGGTGGCGATCGAACCCACACTCTTATGATCACGATTCCTACGCTCTACAAACTGAGCTATGCAGGCTGGTTCTGCATGCCAGTTTGCACATGTTTCCTTATCATATTTCTAATTATTTCACATTTACAATTTAACGTCCACTGAAATCTCTTTAATACTGCCACCTGAGGATAGAATATCTTAGTCCATATTAGACACTGTAGAGTCCATTATGAATGTTTCAGAACGATACAAGAGTCCAATATAGATTTTGTGTGGTATTTGTAGAAGACAATACCACTATGAGTTCAAGATTGAATTTTGATAACAATGTATCTTATTTTGTGGAAAGCCGAAGGAAATAAATCCAGTTAAACACATTCTTTCTCAGGCAAATGAGTTTTTCGGTGGCACATAGATATGTAATTTGAAATGGCATTTTAAAATACATTGGGTGAGGCCATCGATCGTTGAGATACTTATTTTTGATTGAAAATAGCTTCTCTCGCTCATAGCCTTTTATTGGCGCAATGATACAAATTTGCCTACTGGGCTTTTTCGTTCCAAAACCAATTCGTTCCATGGCTTGTTCGTCCTATGATTTCGCGCTACTCCATTTGATTGCTCATGAATTTATAGATCGAAGTAATTGATTATAATGTTGGAAATTAAATGTAAAAGTAAAAGTAATTGATTATAATTTTGGAAATTAAATGTAAAAGGCTAAAGATATTTCAAAGTTCTATTTTTAAGGTATATGAGTACTCTCCCTTCTACAGAAAAGCTATTCATTTGCTTTTAAGCCAATATTTGAACAATATGTCTCTTTTTCTTTCAAACTATTGATTCAACGCAATGGGTTTTCTTGACAATACCACTCCAGCGTTCTCAACCCTTTGATTAGACCGAGACAAGAGTCCAGTATGGATTTTTTAGCACGAGACAAGAGTCCAGTATGCATTTTTGAAAACGGGGCTATAGTCCCGAATTTCGATATTGGACCGGAAGACAGGTCTTTTTTGTAAAAAAGGCAACCTCAAAACCCTCTTTTGATATGTTTTGATTTCTCTTTTAACTTTTGATTATTCGAAGTGTTCTTGTCGTTTACTTTAAAGTCAATACGGAAGTGTGAATTAAAGAGGCCATTTAACACGCTTGGGTACGATACTATGAGGTTATTTAATAGGCTTGAGTACAATACCATGAGGTTATTTAACTCATTACCACATACTCCCTACTTTTGACGCCCCTGAGAAAGAAGCCTTTAGAAAACATTGTGGGAAAAGGAGAAAATGCTGGTTACCAGCATTTTCTCCTTTTTCCAAAGTGTTTTCTACCCTTCCTAGAACGAATTTCAATTTTTCAGTCACCTTTATTTTGTTGTCTGCAAATGCTTTCAATTTGGACTAGTCTAAAATTTTCTTGTGTGGTAAAGAGTTAACTCATTACCACACACTCCCTCCTTTTGACGCCCCTGAGACAGAAGCCTTTAGAAAACATTGTGGGAAAAGGAGAAAATGCTGGTTACCAGCATTTTCTCTTTTTCCCACGATGTTTTCTACCCTTCATAAAGAAATTTCAAATTTTTAGTCACTTTTATTTTGTCGTCTGCAAATGCTTTCAATCTGGACAACCCTAACATTTGTCGTATGGTAATGGGTTAATATGTTTAGTACAACACTGAGGTTATTTAACATGCTTGGGTACAATACTATGAAGTTATTTAACATGCTTGGGTACAATACACAGAGGATATTTGCTTTTTTCGGTGAAAGATCGAAATTTATTTCGTCAAGTGAACACAATCGATAATATTTTCCGTTATTCTCCGTGGCGTACCCCTCCTGTATAGCAAGGCATTACAATATTACGTCAAGCGCGAGAAATATAAGGTAAATGACGTCATATTTCCCATCTGGTTGTGAGGTACGCGCAATTTACTTAGGCAACAAGAACGTGAAAATCGGTATTTTCACTGGTGGTACGTCAGTGTAAGATCGAAAAATTTTTTCACTGCTATTTCTCGATATCCTACCGGAAAGCATGAAATAATGAATTCTAATGGATGAGTACGCTGCAGAACCAGTCTATATTTTGGACGAGGCGTCACAGTTTTTACCAATCGCAGATTACTATTTATTCAAACGAGACAGACACAAAGAAGTTAGTCAAGAGCAAGCACACCCAGCTAAGTCTAACACAGTCATCTAAAACTACTTCACCTATTTCTAAAAACGTTGAATATTCTTCCATCTGCTTCAGAGGGTCTCCTCTTACAATATCCTGCCAATGTACGAACCGTATCTGCGGCCTATGAAAGTACATCAGTAAGTCCTCGTAGAAAATGTAGGTCAGTCCTCCAGCGATACATTTCTGAAATAAACCAGGACCCGTTATTTCGACGAGGAATCATTTGGTTTATATCTTGTTAACCCATAAAGTGCTGAAACCAAGTTAACTCTTTACCAGACGACAAAATTTTAGCCCGGTTCAAATTGAAAGCATTTGCAGACGACAAAATAAAGATGACTGAAAAATTGAAATTTGTTCTGGGAAGGGTAGTAAACACTGTGGGAAAAGGAGAAAATGCTGGTTACCAGCATTTTCTCCTTTTCCTTCTGTGTTCTCAAAAGGCTTCTTTCTCAGGGGCGTCAGAAGTAGAGATTGTGTGGTAATGGATTAAGTTGTTTTTGCGGACAGTGTAGATCAAGATCAGACTGCACAGAACGTGCAGTCTGATCTTGGATCTACATTGTCCACTATTTTGTTACATATTCTTACCTTAACAACATGTTAAATTCAGTCCTGTGGGTTCTTTTCATAATTGAAGTGATCCATTATATTCATTCAGCACTGTAAGTGATAAGCAGCATGGATAAACTGTGAAGTTTTAAAGAAATACTGAGGTAAATAGAGATTTGTTTTCCGGTGAGAGATCGAAACTTAATTCATCGTACGAGATCATCGGTGAAATTTTCACAACTGACGCAGCGAAAGACACTCGTGAAACTTTTACCGATGATATTCACTTGATGTTATAAATGTCAGTCTTGCGCCGAAAAGCAATTATTCTATATATATAATATTCACTTGATGTTATAAATGTCGATCTTGCGCCGAAAAGCAAATATTCTATAGGCCTATATATGATATTCACTTGATGTTATAAATGTCGATCTTGCGCCGAAAAGCAAATATTCTATATATAATATTCACTTGATGTTATATAAATGTCGATCTTGCGCCGAAAAGCAAATATTCTATGTATATGATATTCACTTGATGTTATAAATGTCGATCTTCCGCCGAAAAGCAATATATTTATTTCATGCTTTCAACTCTTTCTGGGAGGAGCTTTATCAAAATCCAGTACAGTTCTTTTCCGTTATTCCCCGTGGCGCACCCCTCCCGCATAGCAACGCATTACAATATTACGTCAAGTGCGAGACATGTAAGGTTTATGACGTCATATTTCCCATCTGGTTGTGAGGCACGCACAATTTACCTAGGCAACAAGAACGTGAAAATCGGTATTTTCACTGGTGGTACCGTGTAAGATCGAAAAATATTTTTACTGCTTTTTCTCGATATCCTATCGGAAAGCATGAAATAAATGGCTTTCTTAGCCTATCCTGTTCAGTTTATCGACTGACATATTATATTCCAGCGAATTTTCACTCGGACTAAGTGAATGTATCATAAATTTATTCTTTGCGAACACGCAAACACGTCGTCATAGATTAAAGCTTTAAAACAAACATAGATTAAAACAAACGACAAAATTTTAGACTTTTCCAAATACAAAGCATTTGCAGACGAGACAAAATAGACGTAATTCAAAAATTGAAACTTAACATTACAAGAGTGGAAAACATTGTGGGAAAAGGAGAAAATGCTGGTTACCGGTATTTTCTCCTTTTCCCACAATCTGGGTCCTAAAGACCAGGGTTTGCTTGGTAAAAGGTCGAGTTTTTTTTATCAAACTGAACGATTTCAAAGTCGTACAACGAAAGTCTTATAAAGAGAAAGTCCTTCATCAAACTGTATTGCCTACATTTATATAAAGCATTCCCAGTAACACTCATACTCTATTTCTCAAAAAAATTCTGAATTTGAAAGTAACGCAATTTCTGATTGGCTAAACCAGTCGGTTTAGCCAAATGGTTTAGTCAATCACAAAATGTGTCACTTTCTAAATCTATCATTAGACTAAGCATACAGTTTTAAATGGTTGGTTAAATACGAACACTTGTTCAAAGTTGACTTCGAAAGGATAGAAATTATGTGGAGAAAGAGGGAGAGAAGCCGCTTTTTAGGAACATTTTTTTTTCTTTCTTTTCACACAGTAATTTAGAAAGAGATTGTATTTTCCCCTTCGTGATTTTGTAATTATTTTGTAAGTGGTTAAATTAAGAAAGTAATCACCTCGGCGCCTTCAAGATAATCCAACACATAGGTACACTTTCGTGTTGGAGAGTTAAAGTCACATTTCTTGAATTTTTCGATAGCTGCCGTGACAACTTCGCCTACCTCTCTTTGGTCTGTAGACCTGCACCAACAGCATTGAAACCTGAAAAAATATAAAAACGCAGTTATTGCTCTGACTTTGCGTTCAACATAATGTGGCACGATACTATGAGGTTATTTAACATGTTTGGGTACAATACTGAATTTTATTTTACATCTACAGTTTTACGTCCAATGAAATTGCTACCACGATTGTACAAAATATCTTATTCCATATTGGAAGCTGTTGATTCCAATATTGATTTTTCAGAACGAGGCAAGAGTCCAATATAGAATTTTCAGAACGAGGCAAGAGTCCAATATGGAATTTTCAGAACGAGGCAAAAGTCCAATATGGAATTTTCAGAACGAGGCAAGAGTCCAATATAGAATTTTCAGAACGAGGCAAGAGTCCAATATAGAATTTTCAAAACGAAGCAAGAGTCCAATATGTGTTTTTCAAAACGAGGCTAGAGTCCTGAATATCGATATTTAACTGGAAGAGTCTTTTTTCCCACAAAGTTTTCTACTCCATCAATAGACAATTGCACCATTTGATCCACATTGAAATCGTCGTCTGCAAATGCTTTCAATTCAGACAGGCCAAAGTTTTGTCGTATGGTAAAGGGTTAATACAAGAAGATATTGGTGCATAACATCAATGGCACCGCAAATCCGTGGTTTCTGAAATAAGGCACATTACAGTAGGTTAAATTTTAACGCCAAGGGCATCACTTTAATTCTGTACCAAACGACAAAATTTTATAATGGTCCAAATTGAAAACACTTGCAGACGACAAAATAAATGTATCTCTAAAATTAATATTTGTTTCTAGCAGGGTAGAAAACATTGTGGGAAAAGGAGAAAATGCTGGTTCCCAGCATTTTCTTCTTTTCCTACAATGTTTTCAAAAGGCTTTTCTCCCAGGTGTGTTAAAAGTCGGGATTGTGTGGTAAAGAGTTAACAAAGGTCCAGGTAGTGATACTACATGACAAATATTTAAACATTGTGCCATCTGGGATACGATCTAATTTTTATCGATGAAAATACTGTATCATTTAAAAAATCATTAAAAAAAAAAGAAATCAGTCCAAATATAAAGACAGTTGGTACGGGCTTGATCTGTTAACGAAAGAACCGTATTTTAACATGTACGTATGTTAAAAAAAAAAAACACTGAATCAGTCCATAATGGTAAATAACATGGCTACCTTCACAGGCGCTTTTCAAAAGAGAATAAATATAACGGGTCGCCGCTCATGTGGCGCAACAACAATAGAATCTGCCTAGCAGGAAATTTCAAAGGCTCGTGTGCTCACCTGTCAACTGGATTTCGTACCGTATAGAAGACTTTCATGTTACTATTCAAGTGGTTAAGGTACATTGGCGCTATTCTTCTTGGCTGGTCCTGATGCTCGCTTTCAGAGAATTTGTATTCGCGAACCAAATAACATCCCATGTCACCTAAAAAAAAATAAGGTTTCAAATAACGAATGAGTGTATGACTTTTTTTGTTTTGCTTTTTGGCGCATCGATATCTGGGATCAATGAGAGCCGTTCTTCGGTTATTTCCCTTGATTCCTCTCCAATACTACATTGATCCTGATAAGGGGATTACTTGGTTTTTATCCTTGATTTTCTTACACTACTAAGCCATGTTCTCGCAATAATATCTTATCTAAATCTAGCCAGATTGGTGTACAAATCGATAAACAGATATTTTCTAATAACTGTGAACAGAACCTGGTTTTATACTTCAAAGTGGCCGTACACATATTGTAACAGAAATTATGTTACATTTATCGCAACATTTCCTAAAGGAATCAAGGATAAAAACAAAGGAATACAGGTAAAAGGACCAATGTACTATTCGGTTACTTTTTGTCTTCATTTGTCAAGGGAGTTAATTTGACTTATAGGAATGGTCCCCACTTGTCAAAGGAGATAAGTTGACTTATAGGAATGGTCCCCACTGTCAAGGGAGATAATTTGACTTATAGGAATGGTCCCCATTTGTCAAGGGAGATAAATTGACTTATAGGAATGGTCCCCATTAGAATGCAAAAAAGAAGTTATGAAAGGAAGGAACAGCATGTAAGAATGTGAGTTGTGAGTACATGTATATAATGAAAGATATATTATTAAATGATACTATAATGGAAAAAAAAAGTAAAATATATCGACGGCTTACTTCAAAAACCTCGTAACTACAGCTTGTTTCAAGCTGTAGTTACGAGGTTTTTGAAATAACCGTCGATATGTACGGTGATAAGAATAGAATAGTCCAAATATGAATAGAGTCTAATGGGTTAAAAAAATATTATAGTTTCGTATAAGGTTCAATTTCCTTGAGAAAAGTATTGTCTCTGAATAGATTGACAACCAATTTGGTATGCCTTGATCCGTCATTTGTGACAACTTTGCTGGAATTTATTTGTATCTAATAGAATGCATGTCGAAGGACCTCTCTACCTCCGGATTTAGTAAATTGGATTTGTTAATCCATTTATTGAGAAAGAATGGAAATAGGGCTAGAAAAAAGTATTTAGTGGTCTTGCAGAGAGAGAGAGAGAGAGACAGACAGACAGACAGACAGACAGACAGAGAGACTAACTATAGCCTGCCGCACGAAAAAAGGGGCGTTCGGATATTTGCGTTAAGTGGCGTCTCGGATCGGCCTGCCCAGGCTAATCCAAGACGGCACCTTACGACTCCATTAGATTTTGTGCTACAGTAGACTTGCACAAAACAGAAAATTCTATAAAAACGGAAAGTGTCGTTTCGGATTAGCCTGCGCGAACAGCGCAGGGTAATCCGAAACGAAACTTTACGCAAATGTCCGAATGCCCTTATTAGCGTGTTGCAGGCTATATGAGGAAAGTGAAGAAGAGCCTAACTTACCCACTGTTAAGTCACTGTTTTTGTATATTTCTTTTGCTGCCTCGTCAAACAATCTGGCATAATCAGTCATGTCTTGAAGTGAGAAGTCTAAAGCAGAGGAAAAGAAAACAAACCTCGTGTGTTGATTTTGTTATTTATATATATATATATATATATATATACATGGACTTTGATGTTGTCCCCATGTATTTGTGTTGGATGAAAGTATGATTATTCTATTTATTATATACCTTATTAAAATCATTATTTGTAAATTTGCGTTTGAAAGTCGAAAAAAAAAATGTAGTAGAAAAAAAAGTAGTTCCCAAATTACGGCAGGAAGTCAAAGTGAAAGCTGATAACGTCATTAGTGATGATATCAAAATTTATTACACTGGGAAATTCCAGGATTCCACCGCCAGGTATATATTATAAATTTCCTTATCATATACCTTGATATTTTTTTATATAATTTCTCGTGATTTAACAGTATAATTTTATCGAATTCACTTTTTTATCTTTTTTTTTTTTTAAATTACAAGAAAAGTCTTATTTATTCATAAAGCGACGAGAAATTTGTTTCGTCGCCACAACGTGCTTTCGCGGAATTTTCAATTTTTGGCTTTTGATGACGTCACCCTTGCTAAAGGTATGTAAACAAACAAGATGGCGACCGAGGATCTTTTCCCTCGCTTAAAAATTTCATCGTCGATAAATATGGTCGATAGACAAATTTTTCATAACTTTGTCGTGACTGTTATTCGGGAAACAAATATTCTGTTTCTTTTTCATGTTTTTAATAACAACTATGCAATGAAAAATTAGTAAAACATGAATTCTAACGCTGAAATTTTCTATAATAGCGGCCGTTCACAATTCAATGTTTAGAGAAATGGCGGGTTCTAAAATGGCATGGTAAAATCTACGTTATTCTATGTAGAGTGACGTCATTCTGTACAGAGTAAGTAAGTTTATCAATGGAAATTAATATGCATCCACGTGTTTACTGTATGAAATTGTTTTCCTTTCATTATGAGTTGATCATGTTAGAATCGAAATAATCTTCTTTCTGTCGTGGTTTATTGTTCAATAAACCACGTTGTGAGTTATGAGGCGCAATGAATAAAACACTCGGGCTATCGCCCTCGTGGATTATTTATTGTGCCTCATAACTCAAAAATGTGGTGTATTGAATGACAAGCCACGACAGAAAGAAGATTATTTCTGTAGTATAACCTCTATTTTATTACTGACCTTCAAAATTATCGAATTTGGAAAAGAAGTCGTGCCCTGGACCACTATAAGAAATATTCTGATGCAGCTGCAGCGTATAGAATAACAGGTCTTGTCCGCTACATTGACAACCAAGCACCAGGAAATGTGGAACACAGAAAAACGTGTTCGGATCTGCATCATTGAAGTAGGAGCACGGGTTGGTACGGACTTTTGTATTATATGTGTAGTCCCAGTGCTGAAAAAAAAAATGGCTTTGCGTTAATCTGTCGTTGCCACCGGTTGCCCATATGGGGCCAGCCCCCCCCCCCCCCCGGTAACTCAATCGGTAACGTGCACAGGTGCCTGACATGTCTGGTATCATGCCATCCTCCTATATAGATTATATCTATATAGAGGGATGGTATGATACCAGACATGTCAGGCACCTGTGGTAGCGTGCAGGACTTGAGAACAGGAACAAGGTGTCGTTGGTTCGATCTCTTGCTCGATAGATTTCTTTCCGAGGATTGATGACAGTCATTGCGACAGGATTTATTCCTCTCCTACATTGTTTCGACGATGGTTATGTGGGAAGGTACAGTGGCTTGGAAAGAATATTGTGTGGAGTACTGGTAGAAGAGACTCAAGGAAAGCGTGGATAGGTACGCCGGTGTAATGCATAGAAATGACCCCCATTACAAAATGACCCACGGTCATTTCTCGACGTGGGTGAATGACCCGGAAAGCATGAAATAACATGGATTATTTCATGCTTTCCGGTAGAATATCGAGAAATAGCAGTGAAAATATTTTTCGATCTTACACTGGTACCACCAGTGAAAATACCGATTTTCACGTTCTTGTTGCCTAAGTAAATTGCGCATGCCTGACAACCAGATTGGAAATATGACGTCATATAGCTTAAATTTCTCGCGCTTGACATAATATTGTAATGCGTTGCTATGCAGGAGGGGTATGCCACGGGGAATAACGGAAAAGAACTGTATACTGGATTTCGATAAAGCTCCTCCCAGAAAGGATTAAAAGCATGAAATAAATAGAATATTTGTTGGGGTTTTTTTTCGGTGAAAGATCGAAATTTATTTCACCAAGTGGACACCATCGGTAATATTTTCACGAGTGGCGCAGCCACGAGTGAAAATATTACCGATGGTGTCCACAAGATGAAATAAATTTCGATCTTTCACTGCGCCACTCGTGAAAATATTACCGATGGTGTCCACTTGGTGAAATAAATTTCGATCTTTCACCGAAAAAAAACAAATATCCTCTATTTATTATTTTGCTTCGAGCTGCGTAGGAAAGCAGTTACAATCCCAAGAAGAATTACATAATACATAATATCGTCGATTTTCTTCGAAAACCTCGTAACTACAGCCTAGTTAACTGTAGTTACGAGGTTTTTGAAGTAAACGACGATATTCCTTTTAGCATATATACCTACAGTTTTTACAAAACAATGCCCCATTTAATATGCACACATTTTATTGTGAAAAAAAAAATCGCAAAGTAAATAGACACAAACTACCGTAGTTTCTGGCGAACAACATTATTTTTTTTAAATGAAAGGCGGGCGAATATCATGAAATTGCGAATAAAGTGAGAAACCAAGCTGAAAGTATATCCTCACGCGTTTTTTAGTCATTGTACCATATATCCGGCTTTCCCTTTCCGTGGCGAGCCACGGCAGCTCAGTCGGTAGCGTGCAGGACTAGAGAACACGGGTCCAGGGTTCGATCCCTGGTTACGACCCCTGGCTCGGTCAATTTCTTTCCGAGAACTGATGATTGTCATTGCGAAAGAATTCGTTCCTTTCCGAACTTTGACCATTGTTTCGACGATGATCATGTGGGAAAGCAGCCAGAGGCTTGGAAAGAAAATTGTGCAAAGTACTGGTAAAAGAAACCCCATGGACGCATGGATAGATGCACTGGCCACCGTGATTTAACTGAAATAATGTTGAAAACGGCGTTAAACACCATATAAACAATACAACTATTTCCTTTTTATACATTATTATTATTATAGTTGTTGTTGTTGTTACTACTATCATTATTATTATTACTATAATTATTATTATTATTATTATTATTTATACGTACAAAATGCATATCTTCTTCCTCGTCGCTGGCATGGTCACGTTTAGACAGGTACAGTTCATCCTCGGATGTTGCCCGATCCCCCGAAGACGCCCTCTTGTCGAAGTAGGAGAGGGAGAAATTCAAGATAGAAAACACGGCCACTCCAAGTATAACCAGGATTGCTATTCGCAAAGGGAGTTTTGGTCCAATCTTAAAGTGGAC
The DNA here is from genome assembly GCA_943736015.1 of Tridacna crocea. Lineage (NCBI taxonomy): Eukaryota > Metazoa > Mollusca > Bivalvia > Cardiida > Cardiidae > Tridacna > Tridacna crocea. The sequence continues at coordinate 33,198,216 of OX031064.1, read as the reverse complement.
CACGTTAGCCATGTTTCTGGGTAGCGTTTGATTTTTTTTCACGTCAATCCTTATCCTATTATATAACTAAAATTAGATTTCCAATTCGATATTAACTCATTACCAAACGACAGCATTTTACGCTTGTCCAAATCCAAAGCATTTGCAGACGACAAAATAAAAGTGACTGAAAATTTGAAATTTGTTTTGTGAAGTGTAGAAAACATTGTGGGAAAAGGAGAAAATGCTGGTTACCAGCATTTTCTCCTTTTCCCACAATGTTTCCTAAAGGCTTCTTTCTCAGGGGCGTCAAAAGTAGGGATTGTGTGGTAATGGGTTAAGGTAAGACCTGTGTAATGGGAAACAGCTATTACCACTAAAATATCATCCTGCAAAATTAGCTATAATTAAAAATGAGTATTTTTGAACTACTTTCACCGATTCATTTTTTCAATTTTTTTCCTTCTTTGAATAATCATTTATCAATTCAAAAAGAGATAATAATAACCTCCCTTTTCAGAAAACTAACAAAAGTATCAAATATAATTTCAAGATAGCCAAAAACGGAATTTCTGATCCTTTAGAAATGTGTAAAAATATTATTTCTGCATAAATCCTTATTTATCCTTATTTATCAACCAATTAGAATATTCACCGGAAGTGCATTACAGAGGTCTTACCTTAATACGATGTTTCAAAGATACGTTTTATGGAATAGTATCTCCTTATCGGCCAGTGTGGATCAAAGATCAGACTGCACGTTCTGTGCAGTCTGATCTTGATCTACACTTTCCGCAAAAGGTCAGCGAGTCGTGCTTAGCAGCCAAAGGGTGAACTTTTACACTTCTGAGTGAATGTAATGAAAACGATATGTGCGGTCTGATCTTGGATTTACAATGTCCGAGAAGCGCTCATAGCTTGACTCTTTACCAAACGACAAAATTGTAGACTTGTCCAAATTGAAAGCATTTGCAGACGACCAAATAAACGTGACACAAAAATTAAATCTTGATTTTAGAAAAGTGGAAAACATTGTGGGAAAAGGAGGAAAATGCTGGTAACCAGCATTTATTCCTTTTTCCACAATATTTTCCACCAAATCAAAGAAAAAAAAACTGCACAATTGAACAGCATTGAAATTGTTATCTACAAATGCTTTCAATAATTTATGGACAAGGCTTTTCCCTCAATGTTTTCAAAAGGCTTCTTTTCCAGGGTCCTTAAAAGTCGGTAGTGTTTAGTAAAGACTTGAGCAGTGGGAAAATGAGGAGAAATTGACACGAGCACACACAGACACATACACCTACAGACAATTCCTGGTATTTTTTTTTTCTTTTCCTAAAAGTTAAACAGCACCGTTTGGCTACTCCTGAATACTGTTTGTATAAACAGAGAAAAATGTTCCTTTTTATTGGCAACTTTTTACTGGCAAACGTGACGTTCGTTGGTGTTTAACTCTTCACCAAATGACAAATTTTTACACCAGTCCAAATTAAAAGCACTTGCAGATTGCAAAACAAACGGAACTCAAAAATTGAAATTTGTTTCCAGCAGGGTCGAAAACGTTGTGGGAAAAGGAGAAAATGCTGGATACCAGCATTTTCTCCTTTTCCTGCAATGTTTTCAAAAGGTTCTTATCTCAGGGTCGTAAAAAACAAGGGATTGTTTGGTAAAGGGTTAAGTTGTTTGGTAAAATACACATGTCACCTTTTTTTGTGTTTGTGGAAAAAGAAGAAACATACTTACATCTACATATAAACATGGATAAAAAGAAAAACAATACCACAAAAAAGAATTACATGTGATTTGAAAAGAGGACTAAATGCATAGATCTGCGAAAAGTATCGACCCAGCTCAGCCTATACAGTTCTTTTCGGTTACTAGTATTCCCCGTGGCGTATCCCCTCCGTATAGTAAAGCGTCACAATAATACGTCAAGCTGGAGAAATGTAAGATAAACTACGTCATATTTCCATCTGGTTGAAAGGCACGCACATTTCACCTGGGAAACTAGTTTCGTCCTTCAATTGAACAGTTAGAATATAATCAAAGTGTTGAGAACACTGAAGTGGTATTTGTCAAGGATACCATTGTGTGGAATTAATAACATGAAAGAAAAAGAGAAATTGTATTCAAATACTGGCTTGAAAGTCAACTTACTAAGCGAATAGATATCCTTTTTGGTTGAAGGGAGAGTGCTCATGGCAAAGTTAGGATTATTTGTGTATTGGTGGTCTCCCTTTGATCATTTGGAGGAGTCAGGAGTAACATCCTTTGACAGTAGGATGCATAATGGATAAAGAAAGAAATCATGTAAATTTATCGAATGAAATTCAGATTGTACCTGAAAATAATGATTTTGAAATACCTCAGTCGTTCACAATGACTTTCAACATTACAGTCAATTATTTCGACCGATAAATAGCCATGCCCAATTAAAAGGAGTAGTGCCCAATCATGGGATGAACAAGCCATGGGACGAACTAGTTTTGGAACGAAAAAAATTCCAGGACCACGTGATCAATAGAAAAAATTCGTATCATTGCGCCAATAGAAGGCTATGAGTGAGTGAAGCTAATTTCAATTAAAAGTTAGAATTTCCGCGATAGATGGCGTTACCAAGTGTATTTTAATATGCCATTTCCAATGACATACATCTATCTGAGTGCTGCCAAAAATCATATGCCTGAAAAAAATTGAGTTGAATTGGGTTTATTTTCTTTGGCTTAGCACAAAATACGATACAAGGTCTTCATAATTTAATATCGAACACATAGTGGTATTGTCTTCGACAAATACCACAAAAATCGGTATTTTCACTGGTCGTAACCATGAAATATCGAAAAATAAAAGATATTACTCGATAACCTACCGGAAAGCATAAAATAAAACACATTCCATGTTGTTCCGATTTTTTGCTTTGAAAAGAAGCATGGATTTTTTTGTCTACGTTTGAAATGAAAGCATGGCAAGTGTGATACACTGTCAAATAGGATACGTAGCATCGTCAGGTTAACGAAAATTGTTGATTGATTGAATATGCGTTTATCTATCGTCTTCACCGGTTGCCAATATAGCAGACGCACCCTGAAGGCTGTTAGTATTGTTACGGGGAATAGGGCGACACAAGACGAAACCTATCATAAGTTAGGCCTGGTTCTACAACCCTTTCCTCCATATACACTCATTTTAACACAGTGAAGATAAAAGCTTTAGGAAAACATTGTGGAAAAAGGTGAAATTGCTCAAATGAGCAATTTCACCTTTTTCCATAATGTTTTCTATGGAATCTGTATCATAAAATCCCTTAATAGCCACATTTCATTTGTTGTCTGCAGCTTCTTTGAATTTGGGACGGTCTCAAAATGGAATATTAGGGAATGGGTTAATATGATTAGTGTAGTACACCGTCACAAGGACCTCGATTCAATGTCCCATCCAAATGACTGTTTGTAGTTTTAGATAGAAGGCCGTGGAAATCTAACACTCATCCTCAAGTATCCGGAAACATCACGTTCACAAGTCCCACCCTCTAATAATAGTACAGATAACTGTCACCAAAGGCGATGTTACTTTTTGACTGATCGCTTCTGGGCACAGAGACGATCCAGACAAAACGAGTTGAAAGTTCCGCACAGATTGTGTGCGCAAGTTTGAACTCTCATAATTTCGCAAATAGAGCACAAAACTAGGATTTAAACGTACCTGTTGCTTGTGTATTTAATAACTCTTCATTTGAAATACAAATATTTTCAATTTAAATGCTAAACATAAAAAAACAGTGCATTTCCTGGCTTTCTCATACCAGTGCTGAGGCAACTTTCTTTCCAAAGCTACAGACTACTTTTCTCATATACATCAGGAAGTGAGAGGAAAAATTTGAGAAAACATTGGTTGGTACAATGAGAAAATGCCGACCCAATTTTTTAAAAAGGCTTTTTCTTTAACTAATCGTTTATAAACTTAATTAAGGTAGTGGACCCGTAATAGAAAACAGCTGTTTCCACGATAACATTATCCTATAAAATTACCTATGATTAAATGGAGGATATTTGTTTTTTTCGGTGTAAGATCGAAATTTATTTCATCGAGTGGACACCATCGGTAATATTTTCACGAGTGGCGCAGCCACGAGTGAAAATATTACCGATGGTGTTCACGAGATGAAATAAATTTCGATCTTACACCGAAAAAAACAAATATTCTTTTTATTTTATGCTTTTAAGCCTTTCTGGGAGGAGCTTTATCAAAATTCAGTACAGTTTTTTCCCTTATTCCCCGTGGCGTACCCCTCCCGCCTAGCAACGTTACGTCAAGCGCGAGAAATGTAAGGTATATGACGTCATATTTCCCATCTGGTTGTTAGGCAAGCGCAATTTACCTAGGCAACAAGAACGTGAAAATCGGTATTTTCACTGGTGGTACCAGTGTAAGATCGAAAAATATTTTCACTGCTATTTCTCGATATCCTACCGGAAAGCATGAAATAAAGATGAGTATTGTTGTACTACTTTAATTTAACCGAGCAACTTTTTTCTTTTTCTTTCATAGTATTATAATTCACAAATCTAAAGGCATTATATTCTCATTACAAAGGGATATAGTAATTACCTCCCTTTTCTGGAAACTAACAATAGTATCAACAAATAATTTCAAGACAGATATCAAAGGAATTTCTGGTTGGTTAAAACTGTGCAAAAGTTTTCTATCTCTATAAGTCCGTATTTTTCACCTATCAAGAAATTTAAATTGTTCATGCTGCACTGGAAGTGTTACGGGTCCACTACCTTAACCCATTACCACACAATCCCTACTTTTGACGCCCCTGAGAAAGAAGCCTTTAGAAAACATTGTGGGAAAAGGAGAAAATGCTGGTAACCAGCATTTTCTCCTTTTCCCACAATTTTTTCTACCCTTCACAAAACAAATTTCAAATTTTCAGTCACTTTTATTTTGTCGTCTGCAAATGCTTTCAATTTGGACCAGTCTAAAATATGGTCGTTTGGTAATGGGTTAAGAGGAAGAAAGGAAAACAGAAGGGTTTTACTTCCATATTAAAGCCTTTTATTTTTTTACACAAACAAGAAAGAACAATTAATTTTTAATAATTTCACTAGAACAACTAGAGTCTTAAAACCAGTAGGATTTCTACATTTGAACTCAAAATCGGCTTTTTATTTGTTGACGAGGAATCTCTCAACCAGTAAAAATCCAACTCTTCATATAAGAAATCTACGTGGAAGACTTGCCAGCACTTTTTCTGTTGCAAACATTCGATTTCTTTTCATCGCCAACTTCCAATTCCAACCTGCTTTAATTTCCCGTTTTTTTTTTTTGTTACCCGATCAAATGACTATAAGGTAAACACTAGAAATAAAAAAAAAACAATAGGGTCAATTTACGCTCTTAACCCTTTCCCAAAAAATCCCTGGGTTTTACAGGTATGGAATAGTATCCTTTTGAAAACATTGTGGGAAAAAGAGAAAATGCTGGTAACCAGCATTTTCTCCTTTTCCCACAATGTTTTCTACCCTATCATACACAGAAATCATCTTTTCAGTAAGAGTTGAATTGTCGTCTGCCAATGCTTTCAATTTAGTCTAGTCCAAAAGTTTGTCGTATGGGAAAGGGCTAAAATCTTTAAAAACCTTAAAGAAGCCGTGCTTTGACAAATAAAAAAAAAGGGGGGGGGGGTTGTTCTGTTTTAATGGCTCTCTGTAACACACCGTCGGTTTACTTAAAAAACCTCGTAACTACAACTTATTTTAAGCTGTAGTTACGAGGTTTTTGAAGTAATTTGACGGCATGATAGTTTGATTGTTTCGGTGTTTAACGCCTTTTTCAACATTATCTTACTTAAATTGCGACAGCCAGTGCACCTGTCCATGCTTTCCTGGAGTCTCTTTCACCAGAGCCCCGCACAATTTTCTTTCCAAGCCACCGGATACACCTGTTTCAAGCCGTAGTAACGAGCTTTTATAAGTAAACGGTATGAAATTTTAAGACATCATCACGTTAACATTAAATATACACCTAAAGTTACTCGTTTTTAGCCTTTTTTTTTTCCTGACACCCATTTCATCTTTACTTTATAAGACTATAACCATTCTCGTATCAGCATATGTTACCCTTAACCTTTGCAAGATGACAAAGATTGCGAAGACAGAAAATGCATTTCATTATCTTGGGGCTATCTCCGGGAAGATAACTGTTATTTCTGGTTCTTAATCTAAGACAAACCCTCTTGTGTTTCATTATCCTGTACACCATATTTATCAATTACTTAAAATATCAGTGTTTATCTGACTAATATCTGAACTATTCTATACGCTATAAAGTTTCAATAGTGTTCTTTTTCTGACGGAAAAGATGTTTCTTCAAATTCCAACATGCTTTCGCTGAGATATGATATCAATCAATAACATTAAGCATACATACATACATACATACATACATACATACATACATACATGCATACATACGAACTTACGTACATACATACATAAGTACATACTTACGTACGTACATACATACATACGTACGTACATACTTGCATAAGTTTATGCATACGTACATACATACATACGCACGTACATACTCGTACATACATACCTACGTACATACATACGTACATACATACAAAAGTATATACATACTTACGTACATACATAAATGATATACAGACAGACAGATACACGCAGAAATATACAGACACACAGTCAGACAGATAGACCGGGCAGTTTTATCTTGAATCTAAGGATCTGCATGTAGTGACTGTACAATGTGTTTACTTTAGATATTCTGACACTAATATTTTTTACATGTGAAAGAACTAGGAACAAGAAATCTCTTTTTAACAATAAGGCTGGTAAGCGTGACTCGCTGACCTTTTGCGGACATTGTAGATCAAGATCAGACTGCACGTTCTGTGCAGTCTGATCTTTGATCTACACTGTCCGAGAAGTAGAATATAATTCCTCAAAACATGACTTTGAAATAGCCACAACTGTGTGTTTAATTTCGAATTGAAAATTTGATTTTAGTTACTAAGTCAGCAGAATATAGGTTACAGAGACATACGGCTTAAATTTGCCCGCAAATAGACAAGAGTCCTTACAATAAACATGTCTACATTTTTGACCAATCACAAACTGGTATTTATTAATTTATTATCAGTACCAAAAAGTAGGTCAAAAGTCAGCACATTTAACTCATTACCAAACGACAAAATGTTAGGTTTTTCCAAATCGAAAACATTTGCATACGACAAAATGAAAGTAACTGAAAATTTAAAACTTGCTAACCCTTTACTAAACAATCACTGCTTTTTACGACCCTGATATAGAAGCCTTTTGCAAAAATTTTTGGAAAAGAAGAAAATACTGGTAACCAGCATTTCTCTTTTTCCCAGAATGTTTTCTACCTGGCTCCAAAAAAAAAAATGTCAATTTTTGAGTTACGTTACTTTGTCGTCTGCAAGTGTTGTCAATTTGGACCACTCTATAGTTTAGTCGTTTAGTAAAAGGGTAAAAAAATGGATGCCATATGCTATTTTTAGGTGATGAAAAGGGGCCTTGGCATTTGTAGCGATGAATTGTCGAGATAAAAAAGCCAGTCTGAATGTGACATAGAATAGCATTTTACATAAAACTATAATTCAGAGCTCCAGATAAGACGGAGTGATGGGATTCTAAATCTTTTATTTCTCTTCCAAACCCTGTGTTGTGGGTAATCATTAGAATCGTCTCAATGACACGATTCGAATGAGTATCCATAACATAGGGTTCAGCTGAGAATAACTAATATTTCAAGTTTGAAATGAAAATGACTCTCTCTATCTGGAACTCTGACAATTGGTAAGAATGTACATATCTCGACAAAAAATTACAAGTAATGGCATATAAGACCTGTAATGGCAATGGGATATTTGAAGCAATGAAAAAATAAGTTAATAATACAAAATGACAAATGAACTTATTACGAATGATGTGATTGGGTGAAAAAAAACCAAAACTTTTCCGAAACCTCTGGATAGAAGCACAGAGCATGGCCCATATAGAATAAAGGCACACTGGGGGGTGTCCTAGATAATACTGCATTAAATGATGCCTTGTGTTAAGATATCCACGGAAAGACAATAAAAAAAAAGTAGTCTTACAGAAGAAAAAGTCTACATACAAGCCACACTGGTATATGTCCTAAATAACAAAATAAAGAATGTAACCTTACATGGATGTGTCCTACGATAGACAATAAAAAATGTAACCTTGTATGGGTGTGTCCTACAATAGATAATAAAAAATGTAACCTTACATGGATGTGTCCTACAATAGACAATAAAAAATGTAACCTTACATGGATGTGTCCTACAATGAACAATAAAGAATGTGACCTTACATGGATGTGTCCTACAAAAAAGAATGTAATCTTACATGGATGTGTCCTACAATAGACAATAAAGAATGTAATCTTACGTGGATGTGTCCTACAATATACAATAAAGAATGTAATCTTACATGGATGTGTCCTACAATGAACAGTAAAGAATGTAACCTACAATGAATAATAAAAAATGTAACCTTACATGGATGTGTCCTACAAAAAAGAATGTAATCTTACATGGATGTGTCATACAATAGACAATAAAATATGTAACCTTACATGGATGTGTCCTACAATAAAGAATGTAACCTTACATGGATGTGCCCTACAATAGACAATAAAAAATGAAGCCTTACATGGATGTGTCCTACAATAAAGAACGTAGCCTAACGTGGATGTGTCCCACAATAGACAATTAAGAATGTAACCTTACATGGATGTGTCCTAAAATAGACAATAAAGAATGTAACCTTACATGGATGTGTCCTATAATAAGGAACGTAGCCTAACGTGGATGTGTCCCACAATAGAAAATGAAGAATGTAACCTTACATGGATGTGTCCTACAATAAGACACGGGGTCTTACATGGATGTGCCCTACAATAGACAATAAAGAATGTAACCTTACATGGATGTGTCCTACAATAAGAATCGTGGCCTTACATGGACATGTCCTGCAATAGACAATAAAGAACGTAGCCTTACATGGATGTGTCTTACAATAAGATACGTGGCCTTACATGGATATTTCCTACAATAGACAATAAAGAATGTAGCCTTACATGGATAAAAATGTAACCTTACATGTATGTGTCCTACAATAGACAATAAAGAATGTAACCTTAAACAGATGTGTCCTACAATAGACAATAAAGAATGTAACCTTACATGGATGTGTCCTACAATAAAGAATGTAACCTTACATGGATGTGTCCTACAATAAAGAATGTAACCTTACATGTATGTGTCCTACAATAAAGAATGTAACCTTACATGTATGTGTCCTACAATAGACAATAAAGAATGTAACCTTAAATAGATGTGTCCTTCAATAGACAATAAAGAATGTAACCTTACATGGATGTGTCCTACAATAAAGAATGTAACCTTACATGGATGTGTCCTACAATGAAGAATGTAACCTTACATGGATGTGTCCTACAATGAAGAATGTAACCTTACATGGATGTGTCCTACAATAGACAATAAAGAATGAAGCCTTACATGGATGTGGCCTACAATAGATAATGAAGAATGTAACCTTACATGGATGTGTCCTACAATGAAGAATGTAACCTTACATGGATGTGTCCTACAATGAAGAATGTAACCTTACATGGATGTGTCCTACAATAGACAATAAAGAATGAAGCCTTACATGGATATGGCCTACAATAGATAATGAAGAATGTAGCTTTACATGGATGTGTCCAAGATAACACGATAAAGTACGTCTTTTACAGGAATGTGTCTTATAGAACACAATATTCATGTAGAATGTAGCTTTACAGGAAAGTGTCCGAAAAAACAAAGGGACAGTAGCCTAAAAGATGTGTCTTACATAACACAATACAGAATATAGCCTTACAGGTATGTGTCCGACATAACAAGATATAGAAAGTAGCCTTACAGGATTATATCCTACATAACATTGGGAATGTAGCCTATACAATGTGTTCTACATGACTCAATACAGAATGAAGCCTTACAGGAAGGTGTCCGACATAGCCTGATATTGAATAAAGCTTTTCAGGAAGGTGTCAAATATAACTCGATATAGCATGCAACCTTACAGGAAGATGTCCTACATAACATAGGGACTGTAGCCTATAGGATCTGTTCTACATAACTTAATACCAAATGTAGCCTTACAGGACAGTGCGCGACATAACACGATATAGAATGTAGCCTTACAATAAGGTGTCCGACATTACATGATATAGAATGTAGCCTTACAGGCAGGTGTCCGACATAACATAGGGACTGTAGCCTAAAAGATGTGTCGTACATAACACAGTACAGAATGTAACCTTACATGTGTGTGTCCTACATAACACGATATGAAATGTAGCCTTACAGGGATGTGTCTAAAAGAAAACAATACTGAATGTGGCCTTACATGAAGGTGTCCTTCATAATACAATATAGAATGTAGCCTTACAGGGATGTGTCTTAAAGAAAACAATAAAGAATGTGGCCATACAGAAAGGTGTCCTACATAACACGATATAGAATGAAGCCTTACAGGGATGTCTTAAAGAAAACAACACAGAATGTGGCCTTACAGGAAGGTGTTCGACATAACACGATATAGAATGTAGCCTTACAGGGAGGTGTCCTATATAACAAAGGGGCTGTAGCAATAAAGATGTGTCGTACACGATACAATACAGAATGTAGCCCTACAGGCCGGTGTCCAACATAACACAATATAAAATGTAGCATTACAGGGAATGTGTCCTACATAACACGATTTAGAATGTAGCGTTACAGGGAGGTGTCTTACGTAACACGATACAGAATGTAGCATTACAGGGAAGTGTCCTACATAACACGATATAGAATGTAGCATTACAGGGATGTGTCCTACATAACACGATACAGAATGTAGCATTACAGGGAAGTGTCCTAGATAACACGATATAGAATGTAGCCTTACAGGAATGTGTCTTACATAACTTGATACAGAATGTAGCCTTACAGGAGAGTGTCCGACATAACACAATATAAAATGTAGCCTTACAGGACAGTGTCTGACATAACACGATACAAAATTTAGCGTTACGGGGATGTGTCCTACATAACACGATATAAAATGAAGCCTTACAGGACAGTGTCTGACATAACACGATATAAAATGTAACCTTACAGGACAGTGTCTGACATAACACGATATAAAATGTAGCCTTACAGGAGAGTGTCCGACATAACACGATATAAAATGTAGCGTTACGGGGATGTGTCCTACATAACACGATATAAAATGTAGCCTTACAGGGGAGTGTCCTACATAACACGATATAAAATGTAGCCTTACAGGGATGTGTCTTACATAACACGATACAGAATGTAGCCTTACAGGACGGTGTCCGACATAGCACGATATATAATATAGCCTTACAGGAGAGTGTCCGACATAGCACGATATAGAATGTACCCTTACAGACAGGACAGTGTCTGACATAACACGATATAAAAATGTAGCCTTACAGGGAGGTGTCCTACATAACACAATATAGAATGTAGCCTTACAGCGATGTCCGACATAAAACGATATAGATTGTAGCCTTACAGGGAGGTGTCCTACATAACACAATATAGAATGTAGCCTTACAGCGATGTCCGACATAAAACGATATAGATTGTAGCCTTACAGGGAGGTGTCCTACATAACAAAGAGACTGTAGCATTAAAGATGTGTCGTACACAATACAATACAGATTTCACAATTAGTTGTCTTCAAATGGTTTTAATTCTGACAAGTCTAAAACTTTGTCGTCTCGTAAAGAATTTTAACGTCTAACGGGCTGACAAGAGACGTAGAAAAAAGTAAAAGAATTCTTTGGAATAACGTTATTGACAGACAAATGGACAAATTATAAAAAGAAATGAGAAAAACAATCGATTCAATCTATCCAAGTGGATAGCCACAAAAATATTTATTTTGGAGAAAACGTGATTCATTTAGATAAAAGGAGGAACTGCCAAAAGAAAAAGTCGAAAGTCGAAAGGTCGAACACTTAACCAAAATAACAAAACTAGAATTGTCCCAAATTGAAAGTAAAATCTATTTGCAGAGTATAAAACATGTTTTTAAAACCCTTCTACTTTAAATACTTTTAGCCATCAAATATATTCTGATTTATAATTTGAATATAAGGTCAAACCACATCTATTTGTAGTTTTAGCCAAAACATCATTTCTTAGTTCAAAAGAAATAATTAACCCCTATCCTGCCAAATAAAAACTGTTGACGATCACACAAAACATTTTGCTAAATGTACGGGCACTTTGCTGGGGTAAAATGACCCAAACTACAGATAAAGCAACGGAGGGTGCATAGCAAGATCAGACTGCACGTATGTGCAGGCTGATCTTGCTATACACTCTCCGCAAAAGTTACCCATGGCCGCGAACGGCAGGATAAGGGTTAAGAAAATGTTGTGGCGAAGCTTCCGTTTACCAGTTCCTTTTTTCCTGTAGATCTATTTTTTTTTCTACTTTTCAAAAATTAAAAAAAAAAACACACACACACACACGTCCACAATGTTTTTTTTTTTAGCCACATTTATTTCGTTGTCTGAATACGCTTTGAATTTGATCAGTCTCAAAAAAGTGTCGTCTGGTAGTGATTTACCCTGTTCTGGGTATCCACGCAGACTGACTGATGAAAAAATAATGTATGAAGATACAATGATGTTCCCTAAACACTCCATTAAAAGACCCACAAAAATTTATAAAGCTTACCATTATAGATATGAGAATAATTAAACCTAAAGCCCATAGTAACGTTCCCTCTATAAAATTGCTCGTTAGTTTTCCCGCGTTTATTTCGTCAACCTAACTCTTATCTCTTTACTAAACGGTAAAATTCTAGACTGGTCCAAATTCAGACCCGTCACAGACGAAAAATAAAAGCTGGTCCAAATGACAAAATTTGTCCCCTGATGGAATAGAAAACTTTGTGGGAAAAGGAGAAAATGCTGGTTCCCAACATTTTCTCCTTTTCCCACGATATATTTTTGAAAATCTTTTTCTCCAGGGTCTTAGAATATAGAGATTGTGCGGAAAAGTGTTAAAAATAGGCATCAGCTTTTAAGGTTGTTACATTAAAAAAAAAAACGCTAAACGCTACAGTCTTAGAGACGCAAGGCCAGAGCTACAAGATATTCTAAAAGATGTTCAAGTCCTCTAACTCATCGGTAAACATCGACATTTTCGTGAAGGCTATTCGGCCAATCTCGGCAGATTCCGTCGTCTAATATGAGGGACCCGTGGACTCACAAACTCATCGGTAAATATCGTGTAATCTCCGCAGTTTCTATCTTTTAATATGACATATATCATCGGTAAATATCGTGTAACATCGACATTTTAATAATGGCTATTCGGCCAATCTCGGCAGCTTCCGTCGTTTAATCTGAAAGGCCCGTGGACTCACAAACTCATCGGTAAATATCGTGTAATCTCCGCAGTTTCTATCTTTTAACATGACAGTAAAAAGCGGAAACTCACTTACTAATCGGTAAATATCGACATTTTCGTAATGGCTGTTCGGCCAATCTCCGCAGCTTCTATCTTTTAATATGAGAGTGAAGAGCTGTAGACTAATTGACCCTTCGGTAAATATCGTGTAACATCGACATTTGCGTACTGGTTATTCAGCCGATCTCGGCAGCTCTATCTTTTAACATGAGAGTAAGGAACCCTGTAGACTCACAAACTCATCGGTAAATATCGTGTGACACCGATGTTTTCGGAAAGGTTATTCGGCAGTTTCCGCAGCTTCTGTCTTTATTGCAAAAAAAAAAGTCTATTTTTAAGGATAAGCCAGCCTAATGCGATTCGTATAGCACCGTCTTTTATCGCCAAAAATTTGAACGGATTTGTTCAACCCTTTACCCTATAGGACATTTCTATGGTATCTCTAATTGACCCCAAATAACAGCAAGGATGAAGCCGTTTCTTTTGATAGTGTAGAAAACATTGTGGCAAAAGGTGAAATTGCTCGTTACGAGCAATTTCACCTTTTGCCACAGTGTTTTCTAAAGGCTCCCACAAGCAATTCGTAGAAATGAGTATCTATGAAGTAAAGGGTTAAGACTCGAGTAATCTATAATCGATCGGCCGATATAATTCACACTGGTTCCCCTGCATCGATTACGGATTACCCGAGTTTTAGCTGAATCCGTACTTGGCGATGAAAGGCGATGTTATCCGAATCCTATTCAGGCACCCTATCATTAAGGAAGTAGACCCGTATCACTCATTATCTCCCGCTAGATGGCATTTTATAAATTCTCATCTATCTGATATGGGCATCCTGGGTACAGAACCGAACCACTTTCCTACGCGACAAACCGTTACTTTGAATTTAAAAAAAAAAAAGGTTTACCCAATAAAACGCTACCTCGTGCAATTCACCCAACTATGATCACCTGTTTAGAGAAATCTGTTGCTAAAGCAGGTCTCATTTCTCCTCAAACGTATTGATACGTAAAAGCTATTTTCAACATTGCTACTTTATAGAGCGTAATATTACAGTCAGCCCGCTTTCGGGGCTAGTAGTGATGCGTCATATAAGACAGTCGAATCTTCGAAGAATATGACAAGCGCAGACAACGCCGTATCACTTCATGAAATTTCTTGACAGTTGGTTAGGACAGATTTATACAGATATAATATTTTTTGCAGATTTTTTAACTACCAGAAATTCCTTTGATGTCCATCTTGAAATTATCTGTTGATACTTTTGTTAGTTTTCAGAAAAGGGAGGTAATAATCATGTCACTTTGTAATTAGAATGTAGTGTTTTTAGATTCATAAAACTTAAATGATAATTCTAGGTAGGACAAAAAGAAAAAAAGTGGCTCGGTTAACCCTTTCCCAAACAATCCCTCTTTTTTACGGGTCTGGAATAGTATCCTTTTGAAAACATTGTGGGAAAAGGAGAAAATGCTGGTAACCAGCATTTTAACCTTCTCCCACAATGTTTTCTACCCTATCATAGACAGAAATCATCTTTTCATGAAGAGTTGAATTGTCGTCTGCAAATGCTTTCAATTTGATCTTGTCCAAAAGTTTGTCGTTTGGGAAAGGGTTAAAGTAGTACAATAATACTCATTTTAATCTTAGCAAATTTTGTAGGATGATATTAAGGTGGAAATAGCTATTTTCTACTTTAAAATTGTCTGTTGATTCTTTTATTAGTTCTCAGAAAAGGTAGTAATTATTATCTCCCTTTGTAATGAGAACAGATTTAGAAATGATAACTCTAAGAAGGAAAAAATGGGAAAAAGTGGCTCGGTTAAAGTCGTACAATAATAGTTATTTCTAATAATAGCAAATTGTGTACGACCAATATCCCTATGGAAATAGCTGTTTTCTATTACGGGTCCACAAACTTAAACATTCTTAACAACCTACCCTAAAGTTTTGGTCACTCAAGTTATAATTTATCTGTAGGAAATTGAAAATGATTTTGTATGAATAAAGCAAAAACAATGAGGAAAAAGGGGCAATTAGTTATGAAATTAGTTATGAAAGGTAACTTCCCCTTTTCCTCTACAATGTCTCCCAAAACGTCCCAAAGGAAAGACCGACAGAAAAAAAAAAAACGATTTCGCGGTGATCAGTTTAAGCCTTTACCAAACAATCCCTAGTTTTTACGACACTGAGATAGAAGCCTTTGAAAGAAATTGTGGGAAAAGGAGAAAATGCTGGTTACCAGCATTTTCTCCTTTTCCCACAAATGTTTTCTACCCGGCTGGAAACAAATTTCAATTTTTGAGTTACATTTATCTTGTCGTCTGCTTGTGCTTTCAATCTGGACCAGTTGAAAATTTCGTCTTTTGGTAAAGAGTTTTAAAGTCGATCGTAAAAAGGAACAAACATCGGGCGAAACGGGAGCATGCTCCCTCTACTGAAGGTCGCGGGGAATGTAAGTCAAGAATTTGGGGTCGTCTGCCACATCAGCTATGTCCTCGACGACGTTTTTATAAAATTTATACAGTTTTGTTTCCACCTCAGAATTGAGTTTTCCATATGCACATGTACCTGTGGGCGAGTTAAACATGGATAACATGTCTCCCAATGCCTCGTAAGAAGGATGATCTGTAAAATGAATAAAATGCAAAATTGAGCCATGCTCTGTGAAAAGGGGGCTTTATGCATGGACTAAAAGTTTTCGACCTATGTCAGCCTGTGCAGTCCGCGCAGGCTGACATGAAATGAAACGTTTTGCTATTGTTACGATCCAAGCGTAACGAGAAAGAAAACCAGCAACAAGCCTTTAACAATTAACAATATTTATCAATGAATAAAGACAAAAATGGTAGAATAGGAGTTAAGATTAAATAACTCTTTATAATTTTTATCTTAGAACAAGAAATATAGAATAAGTCCCTCAAACTTAAGAATTATGTTTAGAATACAAAAATAACTAGAGCTATCACTCAACGTGATCATACCCCCCACCAGCTCCTTGCCACCAAACAGGTCTTTGTCACAGAATGCAGAATGGTTGAGTACAAAAATAAGAGTTGAACATGAGCGGCAAATTGTCGCAAGATACGCCCGTCTTACCCCAAGTTGTTAAGCTGGGGCATACACCAGACCAAATTCAAGTATGAAAAATGACAAAGGGTAATAACTCAAAAATTAAGCAAGCAGGAGTTATGATTCCTATGCACTGCACTCCCCCTTGATGAGATCTATCCATCCATGAAATTTCATAACTCTAGGTAGTATAGTTTTGGAGATACGCTCCGTACAAAATTCAAGTATGAAAAACAACAAAGGGCAATAACTCAAAAATTAAGCGAGCAGGAGTTATGATTCCTATGCACTGCACTCCCTCTTGATGAGATCTATCCACCCATGAAATTTCATAACCCTAGCTAGTATAGTTTTGGAGATATTCATCGGACCAAATTCAAGTATTAAAAACGACAAAGGGCAATAACTCAAAAATTAATCAAGCAGGAGTTATGATTCCTGTGCAATGCACTCTCCCTTGGTGAGATCTATCCAGCTATGAAATTTCATAACCATAGCTAGTATAGTTTTGGAGATACCCTCCGGACAAATTTCAAGTATTAAAAACGACAAAGGGCAATAACTCAAAAATTAAGCAAGCAAGAGTTATAATTCCTAGGCACTGCACTCCGCCTTGGTGAGATCTATCCACTCATGAAATTTCATAACCCTAGCTAGTATAGTTTTGGAGATACGCTCCGGACAAAATTCAAGTATTAAAAAAACAAAAAAGGGCAATAACTCAAAAATTAAGCTAGCAAGAGTTATGAATCCTGTGCACTGCACTCCCCCTCCATGAGATCTATCCACCCATGAAATTTCATAACCCTAGCTAGTATAGTTTTGGAGATATGCTCCGGACAAAATTCAAATATGAAAAAGAAATTTGTCCAGAATCATCAAAGGGCTATAACTCCATGAAACCTAAATATACCATAACCAAAATAGGATATGCACATCTCTGCTTTATACTGAGTCTATTTGTGTAGTTTGAACCAAATTTGTTTAATAGTTGATGAGAAAAAGAGCGGACAAGAAATTTCATGAAAGGGCCATAACTCACTGAAAAATCAATGAACCATAACCAACATTTCATATGCACATCTCTGCTTGATACTGAGTTTACCTGTGAAGTTTGAATAAAATTATTCCAGTAGTTTATGAGAAATAGAGCGGACAAAAAGCTACAGCCCGACCGACCGACCGACGGACGGACGGACGGACCGACCGACAAGCTGACTCCTATATACCCCCCAAACAGAGTTTTGGGGGGTATAATTAAGTTTCTGGATCCTAAAACTATAATTAACAATAGTTGAACCTGCAAGTAGATATGAGCAACCTGTTTAACTCTTTACCACATGAGAAAATTTTAGACTGGTCCAAATTGAAAGCATTTGCAGACGACAAAATAAAAGTGACGGAAAAATTGAAATTTGTTCTGGGAAGGGTAGAAAACACTGTGGGAAAAGGAGAAAATGCTGGTTACCAGCATTTTCTCCTTTTCCCACAGTGTTTTCAAAAGGCTTCTTTCTCAGGGGCGTCAAAAGTAGGGATTGTGTGGTCATGGGTTAATACAAGGATAATTCCAACTTACAGATGTAAATACCAAATTAAATAAAGCCACAACTCTAACTTCAAGTCCCAATCTTAGGATTAAAGTCCGTAAGAAAGAAACAAATAAATGCATAGCTCAAACACAAACCGCACCTGACCTATAGAGATATCTCTCTGACGCAGTTGTCAGGTATTGTATTTAACCCTTTCCCAAACATTCCTTGGATTTTACGACCCTGAGACAGAAGCCTTTTGAAAACAATTGTGGGAAAAGGAGAAAATGCTGGTAACCAACATTTTGTCCTTGTCCTACAATGTTTTCTACACTGCTGGAAAAAAATTTCATTTTTTGAATTAGTTTTACATTGTCATCTGCAAGTGCTTTTAATTTGGTCTAAAATTTTGTTGTTTGGTAAAGTGTTAAATCGAGACTAAGCTGTGACTGAAGGATTGGTCTCCCGTAACACTATTTGTCGATTCTAGGCATGACAAAAAGACCAGTCTACCCCATGACTCAGTCGACTGTTAAACAGGATGGATATCATAAGACCCATAATTATGTGATATATTGCATGCTGAAATGCACTACCTACATGTAGATGCTTTAGTCCTTTACCCCATAAGGCATTTCTATAGTATCTCTAATTGACCCTAAATGACAGCAAGGAAGAAGCCGTTTCTTATGTGTATATGACATCTTTTGATAGCATAGAAAACATTGTGGCAAAAGGTGAAATTGCTCGTTACGAGCAGTTTCACCTTTTGCCACAATGTTTTTTCCAAAGGCTCCTACAAGCAATTCGTAGAAATGAGTATCTATGGAGTAAAGGGTTAAGCTCACTTTTGCCGAAGTACATGGCTCATTGCTATATCCGTTATGTCCTTAGGATATGTACCGTGTTCCTCCTGACTGAACCCTTTACTTCATGTTATAGATCATGAACAAAAGAAACGTGGCTTCAGATCAAATTTCAGACCTTCCATAACTTCTTTTAAGTTTCATTTTGAGTATAAAAAATATGTATCTAATGAAGTCTTACTTAAAAAAAAATGGGCGAAGGATTAAATCGGTGTTCCTTTGATCTCGGTATCGCACTGCAGAGTGGGTGACCTTTAGAACAGCTGTAATGTACTTGCTTCTTACAGATTAGCACACACGTGTCACATTAAATTGACTCTTCTTATCTTTTGTTTCATATTAATTAACCCCTTTGGTGATCATTAATGGTCAGGATTATGAATTTTATACAGGTTTCAGAGGCTAAGTCCGTTCTTAGTCTCTACATGCTCTTTATTTAAATACGATTTTATAAAATGCATATTTTGTCTGTTTGTGATTTTCTTTTTCAAAGGCAATATCATGAAATGTGTTTGAATTGTGTTAGAACTGATTTTCATAGATTTATTGCTATGTCATTTCCTTTTCAGTTATGAATTTGTCCAAATTTAAAGGATTTGCGAACGGGACATACGGCATTTGTTACTGAAATAATGCTTTGATTGTCTGGTGTCACGTGATACTACTGGTGTGCCGCTTACGATAAAATGGAAATATCGCTTATCGTCTATTGATTGTAATGTTGGAAATTGAATGTAAAAGGCTAGAGATATTTCAAAATTATAGTTTTCAGGAACAAACTTAATTTTGTTCGATATACCAATAGGATTTTTCTCTCTATTCGTCATGCATCCTACAGTCAAGGGGTGTTACTCCTGCTTCTTCCTCATGATCAAAAGGAGACCACTTATACAAAAATAAACCAACCTTTGTCATGAATACTCTCCCTTCAACCGAAAAGGTATTCATTTGCTTAGTGGGTTGACTTTTAAGCCAATATCTGAACAATATGTCTCTGTTTCTTTCAAACTATTAATTCCACACAATGGGTTTCCTTGACAAATACCACTTCAGCGTTTTCAACGCTTTGATTTTTTAACCAATTGTTCTCGATAGCCTTTTTAATTTTCCCAGCATCAGCACATTTTTTTCCAACTTGGGGTCCAAACAGACCCCGTTTGGTAGGATTTAGGTTTAAAAAAATTTGGTAGGATGAGGTTTATCACTTTCCCAAACGACAAATTTTGGACTCTTCCAAACTGAAAGGGATTGCAGACGACAATTTGAGAAAATGGCAGAAAGTTCTAAAAAAAGGTAAAAAACACTGTGGGAAAAGGAGAAATTGCTTGTTTTCAAAAGACTTTTACTGCAGACACGTAAAAACCAGGGCTTGTTTGGGAAAGGGATAAGGGTTAATAAAGGCTACAATAAGTAGATACTTCACCTATTCCCAAATGATCACTATATTCGTTCATACGATCCTGTAAGGTCTCCCGGGTTAGGTCTGTCAAATGTACTATCTTAATGTTTTTATACTGAACGGTCCCCAGTAACGAGTTGTAGAAATAATAATCGAATCCTGGTATAATACACTTCTGAAATGAGCAAAAGAACAAAATGTAAATTGTATAGATCTTTTCACAACGTCATTCGTTGCCAATGAAATGCAATCCCAGAATTCCGCTTAACGCGCATGCGCACTGTTTGTGGTCCAGTATCATTCTCATGATTGAAACTGCTCCACTGGGTTTTATTGTGGCCCCGCATATTTTTATTTGGTTTTGAAAGGTACATATGGAGGCAGCCATATTGTTAATTCAGCAACTAGGTCATTTCGTACCTATGCCATTTTTGGTAATTTCGTATCCACCTTTTTTTTTTATCATTTCGTACTCACTTCGATCATTTTTTGTCATTTCGTACTCACTTCGATCATTTTTGGTCATTTTTCATACCAAGTTTTTAATATCAATTTGGTAAATTGAAACTTAGTTTTTAATACTATTTTCTTCTGTTGTTTCTCGAATGACAGCTGCTTTTGTACATAGCTCCAGTTAAAATTATGTTAAATTTTGCCGAAGAATAGCTATGATGTGATTTTCTTTAAGTTTTAAGTTGCATTGTAAGGATTGTTTAGGACTTTTGAGTTCATTTCTCACCTAGTTCTGCACAAATTTACCTTGGTCAATTTGAAATGCTGTCATGTGCCTTATTTCAGAAACAACTGATTGGCGGCGCCATTGATGTTATGCATCAACATTTTCTTGTAAAAAAGATTTTATTGATAAAACCTGTAAAGAATATTGTGTCACAGGTTGGTGTTATCATGCTGTGCACCGGGACGAATTAAAAGAAACGTCACACTGTCAAAACACCATGGCTTACTATACAAGTTGGCTTCTTTAAAAAGGAAGCCAGGAGATGTCAGCATCGATGTTTTCATAGGGTTCATTGGCTTTTAAATTCAATACATTTTGGTACATGTAAACAAACAAGTAAAAAGCCGCCGCGTAGAAACCTCATAATTATGCTTTGCATGACGGTCCTTTGGCCTTCTTGTCGCTTTTTCAAGTCGTATGATCTTGTCCAAAAGTCTTCTTTCTCTTTTTAACGAAAATCTTTTTTTTCCTGCTACTTTGATTTATTTGCTTATTGAAAAAATACAATTCTTTGAGGGGTCATATGCAGATATGGCAAATTGATTTAACACATATTTTTCTGATATCTGTCATATAAAAATAAACCATGCCTATTTCCTGTTTCGGTTTTTTTATTTCGCTTTATTTTTTTTTACGATGACGAAACAGACTGTGTATCTGAACAATTTCGCAAGAAAAATGGAATTAGACAGCAAATTCTGTTGCTGTGCCTTTTAAACTCACCACTGTTGGAGAGGTCTGATGACCTCTCCAATTAATCGCTTTGTCCCTTGTCTATCCCTTACACTACAGTCACATTGTGAAACTGCCGCCTGCCGATTTTTAGACATCGGTGGATTCTTAAAGTTGCGTGCCGCCGGCCGATTTTTTACAAATCGGTGCGAGTGGTCATAAATAACTGCCAGTAAAAGGCCGCCTGACGGATTCCGGGCGGCGCCAGGGACTTTCTTTTGCCCGAGGGGTGTGGAACGTCATCAGGGTGTCGGCCGGTGGCAGTTAGGCGACAGGCCGGCAGCTGTCAGATTTTACCTACCCCCACTCGGCGACCTTGCGGACACAGGCCATTTACATCTGACACCGGCTAGCGATCGGGCGTTCGAACTGCCGTCGACCGGCGCCCGCTCGATAATCTGACGGCGGCAGGCTGGTTCACGTGGGATATATAAACTGCTCTCGTATCACTACAAATTGTTCATTATTATCAACCACAAGATAAAACGATCAGCCGCCTGAAAGCCAGCGCGCGACTACGAAATGCGCCCGGCTGGCGCCGTGACGACAGTCACGTTTGGAAAAAATCAGCCGGTGGCAGACAGAACCAATTTTGAGTGAAAACTGGCAGTTACCATGCCGGTGTAATGCAGAGAAATGACCCCCCCCCCCCCCTACAAAAATGACCCCCGGGTCATTTTACTACGTAGAGGAATGACCCGGGTCATTATTTTACGTAGAGAAATGACCCCAGACCGTAGAAAAAGGACCCCCTCTATCTGTAGTAGAATGACCCCCTCATGAAGAGAAAGGACCCCCGTAGAGAAATGACCCCCCTTTTTTTTCCTTGCGGCACTGCTGTTGCTGCTGATACTACTACTATTACAACTACTACTACTACCATTACTACAACAACTACTACTACTACTCGTATTCTACTACCCCCCTTTTTGCCTTAACATCGTTGTTGCTGCTGATGTTTCTACTACTACTACTTCTACCAATACAGCTACTGTCTCTGATGCTACTACTTCTTCTACTATTTCTACAACTACTACTGCTTAGTAAGATGCTTAAGATAAGGAAATGGAATCAGAATATTAAGAATGAGCTCTATCAGTAGGTACACATTCATATAAGTGTGTAGAGGTTGATGGTGGCTTTGTTGATAGCATGAGCCCAAACATTAAACTTTGTCGTGATAAAAATACAAACGACGTCATGACGTCACCATAAACTGCCCCGCTTCCGAAACCCCTATCTATCCCCAGAGCCTGTAGAATCAGACAAGATATCGCGCTGAAATTTTGTAAACTTGTGCAAAAGATGCTGAAATTTTTTTGTACACTTGTGCATAAGATATAACGTTCACAGCTCCGGAAATTGCTTATTTCTGCCATTACTACTATGAAAGTTATAACAAAAGTCTACGTAATTCTGGGACAACCCTCATACTTCTACATATACTACTGCTACTATTGCCACCACTACTATTTCTACTCCTACTACCTGCCAGTGTCACTGATTTTTCTCGATTTGTCTAGTATATTTCGACTGATCATAATGAAACATATCTTAAAATGTGTAAACTTTTTAGACAAACTTTGTGACCATTTCGCCAAAATCGGTTGATGGACAGAAATTTCTCCATTCACCCCTACTGTAAGAAATACGCAGAATTTGCCCATATACCCCATTGTAACAATCCTTGAAATGGGGGGAGGGGGGTGGTATGGGTAAATTCTGTACCCGATGTCGGAACCTAATTAAATTTCGTCATAGAGTTTGTCTAAAACGCTGATATAACTGAAGTAAGTTTGAATTTGATCGAAATGAAAATGAATAAAATATCGGCAAAAAATCAGTGACAAATGCATGTGAAACGGACGGTACATATCTAAAGCATAATATATATTATTCAGTTTACTTGAACAAGGTTAAGCTTATTAAGCTCAGTGTGAGAAATAGAGGCGGAAAAGTCGCAACACATCCAATCTTGTGTCTATTTCCCCTGCAACACGGAAAAGATTTGAAATTGCACACTATGACCATGAACTATTTATGTGAGTTTTCAAATATTGATAAGTAGGTAATAATTATTGAAATAAGATTAAATCTGTAGGGATATCTTCATCCATCAGCCTTTTTGTCTAAACGATGAGAGTCCAGAATGTAAGAGCTTTTTTCTATTGCTATAATACATGTAAAACACAAGGGCCCCTTTAGCACCAAATTAATTGACATCTAGCTGCCAAACCAATGACTGTGTCAACTGCTAAGTAGTCGGGTCCGGTCTGGGTTCATGTTGCGTCTATAATATTATGGAACAATATTCGTAAATGTCAGGTTAGGGGTAAAGACCCTAGTTTCCGTCGAATACTGAAAGGTCATTTTTCTACATAGAATATTGACCCTGGGTCATTTTTCTACGTAGATTATTGACCCTGTGTCATTTTTTTACGTAGAATATTGGCCCTGGGTCATTTTTTTACGTAGAATATTGACCCTGGCAACAAGTCTTTTTTTCGCTAGCGAGCGTTTCTCGGTAACTCTTCCTTCAACCCACGTTGACGGAAAAATGCATGATTAGTTTTCGGGATTTTCCCATCACCATAGTAACCGGATGTAATGTTTTTTTCAAATTATGGAGTATCTAAATCAGAGATACATATACTTGATTTTACTTTGATTTAGTAAATAATAGATAATTAACAACAAACTCCGCGTGGACCCCAAAAGTTTTTTAAATGTCCGGATGAAGGTTGTCGTTAAGATTGCTGTAAATGATGCGAATTCCCTAGGATGCAAGATATTAGCCTTGAAAAAAAAAAAGAAACAACACACACACACACAAAAGACCAGCAAAATCAACATCTAGAAGCTTTGCGGTATCAATTAAAACAACCAAGATCCCACCGGTACCACACCGTAAAATGATGTTCATGTCAATAATTATAATGATGTTCAATGCTGTATACCCAGCATTTGTAAATACACAACATTATAATAGTTTTCAGTACAAAAATAGTATTTATCGTTGTAGAAGACTTCGTAGAATATAGACTAAGAAATGAGAAAAAGGAGAAGAAGAAGAAAAAGTAGTAGATGTAGTAGTAGTAGCAGCAGAAGTAGCAGTACTTGAAGTTTTAGTGGTAGTAGTGGTACTAGAAGTAGTTACAGTAGCAGCAGCTGTAGTAGTAGTAGTAGTAGTGGTAGTTGTAGTAGAAATAGTAGTAGAAACATTAGCAGCATCAGCAGCAACAACAATGTTAAGGCAAAATGGGGTAAAAGAACACGAGTAGTAGTAGTAGTTGTTGTAATGGTAGTAGTAGTAGTATCAGCATCAGCAGCAACAACAATCCCGCAAGGAAAAAAAGGGGGGTCATTTCTCTATGGGGGTCCTTTCTCTTCATGAGGAGGTCATTCTACTACAGCTAGAGGGGGTCCTTTTTCTACGGTCTGGGGTCATTTTTCTACGTAGAATAATGACCCGGGTGGGTCATTCCTCTACGTAGTAAAATGACCCAGGGGGTCATTTTGTAAGGGGGGGGGGGGGTCATTTCTCTGCATCACACCGGCAGGCAGCATTTACTGATTTCTGACCGTACTATAATACAGAATATAATATTGACAAGAAAATATTGATGCTGAACATCAATGGCGCCGCAAACCACTTATTTCTGTAACAGGGCACAATGCCTTGGGATGCGTTAAACCGTTTATGAAAATCACGTGATCGTTTAACTCATTATCAAGCGACAAAATTTTAGGACTGTCCAAATCGAAAGCATTTGCAGACGACGAAATAAATGTGACTGAAAAATTGAAATATGTCTTGTGAAAGGTAGAAAACAATGTGGGAAAAGGAGAAAATGCTGGTTACCGGCATTTTCTCCTTTATCCACAATGTTTTCTAAATAATTTATCTGTGTTTACATAGCTGAGCGATATGCAAACTCTCGAGTTTTACATTCGTTTTTTTTTTTAATCTCTCTAGCTGTGATAATCTATCTTTAACTATTTTCTAAGAAAAAATAGTGAAAAAAAAAACTGCTGGAACCCCTTTAAATGATTCAGATGTTCACCTCAGCGTCTTCAAGGTAATTCCAAACTGAGAGACATCTTATATCGCTGTGTGGTGGATGACAGTCTTTGAATCTGTCAATGGCTGATTCGGCAACTTCATTAACATCTGGAGTACTGGAATTCTTGTTCTTTACTGAGCACCAACAGCATTCAAACCTGGAAAGAAATGAGCACGTTTGCTGTAAGATACATTGAAAGGGCATATGTGTTAAACCCTATCGGTACGAAACAAGTATAATTTCACAGCAGTATTTATGTATTTCTGTATGTTCGGATCAGATGAAGTGCGAGCGTAAGGAGGTTTGTATCGGATGAAACCAGGCTCCGTATTCACCAACCATTCTTGAGAACATTCTTAGTCTTATTCTTCAGAATTTCGTCAACATGAAAGTAACAGAACTTCTGATTGGCTAAACCATTTGGTTTAGCCAATCAGAAATTCTGTTAATTTCGCAGAAACCTTGAAGAATAATTAGACAAGGAATGTTCTTAGGAATGGTTGATGAATACGGACCCTGCAGAGGTAGTACCTTATGCGAATCTCTTTACATGCATGACGAGGCCCGATCAGGCCACAGAAATGCAAGCTGTTATAATCTTTTCGTCACAAACGATTTCTTTATAACAGTAAAAATCAAAGGACTGGTAGCCCTGAGAGTCGCCTTGTGTGCAGTGTACTGGAAGTTGTAACCTTTTTTAACTTTCAGAAGGTTTATCTGTCAGCAACACACACAAGATGCAAGAAAAACCTTACCCCAATATATTGTTGCATGTAAATATAAGTTCTGAGTTGTCATCTAAGACTTTGTTACGGGAGATCAACCCTTCCTTACTGCTTTGGCTCCAGATTTCTCTAAACTGCTGATCATAGCCAAGTGAATTGCACGAGGTAGCGTTTTATTGATAAACGTTTTAGTTTAAAATGCAAAGTAGCGGTTGTCGCGTAGGAAAGTGCTTCGGTTCTGTACCCAGGATGCCCAAATTAGGTAGATGAGTATTTATAGAATGCCATCTAGCCGGAGATAATGGGGATTGATTTAGAAACAAAGCATGTTTTGACCTACATTTTACTTATGAAGATTTTATCACCGGCCAAAAAGTGGCGTGGCCTGAATCAAAATCATTGTAAAAATTGAATGGTACAACATTTTGGGAAACGTATGTAACATTTTCTGGCTTGTGTTTACGGAATATAGAATGAGACAAAGTTTTAAACGGCTACTTTTTATTTGAGGATGAAATTCTTAGAATAATTTTAGGTGTTTCGATTTCAAATAAGTATCATTAAACAAACCTTTCGCATTCACATGATACCTGTTAAAAGGATGTCGCATCGGCTACTGATGATATGACGTCAAATGGCGCGAATCTTAACCTTTAGGCTGCTAAGCTCGACCCGCTGACAGTGTCGATCAAGATCAGACTGCACAGAACGTGCAGTCTGATCATGGATCTACATTGTCCGACAAGGAGAAATTATTCTTCAAAACATAACTTTAAAATAGCAATATTCGGGTTTTTACTATCGAATCGAAAATTTAATTATTCAGCAGGATAAAGGCGAAGAAATGCACTCGTGAGCGCATTACAGAATGCATGGTAGATACCGAATAGGAAATTTGAAATGTTGATGTACTCACATCCTCGGATACCCCGGGGTCTCCCTATTTGCTACGCTACATCGACCCCTGGGACAACTAATTGAATTTCCCTCGCTTTACCGCTGGCCGAATGCTGGCTTTTCATTGGTTCCATCATCATTTTGTGATGGGCGAGTGGACTGTACGCTATGACGTTTCGTATCGATTTTCGGCGGCTGATTAAAAGTTTTATTAGTCAATTGTCTCAGGGGTCGATGTAGCGTAGCAAATAGGGAGACCCCGGGGTATCCGAGGATGATGTACTCACATGGCAACAGGGTTGTGTACCGCATAGAATACTTTTATACCCTTATTCATAAGGGTGAAAAACTGTAGTACTTCAGTTCGAGGCACTCCCGAATGCGTGTGTCCTGGTGTCTTGTAATCGTGCACCAAATATTCTCCCACGTCACCTGAAATTAAGGTTAATAAAACATATTATATTTCTATCTTTAGCATATGACTTTCGAGCAATAGGTCATGTTTCTGATAAATTTTGTTTAAATATATTTTAAAAGAAATTTGTTCCATGAGGCTTTAGGTATCCCCATTACAATTACATGTATATTAACCCTCAGGCTGCCAAGTCACCTTTAGCGGACAATGTAGATCAAGATCAGACTGCACAGAACGTGCATTCTGATCTTTGATCTACATTCTCCGATAACGAGATGTCATTCTCAGAAATATACCTTTGTAACAGTAATAGTTTTTACGATAGAATTGAAAACTTCTTTTTAGTTATTTAACCCTTTGGCTGCTAAGCTCGATTCACCGACCTTTTGCGGGCTGTGTAGATCAAGATCAGACTGCACAGAACGTGCAGTCTGATCTTGAATCTACACTGTCCGATAAGGAGGTATCATTCCCAGAAACATACCTTTGTAACTGTAATATTTGGGTTTTAGTCATTTAGCAGGATAAGGCTTAACCTTTTGGCTGCTAAGCGCGACTCACTGACCTTTAGCGGACAGTGTAGATCAAGATCAGACTGCACAGAACGTGCAGTCTGATCTATGATCCACACTGTCCGATAAAGAGATATTATTTCCCGAAACATAAATTTGAAGCAGCATTATCTCACTCTCTTGCACTACGGATCATTCTCATTCACCTCTGTAGTGGGCTCAGACAGTAGTCCATCATCAAGCCATTATCTTCCGCTAGATGGCATTCTATAAATACTCATCTACATGTATCTGATATGGGCATCCTGGGTACAGAACCGAACCACTTTCCTACGCGACAACTGTTACTTTGAATTTAAAACCAAAAAAAAAAAGGTTTACCCAATAAAAGGCTACCTCGTGCATTTCACTCAACTATGATCACCAGTTTAGAGAAATCTGTAGCTAAAGCAGGTCTCATTTCTCCTCAAACGTATTGATACGTAAAAGCTATTTTCAACATTGCTACTTTATAGAGCGTAATATTACAGTCAGCCCGCTATCGGGGCTAGTAGTGATGCGTCATATAAGACAGTCGAATCTTCGAAGAATATGACATGCGCAGACAACGATCATCAACCGATATTTTCGTCACATGACAACAACTCAAAATGGCGACACAAACGCAGGTGAAAGAAAGATCAATATCGATTATTTTGTGTGCTGTTCAAACAGCATACGGCCAATCGGACTTAGTGGTAGGAAATAAGAAAAAGAGCGATTTTCTGAAAAGCTTACAAGTCTTTTAAAGGACGATAACTTGTTGTTTTTTTTTTCAATCTTACAAACTTAGCTCAATCGGTGTGTCGAAACTGTTGTCATAATTCATGGGTGCAGCCATTTTTTGTTACAATTGGCGTAAGATTCTGATCAGTAAGGAAGCTTGAAAAAAAATAGTATCATTGTTTACAGATAAATTCATCAGATTGAATGCACCTATAATGTATCCAGAATCATATTTCCTTTGTCTACTTTATTATGTTACGCATGAAACATTTAAACTGTAAGAAAACATGTTCTCCTGGGTTTAACAAGGTTCTTATCATTAAGCCGTTGTCTGCGCATGTCATATTCTTCGAAGATGCGACTGTCTTATATGACACATCACTAGCCCCGAAAGCGGGCTGACTGTAATATTACGCTCTATAAAGTAGCAATGTAGAAAATAGCTTTTATCAATACGTTTGAGGAGAAAGGAGACCTGCTTTAGTTCCATATTTCTCTAAACTGTTGATCATAGCTGAGTGAATTGCACAGGGTAGCGTTTTATTGACTTAACGTTTATTTTAGTCTGAAATTCAAAGTAACGGTTGTCGCGTAGGAAAGTGGTTCGGCTCTGTACCCAGGATGCCCAAATCAGATGGATATGAGTATTTATAGAATGCCATCTAGCGGGAGATAATGATCATTTAGCCCATCGCACAGATGTATGTTGAAAGTAACTAACGACAACTCTTCTCAGAGATTGACAATATCTGGGTTATTAATATCGAATTTAAAATTTACTTTTAGTTCTAAAGCAGGATAAGGGTTAACCCATTACCACACAATCCCTACTTTTGACGCCCCTGAGAAAGAACCCTTTTGAAAACATTGTGGGAAAAGGAGAAAATGCTGGGAACCAGCATTTTCTCCTTTTCCCACAATGTTTTCTACCATTCACAAAACAAATTTCAAGTTTTATTTTTCGATCACTTTTATTTTGTCGTCTGCAAATTCCTTCGATTTGGACCAGACTAAAATATTGTCGTTTGGTAATGGGTTAAGATGTTTGGCTACGTTTCGGCAATGGACAGCACATCGTCTGAAGAGTACCAAAAAAGAACGTTACAAAACTTAGTTGTTCGATGTATGTTTTACATCATTATAATATAATATCAGTTGTTTTCATGAAAATTGGCGGGTTCTGATTGGCTGAAAAATACAATTCATAGCTCCATGAAAAAAAAATTACCTTGTGCCGGAACTACTTTTGCTGAAGATTACTTGTGCGGGTCCTACACACTGCTTTGCTCATTTGCTTTCATCCTATTGGTTAATTGTCAGTATTGGGGATCTGAAAACTGCTTCCCTATCGTATTCTTGTGCCATACAAATATGAGTGTAAGGGGCTTTAGAAACTCCAATGTTAGATGTAAATCTTTAGAAAATGAATGCAGTTTGAATTAATTTCTGTAATATTAAATTATAAGGAAGAAGATAATTTTATTTATTTTTTTTTCATGAAGGTATGAAACAAAAACCTAATCACACTTTCACGGTTTCATACACTGTGATAAGGTTTTTTTTTCATACCTCCATGAAAAAAAAATCTCAGACAGACAGACAGACAGAGACAGAGAGAGAGAGAGAGTTGTATTTATTGAATATGCGTAAACGAGGATGTATAAAACAGGAAAGTTCTTACCAAAAACTTTTTTTTTGTTTGTCTTTGCCAGTGATGCTATGTCACGGAAAAGTTGGACATAAGTTCTTATATCCTCGTATGTCAAATCTAAAAATAGATACAAGAAAAATATTGTCTTTTCTGATCAGTGATAAACATAGAATCTGACATGAGTTGTCTTCTGATATAAAATTGTATCAAACGAGTCTAGAGAAAATGTTATTAAGCGAGGCTTTGGCGAGCTTAATAACATTTTTCTTGACGAGTTTAACAAGAGGGCCAGGATGGCCCTGGATCGCTCACCTGAATCTTTGAGAGGACCATAGCCCTTTTTTTTTTTAAGGCATTGAAACATTGGAAACAAAATCATTATTTTGCCATGCATTTTTTCAAAAGGTTACCTGTAAAAGTCATTTTAAAATCTGACCAGCAGTTTTAGAACAGAAGAATTTTTAAGAATTCCTTGATTTCTATATATAGTGCAGGTAGCCTCCATTCACCAGAGCCATGTTTCTAGACGGGTCAAAGTTTGCAAACGAATTTTGAAACGGGTTATTCAAGGAACATTTCTGTGAAATTATTTTAAAACTGACCAGCCGTTTCGGAGAAGAAGAATTTTCAAGAATTTCTTTATTTCCATATAGTGCAAGTAGCCCCCATTCACCAGAGCTATGTTTCTTGAGGGATCAAAATTTCGCTGACAATTTTTAACAGGGTCACCCAAGAAACATTGCAGTGAAATTATCTTAAAATCTTAAGGGATTTCAGAGAAGAAGAATGTTTAAGAATTTCTTTATTTCCATATAGAACAAGTGGCCCCCATTCCCCAGAGCTATGTTTCTCGAGGGATCAAAATTTAGCGGACAATTTTTAAAAAGGTTCACTCAAGAAACATAGCTGTGAAATTATCTTAAAATCTGGCCAGGGGTTTCAGAGAAGGATTTGTAAGAGTTTTTTTATTATATAGTGCAAGAAGCCCCCAGCCACCAGAGTCATATTTCTTGACAGATCAAAATTTCGCGAACAGTTTTTGAAAAAGGTCACCCAAGAAACATCTCTGTGAAAATATTTCAAAATCTGACCAGCCGTTCGAGAGAAGAAGAATTTTCAAGAATTTCTTTATTTCCATATGGCTTGCAATACGCGAAAAGGGGCATTCGGACATTTGCGTAAAGTGTCGTCTCGGATCAGCCTGCGCAGTCCGCGCAGGCTAATCCGAGGCGACACTTTACGATTCCACTAGATTTTGAGCTACAGTAGATTTGTGCAAAACAGAAAATTACATCAAAACGGAAAGTGTCGTCTAGGATTAGCCTGCATGGACTGCGCAGGCTGATCCGAAACGACACTTTACGCAAATGTCCGAATGTTCCTTTTCGCCTGTTGCAAGCCATATAGTGCAAATAGCCCCCATTCACCAGAGTCAAGTTTCTGGACGGGTCAAAATTTCGCAAACGAGTTTTGGAACGGGTTATTCAAGAAACATTTCTGTGAAATTATTTCAAAATCTGACCAGCCGTTTTAGAGAAGACTTTTCAAGAATGTCTTCATGTCCGTATAGTGCAAGTAGCCCCCATTTACCAGAGCCATGTTTTTTGACGGATCAAAATTCCGCAAACACTTTTTGGAAAGGGTCACCCAAGAAACATATTGTAAAATTATTGAAAGATCTGTCCAGGGGTTTCAGAGAAGAAGAATTTTTAAGAATATCTTTATTTCCATATAGTGCAAGTAACCCCATTCACCAGAGCCATATTTCAAGATGGATCAAAATTTCGCAAACAAGTTTTGAAAAAGGTCACCCAAGGAACATCTCTGTGAAAATATTTCAGAATCTGACCAGCCGTTCGAGAGAAGAAGAATTTTTAAGAATTTCTTCATTTCTGTATAGTGCAAGTAGCCCCCATTCACCAGAGCTATGTTCCTTGACAAATTTTCAAAAGGGTCAGCCAAGGAATATCTCTGTGAAATTATTTTAAAATTTGGCCTGCGGTTTCAGAGAAGATTTTTGAAGAATTTCTCGGAAAATTCCTTTTGGTTGCCATTGCAACTAGAGTTTTTGACGGAATCATGTATCTGCCCGGCGAGGGCAGATTGCGAGGTGGAGGGCCGATATCACTCTCCGGCCCTCATCAGCCGTGTAATAACTCCTTTATTACATTCATGGATCATTTCCTTGATTTTTTGGGGGTTTTCTAGCATGTTTAAATACTAAAAACAAAAACAAAAATCTTGTCTCCACTCGACACAACTTTTTTCCGCGGGTAAACGTCACGTTCATGACGTCATTCGTCATCACTATCCATTAGGTACAACTCGGCCAATCTTTCGATCCAGCCTCGGATGTATGCCGACGGAATTATATGTTAAAAAAAATTTGACGTGCATCGCCGGAAGCTGTTATTCGACAGATACTACATAGCTCCCAGGATGTTCCAATTTACGTCAACTAGTAACCGTTTCGAATGACAACAAATCCTGTAGAATGACGGTAAGTCTAACCATAGCAGCATAAATGGCTGAATTTAGGACTTGCATTGATTACGCACTTGAAAAATTGGGCTGGATCGAAAGATTGGCCGAGGTGTTTGCGCGATAATGACGTCATTGTATTTGTTGTTTTGGGGGAGTTCTTGTTTCTTCCGGAAATATTCCGTCGGCATACATCCGAGGCTTGATTTGTAGAATTGACCAAGGTGTTCCGAATGCATCACTATCGTAGAGCTGCATATAAGCAGTATAGGACGTTTTAAATAAACAATTCTTAATTTTTGTTCATTTTGTTCATTATTAAAAAGACGTTATCATTACTGTTTCTCAATCTAAATATTCAATTTAGTGTGATACGGACCAAAACTGAGAGACAGGATAAATGGAATAGATGGCTGGTGCTTCGAATTATGAAACTTAATCAAGCTCGGTTCATCCGGATCAATGGATAAAAATCGTAGAACTACTAGATCTTGCCTACAGACACTACACATTGCCTAGTAAGTTTCCCAATCCAAGACAACAACAATATATTCTCTATTTATCACGTCTTTGTTGGTTTAACGGTTCAACGTTGACTGTAGTTCTGAAGATTTGTCTGCTAGCGATTGACGGACCTATTCCGCCATTTTCTTTAAAATGGATGTTTTGAGAACGTTAGTTTACGTGTGAGTGTTCTGTTGCTATAGATATAGAATAAATATCTTATCAACGGGCAGGATATCAGATATCAGCCCGTTGCCCCACTATATCTGCCCTCGCGTGACACTGATATTACGCCATTTTCAGTGGAAAATGTTACTATTATTAGAAACAGAATGTAATAAAAGTACATTATTACATTCTGTTACTAATAATAGTAACATTTTCCACCGAAAATGGTGTAATATCAGTGTCACGCGAGGGCAGATATGACGGGGCAACGGGCTGATATCTGATATCCTGCCCGTTGATAAGATATTTGTTCTATATCTATAGCAACAGAACACGCCCTCGTAAACTAACGTTCTCAAAACATCCATTTTGAAAAAAAATGGCGGCATCGGTCCGTCAATCGCTAGCGGACAAATCTTCAAAATTACAGGCAACGTTTCGTTAAGCCAACAACGACGTGATAAATAGAGAATAGATTGTTGTTATGTTGGATTGGGAAACTTATCACTCAGGCAATGTGTAGTGTCTATAGGCTAGCAGTTGTATTTGCTACGATTTTTATCCATTTAGCCGGGTGAACCGAGCTTGATTAAGTTTAATAATTCGAAGCACATGCCATCTATTCTATTTATCCTGTTTCTCAGCTTTGATCCGTATTACACTAAATTGAATATTTAGATTGAGAAACAATAATGGCAACATCTTTTTAACAATGAACAAACATGAAGAACTGTTTATTTAAAACGTCCTATACTACACATGTATATGCAGCTCTACGACAGTGACGATGAATGACGTCATGAACGTGACGTTTACCCGCAGAAAAAAGTTGTGTCGAATGGAGACAAGATATTTTTGTTTTAATTATAAACATGCTAGAAAACCAAAAAAAAAGTCGAGCAATTGATCCATGAATGTAATAAAGAGGTTATTACACGGCTGATGAGGGCCGGAGAGTGATATCGGCCCTCCACCTCGAAATCTGCCCTCGGGCTAAAGCCCTTGGGGCAGATATCAAGGTGGCGGGCCGATATCACTCTCCGGCCCTCATCAGCCGTGTAATAACCTCTAAATATTTCATGACATATACATCAAACACAGGGCACACACGCACGTGTGTGTGCATTGGTGTGTGTTAATGGGGTTGTTGTTGGGTGCGGGTATGTTTTTTTGTGTGTGTGTGGGTGGGAGGGTGAATATTGCATTCTAGAGTGTAAGCCATTTCACTGGCAAGCCCCTTCTGGCGTATATGCGCCGCTTTTCAAAGCTTTTGTTATCAAACTTGTCGACTAAAATATATATCATCGTAACTACAGCTTGTTGAGAAATGAACGGAGAAGCCCTAACAATCCTTAGAATCCAACTAAAAACTTAAAAAAGAAAGAGGTAATAATGGTAAAACACAGTCATAGCCATTCTCCCAACTTTAACATAAGTCAAATTGGAGCTATATGCACAAAAGCAGTTGTCATTCGGCAAACATCACAAGAAAATAGTAGAAAGACTAAGCTCTACCAAAGAGATACTAAAAGCTGGGAATGAAATGACCAAAGTTGGTATGAAATTATCAAAGTGTGAGTACAAAATAGTCCCCCCCCCAAAAAAAAAGTATAGGTGGGTACATCATGCAAAAAGGGACCTTCAAGGACCGGCAAAAAGTGTCAACCCTGGTCAGACTGCGCGAATTGCGCAGGCTGACCAGGGTTGACACATTTTTCTTTAATGATAGTTTCTGTATGAAAAGTGGCTATTGTGCCATTATTATACAATCATTTTTGAATTATCAACTTAAAGTGACCTGCGTTATCGTTGATTTGTTTTCATCTAAATGATGTTCGAAATTCCCAGATGGTCCCTTCTTGCGTGATGGTTCACATTTATCTATTTTTGGGTGTCAAAGGATTAGTCAAACTAATGATTAAATATATGGTCAGATAAAATGAATTCTTTTGACCCATAATCATACGATACTGACTTTCTTGGTATAAAACATTAAACAGAGGATATGGTGTTTTCGGTGAAAGATCGAAATTTATTTCATCTCGTGAACACCATCGCTAATATTTTCACGAGTGAAAATATTAGCGATGGTGTTCACGAGATGAAATAAATTTCGATCTTTCACCGAAAAAAAAAACAAGTATTCTGTTCTATATTTCATGCTTTTAACCCTTTCTGGGAGGAGCTTTATCAAAATCCAGTACGGTTCTTTTCCGTTATTCCCCGTGGCGTACCCCTCCCGCCTAGCAACGCATTACAATATTACGTCAAGGGCGAGAAATGTAAGGTCACATTTCCCATCTGGTTGTTAGCTACGCGCAATTTACCTAGGCAACAAGAACGTGAAAATCGGTATTTTTATTGGTCGTGCCATTGTAAGATCAAAAAATATTTTCACTGCTATTTCTCGATATCCTACCGGAAAGCATGAAATAAAGATGGGTATTTAGATTTTTGAAAAAAAAAAAAATACAAATCAATAACTAAGAATCATAAAATTACAAAAACAAAAAAAAAAGATGTTCCCTTAAATGGCTACGTAGCCTCTTTAGCTATTTTTAAATTTCGCACCAGAAATGAAAAAAAAAAAACATTGTGGGAATGTCAAATGGCTGGCATGTGACTAATAACGCTTAAATCCCATAACATAACAGAAATGTAATTATTTTCCATAATGTCTTCTTCGGACGTTATGTTTGAAGCTTACATCTGTGTATTTCCAGTATGTAAATGAGGGGGTGCTCATGTAAAAATAGGCAGCGTTCCCCGTCGGTGTCGACCTGGGCCGTGGTAAATCTCTAATTTCTCTTGTTGTCGGATGGTTTTCAACTACTGGGGTTTAATGAACGAAAATTAAAAAGACATTGGGAGTAAAAGGGTGACTTTTTTTTTTGTATTTTTATTACATTTTCGTCCCAAAATCTGAAGGGCCACCTTTAAGGGCTGCATTTAAATGTTTGTGTAAACAGATATATATGACTTGTAACACTCGAAAAGCGGCATTACGACATTTGCGTAAAGTGCCTGCGCAGGCTAATCCGATACAGCGCTATACGACTACATAAGAATTTGTGATGCAGCAGATTTGCGCAAAACAGACAATTATATAAAAACGGAAAGTGCTGTCTCGGATTAGCCTGCGCAGACTGCGCAGGCTAATCCGAGACGACACTTTACGCAAATGTCCGAGTGCCCGTTTTCGCATGTTGCAGACCAGTAACCACTTACTATCCGTAGAGCCGAATTGAGAAAAGTAGTTCGTCCCGGGATGATCGTAAATTTGTTGATGCTTCCGTAGCAGATTGTAAAGTCTTTGTTGTCCACTACATCGACCCCCAACAACCACAAAATTTGGTACGCAAAAGTATTCACCCGTGTCTTGAAAGTACGAACATTTACTTTTTTTGTAATAGTCGTTATCGTATTCAAATGGCCATATCTGAAATCCAAAATCGTTATATTAGTGACTAGTCCTATTTTTTTTCAAGGAGGTATGAAAAATGAAAAAAAAAGTAAATCTGATCACAAAGTGCGATTTGTTTTGTTTTTTTAACTCATTTCCAAACGACAAAATTTTAGGTTTTGCCCAAATCGAAAGCATTTGCTGACGACAAAATAAAAGTGACTGAAAATTTGAAATTTGTTTTGTGAAGAGTAGAAAATATTGTGAGAAAAGATGGAAATGTTTTCTAAAGGCTTCTTTCTCGGGGTCGTCAAAAGTAAGGATTGTGTGTTAATGGGTTAAAGATGGGTAATTAGATTTTTCACATCTCACCAAATTAAATAAAATATATATATTGCTGAAATTTTAATGAAAAGCAATACAAACCATCAATAATTAACAATCATAAAATTATAAAAAAAAAAAAACGTCTATGACGATGTTCCCTTAAAAGGTAACGTAGCTTTTTAAGGTATTTTTAGTTTCGGCCCAAAAAAATAAATAAAGCATTGTGGGAATGTCTAGTGACTGGCACGTGTCTAATGACGCTTAAATTCCATAACATAAAAAAAGACTTTCCATAATGTCTTCTTCAGACGCTATGTTTGAAGCTTCGTCTGTGTATTTCCGGTGTATAAATGAATGAGTTGCTCATATAAAAATAGACCGTGTCTCCCGTCGGTGTCGACCTGGGCCGTAGTAAATCTCAAATTTCTCTTTTTTTTTCGATGGTTTTCGAATACTGGGGTTTTATTAATGAAAATTAAAAGGCTTTGCGAGTGTAAGGATTTTTTTTTTTGTAAAATTTCGTCCCAAAATCTTAGGGGCCACCTTTAAAGGTGTTTAGAATTATTGAATCACTATAAATTCTCAATAATCTAACAACAACAACAAAATTATGGCATGTTGGCCAGAGGCTTCAGGGGAGGAAACCCTTAAATGATAAGAACGAAATTTATCAGTTCTTCATAGGCAGAACTGTTTTCATGTGGCCACCGGTGGGCCTTTAACCCTTTCCCAAACGACAAACTATTGGACTAGACCGAATTGAAAACATTTGCAGACGACATTTCAACTCTTGCTGAAAATATTATATCTGTCTATCATAGGATTGAAAACATTGTGGGAAAAGGAGAAAATGCTGGTTATAAGCATTCTTCTCCTTTTCCCACAATGTTTTCAAAAGATTTTCGTATTAGGATCGTAAAAAATTAGGGTCTTTAAGATTATCTACAGTTTGAAAGTATAGAACCTCTGACTGGCTAAATTTAAGGTTTAACCAATCAGAAGTTCTGTTACTTTCACATTGACGAAATTCTGAAGAATAAGAGTGAATATTCCAAAGAGCGGTTGGTGAATACGGATCCGGAATTTGTTTGGCAAAGGGTTAACAGTATTTTCATAAATATGCGAGGAATTATGGCAGCAGAAGCCCGTCAAATAAACCGTTGTCCACATTTTTAACCAATCGCAAGTTCCTATCTATTCATTGCAGAGGTCATCAGCAGTGGTGAGTTTAAAATGCAGAATGCCACAGAATTTACTGTCTAAATCAATTTTTCTTGCAGAATTGTTCTGATACACAGTCTACTAGGTCATGGTTTTGTAAATAGAGTAAAATCAATTAACGGAAACAGGAAATAACATTTTTTTTTAAATATGATGAATTTCAGAAAAAAAAAAAAATGTAATATCAATTTGCCATGGCTGCAGATGACTTCTCAAATAATAGTAATTTTTCATTAAGCAAATAAATCTATAAGCAGAAGAAAAAAATAAGGATAATTTTCTTTAAAAAAGGGTAAGAAGACCGCTGGACAAGACCA
Organism: Tridacna crocea; assembly: GCA_943736015.1. Taxonomy (NCBI): domain Eukaryota; kingdom Metazoa; phylum Mollusca; class Bivalvia; order Cardiida; family Cardiidae; genus Tridacna; species Tridacna crocea. Next base: position 33,158,862 of record OX031064.1, on the reverse strand, counting down.
TGTGACTTGAAAAGGCGGCAAGGTCAGATGACCGCCAATTAACCCATAAAGCGCTGGAACCAAGTTATGCTGTTTTTGCAGACAGTGCAGATCAAGATCAGACTGCACAGAACGTGCAGTCTGATCTTGAATCTACACTGTCTACTACTTTCTTAAATATTCTGGCCATAACAACAATGAAAATTTGGTACTCTAGATTCTTTTCATAATTAAAGCAGTCCATTATGTTAGTTCAGCACTGTAAGTGATAAAGCATAATAGGTTTCTGCGGGGCGGCCTTTTTACTCGTTTGTTTACATGTGTATTGACATTAAAAGCTAATAAAATATTTGAAAACATTGATGCTGACCTCTCCTATATAGCTTCTTTTGTAAAGAAGTAAATTCGTTCTTTATTGGAAGTCGAAAGCTAGCGCATTAACTCTTTACCAAACAACAAAATTGTAGGTTCCTCCAAATTGAAAGCTATTGCAGTTAACAAATTACGTGTGGATCAAATGAAAGAACTTGTCTTTGATAGGATAGAAAACATTGCAGGAAAAGGAGAAAATACTGGTTACAAGCATTTTCTCCTTTTCCAACAGTGTTTTCAAAAGCCTTCTTCCTTAGGATAGTTAAAAGTCGGGATTGTGTGGTAAAGTGTTAATCAACATTATCTCCCGCTAGATGACGTTCTACAAATACTCATCTATCTAATTTGGGCATTCTGGGTACAGAACCGGACTCTTTTTTACGCGACAACCGTTACTTTGAATTTCAAACTAAAATAAACGTTTACTCAATAAAACCGCTACTTGGTGCGATTCATTCAGCTATGTTCAGCAGTCTACAGAAACCTGGAACTAAAACTTGCCCGATTTCTCCTCAAAGGTATTGATAACAGCAATTTTCTCCGTTGCTACTATATGGCGCGTATTAAATACTACTGTCTCCCCGAAATCGGAGAAAGTGATGCGTCATATAAGACAGGTCGAATCTTCGAAGAATATGACATGCGCACACATTAATCAACGGCGGAAAATAAAGGCAATGAAAAAGAATATTGTAACGTACGAAGTCGATGTCGTAATCCACCTCGCCTATGGTTCTCTTATCTATTGCGAGTTCGCTATCCACGGTTTGGTCCGTCACAGAAGCATCCCGGTTGAAAAACCTGGACGAGTAATTCAGAAGCAAAAAGACTGCCAGTCCCAGAAGGAGCAAAATCGTCGCTCTGAAAAGAGGCTTCGAATCCACAACCAGTCTGATTTTTGCCATCTTGTATTCAGCGTTGCCACAGAAGCAGTGTGTAAAAAGTTATAAATACGCGTGGTTAGGGTTTCACTGTTGAATTTTCACCATAAAACTTGGCATTCAAAATTTTCTTGAGACCTAACAATGTTGTAGGCGTAAGAAAATGCAATGAACGTGTGATTCGTTATTTACGTTTTTACCCTTATATATATCAGCAATTTGCTGACATTGTTTATCAGTTATATGCAATGTTTACATATCTGCATTACAAATGTAAGAGCCACGCCCTGTAAAAAGGGGGTTTAATGAATATGAAGAAAGCTTTGGCCAAGGTCAGCCTGCGCAGTCCGCGCAGGCCGATCTTGGCCGAAATCTTTTGGTATTTGTCAATGTCCAACTCATGCAAGGACCATTTTACCTCATAATTCAATCGGGTTTTTTTTTTGACAAAAATGATTTTAAGGGTCTATGACCTTCTGATGACTTACTTGGTATCATGCATCATGGAGAGGCATTAAGGTAGTGGACCCGTAATAGAGAACAGCTATTTCCACCGTAATATTGTCCTACGTAATTTGCTATGATGAAAAATGAGTATTGTTGTACTACTTTAAAGGTGGGTATTTAGAATTTTCACATCACACAAAATTAAAAAATACATGTATCATTGAAATTTATGTGGAAAAAAAAAAATCATCAATAATTAAGGAACATAAAATTACAAAAAAAAATGTTGATGGTATTCCCTTGAAAGGCTACGTAGCCTCTTAAGCTATTTTTAGATTTCGCGCCAAAAATCAATAAAGCATTGTGGGAATGATAAGTGACTGGCACGTGACTAATAACACTTAAATTCCATTACATAACAATCATGTAATAATTTTTTTCCATAATGTCTGCTTCGGACAGATGTCTGAACTTTGTGTTTTCCTGTATTTAAATGAGAGAATTGATAATCTAAAAAAAGAACGTGTCTCGCGTTGGTGTCAACCTGATTGGTAATAAATCTCTAATTTCTCATATTATCGTATGGTTTTCGACTACTGGGGTTTTATGAATGCAAATTAAAAGGCTATGGGAGTATAAGGATGATTTTTTTGCATTTTGGTAAAATTTTCGTCCCAAAATCTGAAGGGCCACCAAAACGACAAATTTTGGACTCTTCCAAACCAAAAGAGTTTGCAGACGACAATTTCAGATTTGGAGAAAATGCCAGAAAGTTCTCAAACAGGGTAGAAAAAATTGCGGGAAAAGGAGAAATTGCTCGTTACGAGCAATTTCTCCTTTTCCCGCAGTGTTTTCAAAAAACTTTTACTGCAGGCACGTAAAAAACCAGGGCTTGTTTGGGAAAGGGTTAACCGAGCCACTTTTTTTTTTTCCTTTTTGTCCTTCTTAGAATGATCATTTATAAATCTAAAACCACATTCTCATTATAGAAGGTGATAACAATTACCTCCCTTTTCTGGAAAATAACAAAAGTATCAACAAATAGTTTCAAGATAGACATCAAAGGAATGTCTGGTCGATTAAAAGCGTGCAAAAGTATTTTATCTGATTATATTCATATTTATCAAATATTAAGACATTTATAGCAATGCTGCACTAGACGCATTACGGGTCCACTACCTTAACCCATGACCACACAATCCCTCCTTTTGACGCCCCTAAGAAAGAAGCCTTTTGAAAACACTATGGGAAAAGGAGAAAATGCTGGTAACCAGCATTTTCTCCTTTTCCCACAGTGTTTTCTACCCTTCCCAGAACAAATTTCTATTTTTTAGTCACCTTTATTTTGTCGTCTGTAAATGCTTTCAATTTGGACCAGTCTAAAATTTTCTCGTGTGGTAAAGAGTTAAGTCCCCTTTTGCCAGAGCGTGTCCCATTCTTACATTTATATACTTATCTTGTTTACCAAGATTTCATCTGTTGTCGTTTGTTTATAACAGTTTGTGAACATTCAAACTTGCTGTACAAGTTATTGCTAGGGTAAAAACGTCAGCTGTCTTGTCCTATGATGTAACCAATGAACCGTTTGCTGGGGTTACGAGCGTTCACGACCCTGGTAAAAAAAGACTTTTGAAAATGTTGTGGGAAAAGAGAGAAAAGTCTGTTTACCAAGTGAACGAGGGAAAAAATGGTTACCAGCATTTTGTCCTTTTTCTTCACAATGCTTTCAAAGGACTTCTTTTTTAAGATTATTAAAACTTGGGAGTGTTTAGTGCAAAAAAGTTTATTTAAAATTTTAGTTAGAATTTTTCAAAAAAAGATGTAGTCTTGTATTGCTTTTTATCACATAAAACATCCTCTGGCAGTGTATTATTTTTGATAGACACTGGTGTATTCTCGGTTTTTGGGTCCCGGTTCTGATCAGTTTTTAGTTACGAGCGCGTGAAGCCAGAGAAACCAACCGCAGTTTGTGCAAAAACAATTGTAGGCCTACTGCTACGCCGTTTTCGGCAAAAATGACGTCATTGTTGCTAAGACGTGTACGCATGGTAGGTTCTTTTTTTTATTTTCATGTTTGATAAAAAGCAAGAAATGTGGCGAAAGTCTCTTAACCCATTACCACACAATCCCTACTTTTGACGCCCCTGAGAAAGAAGCCTTTTGAAAACACTGTAGGAAAAGGAGAAAATGCTGGTATCCAGCATTTTCTCCTTTTTCCCACAGTGTTTTCTACCCTTCCCAGAACAAATTTCAATTTTTCAGTCACCTTTATTTTGTCGTCTGCAAATGCTTTCAATTTGAACCAGTCTAAAATTTCCTTGTGTGGTAAAGGGTTAAATAAATATCATTGCAGAAATAGGTGAATATAACCTCTCTATAAACTATTTCACTCTTCTTTCGATGTAAATGAACTATCTTCTTGTGTATGCATACATTTGAAACCAAACTACAACGTAAACATGGACTCGTGTATAGAGGCTGAAGGTGATGATGCGAGATATTTTTCTATCCGATTCGTTTTATGTGATATAATGTCACATTCGTGTTTATGTATCATTACTTTTATCAAACTAGTTAACTAAAATATAACTGACGGTCGCCAAGATCCGCGTCATGCAATTTTAGTCTAGTCGTTTCATAATCAAAGCGTTGAGAACTCTGAACTGGTATTTGTCGAGGATTTTGTGGAAATAATAATTAAAAAAAAAAAGGAGAAATATCATTTAAATATTGGCTTGAAAGTCAACCATCTAAACAAATGAATACCTTTTTTGGTTGAAAGGAGAGTACTCACGATAAATCAAGGATTATTTGTGTATTGGTGGCCTCCCTTTTCTCATTAGGAGTCGGGAGTAACGTCCCTTGGCAGTACGATGCATGATAAATACAGAGAGAAACCATGTGAATAATCGAATAGAATTAAGTTTGTACCTGAAAACTATGATTTTGAAAAATCTTTGGTCGTTAACATTTAATTCCCAACATTACAATCAATTATTTCGATTTATAACGAAAAAGCCCAGGACCAAGCAATCGATGGACAAATTTCTATCAATGCGTCAATAGAAGGCTATGAGCGAGTGGAGCTATTTTCAATTAAAAAAAAATAGTATCTCCACGATCAATGGCCTCACCCAGCGTAGTTTAACACGCCATTTCCAATTACATATCTACGTGCAGCCAAAAAACATCATTTTCCTGCGAAAAATTGAGTTGAACTGTGATTTTTTCCTTCCGCTTCGCACTAAACACGATACAAGGTCTTCAAAATTCAATATTGAACTCATAGTGGTATTGTCTTCGACAAATACCGCCAAAATGATAATGCATAGATACTCATGTAAGATCCTGTCTTACTGCATCAGGAACAAAGTACTTTTTTTTTTTTAACTTTTTACTCACCATTCTTAAGAACCTTATCATTCTAAAGAATTTTAGAAATTCGGAAATATACAGTCCCGAATTGCTCAACCATCTCGTTAAGCCATTCATAAGTCATGTTTCTTTCTACGTAAATGAAGAATACTTTAAATACTGGCCTTCATAAACATTTTCATAGATGAACCACACTCTGTGACTTGGGTGATTAATGCATTTGCAAAAAGTATCATTATCAACTCATGTCAGCCTGCGCAGTCGATCCTTTTTGCTTTTAAATAATGTGGTATCTTTGGCCCTAAGTAAAACACTGTTTTCACAATGGGTTTGTGTATGCGATGTTCAGTGGCTAAGGAGTCATGATGTTAATATTACCATGATAAATATAGAATCTGACATGAGTTGGCTTTTGAGATAAAATTTTATTGAACGAATCTAGGGAAATGTTATTAAGCGACCCTTTGGCGTAAAAGCAGTTTCCCTTTCGGGAGCCCCGTATACATTACTTTGATACAGAATTTGTTCGTAAGATAAGGGCTCGTCCGGGACTTGAAATTTAGAAATAAATCCCCTTTAATATCCAAAATCGGACTTTCTGCTTAATAAGGCCTTGAGTAATCAATAAAATGATGACTTTAAGATGGGGGTGTGTTACGGGAGACCACTACTTCATGCATAGCTTCGTTCCGGTTTAAATACAATACCTGACAACTGCGTCAGAGAGGTATCTATACGACTCAGTAGTTCTGGTATTGGTCTTTTAATCCTCGAAAAACAAGGTTATTTGTCCTTTCAAGGGTTAGAATCCCGCCAGATGCGGTTTGTATTTGAGCTATGCATTTATTTTCTTTGTTGCATGCTTTGTTCGTAAGAATGTACCGATAATTGTTATTTCATTTAGAATTCTAAAGTACCAAATTACCCATCTTACAATGGAAGATGGGTAATTTGGATGGAAGAATTTTCAGCCAATGAGATGACAAAGCTTGTTATAGAATATAAGAGTCATGCACTTGCAAAAGGGGGCTTCATGTACTCACGATACCAAGCAAGTCAGCAGTTAATTACAGAACCATTAAGATCCATTTTCTTTAACAACCACTGAATTATGAGATACACAGGTTCTTTGACATGCACACAGTTTCGGCCCAGGTCAGCCTGCGCGATTCGCGCAGGCTGACCTGGGCCGAAACTGTGTGCAGATGCATTAAGCCCCATTTTCACAGAGCTGATAGGTGGTGATTGACGCCCTTAATACAACATAGAACTCATGTTGGATCAACACAGGCTATGCACATTTAAACAGCTTGGTACGAATATGAAGTCCTCAAAATGACCAACATAAAAACTCGCTAACTTAAAAACAGTACCATCAACTAACATCAATTTATAACTCTGGAACTGGAACATAGACTTACTTGTTCCCTGTATATCCTGCCGTAGCCTAGAATAAAGTACAAACCCATATTATTTCATGAATTACAAATTGTAATTTGGCATAGTAGGGTAACCAATGAGTATTTTTCGTGAGTATTTTTATACATAACTTTATAATACTGCAACAAAATTTCTCGTGATCTGATTGGATAATATGCCACAATATATATATATCATATACATTGCAAAACCAACGCGACAGCAGTTTCCCTTTTGAGAGCCCCGAATGCAGGACTGCACTGTCAACGCAACGTCCAAAAAGGCGGCGTCGCTCAAGATTAACATCAAGATTATCCGACAAGCTGCAAGTTTTGGCACGTATTGACTAGGTTTTAGTGACGTCATTTCCCAGTGACGCCAGTTTTCATTGAATGGAGACACTCAGAGGGATAGTTGTACTTCGTTAGCTTACTCATTTTTTTTAAACAAACAAACAAACAAACAAAAAACCACAGGTAAAATTCCATTAGCAAGCGTTAGAATGGTAAAACTTTGCAGTATAATAAATTTGTTGTACAGTCAGGTGGCAGGGGACATTGAAACTTCTTCACGGCTGTGGCATAATCATGTCGCCACCTTGCCTTTGGATCGGGGCGACATGATTCACTACGGCCGTGGACAAGTTTCCAAGTTCCCTGCCACCTAACCATACAACTAATACTCTAGCAACAACTACTATTACCCTTTTCAAGTCTTATCAGAACAACAAACAAGAGTCCCATGATGTCCCTGAAGTCGCTTACCTGAGTCTTTTGACCAAACATGACCCATTTTCAATCTCTTTTGAGATAAAATGACAAACATTCTACCATTGTTCATAAGATATTCATGAGTATCTGACGGAAAAAGAAGTCTCTGGAGAGTACACAAGGTATTTTTGTTGATTAAGTGACCTAGTTATTGAACCCGACATGACCTATTTGCTTACTGGTCCAAAAATAATCAGAACACTCTGACCAAGTTTCATGAGTATTGCACTAAAATTGCAACCTCTAGAAAGTACACAAGATTTCTGGAAGACTTGATCCTGTGACCAAGCTATTGACCAGACATCAACCACTTTTGAACTCTAGCAAGGTATTAAAGGCAAACATTCTGACCATTTTTCAAGATTTTTTTTGACTGAAAATGTTGCCTCTAGACGGACATAAGGTTTTTCTGAGAAATGACCCCGTGACCTAGTTCTTGACCCAATGATCCTTTTTTTTTTAATTCATCTGAGATACCACAATGGCTAACTTTCTGACTAACTTTAAAGAGTTTTTGGCAGAAAATATGGTTTTCTAGAGCTTACAGAAGGTGTTTCTAAGATTTGACCTACTGACTTATTTATTGATCAGACATGGCCCATTTTTGAACTAATGCAGGGTATCATCAAGACAAACATTTTTAAGATTATTGGACTGAAAATGTTGTTTTTGTTTTAACGAACACAAGGTTTTTCTGAGATCTGACTTAAGATTTTGCCGTGAAAACGTTATTGTTTACAGAAAAAATTCTCCTAATTAGGCGTGCCAAACTCGCGTTTACAGAAAGGTCATTTGAAGGAAAACTGTAGGAGTTAGAAGACCTTACAAAGTTTATTTCATAAATGCTAAGTTTTTGACATCACTGCATACAAAAACGTTTAAGCTTTTTTTTATTTTGATTACGGTGCAAAAAAGATTTTGATAACACAACACAAGACTTTTTTTGAAATAAAACGACAGATGTAAGTTTATTTTTGATAACTCAAAACAGATGTTAGTCTTTTCTTTTTAATGATTCAAAGTAAAGAGTTTTGCTTTTGATAACCTTACAGAAAAAGTCAGTTCTTATGTTTCCTGCCCTTCTAAAGGTAAATCAAACAATTTTAACATTTAAAGCGTAAAATGTAGTCGTTGGAAAAGATTTAGATATTATAAGATAAGCAGTACAGAAAAGTAATGTTTCTTATATGACAACACAAAACAGTTAAGCGTATTTTTTGTGATAAAGTGATCGTTTGGTGTTTGTCACTGTTTTCAACATAGTTTCAGTTATATCGTGGCAATCTGTGCAGCTATCCAAGCTTTCCTTGAACTTCTTTTACCAGTGCTCTCCACAATGTTCTTTCTAAGCCACTGGCTTCTTTCCCACATAACTATGATCAAGACAATGGTCATTAGTGAGAGAAGAATGAATCCTGTGGCAATGACTATCATCAATCCTCAGAAGTAATTGGCCTTCCTAGAGGTTCTTTCACCCGTGCTCTCCGAGCGTTCCCGCCCATACCAAACTGAAACCCGTTGGTGTTCTCAAGTCATGTACACTACCCACTGAGCTATCGGCGACTTGGCATTTTGGTGATATAACAAACCCTAAGTTTTCGTTATATTTTTATAAGTAACACAAATTTCATTTGAATGTCATGAAACAATCCTGTGTTTTGATGACTCTGGGGAAGACTGCTTGTTTGGCAAAGGGTTAACAGTATTTTCATAAATATGCGAGAAATTATGGCAGCAGAAGCCCGTCAAATAAACGTGTCCATGGAAATATGGAAAAAAGGAAAGATTGTGAACAAGTATTCACTCCTTTTCAAAGTATTAAAAAAAAAAAACGCTTTCATTATTGCTTGCAACAAGCACAAAGGGGTATATGGACTTTGCATAAAGTGTTGTATTGGATCAGCCTACACAATCCGCGCAGGCTAATCCGAGACAGCACTTCACCACAACTTTAGATTTTGTGCTTCACTAGACTTGAGCAAAACAGGAAATACATAAAAACTGAAAGTGTCATTTGGGATTAGCCTGCGCAGACTAAGCACACTAATCCGAGACGACTTTACGCAAATGACCAAATGTCCATTTTTACATGTTACAGGTCATATGGTAGTTAACCCATTACCACACAATCCCTACTTTTGACGCCCCTGAGAAATAAGCTTTTAGAAAACATCGTGGGAAAAGGAGAAAATGCGGGTAACCACCATTTTCCCACATTGTTTTCTATCCTTCCAAAATCAAATTTCAATTTTTGAGTGACATTTATTTTGTCGTCTGCAAATGCTTTTAATTTGGACTAGCCCAAAATTTTGTCATTTGGTAAAGAGTTAAAGGAAAATTTTGTATGGTAAATGTTGAAGGAAGGATTAACATGGTAAGCATAACTTTGATTCTAGTTGCAGTGAAGATTTGGATCAGACTGATCTTGGATCAGACTGATCTTGGAATTACATTTTCAGCTCCTTGAATCTGAATGAAAAGGCTTTTTATTTTACAAAAGGACTGATCTTGAAAAACATAACCAATTTCTTCAGTTCTGAGCAAGTAATCTTGTTCACATGCATCTAGTCCATGATAAAGAAATGATCGTATATATGTATGTCATGTAAAAGATCACATACAAGATATTTCAACATTCAAAAAAGTCTGTATAAAAATATATTAAGATGAACCTTTTTCAAAAATTAAACTACACAAAATCTTCCTGTTTTGATCACATTATCAATGCTGTTTCTATCACATGAAACAGATTAACTATGAGTTGCGCTTCTGTCACCCCTGTCCTCACGATGTCCTAGACGATAATTATCATAGACAGCCCCATCATTACTCATGTGGTTGGAATGGCGGGAACTAGAGGGTCGTGTGTCATGACGCTTAGGAATATTACCCGAAAATATCTCAGCTGGAGCTTCCAGGTACACTTCTGGTCCGTAACCATAGTAACCATAGTTTGGATAGGCTGGATGTACCACTTCACGGAAGTCATCGGTGTCTTCATTTGAGCCTGATGATCTTGACCTTCGAGTTAATGATTTGGTCTCTGACCTATTTTTCCTCCTGTTGTATGAAAATGAAGAAAAAAATTAACCCTTTACTCCATTGATACTCATTTCTATGTAAGAGCATTTGGAAAACATTGTGACAAAAGGTGAAATTGCTCGTGAAGAGCAATTTCACCTTTTGTCACAATGTTTTCTATGCTATCGAAAGGTGTCATTATACACATCAGAAACACCTTCATCCTTGCTGTTATTTAGGGTCAATTAGAGATACCATAGAAATGCCTTATGGGGTAAAGGGTTAATGGAAACAGAATTGTTTCAATTAATGAAAAAATTCTATGAGCATTTGGCCTGCAACTAGCAAAAAGCTACATTTAAACATTTCCGTAAAATGTCGTCTCAGATAAGCCTGCGCAGTCCGAAAAGACACTTTCCACTTTTTTCGTAATTTTTCTGCTTTGCGCATGTCAAATGTAGCACGAAATCTACTGTAGACGTACTGCGAAGTTTCTGAGCAATTAGCCCACTGGTTAACCCTTTACTCCATAGATTCTCATTTTGACATATCAACAACCGACAGCTTTTGAAAACAATGTGGGAAAAGGAGAAATTGCTCATAACAAGCAATTTCTCCTTTTCCCACATTGTTTTCCACTCAATCAGATATTTGTATCCTCATTTTGTCCAAATTTTGACATCATGTCTTTATTTGCTGCTGAAATGGAAGGGCCTCAAATTGGCATATCAGGTGAAGGGTTAAGAGGAAATCAATGTTGTTGTCCAACTACATATAACAGACGACACCTTACCCACCACAATACTTCATGATTATTTGGGCTAAATTAACACATTATACTACTTTATTTTCATGATCTACAAAAAAAAAAAAATTTTGAAAACAGTTTTCAGAAAAAGAAAACTGTTACCTCCTTTTCTTACAATTCCAATTATTTAACCCTTTAACCCACAATCCTGACTTTTAACACTTCTGTGAAAGCAGCCTGTTGAAAATATTGTGGGAAAAGGAGAAAATGCTGGTAACCAGCATTTTCACCTTTTCCCACAATGTTTTCAAAAGCCTTCCTTCACAGGGGTGTTCAAAGTCGGGATTGTGTAGTAAAGAGTTAAGTCTTTACCAAACGGCAAACTATTGGCTTGTCCAAATCGAAAGCATTTGCAGAAGACAAAATTAAAGTGACTAACGATTTGAAATTTGTTTTGTGCAGGTTAGAAAACATTGTTGGAAAAGGAGAAAATGCTGGTTACCAACATTTTCTCCATTTCCCACATTGTTTTCTTAAGGCTTCTTTCTCTTTCAGACAGGACAAAAATTTTGTCTCTGGTCAGGGGTTTTACTTACATTTTCCTTACAACCAGGACCCCAGTTACAATGGCAATTATAACCAGAACCAGTGCAGCGACCGCTGCGGATATGCCAATCACGGCTGTATCGTTCATTTCTCTTGCCTTCGAGTTAGCCTGTTCAGGTGCTGGGGTTGTAGTAAGCGGTGGACAAGTAGCAGCTGCAATAAATAAACTTTTTACATTATTTCAGTCATATCACAGCCACAGCCCACATTGTGTGACATATCCTGGGTCTAACCAACGCTAGGCTAGGGCTCTGAATTGTCTTGTCAAAGGACACCCTTGTGTAGTGCCCAGTGGAGCCATCAAAGTTTGAACCCCTGACCTCCAGGTCACAAGTCCTACACTTCATGAATAAGCCACACAGGACCCCTCCCAAGTTTTCACCCTTTATCAAACAATCCCTGGTTTTTACGACCCTGAAAAAAGAAGCCTTTTGATACCATCGTGGGAAAAGGAGAAAATGCTGGTCACCAGCATTTTCTCCTTTTCCCACAATGTTTTCTATGCTACTGGAAACAAATTTCAATTTTTGAGTTACATTTATTTTGTCGTCTTCAAGTGTTTTCAATTTGGACAAGCCTAAAAATTTTGTCGTTTGGTAAAAGGTTAAAGACCATGATCAATAAAGCTTGTGAGAATTAAGGAGAAATGATGGTAACCAGTATTTTCTCCTTTTCCTACAATGTTTTCTAATCCTTTGACAATTATATCCTATTATTTTTGCCACACTGATCATGCCGCTTTTGATATGCACCAGTCTAAAATTTTGTTGTAAGGTAAACATACAGTATCATTGCAGTCAGTGAAGCACCCGTGTGTTTCCTGGCTTTCTCACACCAGGAAATTTTGACCCCCAAAGTTAAAGAAAAACCCGTAACTAAAGAGACAAGGGGGCTCACAATGACACCCCCCCTTCCCAAATTTTAACCCAATACCACACAATCCCTACTTTTGACGCCCCTGAGAAAGAAGCCTTCTGAAAACACTGTAGGAAAGGAGAAAATGCTAATAACCAGCATTTTCTCCTTTTCCCACAGTGTTTTCTACCCTTCCCTGAACAAATTTCAATTTTTCAGTCACCTTTGTCTTCTGCAAATGCTTTCAATTTGAACCAGTCTAAAATTTTGTCGTGTGGTAAAGAGTTAATGCCAAGGGAAAACCCTGATACTTACACACATAGTATATCATTGTCCCTGTAAAGGCATCACATAGGTAGCAAGGATCATCCACTTTAGGGAAAGTGGGTCTGTAACAAACACCATCTTCAAGACAGCTTGCAGGCTGCAGGAAAACAGTATGCCAAATTATGAAACCTTCTCCTGTTACCAAACAATCCCGGTTTTTTATGTCCCTGAGAAAGAAACCTTTTGAAAACATTGTGGGAAAAGCGAAATTCTGTCCTTTGGTGAAGAGTTATCTCTCTCAGTGTCAGATAAATAAATAAACTCGACTTTTCTGACAGCTAAAAATACAATCCTATGAGTCTCAGAAAGATTTCTGTCTCACAAGCTTAATTAATCAAAGGGTTGGCATAGATCAAAGATTAGACTGCACATTGTGTGCAGTCTGTGCAGTCTGATCTTGATCTATGCCATCTGCAAAAGGCTCAGATTTTGCCAATGGTGCCAAAAGGGTACGGATAAATCCTGAAAGAAAGACAAAAAAAAAATGTAAAAACTTAACCCTTTACCTGATATGCAGATTTGAGGCTCTTCCATTTCAGCAGCAATAAAGATATGATGTCAAAAATATGGACAAATGAGGATACTAATATCTGATTGAGTGGAAAACATTGTGGAAAAAGGAGAAATTGCTCGTTTCGAGCAATTTCAGCTTTTCAAACAATGTTTTCAAAAGCTGTCTGTTGCTGAGATGTCTAACTGAGTATCTATGGAATACAGGGCTAAAAGAAGGCAGAAAGGCGTATCTATGTAAAAATAGATAAATTACTAGTATGTAAGATGAAGGGATAGAAAAACATGAGGGATTTGTTCTCATTCAATTGCGGAAACAACAACAACAACTGCTTTGGCCTCCAAAACATGAAATGTTATTAGTCATATGGTCGGGTGGCAGGGGACTTGGAAACTTATTCACGGCTGTGGTTAATCATGTCCCCCCAAGCCGAAGGCAAGGTGGCCACATGATTCACCACAGCCGTGAACAAGTTTCCAAGTCCAATGCCACCTGACTGTATAACGAATTCATTATACTGCAAAGTTTTACCCTTTCAATGTATGTTAAGTGAAATTTTCCTGTTTTATAATTTCGAGAATCAAGTATGCTGACGAAATAGAAATTCCGTTCTGTGTGCCCCAATTCAATGAAAACTGACGTCACTGGAAACTGACATCACTTAAACGTGCAGTTTGGTGCACAAATGTACAGTCTGGTGATCGATCGACGCCGCCATTTTGGATGTTGTGTTGCGCGTGTAGTGATGTTTACGGGGCACTCAATAGGGAAATTGATTTTTATGTGTTTTTTGCCAGAGAATATGATATATGTTCCCGGCATGTTAACCAATCAGACCACAAGAAATTTCTTGATAGTATAATAAAATAAAATTATTATCCGTTGTAATCTGTGACAATCTTGCAGCTGTCAGGAGCAACATTTGGCACGAGGATACAAGAATAATTATAGTTTCATAAAATAAGGATGAATAACAAAAAACTTGCTGAAAACTGCCTGAAAATGAGTATAGATGTATTTAAAAACAAACATCAACTGTTTTGACATTCTTATCTGCACCAATTCACACATATGGACTAATTATTAGAATATTAGATGACAAACTATCAAACTAGCTGTCAAAATAAATATGTTTAAATCTAAATCATATTAACCCTTTACCAAACAATTCCTTGTTTTTACGACCCTGAGATAGAAGCCTTTTGGAAACATTGTGGGAAAAGGAGAAAATGCTGGTAACCAGCATTTTCTCCTTTTCCCATTATGTTTTCTACCCTGCAGGAAAAAAATTCATTGAGTTATGCTTATTTTGTCGTCTGCAAGTCCTTTCAGTTTGGACCAGTCTAAAATTTTGTCGTTTGGTAAAGAGTTAAACCTATGCAAAATATTGTGGACATGACGCTGTCACAACTCAATGACTGCATTCTTACTGAAGACAGAGCAAAGAATAGGAAAAATCTGACTTACTTGTCTTGTGCATGTTCCCGTTTGATCTGTAGAGTTCACAGTGCAGCTCCAGCAAATTGGATCATGCGCTATATATAGATACTGTTCACTCTGGCTGGTTCTGTTTCCATTATTGTTACTCACTGATATAAGGACTGCATGTAAAGGCAGGGAACCAGTCATAGACACATCACATGTGAGTTCCTCAAAAGAGTTAAAAGTGGCTGGCTGTGAAGTTTGGTTACCAGATTTGATGATGCCAGTTTCTGTCACCTGTAACAAAGCATTAGAGGATATAGTGAAAGCTGTGAAATTTTTCTTTTACCCTTTTTGTATTATCCTCTGTCTCAACAAATCTCAGGTGGGAAACCTTTGAGAACATTATGGGAAAAGAAGAAAATGTTGGTAACCAATGTATTTTACCCTATTAGTGATTTGAAGCTTAACCCATTACCAAATGGTAAAATATGAGACCTATCCAAATTGAAAGCATTTACAGACAACAATTCCAAAGTGGCTCAAATGGTTCAATTTTACTTTGATATGGTAGAAAACTTTGTGGGAAAAGAAGAAAATGCTGGTAACCAGCATTTTCTCCTTTTCCCACAATGTTTTCAAAAGGCCTCTTTCTCAGGGTCATATAAGTCTGGATTGTGTGGTAAAGATTTAACTATGTTGAATTTGTCATTTTCTGATGTATTAAATCTGAAAGATTCTAAAATTTGTTGTTTGGGAAACTGTTAAAGGTGGGTATTCAGAATTTTTTCATCTCACCAAATTAAAAAACGTATACATCACTAAAATTTATATGAAAAAATAGCACAAATCATCAATAAGACAGACTCATAAAATTACAAAAAAAAAATTTTTTGATGGTGTTCCCTTAAAAGGCTACGTAGCCTCTTAAGGTATTTTTAGATTTCCCGCCAAAAATCAATAAAGCATTTTGGGAATGTCAAGTTAGTGGCACGTGACTTATAACGCTTAAATTCCATTACATAACAAACATGTAACAATTATTTTCCATAATGTCTTCTTCAGACCCTATATTTGAAACTTTGTCTGTGTATTCCTGTATATAAATGAGCGAACTGATCATCTAAAAATAGAATGTGTCTCCCGTTGGTGTCAACCTGGGCTGTAGTAAATCTCTAATTTCTCATGCTGTCGGATGATTTTTGACTACTGGGGTTTTATGAAGGCAAATTAAAAGGCTTGGGGAGTATAAGGATGATTTTTTTTTTTTTAATTTTCGTCCCAAGATCTGAAGGGTCACCTTTAATCTTTTACAAAGCGACAACATTTTAACCCATTACCACACAATCCCTACTTTTGACGCCCCTGAGAAAGCAGCCTTTAGAAAACATTGTGGAAAAAGGAGAAAATGCTGGTTACCAGCATTTTCTCCTTTTCCCATAATGTTTTCTACCCTTCACAAAACAAATTTCAAATTTTCAGTCACTTTTATTTTGTCGTCTGCAAATACTTTCAATTTGGACCAGTCTAAAATATTGTCGTTTGGCAATGGGTTAGGAAAGATACCAATAATTTATCCACATTCAATTGCTCAACAGCAAATTCCTCCAATTTTGAAAAATCAGCAAGTTTGAAAATACTACTATTCAGCCTTTCTTCCTCTTCCTGTAATATTTTCTACCCCTACAAAGACTATTTGCATAATTTAAGCCACTTTTGATGTTTCCTGCAAATATTTTTATATTGCACAAAACCAAAATTTTGCTTTTTGACGAAGAGTAAACCCTATCCTGCACAAATCCAAGGCTTAATAACTGTGAGAAAAAGGCTGTTTGAAATCAATGTGAGAACAAGAAAACAATAATGTTAAACAACACTTTCTTTTCTTGCTACAGTGTTTTAAAACATTACAAACATAATTCCTATCATGTGACCTAAATTTAATTTATCATCCCCAAATTCTTTCAATTCAGAAAAATCTATTTTTCTTTCTTTTGATAAAGAGTTAACTAATATCTGTACTTTCAGACATAAAAAATACAGGAATGGGATTTTGTACCTCAACTGTTTCAAAGCCTACTTTCCATCTTAACCCTTTCCCAAACAATCACGGGTATTTACAACCCTGAGATAAAAGCCTTTTGAAAACATTGTGGGAAAAGGAGAAAATGCTGGTAACCACTGCAGGAAACAAATTTCAATTGTTGAGTTACCTTTAGTTTGTTGTCTGCAAGTGCTTTCAATTTTCACTTGTCTAGAATTTTGCCGTTTGGTAAAGAGTTTAAATCAAAGGACTGAAGGTCCTGAAAGTCGCACTAATGGTGAAACCTTGATATTTTGGGACTGATAGGTGGTCATCACCCTTTTACAGGACAATCTTGCTTTTACGTAATTCAAACAGCTTTGGAAAACAGAGCTGAAAGAAAGAAAAACTCATTTTTTTTTACTCAAGGTTTTCTTCCAATTAGACTCAAATTTAATGGTTTACCGTAAGTCAAATTTGATTAGTTTTCAGCAATTCTTCGATTTTGACTAGTCTGCAATTTAGTTGAGCAAATGCAGTTACTTGTAATAGGCAGCTTCCCACCAAGTTAGATCTTTTCATTTTTCTTTTTCTTTAATATATCCATGTTGGCATATAGCCTGACATAATATACCCAAAAGAATATTAAATGTATGTCATTGGTCACCTCTATTACTTGGAACTTACTGAAACAGTGCCACTGCATACCGATGCTAGCACCTGACAATTTTTGAAAAGGGACACATAAGGGACATCTCTGTGAAATCATTTCAAAATCTGACCAACCATTTCAGTGAAGAAGAATTTTCAAGAATTTCTTCATGTCCGAATAGTGCAAGTGGACCCCATTTACCAGAGCCATGCTTCTTGATGGATCAGAATTTCGAAAACATTTTTGAAAATGGTCACCCAAGGAAGATTGCTTTGAAATTATTTTAAAATCTGATCATGGGTTTCAGAGAAGGTGAATTTTCAAGAAATTCTTCATTTCCATATTGTAGCCCCAATTCACCTGAGCCATGTTTCTTGGCAAATCAAAATTTCGCGAACAAGTTTTTAAAAGGGTCACCCAAGGAACATCTCTGTGAACTTTTTTCAATATCTGATCAGCCGTTTCAGAGAAGTAAGAATATTCAAGAATTTCTACATGTCCATATAAGTACAAGTAGCCCCCATTCACCAGAGCCATGTTTCTTGATGGATTGAAATTTCGCAAACAATTTTTGAAAAGGGTCACCCATAGAACATCCCTGAGAAATTATTTCAAAATCTGACCAGTGGTTTCTGAGAAGAAGAATTTTTTAGAATTTCTTCATTCCTGTATAGTGCAAATAGCCCCCATTCACCAGAGTCATGTTTCTTGACTGATCAAAATTTCACGAAAAAGTTTTGGAAAGGGTCACTTAAGGTAGTGGACCCGTAATAAGCATAGTGCAGCATGGCATAAAATTTCTGGACAGTTGATAAGACATATTTTGTACAGATATGATACTGTTGCACATTTTTGACCGAACAGAAATTCCTTCGGGGTCCGTCTTGAAATTATTTGTTGATAATTTTGTTAGTTTCCAGAAAAGGGAGGTAATTATCATATCCATTTGTAATGAAATTATAGTAGTTATAGATTTATAAATGATAATTCTAGGAAGGACAAAAAAGAAAAAGTGGCTCAGTGAAAGTAGTACAATAGTGCTCAATTTTAATCTTAGCAAATTTTCTAGGGTAATATTATAGTGGAAATAGCTGTGTTCTATTACGGGTCCACTACGTTAAGGAACAACTCTGTGAAATTATTTTAAAATCTGGCCAGGTGTTTCAGAGAAGAAGATTTTTAAAGAATTTCTTAGAAAACTGTTTGGTTGCCATGGCAACCAAAACTTTTGACATAATCAAATTCTGTGAACAATTTCAAAGAGGACCTCCCAAGGAACATTCCAGCCAAGTTTGGTCCATATTGGCCCAGCGGTTTTGGAGGAGTTGATGTTTAAAGAATTGTTGATGACGCATGACGGATGACAGACACCAGGTGATCCTAAAAGCTTCCCTTGAGCATGTTGTGCTCAGGTTAGCTGAAAAAACAGTCCTAAGGTTTTTCATCTCAACCAAACTGACTCTCAAACTATAAAAAATATTTGCAAAGTAATTAATAACTATGCAATCTACAACAGGTTAAAGACCATTGTGAATAATTAGTTTAACTCATTACCAGACCAGCCCAATTTTAGGCTTGTCCAAATTGAAAGCATTTGCAGACGACAAAATAAAAGTGACCGAAAATTTGAAATTTGTTTTGTGAAGGTTAGAAAAAATTGTGGGAAAAGGAGAAAATGCATTTTTTTCACTTTTCCCACAATGTGTTCTAAAGGCTTTTTTCTCAGGGTAGTCGAAATTAGGGATTGTGTGGTAATGGGTTAATCACCACATTAAATTTGTTACACTCTTTTTGAGTGCTGAAATTGTATCTTTGCTATCCAAACAATGTAATTAATGTATCACATTTCTGTTATATCATTTCTTTAACCCATTACCACACAATCCCTATTTTTGACGCCCCTGAGAAAGAAGCCTTTTGAAAACACTGTGGGAAAAGGAGAAAATGCTGGTAACCAGAATTTTCTCCTTTTCCCACAGTGTTTTCTATCCTTCCTAGTACAAATTTCAGTTTTTCAGTCACCTTTATTTTGTCGTCTGCAAATGCTTTCAATTTAGACCAGTCCAAATTTTCTTGTGTGGTAAAGAGTTAAATGTGCTGATGCTTATGTTTTTTTTTTTTCATATATAGAACATATTTTTATAATGATGGATAAATATTTTTAAAGTATCCAATATGCTTTTTTTTTTCATTAATAGTAACTTTATCTTCCTTAAAAAAAAAATAGAAAGAAAAACGTGATTTTATCACTAAGCATTTGATTCACTTCGCTATGTTTATTGTTAAATAAGTTTCATCACTGGTTTTAATCATGTAAGGCAAATTTAAAATAAAGCAAGAGTTATAAATCGTCTTGATGACGAATACGTAATTTCTATTAATTTTTACATAAATTGAAGTTAGAAATACTATAAAAATCATGTGTTCATTTTGACTACACATTGGGTACGTTTTGACTCCACTTGGGTAGGTTTAGACTTCATTTGGGTAAGTTTTGACTCCATTCGGGTACGTTTTGACTTGGGTACGTTTTGGTTTGAGTACGTTTTGACTGTAAACCCCCTCAACAGTGCAACTGTCAATGTACGGTCGTAATTGCTTTACTTTACCTTGCGTTTCATATTTCATGTTGTATTTACTGTATACGGAGGGGATGAAATATCCTTGTCGCCACTCTTTTGGGGTCCGAACAAATGCAGTAATCAACATTTTAACTTTACTGGTGTTAATCGTTATACATGTGCGTTTGTTTTCTATCCCGTCCGCCATTTGCATTTTCTTAATCAAAGTACAATTTTGTACTTCAAACTTAAGCTAATCAAAGACCTAAAATACTAGAATTGATAGCAAAAGTTCATGTCTGATTTCCATAAAATCGTGTATGTAAGCGTTTCGCATGCAGTTTTATGTGTTACAAAAGTTTTTTGATGTGTAATGGAATAGTTTTTGGGTGTTTTGGGGTATTCGAGTGGTTTGGGGTGTTTCATCCGAGACGTACGTTACAAACTAGGTCAAAGCTGCGGAACGAAACAAATTTTCAAATTTAGAGCGAGTTTTACGATATTTAACCCTGAATTCATGGTTTGCATGGTTTAAAAGAGTTGATTTCAAATGACATCACTCGAGTCCGAAATTCCACCCTTATTATCGAAGCTCTACCGGTCTCGATAATACATGAATATTTACAGTAAGGTGCTCTCAATAAGCCATATTAATCCGCGATCCCTTTTAAACTCACATTAAGCATTGATGGGGGATATCTTAGCTGAATTGTGTTTTCTTTACCCATCTAAACAAAGATAGATGTTAAATTTTCACATGATATACAAAATAACCGCATTTTTTTTAATTTAAAATTTGAGTCACGTTCTCCTTTTTCTAGCGTAGGTATATGAGTTATATGAGTTACTGGGTCCAGTCCCATCATAAAGAACAAATTCCAGACATACCAAAGAAAAAGTAGTTCTACAGCGATTGGGTTAAAAGCAGAGTAACTGCACCTCGTTTATGAAGTATATACGACGTTTTTGATCCAATCTTTTGCATGATTCTTCAACCCACTATAGACACCCCCCAACCCACCCTGAGCTCCTCGAGCTCATCGCAAAAAGTCGAACGTTTTGACAAACGTGCGACTTAAAAATATAGGAATGGCATTCCTTACCTCAACAGTTTCAAAGTGACAATGGGCCGAATCCACAAAATCATCTCCCTCTACTTTGACGGAGAGACACGCCTCCTGAATAATAGATGTACAAAGGTTGTCGTCAAGTTGCACAGTAGACGGTGGATCACTGAGGTTGACAGAGCAGTCATCTGAGGCAAAGCCATCATTGCAAATACAAGTACCTGTAAAAAAAAACAAGATATTGCAAAAAGTGGCATAATGCATGTCAACAATGCATGATACCAATCAAATCACCTCATAATTAGGAATCCATAAAATCCTGTTCCCCCCCCTCCCCCCAACAAACAACAAAATCATAAAAAATTAGAGCGATCCTTCGACATGCAAAAGTTTACCAAAGCAACTTGAGAGCTGTCACTGAATGTGACCTAATACCCCTGCCAGCGCTTTGACAGAAAGAAAGTGTCAAGTTAAAGGGCAGATAATTCCTAAAACCAGGAAGAGTTGACACTTGAAAATTGCGTAGGGAAGAAAACATTGTAGGAAAGGCAGAAAATGCTGTTAAGCAGCATTTTCTCCTTTTCCACAATGTTTTCAAAAGTCCTCCTTCTTGGGGGTCATCAAAACTTGGGATTTTGCATTAAAGACTTCAAGTACCTTTTATGACATTTGATGTATTTTGGGTCAAAACAGATCACTGCACAAAATGTGAAGTCTGATGAGCAGTCTTCAATCTGCCTTGTTGAAACATTCTAATAGATTTAATAATAATTTTAATTTCCAAGTAACATTTATCATGCTGTCTACAAATGCTTTTATTTTGGACCAGTCTAAGAAAAATTGAAGTCTGGTTAAGACTTAAATCTTTACCAAACAACAAAATTTTGGATCAGACCGAATAGAAAAGCATATGAAGACAGCATATCAAATGTAGCTTAACTGCTGATTTCTGTATTGGATAGGGTAGAAAACATTGTGGGAAAAGTAGAAAATGCTGGTTACCAGCATTTCTACTTTTCCCAAAATGTTTCTCAAAAGCCTTCTCTTTCAGGGTTGATAAGACCTGGGATTGTGCAGGAAAGAGTTGAGACATGTAATTTTACCGTTTAGACAGGTTCCCTGTCCCGAACATCCATTGCTACAAGAACTGTCAATAACTGTCTGAACTACGCTTGTGTTAGTACTGGTCACTGCTGCTGCAACACACTGTTCTCTGAGCGCTTCAACAGCCGTCTGGATAAAGTCGGTCTCTAATGTACCGGCAAACTAAAGAATAAAATAAGATAAAACCTTCTTTTTAGCACATCTTAGATCTATAATTGGTTTTGCAGCGACTTGAGAATCAGAATTCACAAACTGTGAGAGAATGTTATCCACTACAGAGCCATTCAGACCTTTAGTTTTTATTGCAGACTGATTAGATCAGGATCACACTACATAAATGTGAAAAAACGCTTATCCATTAGAATGCCTTTTTGAACTATACAGTAAAACCTTGTTATTTCGAGTCTCGGACATTCGAGAACCCGTCATATTTCGAGGAATTCCTAGAGTCTCGACAAAAACTCTACTTTATTGAACCAAAAGTAGCTCGGTAATTTCGAGTCTCGATAAGTCGATAATTCGAACACGGATGCTGGTCCCTGTAATTATTTTCCTTCTTCAAATTGATTGTTTATTCGAATACAATATTTTTGTGTCTCTCCAATGATTGTTTTCACACCTTTCCAAGCAAAGGATTTCATCTCACCAGCCTGTCTACGTTGTGGCGCAAGTTTTACAAACTGACAATTACTATGGGGTATTCATACCACAGTATGATTTGAGAAGGTGTTGACGTTAATTAATGATGAGAGGCTACTAGTAACAACAGCCCTTTAAATTCATTGTTGATCCTGAAAAGTCAGTTTAGTAAAGGCAATTGTGATCAGACGACGCCATATTCTTATCAGTTTTCGTGTCAAATTTATTTATAGCATCAGGTTTTTCCCAGTTACATCGCCACAGATTAGGACCCGTTTGATCACATAAATTTTATATGTTTTGTTACGCTGACATCGTACTTCAGGTTTGTGTGAATATCAGGATCAGAATTCTGATTCGCTGTGACTATCACCGGTACCTTTTAATGTCGTAGAAATTTACCTTCAACACAGGTAAACGTTATTTTCACGGGTTGTGTAGATATTCTGAGCTGTTTTCGTATCGAAGACATTGTATGAAAAAAAGTCGAAATTTTCTATTTTTATCTCTCATTAGTTCAGCACTATAACTTCAGTAATTTACACTTCTATGATCATTTCAATAGCGCCGAAATCAAATGGTACCGTTTGTGATTCAAAATTTTGATGTCTTTCTCGCCATATAAAAGGGCAGATTTTACAATTTTGTTAAAATTACAGAACACAACTTTTCCAAAAACTTTCGAAAGAAAGGCCAGATTATTTAGAATATCTAATTAAAAATCCATACTCATATGATCAAACATAATTTGATCATATGAGTATTCACAGAAAATAACCCTTTTGATACTAGATTGTTCAAATGCTGTAAATGAATTAATTAAATAGGGACAGATACAAAGTTATACTGCTGGGGAAGAAGACTTTGATTGTCGAACTTGAACGCACTTGCATTTTTTTCCAAGGACATTTTGGATGATTCGAGCACCGCGAAAACTCGAGCATTTTGCTCGTCCCCTTGGTACCTCGAATTATCGAGGTTTTACTGTAGTTGATATTGCAGACTGTTCATCAATGTCAGACTAAACTAAATGTGCACAATCTGATTTTTTGGGCAGTCTGATCTAGGGCTAATTTTTCTCAATGTCTCAGCTACACAGACAGTGTAAACATAATATCAGACTTCATTTTTTTCACTTTTTTTTTTGGTCCAATTTTGATCTGCACTGGCTGCAAAAGCTAGAGTTGTGAAAGGCACGCTGATGGATAGTCGTTATCCACATTTTGAACAGTCTAACCCTGAGCTGGAAAAGTTGGGATTGTGTAGTACAGGTTTAAAGCGACTCAAAAAAAAGCACAAAATTCATGTCGAAACAACGAAAGCAACACAGGGCAAGCCACAATATCTTTGAGTTTCTATGTGACTTAACCTAATCAAAGATAACAATCTAAATTTCTTTTCTGCAGTAAAACCCAAATCAATATGACCTTCAACTAACTATCCCAAAATGCATACGGAAGACCAGAACAGAAGTCATTTTCAAACTGTCTATAAATTATTAATTATCTTTAAATTTCAATTTTGAATTTAGACCCAAATAACAATAATATCATGGAAGTTTTTTTGTCTGTCAGTCTGATCTTGATCTGCAAAGCCTGCAAAGGCAACTTATTTAGTGAAAGGCACTTTAAGCCTTCACGAAACGACAAAATTTTAGACTTATCCAAATTGAAAGCATTTGTAGATGACAAAATAAACATGACTCAAAAATAAAAAAAAAATTATTTTGGAAGAGTAGAAAACATTGTAGGAAAAGGAGAAAATGCTGGCCACCAGCATTTTCTCCTTTTCCCTCAATGTTTTCAGAAGGCTTCTTCCTCTGGGGCGTAAAAACCAGGGATTGTTTGGTAAAGGATTAAGGGTTACATTTCAGTTCACAGGACTTTCAAACTTCTTGACTGCTGTTTGTGTAAAATGCAAATTATCCTTGGCTTGCTCCCCAGTAATGACATATGTTTATATCAAACATATAAAAACAGGTTTTATTCTTTATGAAACACCAGAACGTTTGGCTAGTCAAACTGCATGCATTTGAATGCCATACTCATGAATAGAAAATTGAAATTTGTTTTTGGAAGGGAATAAATCACTGTGGGGAAAAAAAGAAAATGCCAGCATTTGCAGATGACAAAATAAATTTCACTCAAAAATTGAAACTTAACTTTAGAATAGAAAACATTGTTGGAAAAGGAGAAAATGCTGGTTACCAACATTTTCTCCTTTTCCCTTCATGTTTTCAAAGGGCCCCTTTCTCAGGGTCTTTCAAAGTTGGCATTGTGTGGTAAAGACTTAAATGAAGATATCTCTGTTTTGAGAGCTAAGAAAAGGAGACTTTGCTGATTTTCTGCATTTTCTCCTTTTCCCACAAAACTTGAAATTGTGCGATAGAGGGTTAATTTTTTACGTAATTACACAAAGTTCTAGACCTATCTGATTTGAGAGTATCTGCAAATGACAAAATAAAAAGAGACTAGAAAAACTGAAAGTTGTTTTGAAAATGCAATTAACACTATGCTGAAAAGTTAATTCATGATTACCGGCATTTTCTCCTTATTTTTCTACAATCTTTTCAGAAAGCCTTCTACTTTAGGGTCATGATAATGCATAGGACTGTGTGGAAGAGGGGGGAAAATATTCTGCAAAGGTAATTGTTTGTCCTGCATCAGAATTAACTCTTAACTTTATGATAAAAATTCAAACTTTTCAAAATGGAAAGCATTTGCAGATGATATATTCAAAAATGCTCAAACGATTGGATTTTGTCTGTGAGAGAGAGGAAAACACTGTGAGACAAGGAGAAAATGCTGGCAAAGTAGTGTTTTCTTCTTCTCCGACAAGGTTTTCACAAGCTTTCTTCAAAGGATGGATTGTTTGGTAAAGGTTAAACTCAAACTGTCGCAAAACGGACAAATACCCTCCCCCATCATTATTTACTTTCAACTGCTCCTGGGCCTTTAACTCATTACTAAACGACAAAATTTTTGGCTTGTCCAAAGCATAAGCATTTGCAGACGACAAAATAAAAATGACTGAAAATTTGAAATTTGTTCTGTGATTGGTAGAAAACATTGTGAGAAAAGGAGAAAATGCTGGTCACCAGCATTTTCTCCTTTTCCCACAATGTTTTCTGACGGCTTCTTTCTCAGGGTCGTCAAAAGTTGGGATTGTGTGGTAATGGGTTAATGTAAAACACTGATCATGTTTGTGGCTTGCTACTGCGTTTTGTTTTTACCAGTATTTGTGACATCTGTTAGGTGGGAGGAAATTGCCTATCCGAAAGATTTAACCCTCTACCACTCAATCCCAAGTTTTATCCTTTAACTCATTACCAAAGGACAAAATTTTAGACTGGTCCAAATTGAAAGCATTTGCAGACGACAAAGTAAAAGTGACTGAAAATTTGAAATTTGTTTTGTGAAGAAAACATTGTGGGAAAAGGAGAAAATGCTAGTTACCAGCATTTTCTCCTTTTCCCATTATCTTTTCTAAAGGCTTCATTCTGAGGGGCGTCAAAAGTAGGGATTGTGTGGTAATGGGTTAACCACACAATACCTACTTTTGATGATGGAGAGAAAGAAGCCTTTAGGAAACTTTGCGGAAAAAATTAGAAAATGCTGGTAACCAGCATTATCTCCTTTTTCCACAATGTTTTTTACCCTTCACAAAAAAAAATCAAATTTTTATTTACTTTTATCTTGTTTTAGGCAAATGCTTTCGATCTGGACAAACGTAATATTTTGCCGTTTGGTAATGAGTTAACCCTTTCCCAAACGACAAATTTTGGACTCTTCCAAACTGAAAAAGTTTGCAGACGACAATTTTAGATTTTTAGTAAATGGCAGAAAGTTCTCAAAAGGATAGAAAACACTGTGGGAAAAGGAGAAATTGCTCGTTACGCACAATTTCTCCTTTTTCCATAGTGTTTTTAAAAGACTTTTACTGCAGATCCGTAAAAACCTGGGCTTGTGTGGGAAAGGGTTAAGGAAGAGGATTGAGTGACTGATTGAACAGTGTTTTACAGAGCTTTAAGTATGATACATTTCCAAATCACAGGGATGGTTAACCCTTTCCCAAACGACAAACTTTTGGACTAGACCAAATTCAAAGCATTTGCAGACGACAATTCAACTCTTGCTGAAAAGATGATATCTGTCTATGATAGGGTAGAAAACATTGTGAGAAAAGGAGAAAATGCTGGTTACCAGCATTTTCTCCTTTTCCCACAATGTTTTCAAAAGGCTACTATTCCAGACCCGTAAAAACCAGGGATTGTTTGGGAAAGGGTTAACATATTCATATGTCCTTGATTTAACAAGTACCAGGGCTCTAAATTGTCTTGCCTAAGGACAGTCCCATTAAAAACCCAGTGAGGGTCCAATTAGAAACCTTTAGAGTATGTGCAGGCTGCACAATTCCACTGAAGGATGTGGAAGAAGGGTTTTGAAAATCTGGTGAGAAAAAGGAGAAAATGCTGGTGTAATGATGGTAATAATTAACCTTTACGCTTTACTACACAATCCCGACTTTTAACTACCCTGAGAAAGAAAACCTTTGAAAACATTGTAGGAAAAGGAGAATATCCTTTTCACACAATGTTTTCTACCCTTCACACAAACAAATTTCAAATTTTCAATCTGTTTTATTTTGTTGTCTGCAAATGCTTTTGATTTGGACAAGCCTAAAATATTGTTGTCTGGTAAAGAGTTAAAGGAATAGTTGATGCACACTGCATGATGCATGGCAATCGACAATTAATGCATTCCAGTATAGGTTAGCTTATGCAATCCATACTCAAGTGAGCCAAAAAATCAATGTAAAAATCAACACAACTTCATACCAGAATGTCATTGGTGCAATCTTCCAGCTTGCCCTGTAAATCGTCTGGTATAAGCAGATTGTCACAAGCACCAACAAAGTCGGCATTAGTCAAAGCATTGTAACATGTTGTATTGGCATCTTCAAATGTTATGTTGTTCACTGGGAAATCAATGATCTGAAAAGATAAACAGTAGAA
Source organism: Tridacna crocea (assembly GCA_943736015.1). Lineage (NCBI taxonomy): Eukaryota > Metazoa > Mollusca > Bivalvia > Cardiida > Cardiidae > Tridacna > Tridacna crocea. The sequence continues at coordinate 33,131,069 of OX031064.1, read as the reverse complement.
CAGAACTCCAGATAAGAGGCAGTGATGGTATTTTAAATTTATTATTTCTCTTCCAAACCTTATGTTGTGGGTACTGATTAGAATCGTCTTGATGAGACAGGGTAGGGTCTGGTGGAGAATTATTAATATTTAAAAAAAAAATGAAATCAAAACCACCCCCTCTACCAGGAGCTCTGGTAGAACAAGAGGACCTTGATGGTCCTATATTGCTCACCTGAGAACTAAGCAGTAAAGGTCTACAATGAAGATAAATATCAAAGTTCAAGGTCAAATAATTCTGACAGGGTATGTAACTGTGCAAAATGCATCTTCTACTTTTAGAGAAGAAGATTTTTAAAGTTTTCATTCTTTGTTCCTATGTTTCAAACCTGTGACTCCCGGAGCCAAGCAAGTTTTGACCCCAGAGGCATCATATGAAGATTCTTGGTAGATATCCATTAAGAGATGCTACATACCAAATATCAAAACTCTGCATCATATAGTATCAGAGAAGAATTTTAAAGTTTTCCTTCTTTGTTCCTATGTTTCAAACTTGTGACCCCCGGGGCCAAGCCAGTTTTGTCCCCAGGGGCATCATATGAACAATCTTGGTAGAGATCCACTAGGAGATGCTACATACCAAATATCAAAGCTCTGCACCTTCCAGTTACAGAGAAGAAGATTTTTAAAGTTTTCCTTCTTTGTTCCTATCTTTCAAACTTGTGACCCTGGGGCGGGGCCAGTTTTGACTCCAGGGGCATCATATGAAGATTCTTGGTAGAGGTATACTAGGAGATGCTACATACCAAATATCAAAGCTCAGCACCTTCTAGTTTCAGAGAAGAAGAATTTTAAAGTTTTCCTTCTTTGTTCCTATGTTTCAAACTTGTAACCTCCTGGACGGGGTCAGTTTTGACCGCAGGGGCATTATATGAACAATCTTGGTAGAGGTCTACTGGGAGATGCTACATGCCAAATATCAAAGCTCTACGCCTTCTAGTTTCAGGGAAGAAGAATTTTAAAGTTTTCCTTCTTTGTTCCTATGTTTCAAACTTGTGACCCCCCCCCGGACGGGGCCAGTTTTAACCCCAGGGGCATTATATGAACAATCTTGGTAGAGGTCTACTGGGAGATGCTACATACCAAATATCAAAGCTCTACGCCTTCTAGTTTCAGAGAAGAAGATTTTCAAAGATTTTGTTTTTTATTTCCTTTTGGTTGCCATGGCAAGCAGAGGTATGGCTGGAATTCAATCTCCTGAACAACTTTGGTAGAGCTTCACCCAAGAAACATCCCTTGCAAGTTTCATCAAGATCGGCTTTGTGGTTTAGGAGGAGAAGATGTTTAAAGAAATTGTGGACGACGGTCATTGGGCGATCACAAAAGCTCGCCGTGAGCACTTCGTGCTCAGGTGAGCTAAAAATAGATGAGACAGGGTAGGGTTTAGTGGAGATTTATTAATACAGTACTTAAAAAAAAAAAAATGAAATCAAAATCAGTCCCTCTACTTGGAGCTCTGGTAGAAAAATAGATGTACTAAGTCTTTCCTGAACAAAAAAAAATTCAGACTTGTCAAAACTAAGTCTTTACCAAACAACAAAATTTTAGACTTATCCAAATTGAAAGCTTTTGAAGATCCTAAAAAATTGTGACACAAAAACAGACATTTACTTTTGAAAGCGTACAGAAGATTGTAGGAAAAGGACAGGATGCAGTTATTAGTCAAACAAATTGACATGAAATAAATGACCTCTATTACCATATATTACACACTTGAACTATTGTCCGAACATAGCTTCAGCTAATGTCGTCTGCATGCGGAACTATGTGCATGTTTTTTATCTCTTTAGGAGGTCAATAGATTTATAGTGTCTTCAAAAGATACTTAAAATATCTGAATTGAACATTATTGTGTTGGTTTAAACTAGTAATAGGTGGCGAGTGACATAGATCTAAGATGCACTTTCTGTGCAGCCTGATCTTGATCTATGCCATCTGCAAAAGCTTTTTGATTTTGACTATTGCGCAGAAAGGTTCAAACCCAAAATTTCCTGACGGTCGGATTATACCCAATGATTTAAATATTCATGTTTTAACTATTCTTTGCATAAAGGTCAATTTCAGGTCAATTTGTTTCAGTAATACCAACATTTTTTCTCCTTTTCCAACAATGTTTTCAAAAGATAGTTTCATCAATGTTATCAAAATTCAGAATTGAGAGGTAAAAAGTTAAAAGCCTGAGCATGCAGCAAATTTGAAGTGGCTTAAATTATGAAACTTGTCTTTGTTAGGGTAGAAAACATTGTGGGAAAAGGAGAAAATGCTAGTTACACGCATTTTCTCCTTTTCAACAATGTTCTCTATGACTTTCTTTCTCAGAGCAGTTAAAATCTTGAATTGTGTGATGGAGAGTTAACTGATTACCATACAATCGTAACTCGAGGGAAACTGGTGACCAGCATTTTCTCCTTTTCCCACAATATTTTCTTCCTATGACAAACAGATTCCATGTTTTGTGTTACATTTAATGTGTCATCTACAAATACTTTCAATTTGGACCAGTCTAAAACGTCTGGTAAAGGGTTAAAGAGATCTGTTTAATTTTTTTTTTTTTTCAGTATATAAATCTTTCCTTTAAAATACAGATAAATAAAACTACTTTATACATAGAGCCTTCTTCCTCAGTGTTTTAAAACATGGGATTATATGGTAAAGGGTTAGTGCATTTTCTTGATAAATATATTTTGATAGATTGTCCAAAATCTATTTTGTCTAAAAACAGCAGAATCATGTGGTAGTATGATTATTTGCAATGCATTTAATTTCCCAGAAGCAAAATGTTTCAACTGGGGTCAGCCACTGACTGTGCAGTATGACATTGGTTGATACTTTTATGTAACTATATAAAATCACTGTTTCACAGATAGTGTTTCAGCCAGTTTTAATAAAAACAGGGCTCAGTGGATCAATCTAAAATTTTGCCATTTGGTAAAGAGTTAATAACATTAAATATATCGTCTGCAAATGCTTTCAAATTACACTAATCTAAAATTGTGTCTTTTGGTAAAGAGTAAACCAAGTTTTTTTTTCAATTCTCTTACCTCTGCATCTCCAGCGACATCTACGTCAATACCGTCCAGCAAACTTCCAAGGGCTCTCTTCCTTCTAGAAGTGTCTGTTGGATTAGCGATTGGACCCCTTGGCAATGTCAAAGTTACATCTTCGCCTACATTGCAATAAAATGAAGGAACTTTAAAATCCATCTAACTAGCCATGCCTATTCAACCTTTACCATAAAAATGCATGTCTTAAAGACCCTGAGAAAGATGGCTTTCAAAAAAATTGTGGAAAGAAGAGAAAATGATGGAAACCAACATTTTCTCCTTTTCTCACAATGTATCTCAACCTATCGAAGACAGAACTTAATTTAACTTTTCAGCTACATTTTTATGTCATCTATATATGCTTTTGGCTGAGCCTTGGTAGCTCAGTGGGTACCATGTAGACTTGAGAACATAAGGTCCAAGGTTTGATCCCTGGCTTTGACCACTGGCTTAGCCAATTTCTTTCGAGAATTGATCATAGTCACTGGGACAAGATTCATTCTCCTCCCACTGCTGACCATTGTTTTGAAGATGATTATGTGGGTAAGCAGGCAGTGGCTTGGAAAGAAAACTGTGCTGAGCACTGGTAAAAGAGACTTTAGGAAAGCATGGATAGGTGTACTGGCTGCCGCGATATAACTGAAATAATGTTGAAGATGGTGTTAAACACCAGACAATCAAGCAAATCAATGTAAATGCTTTTGGTTAGCTCTGGTCCAAAATTTTATAATTTGGTAAACACTTTACCAGACGACAAAATTTGACTGGTCCTGGAGAAGCATGGATGGGTGCACTGGACACCGAGATATAATTGAACTAATATATAAATGGGCATTACACACAATACAAATTGAAAAGAAAAAAAAGAGTAAAAATTATGTGGAAAATGGAAAAATTGCTAGTTCCTTTAAAATGCTATCAAAAAGGGGTTGAGGTACATGAAACTGTGTAGTATGTAGGTGACTTACCTCTTTACCAGAATCCAGACTTTTGACAACCCTGAGGAAGAATCCTTTTGAAAACATAGTGGGAAAAGGCAAAAATGCTGGTGACCAGTACTTTCTCCTTTTTCCCACGATGTTTTCTAATCTTCTGAAGTCAATTTTCAATTTTTAAGTCACATTTATTTTGTCATCTGCAAATGATTTCAATCTGGACCAGTCTGAAATTTTGTCATTTGCTAAAGAGTTAACCCATTACCACATAATCCCTAATTTTGACAGCCCTGAGAGAGAAGCCTTTAGAAAACATTGTGGGAAAACGAGAAAATGCTGGTAACCAGCATTTTCTCCTTTTCCCACAATGTTTTGTCGTCTGCAAATGCTTTCATTTCAGAAAAACCTAAAATTTTGTCGTTTGGTAATGAGTTAACCCATTTCACACAATCCCTACTTTTGACGCCCCTGAGAAAGAAGCCTTTTGAAAACACTGTGGGAAAAGGAGAAAATGCTGGTAACCAGCATTTTCTCCTTTTCCCAGTGTTTTCTACCCTTTTCAGAACAAATTTCTATTTTTGAGTCACCTTTATTTTGTCGTCTGCAAATGCTTTCAGTTTGGACCAGTCTAAAATTTTCTCGTGTGGTAAAGAGTTAAAAGATGTCGACTGAATTCTTTATCATATAATAAGTATCAGCCATTACCTTCAGGAATTTCACATTTATCTATAAGATTTACCTTCGGGAATTTCACATTTTTCTACAAGATTATCTACACTGCAAAAGCAGGTCTGATCTGGATCTTCACTGGATCTCCTACAGTAGCCGGACAAACTTTGGATAGTAAGATCTTCAGGTATCCCTTCAAAACTGTAGTCCTCCCTAAAAAGTATAAGTTTCTCAGACCTTTACCAAATATACATGGTATAAAAAGTGTTGTACCCCTTGTCTTTATTGGAATTTATTTATGACATAAAGAATATGAAACTGGATAAAAATTAGAATCCAACTGCTGCATATGTTAATAAACCAATCTCAGCACATTAAATGAACTGAATTAAGGTATTCCAGTTAACCCTTTCCCAAACAACAAACTTTTAGACTAGACCAAATTGAAAGCATTTGCAGACAACAATTCAACTCTTGCTGAAAAGACGATTTCTGTCTATGATAGGGTAGAAAACATTGTGGGGAAAAGGAGAAAATGCTGGTTACCAGCATTTTCTTCTTTTCCCACAATGTTTTCAAAAGGCTACTTTTTGCGACCAATAAAAACCAGGGATTGTTGGGAAAGGGTTAAGAAGAAATTTTTTGCTAAGATATTGCATTTGAATGAAAACAAAAAAACAAGAAGGTTTAACTCTTTATCAAACAACAAAATATTTCGACTTGTCCAGATTGAAATGAACTGCTGATGACAAATTAACAGTGGCAAAAAAAGACACAATTTTTCCTTGATAAAGCAGAAAAGATTGCAGGAAAAGGAGAAAATGCTGGTTACCAGCATTTTCTCCTTTTCTCACGATGTTATCAAAAGTTTTTTATCTCAGAGTCGTAAAAACCAGGGATTGTTTGGTAAAGGGTTAAATTTGGTAAAAATTGAGAATTTAATGTCAATATAGAACCAAAGATATATATGTCATTCATATACCATGAGAAGAATTAATTTCATTGTAAGTGTAATCTTAGATCTAGAAAATAACGCAACTCTGGTTAATATACTCTTTACCAAACAACAAATTGAAAGCATTTGCAGTAGAAAAAATAAACATGACTAAAAAAATTCAAACATTAATTTGGAAGAGTACAAACACTTTCTCCTTTTCCCACAATGTTTTCAGAAAGTTTCTTCCTCAGGGTCTTTAAAACTAGGAATTGTTTGATAATTTGTTAAACAATTTGGGTTAGCCAATCTGGAATTGGGTTACTTTCAAATTTTCCAAAATTTTTGAGAATGAGAGTTGCTGAAAACAGTCCCAAATCTTTTTTCATAATTTGGCAGGTCAGGAAAGTTATTCACCTCTGCCAACATCTGCTGAAACCATCTGGTCGAGGTCTTAATCTCGCACTCGGACGTGGCACATCGTCAAGATCATATGATGTACCATCTGCACAAGTCAAATCATTTGTTCTACTCCCATCGTACAATCCGCATAGACCCTCCGTCCGGCCCCAATCGACTGCAGATGGGGTGACAAACACATTCATGAATTCGATTTCATTTAGTCTCCGGCTTCTGCGTCTGGCCATCTGAATTCTTACTCTGGTGCCAGTTGGGAAAGAGACCTATCAGAAAAAATATTATTTTCATGCAATCTTGTTTTTGGTATCATATTATCAAGCAACAAAATCGTAGACCTATTCTGAATTGAAAACATTCATTTGCAGTTCACATATTAAACTATTTTAAGCCATTGCGACATTATCCAGACTTTTAAAACCTTGAGGAAGTAAGCTTTTAAAATCATTTTGGGAAATAGAAGAAAGTGCTGATAATCAGCTTTTTCCTATCTTCCCAAAATCTTTCAACCCATCTAAAATCAAATCTCATTTTATTGAGTAGCATCTATTTTCTGGAATGCAAACACTTTCAACCTTTGAAGGAAAAGGAGGAATGCTGGTTACTATAATTTTCTCCTTTTCTCTCAATGTTTTATACCCTTTCACAAAAGAAATGATCATTTGAGCCACATTTTGATTTGTAATCTGCAAGCATTTTCTCATTTTCCCACAAGGTTTTCAGATTGCTTCTATCTCAGGTTGTTAAAACCAAGGATTTTTTGGTAAGGAATTAACTCTACCACAGAACAAAATTTCAGAGATGTCTCAATTCAAAGCATATGGCATTTGCTAACAACATAATAAATATTGCAAAAATACTTGGATTTGTCAGTGAAGATTTGAAAACATTGCTGGAAAAGGAGAAAATGCTGATTACCATAAATTTTTCAATTTTCCCACATTATTTTCAAAAACTGTCTGTCCCAGGGTCTTTAAAAGTCTGAATTGTGTAGTAAGCAGCTAAAAGATGTGAAGTTTAGAAATCAGTGTGGGCAAAGGAGAAAATACTGGCTATCAGTGTTTTCTCAATTTCTCACAATGTTCTCAATTACCTTGTCTGAAAAAATAAAAATCAGATTTGTCTTTTAAACCTTTACCACAAAATCCTTAACATAGAAGACTTACAAAAACATTGTGAGCAAAGGAGGCACTGCTGGTATCCAGCATTTTTCTTCTTTTCCAACCTGACTTTTAACTCATTATCAAACGACAATATTTTAGGCTAGTCCAAATTGAAAGCACTTGCAGATGACAAAATAAAAGTGACTGAAAATTTGAAATTTGTTTTGTGAAGGGTAGAAAATATTGTGGGAAAAGGAGAAAATTCTGGTTACCAGCATTTTCTCCTTTTCCCTCAATGTTTTCTAAAGCCTTGTTTCTCAGGGGCGTCAAAAGTAGGGATTGTGTGGTAATGGGTTAACCCTGTCAAAATAAAATTCCAACATTTGTTTCACATTTCTGTCTGCAGATCTTCTGAATTTCAACCAGTCTAAAACTTTGTAGTTTGGCAAAGGGCTAAAAGATCACTAGAGGGTTGAAAGGAGAACTTTCCAAATTTTTCATACTCACCAAGAAAACACGGCCACCTCGCAGACTCAAAACCTTAAACCCTGGCATTAGATCCCCATTCTGCCACATTCTGGGTTGGCCGTATACCCTGTCTTCTTGTGTCTCACGTCCTCTACATTTAAAGATAACAAACGTATCATCCCCACAGATAACCATGACTCCGCAGTTACATGTTGCCGTCTTCTTGCCCTTGAAACAGCGACTGTAAAACGTCCTGACCTGTAACAAAAGGGAAAAAAATTTACATATAATCCAAGGTCTGTGAAAAGACAAAATTTCACACCCAACCAAAACGAAAGCATTTGCTGAAGACCACTTAATTATTAAAATTGTGTTAAAAGTCGGGATTGTGTGGTAAAGGGTTAATGCATCTGTGAAAGGTATCATCTTCGGTCAGCCTGCGCAGTCAGCAGGAGCCAACCTGTGTTGATGCTTTTAGCTTTTCGTAAAGCTTCTGCATATCCAAGGACCATTCTACCTCATGATTCAGTCACTAGTTAGACTAAATGGATTTTTGTGGATCCATTATCATTATGATGACTCTCAATATGTGTGCCACATTTACAATGTCCATTGGAATTGCCTCCAATTGGGATCAGTATAAAATTTTGTCTTGCAGTCAAACCTTAAAACTTAGGAGTATGTGGTTAAAGAGTAACTCTTGACCAGAATACAGAATTTCTTAAAATATTTATAGAAAACAATATTCAATGGGGTATTAGTGATGTAAAATGACTTGAAAACACAATCTGTTCCTTCATTAACATGGACAGTATTGGTGGGTAGTATAGTTGAAGATCAGGCTGCACAGATCATGCTGTCTGAATGGTGATCTTAGCTGTCCACTGAAAAGGTACAACTTTTTAAATTGTGGACCATACTCTGTGAAAAAGGGGCTTCATGAATTTGCAAACAATATTGATTCAGATCAGCCTGCGCAGTCTGCACAGGCTGACCATGGCCAATGGTCAATTTCCTGTATGTCAAGGGACCAGTCGACCTTATAATAGTTGGTTATGGAACCCAATTCAGTTTATGGATCCCTAACTATGTGATGACTTGCTTGGTACCATGCATCCCAGAGATACATTAACCCTTTACCAAACGACAAAATTTGAGACTCTTCCAAACTGAAAGAGATTGCAGACGACCATTTTAAACTTGATGAAAATGACTGAAAGTTCTTCAAAAGGCTAGAAAACACTGTGGGAAAAGGAGAAATTGCTCATTACGAGCAATTTCTCCTTTTCCCACAGTGTTTTCAAAAGACTTATGTTGCAGACACGTAAAAACCAGGGCTTGTTTGGGAAAGGGTTAACTCTTTATCAAACGACAAAACTTTAGACTTGTTAAAATGGAAGCAGTTGCAGACGACAAAATTAAAGTTACTCAAGAATTGAAACTTGACTTTATAAGAGAATGCTAGTTACCAGCATTTTCTCCTTTTCCCACAATGTTTTCAAAAGGCTTTCTTTCTCAGGGTCGTTAAAGGTCGGGATTATGTGGTAAAGAGTTAAGCTCTCTTCTCAATGTGCAAGAAAAATTTGACATCCAGCTCAACCTTTAGATGAAACATAATATTCCATATCTATATTCCATATCATATTTGCAGACAACAAGATAAATGTGTGTGAAAATTTGAAATTTGATTTGTCAAGGGTAGAAAACATTGTAAGAAAAGGAGAAAATGCTGCTTACCCACAATGTTTTCAAAAAGCTTCTTTCTCTAGGGTTGTTAAAAGTAGGGATTGTGTGGTAAAGGGTTAACTCAATACCAAACGAGAAAAAATTTAGACTAGTCCAAATTGGAAGCATTTGCAGACAACAAGAGAAATGTGACTTGAAAATTAAAAGTTGTATTAGGAAGGATAGGAAACATAAAATTGAGTTCCATATCATATTTGCAGACAACAAAGTAAAAGTGAGTGAAAATTTGAAATTTGATTTGTGAAGGGTAGAAAACATTGTAAGAAAATGAGAAAATGCTGGTTACCAGCATTTTCTTCTTTTCCAACAATGCTTTCAAAAGGCCTCATTCTCAGGTTCATTAAAAGTTACCAAACGAGAAAAATTTTAGACTAGTCCAAATTGGAAGCATTTGCAGACAATACGATAAATGTGACTTGAAAATTGAAATTTGTATTTTGAAGGACAGAAAACATTGTGGGAAAAGAAGAAAATGCTGGTTATCAGCATTTTCTCCTTTTCCCACAATACTTTCAGAAGGCCTCTTTCTCAGGTTCGTCAAAAGTCGGGATTGTGTGGTAAAGAGTTAAACTTAGCAGTTTAGCAAAAGACAGCCCTGAACTGTATTTGACCTTTAGTCTTTACCAAATGACAAAATTTTAGACTGGTCCAAACTGAAAGCATTTCCAGATGACAAAATAAAGGTGACTGAAAAATTGAAATTAGATCTGGGAAGGGTAGAAAACACTATGGGAAAAGGAGAAAATGCTGGTTACCAGCATTTTCTCCTTTTCCTACAGTGTTTTCAAAAGGCTTCTTTCTCAGGGGCGTCAAAAGTAGGGATTGTGTGGTAATGGGTTAAGTGTATAATCAGTCATGTCACTTACTTGAAATGGCAAATCTTTGTGCTTGTACAAAATGAATTCTCCCTCAAAGTGGTTATCATATTTGCTGTAAAAAAGAATAACAAGAGGGCATTAGACCCTAAAGTGCTCACCTGAGTAAAGTCATACAGGACTGATCAAACCTTTACCAAACATGCAGATACCCAAATTTTAAAATTCACATGCACAACTACACATCATAAAGATTCAATGTGGTAAGTTTGGACTTATTCCAATGCAAACTGTAGGAGGAGTTCCTAACATATGGATGGACAGATGAACAGACAGACAGTTGAACAGATTGACTAACTGACAGACGACCAGGGCCATAACCTATGCATTTTCCACTTTAATAACAACATTTTCTACTAAATAAAGGCAAGTTTATTCATTTCAGCCATGCTGAAATTATCATCTGCAAATGATATAAATTTGGACAAGGTAACACTTTTGTGGCATGGTAAAAAGTTAGAGCATGGAAAAGTTTGTGGAGGAAAAGAAAAAAAAATGCAAATTTGTCAGATTATCAGCATTCTTTCCTTTTCCTACAGTAGTTGCTTGCAACAACAGAGGATTTATTTGGTTAACTGCTAAAAGTTAGTATTGTTCTCTCAGTATACTCACTAGCCATCGAAAGTCTTCATATGTGGATCGTTCACACTGCTACATATACTTGGTGTATCTCTGTCCTCAACCACAACCTACAAGTTAAATATTGATTATTCACCTCTTTTCCAAACACCAAAATTTTAGACTTGAAAGTATAAAATTGAAAGTATTTGCAGACAACAAAATTAAGGTGACTCAAAAGTTGAAAATTTGTTTTGGGAAGGGTAGAAAACATTGTGGGAAAAAGGAGAAAATGCCTGTTACCAGCATTTTCTCCATTTCCCACAATGTCTTCAAAAGGCCTCTTCATCAGGGTCGTTAAAGTCAGGATTGTGTGGGAAAGAGTTAACCCTTTACCCCATAAGGCATTTCTATGGCATCTCTAATTGACCCTAAATAACAGCAAGGATGAAGCTGTTTCTTATGTGTATATGACACCTTTTGATAGCATAGAAAACATTGTGGCTAAAGGTGAAATTGCTCATCACGAGCAATTTCACCTTTTGCCACCATGTTTTCCAAAGGCTCGTACAAGCAATGCGTAGAAATGAGTATCTATGGAGTAAAGGGTTAAACATGCATCTTCACTGGTTTTCTTCCAGTTTTTTTAACAGTTTGTGTTTTTTTTCTCTTTATTTTATGAAACTATAATCACTTTTGTATCTTCATGCCAAATACTGCCCCCGGTGATTGCAAGGTTGCACAGATTACTGTAGATGGAAACTGCATTTAATTCTACTACAGCTAACCAAAAGACATAGTTTAACATGATACATGAATTCGGCTCTATAAACACAGTGTAAGAAAAGCATGGTAAAATCTGCAGCATTCCCTGCACACTGACGTTATTCCGTATATAGTAAGTTAGTGAGTTATCCAATAGAACATAATCTTCATCCGCTTTTTTACTCTAAGGATGAACTTGTTTTCCTTTCATTAAGAATAATATTGTTCATGTTAGAATCAAAATAATCTTCTTTCTATTGTGGTTTATTTAAGAAATAACCTTCTTTCTATCGTGGTATATCGTTCAATAAAACCACAGTTCTGAGTTATCCAGCGCAATAAATAATCCACAAGGGCGATAGCCCGAGCTGGTTATTCATTGCGCCTTATAACTCACAACATGGTTTATTGAACGATAAACCACGATAGAAAGAAGATTATTTCGATTCTAACATGGCAAATTCTTAGTGAAATAAAAACAAGTTCAAACTTAGAGTAAAAATGCGGATGAAGATTATGTTCCATTGAATAACTCACTCATTGAATGATGTCACTTAATATAGGATGATCTACATGGATTGTCACAGATTTCACCATGTTTTTCTTGCACTGTATTTATAGTCAAACTTGTGTGTCATGTTAGAATGTTCCATAAACATGTTGTGAGTTATGGGGCACTATGAATAAACCATTTGGGCTATCACCCTCTTGGATTATTTATTGTGCCTCATAACTCACAACTATGGTTTATTGAATGATAAACCATGATAGAAAGAAGATTATTTCTTAAGCAAGCACAGTTTCCAGTTTAAATCAAATACGAATCCCTACAATTCTTCTTTGCCCCGTACGCCTCATATTTATGTTTACACAGCTGACTAGATTATAAAACTGTCAAGTTGTAGCAGCGCTTGTTTCCTGGCTGTACAGATGTCTCTTTAAAAAAAAATCTTCTTAATAATCTTCTAAATAATTGTTCGATAATTCACGGATGTGAGTTGTGAGGAAGGGACTTAAGTCTTTACCACACAATGATACCCATGGGAAAGAAGCCTTTTGAAACCATTGTGAGAAAAGGAGAAAATGCTGGTAACCAGCATTTTCTCCTTTTCTCACAATGTTTTCTCTCCTGTCAAAGAAAAATTGGACAATTTGAGCCACAATGAAATTGTCGACTGCAAATGCTTTCAGTATGGAAAAGGCTAAAATTTTGTCATCTGGCAAAGGGTTAATGCATCTCAGGGATTGATTTTACCAAGCAAGTCATCACCTAATGAAGGATCCATAGATTTGTTTCAGTCAAACAACCAAAAGAATCATAGGGTAAACATATCCTTTGACATGCAGAGAATCTAAGAATTGCAAAAAGCTTCTGCCAATGACAGTGGGCACAGACTGCACAGGCTGACATGGGCGGATACTTTTTCGCAATGCATTTACACTTTACCAAACAATCCCTGGTTTTTACAACCCAGAGAAAGAAGCCTTCTGAATTTCTAGAAAAAGGATAAAATGCTGGTAACCACCATTTTCTCCTCTTCCCACAATGTTTTCTACTCTATTGACGTCAAATTTCAATTTTTGAAACGCGTGTATTTTGTCGTCTGCAAATACTTTCAATTTGGACAAGTCTGAAATTGTGACGTTTGGTAAAGAGCTAAGCCCCCTTTTCACAAACCATTACACACATATATACATGTATAAAACTAACAGCCACAGGGTAGCAGGTGCACAAAGGTTTGGTTCTAAACTTACAAATGCATATTACAAGCTTCGACAAAACTATCACTTCAGATTTGCTTTGACAATACTAATGTCATAAAATATCCTACCTCATACTGTTTAATAAGAACTCTCTGTATGTCTAGACTATCCACGATCAGAGTGGCAAACATTTTGAGGTTTACTTCAATATTGCCGTCCACTTTTCCGTCAATCTTGGCTGTTAGGGACAGATTTTGCAGCAAGTTCCAATTACTCTGCGTAAAGACCATGTCACAGAAATTTCCAAGTAGCAGCTGACTAATGGGAACACCTCTGGAGCACCTGTTGACATATGGAAATTAAAACATTTTTACTCTATACCAAACAGTCCTAAATTCTAAATGACCCTGGGAATTTAAAGGAGGCTTTCGAAAATATTGTGGGAAATGAGAAAATCCTGGTAACCAGCATTTTTCCATTTCCCACAATATTGTCACGCTCTCTGAGACAAATTTTTCTTTCTGAGCTATAAATAAATCATTTGTAACCCAATACCAAACAATTCTGAGTTTTAACAACCCTGAGAAAGAGGTCTTTTTGAAAACACTGTTGGAAAAAGAGAAACCAGCATTTTCTCCATTTCCCACAATATTTTTAATCATTTCAACCCTTTGCCAAACAATCAAGAGCTCTAACAACCCTGAAAAATAAAGCTTTTTGAAAATCATGTAGGAAAAGGAGAAAATCCGACAAGATTTATTATCCTCTGTAAGGTTACTTTTCCTTTTCAAGCTAAATTTGTCTCCTGCAAATGGTTACAATTTGGACAAGTATAAAAATTTGTCAACTGGTAAAGACTTATCTTTACAAAACCAAAAAACTGTAGACTTGTCCACACTGAAAGTATTTCAACCTAACAAATATGATATGAATCAAGTGATAGGATTTCTTTTCAACCTTTTCAAAAACTAATGTCATAGTTTAGGCAATGTTAAATTTGTCATATGCATTTTTTTTTCCATTTAAAATTTTCTCGCAAGGAATCAACTAATAACAAAGGTCACACCTGGTAATGTTCTTCTCAGGCATGAGACTGAGGTCCAAAAGAAAGAATCTGAAATAGGAGGGTCTTTTCCATGCTCAGCAAACCTGGACGCCATCATTTTGAAGGAAGAATTCTCCAGTTTTGGAGGAAGAGCTCTCCTTTATGGAGGTACTATTCATACACAATAGCCATGTTTTTTTTAAACAAGACTGACAGTCCAATCATTTTAAACACCTCCCCGAAAGTCATCAGATCTGCACAAATCACAAGACACCCGTCTCATGCCTGTCTTTTCTTTTTTTAATACATTCTAGGTATTTTCACTATGAATCCACAAAACAACTTTTCATATCTCAATTTTCAAAAGACAAAATTCAAGAAGGGTTTAACCCATTACCACACAATCCCTACTTTTGACGCCCCTGAGAAAAAAGCCTTTTGAAAACACTGTGGGAAAAGGAGAAAATGCTGGTAACCAGCATTTTCACCTTTTCCCACAGTGTTTTCTACCCTTCCCAGAACAAATTTCAATTTTTCTGTCACCTTTATTTTGTCGTCTGCAAATGCTTTCAATTTGGACCAGTCTAAATTTTTCTCGTGTGGTAATGGGTTAAATGAGAGAGACATTGAAATGATACAATTAATACTTAAGTCTACAATCCAAACTTCTAATGGCCCTCAGAAAGACAGCTTTGAAAAACTTTGTGGGAAGAGAAGAAAATGCTGGTAACTTGCATTTTCTCCCTTTTCCAAACAATGTTCTTTCCTGGTGATGACAATTTCAATCTTTTCAGCCCCATTACCTGTTTTTTCTTACTTTTCTGTTTCATCTTTGCTGATGATTTGCAAGCTATTGCTCGACTTAACTTTGTGAAAAATCATTTTTCAAGTTTACAGAGGTTACAAGTACCTCATAAGCTTTCTACAATGTCATTCTTAAGTTTAATTCTCAAGAATTTTTTTAAATTCCAAAGTATCACAATTTCTGGTAAGCTAAAACATTTGGTTTAGCTGTTCTAGTTTAGCAAATCAGAAAATCGTTTCCACACAATAACAACTTTTAACAACCCTGTAGAAGAAGCCTTTTGAAAACATTGTGGGAGAACAAGAACATGCTGGTAACCAGCATTTTCTGCATTTCCCAGTTTGTTTTCGACCATACCAGAAACAAATTTCAATTTTTGAATCATACCTAATTTTTAGTCTGCAAATGCTTTCAAATAAAAGTAGTGTAAAAGTTTGTTGTTTGGTAAAGAGCTCGGTTTTTTTTTTTTTGCTCAGCTGGTCAGAAAATGGTTTAGCCAATCAAAAATATGCTACTTTTTTTTAAATCTTGTATATGACTATAAATACAATGTAGATTGGATGCTGAATACTGGACTTAACTCTTTACCAAACAATCCCTGGTTTTTACGACCCTGAGATAAAAGCCTTTTGAAAACATTGTGGGAAAAGGAGAAAATGCTGGTGACCAGCATTTTCTCCTTTTCCCAAAATGTTTTCCACCCTGCAAATTTCAATTTTTGAGTTACATTTATTTTGTCGTCTGCAAGTGCCATGAATTTAGACCAGTCTAAAATTTTGTTGTTTGGTAAAGAGTTAAAGTACCCACTTGGGCAAATCTCTGTCATTCTCCTCCAGTTCAAAATCCACTCGAACTTCACATTCCTGTCCGTCACAGAGATCAGCTGGGTTCTGATTAATAACAATTCCGATATCCTTTCCAGGTAGATCTCCTTCTGTGACAATGATAGTAGTTTCTGTAATTGATAGCTGAAGAGAAAAAGTATGAAAACTTGTTCTATATACCAAGTAATGTTTTTTTTCAAATGGTATTTTCATTCCATTTATTGCAAGTGCTTGGTTTTAAGAAAATCCTTGACCCATTACTTCATAGATACTCATTTCAACACATTGCTTATAGGAGCCTTTGGAAAAAATTGTGGCAAAAAGGTGAAATTGCTCGTCACGAGCAATTTCACCTTTTGTCACAATGTTTTCTATGCTATCAAAAGGTGTCATATACACATAAAAAACGGCTTCATCCTTGCTGTTTTTTAGGGTCTATTAGAGATACTATAGAAATGCCTTATGGGGGTAAAGGGTTAATTTAAAAGGGACATAACTGTATCAACAAATTTCAATGATTACAGGCTCCGCTGTACAATTTTCCTGTTGAATTAACCCTTTACCTAATAATCCCTGGTTTTTAGGACAATGTTTTCTACTGTTCTAAACTCAAGTTTCAATTTGTTGAGTCTAATTTATTTTGTCGTCTGCAGATGTTTTCAATTAGGACAAGTCTAAAATTTTGTCGTTTGGTAAAGAGTTACTAACTTATCCAAGGGTTGAAGTAAAAATATCTACAGTTATAGCAGAGATTTCATGATACAAAACAGAAAAAGACAAAAAAGATAATTCAAGGAACATTTCTGTGAAATTGTTTGAAAATCTGACTAGCCATTTCAGAGAAGAATTTTCAAGAATTTCTTGTCCGTATAGTGCAAGTAGCCCCCATTCACCAGAGCCATGTTTCTTGACCTATAAAAATTTCGCGAACACTTTTTGGAAAGAGTCATTCAAGGAACATTTCTGTGAAATTGTTTTAAAATCTGACCAGCTGTTTCAGAGAAGAAGAATTTTCAAGAATTTCTTCATGTCTGTATAATGCAAGTAGCCCCCCATTCACCAAAGCCATGTTTCTTGATGAATCAAAATTTCACAAACACTTTTTGAAAAGGGTCACCAATAGAACATCTCTGTGAAATTATTTCAAAATCTGACCAGCCGTTACAGAGAAGAAGAATTTTTAAGAATTTCTTCATTTCCCTATAGTGCAAGTAGCCCCCATTCACCAGAGCCATGTTTCTTGACGAATCAAAATTTCACAACCAATTTTTGATCACCAAGGAACATCTCTGTGAAATTATTTCAAAATCTGACCAGCGGTTTCAGAGAAGAATTTTTAAGAATATCTTCATTTCTGTATAGTGCAAGTAGCCCCTATTCACCAGAGCCATATTTCTTGACTGATAAAAATTTCGCAAACAAATTTTGAAAAGGGTCACCCAAAGAGCATCTCTGTGAAATTATTTTAAAATCTGGCCAGCGGTTTCAGATAAGAAGATTTTTAAAGAATTTCTTAGAAAATTCCATTTGGTTGCCATGGCAATCACAGTTTTTGACGGAATCAAATTCTGTGAACACTTTTTAAAGAGGACCTCCCAAGGAACATTCCAGCCAAGTTAGATCCGAATTGGCCCAGCGGTTTGGGAGGAGTTGATGTTTAAAGAATTGTTGACGATGGACGACTCACGATGGACACCAGATGATCCTAAAAGCTCCCCTTGAGCATGTTGTGCTCAGGTGAGCTAAAAAGGGGTAACCGAAAGACAGATGGACAAATGATAGAAACCACATCATGACCTAAGCTCTGGTAGTTTTCAGTCGGTAAAGCTAAAAACTAAACAATGATGCAAATACATACCTCCACCCCAGGCATCACAGAACACACAAGAACCCTTTTTTCTGCCACCAATGAAGCATTGATACTTTGTATTACAAGAAGATCATCATCATTCTCAGAGCTGCATCTGACAAGGGTTTGTTGAGCACAAATTTCTAATTCTGAATACAAGCTGAAATAAATACATATTTATACTACCAGTACTCAAAATTTGCTAGGGATCACCCTAAAGATTCACCCTAAATATATATGTGGCATGTATCATGTATGGTTTTACAATACGTTACATCGTCACACTGATCAATAAAATGACCAGTAGAAATGGATCTTTAAGCCTTTACCTATCAATGTAAAAACATTGTTGGAAAAGGACAAAATGTTGGATACCAGCATTTTCTCCTTTTCCAACAATGTTTTCTACCCTATGACAGACAGCATAGTGCATGTTGCATATGGTTTTTGGTCAGCAAAATGCTTTCAACTTGGACAAATTAAGAATTTTACAGTGTGGTAAAGAGTTTATGCAAACATTGGAAAACATTGTTGGAAAAGGACAAAATGTTGGATACCAGCATTTTCTCCTTTTCCAACAATGTTTTCTACCCTATGACAGACAGCATAGTGCATGTTGCATATGGTTTTTGGTCAGCAAAATGCTTTCAACTTGGACAAATTAAGAATTTTACAGTGTGGTAAAGAGTTTATGCAAAACTATTGTAATATATAAACCCATACACAAATATGTAAGTGATCCCTATCAAAGTTTGCGTAGTATATTAATCGTGTATCAGTAAATAGCTAAATTTAGAACTTAAACTGTTTCAATAACCCTTTACTACACAATCTCATGTTTAAGCTTAAACACATTATTTTACTAAAATACTAGTATTAATCTTACGCAATATTGCTTCCTGGGAACTTTACCAGTAACGTGCCAATAGTACGGGGCAGTGAAAAACTGCAAAGTTGAAACCTCCATCAGATTTTAAAGTTACGGTGATTACTATTAGTTTTACCACCTTTAGCTGTTACATGAATTGCCTGGTATCGCACTCCACACATTATGGTTACGAGGCCGACAATCTACCCCACAACTACGGACACCACGTTACGCTTTAATAACCCTGAGGGAACAGCTTTTTGAAAATATTATAGGAAAAGGAGAAAATATTTCCTTTTCCTACAATATTTTCAACAGCCTTCTTCCTCAGTGTTGATAAAACATCACCAGTGTTCCCACTGGCTTTTTAGTTGTAGGGTACACTTACCCCCTGGCTGTAAATCATGGTGCAAGATTTCATTATTAGACGGTATGACGATAATGGTTCCATAGTAGAAGTAAAGTAATCGATAATGATGTTTTGCACAACAAAAGTATGTTATATTTAAATATCTGTGGAAATTTACTGGTTAAAGTCATTAAAAAGCTGTAAAGACAGTCTATGGTGACTCTGATGGGACAATGTCAAAAGGAACATAAAGTTGTATCATGGAAAAATTTCCAAGTTTTTTGCATCAAACTTTTTTTGTGTGTGTTAATTTATGGATAGGTTTTTCCACGCAATGACAAAGATTTACCAATAAGGGTAGCAAGTAACTTCAAATCCTATCGTTTTGCACAAGTTAACCCATTAAGACACGATCCCTACTTTTGACACCCCTGAGAGAGAAGCCTTCTGAAAACACTGTAGGAAAAGGAGAAAATGCTGGTAACCAGCATTTTCTCCTTTTCCCACAGTGTTTTCTACCCTTCCCAGAACAAATTTCAATTTTTCAGTCACCTTCATTTTGTCATCTACAAATGCTTTCAATTTGAACCAGTCTGAAATTTTGTCGTGTGGTAAAGAGTTAAGCGGATAATGGTCTTTTACGTTTTTTCCTTATACAAGGTCTAGTGTGTAACCAGAATTTGATACGTGAATTTCAATTCTATTACATGATTTACATAACAATAATGCATGAGTAGAAAGACTGATCACATTGTTCAGTAACAGGTTAACCCTTTACCCCATAAGGCATTTCTATGGTATCTCTAATTGACCCTAAATAATAGCAAGGATGAAGCCATTTCTTATGTGTATATGACACCTTTTGATAGCATAGAAAACATTGTGACAAAAGGTGAAATTGCTCATTGCGAGCAATTTCACCTTTTGCCACAATGTTTTCCAAAGGCTCCTGGAAGCAATGCATAGAAATGAGTATCTATGGAGTAAAGGGTTAACTAATACTTTGTCCAGCTGATTATTTCAGTTGGTACAATATTGGGCTTAACCCATTACCACATGAGAAAAATTTAGACTGGTCCAAATTGAAAGCATTTGCAGACGACAAAATAAAGGTGACTGAAAAATTGAAATTTGTTCTGGAAAGGTTAGAAAACACTGTGGGAAAAGGAGAAAATGCTGGTTACCAGCATTTTCTACTTTTCCCACAGTGTTTTCAAAAGGCTTCTTTCTCAGGGGCGTCAAAAGTAGGGATTGTGTGGCAATGGGTTAAAATCAGGATGCTGCTGGCTTGAAGTGGCCAGATGGACCAATTTCTTTCCAAGGAATGATGACCGCAATTTTACAACAGGATTCATTCCTCTCTCATTGCTGATCACCATTTTGGCCTTGATGTGAGAAAGTAGCCAGTTGCACGGAAAAAATATTGTGCAAAAAGTATTGATTAACCCGTAACCACACACCAAAATTTAAGACTCATCCTTATTGAAAGTATTTGTTGAGGAGAAACAAACTATGACTCAAATTATGAGAATAGCCTTTGGAAAAGTAGAAAACATTATGAGAAAAGGAGAAAATGCAGGTTTCCAGCATTTTCTCCTTTTCCCATGATGTTTTCTACAGGCTATGTTCTCAGTGTCGTTAAAAGTCCAGATTGTGTGGTAAACAGTTCACCCTTTGTGATACAATGACGCCTTTTTACACATCTGAGAAAGAAGCCTTCTGGAAACATTGTGAGAAAAGGAGAAATTGCTGGTAACCAGCATTTTCTCCTTTTCCCACAATGTTTTTTTTATTTTATAAAAGGAAAGTTGCACCTCTTGAGCCTGTGACACTGAAATTGTTGTCTGCAAATGCTTTCATTTTGGACAAGGCTGAAATTTTGCCATGTGGTAATGGGTTAAGCAAACTGTGTTATGGCAAGTTTAAAATCATACAGCTTCCAAACCTGCATCTATCTTTCATTTGGTTCAATTCCACGACCTGGGTTCTGTAAGTTTGCAAACAAACATTGACATCATCTTCTACGCAGGTCTTTGGTGGTTCTGGTGGGGTTGTACACAATAGCTGAAAAAAAAAAAACAGAAGATTATTAATATACACAAAAAGCTGGAAAGATTGAAATAACTTGCATTAGAGCCTAACACATCAACATAACATTACTCTTCTCCATACAATCCCAACTTTTAACAACCATGAGAAAGAAAGCCTTTGAAAACATTGTGGGAAAAAGAGAAAATGCTGGTAACCAGCAATTTTTATTTTTCCCAAAAAGTTTTCTACCCTTTTCAAAATGAATTTCAGTTTTCAAGTCACATTCATTTTGTTGTCTGCAAATGCTTTTGAAAGGTCTAAATTTTTCCTGTGTGGAAAAGGGTTAATTCAAATTGAAAAAAATTTGCATAACATATGGTACACAATATGTGTGGGTGAAAGCACCCACACAACATACACAATAGCTAAAAACATCAGTATCACGTTACATAGCATCTCTGTATTTCATTCAAAGTGACAACATACAATATGTAGAGGAAATATACAAACATGGTAATGATAGTGAACTTTCAACAATATGGGAGAAATAGGAAGCCACATACATATGTAATTTGCTGCCTTCAGATGCGTTCAGATTGGACATGTGTAAAATTTTATTGCATTGTAAATGGTTAAAAGATTGAGTTTGTCTTTAACAGATAAGAAAACAAGGTGGAAAAGGGAGAAAATGCTGGTTATTAGGGTTGTCAATGTTTTACTACCAATTCAAATTCAAATATTTGTTGTATTCATAGGCCACCAGCCCTTAAATTTGAATTTGATTTACTGCATAATCCAGACTTTTTAACAACCCCCATGAAAAAGGACTTTTGGAAGCATCCTGGGAAAAGCAAAAAATGCTGGTTACCAAAATGCTTTCTACCCTTTCCAAGAAATCTCTCTAATATATGAAACATTTTCTTTGTTATCTACAAATGCTTTCAATTTGGACAAGTCTAAAGGTTTGGTGTTTGATAAAAAAAATAACAGATAGCACAGCCAGAGATCAGACTGCATTCTTCACTGTCAAATACATCAAAAGATACTGAGGAAAAAGCAGCCTTGAACATGTAATATTTTGGTCAACCATGCTCCCTGAAATTATTGTCTTATATCTCCCTCAGTGACCTCAAGCTCTTACACGAAGCCTATCAGTAGAGGCCAATGTGTCATCCCCCCTATTGTACATTAAATTAAACCTATAGCACCTTTCAGTACCAAAGTTGCTTTGGCAGCCAGTGTTGGTCAAATTTAGACTGCACAAAATATGCAGTCTGATCTTTGATCTACACTGTCTGATTTGCTTAACTTAATGATGATTCCTTTGAACTCTACAAAACTTAAAGCACTTGCAGATGACATAAATGAAGCTTAGGTGATGATTTGTTTTCCACTGGGTAGAAAACATTGGTTACCAGCATTTTCTCACAATGTTTTCAAAGAGCATTTTCTTTAGGGTTGTTAGAACTTGGGGTTGTGTGGTAAAGAGCCAACAGCAATAGACAAAAGTAACCATCAAAATGCAGTAATGTGGATCTTATATCTAAGCCAAACATATCTATTAGATTTATTAAGAGTTCTACCAGCAAAACAGACAAAAAGTATGTTTCCTCACAGCTGTGCCAAGCCCCGATAGCTCAGTCAGAAGTTTACAGGACTTGAGAACAGGCAGTTGCTGGTTTGATTCCCAGATAGGCCAAATTGTCCATAAGGATTTAACCAATTACCACACAATCTCTACTTTTGATGCCCCTGAGAAAGAAACCCTTTGAAAACATTGTGGGAAAAGGAGAAAATGCTGGTTACCAGCATTTTCTCCTTTTCCCACAATGTTTTCTACCCTTCACAAAACAAATTTCAAATTTTTAATCACTTTTATTTTGTCATTTGCAAATGCTTTCAATTTGGACAAGCCTAAAATATTGTCGAATGGTAATGAGTTAAGATAAGCCATTGTGACAGAATTCATTCCTCATTCATTCCCCTGACCATTGTTTTGACAATGGCTAGGTGGGAAAGCAGCCAGTGGCTTGGAAAGAATATCATGCATAGCAATGGTACAAGAGTCTCCAGGAAAGCATGGACAGGTGCAGTGGCTTCCACAATATAAATGAAATAATGTTGAAAACAGTGTTAAACTCCATTCAATCAATCATTCAAGCTTTGTGGCCGTAAACCATTGATAAAATGTTAAAATGCCAAAGGTATTGCTAAATGTGAAAAAAATGTATGTATTTCCCTCTTTTTTGATATTGTTTACAAACAAGAAAATCTGTTGCAGATGAATCATCTTGCAAACTTACCCATCTCTATACCAAACAACAAAAATTGTATATTCATTGGATCTGCAGTTCGATCATAAATTATGGATGTTTCTAATGAAAGGGTTAAAAAAGGTATGATGTGAAAAATTCTGCATGTTGTAACTGCCTGGGACAAGATTTGGCTTGAATATACAAGAATGAAATCAGTTTGATAAAATATAGATGATGTTGGTTAAAACAGGCTTAACCCTTTACCACGTAATCCCGACTTTTAACACCCCTGTGACAGAAGCATTTTGAAAATATTGTGGGAAAAGGAGAAAATGCTGGTAACCAGCATTTTCTCCTTTTCCTACAATGTTTTCTTCCCTTCCCTAAGTAAATTTCAATTCTTTAGTCACATTTATTTTGTCGTCTGCCAATGCTTCCAATTTGGACCAGTTTAAAATTTTGTTGTTTGGTAAAGAGTAGTAGACCTGTAACACTTCAAGTGTAACATGGAATAAAATTTATTGATAAATGATAAATACGAATTTATAGAGGTATGATACAGTTGCACATTTTTAGCCGACCAGAAATTCCTTAAATGTCCATCTTGAAACTATTTGTTGATACTTTTTTTAATTCTCAGAATAGGGAGACAATTACTATCCCCCTTTGAAAAGGGAATGATGTGGTTTTAGATTTATAAAAGATACTTTTAAGATGGAGAAAAAGAAAAAGGTGTCTCGGTTTAAGCAGCTCAATAATAGTAATTTTTAATCAAAGCAAACTTTTAGGATAATATCATTTTGGAAATAGCTGTTTTTTCTATTACCACTGCACAACCTTAAAACAAGTTTACATGAATCTTTAAACTTACCGTATGTTGCTCCTGGGAGACAATCAAGATAGATGTGACAATTTCTATGAATTTGTTTGGGCAAACATCTATGGTAAGAGTTGTATAGATATGGTCTGTAATATTTGTGTACAAACTGAAATTAAAATAAAGACAAGTGATTCATCAAATATACAGTCAACCCTTCATCAAACATAGTGGAAACAGAAGAAAAAGCTGATAACCGGTATCTTCTATTCAGTGTTTTCAGACCTTTCAAACACAAGTCCAATTGTTCAACCCTTTACCAAACAATTCCTGGTTTTTACAACCCACAATAGAAACCTTTTGAAAACATTATGGGAAAAGGAGAAAATGTTGGTAACCAGCATATTTCCATTTCCCGTGTTTTCTATCCTGCTGGAAACAAATTTCAGTTTTTGAGTAACATTTATTTTGTTGTATCAAGCCCTGTCAATTAAATCTGTTTTTTTATT
The DNA here is from genome assembly GCA_943736015.1 of Tridacna crocea. Classification (NCBI taxonomy): domain Eukaryota; kingdom Metazoa; phylum Mollusca; class Bivalvia; order Cardiida; family Cardiidae; genus Tridacna; species Tridacna crocea. The sequence continues at coordinate 33,106,460 of OX031064.1, read as the reverse complement.
TAAACTCTTTTACACGAAACGAAAATTTTGAAATGTCCAAACTGATAGCATTTGCAAATGATGATTTAAATTTAGCTCAAAGGTTGGAATTTGTCTTTGATGTGGTAGAAAACATCGTGGGAAAAGGAGAAAATGCTGGATACCAGCATTTTCTCCTTTTTCCACAATGTTTTCAAAAAGCCTTTTTTCTCTAGGTTGTAAAAGCTTGAGCAAAAAGATTCCTTCTTATGGGTTGGTAGAAAAAGGGACTGTCTTGTTAACCCTGGCCAAACAACCGAATTTTAGGCTTGAAAACAATTGCAGCCAGCATATTAAATGTGGCCTCAGTGATGGAATGTATCTCTGAATGACTACAAAATATTGCGGGGAAAAGGAGAAAATGCTGGTTATCAGCATTATCTCCTTTTCCCACAATGTTTTCAAAAATCTTCTTCTTCAGGGTCCAAAAATTTTATTAGAATATGGAACTGTTTTCTTAAGTGTAACTGGACATCACTCCTTGTTTTTTGCATAGCTTCTTTCCCTATAAATCAATACCTAACAACTGCGTTTGGGAGACCTGCTCTAGCTCAGTAGTCAAGGTTTTGGTCTTTAACTCTTTACCAAATGACAAATTTTTGAACTTCACCAAATTCAAAGCATCTGCAGACAACAAATCAACTTTTGGTAATATGATGACTTTTGACTTTGATAGCTTTTAACCCTTTACCTGATAGCCAATTTAAGGCTCTTACATTTCAGCAGCAAAGAAAGATATGATGTCAAAAATATAGACAAATGAGGATACAAATAACTGATTGAGTGGAAAACATTGTGGGAACAGGAGAAATTGCTCGTTACGAGCAATTTCTCCTTTTCCCACAATGTTTTCAAAAGCTGTCAAAAAATATGTCAAAATGAGTATCTATGGAGTAAAGGTTTAATTATAATTTGATTGTATCACAGAATCACTGTAGGAGAAGATTGTTGTACCACCAAAAGCTTGTGTACATAATTATAATTCTATTACGTCATACTATTTCTGGGATCAAATGAGATGTGCAGTGACCGTGAAGCATTTCGTCAGTGCGCTGTTGTACCTTGAAGAGTGAAGACCGGTCTCGGCTTCTCTCTATATACAACACTACCGTGACGAATTCTTTTCTATTCGTCAGTTTATTTTCGGTTGAATATATTCTTTGGAACATATATTCAAACCTTTTTAAGCTATCTTGGTAGCTTATTATTATTCTGTTCGCAGAATTTTGTTGTCGTAATTTCACGACTGCCTCTTTGTGACTTCGGCCACTTTTCGGCCACGTGGACAATATGGCGGACAAGGAAGTACAGCTGTCAAAAGACAGTGCGGTTTCGGCCGCTTCTGGAGGAAAGAAGTTTACAACAACTTCTTCGAAGGCACCGATAGCAAAACCTGGTCCTTCTAATGCCTCAACAAGTACCACTTCTTCGACGGGCACGAAAATGTCGACCAAAGAGGCCCAAAATCCGCCCATGCGGGAGCTCGTGGGTATTTTGCGAGAACTTAATGCCAATTTAAATGCCCGGAGTGAGCGTATTGACAAACAGAATCAAAGTATTGACTTTTTGATGTCACAATGGAATGACCCTTGTAGCTATGCAGATGATTCTCAATTTGATGAATCTGAGTACAATTATGATGAAGAGACCGACTGTTCTTATCCTGAACAGGGCGACCAGGAGTCTCCTATTGAACCATTACAAAATTCCATATTCAAAAAGATGTCATACAAATTTCAACAGACAGAACCTTTGGATGTTGATGTACATCCTGATCTGGCAAGTTTGGTAAATAACTCATTTAGGAATGGACTGTCAGAGGAAAATTTAGATGAATTATGTAAACAAATTCATCGTCCTGAGAATTGTGATGCCCTTGTTAAGACCAGGGTTAATCAAGGAATATGGCGTCTTCTGAAAAGCTTTACTCAAGCTGAGGACACTAGACTTACAGCAATACAGGGTGTTATGTTGAAAGCAGCCACTAATATTGTTAAACTCTTGGAAAAACTTAGTTCATCAGATTCCGAGCATGTTGAACTAGGGACCACAGCTATAGCTCTACTGGGTCATGCTAATAAGATGATAAATACCAAGAGGAAAGATCTGCATAAGTCTGACCTGGACTCCAAGTACCATTACTTAGCCTCTGCCTCTTTACCATACACTGATCTACTGTATGGTAATGATACTGATGTTAACAACAATGTCCGTGAAATAAACACTATGAATAAGATTGGGAAGTATCCTGGACGAGGTGCTTTTGCCAGAGGCCAGAGTCGTGGAAAACGTGGTTTTTCTCCTTACCCTGCTCGAGGGCGTGGTTTTCGAGGCCGTGGTAGAGGTGGCCCTATGAGTAGACCAGACAGTTCTGGACCAAAAAACCCCAAACCACAGAAAAAGTAGAGGTGAGTACACCTGTTTTTTATGCTGGTAGAATATCTGATTACATTGAAAATTGGAGAAAAATAACTTCAGATGAAAATGTTTTAGACATAGTCCAGCATTGCCACATTGAATTTGAACAAGGTGAAAACCCTGTTAATTCCCATTGCCCTAAAAATAAATTTACTGTGCATGAAGAAAAAGTCATTGATGATGAAATCCAGAATTTATTAGATATGGCAGTCATTGAAGAAGTTCATCATCATCCAGAGGAATATATTTCTCCAATTTTCGTAATCCCAAAACGCAATGGCGAATATAGAATGATTTTAAATCTAAGAGAATTGAATGAGCATGTAGAATACCATCACTTTAAAATGGATACTTTTGAATCAGTCATAAAATTAGTCAAGCCAGATATGTATTTCGCTAGTACTGATATTCGCCATGGCTATTATAGTGTACCTATTGCAAAAGAAGATAGAAAAAAGCTTAGATTTTCACACAAAAATAAAATCTACCAGTACCGAGCTCTTCCCAATGGAATTTCTTGTGCACCAAGGCAATTTACAAAATTGATGAAACCTGTATATGCATCTTTGCGCATGCTTGGTCATAAAAATTCTGGATACATTGATGATTCTCTGTTAATGGCTGATACACAGTCAGACTGTGCAAATAATATTTTTGATACTGTGAGTCTTATGTCAAATCTTGGTTTTATGATTCATGAAAAGAAATCGGTTCTTGTACCAACAATAAAGATTACCTTCCTCGGTAATGATATTGATTCAGAAAAAATGATTGTCACATTACCTAACAATAAGATAGAAAAAATAGTTAAAGCATGTACAGAGCTCTTTATGGCAAAAAGAGCTAGAATACGCCAGGTTGCACATGTATTGGGTCTCATGGTTTCTTCCTTTTCGGCAGTTGAATTTGGTCCTTTACATTACAGGATCATTGAACATGAAAAAATTCAGGCTGTAAAGCAAGTCTGTGGTGATTATGACTCGTATATGACAATTACACCTGAAATGAGAGATGATCTTTCTTGGTGGATGCATGATCTCTACACACAAGAACGAAAAATTTATCATGGAAATCCAGACATCATAATCACTACTGATGCAAGTGCTTTTGGATGGGGTGCCATTTGTAAAAATATCAAGATAGGTGGCCGTTGGAAGGACTTTGAGATCCAGAATCATATCAATTATTTAGAACTGCTGGCTGCATACTTAGCTGTTAAAGCATTCTGCAAGGAAAAATCTAATGTACATGTTCAAATTCTGTCTGATAATTCCAGTACAGTTTCATACATTTGTAGTATGGGGGGTAAGATAAAAAATTTGAATGATCTTGCAAGAGAAATGTGGCTTTGGTGTAAAGACAGAGAAATTTGGCTATCATCCACTCATATACCTGGTGTTGAGAATGAAGCAGATTTTCTATCAAGAAATTTCAATGAGAATGTTGAGTGGAAACTGAATGAATCTATTTTTAATGAGTTGGTTAGTATTTTTGGTTTACCAGAGGTAGACATGTTTGCCTCTAGATTAAATAAACAGTTAGATAGATTTGTTTCATGGAAACCTGATCCAGATGCAGAAGCTATAAATGCTTTTTCAATAAGTTGGGAAAGAAAATACATATATGCTTTTCCTCCTTTCAGTTTGTTAGGTCGACTTCTTCAGAAGACTCGACAGGATCAGGCAGATGTCTTATTGGTGGCTCCTTTTTGGGTGACACAGAACTTCTACACAACTATTTTGGAGATGTTAACCCACGATCCTTTTATCATAAAAGTAGGCCAGAACACTCTGAGATTACCTTTAACGGAGAAAAAACATCCTCTACTGAACAAACTACATCTAATGCTGTGTCGTATATCAGGAAATCCTATGAAAGTAAAAAACTATCAGAAAAATCTATTGACATCATCATGGCGTCCTGGAGACAATCCACTAAGAAGCAGTATTCCACATACATTAACCGATGGATTTCATTCTGTGATGAAAGGAAAATTGATACATTTCAAACCTCTATTGAATTTGTAATAGAGTTTCTTACTGAGTTGTATGAATCAGGACTTAGTTATGAAAGTTTAAACTCTGCAAGAAGTTCCTTGTCTAACCTTTGTAATAAGCAAGATGGTTATACTGTAGGGAGTCATCCTTTGGTAACTCGCTTTATGACTGGGGTATTTAATTTGCGTCCATCACAGCCAAAATACCTGGAAACTTGGGATGTGAATATTGTTCTGCGTTACCTGAAGACGTTGTCACCAGTGGAAGATTTATCATTGAAATTATTGACTTACAAGTTAGTAATGTTGGTTGCTCTGACTCAGGCAAGTCGTACGCAGTCTATTTCATTATTGTCATTACAAGGAATGAAGAAAGATTCCAAAAGTATTGTTATGTTCTATAGTGGGTTATTGAAACAATGCAGAAAAGGAAAAGTAAATCCTTTTGTACAGTTCCACATGTATACGCAAGACAGCGATATTTGTGTATATAAGACACTTAGTCACTACATTCATCGCACAAGTTCTTTAAGAGGTTTAGAGAAAAATCTCTTCATCAGTTATGTAAGACCATATAAGCGTGTTGTTTCAACAACAATAAGTAGATGGATAAAATGTGTTTTAAGGAATTCAGGAATTGACATTGAAAAGTATACATCACACAGTACAAGATCGGCAATATCATCAAAAGTGAAACACTCAGGACTTCCGTTAACAGAAATTATGAAAGTAGCAGGATGGTCAAATGCTACTACTTTTTCAAGATTCTATGATAAGCCAGTAGACACAGGGAACAATCATACAGAGGCCTTTCAGAAAAGAGCATTGCAGTAAAAGGTACTCCAAGTAGGCTTTTAAATTGTTTCTAATCTAGTTCATTGGTTTTCTGTTGCCACAAAGAAGTTCTACATAGCGTTTCTTATGTATACTTGTATATTGCTAGCAAGAGATATTTGTCTTTTGCTTTGAAGTCTCATTTGATACCGGAAATAGTATGACGTAATAGAATTCAAAAAACAAACAAGACTTACCTGTAGGTTGATGTTTGTTTGGAATTCTATGTAGTCATATAACTATTGAAGGGATCAAATGCCCACCCACCACACCCTTGTTTATTTCAAAACAAAACATGTTATGACAAGGATTGAAAGTTGATCCTTCAATACTGATGACAAATAACCCTTGCTAAACAGCGTTGAATACTGACGAAATGCTTCACGGTCACTGCACATCTCATTTGATCCCTTCAATAGTTATATGACTACATAGAATTCCAAACAAACATCAACCTACAGGTAAGTCTTGTTTGTTTTTTGAATTAAAAATTACATTTTTCAAGAAGAGGATATCATGTTTTGACTTTGATAGGATAGAAAATACTGTGGGAAAAGGAGAAAATGCTGGTAACGGCATTTTCTCCTTTTTCCACTATGTTTTCTATGGGCTTTTTTCTCAGGGTAGTTAAAAGTCAGGATTGTGTGGTAAAGGGTTAAGACCTCAATAAACCAGGATCTTTTCCATACTGGTTCAAATCCTACCAGGTGTAGTTTGTATTATAGCTATGAATTAGTTGCTGTACTTCTATGTTCATAAGATAAGAGTGAAATGGTGGATAATAGAAGGGTTCCGTAATTACATCACTATGAGACATTTACCTGCAGAATAGTATTCCATTATCGTCGTTCTCATACAAGGACTGAACCAGTCTGACAGTTGAGTGCACAGATTCTATAAACTTGCTGTAACACACCTCAGCTGAAAAAAAAAATGATGAAAAGAGCCTCTCTTTGACTATTTCCTCAAATGATATAGTATCTGTTTGAAAAAATTGAAAAGGTTGGTGAAAAGAGAGGAGGCAATGCTAGTTACTGTCAATTTTAAAAGCCCTCTTCCAAAAGACCAATTAACCCTTTACCCTATAAGGTGTTTCTATGGTATCTCTAATTGACCCTAAATAACAGCAAGGATGATGCTGTTTCTTATGTGTATATACCTTTTGATAGCATAGAAAACACTGTGACAAAAGGTGAAATTGCACGTCATGCAATTTCACCTTTTGCCACAATGTTTTCCAAAGACTCCTACAAGCATTGTGTAGAAATGAGTATCTATGGAGTAAAGGGTTAAAACTAAGGACTGTATAGTAAAGACTAAAATGTGGCTTAACCCTTTCCCAAACAAGAAATTTTAGACACTTCCAATTCAAAAGACTTTGCAGATGACAATTTTAGATTTGGAGAAAATGGCAGAAAGTTCTCATAAAGAGTAGAAAACACTGTGGGAAAAGGAGAAATTGCTTGTTACAAGCAGTTTCTCCTTTTCCCACAGTGTTTTCAGAAGACTTTCACTGCACACACGTAAAACCAGGGCTTGTTTGGGAAAGGGTTAAGTAGGTGTTGCCTTTCTGAACCAATTTTGATTTCTGTATTTCTGTGTGATGAAATTGAATGTGTAGTCATTTAGCACGGGCCAAAAAAATGGAATTTTCAATCTAATAATATCAAATTCAAGAAAATTTCTTTAATCCTTACAACAAAATTTCCACCAAACTCCATTTTGAAAGAATTTGTAGAAAACATATTAACTCTGGATCAAATGATTTATTTAACTCGTTACCACACAAGAAAATTTCAAATCTGTCCAAACTGAAAGTATTTCCAGACAACAAAATTTATATGTCTAAAAATTTGAAATTTGTTTTGTGAAGCATTGAAAACATTGTGGGAAAAAGGCGAAAATGCTGGTTACCAGCATTTTCTCCTTTTCCCACAAATGTTTTCAAAAGGTTTCTTTCTCAGGGTCAATAATTAGATAAGGTAAAATTAAAGGTTTTATGGGTCTGACAGCTCTTGTCTATTGAAACAGCTTAACCCTTTACCCCACCAGGCATTTCTATGGTAGCTCTAAATGACCCTAAATAACAGCAAGGATGAAGCTGTTTCTTATATGTATATGACACCTTTTGATGGCAAAGAAAACATTGTGACAAAAGGTGAAATTGCTCATCACGAGCAATTTCACCTTTTGCCACAATGTTTTCCAAAGGCTCCTACAAGCAATGCATAGAAATGAGTATCTATGGAGTAAAGGGTTAAACTTAGTTGGTGATAAAAGTCATACTTACGAAGGGGGTCTGGATCAACACAAATAAAACCTTGACCAACAGCGCAACATTTATATGTGTTCACCCCACAATCACTATCAAATGTACAGGTTTGTTGGTCCAAATCTCCATCTATAAGATCACAGTACCCTGGTCTTGGACCTGTTCAAATAAAAGTGAAATAAAGTTACAAACTGTCAATAACTCTTTACCACACAACAAAATTATAGACAGATCCAAATTGGAAGCATATCCAAAAGGAGAGTAAATGTGGCAAAAGTAATAGGATTTGTCTGTTAAAGAAAAGGAAACAATAGCGGCAAATTGTCACAAGATACGCCCGTCCCACTGCCAGTTGTTGAGGGGGAATAATAATGGTAAAGGGCAGGAAGAAGAAAATAGTAGTGTTGCAAAAATCATGTAAGTGACTGAAATAGGCATGAATGTCTCCTCTATTTGAAAGAGGCATGAATATCTCCTCCAATGTTAAGGAAACATGCATATTAAGTTTCAGGTCATTCCAACATGAAAAGACAAAGTTATATTGTGGAGAAACAAGAAAAGCTGTAAAAAAAAATAAATAGGGAATAATTCTAAAAGGGCACTAGGTAAGGTTATGGTTCCAGTGCATTGCACTTTTCATAACTGCGACAAACATGTTTACCAAGTCTCAAGTCAATTTAACTTCAGGTGACAAAGTTCCCTTCCGGACAAGCAAGAAATACTGTAAAAATGAAGATCAAAGTGGAATTACTTAAAATCTGAGCTAGGTAGAGTTATTGTTCTTGTGCACTGTTATCTGTAATATCGCGACAAACATGCATACCAAGTTTGAAGCTGTTCCAACTTGAGATGACAAAGTTATATTCTGGACAAGCACTAAATGCTGTAAAAATGACAATCAAAGGGAAATAACTCGAAGACAGCACGAGACAGAGTTACAATTCTTGCACACTGCAATTCCTAATATTGCAACAAATAATCATACAATATTTCCAGTCATTCCTACATAAGATGACAAAGTAATGCTCCAGACAAGCAAGAAATGCTATAAAAATGAAGATCTAAGAGTGAAATTTTCAAAATTCCTGCTATGAAGGGTTTTGATTCTTATGTACTGTACTCCATAATTTTTCAACAATTATGCATTCCAAATTTGAAGATGTACAGACTAAAAGTGACAAAGTTATGCTCCAGACAAGCAGAAAGTGCCTTTAAAATGATGGTCAAAGGGAAATAACTCAAAGACAGCATGAGGTAGAGTTATGTTTCTTTCGCAATGCACTCTGTATTACTGCAACAAATACAAATGCCAAGTTTCAAGTCAGTCGGACCGGAGATGACAGTTATGTTCCGGACAAGTAGAGAAGTCTGTAAAAATGGCAATCAAAGGGAAATAACTCAAAGAAAGCACAAGGTAGAGTTATGGTTCTTTTGCACTTCACTCTGTATTATTGCAACAAACACAAATGCCAAGTTTCAAGTCAATTGGACTGGGGATGACAAAGTTATGCTCCGGACAAGCAGAAAATGATGTAAAAATGATGATCAAAGGGAAATAACTCAAAGACAACAGAAGGTATAGTTATGGTTCTTTCGCACTGCACTCCATATTATTGCAACAAACACAAATGCCAAGTTTCAAGTCAATCGGACCAGAGATGACAAAGTTATGCTCCAGACAAAGAAATGGATGCCACACGCCCACCACAGGTGATCCCATTATACATCCTGTCTTCGACGGGCGTATAAAAATGTGGGATAAGAAGAAAATGCTGGTTACTAGCATTGTCTCCTTCTACCACAATGTTTTAAAATGCTTCCATTTTTATGGTTGTAAAACTAGGGATTGTGATGGAAAGGCTGAAGGAAGTAATATCTCTTTACTTTCAATTTTTCATGATGCCACAATGTTTTCAAAGGTAAGCAGCTAGATGTGAAAAGGTTGGAGGCCGGTGGGAGGCAGAAGTTTGGGTTCAAAGGTAATACATACAATCCATTAACCTTCTTAATCAAATATGAGATAAAAGGTAATGTGAAAATTTAAAAAAAAAAAAAGCCAACTTACCATTGCAGATTTCCATTGCTGTTTCATGATACTTCCAGAAAGCCGTCTGTACAAATCCTCTTACAGGCCCCCTCACAGCATCCCAGTTATCCTGTATACAGGTCCAGGCAAGATTGAACTGATTACAGTATTCTTCTAATTCTTTCAATTTGTCCTCATCAATCACCCCTGAATCAGTTGGAGTCTTTGTGGCTGTCTTAGTACTTGGAGTTTTCTCTGTTGGGGTCTTAGTGTCAGGAGTGGGAGTCTTCTCTGTTGGAGTTTTTGTGTCAGGGGTAGGAGTCTTCTCTGTTGGGGTCTTAGTGTCAGGAGTGGGAGTTTTATCTGTTGGAGTCTTTGTGGCTGTCTTAGTACTTGGAGTTTTCTCTGTTGGGGTCTTAGTGTCAGGAGTGGGAGTCTTCTCTGTTGGAGTCTTAGTGTCAGGAGTGGGGGTCTTATCTGTTGGAGTCTTTGTGGCTGTCTTGGTACTTGGAGTTTTCTCTGTTGGGGTCTTAGTGTCAGGAGTGGGAGTCTTCTCTGTTGGAGTTTTTGTGTCAGGGGTGGGAGTCTTCTCTGTTGGGGTCTTAGTGTCAGGAGTGGGAGTCTTATCTGTTGGAGTCTTTGTGGCTGTCTTAGTACTTGGAGTTTTCTCTGTTGGGGTCTTTGTAGCTGTTCCAGTACTAGGAGTTTTTTCCGTTGGAGTTTTTTCAGTCTCAATATAAGACTTCCAGTCCATAATCTTATACAAGTAATGAATGTATTCCGTGGCACAGGAACCAAAACTGACCACACAGTCGACGTCTGTGAGCATGTTTGTGTATTCAGCTTCAATTTCGAGTTTTACACGCTCAGAGCAGGTCTCTATGTTAGCATCGATACACCTTCTAACAGCTTCTTGTTCCCTGTAAGGAGTAATTGTTTAAACTTGTATGCCTATACTTTCTATCTGGAAAAAGCTAAAAACTGTCGTCCGGTAGAGTTAATACTACCAAATGACCAGATTTCTGGCTCTCTATAACAATTATTTAGAGATGGCAAATCAAACATGACTCTAATAATGGAATTAGTCTTTAACTTGTTAACAAATGACAATATTTTAGGCCTGTCCAAATTGAAACTATTTGCAGACAAGATAGAAGTGACTGAAAATATGAAATTTAATCTATGAAGGGTAGAAAACATCGTGGGAAAAGGAGGAAATGCTGGTTACCAGCATTTTCTCCTTTTTCCACATTGTTTTCTACAGGCTTCTTTCTCAGAGCCATGGTTCTTGACGGATCAGAATTTTGCGAACAGTTTTTTAAAAGGAACATCTCTGTGAAATTATTTCAAAATCTGACCAGTGGTTTTAGAGAAGAAGAATTTTTTGGAATTCCTTCATTTCTGTATAGTGCAAGTAGCATCCATTCACCAGAGCCATGTTTCTTGACGGATCAAAATTTCATACACAATTTTTGAAAAGGGTCACCAAGAAACATCTCCGTGAAATTATTTCAAAATCTGACCAGCCGTTTTTGAGAAGAAGAATTTTTAAGAATTCCTTCTTTTCCGTATAGTGCAGGTAGCCCCCATTCACAAGAGCCATGATTCTTGACGGATCAAAATTTTGCGAACAATTTTTGAAAAGGGTCATCCAAGGAACATCTCTGTGAAACTATTTCAAAATCTGACCAACGGTTTCTGAGAAGAAGATTTTTTAAGAATTTCTTCATTTCCTTATAGTGCAAGTAGCCCCCATTCACCAGCGCCATGGTTCTGGACAGATCAAAATTTTGCAAACAAGTTTTGAAAAGGGTCATCCAAGTATCATCTCTGTGAAATTATTTCAAAATCTGACCAACGGTTGTAGACAAGAAGAATTTTAAGAATTCCTACATTTATGTATAGTGCCAGAGCCACGTTTCTTGACGGATCAAAATTTCATATACAATCTTTGAAAAGGGTCATCCAAGGACATTTCTGTAAAATTATTTCAAAATCTGACCAACAGTTTCTGAGAAGAAGAATTTTTAAGAATTTCTTCATTTCCGTATAGTGCAAGTAGCCCCCATTCACCAGAGCCATGAATCTTGACGGATCAAAATTTCATAAACAATTTTTGAAAAGTGTCATCCAAGGAACATTTCCGTGATATTATTTCAAAATCTGACCAGTGGTTTTAGAGAAGAAGAATTTTCAAGAATTCCTTCATTTCTGTAAATAGTGCAAGTAGCCCCCATTCACCAGAGCCATGTTTCTTGACAGATCAAAAATTCATGAACAGTTTTTGAAAAGAGTCACCCAAGGAACATCTCTATGAAATTATTTTAAAATCTGACCGGTGGTTTCAGAGGAAAAGATTTTTAAAAAATTTCCAAGAAAATTCCATTTGGTTGCCATAGCAACCCAAGTTTTGACGGAATCAAATTCTGTGAACACTTTTTAAAGAGGACCTCCCAAGGAATATTCCAGCCAAGTTTTGTCCAAATTGGCGCAGTGGTTTAGGAGGAGTTGATTTTTAAAGAATTGTTGACGACACATGACAGACACCTGGTGATCCTAAAAGCTCCCCTGGGGCATGTTGTGACAAAAAAAAATCTAGGAATATATTCCACAAACTTTTCTCTACATAAAACATGACTTTCTAAAATGACCATTGAAACATAAGCTCTGAATGGCGTTGGAAAACAACAAATTCAACAATGATACAAATGCACTTATCTGAAAAGGTAAATCAAACTTCTCTGCACTTTGACAGAAAAAAGTGTCAAGTTCAAGGGGAGGTAATTCCTAAAGAAGGAAGAGTTGACACTTGAAATTGCGTCCTGCAAATCTTCAATATATGATCAGTGTATGTACAAAGTTTCAATACAATTAAAGGAAAACTGTAGGAGGACTTTGCGACACAAAATTACTAGTATTTTGTACACAGATAGACACACGGAAGGACGGACCGACCGACCGACAGACTGGCGGGCGGACAGACAAGCTGATTCCAGTATACCCCTAAAAACATTCGTTTTGCGGGGGTATGATAAAAGTATTGATGATACTAGTAATTTCTTTGAAAATAGTCGAGTTTATCATAGACTTACAAGCAAACTCTCTCATTGCCCTCTGACTGATATATCTGTAAATTAGTCGTGAATTCTGTTACACATGCTCTTGCTTTAATAATGCCCTGAAAAACAAACAAGATGAAGATTTTTTAGATGCTCCACTTATTTTGGTTTTGATTTGCATGGTGTAAAATACCATTTCAACATTATTTCACATACATTACAGAGGCTAGCACACCTATCCATGCTTTTCCTGAAGTTTATTTTTCCTTTTATTACAATATTTTGTCTCTTCACTTACATGCATAAAAAAAAACTATGTTGTTAACAGTTGTCCATCAGTACATGTTTGTTACTTTGCATAAACATTATACTGTATAATAGCATTTAAATTACACGTTACCTAACAGGGACAGAAAACAATATAATTTTGCATCATTTTACCAGTGAAATATTCCAGCATTTCTCCTTTTCCCACAATGTTTTCAAATGCTTTTTTTGTCAAGGTTGGTTAAAACTTTGTATTTTGTGGTAAAGGCTTAAGGTTAGATTCATACAGGATCTGATATGAGTTGGTGTGCGAGATAAAATTTTATAAAACCAGTACAGAAAAAAAAAATTATTAGGGCAGCCTTTGGATAGCTTAATAACATTTTTGCTTGACAAGTTTGATAACATTTTACCTCAAACACCAACAAATGTCAGATTCCTTTTATGACATAAAGATATTGCACAAATCACAGATTAGTATATGCAAAACAATCTTCAGACGCACCTACCATAAACTGATAATCCATCAAACCCATTCACTTAGAACAATGAAAAAACATACAAAATGATGTCAAAGAAGACATCACACTTTGGTGATATCAAATATGTGTAAGATAAGAAAATTTGCAATGGGTATATTACACTGAAAACAAGCGCGGTTAAGCACTAAAAAAAACATATCTTACACAGTCAGGCTCCTCCTGGCATGGACTTTTAATTTCTGTCTCACAACCATACTTGGGGGCTTCGCTGACAAAAAGGCTCACCAGACTGTCTATCAAATCTGTGACCACTGGTCCACAGTTAAAGACATGGTCATACACACCTTGTATGCTCTTTGATAAAGCTCTATAAACAAAAATATGTTCAACACAATAAGAGTTGAGAAAATGTTCACCCTTAACCCATTACCAAACAACAATATTTTAGAATGGTCCAAATTATTAGCATTTGCAGACGACAAAATAAAAATGACTGAAAATTTGAAATTTGTTTTCAGAAGGGTAGAAAACATTGTGGGAAAAAGAGAAAATGCTGGTTACCAGCATTTTCTCCTTTTCCCACTATGTTTTCAAAGGGCTTCTTTCTCAGGGGTGTCAATAGTAGGGATTGTGTGGTAATGGGTTAACTCTTTACCAGATGAGGTCATTTTGATCAGGGAACACATTTTGTAAAATTTCAAAGAAGAGAGGAAAAAACCATTTCATTCTTGTAAAAAGCATTATTACATGATCCACACGAGATATTTAAAACAAGATGGTCTAACAAAGCTTTTCAAAGAAACAAGGTTTTTTCACCTCTCCTCTAAAGTTTCCAAAACTCATATGGACAAGTTTTGCATGCACCCCTCAAAATGCTTTCAACATGGACGAATACTAATTTTAGTCATCTGGTAAAAAGTAAAACAACAAAGGAAATCTATTCCACTTACATGCAGAATGCTTTCTTTCTCTTCTCTACAGGCAAGAAGGGATTTGGAGCCTTGTCTGCCAGCTGTCTTAAATGATAGAGGGCCATATATGGATTGCACTCGTAGTCTCCTGTCACAATGTTCCTGTCAATGCACTCAGCAGGTTCTCCCATGGGCTCCTCTTCAGTATGTGTTCCAGTCGGACAAATGTCAAGGGCAAGGCATTCAACCTCCCTGAATGTTGCTATGACAACATCTTGTGAGTCAAAGTCACAAGTAGCCAAGGTCATCCTCAGGCACTGTCTTGTGTACATTAATTGACTGTAAAACACAAAGAAATTTATTACACTGCAAAGAAATTTCTCGTGATCTGATTGGTTAACATGCCAGGAACATATATCATGTTCCCTGGCAAGAACCACGTAAAGCCAGTTTCCCTTTTGAGTGCCCCGTAAACATCACTACACATGCATCACAACATCTAAAATGGCAGCGTTGATCGATCACATTTATGCACAAAACTGCACATTTTAGTGACGTCAGTTTCCAGTGACGTCAGTTTTCATTGAATTGGGGCACACAGAAGGGAATTTTTATTTTGTCAGCATACTCGATTCGTGAAATAATAAAACAGTAAAATTCCACTTAACACACTTTGAAAAGGTAAAACTTTGCAGTATAATAAATTCGTTGTACGGTCAGGTGGCAGGGGACTTGGAAACTTGTTCACGGCTGTGGTGAATCATGTTGCCACCTCACCTTCGGCTCGGGGTGACATGATTAACCACAGCCATGAACAAGTTTCCAAGTCCCCTGCCACCTGACCATACAACTAATAAAGTTGACTATGTAAAACTAGACCTATCACTAAACATGATCATATTCTTCACCAGCTCCTTGTCACAAAACAGGTCTTCGTCACAGAATGCAGAATGGTTTAGCATAAAGTAAGAGTTTAAAAAAAGTTCAAGATAGTGATAATTCTGCAACAATTCACAATAGCTTTCCAGGGTCATTAAAATAGCACATAAACAACTATATAATAGGAACACCGTGTAAATTTGAGTTCAGTGTCTGAAAAGTTGTCAGAGTATTTCACCACACAAATTTTTGTCTACAGATAGATGGATAGACAGCCATGGCGATTCCAGTATACCCCACTTTGTTTGGTGGGGGGGAAGGTATTTCAAAGAAATAAGTTGACAGTATAAAACAAAGATATTAAGTTGACTGTATAACACAAGAAAACAAAATTAAATCTTAACCCTTTATCACACAATACTGACCTTTAATGACCCTGAGAAAGAAAGCTTTTGAAGACATTGTGGGTAAAGGAGAAAATGCTCCTTTTCCAACAATATTTTCTACCATTCCCGCAACAAATTTCACCTTGCTTATTTTGTCACCTACAAATGCTTTCAATTTGGAGTTGTCTAAATCTTGTCATCTGATACCCCTAAAAAGGCAGTTAAAATACAGCTATATGGAAACCAGCATTTCCTCCTTTTCCCACAGTGTTTTCTTCCCTTCCCAAAAGGAATTCAATGTTTTTTTGGTCTCATTCATTTTGTCGTCTGCAACTGCTTTCAATTTGTACCAGGCTATTATTTTGTCATTTCAGCAGCATAAATCAATGTACAATGTATGTATACATGTGAAAGTATTGTAATGAATAGAGATATTACTTCCCACCAGTATTGTTTCCTATTGCTACATATTCTTTTCATGGAAGGCTTACAGAAGGATGAAAAGTATCTTGGAATTATTAGGCAGCCATTACCTGCAAACTTGTTCATTCTCCACACTTAAATAGTCATGTGTGCTGACAGTCTGACCCAATCTTGATATACAAGACATGGCTGTCTGTATTGAACACATACGCGGCTCATCTGTGCATATGTCCCCTGCAAATACCATCATTTCTGCAAGCTGATAAGCCTCCCACACGCGACCTGCAGCAGTTCCTCTCTTGCAGTCTGAACCGATGTTTTCTGCACATTCCAGTCTTCCCTCATATCTTGAAATAAAATAAAATTTTGTTCATTGATCATTCAAATTTTAAAACAGTCATGATAATTTTGTTTAATTCTTTACCAAACAAGAAAAGTTTAGACCGGTCCAAATTGAAAGCAATTGCAGACTATGACATAAATGTGAGTGAAAAATTGAAATTTGGCTATGGGAGGGTAGAAAACATAGCAGGAAAAGGAGAAAATGCTGGTTACCAGCATTTTCTCCTTTTCCAACTATGTTTTCATGAGGTTTCTATCTCAGGGTCGTAAAAACCAGGGATTGTTTGGTAAAGGGTTAATTCTTCATCTAATTCCTAAATTTCAGTGTTATCCAAATAGATAGCACTTGCAAATGCAAAATACAAAAAGATATGACTAAAATGTGGAAACATTTCTTAAAATGGGTAGAAACCTTTTTCTTTCTGCCTTTTCTAATATAAATTCTGCCTTTGATTCATTTTAGATCTAATTTGTAATCTGTTGTTCGTTTCTGCTTTGCATTTGTTCATTTGTTTCTTTGTTATGGACTTTGTTTATAAGATGGGGGCTTGTCCGGGACTGGCCACTGAACCACTAATCCCATTTGTTATCCAAAAACAGACTTTCTGCCTAATATAGGTCTCGAGTCAAAAATAAATGATGGCTTTAACAGGGGGTGTTTAACAGGAGACCACTCCTTCATGGATTGTTTCATCCAAGTTTAACCCTTTACCAAACAATCCCTGGTTTTTACAACCCTGTGACAGAAGCCTTTTGAAAACATTGTGGGAAAAGCAGAAAATGCTGGTAACCAGCATTTTCTGCTTTTCCCACAATGTTTTCTGCCCTGCTGGAAACGAATTTCAATTTTTAAATATGTTTATTTTGTTGTCTGTAAGTGCTTTTAATTTCAAACAGTCTGAAATTTTGACGTTTGGAAAAGGGTTAAATACAAGAGCTAACAACTGTGTTAGGGAGAATTCTCTTTAGCTCAGTGATTGTGTTGTTGGTCTTTTGTGGGGGCGTTCTCGATTCGAATTCTGCCAGGTCCTTGTATTTCTAATTTGTATTTGTTCATTCGTTTCTTTGTTACAGACTTTGTTTGTAGGAATGTATGACCCCAACATACACATATGTACAGAGAGGACTGGACACTGAATGTACTGGCTTTAATGTCAGCATACTATCAATTCAGTTTTATTACTTTTTCTGTTATCTAGTTTACTTTCAATTTTTCTTTTTTGGGGGGAAGGGGGGGAATAAATAATCACATCTTACTTTGCACAAAGGTCCATTTTCCCTTGTTTAGAGAGGGCCAGTCCACTTGCGACAAGTTCTGTGTATTTAGCTATACACGATACATCTGATTCACTAACAGAACATTCTTCCTCTTCCGCTTCATCAATATCTTCCATATCCTCCTCTTCATCATCTACAAAATACATGCAATACTGTTTAACCCATTACCACAAAATTCCTTCTTTTGACAACCCTGAGAAAGAAGCCTTTAGAAAACATTGTGGGAAAAGGAGAAAATGCCGGTAACCAGAATTTTCTCCTTTTCCCACAATGTTTTCTATCCTTCGCAAAACCAATTTTAAATTTTCAGTCACTTTTATTTGTCGACAGCAAATTCTTTCGATTTGGACAAGCCTAAAATTTTGTCTTTTAGAAACGAGTTAAACTGTTAATACACAATTCCAACTTTTAAAGACCCTAAGAGAGAGGCTTTTGAAAACATTGAGGGAAATGGAGAAAATGCTGATTACCAGCCTCTTCTCCTTTCCCGAAGATGTTTTCTACACTTTCCAAAACAAATTTCAATTGTTCAGTGGTAATTACGTTCCAATCTGTAAATGCTTTCAATCTGGAATAGTCTAAAATTTCCCTACCAAACAACAAAATTTTTGACTGGTCCAAACTGAAAGCCTTAATTCGCAGACAACATATTAAATTTTGCACAAATTATGAAATTTTAATTGAAGGGGTTGAAAACATTGTGAGAAAGGGAGAAAATGCTAGTTACCAGCGTTTTCTCCTTTTCCCTCAATGTTTTCAAAAGTCCTTTTTCTTCAAACTCAAGATTGTGTGTGTTAAACTATTGTAAAGATCTTGTAACTTTACAGATCTGGTAACTTTCAATATTTTTCATATCTTTTTGTGAAATCCATTTGTCAGAATTTCGAATAAAAATGTAGATACCAGTAATTGAGGAAAGGATAGCTAACTTTTTACCACACAGTCCCCAATTTTAACAACCCTCGATAATAAAACTTTTCAAAACATTGTGGGAGATAGAGAAAATGATGGTAACCGAACCAGCATTTTCTCCTTTTCCCACAATGTTTTCTGCTCTTTCACACACAAATTCCACCATTTAGGCAACATTTTGTCAATCATCAGCAAATGCTTTCAATTTGGACCAATCTAAAATCTCTGTTTTGACTCTTTAGTAAAGGACATAATTTGAGCTATTGAGAGCATGTCGAGATGAAAAAACTATAGCGGTCACTGAATGTGACTTAGTAAATACCCCACCATCGCTTTGACAGAAACAGGCAATTACTAGTATTTTTTAAACAGACGGACACACAGACAGACAGGCTGATTCCAGTATACTACCAAAAATATTTTTTTATGCGAGAGTATAATGAATGTTACTAAAAACATGAAAGTTGTCTGCTGTAGGGTAGAAACCATTATGTGAGAAAGGGGAAAATGCTGACAACCTGTTTGTATAATAACCTCTTATCTTTAGGACTGACTTGATACCAGGGGGAAAAAATGTGTTTTGTACTTATTGGTGGTTTATCGAGACATAATGGTGAAATACTGATTATCAATTAATGGTTATGACCAGTGAAAAGTACCACTGTTACTTTCTAACTCCTCAATTAACTCTTTACCACACAATCCCGACTTTTAACGACCCTGAGAAAGAAAGCCTTTGAAAACATTGTGGGAAAAGGAGAAAATGCTGGTAACCAGCATTTTCTCCTTTTCCCACAATGTTTTCTACCCTGTTGGAAACAAGTTTCAATTTTTGAGTTATGTTTATTCTGTTGTCTGCAAGTGCTTTTAATTTGGACCAGTCTAAAATTTTGTCGTTTGGTAAAGAGTTAAAGGCTGAAACAGTGGCTTCTGCACAAATGTTACCTGTAGTCATTGCATGCCATTCAATCAGATGGAAATATGATGTAAATTATCCTACATTTCTCGCGTTTTATGTAAAACTGAAAACTTTTGTTAAGCGTAGGGGGTAAAACATGCACAATTACTGAAAACAACTGTTTTGGATTTTGATACAAGATCCCCCAATATCCCCCCCCTTTACCCCCCCCCCCCCCCCCAAAAAAAAAAAAAAAAAAGAGGGTTAGCAGGATAAAAATAAATATTTGCTTTTTTTTTTTTGTGAAGGATGGAAATTTATTTCATCTCACCAGCATCATTAGTAACATTACCAATGATGTTACCTTGATGAAATAAATTTCGATCTTTTTGGGGTATGATTAAGAATAATATTAATAACGAATATACCTGTACAGTAACTTGTCAAAACATAAGACAGAATACTGATCTGTTTGCTAAATAACTGTGGTCCTACAAATATGTCTCCTATCTGATCCATGCAAGTTTGATACTCTCCATAGATTGTACACACATCTTTGTCAGTATCTGAAATATCTGAAAGAGATCAAGCATGGTTGTATTTCTGTAGTGTCCTCAACTCTTTCCCAAACACCGAATGCTTTTTACCCTTTATCACACAATCAGAAATGTTAATTACCCTGATTTAGCTTTGATCTAATATGACATGTGAATTAAAGGTGGGTATTTAGATTTTTCACATCTCACCAAATGAAAAATATATATGCATCACTGAAATTTATATGCAGAAAACAATACAAATCATCAATAATTAAGAATCATAAAATTACAAAAAAAGATTTTTATGGTGTTCCCTTAAAAGTCTATGTAGCCTCTTAAGGTATTGTTAAATTTTGCTCCAAAAATTAAAAACAGCATTGTGGTAGGTGACTAATGACGCTTGAATTTCTTAACATAGCAAACATGTTATTATTTTCCATAATGTCTTCTTCGGATGCTATGTTTGAAGCTTCCTCTGTGTACTTCTGGTATATAACTGAACAAGTTGCTCATGTAAAACCAGACCGTGTTTCCCATCAGTGTTGACCAGGGTCGTAGTAAATCTCTAATTTCTCTTGTCGTCGGGTGGTTTTCGACTACAGGAGTTTTATGAATGAAAATTAAGAGGCTTAATTGGGAGTATAAGGATGATTTTTTTTTAAAATTTCATTTAAATTTTTGTCCCAAAGTATGAAGGCCCACCTTTAAATTCTATAAACACACTGCAATGAAAGCTTCGAAAAATCCATGTCATTCTAAATAGAGTGAAGTCATTCTGTTTAAAGTCAGTAAGTTATTATCCAGGTGTTTACAGATATGAACTTGTTTTCCTTTTATAAAGAGTTGGTCATGTTAGAATCAAAATAATCTTCTTTATAATTATCATGGTTTATCACTCAATAAATCACATTGTGAGTTATGAGGAGCAATGAATAAACCACTTGAGTGTTAGCCCCTGTGGATTATCTATTGTGCCTCATAACCCAAAACTGTGGTGTATTGAATGAGAAACCACCACATTAGAAAGATTATTTCTTAACTACACAATCCAAACTATAATGACCCTGAAAAAGATGCCTTTTGAACATTATGGGAGAGGAGAAAATGCCAGTAACCAGCATTTTCTCTCTTCCCGCAATGTTTTTTACTATTCCCAAAATAAAATGTATATTTTGTAGCCACATTTATTTTGCCCTCTGCAAATGTTTCATTTACATTTAAATAATGGAGATGACAGTGTTATCATGTGATTGGGCCATATATTAGTCACTGGCAGAGAAAAGAATTTAAAAAACAGGCTAAAAGTAATAAAAGACGCAACTACCTGGTAGGTTTTAACCCATTACCACACAATCCGTACTTTTGACGCCCCTGAGAAAGAAACCTTTAGAAAACATTGTGGAAAAAGGAGAAAATGCTGGTAACCAGCATTTTCGCCTTTTCCCACAATGTTTTCTACCCTTCACAAAACAAATCAAATTTTCAGTCACTTTTATTTTGTCATCTGCAAATGCTTTCAATTTAGACCAGTCTAAAATATTGTTGTTTGGTAATGGGTTAACCTAGTTTTGAAATTAGTTTACCTGTCAGTAACTAACACTTGGACAGATCATACAATGATCACAATAATGCCCATACTTTTAAATGGTATGGTATAAATTCAAACACATTTAAACCACCCTATTTGTTTACATTTGGTCTTTATTGTTACTTAACCCTTTCCCAAACAATCCCTGGTTTTTACGGGTCAGGAATAGAAGCCTTTTGAAAACATTGTGGGAAAAGGAGAAAATGCTGGAAACCAGCATTTTCTCCTTTTCCCACAATGTTTTCTACCCTGTCATATAGAAAAATCATCTTTTTAGCAACTGTTAATTTGCCACCTGCAAAATGCTTTTAATTTGGTCTGGTCCAAAATTTGCTGTTTGGGAAAGGGTTAAAATACAAATCAAGGCAAGGTGTTACTAAAAGCCACAATCTCTATAAGCACCAAGATTATTACCGATACAGTACATACCCATAATTCCATCAACCAGACCATCAACACAAGCCATGAAGCTATCTGTATACCCATCTGGTCTTCTCCAAGCAATATCGACTGAGTCTAAGCAGTCACTGCTGTAACCACTGTTCATCAGGGACATTCTCAGCTGTGACATGAAGGACATATATTCTATACTTCCACAGCCATCCACATACTTCAGGCATTGTTTGATAGATACCACCGTTCTGTAAGTATACAACAAAAATATTCCTATAACCCTTTTACAACATAATCCTGAGTTTTAATGACCCTAAGAAAGAAGCCTTTGGAAAATATTGCGGGAAAAGAGAGAATGCAGTTAATGAGCATTTTCTCCTTTTCCCACGATGTTTTCTACGCTATCAAGGACAACTCTTGATTCTGGCCATATTTGATTTTGTGTCTGCATGTGCTCTGGGTTTGGACAGGGTTTTTATGACAAAAACATTTATGTTTTACGGTTAGCGTAGATCAAAATGAAACTCAACAAAACTTGCTGTCTGATCCTAGATCCTCCTCTCTGCTTTGCTGAGAAATGCTTGGAAAGGGAAATTCTGAAAGTGCAATTTCTTCAGCCATGGCTAGACATTCTTGGTAAGACAAACCATGAAGTACAATAACAAACCCTTAAACAAGAGCCGTCAGAGACGGGTTATGCTCCCCGAACAAGTGCTTGTCATAAAATATAAGAAACTGATATAAATTCACTTCTTTTATCCTAGAAGAACCTGTTCATGCCCCCCAAAATTTGAAGTGAAAAGGCAATTACTATCTTGGAGATAGCCAACACAAACTTTTAGAGGACAATAAGCCCAATAAGCCCTTTTTTCCCATAAGACGATACTGGATCATTGCAATAAATACAACAGGTGTGTGGTTTATGGTATTTTTTAATAATAATTCAAAATTCGAAATTTCATAAAATTTTGAGCAGTCATGTATTAAATATTACATAAAACAATTTTTTACATGAAGTCCCCTTTTTCCGAGACGCAGCCTGAAATTGAGAAAAAGGAAGAGAGGTACCTGGGCAACGTTCCAACAAGTTCAGATTTGAAATTTCACAAAGTTTTGAGCACTGATAAAGGAGAACCTAGTGAAAAACAATTTTTTCCATGAAGTCCCCTTTTTCCATGATGCAGCCTTAATTTGAGAAACCAGGAAAGACGTATTTGCACATTAATGATTCATAGATTGCAAAAACAAAAGGCACATGTTGAAACTTGTAAAACAAGATATAACCATGACATGTTGACAAAAACTGAATAAGATATTAGTAAAAATTGCTATTTTGCATTAGGGCCCCTTTTTCATTTTACAAGAAACCCCCTTTTTCCATGACAGAGGGTCAAATTGAAAAACACATAGATAAAGAAACAAGAGCACATGGTGAAACTTTGAAAAAACAATATAACCATGAAGTTTAATGAAATTTTGGCCAAAACTGAATGAAATATTAGTAAAAATTGGAATTTTGCAAGAAGCCCCCTTTTTCCATGACAGAACGTCAACTTATAAAATGCCCAGATTAAAAATAGCAAGGGCACATGCTAAAACTATCCATAAACAATATAACCATGAAGTTTCATGATATTCTGACCGAAACTGAATGAGATATTGATAAAAATTGCAATTTTGCATTAAGCCCCTTTTTTCCATGACATGGGGTCAAATTGAAAATCCGGGAAAAATATCGGCGCATTACCCTAGGGAGTTCATATATGAAGTTTCATCCAATTTGGTTCAAGGGTTATGGAGAAATCACTTCGGACGGACGGACAGACGGAGGGACAGACGAAGCGGCGACTATATGCTCGCCCTTCGGGGAGCATAATAAACAACAAAATTCTGGACCAGGTCAAACTGAAAACATTAGCAGCGAACAATTTAGATGAGGCTCTATTCATTTCTGGCTTTTATAGGGTAGAAAACTATTAAAAACATTGTGGGAAAAAGGAGAAAAATGCTGGTTACCAGCATTTTCTCCTTTTCCCACAATGTTTTCAAAATGTTTTCCTAGAGTTGTGAAAACCAGGGATAGTTTGATTTTTTTTTTGCCCTTTATAAGTGAGCAAGGTTGTTCAACTTATTACCAAACAATATTTTAGGCTTGTCCAAATCGAAAGCATTTGCAGACGACAAAATAAAAGTGACTGAAAATTGGAAATTTGTTTTGTGAAGGGTAGAAAACTTTCTGGGAAAAGGAGAAAATGCTGGTTACCATTATTTTCTCCGTTGCCCATAATGTTTTCTAAAGGCTTCTTTCTCAGGGTCGTCAAAAGTAGGGATTGTATGGTAATGGGCTAAACTAAGAACTATATGCTAAAGGAATAATTCAGAATAAAAACCTCCCAACAAGCAAATAAAAAGATGTACTTTCAGATAATAGCACATAGTGTAAGAAAAAGTATGAGGGGTGAAAAAAATTGATTTAACCCATTACCATACAAGCCAAACTTTTGATGCCTCTGAGAAAGAAACCTTTAGCAAATATTGAGGGAAAAAGAGAAAATGCTGGTAACCAGCATTTTCTCCTTTTTCCACAATGTTTTCTACCTTTCACAAAACAAATTTCAAATTTTCAGTCACTTTTATTTTGTCGTCTGCAAATGCTTTCAATTTGGACCAGTCTAAAATATTGTCGTTTGGTAATGGGTTAAATGATAAAAATCTTACCCACAAGTCCCAGCATCCAACTCTGTCAAACTTTCAATACATAGCTTTACACTCATTGTATTACACTCATTTACAACAGCACAGTCAGGCAGCATTCCTACGGTATAATTATCTGGAAGTTCAAACTTATCAGGCAGGCTACATCCCAATCGGTTTCCAGCCATGTAGATGTTATTGAAGTCATAATTCTCCGCCATTGCAGTCTGAAGTTCAGCGAGGAGGGGGCGAGCACATGTCTGTTCCATAAATCTACTAGAGGCACAAGTCATGACTTGGTTCATCATATCAATCAGTCCCCTACATCAAAGATAACATTCTGTAAATATCTTTTTCTTCACATTTTACCCCAAAGTCCCAAATTTTAAAGACTTACAACAAGAAAGCCTTTGAAAACATTGCAGGATAAGAAAGTGCTGGTGACCAGCATTTTCACCTTTTCCAACAATGTTTTTCAAAAGCTTTGTTCTGGCTTTCTTCTAGTGACCAGCATTTTCTCCTATTTCTCAAGAGTTTTCCTACCCTTTTAACCCATTACCACACAATCCCTACTTTTGACGCCCCTGAGAAAGAAGCCTTTTGAAAACACTATGGGAAAAGGAGAAAATGCTGGTAACCAGCATTTTCTCCTTTTCCCACAGTGTTTTCTACCCTTCCCAGAACAAATTTCTATTTTTCAGTCACATTTATTTTGTCGTCTGCAAATGCTTTCAATTTGGACCAGTCTAAAATTTTCTCGAGTGGTAAAGAGTTAAAGACAAATCCCATCATGCAAGTCACATTTAATTCACTGTCTCCAATTGCATGGATTTGGAAAAGCCTAAAATATTACCATATCCCATTATCAAACGACAAAATTTTAACCTGGTCCAAATTGAAAGCATTTGCAGGCGACAAAATAAAAGTGATTGAAAATTTGAAATTTGTTTTGTGAAGGGTAGAAAACATTTTGGGAAAAGGAGAAAATGCTGGTTAGCAGCATTTTCTCCTTTTCCCACAATGTTTTCTAAAGGTTTCTTTCTAAGGGGCGTCAAAAGTAGGGATTGTGTGGTAATGGGATATAGTAGGGACTTAAATGTTTGCCTATTGTAGCCGAGTCAGACTCGTAATCTAGGTGTGCTGAGTTTGATTCTTAGTGAGGCTAAATTTTTGATTGATGAAAGCCTCTGTGACAACATTCATCCCTCTTTCATTCCTGAAGACTTGTTGTTTTCCTTATGTTTATTTGAAAAAGCAGCCAGGCACGTAAAATGAGTGCTGAATAAAGTACTGGTGAAAGAAACTAAAGGAAAACAACAGCAGGTGCACTGGCTGACATGTTTTGACAAAAATCATTTTTAAACAGTTAAACACCAAACACGCAAAGAGTATAAAGAGTATAGCATTGTAACTCACAAACACGGATCTTTGATGGACAGATCTACTTCAGAAAAGTCTGTACTCTCCACACACTCTGTGGCAATGGCTTCAAGGTCACATGACTCAATCTCAGTGTCTCCAGCTTCCTCCGTGTCCTCGGTCTCAGCAGGAAGTTGTCCCCAACATTGTAGGTCTTCTATAATCTCTGGGCATCTGTAGATATGTAAAAGTATTTCATTAACCATTTACAAAATGATCTACTGTTTAAACAACCCTGACAAAGAGGGCTTATTCTTGCTACAATTGATAATCATAGTAACATACAAAATCGTTATACTGCAAAGAAATTTCTTGCAATCTGATTAGATACTATGCCCAAAACATATATTTCATGTACACGGGTAAAACCAACATATGTGTGACTACACTATCAACACGACAACCAAAATGGCAGCATCAATCAAGATAAACATCACTATTATGTGCCAAGCTGCACATTTTAGCATGTATTACCAAGGTTTTAGTGATTTTAGTTCCCAGTGACATCAGTTTTCATTTAATTTGGGCATTCAGACGGGAAATTCTATTTCGTCAGCATACTCAATTTTTTACACCAAAAAACGTAAAATTTGCATTACAAACCTTCGAGCGGTAAAACTTGGCAGTATAATTAATATTACAACAGTTATGATAGAATTCGTTCTATGGTCAGGTGGCAGGGGACTTAGAAACTTGTTCACGGCTGTGGTGAATTATGTCGCCCCGAGCCTTCAGCTCTGACCATACAATTAATATTGTCACCTTTTAATAATGACCCCTTTGGCGTTACATTTTTCTAAAAGGGGCTGGTCCTCTTTTAAAGCTGAAACGGATTTAATCTATCATTTGCAATTGCTTTGAATTTCGGTGAGTCTTAAAATTTGTTATGTAGTAAAGAGTGAATGTCTGATAACACCAATACTTACCTGTTTCTTACCAATGATGCATAGAACACAACCTCTGGCATCAATCCCTCACATGTCAGCCCATAGTAATTAAGACACTGGACCATGTTTGCTACCACACTATTGTGAAAAAAAAAAAAATACAAAAGAAAGTGTAACAAATTTTATACATTACCAAAATAAATTCAAAAGTGTAACATGTACCATTCTATTAATTGACCCTTTACCAAACAATCCCTGGTTTTTATGAACCTGATACAGAAGCCTTTTGAAAACATTGCGGGAAAAGGAGAAAATGCTGGTAACCAAGCTACATTTATCAACAAATACAAGATGAGATGTGAATTCTTATAACATGTAAAGGAAACTCATTCTGAAAATTTATCTTCTTCACCACTACGTCATGATCAACATTCATTCATTTTTCAATATTCAGCGAGCAAAAAACATGCAAAGACAAATTAAAAGCTTCTTCATGACAATCTGGACAAAAAGATTTGCAACAAAAAGTAATAGTTCTGAGGTACCTGCAAACCATCTCATCGTCAATGGCTGCAGTCCTGAGGAACTGGGTGGAATCTCCCACACAGTATTCCACTTTGGTAAGGTCACATGACCCAGCTGGTTCCTCTGTGACAGTTAAACAAGTTGTTGATGTGAGGGCAGTGATCATCCTCTGCACAATCTGGATTGCCTTGGTTTGGTAAGAGGCACAGGAAACCGACAAACTAGCCACAGAACTTGAAGCAGCAGATATAGTGCTAGGGAAAACCAAGAAAAATTAGAGATTAGCTTTCACATGAATCACATACTGTTCAAGTGGAAAATTTTGCAATGTGAAATTTTTTGCAATTTTGCAATTTGTTCACATATCTTACCAAAAGTATACCAACAAAAAATAAGTGTCTTGAATTTGCAAACATTTTTTTATGCATCCATGTATGCAGTATCTAATTGTTTCTCAACTCAAATTTTCAAAACTTTATACAATTACAAGACAAACTATAGCTGTCACTGAATGTGACCTAATACCCCCAGTCAGCACTTTGACAGAAACAGGCAATTACTAGTATTTTGTACACAGATGGACACACGGACAGACAGGCTGATTCCAGTACAATCCCAAAAAAATTCATTTTGTAGGAGTATAACAAATGCTTATTTATTTATCTCTATACCACGCTATATTTTTAACCCTTTCCCAAACAAGCCCTGGTTTATACGTGCCTGCAGTAAAAGTCTTTTGAAAACACTGTGGGAAAAGGAGAAATTGCTCGTAACGAGCAATTGCTCCTTTTCCCACAGTGTTTTCTACCCTTTTTGAGAACTTTCTGACATTTTCTCAAAATCTAAAATTGTTGTCTGCTAACTCTTTCAGTTTGGAAGAGTCCAAACTTTGTCGTTTGGGAAAGGATCAAAGACTGCTCCTTAATGAAAGCATTTAACTCTTTACCAAATGAAAAATTTTGGACCATTCCAAATTGAGAGCATTTGCAGACGACAAAATAAATGTGAATCAAAAATTGAATTTTGAATTGGAAAGGGTAGAAAAACATTGTGGGAAAAAGAGAAAATGCTGGTTACCAGCATTTTCTCCTTTTCCTACAATGTTTTCTAAAGGCTTCATTCTGAGGGGCATCAAAAGTAGGGATTTTAAGTAATGGGTTAACAGACAAAAGATTACAGTTGCCAAGCTGCATGCTACCAAGGTTTCAGTGACATCGGTTCCTAGTGACGTCAGTTTTCACTGAATGGGGGCACTCAGAAGGGAAATTCTACTTTGTCAGTGTACTCAATTTTTAAACTAAAAAAAAAAAGTTAAAATTTGCTTAACAAATATTGAAATGGTAAAACTTTGACATATGATAAATTTGGTGTACCGTCAGGTGGCAGGGGACTTGGAAACTTGTTCATGGCTGATGTAAATCATGTTGCCCTGAGCCAAATCAGGTGGCAGGGGACTTGAAAACTTGTTTACGGCTGTGGTGAATCACGTCGCCCAAAGCTGAATCAGGTGGTGGGGGACTTGGAAACTTGTTCACCGTTGTGGTGAATCATGGTGCCCTGAGCCGAAACAGGGAATTAGGAAACTTGTTCATGGATGACTTACCACAGCCACGAACAAGTTTCTTCGGCCGGGGGCGACATGATTCACAACAGCCGTGAGCAAGTTTCCAAGAACCCTGACTGTACAACTACTACTGTACAGAAATAAGTCAAACCACAGCCAGTTCATTACTTACCTGCAAATGGTAGTTTTATCCTTGTAACTGGAGTAAGAGCTGGTAAATGAGAGCATCATTGTCTCACAGACTTCATACACTAGTTCCAAATAGTTACATTGGCTAGGTGTACCAACTGAAAGGGAAACAGTTTTTGCTTATTTGTTTTACCAAATGACAAATTTTTGACTTGACAAAATTCAAAGCATCTCCAGACAAATTAAATCTTGTTAATATGATTTCTGACTGATAGGGTAGAAAATATTGTAGGAAAAGGAGAAAATGTTCATGCCAAGCTTCATTTGCAATCAACTTTAAATTTCATCATTGCTTCAGACAGACAGAACATTTAAACTTTTACCAAACCATCCCTGGATTTTACGTTTTCGAGAAACAGTCTTCTGAAAACATTGTGGTAAAGGAGAAAATGCTGGTAACCAGCATTTTCTCCTTTTCCCACAATGTTTTCTATCATTCCAAAAACAAATTTCACTTTTTGAGTCACATTAGTATTATTGTCTGCAAAATGCTTTGTATTGGGACTAGTTTTAAATTATGCTGTTTGGTAAAGAGTTAAAAAATATATAAGCCATGCTCTGTGAGGGGATGGGTGGGGTGGGATGCTGTGGGTTTGGCGGCTTAATGTATCTATACAAAATATCGGCACAGGTCAGCCTGCGCAGGCTTGCTTTGGTAGAAACTTTTTGCTATTTGTCAATTTTCTGCGTGTTAAAGGACCAGGCTACCTCATGATTAAGTCAGTTGTGTAATAAAAGTTGCTATTTCGGATCCATAATTGTGTGTTGGCCTAGGCTGGTGTCATGTTTTATGAAGATCTATTAACCCATTACCACACAATCCCTACTTTTGACGCCCCCTAAGTAAGAAGCCTTTCGAAAACACTATGGGAAAAGGAGAAAATGCTGGAAACCAGCATTTTCTTCTTTTCCCACAGTGTTTTCTGCCCTTCCCAGAACAAATTTCTTTTTTAGTCACCTTTATTTTGTCATCTGCAAACACTTTCAATTTGGACCAGTCTAAATTTTTCTCGTGTGGTAAAGAGTTAAGCCCCGCCTTTTGCCACAGCATGGCCCATATATAGTCTAAGGAGATAAAGGAAAAAATTTTATATGTTGTATCAAACTATATTTGGTCTGCAACACACATAAATTATGGGACCTTCGGACAGTTGCGTAAAGTGTCGTCTCGGATAAGCCTGCGCAATCCGCGCAAGCTAATCCAAGACCGCACTTTACGAACACATTGTGTTTTGTGCATCAGTGCGCTTGCACAAAACAGAAAATTGCATAAAAACTGAAATTGTTGTTTTGAATTAGCCTGGGTGGACTACACAGGCTCATCCAAGACGACACTTTATGCCCCTTTTTCCCGTATTGCAAGCCATTTATAAGTGCCATGCTATGACTAGAAAAGGACTCACTATATCTTATTATCTATCATAAAAAGCAAACCATTACATACAGATGGATCCATAACAGCACCGTTTTTTTTTTTTTTTTTTTTTTTTTTTTAACGACCAACTAGAGAAAGTGGTAGACTGGTCCTTAGACATACAGAAAATTGGCCGTTAGCTAAAAGCAAAGGTCAGGCTGATCTGACTGGATTCTTTTCATAGATGCATGTAGCCCCCTTTTCACAGAGCATGGATCGTATATATATACTAGGACGAAAAAGAAACGCAGGGTACCATACAAGATATTGAACAAGCTTTGAGTCTCCATATGCAGTCAGTCACTACTTTTTTTCACTGAGGACAGAGTACTGTCAATATGAAGCCATTTTCTCATTTCCTTTTGGCCACACTAAAATGAATTTCGTCAAAATATTCAAAACTATTCACTCGAGGCTAAATATATAAATGTGAAATTTCATGCTGGACTGATATAACTCTTTACCAAACAACAAAATTAAAGACTGGTCCAAATTGAAAGCATTCGCAGAAGACAAAATTTAAAGCCACTGAAAAATTAAAATTTGGATTGGGAAGGGTAGAAAACATTGTGGGAAAAGGAGAAAATGCTGGTTACCAGCATTTTCTCCTTTTCCTACAATGTTTTCCAAAGGCTTTTTTCCCAGGGTCATTAAAAGTTGGGATTGTGTGGTAAAGAGATAAGCACAAAAAAGTTTTATGGGTACTAAGCCTGGATTCAAATCTTCAACCTCCAAATACTCCAGATACCCTATATTCTAAATCATGAAAAACATCTAAAGAACAATTTCACAGTATCTGATTTCTTCTAGTATACTTACTTCTACAGAACCACAAGAAAATCTTGGTGAAGATGTCCTCCAGTTGATCAAAAGTGTCAATATTCAGAACATTCAAGTGTGTCGGTTCGCTAGCAATACCATTCACCTCAGCTTGAGCTGACTCTGACTTCAAAGCAATTCCAACAGCAAACATGTGTATCCCCTGATCCTTTGAGATCCCAGCCTCGGTAATGGGGTCAGGACCCTCATTGGCCTCGCCATCTGTGATCACAAGCATATGTTTTGGAACTCCTGGTCTTGCTCCGTTATCCTCTGAAAAGTAATTTACTCTTGCTTCCTGTATCGCACCACCAGTATTTGTTCTGCCTTCTTGGTATGGCATATTTTCAAGTACCTCTAACACTTTTGCCTTATTCTGTACCAATTTGCCGTCAATTTCTTCAAGGAAATTATTCATAAAGAACTGGCGCCACATGAATGTTGTGTACTGAAGAGCGCCAATTCTCACTGCACCAGTCTCTAATTCAGCTAGCTGGACCACATTGATAGCAAACTGTCGCATCTTCTCAAAGTTTTCAGCTCCGACACTCTCGGAACCATCAATAACTAAAACCATGTCAAGTTGTAATTGAGAACATTCTGAAATAGAATCATAGATATTTCTAATACATGGATAATATGCAACTGATTTCATTTTCTTTGTCCGTAGCCCTTGCACAAAAAATGTCATTTTTTGAAACATCAAACTTAAATCCTCCACCAAACAATAAAAATCTAGACTCAACCAAACTGTCAGTATTTGCAGTTGGCAATTTCATTTACTTTATTAAAACAATGTGGCTTGTCTTTGGAAGGGAAGAAACATTGAAAACTAGAGCTGTCACTGAATGTGAATTAATACACCCGCCAGCAAATTCACAGAAAAAAGTGTCAAATTCAAGGAGATATATTTCCTCTACCAGGAAGAGTTGACACTTGAAAATTGTGTCTTGCAAATCTTCGATAAATGATCAAAATATGTGCAAAATTTCAATACAACTGAAGGAAAACTGTAGGAGGAGTTCGTGACACAAAATTACTAGTATCTTGTACTAATGGACACACGGACGGACAGACAGGCTGATTCCAGTATACCCCTGAAAACATCGTTTTGCGGGGGTATGAAAATAAGGTTTCACAGGCAATATATAAGAGGCAATTTTTACGAAATGGAAATTTTTTCGATTTCTAGAATTTGAAATTCGCAATTTTTTCTGTTAAACAACAAGTGAAGCCACAAATAAAGAGTGTCTTGAATTCACAAACATTTCTCGGTGCAAAATGTCCATATCCATAATTCAGAAATTTTTAGACATATGTATACATATCGACGTATGCAATACCTTCTTTCACTTCTTTTTCATCGATATCGGTATTTTCACAAACTTCACTCAGCTCGTCAATGATGCCCTCAAGATTGGCTGATGCATATAAATCAAGGAGAGGTGGTTTTTCTACTTCAGTCAGGTTGGTTTTTAATTCAGTGATATAGTTACAGAGATCTTCATTAAAGTTGAGAGACCCGATCAGTGACTGTTGTACCTTCAAGACAAACTCTGAGTAGAAGCTGGTGATACTTGAAAACTCATCGACAAGGAAAATTTCTGCCCTGAAATGGGTATCCAGAAAGGAAAATATGAGCCATATTCTGACAAAAGGAGCTTAATGCATTTCCATGATACATGGTACCAAGCAAGCCATCACATACTCATGGATCCATAGTAGCCACCTTTTTTTTTAAATAACTTATTTAATCATGAAGTAGACTGGGCCTTGGACATACAGAAAATTTACCAAAAGCGGAAAGTTTCGGCCCCGGTCAGCCTGCACAAACTGCGCCAGTGGATACTTTTCGCTGATGCATGAAGCCCCCTTTTCAGAGCATGATTCATAATCATTATTTGAGCCATGCTCTGCAAAAAGGTTTAATGCATCTCTGTATTGCATGATACAAAGTAAATCATCACTTGATCATTACACCCCTAATTTTGGTAGATGTCTACTAGAAAATTGTAAAGATTTCCTTCTTTATCTCTATGAAAATCTGTGACCCCACAACAGGGGCCAATTTCCACATAAGGGCCATCATTTTAAGTATTTCTGTAGAGATCTACTAGATGATGCTATTTGCCAAATATGAAAATGGTAGCCCTTAGGATTTTGGACAAGAAGATTTTTAAAGATTTCCTTCTTAATCTCCATGTGAAATCCAAGAACCACCAACATAGAGCCAATTTGCATAGCAGGGCCATAACTTGAAGTACATGTATTTCGTTAGAGGGTCACTAGAGGATGTTACATGCCAAATATGAAAGTTCTAGCCCTTACGCTTTCGGACAAGAAGATTTTTAGAGTTTTTCTCTCGGTTCTCATGGCAATCAGAGTTCTTCATGGAATTCAAATCTTTGAAATGTTCTGAAAGTGCATCACCTAAGGTTCATTTCTTTGAAGTTTCACTGAAATCTGTTTACTGGTTTCAGAGACAAGAAGACTTTTAAAGATTTCATTCTTTATCTCTATGTAAAATCCATGACCCCACAACCAAGGGCCAATTTCCACACAAGGGCCATCATTTGAAGTATTTTGGTAGACGTCCACTAGATAATGCTATATGCCAAATATGAAAGTGATAGCCCTTAGGATTAAGGACAAGAAGATTTTTAAGATTACCATCTTAACTTTTATGTGAAATCTGAGAACCAACAACATAGGGCCATAATTCAAGTATTTTGGTAGAGGGTCACGAGATGATGCTGCATGCCATGTATGAAAGCTCTAGCCCTTACCGTTTGGGACAAGAAGATATTTCAAGTGTTTTCTCTCGATTGCCATGGCAACCAGAGTTCTGCATGGAATTCAAATCTTTGAAGTTTTATGAAAGTGCATCACCTGCAGATCAGTTCTGTGAAGTTTCATTGAAATCTGTTGGCTGGTTTCAGAGAAGATTTTTTAAGTAATTGTTCATGGACGAACAGACGGACAGATGGACATACACCGGACGATGATCGATCACAATAGCTCAACCTGAGCATTATGTGCTCAGGTGAGCTAAAAAGAGAGACAATACTGGTGAAAAAGTCAAAATTAAAAGCATTGGTAGACAAAAAATTAAATGTGACGCACATATCTGAATTTGGTTTTGAATGGGAAGTAAAAAATTTCACAAAAGAGAAAAAAAATTCTAGGTAATCTTGATTTTCTCCAAAAATTTTCAAAAGCTTTCATCTGAAAATATTTAATTTGGGTGGTCAATGCCAACAAATGTAATTAAATCAAGAAAGAATGGTCAACAGTGATGGGGCACTGTGGTCTTGGGGTAGGGGCATCAGTCTTTTACATCCAAGGTTCCAAGTTCAATGCCCATGGCAAGTTGGGGTTAACCTTGGGAGCTACCCACATCATAGCGCAAGTGCTAGTTAAGGTTTTCAGAAGCAATAATTGACAGAGATAAGTAAAATTTGAACAATTGATGCAAAGACAGTATGTTTCACTCTGTACCACAAAATCCAAAGGTTTTAAGTACCCTGACAGAAATGAGTTTTGAAAACATTGTGGGAAAAGGAGAAAATGCTGGTAACAAGCATTTTCTCCTTTTCTCACAATGTTTTCTACTCTTTCTGAGACAAAGCCTTTCATTCGAGCCAAATTTCATTGAATTTTTGTTATCTGCAAATGTTTTACATTTCAACTGATATAAAATTTTCTTGTTTTCATAAAGAGTTGAACAAAACTGAAACTAAAGAGTTTTATATAAAAGACCGACGTGTCCTTACCTAAGTTGATCGAAGTCAGTTGTGATTTCCTGGCCGTCTGGGCAAGCAAGGACAGATAAATCCAAATGCCTTTGAACTTTCAGGAAAATCCCACTCCTCTCTATAGAGTTACATCCACTGGTGTAGGAAATACAGCACTGTTTGAACGCTTCATACATGGCGTCACTAAAATCACAAAAGACAAGTTGAAAGAAAGTTATCATTCTTTCCATAAACTATTTTGATGCTTTTAATTCTTTATCACTAAATACATTGGTTAATTAATTCTTTACCACACAATCCCGCATTTTAACAAACCTTACAAAATAGGGTTTTGTAAACAATGTGGGAAAAGGCGAAAATGCCAGTTACCAACATTTCCTCCTTTTCCACAAAGTTTACTTCTCTTTTAGACACAAATTCCATCCCTTGAGCCACATTTAAAATGTCGTCTTCAAATGCTTTCAATTTTGACCAGCTTAAAATTTTGTTGTGTGAAAAAGAACTAAGATCCTGAGTAACAAGCCTTTTAACTCATTACCAAACAACAATATTTTGGACTGGTCCAAATTGAAAGCATTTGCAGACGACAAAGCAAATGTGACTGAAAATTTGAAATTTGTTGTGTGAAGGGTAGAAAACATTGTGGGAAAAGGAAAAAATTGCTGGTTACCAGCATTTTCTCCTTTTCCCACAATGTTTTCTAAAGACTTCTTTCTCATGGTCGTCAATAGTTGGGACTGTGTGGCAATGGGTTAAAATTGGTCTTCACCATTTTTTGAAAATACTTTTTTATCCCATTAGAGGACTTCAGCACATCTGTACCAATTTGAAATTTACCATCTGTCACAGGCGTTTGAATTTTGAAGTGTACAATTTGTTATTTGAGGTATTTAACCCTTTCCCTTAATGTTTTCTTCCCTTACCAAATCTATTTTCAATTTTTAAATCACATTTATTTTGTCGTCTGCAAATGCTTTCAATTTGGACTAGTCCAAGATTTTGTCGCTTGGTAAAGACTTAACCCTTTCCCAAACAATCCCTGGTTTTTACGACCCCGAGATAGAAGCCTTTTGAAATCATTGTGGGAAAAGGAGAAAATGGTGGTAACCTGCATTTTCTCCTTTTCCCACAATGTTTTCTACCCTGCTGGAAATACATGTCAGTTTTTGAGATGCATTTATTTTATCGTCTGCAGATGCTTTCAATTGGGACCAGTCTAAAATTTTGTCATTTGGTAAAGAGTTAAAGGATAAACCACAAAATGAATATGCCAAAAGGAGTTATCATATGTATATCTGAAATGCATTAAAACAAGTAGGTCATCACATAACTGTTGATCAATAAAACCTTACTTCAATAACAATTGATTCTATTTGGAGGTAGAATCGTCCTTTACCATGCAGAAAATATACAACTAGGAAAAAAGTATTGACCCATGTTGGCCTACACGGACTGGGCAACCTGACAAGAATCTATACTTTTTAAATATGCATTTACTCTTTATCACATGACAAAATTTTAGGTTTGTCCTCAAATTGGAAGCTGTTGGAGATAGTAAACAAATGTGAGTGAAAAATTAAAACCTGTGCTGGAAAGGGTAGAAAACATTGAGGGAAAAGGAGGAAATGCTAGTAACCAGCATTTTCTCCTTTTCCCACAGTATTTTCAAAAGGCTTTTTTCTTCAAGATCATTGAAACGTGATTGTGTGGTTAAGGGTTAAGCCCTCTTTTCATAGAGCACAGCTAAAAGAAGGTTCCAACATTTCTTACCTGCATTCACTGGCATCAGCTGGAACTCGCCATGTTTTAGATTCAATACATTCAGAAATAGCCGAGTCTATCTCACATACATCATTGCCATCTTCTGGTATTTCACAATAACCAATCAACTGCTCGGTGGCAAACTCAAACGAGGCAGAGATTGGTCCCAGGTCCTCTGCAGGACAAATGTCTTCATCCAAAACCAGATCTATTGCTGTAGATGTGGCCTCATAATGACTGCAATGGAAAATTCATTTAACTCAATATCAAACGACAGAATTTTAGGTTTATCCAAATCGAAAGCACTTGCAGACGACAAAGTAAAGGTGACTGAAAATTTGAAATTTGTTTTGGGAAAGGTAGAAAAGGAAAAAAAGCTGGTTACCTTTTCCCACAATGTTTTCTACACTTCACAAAACAAATTTCAAATTTTCAGTCACTTTCATTTTGTCGTCTGCAAATGCTTTCGATTTGGACAAGCCCCAAAAAATGTTGTTTGGTAATGAGTTAAGTAGTGAACCTATAATAGAAAACAGATTTCCACAATAACGTTATCCTACAAAAGGGAAACATTGGGGGGAAAGAAGACAAGGCTGGTATATGATAATGCTGGGTACCAACATTTTCTTTAATTTTCCCACAATGTTTCTTATAAAGTATTCTTCCTCAAAGTCATTTCAACCCTTTATCACACAATCCCAACTTTTTACGACCCTTGGAAAAAAAAAAGTTTAGAAAACATTGTGGGAGAAGGAATAAATGCTTGTAACCAGCATTTTCTCCTTTTTCCACTAAGTTTTCTACCAATCCCAATCCAAATATCCTTTTGTATGTCACATTTATACTGATGTCCGCAAATACTTTCAATTTTGATTGATCTACATTTTTGTTTTTTACTAAAGAGTTAACCCATTACCACAAAACCCCTACTTTTGACGCCCTAGGCCTGAGAAAGAAGCCTTTAGAAAACATTGTTGGAAAAGGAGAAAATGCTGGTTACCAGCATTTTCTCCTTTTCCCAAAATATTTTCTACCCTTCACAAAACAAATTTCAAATTTTTAGTCACTTTTGTCATCTGCAAATGCTTTCAATTTGGACAAGCCCAAAACATTGTCGTTTGGTAATGAGTTAACACAAGATCGTTTTGTAGAGATAAACCAGTTAAGACAGCACAGAGCTTACCTGCAGACAGACATCTTATCAGCATATTTGTTCCGCATGATGTAAGCCAGAGACAAGATAGATGAGGTCCCACACAGTGGGTCCCCATACTCTGTAACACATTCTCCAACTTGGAAAATCTGAATGATTCCCAGACAAACAGTGTAGAGTTGGTGATAGTTGTAGGACTTGCAGCCAATTGTGTGCTCTATTACGCAATCAAGTTTAGCCTGTATTGCACTGAAAAAAAAAAACATCATTTGTGAAACTTAACCCTTTACCAGATGACAAGACGTTAACCTTGTCCAAATCAAAACTATTTGTAGACAACAACATCCATGTGACTCAAATGGTGTAATTATTTTTGGATAGGATAGAAACCACTGCGATAAAAGGAGAAAATGCTGGTTACCAGCATTTGCTCCTTTTCCTGCAATATTTTCAAAAAGCTTCTTTTTTCATAAAAGTCAGCATCGTGTGGTAAAGGGTTAAAGTACCTAATACATCCAAAAAATATTTTCCCTTTTACCCTTTACCACACAATCCCTAGTTTTTAAACGACCCTGTTAAAGAACCCTTTTGAAAACATTGTGGGAAAAGGAGAAAATGCTGGTAACTAGCATTTTGTCCTTTTCCCCACAATGTTTTTTTACCTTCCTTAAGCAAATTTCAGTTTTTTAGTCACATTTACTTGGTCGTCTGCAAATGCCCTCAGTACTGTCCAGTCTAAAATTTTGTCGTTTGGTCAAGAGTTAAATATGAGACACAGAATAACTTCACTTTCAAAACAGTTTCTAAAATGGATAGGCAAAGTGGAAAGTGTATATCAAATTTATTTTATTGTGTGTTCAGCGCCGTTTTCAAATTCGTTTTAGTTATATTGCTGCAGTGAGTCCACCTATTCATGCTAGAATTTCTTTTACCAGTACTTGGTATAATTTTCTTCCTACACCACTGGTTGCTTTCCCACATAACACTGTTTAACTAATTATTTAGTGTTTCACACTTTTTTAAACATTATTACACTTATGTTAGTGTGGCCAGTGCACACTTGTTTTGCAGGGGTATAAAAAGTTCATTTCTTGCCTATGACCCTAGGAGGATTAACATTACCTTAATGTCAAAGTTTCAGTTGAGATAGATATAGACACCAGTTCAAATGCACAGGTCATGGCAACAGACACATCACACTTTTCTTCTGGCTCTGAAAATCCAAGAAGAATATTAAACTGACATTGTTTGAACAGTGTTTGAACCATTACCATACAATCCTTAATTTTGATGACCCTGAGAAAGAAGCCTTTTGAAAACATTGTGGAAAAAGGAGAAAATGCTGGTAACCAGCATTTTCTCCTTTTTCCACATTGTTTTCAACACTTAACAAAACAAATTTCAAATTTTCAGCCACTTTTATTCTATCATCTGCAAATGCTTTTGATTTGGACAAGCCTAATATTGTCGTTTAGTAATGAGTTAACACCACTTTCAATATTATTTATGTTGTACACTTGCAACATACATGTCCTGCGTTTCAATACTACTGGGCAAAGGCTTTCAGGTGTCTTGCCAAAGGACACTCATGTGATGAAAACTAACTTCCTCAAGTCAGAATTGAACATCAGACTACTAGTTTGTTCCACATGCACCTTTATAGCACCAAGGCGGACCCAAATTATACAACAAAAGAATGATATCAATCGTTATCCTGTGACAGTCGCCACAAAGGCAGTATTTGAAAATACATGATTTACTATGAATATGATTATTGATATCACAAAGTCGATCTTCATGGGTATTCTATGGTTACCATATCATTTCCAAAGATTAACAAACAACAAAATTTTCAAGTTGTCCAAATAGAGAGGAAATTGCAGTCAATAGATTAAAGTTGGCTAAAATACTGGCAGCTATCTTTGATAAGAATGAAAACATTGTGTGAGAAGCAGAAAATGCTGGTTGGCAGTGTTTTCTCCTCTTACCAAAATGTTTTCAAAAGCTTTTCTCCTCCAGGTTTCCAAACTCAGCATAGTGTAGTAAGGTTTAACTCCATAACACAAGTCCCAAATTTTCAAAACCCTCAGGAAGATGCCATTTGAAAACTTTGTGGAAAAAAAGGAGAAAATACTGGTATCAAGCATTTCCTCCTCTTCCCACAATGTTTTCTGTTCTATCAAAATAAGGTTGTGTTATTTTTATCACTTTTAATTTTCTGTTTGCAATTGCTTTGAATTTGGACATGTCCAAAATTTTGTCATTAGATAATGAGTTAAAAAAAAAGATTTACTTTCATTGAGTCCATCTTCATTACACTTGTGTCCATGACAACAATAGCAGTTGTCTTTCCCCTCACATTCCTCACATTTCTCAGAACATCCCTTCGTGTAGACACCATCCTCATATTTACTGTAACACATCTAGTGAGATGAAATAAACACAAAAAAATTACTGAAACTCCTCAACAGGGATTAATGTTTACTCTATGAGTTTATATGAGAAGATTAAGGAAATTGCTCAAGGAAAATTACCATCCAGAAAATTGTCTCAATAATTGCTAACCCAAAAATACTTTATCAAGAAAATATAGTAATTTACAAACAAAAAGTAATGCATGTCTTTTCTGTCTTTGTCTCAAATATAATCAAGAAATAACTAGAGCTGTCACTGAATGCGACTTAATAACCCCGCCCTCACTTTGACAGAAACAAGTGTCAAGTTCAAGGGGGGATAATTCCTCAACCAGGAAGAGTTGACACTTGAAAATTGCATCTTGCAAATCTTCAATATATGATCAGCACATCTGCAAAGTTTCAATACAATT
Organism: Tridacna crocea; assembly: GCA_943736015.1. NCBI lineage: Eukaryota > Metazoa > Mollusca > Bivalvia > Cardiida > Cardiidae > Tridacna > Tridacna crocea. Next base: position 33,065,532 of record OX031064.1, on the reverse strand, counting down.
GAAGGAAAACTTTAAGAGGAGTTTGCGACACAAAATAGGGTGGATGGACACATGCACAGACAGGCTGATTCCAGTATACCCCCCAAAACATTCGTTTTGAGGGGATATAAAAATAAAGGTCATATGTTTTATCTTTGGGGAAGGAGAGGGGTAGAAAACAATATTCAGTTGGTGAATGTTCTTCAGTAAATATGGTAGGCAGATAAAATACAGAAATAATTTTTGTGAAAGGACGAGGCAGTTTACAATTGATAGAAAACAAAAACCTGAGAAAGCAAATATTATTTTCCATATCTGTTCAAAAGTCAAGCTATCAAAAATATTATCAGCATTTTTTCTTTTCCAACAATGTTTTGAAAAGCACTCTTCTTAGAGTGAAAGGTCAACTTTCAGTATGTGTGTCATGTAATTTCTAGTCAAGTTTATACTTAGAGGTTATTACACGGCTGATGAGGGCTGGAGAGTGATATCGGCCCACTACCTTGATATCTGCCCCGAGGACTTTACTCTTTGGCCCTCATCAGCTGTGTAATAACCTCTTTATTACATTCATGGATCAACTGCTTGATTTTTTGTTTTTGTAACATGTTTCAATACTTGAAACAAAAAAATCTTGTCTTCATTCAACACAACTTTTTTTTCCGCAGGTAAACATCATGTTCACGACGTCATTCATCATCACTATTGTAGAGCTGCATTGTGTGCAGTATAGGACGTTTTAAATAAACAGTTCTTCGTGTTTAGCTCATTGTTAAAAACATGTTGCCATTTTTGTTTCTCCATCTTAATAGTCAATTTAGCGTGATACGGATCAAAACCGAGGTCTGAGGAACAGGATAAATAGAAGAGATGGTTGGTGCTTCAAATTATGAAACTTAATCAAGGTCAGTTCCGGCACAATTGATAACGTAAAACTAGCCTATACACATTACACATTGCCTGATAAGTTTCCCAATCCAAGACAACAACAATGTATTCTCTATTTATCTCGTCTTTGTTGGTGTAACGATTCAACGTTGGCCATGTTTCCAACAATTTGTCGGCTAGCAACTGACAGACAGATTCCGCCATTTTTTTCAAAATGGATGTTTTGAGAATGTTAGTTTACTGGCAAGTGTTCTGTTGCTATAGATATAGAACAAATATCTTATCAACGGGCAGAATATCAGATATCACCCCATTGCGTTGCCCTGCCATATATGCCCTCGCATGATGCTGATATTACACCGTTTTCAGCAGAAAATGTTAAATATCATCAGTAACAGAATGTAATAAATATAACTATACCAGTAGTTTTCAGAGTGAACTTGACATGCAATTCTACATAACTCTTCTAATTTTCAAGGTAATACAGTCATTATGATTTTGTTTCACACACTTGCGAGATAAGAACATAGTGCTGTATTTGGTCACACTATAATTATATGCTTCATTTCAAAGAGGCACATAGGATTCATCTAAATTTGATTACAGATTATACATGTATGCCTCTGTTTTAACATATAATGAAGCATAATTGTTGTTATACAGTTACATGATAAAAAGAATCTGACACTCATTGGCTTTTGAGATTAAAATTTATTAAACTCATCCACAAAAAATGTAATTAAACTCTCCAAAGGCTTGCTTAATAACATCAATTGTAGCCTCTTTCAATAATATTTTATCTCAAAATCAACCCGTGTCAGATCCTATATCTCTGCTCTCATAAATACATCATCACAAGCATATGCATATTACCTGTTGATAGGCTGGGCAGGGGTATGTAACTTGTCTATTGCACTCTTCATTGTCAGACAAACCCATACAGCTGTAGCAATGTTGTGCTGAAATTTAAACCATTAAAGAACAATGAAGATATTTCCATGAACCATAAAGATACACAACACAGAACACAGATGAACTAGAAAGGCATTGAAAACAGAATTAACATCTAATTCTTTACCAAACAACAAAGTTTTTACCTAGTCTAATTAGAAAGCATCTGCAAATCACAAACTAAATATACATAACTTAGGAAATTTTTCTACGAAAGGGTAGAAACCATTGTGCAAAAATAAAACAAAGTAAACCCTTGCTATCTGCTATTCCTCCTCTTCTAACAATGTTTTTCAAAAGCCTTTTTTCTTGAGTCCCTGTAAACTTGGAATTGTACCACTCTATCCCTACTTTTGACGCCCTTGGAAAAGAAGACTTTTGAAAACATTATGGGAAAAATAGAAAATGCTGGTAACCAGCATTTTCTCCTTTTCCCACAATGTTTTCTACCAAAATCAATTAACAATTGCACTATTTGAGCCACAGTGAAATTGTCGTCTGCACATGCTTTTAATTCAGACAGACCTAAAATTTTGTCGTCTGGTAAAGGGTTAATATACATGTCCAGTTTACCATAGCTTAACTCAAGAAGCAGTGTTTCAGCCAGCTTTGATTAAAAAAAGGGGCCAGTTGGCCCCCTGAAGTCCTAAACAGGGGCCAATCATCTTGAGCAAGGGGGAGTAGGTGGGGGAGTGTATTCTTTCAATATTAGACTGAATACATGTCTATACCATTTTTTTTAATGGTTTAGGAAATAAAGATTTTCCTAATTCCGTTCAATTTTGTCCATTTCTGTGGAGCTGTGCCGAAGTCAAACAACTTAAAATTTGTTTGTTTTTTGTTGTTGTTGGGACCTTTGATACATTGCCAGATTAATCAGGCTTTAACCACCTAAAGTTTGTGATGGTGTTACTTTTGCTATTTTTCCAGTATTTGATGGCCCTGCCTCTTCACTCTCATTTGGGCATGTGAAAAAGTCGGTAATTCTTCTTTTAATTTTTTTCCGCTGGTTGTTTCATAGTTCATCATGAAAATGTTACTATAAACAGATTACCCGCTGTTTGTAGCTTTTTCTCAATTTACAAATATTTGATTTAAGAGGCAAGGAACCAGTACCAAAAAATTAAGACTGGTTTTGCGCATTCGATAGTTTATGTAGTACCACAGTGTTAAAAATGTAGTACTACAGTGTTAAAAACACTAAGCCAGTCATGATTTCGTTCCATTAATTTTCGCATGCAATGCAGTTTTGTCCTATACACTTTCGCACCTTGGTGCAGTCGTATATGGACAAATCAATTTTTGGGGGCCTAATGTGATTTTTAAGCGCCAGATCTGGCGTGCCATGTTTGGAAATGTGCGGGAAACCTAATTTATTTGCGGGAATCCCACAAGGGCGCATCCTAGCTGAAACACTGAATAAGTCACTGCTAACTTTTGTATACCTATCTGCAATTTACATGGTGCATAATTCAGGGGTTAATTTAGTAGGAATTATAGAAATTCCATAGAAATAGACAATTCTATATCTAAAAACAGAAAAATTCCATGAAAAAGACAATCTGATTAACTATTATTACTATCATGTACTCCACAAGGTAACTGTTGTCATTTAAATGCAGCTCCAGAAGCAAGCACTTTACTTCACTGTAAAAATACACCAATGGACAATAAAGATTCTTTCATACACTAGATAAATGACACATTTCTGGGCAACTCAAAGGCCCATATTTTCCTACACTGTAAAGATTCACAAAAGTACTATATACAGATTCTTTTATGTGCTACAAAATAACTATTATGTCATTTCAAGGCAAACCCCTCTGCAAATACTATATATAGATTCTTTTATGTGCTACAAAATAATTATTATATCATTTCAAGGCAATCCCTCTGCAAATACTATAATTATATAGATTCTTTTATGTGCTACAAAATAACTATTATGTCACTTCAAGGCAATCCCCTTGCAAAAACTTTACTGCACTATAAAGATACACCAGTATGCCATAAAGTACAGTAACATACTAAAACAGTAACTCATATTTCATTTCAAGCTACTCCAGTAGCATTCAGATTTAACACTTTTGTAGACAACACCTTTAACCCTTTCCCAGATAACAAATTTTAGACTGTCCCAAACTCAAAGTGTTTGCAGATGACAATTTTGAATTTGATAAGAATGGCAGAAAGTTTTCCGAAAGGCTAGAAAACACTGTGGGAAAAGGAGAAATTGCTCGTTACAAGCAATTTCTCCTTTTCCCAGTTTTTTCTAAAGACTTGAACTGCAGACACGTAAAAACCAGTGCTTGTTTGGGAAAGAGTTAACATGACTGAAATGATAGGAATTATCTATGGAAGGATTGAAAACATTGTGGAAAAAGGTTACCAGCATTTTCTCCTTTTCCCATAATGTTTTCAAAAGTCTTCTTCAGGTTTATTTAAAGACTGGATAGTTTGTAACAAGTTTAATTCAAAGTACAAACTTACATTTTCTTCTCAATACCATTTTTCATTCCAGTCAGCCATTGTGACAAGTTTAATTCAAAGTAAAAACTTACGTCTACATTTCTCCTCCACAGCATTTTTCAATCCGGTCAACAAAAGATGAAGCACAGATCTAGTCCTTCTGTGCACCGCTTTCAAACTCTTCTCTACACACATCCAGGCTTCCTCTACATCCTTACACAGATCTATGACATGGTTTTCATACACTCTAATGTCCTCATTCACCAATGAGCTGCGACTCCCGGTCCTTGTGTCTGTGTTGGTGTCAGTGTCACTTGTCTGTGTCTGCGTCCGTGAATCATCAGAGTCCTCATCATCACTAGAGTCATCACTTTCACCGTCATCATCAACTTCATCATTTTCTTCTCCTTCCTTATCTCCCATATCTTCTTCTTTATCAGTTATGTCTTCAAATCTAAATCAAATGAAATGGTAAATTTTATGTGTCTTAACCCTTTTCTAAAAAAATGTGGGTTTTTAAGACCCTGCGAAAGAAGCCTTTTGAAAACTTTGACGAGAAAGGGAGAAAATGCTGGTAACCAGTATTTCTCCCTTTCTTATGATGTTTACTTCCTTTCCAAATACCAATGCAAATCTTTGAGTCACATTAATCTGTCTTTACCACACAGCCCTGAGTCACATTAATTTCGTCTTTACCACACAGCCCTAAGTTGTAACAACTCATCCAAAAGAGAAAGCATTTGACTGCATTGTGGTAAAAGGAGAAAATGCTGGTAATCAGCATATTATCTTTTTAACATGTTTCTTCCCAGTCAATCAAAGATGGAAATCATCATTTGTGCTACATTTGCCATCTGCAAATGCTTTCAATTTAGTCCAGTCCAAAAATATGTAACGAGTTAAAGAGTTTTTTGAAGTTTCTCAAAATTTAAAGAATTTTCAAATGATAATTCAAATTCAACTGTGATTACAATGTGCTTTTTTGAAGGAAAGAAGCCAGCATTTTCTCCTTTTCACAGAATGTTTCCAAACACTCCATTTCTCAGGGTCATCAAGCAAAGAATTGTTTGGTTGTGATACTCACTTGAAGTCCAGTAACATTTTTGCTTTGGTAACAAAGTTATTCAGACACATATCTACGTCAACATCGTCATCATCAGTTCTTAGACACACAGCAGATGAAATAATCTGAACATTTGTTAGCATTCTCTTTAACACAAGCTGTCTGTCAATATCACACTCAATGTTGGCTTTATGGATGCACACTTTAGTCTCCTCGGCTAGCCTGAAGAATACAAATAATGCAAATGTAGGTACTTATGGTCACCATGCTGGTGTGAAACTGTTCCAAAAGTGACATTAACCCATTACCACACAATCCCTAGTTTTGACGCCCCTGAGAAAGAAGCCTGTAGAAAACATTGTGGGAAAAGAAGAAAATGCTGGTAACCAGCATTTTCTCCTTTTCCCACAATGTTTTCTTCCCTTCAAAAAACAAATTTCAAATTTTCAGTCACTTTTATTTTGTTGTCTGCAAATGCTTTCGATTTGGACAAACCTAAAATTTTGTCGTTTGGTAATGAGTTAGATGGCAATTTTAAATTACAATTTTTAATTTCATTTCAAGTACTCAAGGGCTGCAGTAAAAGGGATGGTACATTAAATCTTTACCGCACAGGGAAAATGTAGGCATGTCCAAATGAAGGCATTTGCAGACATTTCAAACATGACTCAAATGGTGAAATTTGTCTTTGATATGGTGATATTCTTTTACTGATTGAATGAAACTAAAAGACAAACTTCATGTTTTGAGTAACATAAAATTTTCATCTGCAAATGCTTTTCAATCTGGAAAAGGCAAGTTTGAGCTTTTTAACTCTTTACCACACAACACAACCCTGACTTTTAAGGACCCCAAGACAGAAGCTTTAGAAAGCATTGTGGGAAAAGCAGAAATACTGGTAATCAGCATTTACTTCTTTTCCCACCATGTTTTTTACTCTATCAAAAACAAAAATTATTATTTTAGCTACATTTATTTTCTTGTCTGCAAATGCTTTCAATTTGGACTTGTCTAAAATTTCCTTGTGTGGTAAAGAGATAGGTTAAAAGACTCGAATCAAAATCACTTTTGAAGGCTACATCAAGACAGGAGTCTTTACAAAGAACTAAACAAGAGCAGCAAACTGTCGCAAGATATGCCCATCTTACCCCAAGTTGTAAAGCTGGGGCATGCATCGGACAAAATTCAAGTATGAAAAACAACAAAGGGCAATAACCAAAAAATTAAGCGAGCAACAGTTATGATTTCTGTGCACTGCACATCCTTTTGATGAGATCTATCCATCCATGAAATTTCATAACCCTAGTATAGTTTTGGAGATATGCTGCGGACAAAATTCAAGTATGAAAAACAACAAAGGGCACTAACTCAAAAATTAAGCGAGCAAGAGTTATGATTCCTGTGCACTGCACTCCCACTCAGTGAGAACTATCCACCCATGAAATTTTATAACCCTAGCTAGTATAGTTTTGGAGATATGCTCCGGACAAAATTCAAGTATAAAAAACAACACAGGGCAATAACTAAAAACTTAAGCAAGCAAGAGTTATGAATCCTGAGCACTGCACTTCCCTTCGGTGAGATCTATCCACCTATGAAATTTCATAACCCTAGCTAGTATAATTTTGGAGATATTCACCAGACAAAATTCAAGTATGAAAAACAACAAAGGGCACTAACTCAAAAATTAAGCAAGAGTTATGATTCCTGTGCACTGCACTCCCCCTTGATGAGATCTATCCACCCATGAAATTTCATAACCCTTGCTAGAATACTTTTGGAGATATGCTCCAGACAAAATTCAAGTATGAAAAACAACAAAGGGCAATAACTCAAAAATAAAGCAAGCAAGAGTTATGATTCCTGTGCATTGCACTCCTCCTCCATGAGATCTATCCACCCATGAAATTTCATAACCCTAGCTAGTATAGTTTTGGAGATATGCCCCGGACAAAATTTAAGTATGAAAAATGACAAAGGGCAATAACTCAAAAATCAAGCAAGCAAGAGTTATGATATCTGCGCACTGCACTCCCCCTCCATGAGATCTATCCACCCATGAAATTTCATAACCCTAGCTAGAATAGTTTTGGAGATATGCCCCGGACAAAGAACTGGACGCCGCCCGCCTGCCACGGGTGATCCCATAATACGTCCCGTCTTCGACGGGCGTATAAAAAGACACAAGTTGTTGTATTTAGATAATTCTGAAACTAAAACTTCTTTTAGCGTGCCAAAGATTTTGCTAATGCTTGTCAGCTTGCTGCTTAAGTCTGAGAAACTCCACCATTGGAAATACAATGGTACTCTGATGCCCTCAGAGATAGCCAGTCATTTTTACAGACTGTGCCAATTTTGAACACTCCTTACAATCATATTGCCTCCAGCTTTTACCTTTTTGCAAACAATGGTTTTTATGACCCTGACACAGAAGCCTTTTGAAAACACTGTAAGAAAAGGAAAATATGCTGGTAACCAGCATTTTCTCCGTTACCCACAATATTTTTCAGATCTTGCTGGAAACAAATTTCTATTTTTGACTTAGGTTTATTTTGTCATCTGCGAGTGCTTTCAATTTGGACCGCTCTAAAATTTTGTCATTTGGTAAAGAGTTAAATAAATTTTAGTACAGTACAACCCCTGATTTTTTTTTACATTCGGTTTTGCCATGTAATACTAAATCACTATGGTAAATATGAACTATTTCCAACAAACTCACTTGCAGATATAATCTTCTCCTTCCAAAATGCTTTTCCTCAGTTTCTCAACACAAACAGAAGCTATTTCCACATCACATCTATCTGGCTCCACGATGACAGGGCACCAGATGTCTTTGCATCGACCTTCAAACTGTTTCAGGGATTTTTCCATCAATGGGTTGAGAAGTCCCTTAAACTCTCGATCACAGGACGATGTGTAATCCAGAAAGCATTTGACAGCATATCGTAGGGATCTGTGAACAAATACGTATACACAAATCCTCTTATTCATTATTGTCCTTTAACTCTTCACCACAGAATCCCAACTTTTGACAACCCTGAGAAACAAAGCTTTCGAAAACATTGTGGGAAAAAGAGAAAATGCTGGTTACCAGCATTTTTCTCCTTTTCCCACTATGTTTTCTACCCTATTTCCAATGATTAATTCTCATTTTTTTTGTCGCTTGCAAATGCTTTCAATTTGGACAAGTCCAAAATTTTGTCATTTGGTAAGGAGTTAAGGACCCAATGGAAGAAGGCCTTTTAAAACATTGTGGGAAAAGGAGAAAATCTTGGCATTCAGAGTTTTCTCTTTTTCCAACAATGTTTACTATACTTTGAAGGACATTTTATCCAAAAAGCAACAATTATCTGCACATGTCTTTGATTCTGACAAGTCCAATATTTTTACCCTTTGTTGAAAATCAGTTTTAAGAGTTCACTGATAGACTACCCAACAAAACACAAGATGAAATGATAAAATATTGAAAGAAAAGGAAACCATTACTTAGAAATGGTATGAAATATTGTGGGAAACAGAGCAAATACCAGAGTGTGTCAATATGATACAGATGCCCCCATCAAATATATATATAATCAAATATATATATGAAGTTGGACAAAGGCCATATCTTTAAATTGGCAAATATTACCCTTAATCCATATCTCATTGTACTAATATATTCCATCATTACCTAAACCTGATATGAAATATTAACCCAATTCATTGCCGATTTCAAATGAAAATGAATGGCAACCAGCATTTTGCGAAAAGCAAGTTAACCCTTTACCACACAATCCAAAATTTTAAGAACTCTGAAAAAGAAGCCTTTTGAAACACTGTGGGAAAAGGAGTTTGTTTATAACCAGCATTTTCTCCTTTTCCAATTATGTTTTCTACCCTATCAAACAAAAATTACATTATCAAGCCACATTGAAATTGTCATCTGCAAATGCTTTAAATTTGGGTATGTCTAAAATTTTGTTGTGTTGTAAAGGGTTAACAAGGGTTACTTACATGTATAAATGAGAATACAAATGAGACTGCATGTTTTGTGCAGAGTTTAGGAAAAAGGTAGCTATGTTGCAGCAGCTACATGTAGCATTCTGATATAACTTTAAACTTTCTGAAGAAAAATTGTGTGTCTATAACTAAAGGAAAGATGACTTTTGAAAATATAGCTTTTCAAAACATCATGGGAAAAAAAGAAAATGCTGGTAACCTGCAATTTGTTCTTTGCCCCAAATGCTCTTTAGTTTTTCAAAGACAGTTACCATTCTTTAACCCATGTGCCATTTGTCATCAACAAATGCGTTTAACATGAAATTCGTTTTTTACAAAACAATGTCGTATTGTACAACCCTAGGAAAAAATACTTTTAAAATGGTCATGAAACATTTTGGAAACCAAGATTTTCTTTCATCCGCAATATTTTCAATCTGTGCAAAGACAATTATTATCATTTCATGGCCATATTATCATTAATTTTGTTGCCTTCAAATGCTTTCATCATGGCACCAGTCTAAAATTTTGTCAACTGGTTGCCTTATAATACTTTTATGGGACCAGTCTAAAATGGTGTGAACTGGTACGGAGTTGAAGTTTTACTTACACACAAAATCTGTCTTCAGTACTATATTCTGCAAAAACCTCTCTTTCCAAATCAATGAGACACATCAATGCTTTATCAGCTCTGCACATTCCATATGATGGTTTTCTGTCATATTCCACGCAAGAAGGTGTGTCCGAAAGATCCACCATCTCTTTGCACACTTTATCTACCAAGGCATATATTCCCATCCATGTATGCTCTATTTGTTCTTGTATGGTCTCTGAACAGTTGGATATGTGAGCCTTCACAGCAACCTCAATGACGTGGACTGACCTGGAAAATAGAAACGAAATGAACAATATAGCCATCCTTTTGTTTAAACCCTTTTGTTTTATACCCTTTGTCATATTCACTTAACACTGATTGCTGTTTAACCCTTTCCCAAATGGCAAATTTTGGACCAGACCAAACTGAAAGCATTTCGCAGATGACAAATTCACAGTTGCAAAAAAGATGATTTTTCTATATGATAGGGAAGAAAACATTGTGGGAAAAGGAGAAAATGCTGGTTACCAATGTTTTCAAAAGGCTTCTATTCCTGACCCGTAAAAACCAGGGATTGTTTGGGAAAGGGTTAACTCATTACCAAACAACATAATTTTAGGCTTGTCCAAATCGAAAGCATTTGCAGATGACAAAATAAAAGCGACTGAAAATTTGAAATTTGTTTTGTGAAGAGTAGAAAACATTGTGGGAAGAGAAGAAAATGCTAGTTACCAGCATTTTCTCCTTTTCCCACAATGCTTTCTAAAGGCTTCTTTCTCATGGGCGTCAAAAGTATAGGGATTGCGCGGGAATGGGTTAAACTTCTCATATTTATAATTGCTTTCTTTAAGTCTTAATTCGTTATCAACCAATCACAACTATCAACAACCCTGTTGAAGACTGGGCTTTAAAAATATTGTGGGGAAAAGGAGAAAATGCTGGAAACCAGCGATTTCTCCTTTTAGCACAGTATTTTCTACCTAATCGGTTATGATTACCTGATTGAAGCCATCTGTGATTTGTTGTATGTGTTACGGGAGATCACTCCTCCCTTACTGCATAGCTTTCCCGTATAAAATCAATACCTGACAACTGCATCAAGAGAGAATTCTCTTTCGCTCAGTAGTTATGGTATTGGTCTTTTAATCCTCGAAGAACAAGGTTATTTGTCCCTTCAAGGGTTCAAAACCCGCAAGATGCAGTTTGTATTTGAAATATGCATTTATTTGTTTCTTTGTTATGGGCTTTGTTCATTAGATGGGGGCTTGTCCGGGATTAACTATTGAGCCATTAATTCCATTTGTTGTCCAAAAATGGACTTTCTGCCTAATAAGGCTGTGAGTCATCAATAGTTGATGACTTTAATCACTCCTTCCTTACTGCATAGCTTTCCCATATAAAATCAATACCTGACAACTGCGTCAGAGAGAATTCTCTTTGGCTCAATGGTTATGGTACTGGTCTTTTAATCCTCGAAGAACGAGGTTATTTGTCCCTTTAACCCTTTAACCCATAAGGCATTTCTATGGTATCTCTAATTGACCCTAAATAACAGCAAGGATGAAGCTGTTTCTTATGTGTATATGACACCTTTTGATAGCATAGAAGACATTGTAGCAAAAGGTGAAATTGCTCGTCACGAGCAATTTCACCTTTTGCCACAATGTTTTCCAAAGGCTCCTACAAGCGATGCGTAGAAATGAGTATCTATGGAGTAAAGGGTTAAGGGTGCGAATCCCACCAGATGCAGTTTGTATTTGAGCTATTCATTTATTTGTTTTTTTGCTATGGACTTTGTTCGTAAGATACGTAGATGCTTTCAATTTGGATGTATCTAGGATTTTGTCATAATTATGGTGTCGAGTCGACATCTTACCGGCAAACTTTCTCTCTGAGTCCATCATCATTTTGACATTCTGACAAGGCTAATGACAGTTGGGAGATCAGTTCCATGGCCCCGTCAGGCATACAATCTGTCGCAGGATCTGGGTCCGGGGTTGGCTCAGGATCCTCAGGCCAAACAGGCTCCTCTGGTTCTTCACAGACATCTATACTGTAATGAAGAGGTATAATATTTATTGGCCTCTCCGTTTTACAAAGAGCAGCGCATGAGTGTGCAAGTGCTTGCCTACTCTTGAGTGATCAGAAAAAAAAGTACATTGAAAATAGGACTATATTTAGTAACAACAGAGATATGATATTAGAAAATGTCAAAGCAGACTGTTAGAGGGTTGTTACAATTCTTTTATGTTGGAAAACAGTAAAGCAAAAGATGATCAGTTTAACTCTTAACTCTTTACCACACAACAAAATTTTGCACTAGTCCAAATTGAAAGCACATGCAGTCAACAATACAAATGTGTATCAAAAATTGAAATTTGACTTGGAAAAGGGTAGAAAACATTGTGGGAAAAGGAGAAAATGCCGGTTACCACCATTTTCTCCTTTTCCCACCATGTTTTTTAAAGGCTTCCTTTCTCAGGGTCGTTAAAAGTCTTGATTGTGTGGTAAAGAGTTAACCAAATGATAGAATTTTAAAATTGTTCAAAATGAAAGCATTGGCAGATGAGAAAAAATGCTCAATGATATGGAATTTGCTTTGAAAGGGTCGCAAACATTGCCTTAAAAGGTGGGTCTCAATTCACCTACCTTTCTTAACAACATTCTTGGTCTAATTCTAGATTTCGTAACACAACTTATGAATGGCTGAACCATTTGGTTTAGCCACTCAGAATTTTGTTTTATTTTCAAATTTAATAAATTCTTGACAATTATGAGACAATGAATATTCTTGTCATCAGGTTAAGAGTAAACTGGATACTGTATACGCCAATATTTGGTAATTCTCTGTGGTGTAACTCCCCACACATAAGAACACATTACAATAAAAAAGTTAGCTCTTTACCACACAATCCCGACTTTTAACAACTCCGAGAAAGAAGCCTTTTGATAACATTGTAGGAAAGGGAGAAAATGCTGGTAACCAGAATTTCCTCTTTTGGTTACCAGCATTTTCTCCTTTTCCCACAATGTTTTCTACTTTTCCCAAAACAATTTTCAGTTTTTGAGCCATATTTATTTTGTCATCTGCAAATGCTTTGAATTTAGACCAGCCTATGATTTTGTCGTTTGTCGTTTGGTAAAGAGTTAACAGTGAGAAATGTAGGGTTAAAGCAAGCAAATCATGTCATACTTTCCTCTGGTTTAACCCATTACCACACAATCCCTACTTTTGACGCCCCTGAGAAAGAAGCCTTTTGAAAACACTGTGGGAAAAGGAGAAAATGCTGGTAACCAGCATTTTCTCCTTTTTCCACAGTGTTTTCTACCCTTCCCTGAACATATTTCAATTTTTCAGTCGCTTTTATTTTGTCGTCTGCAAATGCTTTCAATTTGGACCAGTCTAAAATTTTCTCGTTTGGTAAAGAGTTAAAGGCACACGCGGCTTACTTAGGTAATCATGAATTATCACACTTTATAATCCACTATTATTCAGGATTTTCCCTCGGCTTTTAAAATTGGGGGTCACTGTGACCTCCCTTCCTCATTAGTTGACGGTCATTTCTTAAACTTTGGGGGTCAAAATAAATGGATCTTTGTCACCAAGCATGATTTACAATGCATTTCACCTTTAAACTCAAAGAAAGAAGAGTCTGTAAGTCATGTGAATTAAAATTGTGTCTATGACTCAGGATTTGTGTGTCATGGTAAATCCTGCATTATTTCCAGATAAATTATACAAAAATACAAAATAACAAATCCTATACAGGAAGGCATGCATTACCTTGAAGAAAAACTCAATAGGTTACATGTATTTGCAAAGAACAAGAAAATAAGTTACCCTGAAGCAAAGTTGAAGATTTCTGTTCGTACCCAGGCAAAGCGAGTCATTTCTGGCGAAGTTATGTCACACGTAAAAATGTAGCTTGCACATGTTGTACTCAACGTTCGAAATAGACTGTAAAAAATATTATAATGCTTTTACCAAACAATCACAAGTTTTAACCCTTTACCACACAATCCTGATTATTAATGACCCTATCTAAGAAGCTTTCAAAAACATTGTTGGAAAAGGAGAAAATACTGGTAACCAGCATTTTGTCCTTTTCCCACAATGTTTTCTACCCTTCTAACAACAAATTTCAATTTTTCAACCAACTTTATTTTTTCGTCTGCAAATGCTTTCAATTTAGACCAGTTTAAAATGTTGTTGTTTGGTAAAGAGTTAGGGACACAAGGAAAAAGCCTTGTGCAAAGACTGTGAGAAAAAGAGGAAATGCTGGCAAACAGCATTTTCTCCTTTTCCCAGAATACTTTCTTACTTATCTAAAACTGATTTCATAATTTCAGTGACAATAAAATTAAACAAGAGGGCCATTGGCCCTGGAACGCTCACCTTAGACTATAGCTTATGAGTGAAACTCAATTCTTTGAGCAACTTTGGTAAAGCTTCACCCAAGGAACATCCCTGCCAAGTTTCATCAAGATTGGCCCAGTGGGTTAGGAGAAGAAGATGTTTAAAGAAATTGTTGACGGGCGACAGACGCCGGACATAGGGCAATCAAATATCAAAGCTCTACACCTTCCAGTTTCAAAGAAGAATTTTAAATTTTCCTTCTTTGTCCTATGCTCGAACTTGTGGTCCCCGGGGCTGGGTCAAGCAGAATCCTTGGAACAAACTTGGTAGAGGTCCACTCAAAGATGCTACATACCAAGTATCAAAGCTCTACACCTTCCCGTTTAAGAGAAAAAGAAATTTAAAATTTTTCTTCTTTATTCCTATGTTCCAACCTGTGACCTCCAGGGCATGGCCAGTTCTGATGCCAGGGATATCATATGACCAAACTTGGTAGAGGTCCACTAGAAGATTCTGCATACCAAATATCAAAGCTCTGCACCTTCAAGTTTCAGAGAAGATTTCTATAGTTTTCCTTCTTTGTTGCTATGTTTGAACCTGTGACACCCCCGGGGCAGGGCCAGTTTTGACCCCAAGGGCATAATATAAACAAACTTGGTAGAGATCCACTAGGAATTGCTACATGCCAAATATCATAACTCTATGCCTTCTAGTTTTAGAGAAGAAGAATTTTAAAATTTTCTTTCTTTGTTCCTATGTTTGAACTTGTGACCCCCGGGGCAGGGCCAGTTTTGACCCCATGGGCATGATTTAAACAAACTTGGTAGAGGTCCACTAGGAGATGCCACATACCAAATATCAAAGCTCTACGCCATCTAGTTTCAGAGGAGAAGAATTTTAAAGTTTTCTTTCTTTGTTCCTATGCTCAAATTTGTGACCCCCAGGGTGGGGCCAGTTTTGACCACAGGGACATAATTTGAACAAACTTGGTAGAGGTCCACTAGGAGATGTCACATACTAAATATCAAAGCTCTACGCCTTCAAGTTTCAGAGGAGAAGATTTTTAAAGTTTTCCTTCTTTGTTCCTATGCTCAAACTTGTGACCCCTGGGGTGGGGCCAGTTTTGACCCCAGGGATATAATTTGATCAAACTGGGTAGAGGTCTACTAGGGGATGCTACATACCAAATATCAAAGCTCTACGCCTTAAAGTTTCAGAGAAGAAGATTTTTAAAGTTTTCCTTCTTTGTTCCTATGCTCAAACTCGTTATCCCCCAGGGCGGGGCCAGTTTTGACCCTAAGGGCATAATTTGAACAAACTCGGTAGTGGTCCATTAGGAGATACTACATACCAAATATCAAAGCTCTACGCCTTCTAGTTTCAGAGAAGAAGATTTTCAAAGATTTCTTTTTTTTTTCTTTTTGTTGCCATGGCAACCAGAGTTATAGGTGGAATTAAATTCTTTGAACAATTTTGGTAGAGCTTTACCCAAGGATCATTCCTGCCAAGTTTCATGAAGATTGGCCCAGTGGTTTAGGAGGAGAAGATGTTTAAAGAAATTGTTGACGGACGCCGGACATAGGGCGATCACAATAGGTTACCTTTCACACTTTGTGCTAGGGTGAGCTAAAAATAATTTCAATTTGGCAATGTGTTCTTTTTGGTTAGACAAACAAATCACAGATGTCTGGCAAAAAAAGATCTATTATAACAAAGAAAAACTAATTGAACATAAAGACTAACTGATTATTCAGTGTATAAATAAAAATGCTTATAAACTTTACTAAACAAAAGCTCTGCATGTAGATTCCAACACTTGGCTTCAGTCACATTGATTTTCAGAGAAAACTAAGACAAAAAAGGGGCATGACTGTGTCAGAAAATATTTTGATGTCCATTACCTGCCCCTGTTGTGTGGATACTGTAGCTACCCCTTAGCTCATTACCAAACGACAAAATTTTAGCCTTGTCCAAATTGAAAGCATTTGCAGACGACAAGATAAAAGTGACTGAAAATTTGAAATTAGTTTTTTGAAGGGTAGAAAACATTGTGGGAAAAAGAGAAAATACTGGTTACCAGCATTTTCTCCTTTTCCCACAATATTTTTAAAGGCTTCTTTATAGGGGTCATCAAAAGTACGGATTGTGTGGTAATGGGTTAAAGTTCTGAATTAATACAAGAGTCATTCTTAAACAGGATAAACATCTGAAATATCGCTCTACAAAGGTTTTTTGGGCAGTACATGAAACAGAATAGTGTACAATGTAGATCCAAGATCAGACTGCACATTCTGTGCAGTCTGATCTTGATCTAAACTGTCCTCAAAAACAAGTTAAGTTGGTTCTAGCGCTTTGAGGGTTAGACCCCTGCCACATTCAGAACATGAAATGATAGATCAACAATCTTTTTGGCACATGCAGAGCACAAAATTCAAGCACTGATGATTTGTTGCTTTCAATACAATACCAGTCCTTAAAATCTCTCTCAAAGACTGTTCATCATTACAGAAAGAAAGAGTTTCACAAGTTAGATCAGATATAAATGATCAGGTAAACAGACAAAATGAAAGAGAAAGACTGACAAAACTAGAGCTGTCACTGAATGTGACTTAATACCCCTGCCAGCGCTTTGACAGAAAAAAAGTGGCCATTCAAGGGGAGATAATTTCTCAAACAGGAAGAGTTGATACTTGAAAATTGCATCTTGCAAATCTTCAATATATGATCAGTGTATGTGTAAAATATCAATACAATTGAAGAAAAACTGTAGGAGGAGTTTGCGACACAAAATTACTAATATTTTGTACACAGACAGACACATGGACACACAGACAGACACACAGGCTGATTCCAGTTTACCCCCGAAAACATTCTTTTTGTGGGGGCATAATGATCAGGCAAACAGACAAAGTGACAGAGAAAGACAGACAAAATGACAAAAAAGAAAGAGTGATTGACAGATAAACAGACATCAAATATAAGACCCACTTGGTTGTACAAAGGTCCGTTTTTTCAGCATCTGGCATTAATGGGCTTGCAACATACAACATTCCATAGCTCAGCACACAATGAGTAGCAAGTCCAATGTTACAGCCATCTGTCACTGCAGTTATGAAAGACGAGAAAAATCTAAACCCATCAGCAGCTTAGCATGACTCACTCAACTTCTGCAGACTTGTACAGAAAATGTTATGGAGTTGTTGAGTGTTCATATTTGTGTTTGAAAGCTTGAGAAGCATTGTAATTAATGCAAGAGAAATATGACTTTTTTTTTCAGTATCAGTTCACTAGTGTTTTATCCATTACCCACAATGTTTTCAAACACTTTTTTCTTCAGTGTCATTAAATCTTGGGATTGTGTATTTAACCCTTTCCCAAACAATCCCTGGTTTTTATGGGTCTGGAATAGTAGCCTTTTGAAAACATTGTGGAAAAAGGAGAAAATGCTGTTAACCAGCATTTTCTCCTTTTCCCACAATGTTTTCTACCCTATCATAGACAGAAATCATCTTTTCAGCAAGAGTTGAATTGTCGTCTGCAAATGCTTTCAATTTAGTCTAGTCCAACAGTTTGTCGTTTGGGAAAGGGCTAAAAGTCAACTCTTTACCAAACAATTCTTTACTTTAACCCTTTACCACACAATGCCGACTTTTGACGACCTTTGGAAACATTGTGGGAAAAGGAAGAAATGCTAGTTACCAGTGTTCACTCCTATACCAACAATGTTTTCAAAAACCCTTTTTTTTTATGGGTAGTTAAAACTTAGAATTGTTAGAAAAAGGGTTGCAAATCTATGTAAATGGGTTTCTGACTTGCATGCACCTCTAGATCTGTGAATTGTTAACCATACAGCACAAGGAAACTAGTTGACCATTTCTAGTCAAGAAGAAATTTGTAAATAAATATCATTTCAAAAGTGCTTTTGTACAGAATGTTTTAAAAAAAGTAATCTTTTTAGATGAAAGATCAGACATGTCTTGTGCAGTTTGATCTAGATCCTATGTGGCTGCAAAAATAAGTAAAAATGTAAAAGGTGCTTCAGGCTTAAATGCGGTCTGTTAAACTAACATTTTCTTCTTTTCCGATAATGCTTTTCAAGACTAAAATGCACAGCCGACCAATTGATTGTATAGTATTTAACCCTTTCCCAAACAAGCCCTTGTTTTTACGTGTCTGTTGTCTATTGTATCTGTAATTGACCCTAAATAACAGCAAGGATGAAGCCGTTTTTTATGGGTATATGACCCCTTTTGAAAGCATAGAAAACATTGTGTTAAAGGTGAAATTGCTCGTCACGAGCAATTTCACCTTTTGTCACAATGTTTTCCAAAGGCTCCTACAAGCAATGCGTAGAAATGAGTATCTGTGGAGTAAAGGGTTAAGCAGAAAGATAGATAAATCACATACCTTGCAATGGGTTGTCTGGATTTTCAACCGCTGAAAAACAGAAAAGACCAGCTTTCAGATATTTACAATTACCATAATCTGTCTGTATTTTCTCATATCTACAATTTCAACCTTTCCCTAACAAAAATTTTAAACTCTTCAAACTTGAAAGCATCTGCACACTACAAATCTGATCTTGGTACAAATAAACAAAGGTTCTCAGACAAGATAGGGAATATTGTAGAAGAAAAAAAAAACTACTGTATATGAGCATTTTTCCCAATTCTGACAATGTTATTAACCCATTACCACACAATCCCTTCTTTTGACTGAAATTTCTAAAATTTTGCAGTGTGGTAAGAGATAACCCTTAACCACACAATCCCAAGTTTCAGTGACTGCAGTGACATTGGAAAACATTGTGGGAAGAGAAGAAAATGCTGGTAACGAGCATTTTCTTCTCTTTCCACATTTTTTTCGGCCCCATCAGAGTTTAGGAGAAAATTTATGATCCACCCTTGCACAGTCAATGGCCACTTGAAAATATTTAAAGTATATGGCATGAATCCAGATCACAATGCAAAGAATATGGAGTCTGATCTTGATTCTACATTAATGCAATACTGGAATTTAGCCAAATTTATCCATAACTGCTCAATACCTCCATATCAGAAGCCAAAAAGTTAGACTTGTATCAAAATGAAAGTGTTAATTTTGTGGACAGCAACTTAAATGTGACAAAGGAGATGGGATCTTTCTGTGACAAGATTGGAAAAATATTCTGGAAAAAGGAGTAAATGCTGGTAAGAAGCAGTTTTGCTTTCTTCCACCAAGGGTTAACTCTTTACCATATGAGAAAATTTTTAGACTGGTCCAAATTCAAAGCATTTGCAGATGACAAAACAATTATGAGTGAAAAATTGAAATTTTGTTTGGGAAGGGTAGAAAACATTGCGGAAAAAGAAGAAAATGCTGGTAACCAGCATTTTCTCCTCTTCCCCAAATGTTTTCAAAAGGCTTCTTTCTCTGGGTCGTTAAAAGTCAGGATTGTGTTGTAAAGAGTTAAGCTATGAGAAGAATAATATGAAAGATGTTTACCTGGGCAGTCCTCTGTCATATTCTTAGCCCAATCAAGGACGTCTTTGAGAAGCTCCGTCTCCAACAGGTAGCTGTCCAAACCATTGAGACAGGTGTAAAAAGTTCTTGAGGCATTGCAAAAAGCTTGAACTTCAGACGAAATGAATAATGACGTAACCTAAAACATAAATATGGTTGTGGATTTATGGATTTTTTGTTTATTTATCATTGCAACTGGTTGCCCATATGGGCAACACCCCAATTAAGCTGTTAAATACATTAACCCTTTACCAAACTACAAAATTTTGGACTAGTCCAAATTGAAAGTATTTGCAGACAACAATATAAATATATCTGAAAAAATTATATTTGATTTTGGAGAGGTAGAAAACACTGTGGGAAAAGGAGAAAATGCTGGTTACCAGCATTTTCTACTTTTTTCACAATGTTTTCAAAACCTTTCTTTCTCAGAGTCGTTAAAAGTTAGGATGTGTGGTAAAGAGTTAACCCTTTCCCGTACGACAAAATTTTAAACTGGTCCAAATTCTGCAGACGACAAAATAAAAAAACATAACTCAAAAACTGAATTTTTTTTCCAGCAGGGAAGAAAATCTTGTGGGAAAAGGAGAAAAATGCTGTTTACCTTTTTCCACAATGTTTTTAAAAGGCTTCTATCACAGTGTTGTAAAAACCAGGGATTGTTTGGTAAAGGGTTAAGGAGGATAATGCAAGATACAGAATAAAAACAAAAATTATGTCATGCTTGAATCCCTCACAAGTTCAGTGTATAGCACCATCACACTTGACCTTGGTTAAACAAACCTGCTAAAACACTTTTAGTAAGTGTTTAGGAGCTGGCCAGCTAACAGAATCCTTCATAACCATCCTAAAAACAATTGTCAGTGCTGACAGATGAATGAATCCTGTTGCAATAGCTATCATCAATCCTCTGGAATAAGTTGGCTGAGCTGGGGATTGAACTCTACCAACTGAACTACCATAGCTTTTTAAGTCTTTACCAAGCAAGACTTTAGACTGGTCCAAGTTGGAAGCATTTGCAGTCAAAAAAAATTGTTATTTTACAAATAATGAAATTTATCTTTTGAAGGGTAGAAAACATTGTGGGAAAAGGAGAAAATGCTGGTAATCAGCATCTGTAATTTTTTTTAAATAGCAATATTTAGCTTTTCACAATGGAATTGAAAATTTATTTAGGTTGTTTAGTAGGATATGGGTTAACTCTTTACTCCATAGATATTCATTTTTATGCATTGCTTGTAGGAGCCTTTGGAAAACATTGAGGCAAAAGGTGAAATTGCTCGTCACGATGTTTTCTACCCTATCAAAAGGCATCATATTCACATAAGAAACAGCTGCATCCTTGCTGTTATTTAGGGTCAATTAGAGATACCATAGAAATGCCTCATGGGGTAAAGGGTTAATAATAACTGTGTAGATAAAAAATAAAGAGTTATCTATCCTTACATAGCTAAACAATGGAAGGAAAACAGAAGGTGATTAACCCCTTAACTCATTACCAAACAACAAAATTTTAGGTGTGTCCAAATCAAAAGCATTTGCAGACAACAAAATAAAGGTAACTGAAAATTTTAAATTTGTTTTGTGAAGGGTAGAAAACATTGTGGGAAAAGGAGAAAATGCTGGATACCAGCATTTTCTCATTTTCCCACAATGTTTTCTAAAGGCTTCTTTCTCAGGGTTGTCAAAAGTAGGGATTGAGTGGTAATGGGTTAACTCTTTACCAAACGACGAAATCTTGGACTGGTCCAAATTTAAAGCATTTGCAGACGACATTATAAATATGGCTCAAAAATTGAAAATTGTTTCGGGAAGGGTAGAAAACATTGTAGGAAAAGGTGAAAATGCTGGTTAGCAGCATTTTCTCCTTTTCCTACAATGTTTTCACAAGGCTTCTTTCTCGGGGTCGTCAAAAGTCGGGATTGTGTGGTAAAGAGTTAAAGCACCACGCAAACTAAATGGACACATTCTGTCTAGAAGTAAGACCTGAACAATTGCAGTCTCAGGGTTGCAATTGTCCAGATTGTCTTAGTATAGGGTTCAGCAAAGATCAAAGATCAGACTGCACCAGAACTGCCAACAATATTTGACCGGAAGATATCTATTTAGGAGAAAGTTTATGCGAGAGAGAGAGAGAGAGAGAGAGAGAGAGAGAGAGAGAGTTAGTCAGTCTTACCTCATCCATGAAAGTTCTCAGACAGACCTGCCATGGTGTGCTCTCGAGCTCCACAGTTGGTGATGGGTTGCATCCATAAAATTCTACTCCTCTGAAGAAAGCAAACTCTGGTACTGTTGC
This sequence comes from Tridacna crocea, assembly GCA_943736015.1. Classification (NCBI taxonomy): domain Eukaryota; kingdom Metazoa; phylum Mollusca; class Bivalvia; order Cardiida; family Cardiidae; genus Tridacna; species Tridacna crocea. The sequence continues at coordinate 33,043,451 of OX031064.1, read as the reverse complement.
CAGTGGACTAGAGCATCCATAATATAATGCAGATATTTCTGGCATTTGGTCAGCAGCATTTCTGAAAAAAAAAAATAGAAGAGAAACTTCTTGTTTGGTAAAGGGTAAAACATTCACTTGTGTTGGTTGGTTTGTTGGTTGGTTGGTGGGTGTGTGGGTCAGTCGGTTGATCAATTGATTGATTGATTAATTAGTGTTTAATGCCACTTTCAAGATAACGCAGAGAATTCGGTGACAACACCATAGCATGCGTGCAAACACTTTGCTAGAGTAATTTTTTCAGTGAAAATTCTCAGTTGAAAAGGGAGCATAAATCAATCAAATATCAGGGCCACCTGCCTCTTATTGTATGGGTTCTACTTTGATGGTGAATAATAATATCTTCACATCTAAGGAAGGGAAAGACCATTTTGAAAACATCATGGTGGAAAGGCACAAGGTTTATTACATGTGGTTTCTTCTTTCCACAATATCTATAAAACTGTTCATGAATTAACTCTTCACCAAGAGAAAATAAAAACATAAAATTTCAGTCATGTCTAAATTTAACACTTCACAAGACAACACAATTTTGGACTAAGTCAAATTCAAAGCATTTTCATATAACTACATACATGTAGCCAAAAGGCTGCTTTCCCATGAAAACCGTTGTCAAAACAATAGTCGGGAGTGAGAGAGGAATGAATACAGTCACAATGACTATCATTGATCCTCAGAAAGCAGAAAGAAACTAGCATCATCAATCGTTGGAGAGAAACTCACCTACCTGGGGATTCAAACCAGTAATCTACTGGTCTTGAGTCCTGTATGCTATCAATTGACTTTTCTGTAAACGCGAGTTTGTTTGGCCCCCCCCCCCCCCCCCCACCCCCCATCTCCTTGTAACGTGCTATATTGGTTGTCAAGCTAGCCAGAAATTGTGTCAAGACTTTTTTGTTTACATGACGCCCAATGCTGCGTTTTCATTGGCTGATAATACGTTGGTAAACCTGTCAATCAAAATCGGCAGAAAGGTCAACTGAGCTAACTAAGGACTTCAAATTATATGGACATAGAGTTACAACATCAAAATAAATTATCTTACTCGCAAACCAGAGTCAGATTGGACTCTGTGTTGGAATCTTGAATGAAGGTAGCAGAATCGTCTACAGCCTGATAGGGCGTACAAGTTGCATTACAATCGGTAATGTTGGCCAGATACTGCTGCTTCTGATCACTATCTGGGCACTTCTTCACGTAGCAGTTGACGCACTCATATTGTTTTTTCCTTTTCCTGAAAAAAAAACGGGGGGAAACAAATAAAGAATTCCTGATCTACAGGAAAACTTTAAAGAAAACATGCAGCGGATTCTATGGCAAAGGGTTACTCCACCCTAAAATCCTTTTTAACTCTTTTACCAAACGACAAATTTATAGACTGGTCCAAATTGAAAGCATTTGCAGACGACAAAATAAATGCGACTGAAAAATGGAAATTTGATTTGTGAAGGGTAGAAAACATTGTGGGAAAAGGAGAAAATGCTGGTTACCAGCATTTTCTCCTTTTCCCACAATGGTTTCAGAAGGCTTCTACCTCAGGGTCGTCAAAAGTTGTTATTGTGTGGTAATTGGTTAGGAAACAAACTCACATGCACTTTTCCTCTTCTGAATCTGTGTCATTAATCTCGTTCTCATCTAAACAGACATCGGCTTGCGCAAAATCGCAATCTGAGGAAGAGTCCCCTCGTGTTGCTGCACAGATTTTCTCACCCAAGTCAATATCACAATACATGGACCCTTTCACCATTCGTAGCACCGTCAAAACTCCATCTGCAATGGCTCTACGCTCGTCCTCTGTGCATGTTGCCATTAGTGCATCCAGACATTCGAAACCAGTAGCAATATGCCTGAAAATATTTTTAAAAAACTTATGTAATTTATAGTCTTTTTTTAGACATATTAACCCATACACTCATTTTGACATATCAACAACAGACAGCTTTTGAAAACATTGTGGAAAAAGGAGAAATTATTCGTAATGAGCAATTTCTCCTTTTCCCACCATGTTTTCCACTCAATCAGATATTTGTATCCTCATTTGTCCATATTTTTGACATCATATCTTTATTTATTGTTGAAATGGAAGAGCCCAATTTGGCATATCAGGTAAAGGGTTCAACATTACAGAATGGTTGGTTGTATTGGGGTTTAACGCCACTTTAACAGCTAAAGTCATATCTTGGCGGTCAGTGAAGCACACATGTTTCCTGGGTTTCTCACACCGGTACTTACACTACTTTCTTTCCAAAGCCACTGACTACTTTTCTCACATGTTTCAGCAGAGGTGAGAGGTGAAAATAAACCGGAAAGAAAATTCGCCTCAACCTGGTATCGAACTCACAACCACCAGATCATGAGTCCGACATGCTCACCACTGAGCCACCCAGGCAGGCATTACAGAATTGGCTAAAAACAATATAGATCGCACAAAATAAAACAGAGCTATATTCCGGGTAAAGGGGGTTTAACTCTTTACCAACTGATACAATTGTAGACCAGTCCAAATTGAAAGCATTTTGCAGATGACAATGTAAGTATGGCTAAGAAGTAGAAATTTGTCTTGGGAAGAAAACATTGTGAGAAAAGGAGAAAATGCTGGTTACCAGTATTTGCTCCTTTTCCTACAATGTTTTCAAAAGGCTTCTTTCTCTTGGTTGTTAAAAGTCAGGATTGCGTGATATTAAAAGTTCATGCATCCCAGGTCAGCCACACAGTCCTTGCCAGCTGACCTGAGTCCATACTGTTTACTATAGGTCAGTCCACTGCATGTAAAAGGACCCATCTACCCCATGATTCAAAATGAACTATAAAATGATTTGATAAGTAAAATGGATCATGGAGATGCAGTAAACTGCCTATTGCCAGCTGCAACAGATCAGTTATTTGTCTCTTAACCAGAAAGTTAACCCTTATCCTACTAAATAACTAAAATTAAATTTTTAATTCGATATTAAAATCCCAAATATTGCTGTAACACAGTTGCTTTGGATAATAATATCTCCTTCTCAGACGGTGTAGATCAACAATCAACAATCAGTGTAGATCAACAATCAGACTGCACATTCTGTGCAGTCTGATCTTGGTCTACACTGTCTGTAAAATGTCATTGAGTCTCACTAAGCAGCCAAAGGGTTAATTTCAAGCCAACAACTCTTTACCAAACAACAAATTTTAGACCAGTCCAAATTGAGAGCACTTGCAGACGACAAAATAAACGTAACTCAAATATTGAAATTGTTTACGGCAGGGAAGAAAGCATCGTGGGAAAAGGCGAAAATGTTGGTTACCAGCATTTTCTCCTTTTCCCACAATGTTTTCTAAAGGATTCTTTCTCAGGGTCGTCAAAAGTAGGGATTGTGTGGTAATGGGTTAAAAGCATTGGCAGGTGACAAGAGTAAGTGTCACTAAAAATGGTGCAATTTGTCTTGTCAAAGGTCAACAATTTTATTTAAAACTTAGAAAGTACTGATGATCAATGTTTTCAAATATATACTAATCAATTTTTGCTTGGGATCAAAACCAAAATATAGTTAATTTTTTCGAAAGGGCAAATCCGTTTTTTTTGCCTTCCACAATGTTTGAAAGAACCTTATTCAGTTTATTTGATAATGATTTCTTTACTATGACCATAGATGAAATGAACTGGTTTTAGTTTGAATTAATTTAATTTTGGAAAAAAATATTCATGTTTTGTTTTGATCCCAAGCAAAAGTTAAGTAGTATAGTATTCAAGAATATTTGAATGTGCCTGTCTTTATAACACTAAACCTTTGCCAAACAATCCCTGGTTTTTACAACCCTGAGAAAGAAGCCTTCTGAAAACACTGTGGTAAAAGGAGAAATTGTTGGTAACCAGCATTTTCTCTTTTCATACTACGTTTTCCTCCCTTCCCAAGTCAAATTTCAGTTTTTCAGTGACACTAATTTTGTTATCTGCAAATGCTTCCAATTTGGACTAGTCTAAAATTATGTTGTTTGGTAGAGCTAAAAAACTGTCTGCCTGTGTAGAGGCATGTTTTTTAAATGCAAAACTGTAACATGAATTTTTTCAAACTGTTGAAATGATTCCTATCAAAGTGTAAGTAGTATATATGAACCCATTACCACTCAATCCCTACTTTTGATGGCCCTGAGAAAGCAGCCTTCAGAAAACATTGTAGGAACAGGAGAAAATGCTGGTAACCAGCATTTTCTCCTTTTCCCACAATGTTTTCTACCCTTCACAAAACAAATTTCAAATTTTCAGTCACTTTAATTTTGTCATCTGCAAATGCTTTTGATTTGGGCGAGTCAAAAATTTTGTCGTTTGGTAATGAGTTAAGCAGCTTTTATGATCCAAATTTACTCACACACACTCCCTCTCTGATCCATTAGTTTGGAAGTATGGTATCACAGGTCCTAAACATTTCTTCCAGTTACAGCTCATCTCTTCCTCCTCCTGTTCTTCCTGTTCCTCACCCTCTTCTCCTCCTTCTTGCTCACCTCCCTCTTCTCCCTCTGTCTCCATTCCTGTGACTGGTTCCCCACAAACATGAAGTCTTAATGTATCAAAAGAGCTTGATACCATGTCAATGCGTCCACTGATAGCTTCTGAACATGATTCTTTGACTGTTACAAACATGTCGTCCATTAGTCCATTTTCACTGTTAAAACGAAGAAGTATCATATAATATTCTTAAACTCTTTACCACACAATCCCGATTTAACAACCCTGAACAAGAAGATTTTTAATACTTTGTCGGAAAAGAAGAAAATGCTGGTAACCAGCACTTTTTCCTTTTCCAACAGTGTTATCCACCCTTTCAAACAAATATTGCATCATAGAGCCACTTTGAAACTGTTGTCTGTATATGCATTCAATTTGGATAGGTCTAAAATTTGTCATGTGGTAAAGGGTTAGGCTCACACCCGTGGCTTCCAGGTTATCAGTTGCACATTTTATCACTGAGCAAAGCAGGTTGGTTGATTGATTGCGCAGTGTTAATGCCATTTTCAACATTATTTCTGTTAAATCACAGCAGCCAGTGCACCTAGGGTTCTTTAACTCTTTACCAAATGACAAAATTTTAGTTTTGTCCAAATCAAAAGCATTTATAGACGACAAAACAAAAGTGACTGAAAAATACAAATCTGTTTTGTGAAGGGTAGAAAACAGTGTGGGAAAAGGAGAAAATTCTGGTTACCAGCATTTTCTCCTTTTCCCACAATGTTTTCTCAAGGCTTCATTCTCAGGGTCGTCTAAAGTAGGAATTGTGTGGTAATGGGTTAACTCTTTACCAAATGACAAAATTTTTGGCTCGTTCAAATCGAAAGCGTTTGCAGACGACAAAATAAAAATGACTGAAAATTTGAAACTTTTTTTGTGAAGGGTAGAAACCCTGTTGCAGTATAATCGATTGTCAGAGAGAAATTGGCCATGTAAAGGACTGAACAAGCCACTCTCTGTTCTGAAGTCCCATAAGCTTTTGACTGAGCAACAGGAGCTTAGTTGGGCCTTGCAGGAACCAAAGGATGCTTTTAAAGTCTGCTGCAAATTTGCACCACGCTATAATGTCTTCATTTCACCAGTGAGTGGAGATAAAAGAGCAAAGATATTTACCTGCAGTACATCATGGAGTCATCCGAGTGGTAAAATGGAAGTATCATTGCTTTTACAACAGCTTTATCCACGGTGTCCCTGACATTCATGTACATACAGGCTTCATCTGGCTCTGCCATTTCTGAAACAAAGTTCAAACATGGTATGTAGATTACCAGTACCTTTTGGATATGATGCAATGGCCAACAAAAGGATAACTTCTCTCTTTAGCACAATTTTTTCTCTCCTGTATGAAAATTAAACAGCGCCAGTATTACTGATTTACAGACAGAACCTGGAAGGCTTTTGAAAACAACAAACGAAAAGAAAACAAAATTAAATTTTGTACAGTTGGTTTGTGTGCAGTACAAAGGACATGCACCATATGCACAAACCCAATTTTACCTATGTTTAATCCTTTACTCCATAGATACTCATTTCTACGCATTGCTTGTGGGAGCCTTTGGAAAACATTGTGGCAAAAGGTGAAATTGCTCGTGACGAGCAATTTCACCTTTTGTCATAACGTTTTCGATGCTATCAAAAAGTGTCATGTACACATAAGAAACGGCTTCATCCTTGTTGTTATTTAGGGTCAATATTAGACATACCATAGAAATACCTTATGGGGTAAAGGGTTAACCACAAAAAACATTGTAATCTGAACATGGACTTAACTGTTATTTTATGTGGTAACCAGCATTTTCTCCTTTTCTCACAATGTTTTCTACCCTATCTAAGACAATTCTTTCCATTTTAGCCACATTAAAATTGTCGTTTGCCACTCCTTTCATTTTGGACCAGTCATACTTTTGTCGTTTGGTAAAGAGTTAATGAAATGTTGAACTTTTGCACATTTACTGAAAAGAACCTAACCCAGCATTTTTTTTCTTTTCCACTATTTTTTCAAATGCTTTCTGTCTTAGGTTAATTTGAATTAGGGATTATGTGGTGAAAGGCTAAAGATTTTGGGCCAAAAAGAGCCATTAAGTATCATAAAATAACAGAAGTCTTGATCTTTAGAGTTTATTTCATTGAGGTTAATATGGGGAAATATTTGGCGAAAAAGGGAAAGGTATGCAAAAATGATGAGTGACGTAAGGCACAAGTTTTTTTCGCAGACCTTTCCCTTTTGAAGCAAATATTTCCCCATATTAACCACAAGCTTATGAAATAAATTGTATATTATATTTCCTCTGATTATTTTGTCAACGAATGCCACTTTTAAAACTAGTGATATCAAGTCAATAACTGGTAACTGAATAACAGAAAAGCGTCCCAGATTTTCGGCTGGAGAAAAATATTCACAGTGGAGGGGAAATAATCCCCCCCAACTTAAATTACAACATTTCTTTTCCCATAACATGTCTAAAAATAGACACATGAAATACAATATCCAAACATATACCATCATCTGTTCCTTCCCCATCAGTATCTCCCTCCCCATCTGTTTCTGTTCCATTGGTTTCCATCTTGTCCAGTTGGAGAGGCTGGTTACAGTAGCTACTCTCACAGAAATATTCATAGTGCATTTTTGTCTTGGTAAAGGTCCATTTATCCTTGCTGTAGCTGGATCCAGGATTTTGACAGCCTTTGGTTACTCTGTAACCATCAGCTATAACTTCCACTCTTGACATGCAGTGCTTTACAAAAACAAAACATGATTTTTAGTCTTAGCCCTTTAACTCACAATCCTGACTATTTACAACCCTCAGGTACAAATACAGAAACCCCCATCTTAAAGTGGAAGAAAACTTGTTGTTTAATAGTCAGTTCAGGCTGGTTAAATGAAACCTTGAAAATTAAAGTTCATATTTATACCCCTGCAAAGCATTTTTACATTGCTCTATATTACATCAGTTTTGCTGCCAATGGTTTCATATTCTGAATTTTAACTCTTTACCAAACAATCCCTGGTTTCTCAGACCCTGAGAAAGAAGCCTTTTGAAAAAATTGTGGGAAAAGGAGAAAAAGCTAGTAACCAGCATTTTCTCCTTTTCCCACAATGTTCTGTACTCTGCTGGAAACAAATTCCAAGTTTTGAGTTGCGTTTATTTTGTATTCTGCAAGTGCTTTCAATTTGGACCATTCCAAAATTTTGTCATTTGGTAAAGAATTAACCCTTTTAGAAGCAATCCCAAGCTTTAGAAAGCCTTGACAAAGGACACTGAAAACAATTTTGAAAAAGGAGACAATGCAGGTAAGCACTATTTTCTCCTTTTCCAATAATATTTTCTATCCTTTCAAAAACATATCCTTTCATTTGAAAAAACTCTTTCATTGTCTAAAACAGCTTTTAACAAGAATACATTGTTTTATCACATAACTCTCCTTGTTTTAAATGTGATACAGCCCAAACAAATTTTCTTGTCTCACACATGTGTGAGATAAGAAAAGAGTGCTGTATTTGGTCAACACTCTGATACGCTTCATTTCTAAAACAATGCTGACCTAGGTTTCTGAAGGAAATATTAGCAGTCAAAGTTCTTATCATGATAAAGCTGTTAATTTAATCACTATTAGACTGAAACAAAAATCAATATTATGCAAGTTTCTTTGGAACTTTTTTCATTTGTAATGTACCTGTCAAAGTAAGTGCACAGGCTTCATGTAAATTTCACTACACATGATACGTGTATGCCCACTGTTTAACACATTTTGGACTATAATTCTTGTTATACAGTAATGCGACAAAAATAATCTGACACTCGTTGGTTTTTGAGGTAAAAAATTATTAAGCTTGTCCACAAAAAATGTTATCAAGCTCACCAAAGGCTCGTTTAATATCATTTTTGTGGACTTGTTTGATAAATTTTTATCTCAACAACCAACTCATGTCAGATCCTATATGTCCGGTATAGAGGACTAGAGTTACTTGAAAAATTAACACCTTTCCCCAGTTGCTGCATTATCATTTTGAAAAAGACAACTCACCATTTCACTAAAAGAACAAACTTCTGTTTCATTACAAGCCATATTTTCTGTTTCATCTTCACACATGTAACATTCTAGAGGTGAGCCTCTCTCTAAAAAATATAAAGTTATGAGTGCTTTTATCGTTCTGATGCAACTTACATACATTTCCACACAAGTATGTTCTTTTGTGACTTAACAGTGGTAAGCTTTTAACCCATTACCACACAATCCCTAATTTTCACAATCCTGAGAAAGAAGCCTATTGAAAACATTGTTGGAAAAGAAGAAAAAACTGGTTTTCAGTATTTTCTCCTTTTCCCACATTGTTTTCAAAGGACTTCTTCCTCAGGATCGCGAAAACCCAGGATTGTTTGGGAAAGGGTTACATTACTTATCTTGACTCTTCTGTCTGTATCTTTTGAACAAATGATTCAAAAACTAAGTTTTTCTATTCAATTTAACTGACTACACATACAGATGACAAAAAAATGTACCGGTAACTAAAAAATTGAACCTTGTTTCCAGCAGGTAGGAAACACTGTGGGAAAAGGAGAGAATGCTGGTTACCAGCATTTTCTCCTTTTCTCACAATGTTTTCATAAGGCTTCTATCTCAGGGCCGTAAAAACTAGGGATTGTTTGTAAAGGGTTAACTGTATCAAATGTAATGCAGAACCAGTCCTCATCCATACTTCATACATGTACCAATTGAAACAAGTTTACATTGATAACTCTGAAACAAACTTTTCAAAAGAAAAAGAATAATCAACAAAAATTATGGTATTAGCTGATTAACCCATTTCTACAAAAATGCCGAGTTTTAAAGATCCCTAGGAAGGAGACTTCTGAAAACATTGTGGGAAAAGTAGAATATGCTGTACCAGCAGTTTGTCAAATTCTTCCCATGTTTTCTACCTTTTCAAAAGTTAAAACTCATTACCAAATGACAAAAGTTTGGACTTGTCCAAATTCAAAGCAATTCCAATCAACAAGATGGTTAAAATCCCGCAAGTTTTCCTCAATAGAGCAGAAAATATTGTGGGAAAAGGAAAAAATGCTGGTTACCAGCATTTTCTCCTTTTCTCATCATATTTTAAAAAGCCAACTTTCTCATGGTCGTTAAAATTCCAGATTATGTGGAAAAGAGTAAAGTTACATATGTTTTATCCTCTGCTAATGTTTTCATTTAGGACAAGTTTGGACATTTTGTTGTTTGGTAAAAACTTAACTGTATTTCTACATCTTGAAAAAGTCTACTCAAGCTGTTTTGGTGGTTAAGCAAACACATTTCACAAACCTCCTTCCATGGTAAAATTGTCACAAAGATATTCCTGTACAGCATCGGCTACTTTAAGCATTCTGGAAACATATGCTTTAGCACGGAGGTTTGGAATTTTATAGATGCAACTCTTCAAATCTTCCGAAGCACCACACATATCATCAAGCTTTCCATATGGCAAAAAGTTGTCAACCAATCCACCGACAATTGCATGTCTGTAGTTCATTAAACACTGTAATACTGGCATTAAGGCATTACTGGACAAGTCAACTTGTTGAATGTCGCATGAAATGGAGGATTTGTTCAAAGCTTCTAGATGCTCCATCAGGACCTCATGTAACTTGGCCATTTGAAACAAGTTACAGTCTTTTGCCATGGACATTGTACAGTTCAGGTAATCAACCAGGTCTCTGTAAAGAGAAAACATTAAATTCACCACTTCATATTGAAAGTTAAAAGTTCTTTTCAACCCTTTACTCCCTCGATACTCATTTTATACGCATTGCTTGTAGGAGCTTTTGGAAAACAGTGTGGCAAAAGGTGAAATTGCTCGTGACGAGCAATTTCACCTTTTGTCACAATGTTTTCTATGCTTTCAAAATGTGTCATATACACATAAGAAACAGCTTCATCCTTGCTGTTATTTAGGGTCAATTAGAGATACCATAGAAATGCCTTATGGGGTAAAGGGTTAATCCTTTACAATGCAATAACCTCAGTAAGAAAGTATTTGAAAACACTGGGAGAACAGGATCACTTATGTTGCAGACCAGCATTTCCTCAGTTTCGCTTTATTTATTTTACTTTTCAAGACCAGTGATCCATGTTTAAAATATTGGATGAGCTGAAGTCTAGAAGGTATTGGATATGCAATCAAAAGGACCAAGGTTAAATCCTCACATAGCCTGTTACTAAACAATCCCCAGTTTTGATGAAGAAAACTTTTGAAATGTTGTGAGAAAAGGGAAAAAATGCTGGTAACCAGCATTTTCTCCTTTTCTTAAAACATTTCTTTACCGTATCAAATGCAAACCTGTCTATTTGGATCACACTCCATTTGTCATTTCCTAAAGCTGTCAATTTTGCTGAAAGTAAAGTTTGTTGCCTGGCAAGGGGTACAATAAAACACTACAGTGTCTTAGTGCACTTCATACTTAGGGGAGCTAAAAATAAAAGAACACCTACTGGCAATCATAGGACTCTGTAACATTTGGCAGCATGCACATTTCTTGTATTTCTTTGTAAGATCTGCACGTTATATCTTCTTCTTTTTCTTCTTCTTCACCATCTTCATCACCCTTTTCCATGCTATCCATGTCTGATCCCTCCATTTCACACATTGTCCAATCAAAGTCCAACATCTTTTCAGCCTCAGCTGTTATTTCTTCTACTTTCTCACTGAGCTTGCACCCTTTTAAAAGTTCCTCCGCTTTGGCCCAGTATTCTTTCTGCAACAACCTATTCAAAGAAATTATAACACATGTATTGAGTTATACTTCAAACTTTATATTCTATTTAACTTCAAAGTGCCTTCAGAAAGCAGTTGACTAATACACATTCTGCTAGAAAATTAAATAACTCAATGAAATTCTGTGATATAATCCTGTTTTAAGTCCTTTATACCTTAAAATGCCAAAATCTTTTCCAAAGGATTTCTTCCTCAGGATGGTACAAGGACAGTCTTGCAATGAAAATGAAATACATCTTCCGAACCCTGTACCAGCTAAGTAAGATAAAAGTTATTAACTCATTACCAAACCACAAAATTTTAGGTTTTTCCATATTGAAAGCATATGCAGACGACCAAAAAAAAAAGTGACTGTAGATTTGAAATTTGTTTTGTGAAGGGTAGAAAACATCGTAGGAAAAGGAGAAAATTCTGAATACCAGCATTTTCTTTTTTACTCAAATTCAGTGTTGGCCTTTTTTTTAATTTTCATTTTTTCACCAAGTCCCACAAACTCTAAGCCTATCAGAAAACTGAGTTTCCTCTAGCACTCATTGAGTTCCATGGAGACAAATAAAAATAGATCTATTTTGACTATTTTTATCTTTACCATAACAATGTGTAAGGCATTACTACTTTTTCAGCCATAAATATGGCCAATTCAATTAACAAAATATTGAATAAGACGCTGATTCTTTTACAAATTGGAGGCATTTCAGTTAATATCCTATGGATTTCCTTATTTTAACCCTTTACCAAACAACAAACTTATGGACAGGACCAAATTCAAAGCATCTGCAGACAACAAATCAAATCTTGGTAACATTATGATTTCTGATTTTGTTAGGGTAGAAAATATTGTGGGAAAAGGAGAAAATGCTGGTTACCAGCATTTTCTCCTTTTCCCACAATATTTTCTATGGGCTTCTTTCTCAGGGTCCTTAAAAGTCAGGATTGTGTGGTAAAGAGTAAATCCCACGGTTATACCCATCAGAAGATGAATCCCCACAAATCCACTTCAAGTCTATAAACCAGGCAGTAAACTTTTTTTTCCCCCTTTGATATTGAGGTAATTCATGACATTTTATTCCAATATTGATCCGATACCATGTTTTTCTTTACTAGCCATGGCTTAAATTCGGGCATCTTATTTCCTGTACGTCAAGGTAGCCATACTGGTTTGTAAGAAGAAGGGTTCCTATGCAACAATTTGGATAAAAAGCTGCCACTCATATTACTGTGAAGTTAGTTTTAGCTGTGGAATTTTCAAAAACTGATATCTTGTTTTATGGCATTTTCTACAAGCTTGGAAACAATATTCATCCAATAAACTCTTATTCTTGTTTTCAAAAGCTGATTTAGTCCAATGGATGCAATGACGATTTTAACATATTGTCCTGAATCATTTTTTTTCATAAACAGACATGTTTACAGCCTAAATGCGAAATCCAATGTAATACTAACCAGAGAGTTATTCAGTTAGACCTATCCAAATTGAAAGCATCTGCAGACAATAAATTTCAAAGTGGCCCAAATGGCGCAATTTTGCTTTGAAGGGTAGAAAAAATTGTGGGAAAAGGAGAAAATGCTGTTTACCAGCATTTTCTCCTTTTCCCACAATGTTTTCAAAAGGCTTCTTTTTCCCGATCATTCAAAGTCGGGATTGTATGATAAAGAGTTAATAGTTTAATCTAATATGAATGCTCATACCTGCACTTAAGGTTGTCTGGGAGATATGTCAACAGTGGTTTGATGACATCTACAACCAACGTGTTCAGTTTGTGCTGTACTGTGGAACAGTCAGATTCCAGCTCAGTAACTGAAACATATATGGTAAAATATTGAATTTTTGAATATAAAATATGCCTGATAATTTTAACCCTTTAACTAATTACTAATTACAAACAACAAAATTTTAGGTTTGTCCAAATCAAGAGCATTTGCAGATGATAAAATAAAGGTGACTGAAAATTTGAAATTTATTTTTGTGAAGGATAGAAAACTTTGTGGGAAAAGGAGAAAAATGCTGGTTTCCAGCATTTTCTCCTTTTCCAACAATGTTTTCTAAAGGCTTCTTTCTCATTGTGGTCAAAAGTAGGGATTGCATGGTAATGGGTTAATTCTTTACGAAACAACAATATTTAATACTGGTTCAAATTGAAAGCATTTGCAAACACACATTTACCAGATATGTGCAAGATAATAAACGGTCTATTAACACATATCAATGCACCAGATAAATTTTAACCCAAGTGCAACGCAAGAGAACTGGACAAAATGTTCTTCCAACGAACCATGAGCAGAAATATACCTAACACCAACATACTAGGAAAGTACCGATCACGCAACATGCTGAGGTAACCTGGCATTCACGCCCTGCATTTAACCCTTTCCCAAACAACAAGTTATAGACTCTTCCAAACTGGAAGGGTTTGCAGACGACAATTTCAAACTCGATGAAAATGATAGAAAGTTCTCCAAATGGGAGGAAAACACTGTTGAACAAGAGCGGCAAACTGTCGCAAAATACGCCCGTCTTACCCCAAGTTGTAAAGCTGGGGCATGCATCGGACAAAATTCAATTATTAAAACAACAAAGGGCAATAACTAAAAAATTAAGCCACCAACAGTTATGATTCGTGTGCACTGCACTCACCCTTGATGAGATCTATCCACCCATGAAATTTCATAACCCTAGCTAGTATAGTTTTGGAGATATGCTCCGGACAAAATTCAATTATGAAAAACAACAAAGGGCAATAACTCAAAAATTAAGTGAGCAAGAGTTATGATTCCTGTGCACTGCACTCCCGCTCAGTGAGAACTATCCACCCATGAAATTTCATAACCCTAACTAGTATAGTTTTGGAGATATGCTCCGGACAAAATTCAAGTATGAAAAACAACAAAGGGCAATAACTCAAAAATTAAGCCACCAACAGTTATGATTCCTGTGCACTGCACTCCCGCTGTATGAGATCTATCCACCAATGAAATTTCATAACCGTAGGTAGTATAATTTTGGAGATATTCACCTGACAAAATTCAAGTATGAAAAACAACAAAGGGCAATAACTCAAAAATTAAGCAAGAGTTATGATTCCTGCGCACTGCACTCCCCCTCTACGAGATCTATCCACCCATGAAATTTCATAACCCTAGCTAGTATAGTTTTGGAGATATGCTCCAGACAAATTTCAAGTAAGGAAAACAACAAAGGGCAATAACTCAAAAGTTAAGCAAGCAAGAGTTATGATTCCTGTGCACTGCACTCCCCCTCCATGAGATCTATCCACCCATGAAATTTCATAACCCTAGCTAGTATAGTTTTGGAGATATGCCCCGGACAAAATTCAAGTATGAAAAACAACAAAGGGCAATAACTCAAAAATTAAGCAAGCAAGAGTTATGATTCCTGCGCACTGCACTCCCCCTCCATGAGATCTATCCACCCATGAAATTTCATAACCCTAGCTAGTATAGTTTTGGAGATATGCCCCGGACAAATTTCAAGTATGAAAAACAACAAAGGGCAATAACTCAAAAAATAAGCAAGCAAGAGTTATGATTCTTGCACACTGCACTCCCCCTCCATGAGATCTATCCACCCATGAAATTTCATAACCCTAGCTAGTATAGTTTTGGAGATATGCCCCGGACAAAATTCAAGTATGGAAAACAACAAAGGGCAATAACTCAAAAGTTAAGCAAGCAAGAGTTATGATTCCTGCGCACTGCACTCCCCCTTGATGAGATCTATCCACCCATGAAATTTCATAACCCTAGCTAGTATAGTTTTGGAGATATGCCCGGGACAAAATTCAAGTATGAAAAACAACAAAGGGCAACAACTCAAAAGTTAAACAAGCAAGAGTTATGATTCCTGCACACTGCACTCCCCCTCCATGAGATCTATCCACCCATGAAATTTCATAACCCTAGCTAGAATAATTTTGGAGATATGCCCCGGACAAAGAACTGGACGCCGCCCGCCCGCCCGGACGCCCGCCCGCCACGGGTGATCCCATAATACGTCCCGTCTTCGACGGGCGTATAAAAAGGAGAAATTGCTCATTGCAAGCAATTTCTCCTTTTCCCACAGTGTTTTAAAAAGACTTGTACTGCAGACACGTAAAAACCAGGGTTTGTTTGGGAAAAGGTTAAGTTATTCTAATAAACAAGGTACACAACTACAGCAAAGTCACAGAAATATGTTACCCTTCTTCTGAAATACAGACAAATCAGACATTCAGAACATTGAGAACAAGAGTATTTGTTTTGCAGTTTTACTTGATGATTCTGACTAACGAAATGGCTCTATTTAACAGACTGACACCAGTCTACATGCTGAGGGTAAAAACTGACATGTATCCAAAATCTGTCATTTGCACGTCTCTGTCAGAAATTTTTTAACATACTTAAAACTTCCTGCTGGACAGAACGGACATCACCAGATGTTGCTGGACAAGTAGCGTATTCACTGGATAAGAAACAAACATAAAACAGATTCCATCAGACACAAAAAGATAAATTGATTTTTTTCTATTCGGTCTCGACCTTTTGCTAGGTGTAATCAAACGTTTAACCCTTTACTCCATAGATACTCATTTCTTTGCATTGCTTGTAGAAGGCTTTGGAAAACATCATGGCAAAAGGTGAAATTGCTCGTGACGAGAAATTTCACCTTTTGCCACATTGCCTTCGATGCTATCAAAAGGTGTCATATATACATAAGAAACAGCTTCATCTTTGCTGCTATTTAGGGTCATAGAAATGCCTTATGGGGAAAAAGATTAAGAATCTAGAAAACATACAATCAATGGTCTTACCATTCCCACAATTCATCAGACAATACTCCTCAGTTGGAAACCTGTTGCCATTTCCTCCACACCCCGAGAAATTAAACATGTGACATTCTTTTCCATCAAAATACCAGGAAGGCATGTTTGCATCACAGTCTCCATAAGCCATTGGCAGGTCACATACGGACTTGTCTTTCATAAAAATGGTGAAAAACAAAATTAACTCATTACCACACTAGAGAACTTTGGACTGGTCCAAATTGAAAGTATTTGCAGACGACAAAATAAAGGTGACTGAAAAATAGAAATTTGTTCTGGGAAGGGTAGAAAACACTGTGGGAAAAGGAGAAAATGCTGGTTACCAGCATTTTCTCCTTTTCCCACAGTGTTTTCTAAAGGTGTCTTTCTCAGGGGCGTCAAAAGTAAGGATTGTGTGGTAATGGGTTAAACCTTAGACTGCTAAGCTCGACTCACTGACCTGTTGCAGACAGTGAGGATTCAAGATCTGACTGCACAGAATATGCTGTCTGATCTTGGATCTATACCATACGTTAACTCTATACCAGATAACAAAATTTTAGCCCTGTCCAAATTCAGAGCATTTGCAGACTACAATTTCAATGTGGTTTAAATGGTGCATTTGTTTATTGATAAGGTAGAAAACATTGCGGGAAAATGAGAAAATGCTATTTACCAGCATTTTCTCCTTTTCCCAAAATGTTTTCAAGAGGTTTCTTTCTCAGAGTCATCAAAAGTCGTTATTGTGTGGTAAAGGGTTAAGGAGACATATTTTTTCATATTTTAAGTCTGAAATAGCAATATTTGGGTTTTTACTATTGAAATGAAAATTTAATTTCTATTTTAGTAGGCTGAGAGTTAAACTAGCAGTATAAAGTTGGTGTTCTGGACCCTCACTGTGTGCCATTTAGTTAGCAGAAAAAAAAAATTAAGGTACTTTTATCTTTAATTATGACTGTACATCTGCTTGAAAAAAGCAATTTCCACTTTTCTAAAAATGATTTTTATACTGTTGAAAAAAAAACTTTTTTTTAAATTACAACAAATGTATGCTAAATACAACTTTAAACCCCTTATCACACAGCAGAATTTTAGATCTATTCGAATGGAAAGCATTTGCGGGCAATAGTTTCATAGTGGCTCAATTGACAGAATTTTTCTTTAAATGACAAGAAAACTTTGTGGGAAAAGGAGGAAGTGCTGGTTACCAGCATTTTCTCCTTTTCCCACGAGGTTTTCAAAAGGCCTCTTCCTCATGGTCGTTAAAAGATGTAATTCTTTGGTAAAGGGTTAATGTACCAACATTAGATGAATTTGGAGAGAAAGTTATGACTGTTGGCAAGAGATGCATCTAAATTCCTTACTGTTGATAAACAAGATTTCTTTTCTAATAATGCTTTGGTCGATGTTTAAGTATTTCAAATACCAATTGTCAAAAAAACATTCAATGAAAAGGAAAAATTTCTATCTGAGACAGGTTCAAAGTTTCAATAAATACCTGGTGTTTCACAAATGTTTGTGACATCGAGACCATCATATATAAACTGTGCATGGCAACTGTCACAGTACACTGATCTGTAAAGGTAAAGAACAGGGTTTTCCATGATGCACAAATCCTGTGTCATAGATGCAATTTTAATTCAAATGACCCCCAAAATAAGTGACAGTGCGTCATTGGTGACGCAACTTTCCAAAATCAAAAATCATGTATAAAGTTGAATAAAGCATCATAATTACAAGTCTGTTCTTGCTTCAATGTCAGACGAATACCGCTCTTTCTTATATCAAGTCCAGAAAAAATTTACCCTCAAAGCACTGAATAAACTTAACAGAAATGTTCAGTCTGGATCTAATTGCAGGATAGATTTTGCTTCAGTCAAGAATATCGATGCATAGCCAACAGAGCTTTGTCTATCAAAGATTAGGCTGCATGTGTTGTTGTTCTAGATAGGCACAAAGGCAAATACAATAGAGAAGTCTTTAACACGTTACCTAATGACAAAATTTTCAACTTGTCCAAACTAACCACATTTGCAGACAAAATAAACCTGACTCAAACAATGAAATTTTAGGGTAAAAAACATTGTGAGAAATGGAGAAAATGCTGGTGAACAGCACTTTCTCCTTTTCCCACAATGTTTTCAAAACACTTCTTCTTTAGGATCTTTACAAATCCGGATTATATGGTAAACGATTAAAGAGCTAAAATGTATATACCTGCACTCAGCATCTTCATAATTAGAACAGTTTTTGTTATCACAGGGATCAGCAAAACAGTTGGACACAGGAACATCTTTGCCACATCCCACTGAAAGAGACATTATTATAAGATCCGACTCGAGTTGGAACTGTACTATCAAAATTTCTTTCACTGAGTGAAAAGCGAGGGCTATTTTTTCACGAGTGGCAAAGCCACAAAAAGATGGCCTTTTGCTTTTCACAAGGTGAAAAGAATTTTAATAAAACACTGAAACAAACAATTATCTTATTAGCTATATGATCTTCATTTTAGCTATTCTCATCATATCTTATTTTTACTCGTTAAAAATATGTAGATCTACCTTTTAAAAAAAAAATAGATCTATTTGGATATGGACCAAATGTGAACATGAAAATATTTGACAGATGGCTGAGTACTCACAAGGTGGTAAAGGCTCCTCATCCAATGGTACTGTACAAACACCACCACCACAGGGATTCTTGCAGCATTTCTTGTCTTCTTCACACTGGTAATCAGATTCACACTCTACCACACATATGCCAACATCATTTGGCCCATGTATCGGGCAATATCCAGGTTTAGGCTCTGTAAATCAATGAACAAATTTTGGTAGGTAAGAACAGGGGCCGTTATAATTCACCAGCAATGCATGAGAACATTCTTAGTCTTTCATTTTAGGGTTTTCTAAATTTGAAAGAAACACAACTTCTGATTGGCTAAAGTGAATGATTCAGCTGGCTAAACCAAATGGCTTAGCCAATCAGAAGTTGTGTTACTTTCAAATTTAGAAAATCCTGGAGAATATGACTGATAACATTCCTAAGACTGGTCAGTGAATACCGACCCACATTAAGTAACATCGGTCTGAATATAGATTTCTCTTTTGAATTCTTACCAAACAACAAAATGTTAAGTCTTGCCCAAGTCAATACAAGTGTAAAGATTTGAAAACAACAAATTAAATATAGATCCAATAATGCTGTTTGCTTATTCTGAAAAGGTAGAAAACATAGTGGGAAAAGGAGAAAATGTTGGTTACCAGCATTTCCTCCTTTCCAAAAAATGTTTTTAAATGTCTTGTTTCTCAGTCTTGAAAAATTGGGGTTGTTTGGTAAAGGGTTACCTCTTTACACTTGTTCAACCTGAAGGCATTAACAAATGATAAATACACTCTTCACCACACTACAAAATTGTTCATGGTTTTCAAATTGGAAGTCTTCCAGACAAAAAAAAATACAGACTTGGCCAAAATTACGGCATTTCTCTTTGGAAGAATAGAAAATCATTGTGGGAAAAGAAGAAAATCTCTTTTATCCAAAATGTTTTCAAACATCTCGAGATAGTTAAACAGGGGATTGTGTGATAAAGAGTTAAGTGAGTTTCAAATGACAGTAATTGTTTCTGAAAAGGCTTCACTATGTTTTAAAAAAGCTTTCTTGAGATTCTGTGGGTAGTGGGTTAACCCATTACCACACAATCCCTACGTTTGACGACCCTGAGAGAGAAGCCTTTAGAAAACATTGTGGAAAATGTAGAAAATGCTGGTAACCAGCATTTTCTCCTTTTCCCACAATGTTTTCTACCCTTCCCAAAACAAGTTTCAAATTTTCGATCACGTTTATTTTGTCGTCTGCAAATGCTTTCAATTTGGACAGGTCCAAAATTTTGTCGTTTGGTAATGAGTTAAAGGCAATATTCCTCTACCTTTTTCCCTAGGATCCTCAGTGACAGCATAGACACAAGACATTCCACCACATCCGTTATCGCAGCATTTTTTCATGGTATCGTTACACTGGTCGTCTGTGTCGCAATCACTTGGACAGTCTAATGTTGTTCCGTTGTTAGATGGTAAGGGACAGTATAGCATTGGCTCTGTTTCAGAAATAGAAGTGAATGAATGAGTTATCCTTTTCAACCCTAATATATAAAAGTGTGAATACAATAGATTAGTGATGCAAATCTTTCTACATCAGGGAATCTATATATCAACACCACTGGCCTCAAAAGCAATTACCACACAACCTTGACTTTTAAGGACCCTGAAAAAGATGCTGTTTGCAAACATCATGGGAAAAGGAGAAAATGCTGGTAAGCAGCATTTTCTCCTTTTCTCTCTATGTTTCTACTCTTCTCAAAACAAATTTCAAAGTTTCAGTCACTTTTCTTTGTCATCTGCAAATGCTTTCAATTTGGAGAAGTCTAAAATGTAACTATGAAAAGTAACACTCTAATGTTCAACATTTCGGCTACTGCCTGTTTTAAAAGTTAGAAACACTAGAACATTTTTTAGTGGGTATCATGCAGCCATATTGCTTTACTAATAAAATCTTGAAAAAGGCAATAGTGGAAATATTGAACATTAGAGTGTTACTTTTCATAGTGTTTTAATTATTCCCAAGGGAATTCAAATTGTCATCGTGTTGATAAAATGTTGTTGTTTGGTAAAGAGTTAACAAAAGGACAATAATGAGCATTACCTTTTACAATTCAAAGCTGTTCAATGAGGTACAATATAAGATAAAAGGGAAATTTAGTACAGAAAAAAAATCAGACCTTTCTCTTCCTCTAATTTCATACAAACAGTGGACTGTGCAGACCAGAAAATATGCAGACTTGTGGTGGCATACTCGTGATCTTCCTGCATACATTTTTCCCAGTCAGTATAATGAATCATATCGTATACACTGCTAAAATGGCTGAAATGAGAAATAACAATAAAGATCTTAATTGTTTGCCACACAACCCCAACTTTTAACGACCCTGAGAAAGAAACCTTTAGAAAACTGTGTGAAAAGGAGAAAATGCTGGTAACCAGCATTTTCTGGTAACCAGCATTTTCTCCTTTTCTCACAATGTTTTCTATCCTTCCCAAACAAAATTTCAAATTTTCAGTCACATGTATCTTATCAGCAAATACTTTCAACTTGGACCTGTCTAAAATTTTCTCATGTGGTAAAGAGTTCAAGAAGAATAATAGTGATCAAATAGATTAACCATGATCCTGCTGAATACATTAACTCTTTAATAAACGACAAAATTTTGAACAAGTCCAAACTGAAAGCATTTGCAGACGACAAATTAAATGTGAATCAAAAGTGAAATTCGATTTGGAAAGGGTAGAATATATTGTGAGAAAAGGAGAAAATGCTGGTTACCAGCATTTTCTCCTTTTCCTACAATGTTTTCTTAAAGCTTCTTTCTCAGGGTCGTCAAAAGTAGGGATTGTATGGTAATGGATAAAACGGACTTTTTCCAGTCAATAGTAAAAACCCAAATGATACAATTTCAAATGCATTCTTTAACCCTTTACCACACAATGACAACTTTTAACGACTCTGAGGAAGAAGCCTTTCAAAAACGTTGTGAGAAAAGAAGAAAATGCTGGTAACCAGCATTTCCTCCTTTTCTCATAATGTTTTCTACTCTATCAAAGAATAAATGCGTCATTTGAGCCACTATGAAATTATCATCTGCAAATGCTTTCAGTTTGAATTGGTCTACATTCTGATGTGTGGTAAAGGGTTAATTCATTTATGAGACAGTGTAGACCCAAGATCAGACTGCACATTCCATGCAGTCTGATCTTGATCTACATCGTCTGTAAATTGTTAAAGCCGATAGTAAAAACCTAATGATGGTATTTCAAATGCATTTTTTTAATTGATTTACATGACAGTGTAGATCAAAGATCACACTGCAGATTCTTTGCAGCCTGATCTTGATCCATATTGTCTGCAAGTGGTCAGCAAGTTCAGCTTAGCTGCCTAGCCATCAGAGGAAACAAGAAAATGAAACAGACAGTACTGACTTAAAACAAGACAGCAATTAGCCCCACAGTATTTGTTTCAGTGGTTTAATTTTCAACACAGTGAAACCCTATTTCCAGTAAGTTTTGTCCAAGATGTTATCCAAGCTGACTCAGGTGAGCTAAAAAGCAGCATACACATTTGAATTGAAGTGTAAAAATTTAGAGTTATACAACTAATTTGACTAAAGTGTATGTATTGAACAATCTGTGAAGCTTGATAATGTCTGGAAAATAATGAAAATACATGGAGGGTCAACTTTAAAGTTAATACAGTTGAAGTTTTCTTTCTATAACTCATTGGCAAATACTCGAAGGGTGTTGATCTAAATCCCCCAAAAGCCTTTTTTTTTCAACTTTCTCAACTGCTTACCCCGAGAAATCATTTTGAATTGATCAATTAAAAAAAATACAAAGGACAAATTAAAAATGGATTAGATGATGGGAATTGTCTTTGAAATGGTAGAAAACATAACCCAAAGAAAGAAAGCTTTTGAAAACATAGTTGGAAAAGGATAAAATGCTGGTGACCGTCATTTTTTTTTCCTTTTCCCACAACATTTTAACCCTTCCTGAACCAAATTTCAAATTCAGTGTCGGCAAATGCTTTCAATTTGGACAAGTCTAATAATTTGTTGTTTGGGAAAGGGTAAATAAAATCTAAAAGCACTTACTTGCATTCTGTCATGGCACTTGTATATGGATTCAAGTACACCCTGTCAAGGGACATAACTGAATACCCTCCACAGTTACATCCCCTGAGTTTAGCCAGACAGCTCGTCCAAGATCTGCTCGTCTTCAAGTAACTAGTTATCAATGTGATGACCCTGGACATGTCATTTGGATGACAAGTCTCTTCAAAATAACTCATGCACTCCATGGCCTCAAAGTACATCCTGCAAGAAATAGAACATGAAATAAGCCCAATAGATCTTGAGGCTGCATAGCTAAACCTGACTTGTGTGTAGGCCAAGATGTAAAACTATGAAACTATCATTCTAAATTAACCCTTTACCAAACAATCCCTGGTTTTTACGACCCTGAGAAAGAAGCCTTCTGAAAACATTGTGGGAAAAGGAGAAAATGCTGGTAACCAGCATTTTCTCCTTTTCCCACAATGTTTTCGACCCTTCCCAAAACAAATTTCAATTTTTGAGTCACCTTAATTTTGTCATCTGCAAATGCTTCCAAATTGGACAAGTCTAAAATTTTGTCGTTGGTAAAGAGTTAACAACTGACCACACAATCCTGACTTTCAAAGCTTGATAGAGAAGGCTCTTGAAAACCTTGTGGGAAAAGGAGAAATTGCTGGTAACCAGCATTTTCACCTTTTCCTACCATGTTTTCTACCCTGACACAGGCAGAAATTGTCATTTTCAAAAAATTCAACTTGTTATCAGCAAATGCTTTCAATTTGGACAAGTCCAACACTTTTGTAGTCTGGTAAAGGGTTATATCTCAATTTCAAATCAATTTTAAAGATATGCTAGTTGCCTCTTTTGAAAGAATGTCTGAGGCACTCTGAGAGTTTGTCCTGGAATTAAAAATAGAATATTTAGATTAACAGGACTGTTGATGAATGCATGCCTTAACTGTACACAAAAATGCATCTACAAAACCAATGATATCTGAAAATGCATTTATACAACCAATGATAACTGAATAAGCTAGTAAAGAAGCCATGAAATTGCACCATTTTCCAATTTTCAATACAGGGCCTATATTCACCAACCATTCTGATTTATATCTCAAGTCTTTTTCTAGATTTAAAAGTAAAAACTTCTGACTGGTAAAACCATTTAGTTTAGCCAATCAGAAGTTGTGTTACTTTGGGGATCATTCGACTCCCTACCAGTGAATAACAGAAGGGCAAATCAAAACATCTGGAGAAGGGGCAGGGTTTCTAAAGTTTAAGAAACAGGAGAGGGAACAAGGAAAATTCTATCAAATCATAAATGTTTTTTAGCATATGTGAAACAGAACAATAGAGGTAGATAATATGATTCACCTAATTATTATTTTCACCTTCTTCTGTTTGAATTTTCTTTGAATATTTAACCCTTTCCCAAACAATTCCTGGTTTTACCAACCTGAGATCGAAGGATTTTGAAAGCATTGTGGGAAAAGGAGAAAATGCGGGTAACAAGCATTTTCTCCTTTACCCACAATTTTTTTCTACCATGCTGGAAACAAATTTCAATTTTTGGGGTTTGGCTTTTTGTTGTCTGCAAGTGCTTTCAATTTTGACCAGTCTACACTTTTGAAGTTTGGTAAAGAGTTACGATATGGGATTGTCCAATCAGGATAAAAGATGTTAACTTACTTGCAATCTAAGTAATTATATTTCATCAGTGAGGAAGCAAAGTCTAAAGCACAGTAAGTCTGGGCATGGATATCACATTCCTTTGGAGGATCTGTTTAAAAAAGAAAAAATAAAATAAAAACATTTCTTTACAAAATAGGACAATTAACCAGTCACTACAAAATAACCAAGTTTGTCTTATCTAAACATAGGACTGTAACTGACATTTTCTGCTTTTCCAATGTTTTCTACCTTTTCAAAGGCAGTATCAAAAAAATATAAAGCTTCATTAAATATGTACTCTTTAAATAATTCTGACATGGACACATCCTAAATTTTATTCTTTGCTAGAGTTAAACTTTTCTCAGAAAATCCCTTCTTCTAAACCTAAAAAAGAAGCATTTTGAAATTATTGTTGGTTACCAGCATTTTTTTTTTTGCCCACAAAACTTTCTACTCTTCCCTAAAGAAATTTGAATTTTTGAGTCACTTGCTGTCTGCACAAGTCCTTTCAATATATACTAGTGTAAATTTTTTATATTTTTGGTAAAGAGTTTATTGCTGGGTGCAAGGATACAATAGCTAACATACCAACTGGGGTTACGTCATCAGACTTTTTGTTGCAGAGGGGTCCCACACAACATTCCTCACATTTGTTCCTCGTACATTTATCCTCACAGTACTTGGGTTTGACACATCCCTTGGACACATAGCCATTTTTCCCAGATTTTATGATTGTGCGACACATCTGTAATATAACCAAGCAAGACTCCTTATAGCTGTTGACCACAAAATCTTTGTTTGTGATGAAAAAAGCTTTTAA
This sequence comes from Tridacna crocea, assembly GCA_943736015.1. NCBI lineage: Eukaryota > Metazoa > Mollusca > Bivalvia > Cardiida > Cardiidae > Tridacna > Tridacna crocea. Next base: position 33,018,222 of record OX031064.1, on the reverse strand, counting down.
AAGCATTTACCTTCTTTTACAGACAAATGCCATTGAACAACATCTGTTTGTTTGTCTGTTTGGTTATTTGCATTGGAGTTCAAGGCTGTTTTAATAGCTTAGGTCACATTGTGAAAAAAGTACTAATTTCATTAATTTCATGTGTATATAATAAGACCAAGAATTCAAGTTCTCCACTAAAGATAGGTCAACTACCTTCTCAAACTTCATTGATTTTGGCTTTCATTGATTACAAATATGCTGACATTATGTTACCATGTACACACTCTCCATTGAACAGAAAATTATTTTCTCCTTAGAGTACCTACTGCAGGATCGGAACCTGAGCTTAGCTGAAATGGCTGTTCTGTTTTGTTATTTCAGCTTTGTTTTCATGCCATTCTGAACTTCATTTCAGTAGTATAGCAGCAGCCAGCACACCTATTCAAGCTTTCCTGGAGTTTCTCTCTGCAGTACTTTATACAGTATTTTGAAGAACCAAAGCATGCTTTCCCACAAAACAGTCAAAATAACCATGAGGTGGAAAAGAGGGGTTAAACTTACCCTCATTCCTTGTAAAGACACTTGTCATGCTGGGAATCTGAACCAGCTATCTCCTGGATCTAAGCCCTGTTCATTACAAATTACAAACTAGGCTGCAAGGCCTGGCTTCTTGTGTTTTTTGCACTCCACATAATAAAATGACAATGGTATGGACTTGAACTAAAGTGTACATCCACATAAAATATGGATGAATAAGGATAACCCTAACTTACTTGTTCGTCAGGTGCACATGTCTCTATTTCTTCGGCATCACACATTTCCTCAGAGTCAGCTTTACGACAGCTATGGCATTGCAATGGAATAACTGTTGAAAAGAAAAAATGTCTTCTAAACACAGAAAATAGATATTTTTTTTCCTAACCTATCACAGACCTTGCTTGGTTAACTTTTTACCACATGACAAAAATTCAGTTTTGTCCAAACCGAAAGCATTTAGAGACGACAATTTAAATCTTAGTTAAATGATGAAATTTGTCTTTGATGGAGTAGAAAAATTTGTGAGAAAAGGAGAAAATGCTGCTTACCAGCATTTTCCCTTTTCCCACAATGTTTTCAAAAAACTTTCCCTACAGGGTTGTTAAAACTTGTGACTGTGTGGTAAAGAGTTACAATAAAACATTTTTGTGATTCGAAGTTAAGAATTTTCTAATTTCATGAAAAATGGTAGGATTTCTTCATACTGGAAATATACTTTCGTGACTTCAAAGAGCAATGATGTAACCTTTACCAAATTATTCCATGTTTTAGCCACCATAAGAAAACGGGCTTTTAAAAACATGGTCATAATTGGTGGCTACCTCTATTTTTTTTTACTTATACCACCCTTTAACTTTTTCCAACACAATCCTAACTTTTAATAACCCTGAAAAAAAAAGTTTTTACAAATATTGTGGAAAAAGGAGAAAATGGTTGTAAGCAGCATCTTCTCCTTTTCCCTCAATGTATTCCACACTTTTGGTACACTTTTCAATTGCTGAGTTACTTTAATTTTGTCATCTGAAAATTAATGCTTTCACTTTTGACAACTCTAAAATTTTGTTGTTTGGAAATGAGTTAAAACACAAAAACCCTTATCCAAGCCACATTTGACACAGCAGCCAGTAGCGTGATAGAAATGTGCAAATAACTCGAGGAAATCCAGGAAAAATATGGACAGATGCAAATGGCCAAAGTGGTATAACTTGAAAATAGTATTAACCCTTTATCATATAGTCCCAAGTTCTTACAACCCTGAGAAGGAAGGCTTTCAAAAACATTGTGGGAAAAGGAGAAAATGCTGGTAACCAGCATTTTCTCCATTTCCCACAATGTTTTCTCCCTAATCCAGTATGAAAACTATAATTTCAGAAAAAGTTGAATTATCATCTGTATACTTCTTCAAAATAGATGAATCGAAATTGTTCTATGTGGTGAAGAGATAAACACATTACAAACCAAACAAGGGAATAAACTTACCGTTACACTTCTGTTTCACAGCCTGCATTACCATGTATAGCGATGATTTGACTGGTTCTGCTATGCTACCAGTCAACAAAATAGCGTTGGATTCCAAACACTGCCAGGCCATATAGAGTTTGTTACAGAGGTTATACAAGTCTGGATGAATAGGGACTGGTCGTTTCTTAACACATCTCTTCTTCTCAGTTGTCTTGCTTGTTGAAGTATCTGTGGATTTTGTACTCATTGTCTCTGTGCTCTTACTGTCATCTTCAGTTGACTTCGTGCTTTCATCAGAATCAGTATCAGACTCCTCCTCTTCCTCCTCCTCTTTCTCCTCCTTTTCCTCCTTCTTCTCCTCTTCCTCATCATCATCATCATTAGTCATTTTATCATCATCAGATTCTTTATCATCAGATGTTCCATCATCACCAGACATTTCTTCATCACTTTTCATTTCATCATCATCCATTGCCTTATCATCTTCATCCATTGTACTACCATTTTTGTCATCATCACCATCATCAACTGTCTGTCCATACCCTTCATCATTCTCCTGGAACCAATCTTTAAAGATGTCAATGATACCTTTGTCTAAATCCTCATCCAAGAACCACCATGGCTCATCTTCATAATAATATACATCACAGTCTGTTTCCTCGGCCAGTGTTCCATCAGACCTTGCTGTGGATTCATCCGTGTCTGTCGTATGTGTTTTGTCATCATCACTATCTGAACTATCCATACCTTCCTTGTCATCAGTACTCTCTTTATCATCTGTAGTTTCCTTATCATCGATTCCTGTCTCATCGTCCATTTCCTCAGTTACAGTTGGGCCAGAGTAGGTCAGCAAAGAGAAGGCTGAAACAAAACAGAGTAGTATGTTTCTACAATGTTTTTCTATAGCAAGCAATCATATTTTCTGAGTGTACCATCATGTATCTTTTTCTGTATTTAACCCTTTACCAAACAATCCCTGGATTTTACGACCCTGAGATAGAAGCCTTTTGAAAACATTGTGGGAAAAGGAGAAAATGCTGGTAACCAGCATTTTCTCCTTTTCCTACAATGTTTTCTACCCTGCTGGAAACAAATTTCAATTTTTGAGTTACCTGTATTTTGTCACCTGCAAATGCTTTTAATTTGGAGAAGTCAAAAATGTTGTTATTTGGTAAAGGGTTAACCACTGTCATTGATTCAATATTCCATTACAGTATACAGGGGTAAAACACACCAACTTCTCATATTGAAAGTCTTAGGTTTGACCTTTTCCTGGTAAAAACTGTCAGGGTTGAGAGTAGTAGAAAGAGTGGTATGCTCCATGATCAGTGTACAATAGATAGGATGGACCCTGTGCTACATAATAGACTTATAATGACCCTGAGAAAAGAAGCTTTTCATAAACAATGTGTGAAAAGCTGAAAATGCTGTTAACTCTTTACCAAACGACAAAATTGTAGACATTTCCAAGTAGAAAGCATTTGCAGTTCATATTCACCAACCATTCTCAAGAATGTTCTTAAATGCCTTATTCTGCAGGATTTTCTAACTGTGAAAGTAACAGAACTTCTGATTGGCTAAACCATTTGGTTTAGCCAATCAGAAGTTCTGTTACTTTCACATTGGCGAAATTCTGAAGAATAAGATGAGAATGTTCTTAAGAATGGTTGGTGAATACGGACCCAGGTTTCCTGGTAAAAACTGTCAAGGTTGAGAGTGGTAGAATACGCCCTATGATCAGTGTACAATAGATAGGATAATGACCCTGTGCCACATGATACAAATTCTAATGACCCTAAGAAAAGAAGCTTTTCGTAAACAAAGTGGGAAAAGGTGGAAATGCTGCTAACTCTTTACCAAACAACAAAATTGTAGACATTTCCAAATAGAAAGCATTTGAAGGTGGCAAAATAAACATGACTTAGAAATTGAAACTTGTTTTGGGAATGGTAGAAAACATTGTGGGAAAAAAGGAGAAAATGCTGGTTACCAGCATTTTCTCCTTTTCCCACCATGTTTTCAAAAGGCTTCTTTCTTAGGGTCATTAAAAGTCAGGATTGTGTGGTAAAGAGTTAACCAGCATTTTCTCCTTTTCTCACAATGTTTTCTACCCTTCCAAAAAGAAATTTCTATTTTTGAGTCACATTGATTACATCATCTGCAAAGGCTTTTTATATGGACTTTGAGCACAGTTTTTTTGTGTGGTAAAGAGCCAACATTGCTTGGTGCTTTATCTGTTTACCCGCTTATTTTTAACAAAGCCAAGGATAATGACATTTGTAAACATTGTGGGAAAAAGGAGAAAATACTGGTAACCAGTATTGTCTCCTTTTCCCAGAATGTTTGCTTAACTGTTACAGATCAATTCCAATGTACATATATCAGCCACTTTCTATCCTTTTCCCACAATTTTTTCTACCCTGACTCTACTGTGACAAAGTCAAATTTCATAATTCTAGTCAGTTTTAGGTTGTCAGTTACAAATACTTCTAGTCAGACCAGTCTAAACTTTCCTTAGCTTCTAAACAGTTTCAACAAAAATAATTCCTAGCATGCATTTTCATTTAACCCTTTCCCAAACAACCCCTGGTTTTTACGTATCTGCAGTAAAAGTCTTTTGAAAACACTGTGGGAAAAGAAGAAATTGCTCGTAACAAGCAATTTCTCCTTTTCCCACAGTGTTTTCTACCCTTTTTGAGAACTATCTGCCATTTTCTCCAAATCTAAAATTGTCATCTGCAAACTCTTTCAGTTAGGAAGAGTCCAAAATTTGTCATTAGGGAAAGGGTTAAAATGGTATATGTAATTTACCTGCATACCTGCATGTCTATATAGCCATTTAACAAAGAACAAAATTTTAGACTGGTCCAAACTGAAAGCGTTTGCAGATGACAAAATTTTTCCAGAATTAAAATTTTTTTCTAGGGAGGGAAGAAAACTTAGTGGGAAAAGGAGCAAATGCTGGTTACCAGCATTTCCTCCTTTTCCAACAATGTTTTCAAAAGGCTTCTTTCACAGGAGTGTTAAAAGTCAAGATTGCGTGGTAAAATGATAGGTATGAACATTCTAGGGATATGAGAAAAGGAAGTTACCTGCATATTTGAATTCATCAAGACAAGAGTACACCTTCTTTTCACAATAGTCCTCCACCTTTTTCCCGATGTATTCAGCTCTATGCCACACTTCCCCAGCGTGTTCTTCAGAACAATGTTCAGTCGATTTGCGTACACACTCTTCTGCTTTCACAGCATTTCTGAAATAGAACAACTTGTCTTCATCATATTGTCTGTGAAGCTAATGCACTTCATTGTTTGTATTGGAGTTTTAACTCTTTATCAAACAACACACTTATAGACTGGTCCAAATTGAAAGGAATTACAGAGGACAAAATAAATGCGCCTGAAAAATCCACATTTGACTTGGGAAGGGCAGAAAACATTGTGGGAAAAGGAGAAAATGCTGGTAACCAACATTTTCTCCTTTCCCACAATGTTTTCTGAAGGATTCTTTCTCAGGGTCATCAAAAGTAGGGATTGTGTGGTAATGGGTTAATACTATTTCAACAACCTAGGTCATATCATGGATGTCAGTGATGCACCCATGTGTTTCCTGACTTTTTTACACCAGTCCTGACACAACTTTCTTTCCAAAGCTACTTTTCTCACATATGCATCAGAGGTGAGATGTCAAAGAAAGAAAGTTTGCAGCACCTGGGTATCAAACCCACAACCTCAAGGTCATGAGTCAGATATGCTTACCCCTGTGCTACCCATCTAGGCTAAAGACGTAATCTCCATGTTCAACACTGTACTAGATGGGCAAAACTTCAAACTTGTCCACTGTAAAAACATTTGCTTATATCATTAAAATCAGCCAGCTGAGAATATGAATCTGTTCTTAAATATTCCAGTACAATATCATTCTTTTCCTCAAATGGGTAATTTTGTAGTAAAACTCAGGCTTTTCATAGCCCACAAAGTTTTAAATTTTACCTTGCAGTAATGAAACCTTTACCAGACAATAAACTTTGGGCCTTGAACAAACTGAAAACATATGCAGATGGAAATTTCGATGTGGCTCAAACAGTGCAATTTTCTTTTGATACTGTGGAAATCGTTGTGGGGAAAGGAGAAAATGCTGTTTACAATTCTAATGTGGCTTAAATCATGTAATTTCTCTATGATAGGGCAGAAAACCTTGTTGGAAAAGGAGAAAATGCTGGTCATCAACATATTCTCCTTTTCCAACAATGTCTTCAGAAGGAGACTTTCCAAGGGCCATCAAAAGTCAGCATTGTGAGATAAAGGATTAAACAGGATTTTTCAGTAAAGGTCTAAAAACAATACAACAAAAGAATTACAATACCTGCAATATTCATTTATATCTTCCAAGCTTTCCAGGTCGTCTAAACATTTTTGTGCTTCACACACGTCACACTCCACCTCCGGACAGTAACCGGCAACTTTCTCCATAAGTTGACCACTTAGCTTTTCAAACACATACATGTCATCGGCATCACATCCTTGAAGACTACGCTGGACGCATGTTCTCGCAAATGGTACAGACCTACAACAAGTCCACTTTTTTTTATTTTTGTTCATTTATGTAACCAAACAATCAGTATTTTATCAGCCTAATGAAAGGAAGGCAAACACAAAATAGTAGATACAGGAGAAAATGCTGGTAACCACCATTTTCTCATTTTCCTACTATGGGTTCTATCCTTCCACCTACAGTATTATCATAAGAGACTCACCTTATCTTTCATCTGAATAATCTCTGACTCAGACAAGTCTAAAATCTTATCAACAATCATAAGCTTTTCGTAAATGAGGAAATTTTCGACAAGCCAAAAGTGAAAGCATTTGCAGACAACAAAAAAAAAGTGACTAAGACACTGAATATTGCATTGGAAAGGATATAAAACACAGCATTTTCTCCTTTTCCCGTAATGTTTTCTAAAGATTTCTTTCTAAAAAAAGAAAGTGATTGTGTTGTAAAATGTATAAAATTACAGATAATAGCATCAGCTCAGTTGATAATGAACTGATCTGCAGGAGACTGGTGGCTTATAGGATGGACTTTGTCTGTTAAAGTGTAAAAATTATTCTGGAAAAAGAAAATATGCTAGTATACAGAATCCACTCCATTTTCCACGATGTTTTCTGCCCTTTTAGGTCTGGTAGAGGGTTTACGCTGCAAATCTCTTTCATTGGCAATTGGGAAAAAATCTAAGATCACCGCCCACTTTGTAACATTGATCTAAATCCATTTCTTTGGTAAAAGCAGGTAATGCATTTAGCATTCTAAAAAATAGAAACTTTACTAACGAGCATATTTCCTTCCAGTCAGGCTGCTCACACATCAATGATGTCTGAAGTTTTACGAGACAAGATGCAGCATCTGTCAGGTTACACATGCTCTTGCCTCCATGCGCCATACAGGACATGTCAGGTGTAGGCTCCGGTTCAGATGCGCAGATTTTATAGGCTGCTGACAGTACTGTGTAAGCAGAATCTTCAATTTGGTTTCTTGTGACGGCAAGGCAGCCCATTGTGTTTTTGTACACACATGATTCTACATAGCTGATATCACTGCAATAAACAAGATACACAATCATGACATATGATCTTAACCCTTTCCCAAACAAGCCCTTGTTTTTACGTGTCTGCAGTACAGGTCTTTTGAAAACACTGGAAAAAGGAGAAATTGCTCCTAACGAGCAATTTCTCCTTTTCCCACAGTGTTTTCTACCCATTTGGAGAACTTTCTGCCATTTTTATCAAATTTGAAATTGTTCTCTGCAAATTCGTTGAGTTTGGAAAAGTCTAAAATTTGTCGTTTGGGAAAGGGTTAAAGATACATCCAAATAGCTAGGGAGAAAAACCCTGTTTATTATAAAACTTGAAAGTGTGTAAAATCACTCAGTTATGTAAACAGAGATAAATTACCAATATAGATGTGAGACATGCTCTGTAAAAAGGGGTCTAAATTTGCAAAAATATTGATTCAGGCCAGCCGGCACATTCCCCGCAGGCTGACCTGGGCCAAAACTTTTTTGTGATCAATTTTCTGGATGTCAAAGGACAATCTACCACATGTTCCTGTTGGTTGTGAAACAAAGTGGGTTCTATAGATCTGTAATTATGTGATGTCTTGCATAGTAGAGTGCATTACTGATATGTATTAAGCCCCCTTCTCACACAGCATGGCTCAATACGGTGGAAAGGACAGAAAAACACACGGAATCTGTCCTCATTAAAAACCTTGAACGGCAACCCAAGATTGCTTGAAAGGCCTCGAAAACAAGAAATACATTTACTATCCACTGCAATCTATTTAATCTTGCATCCATCAGGGGCAACATTTGGCATGAAGGTACAAGATTGCATATAGTTTAACCCATTACCACACAATGCCTACTTTTGACAACCCTGAGAAAAAAGCCTTTAGAAAACATTGTGGGAAAAGGAGAAAATGCTGGTAACCAGCATTTTCTTCTTTTCCTACAATGTTTTCTACCCTTCACAAAACAAATTTCAAATTTTCAGTCACTTTTATTTTGTCATCTGCAAATGCTCTCAGTTTGGACCAGTCTAAAATATTGTCGTTTGGTAATGGGTTAATAAAATCTTTTATTATATACCTAGCAGTGAAATCCTGGAATTTCCCAGTGTAATAAATTTTGATATCATCACTAGTGACGATATCAGCTTTCACTTTCACTTCCTGCCGTAATTTGGGAACTACTTTTTTTTCATTAAGCACTTATAGGTAGTTTTAATTGTAAGTTCTATATTTTCAACGAGACAATCCAACTACTTTTCTCAGTCTAAACAAAAAAAAAAAATTAAATTACAAAATATTCGTGGAAAAGGAGAAAATATTTTTAAAACATTTTAAAAATAATAATGTTAATAATATTTTCTATTAAATAGAATGATCAACTGGTTATATATATTAAATAGAATAATCAACTGGTTATATTTTATATGAAAAATATCTCACTCGGATGCGTCGTAAGGCGTTAAAAAAAACTCGTGCTGCGCACTTGTTTTTTGAACGCCTAACAACTAGAGCTGGGGCGATATCATCGAACTCGTTGTATCGATACTTGGCGATACATTTACGTCGTGTCGTGTGCACAGTGTGTGAGATCACGTATCAATGTAAATGGTTCATGTATAAAATAGGAAAAAAAATACGCACAGTTTGTCTCTGCTATACATACAAGAACGTTAAAAAACTCGCCCTAGAGACAATAAAATTCATAAAACTTTGTAATTTGGGGAATAATTTGAAGCGAAATGTTTACAGTCACTCGCTCATGCTTAGGGTTTTCCAGGTTTTAAATATAGATGCTAATTCGGAACGTTCTAAGGTTATCATATTTTCTTCGTGTCCAAAAAGTTGCGGCTGCGTTTTGATCGGTTTGCCTCCTTACCCGTTTTACAAGGACTGTAAAGTAAAATAAAGCATTAATTAACAAGGTCATTTGATTTAGGGGACGAATATAAGCTGCAATTTGATTATTTGCTAGCGAAAGATGGCACAGTTTGAATTGTCTTTGTTCTTTTTAAATAACAAATGAATGAGATGCGGATCGGCAACTGTCTTCCGAAGTTGACTATAGTGCGGGTTTTGACGCTGGGAAATTGAATTGATGTCTTTGAGGCTGAAAAATATCTGCCTAATTGTCAATCTGACGCATTAAGTTATGGTCTAGAGCTTCAAATAACCTAGTTTTAATGCATCCGGCAGAAATATGGGCTAAACACGATCAGTATAAATGCAAAAGACACGCGCATGATCATGAAGCTGGCGAGTTATTTATGACAACGTAATAAAGGTGTTAATCCTCTGATCTAGTGTAAAAGGACCGATTTTAAAGTTTCCTGCTATTCAAAATGACAAACTGATGTCAAATCATGTTGTAATACTTCTCCAAAAATTATTTGTCACGAAAAAATCGATCGCCAAAAAACCGTGAAAACCCATGACACTACAATGATCAGCATGGCATCATCCGATCAGAGGGACTTAAAACTATCTTCTCATTTTTAATAGTGAAGTTAAACAGTGGATTTGCACAAATCTATGAATAAAACAGTAAGTTGAGGCTAAAATGCTGTTCATGAGTGAAGAAATTGTTGTTTTATATAGGAAATGAAAATACAGATCTACGTGGTGTGGGGAGTCTGCAAATGCTTGAAATATGTCTAACTTTTTTTTAAACTTTTGAAAATTAAAAATAGAGGACCAAAATGAATGATATTGAATAAAGCAAAAACTCTAAATGGTACTGCAAAACCATTGATTTTTGAAGTACAAAACAAAGCATCCTTATAAACTTAATATCATGTAGACAAACTATCATGGTATTTAAAGCCAAAAGGCATTCTCAGTTAAATGGAGACACCGATTGTACAACAGATAACTAGTTGGTGTGCTCTTCAGATTACAAAACAATAATCATTTGTGATTTCAACCTGATTGCCCAGCACTACCGATCTGATAGATTTTGTACAAGAATTGGACCAGTTCGATGGTATCTCACATATCTACTTGTTTTAGCAAACATTTGGATTGATTTTGCCAAAAATGGTTGCACAGTTTGAGAAAAGGTTCCTAAAGTCTTTGAAGAGCTTATAACTGTGAACATGTAAATCTATTTATAAAATCTTGTTTGCGCATATCACATAAAAACAGTCTCTCTTTTAATAGACTGTCATTAAGTTAATCTGGACCAATATTAAGTATCGTGATATTGTATCGTATCGCCTGTCTGGTATCGCGATAGTATCGCGATACATTTTTCTTGGCGATACCCAGCTCTACTAACAACGCATCCTCTTGAGATATTTTTCATATCAAAAATAACCAGTTGATTATCCTCTATGAAAATTGTTAAGAACAGCCTAAAAATTGCCAAAAAATGAGTGAAGATGCATCTTTATCTCTTTCCAGAATAAACAGATTTAGTCTAGTCTAAAATATATGAAACCTTTTAGAGATGACCAATAGAAGATAGCTTATATATTGGAATTTATTTGAAATAGAGCGGCAAGCATCCTGGAAAAAGGAGAAAATTGTGGTTACCAGTATTTTCTCCTGATCCTCACAAAGTTTTACAGAAACTATTTTCTTTTGGGTGTTTAGAATAAATGGTTGTTTGCTAAAAGGTTAAAACAAGCTTTTTACCAAATGACAAAATTGTAGACTAGTCTAAATTGAAAGCATTTGCAGACAATAAAATTAATGTGATTAAAAAATTGAAGTTTGTTTTCAGGTAGGGAAGAAAACATAGTTGGAAAAGGAGAAAATGCTGGTTACCAGCATTTCCTCCTTTTCCCAGAATGTTTTTAAAAGGCTTCTTCCTCAGGGTCGTGAAACCCAGGGATTGTTCGCGAGTATCGATTATATATGTTGCATATTCCTATCCCGTGTTATTTGATTTTTAAAAGGAGATGATAAAAACTTACGAGCATATATCGACTGCAAAACCATCATATTTGTTGATCATAGACTGCGAGAGCTCAGATATACAGCTGAATGCCCTTCCTGTGTGGCAAGACCTTGGTTGAGGATCCACTGAACAGTATCCCATGGTATCAACAAGTACCTTCAGAAGATATAAGACCTTCCCAAGTTCCTTGGCCTTGTCAGTCTTGCACTGTTCTATGTACATTTCTGCAGTCTCAAACATCTCAGTTCCTCTACAAAAGAAAACAAGAGGGCCATATTATAGGAATGCCAGTTGCAGTTCCAGTGGAAATTCTGTCAAAAAGGGGCATGAATGAGTAAAAAATAGATTGGGCCTTTACTGGTGTTTGCAAGATACAAACAACAAATTTTAGACTCTTCTAAATGAGACTATCCACAGATGTTGAATTTAGAATGGGAAGGAATGAGCTTTAGGTCTCTGATAGTGTAGAAAACATTGTGGGAAAAGGAGATAATGCCGGTTACCAGCATTTTCTCCTTTTCCCTTAATGTTTTCAAAAGCCTAGCTTCTTTCCCAGGGTTGTGAAAACCAGGGAGTGTTTGGCAAAGTGCAATGGTAGTATTTGGACTTTTTTAACCTTGTACAAAGTGTCTAGTTTTACTTAGTGCTTAATTCTAAACAAAATGACACAATCTTCAGATTTGTCCAATTGAAAGCATTTGCAGACAACAAGATAAATCTAACTCAAATTGAAATTTTTCTAGGAAGGTTAGAAAGCACTGTTGGATAAGAGCTTCGCAGGGCAGCACATGTTATACACCCAAAGGGGCTTGTCAGTTAAATGGGTTAAAATCTAGAATTTAGAATCCAAATTTTTAGAATCACTTGCATAACTACAGTACATCATAGAGATTCACTATGGTAGGTTTCAAATTATTTACTTAGTGCTTAATTCTAAACAAAATGACACAATCTTCAGATTTGTCCAATTGAAAGCATTTGCAGACATCAAGATAAATCTAACTCAAATTGAAATTTTTCTAGGAAGGTTAGAAAGCACTGTTGGATAAGAGCTTTGCAGGGCAGCACATATTATACACCCAAAGGGGCTTGTCAGTTAAATGGGTTAAAATCTAGAATTTATAATCCAAATTTTTAGAGTCACTTGCATAACTACAGTACATCATAGAGATTAACTATGGTAGGTTTCAAATTATTCTGACAGAAACTGTAGAAGTTACGCATGCAAGAAATTGCTAACAGACAGGCTCATTTCACCACACTGTGCTCATGTGAGCTCAACTTGTTAAACCTCATGGAAAAGGTAAACTTACATTTTGCAAATGTAGAGTCTATCAGAGAATGGCATGACAGGCATTGTTAGGATGGTTTTAGCAAGCTCCAGTGTATACATCTCTGTAGTCATCAGCTGGCCACATGAACCTGAAATAGACATTTTAAGCAAGACTCTTAATCTCTTACCACAGTCCAAACTTTAAACCACCCTGACGGAAAAGATTTTTGAAAACATTGTGGGGGGAAAAGGAGAAAATGCTGGTTACTAGCATTTTCTCCTTTTCCCACAATGTTTTCTACTCTTTCTTGGACAGTTTCTGTCATTTTAACCACATAAAGCTTGTTGTTTGCCAATGCTTTTAATATGCGTCAGTATGAAATTTTGTCATAAAGAGTTCAAGCGCCCTTCCACAAGTATAGTCATTCCCTTAACTCTTTACTAGACAATCCCGACTTTTAACGACCCTGAGAAAGAAGCCTTTAAAAAACACTGTGGGAAAAGGAGAAAATGCTGGTAACCAGCGTTTTCTCCTTTTCCCACAGTGTTTTCTACCCTTTCCAAATCAAATTCTAATGTTTGAGTCACCTTTATTTTGTTGTCTGCAAATGTTTTCAATTTGGACCAGTCTAAAATTTTCTCATGTGGTAAAGAGTAACAGTCAGTATAGATCAAGACCAGACCAGACTGCACATAATGTGTGGTCTAATCTTTGATTAATTACAATGTATACTCTGTCAATTTGGGCATCAACAAATGTAAAATTCCAACATGCTCTGTGAAAAAGAGGGCTTAAGAAATCTGCAAAAAGTATGGACCCATGTCAGCCCATGCAGGTCGCCCAGGCTGACTGCACTAGCTGACCTGAGTCAATACCTTTTGCTTCTGGTGAATTTTCTGCATGTTCAAATACCATTCTACCTCACTTCTCAAACAAGGAATGGATTTTTTATATCCATTATATATATGGTGACTTGCTTGGTATAATTCGTCAATCTGGTCAATAAACCCCCTTTTGTCACAGCATAGCTGAATTATTTGAGTCATGTTTCCAGAATAAACTGTTTTCTAGGGCTATTCCCCCTCTGAAGGAAAGTTGGAAAGGCTTTGAATGTAGCATTCTTTCAAATTTTCCATCAATCTTGATCAAACCATGTATAAATCTTGTGGCTATTGTCTGTGGTGCACTTTTTGCCAAACTAAACTTCTCTGTATGAACTATCCTTGAATTAATACTGGAAATTTATTTTCTCAGCAAACTCTTTAAAGAATAATGTCTAGTTTTAACGACCCTGACAAATAGGGCTTTTGAAAATGCAGGAAAAGAAAAAAATGCTGAGAACCACTTTTCTACTCTTTCAAACACAGATCCTCCATCTGAGCCACACTTGAATTGTTGTCTGCAAATGCTTTCTACCTGGACAATTATAAACTTTTGTCATCTAGTAAAGTGTCATCTGGTAAATTTAACAGTCCATCAAATTTTGATGGCATTTCTCTGCCTGGCTGCCATCAGATACAACCTTGAAGTCTTTCCAAAACTACAAAATTTTAGATTTTGGTCTATGTTAAAAGCATTTGCTGAGAAAAAATTAAAAGTGTCTCAATTATAAAACTTGTCTATGAAAGGGTAGAAAACCTTGTGGGAAAAGGTGAAAATGCTGGTTACCAGCATTTTCTCCTTCTCCAACAAGGTTTTCAAAAGCTTCCCTTCCCAGGTTCATGAAAACCAGAGCTTGTTTGGTATAGGGTTCAAAGAATGAACTGTTATACCTTCATTTTCTGTCTCAGTTTCACCTTCTGTCTCTGTTTCACCTTCAGTCTCCCCACCTTCAGTCTCTGTTTCACCTTCAGTCTCCCCACCTTCAGTCTCTGTTTCACCTTCAGTCTCCCCACCCTCTGTCTCTGTTTCACCTTCAGTTTCCCCGCCCTCAGTCTCTGTTTCACCTCCAGTCTCTCTTTCACCTTCAGTCTCTCCACCTTCAGTCTCTGTTCCTTCCTCTTCCATGTTGTTTTCCACTAATAGTCATACAAAGAAGAAAAATTTTGAAGTATATCAAGCAGTAATTATGGAAAATTGCTCTGTTTAACTCTTTACCAAATGACAAAATTTTAGACTAGTCCAAATTGAAAGCATTTGTAGACGACAAAATAAATGTGAATCAAAAAATGAAACTTGATTTGGAAAGGGTAGAAAACATCAAGGGAAAAGGAGAAAATGCTGGTTACCAGCATTTTCTCCTTTTCCCACAATGTTTTCAAAGGCTTTCTTTCTCAGGGTCGTTAAAAAGTCCGGATTGTGTGGTAAAGAGTTAAAAACAATTCTGAGGAAAAGAAGCTTCTGAAAACATGGAGGAAAACAGGAGAAAATTATACTAATAAAGTGTATGAAATTTTAGTTTAAGTGTTTTAAGTTTTGAGATTCAAAGCAATTATGTTTTTCTTAACTAATTCCTGATATTTCTTAAAATTATGTATTTTTTTTTTGGTTGGATCTTTAAGTTACTACTCATTCAGAGTCAGTTAAAAGAGCAAGTTCATGCTAGAAAGTGATCGAAAATGAAAGTCATGTTTCTAAACTTAACTTTGTTTCAGTACTAACGGAAACTCCAATGGGGACATTTAACAACTTGCTGTTTTCACAGAACAATCATTTATCACATACCTTATTACCATTACTAATTAACAGAAACTGGAACATATAAAACTTGAAAAAACTTGTTTGAATCTTAAAATGACTAAATATTTATCATGTCTATGTCTGTTTACCCTAGAAATCATCTATGACCCACCCATAACTTGTTCCTGCTTGGTTTTAAAGATCTAGTTCACACATTTGACCTAATATTTCCTCATGAAGTTTCTGCTCAATAGGAAAGGTGTACCAGTAAACATAGAAATCTATTTTCGGAACTGTTCTCATTGTGCATTCATATGGACAGTCAAGAAAACTGTCAAAACCACAATTTTGTGCACATAACCCGACTTCCACATTCTTGACTACATTTATCATTATTTATCTTCTACACCACACATACCAAGTCTTTGCAATGCAGATGTTATTTTGTATAGAAACAGGTTCTATTGAGATGGCAGTAAAATCTTTTGTCCCGACATTTAAAAACAGTTCTCCATGGTTTCCTTTATAATGCAAAATGTTTGACACACTTGACAATTCTGAATGTTCCATGACTAAATATTAGGCCTAACAAAGAAATATCTGAGTCTAAGGTTTTGGTCAGAGATGCAATAGGTAGGTTAACTCATTACCAAATGACAATATTTTAGGCTTGTCCGAATCGAAAGCATTTACAGACAGCAAAATAAAAGTGACTGAAAGTTTGAAATGTTTTGTGAAGAGTAAAGAACATTGTGAGAAAAGGAGAAAATGCTGGTTACCACGATTTTCTCCTTTTCCCACAATGTTTTCTAAAAGCTTCTTTCTAGGGGGCTTCAAAAGTAGGGACTGTGTGGTAATGGGTTAAGTAGGGATTTATTTTTTCAAAAAGTATTTCGAAGAGGGTAAAAAAGAAAGCACATTATACTTACCTTTCATCGGACAAAAGTCACTCAGAAAGTTCCTGTAAAGCTGTGTAGATACTTTCAATCTGCCTAATTCCACAGCAAAAAGGTCGTTGTCGAAGTCAGCACTGAAACATGCCAATATGGAGAAAAATGAAAAAGGTAAAAGAGAGCATTAAAGCATACCTTTCATGGGATAAAAATCATTTAACTCCGTACTACACCACAAAATTTCAGACTGGTCCAAATTGAAAGGGGTTAAATGATAAATGGACAATTTCAGTGTGGCTCAAATGGTGTAATTTTTCTTCGATAGAGAAGAAAACATTGCGGAAAAAGGAGAAAATGCTGGTTACCAGCAATTTCTTCTTTTCCCACAATTTTTTCAAAAGGCTTCTTTCTCAGGGTCTTTAAAAGTCAGGATCATGTGGTAAAGAGTTAACTCTTTACCACACAAACCCGCGTCTTAATGATAAATCTTGTAGGTGCTTAAATGAATGCTCCAATATAAAACCATACAATCCTAAGTTTTGATTAGCTTGAAGAAGAAAGGTTTTGAAAAAAAGTCTGTTAACCCATTACCACATAATCCCTACTTTTGATGACCCTGAGAATGAAGCCTGTAGAAAACATTGTGGGAAAAGGAGAAAATGCTGGTAATCAGCATTTTCTCCTTTTCCCACAATGTTTCCTACCCTTCACAAAACAAATTTCAAATTTTCAGTCTCTTTGATTTTGTCGTCTGCAAATGCTTTCCATTTGGACAAGCCTAAAATATTGTCGTTCGGTAATGAGTTAACCCATTACCACACAATCCCTACTTTTGACGCCCCTGAGAAAGAAGCCTTTAGAAAACATTGTGGCAAGAGGAGAAAATGCTGGTAACCAGCATTTTCTCCTTTTCCCACAATCTTTTCTACCCTTCATAAAACAGATTTCAAATTTTCAGTCACTTTTATTTTGTCATCTGCAAATGCTTTCAATTTGGATAAACCTAGAATTTTGTAATTTGGTAATGGGTTAAATTAAAATATTTGTGTAAACCTTCTGCTCAGTCATCAAAAAGCTGAAAAGGCAATCCGAAGTGACTGATCAGACAATGTCAAAGAGACATTTAGTTGAGTCATGGGTTTCAGCGTTTTTTTTACTGATCAATTTTTCATTTCCGTAAACTTTTAGGTAAGTATTTCAACCCAATTTGACACAAATTTGTCAATAAGGGTAACAAGTTACCTCAAAAAATATCATTTTTTACAAGATTAGCATAAAAAAAACCTTTTTGTCCATGTATTCTCTTACCTGAGGTCTCGTGTGTAATTTGTGTTCAACCACGCCCAACTGTATTCCTAGCTTGGAACAAACAGGTGATAAGTCATTTTTTTCTCACACACAGCCTGATAATTTTCAATGGTATTTTCAGTAACTATTGGACAATTTACTCAAATATCTAACAGTGTTCTTTCTATCGCCATTTCAGTTGATGACTCGCAGACACTGATGACTAAAACTTTTATCCAATCAAATTCTTAGACTTGGCTTGATTGAAAGCATTCACAGATGACAAAATAAATGTGCATCTAATACAGACTTTCTGTCTTTGCAGGTGTAGCAAATATTGCTGAAAAAGGAGAAATGCTGGTTACCAGCATTTTCCCCTTTTACCATAATGTTTTCCAAAGCCTTTTTCATTAAGGTCTTTAAAACTACGGATTGTGGGGTAAAAGGATAATCTTCAAAAAACCTCAAAACATCTATAGTCAATAACCATACCTTATACAATCAACAAATGATCCTAAGCTATTGCAGAAACTGTCATGGCTCCCAATATCTGCCTGGGTGAACTCAACCATACAAGATTCCACGACTCCACCCACTAGGTCTGCCAGTGAGGTTACATTTAAGTCACAGGTAGCATTCTCGGTTGTAAGTTGTTCCTTGTATTCCATTATTTGCTGTTTAACAATAACCTTTAAAACATCAGGACAGCCAGATATGGTGTCTTCAATGCACTGAGTCGACTCTCTGCAAGTAACAAGTTGTTTTGTTAGTATGGTCTTTACTGTTTATTCTTTTCCCAAACAATCCCTGGTGTTCACAACCCTGGAAAAAAAGGCTTCTGAAAACATCATGGGAAAAGGAGAAAATGCTGGTAGCCAACATTTTCTCTTCTTCCCTTAATGGTTCCTACCCTTTCCAAAACCAATCTAAATCTTTAAGTCACATACATTTTGTTGTCTGCAAGTGCTTTCAATTTGGACCAGTCTAAAATTTTGTTGTTCAGTGAAGAGTTGAGGCTGTTTAAGGTCTATGACCCCTAATGCTTCTAGTGCAACATGGAATTAAATTTCTTGTTAGTTGATAGATAAAGATTTGTACTGATATAACGCTTTTGCACATTTTCTTACCAACCAGAAATGTCTATCTTGAAATAATCTGTGCATACTTTTGTTAATTTCCTGAAAACGGTGGCAATTATTATCTCCCTTTGTTATGAGAATATATACTAGGACAAAAAAGAAAGGCAGGGTAACCTTTCAAGTTAGCTTAGATGTGTATAACTTGATTTAGAATTCTGAATTATGATTTTATGTTTACCACTGATCAGTTTTGAATATTTTGACAAAATTTCATTTCAGTGTGGCCAAAAGGAAATGAAAAAATGGCTTCTTATTGACATTACCCCCTCCTCAGTGAAAAAAAGTAGTGACTGACTGCATATAGAGACTCAAAGCTTGTTCAATATCTCGTATGGTACCCTACGTTTCTTTTTTGTCCTAGTATAGTTGTATTGGATTTATAAATGATAATTCTAAGGAGAAAACGGAAAAAGTGGCTTGGTTAAAATAGTACAATTATACTCACTTTTAATCATAGCTACATCATAGGAAAACATTATAGTAGAAATGACTTTTTCCTTTAACTCTTTACCACACAATCCCTACTTTTAACGACCCTAAGAAAGAAAGCCTTTGAAAACATTTTGGAAAAAGGAGAAAATGCTGGTAACCAGCATTTTCTCCTTTTCCCACAATGTTTTCTACCCTTTGCAATTCAAAATTCAATTTTTGATTTACATTTACTTTCTTGTCTGCAAATACTTTCAATCTGGACTAGTGCAAAATTTTGTCATTTGGTAAAGAGTTAAGGGTCTACAATGGTTAGGCTGTGCCACTTGTGAAAATACTATCGATGATGTTCACTCGATGATATAAATCTTGATCTTTTACCAAAACAAAAAACCCAAACAAATACATATCTTCTTATTTCTGTACATTGAATGAACCTAGACCAAATAAAGCAGGGTTTTCCATGAAGCACAAATCCTGCGTCACAGACGCAATTCTAATTCAGATCACCTCAAAATAAATGACAGTGCGTCATCAGTGACACAACTTTCCAAAATCTAAATCATCTACCAACTTGAATAAGAGTCATAAATCCAAGTCTGCTATTACTGCAATATCAGAGGAACACTGTTCTTTTTTGAATTCCAGGCTTTATCTTAGATAAAAGTGGTTTTCCGGGAATTTATTTAAAGAATCAGACTGGTTTACACATTATCGCTGTTAAGTATATCGGACGTGTCCTAAATATGGGCCCAATTGAAGTCTTGGTTGGGTTCTCTGTATTTCACAGCTTATTTTCAACTACTTTTGGTATATAAAATTACACATTACCAGTCTGTGCTGATCGCAGAAATTAATGTAACGGCACAGAAAATAATAACATTCTACTGTTGCCTGCTGCCGATTAAGCCACATCAAGCAGCAAAGCAGACAAGAAAGTTTCGTCTTTCAAAAAGTTAAACCAACCTTTACATCAGTAATGACTGACAGATTTTTTTTTCTTGCAATTAAAGTGAAATGCATTGTAAATCATGCTTGATGACGAACAGATCTATTTATTTTGACCCCCAAAGTTGAAGAAATGACCCCCAACTAATAAGGAAGGGGGTCACAATTACCCCCAATTTTTAAAGCCGAGGGAAAACCCTGTAAAGGCTGTGAAAACATATCTTACTCGCATGTCTGCTCTCCCTCAACACATTTCTTCCATTGGATACTGCACATGGGGGCAGCTGCACAAAAAGGGTGGTTTTCTGTGATAGAAAAAGGAATCAGTTGATATCAAAATGAATGAAAAAATACAAACAAAAAGGAATCAGTTGATATCAAAATGAATGAAAAAATACAAACTTTTATATGTACCAAAAGGAGAAAGAAACACAAAGATAAACATTTCATAAGCTAAACTGATATGTGTTTAACTCTTTGATTCAATATTTGCTACAGGTTTTATCTTATGAAAACAGCCAAAGTTTCATTACAGATATGACAAAATATTTCTAGTGCTGTCAAACAGTTTTGGACTACACCAATATAACTATCATTTCCTTTCTGTCAAACCATTTCGACCATCAGCACAGTAATTACCACATAAAATGTATACCCTGTGTTTCTGTCTTCCTTTTAGTACAGTCAAAAATAATTTAGACTTGTCCATATTGAAAGCACTGGTAAGTAGAAGACTCCCTATCTATGATTTTCTACTTTTCCCACATTGTTTTATCTTCATCAAAGCCAGATACGATGTCTTCCATGCACTGGGTTGACTCCCTACAAATACTGTTTGTTCGTATAGCGTTAAATGTTAGTGTCAAATGATGAACTAAGGAGAGGCATTAAGCTTCCTTTTGCCATAATAGCATGGCTCATTCATACTGATTGATTTGAAAAAAAATTGCAGACAAGATATTAAAGATGTCTCACATGTTTGAATTTGTCTTTGAAAGGATAGAAAACATTGCAGAAAAAGGAGAAAATGCTGATTACCAGCATTTTCTCCTTTTCCTTGAATATTTTCAAAAGCCTTCATCCACACTGTCATTAAAACAAGGGACATTTTGGTAAAGGGGTTAAAAGAATATTTTGTTTCATCAGAAAAACTTTTACAGTGGCATTACAACAAGGAACAGGGGACAGTTTGGTACAGGTTTGAAAAGAATAATCTATTGTTTCTTTAACCCATTACCCCACAATCCCTCCTTTTGACGCCCCTGAGAAAGAAGCCATTTGAAAACACTGTGGGAAAAGGAGAAAATGCTGGTAACCAGCATTTTCTCCTTCTCCCGCAGTGTTTTCTACCCTTCCCAGAACAAATTTCTATTTTTCAGTGACCTTTATTTTGTCGTCTGCAAATGCTTTCAATTTGGACCAGTCCAAAATTTTCTCGTGTGGTAATGGGTTAACAAAACTTTAACTAAAACATCTCTATACCATCCAAATAACTGTCTGTTTCTTCATCATCAGCCTGTTGACTTGGTTCTGTTTCCCCTTCCCTCTCTTCTTCTTCCCCGTCGGCGCTTCCTTCCTCCGTCTCATTATTGGCACTGCACCATGCCGGCTGCTCACAATCATTTCCTACAATGCTATGGAGGTATTGGACTTCTTTCTCAATCATGGCCATGGTGTCATTATCACAATTCACAGAAAACTCTGATACACAAGTCAAACTGATATCCAAAGGCCTTGAAAAAACAAAAATGGATATATTAGAGCCGTGCTCTGTGAATATGGGCCTAAATGTATCTGCGAAAGTATAGATCAAGGTGACAGTGCGCAGCCTGTTCATGCTGACGTGTGCCGAAACTTTTTTCTATTGAACATTTTTCTGTATGTCCAAAGACTAGTGTATCCCATGATTAAGCTGATAGTTGAATATCAGTTGATAGTTGGAAATTACAGGTCCATGAGTATCTGATGATTTACGTAGTATCATGTATCACTGCGATGCATTAAGGCCCCTTTTGTCAGAGCATGGCTTATATTTAACTTAATACTTTGACCCTTTACCAAACAATGCCACCTTTTAACTACATTTAAAAAGACAGCTTTTGAAAACATTCTGGGAAAAAGAGAAAATGCTGGGGACCAGCATTTTCTCCTTTCCACACAATGTTTTCTACCCTCATTGATGCAAATCATATCATTGGTTGTGCATATTTGTTGTCCATCTGGCAAAAATATTGAATAAAAGTTAACATGAAAATATGTGTTTAATTCATTCCCTATGGAATTACACTAAATAAATATTGCCATTTGGTAAAGGGGTTAATCCTGAACAAATGACCATGTTTTCTAGACTCATGTAGAAGGCTTTTGATAATGTCAAAGGGGAAGGTAAAAAATCTGTTTTATAAAAAATTTTCCTTTTCTGATAATATCGTCTACTCTTTCAGAGACACTTACCATAGCTTTTTTGCCAAATGAGACACTTACCATAGCTTTTTTGCCAAATGCAAATTAGTTAATTGATGGATACAAGTAAAAAGTACCACACAGCTTTGATGAAACAGTTAATTGTACAAAAGAAAAAGGTATCACATGCTGGTGCCAACTCCTGGCCACATGTGCTTTTTTGGCAAAAACTCTACATTGAAAAAGGGCATAACTGTATCAAAAATAGGTTTTGAGTCACATTCCCTTAGGTTTTTTTTATCCCTTTTTGACACTAAACAAGTAGCCAAAGTTTGAAGAAAATATCTTAACTCTTTAGCAATGGACAAAATTGTAGACTGGCATCTCGAAAATTCAAATTTGTTCTAGGAAGAGTGGAAAACATTGTGGGAAAAGGAGAAAATACTGGTCACCAGCATTTTCTCCTTTTCCCACAATGTTTTCAAAAGGCTTCTTCCTCATGCTCGTGAAAACCAGGGATTGTTTGGAAAGGGGTTAAATCTTAAAATAAACATTAGAGAATGTCCAAAGTTTTGTACAACAACAACAAAGGCATAGATGCAGACAGGGCTATGACAGTGTCTTGGTCTCTTCTTTGAAAAAAATTACGCTGTTAATTAAAATAGAAAATACATGTACCGACAAATTTCTTGGTACGGAGAAGCAACAGCCAATAACTGCCCATATCTTCCAATACAGTTTCCAACTTCCTCAATAGAGCAGGAGCTGGGATTTGACGGTGGAAAGGGGCAATACTCCTCCCAGAATGAGATCAATGTAGGGAGAGAACTGTTGATAAGCTGTGCGGCTACTGGTTCACAAGACTCTGTGATCTCTCGGATATGCTCCTGTAGTCTATCAATGGCATCTTCACTGTAAAGAATTCAATTTCACTCTTAACCTTTTACCAAACAATCTCAGGTTTTAATGACCCCAAGGAAGCCTTCTGAAAACATTGTGGGAAAAGGAGAAAATGCTGGTAACCAGCATTTCCTCCTTTTCCCATAATATTTTCTCTTGGATATGCTCCTGTAGTCTATCAATGGCATCTTCACTGTAAAGAATTCAATTTCACTCTTAACCTTTTACCAAACAATCTCGGGTTTTAATGACCCCAAGGAAGCCTTCTGAAAACATTGTGGGAAAAGGAGAAAATGCTGGTAACCAGCATTTCCTCCTTTTCCCATAATATTTTCTGATCTTCCAACTTCCAGTGTCAATTTTTGAGTCAAATTCATTTCGTCTTCTGCAAAAGCTTTCAATTTAGACAAGTCCAAAACTTTGTTGTTTGGTAAAGAGTTAACTCATTACCAAAAAACAAAATTTTAGGTTTGTCCAAATTGAAAGTATTTGAAGGCGACAAAATAAAAGTGACTGAAAATTTGAAATTTAATTTTGTTTTGTTAAGGGTAAAACACATTGTTGGAAAAGGAGAAAATGCTGGTTACTAGCATTTTCTCCTTTTCCCCATAATGTTTTCTAAAAGCTTCTTTCTCAGGGTCGTCAAAAGTAGAGATTGCATGGAAATAGGTTAAAGCAGCTTACCCCTTTCCCAATCCCTGGTTTTTACGACCCTGACAAAGAAGCGCTCCGAAATCATTGTGGGAGTAGGAAAAAATAATGGTAATCAGCATTTTCTTCTGATCCCACAATGTCTTCTACCCAGCTGGAAACATATTTCAATTTTTTGAGTTACAGTACATCTATTTGGTCAGCTTCAAACGCTTTCAATTTAGACCAGTCTAGAATTTTATTGTTTTAGGTAAGGAGTATGTTTTACCAAATTACAAAATTTTGGACTGGTTCAAACAGAAAGTATCTGCAGACAAAAAATCAAATTTCTCACAAATGGAATTTCTATCTCACAGGATAGAAAACATCTAGGGTAAAGGAGAAAATGCTGGTTATCAGCATTTTCTCCTTTTCCCACAATTTTTTTCAAATGGCCTCTTTCTCAGGGTTGCAGGGTTCAATCTAGAATTTTGTCAGAATGGGCCACTGGCCCATCACTATTTTAAAAAGGGGCCACCAGTATTTTGAGATGGGCCAGCACTTTTTAACGATCAAATAACCAGGATCTTGGCATTTTAAAAGCTCAATTATTACTGACTTAACATACAAAGGAAGTAAATCCAGATAATTTACTGCTTGTGTATGGGGTTTTCTTTTGCTGTATACAAAAACCGCAAGTCATGATTTTTTTTTTGCATCGTCGCAACGAAGCCAGTGAAATTGAGGCTTTTGTAGCCACTCAGTTTTAAAGTTTTTTGCATATGATTTCCCAGCTTTTTCATCAGCTGATTTTTCACCACTGGTTTCACCCGATTGTTGCGTTTTTGCTTGTTTGGCGGAATTTCCGCCAGAAAAGAAATCAACGATTCGTTTCTGTGTTTGTATTGCCGACATGTTTTCAACAGCTGATTCCCATCGCGTTCGTTCATGGGCCGTGAATAAATCATTATCCGATTAACAGTAGGTAACGCTCTCCGTGTTGTTGTGACGCTTTGCAATTAAATTTCAATACCGCGGAAAGCGTCTTCTAACACTGACTCGCTAAAAACTCTACTGCTAAAAAAATAATGGTGGCGCACGACGGAATCAGAAAAGCGCCGATGCATTCCATTTTGCGCCGATTAGGCGCACTGGAGTTTCAAAAATGGGCCAAGGATTTTAAAATCGCGCCATTGGCGCAAAAACGCAGCCTAGATTGAACCCTGGGGTTGTCAAATTTAGAATTGTTTACTAAAGAGATAACCCTCAGCCTGCTCAATAATTAACTTTCCCAAATGACAAAACTTTTGGACTAGACCAAATTGAAAGCATTTGGAGATGACAATTGAACTCTTGCTGAAAAGATGATTTCTGTCTATGATAGGGTAGAAAACATTGTGGGAAAAGGAGAAAATGCTGGTTACCAGCATTTTCTCCTTTTCCCACAATGTTTTCAAAAGGCTGCTATTCCAGACCCGTAAAAACCAGGAATTGTTTGGGAAAAGGTTAAAAAACAAACTTTCAAACAGAAAGTAAGAACTTGAATAGTGTTAATTCAAATCTGATTCTTGAAGAACAGTATCTCCTTATCACAAAGTGTAGATCCAAGATCAGACTGCATATTCTGTGCAGTCTCATCTTAATCTACACTCTCAACAAAAGGTCAGCCAGTCACACTTAGCAGCTTGAGGATTCAGTTACCTTTGAGTCCAGTCTAGATCAAGATCAGAATGTAAATCATGCAGTACTAGCTTTGCTCTGCACAATCTGCCTTGCTAAAATAGTCTGGACAAGAATAAACTTGAAATTATAATTATCTGGGTCTTGATTCAAATTGAAAGCATGTGTATTCCGCAATTTCTGTGTGTTTAACTAAAATAATGAAATTTGTGTCTTTCATAGAGTGGAAAATGTGAGAAAAGGAGAAAATGCTGTTTACCTGAATTTTCTCCTTTTCATACATTGTTTTCAGAAGGTTTCTTCCTCAAGGGTTGTAAATGTGTTTGCTTGTTTTGGATTTCCATACCGTTTGAATAGCTTAGGTCATTTCATGGCGGTCAGTGCACCTCAGCATGTATTTCTTGACATTCACACCAGTAGAGAGTAAAATGTCTAAAGATATGAATCGACTCTGTCCAAAGAACAGCTATATCATGAGACAGAGTGGTCAATTGTCAATCAGGAAATTCTCCAATAGCAAGTTTTGATCAAGGTCAGCCTGCACAGGCTGATATAGGCAATACTTTTAACAGACAAATAAAACCACCTTTTTTTATGGGGAACAACACATACATCTATTAACCCATTACCACACAATCCCTACTTTTGACGCCCCCGAGAAAGAAGCCTTTAGAAAACATTGTGGGAAAAGGAGAAAATGCTGGTAACCAGCATTTTCTCCTTTTCCTACAATGTTTTCTACCTTTCACAAAACAAATTTCAATTTTTCAGTCACTTTTATTTTGTCATCTGCAAATGCTATCAATTTGGACCAGTCTAAAATTTTGTCGTCTGGTAAAGGGTTAAACCACTGCCAAGCACTTCAGTTAAGATAAGATTTGTTTTGTATAATTCGCCTGTAAAAAGGGGCATTTGGACATTTGCATAACGTGTCATCCGAGATCATCCTGCACACTCTGCCCAGTCTAATTCCAGACAGTAATTTCCGTTTCTATGTAAATTTCTGTTTTGTGAAAGTCTACTGCGCAACAAAATGTAATGTAGTCGTAAAGTGCCATCTTGGATTAGCCTGCACGGACTGCCCAGACTGATCAGAGCTGACACTTTACACAAATGTCTGAATACCCCTTTTCACATGTTACAGGCCAAATAATGTAAGGGAACAGCCAATCCCTTACCCGCAGCCTTGTTGATACAGCTCAGTGTTTGACAGAATTCCATAGCTTCTTAATACATCATCCATAAAGTGACCAATGGTAACAATCACTGCAGATATATCACATCCAGTTAAATCTGCAAATAGGGAAACAAAACAAAGAAAACTAGAGAAATTTGAACTACTGTTATCACAAATACACCATCATTTCTATTTATGACTTGTTGATATCCAATCACGTCATAAATTGCAAATCAAGCTTAGCAATATTTTGAATAACATGGCGCCTGTCAAAACAACAACTGAGAAGTTTTTAAAATGGATTTTTGGCATAAGACTGCCAGGATTGTCAGTTAAAATCGTACACAAAGATCTATAAGGTCATCCTTGTATTGCATATCTCACAGAAGACAAGCATGCCGAAGGCCGCCCGTATTTGTTGACAATTTAACATCTTATTTTTTCCAGGGTTATTTTTGTAATGGAAAAAATGATATTATCCTGTCTACAAGAGAGTATCATTATGTTATCGATCTCTTGGATGGCTATTAAGGTACTACCTGACCACATGTATATTCATAAGAAACAACAATTTGCTAGTCAATTTCCCCAGGGATCATGCATGGACAATAACAATGCTTCAAACCTTGGTTCCCCGAGAATGGCAAAGTAATAAAAGCATGTAAAATGTTTTACCTGGCAGCATAGCTGTATCAGGTCCTTCACCGTTACCTTCCATATCTCTGCCTTCACAATGTTCCAGCCAGAAATCTATATAAAACTGTTCATGTTTCTTGTCAAAAACTTTCACGATATACGGCACTTTCTGTGTAGCCTCACAGGCTGCACTAGCTTCCAGGGCATCACATAAAGCCATATTGAAGTCTGTATACTTTGGCATGCTTTGTTTTAATGCAAGAAAAAATTTGACTGAGCATTCAGCATCGGGCCTTGTGACATCATCAAGGAGAAGATCAGCCTGTGGATCACAGTCATCAAATCGGTCCTTTAATCCATCCAAATAATCAATAAAGAGTGACTGCACCAACACGAGATCATGTGAATATTTACAGGCTTCTGTTTTGTTCTTTATACAGGGCATCACTTTACCCTCAATGTATCTATAAGAAAGACAAGAAACATCTTTAACTCTTTACCAAACAATGAAATTTTAGACTGGTCAAAAGTGAAAACATTTGCAGCAACAAAATACAAGTCAAAACTGAAACTTGTTTCCAGCAGGGTAGAAAACATTTTGCAAAAAGGAGAAAATGCTGGTTACCAGCATTCCCTCCTTCTCCTACAAGATGATTAAAACTTGGAATTGTGAAGCATTGGATTAAATTACCTTGTGGATAGCCTTTGAAAACATAGCAGGAAAAGGAGCAAATGCAATTAGTCCTTTTCCTGGAATGTTTCCTATCCTGTCTGCCACACCTTCCAACATTTGTGCAATGTTTAAATCGTCATCTGCTAATGCTTTCCACTTTGACCAGTCTAAAATGTTGACATTAAGAAAACGGTGAATTAAAAAAATAAGGAAAATATTCAAAATGGTAGAGAAAATAATCTTTTGCACTTCCAAAACTCCCCTGCCATACTTATTAATTAACTCTTTCCAAACAACAAAATTTTGGACTAGTCCAAATTGAAAGCAACTGCAGATGAAAAAATAAATATGACAAAAAAATTGAAATTGGATTTGGGAAGGGTAGAAAACATTGTGGGAAAAGGACAAAATGCTGGTTATCAGCATTTTCTCCTTTTCCCACAATTTTTTCAAAAGGCCTTTTTCTCAGGGTCATCAAAAGTCGGGACTGCATAGTAAAGAGTTAAAAAAAAAAATCATAATGCAAACCACATACCGACAAACATCGGTAAACTCTTCCGGCTCCGTGAAACATTCCATGGCAGCTTCCATGGGTGAGCATACTGGTTCTGGTTCACATTCGTCAACTTTCGGAAGCTCGAAGTCGCACTCAAAATCTGCAGGAATTAGACCTTTGATCCTATTGGTCATTTTTTCTGCCTCATAAGGAAGCTCCACACAGTCTTTTACATGTTGAGCTATGCAGGTCATTTGTTCTACAGCAGTCCTGTAACAAGTAAATGTATATAGTCTTCTTGAAAAAAGGGCATTTAAATCTTTACCTCATGATAACAAGAGCTTAAATTTGCAAAGCAGGGCATTTATGCTCAAAAAGGGGCTTATTAGTGAAATGGATTAAAAACTAGAATGCCTGTGTAATGCAGAGAAATGACCCCCATTACAAAATGACCCACGGGTCATTTCTCGATGTACAGGAATGACCCCTGGGTCATTTCTCTATGCAGAAAAATGACCCGGGTCATTATTCTACAGTCGAGAAATGACCCATGGGTCATTCCTCTACTCGAGAAATGACCATGGGTCATTTTGTAATGGGGGTCATTTCTCTGCATTACACCTACAGATATCCAAATTCTAAAATGTTACATGCACAAGTACACATCATAGAGATTCATTGTGGCAAGTTTAAACTTATTCTCATGAAAACTGCGCACACAATAGTTGCTGTCAGACAGACAATCAGGACAATAACATAATAAGACCCTTCAGCATATATAAGAATGTAGACTTGTCCAAATTCAAAGCAGTTTCAGACAAGGATTTGGTTACTAGCATTTTCTCCTTTTCCCACAATGTTTTTGAACAGATTTCTTTCTCAGGTTCATTTAAAGTTTGGATTGTGTAGCATAGGGTTAATTTATCATTGTCACCTATTTGTAGTCTGCAAATGCTCTCAATATGTATTAGTCCAAAATTTTTTTATCACGAAAAGATCTAAGGCAAGCAAGCCCTTACAGGCAAGTTTTGTAGGTGTCACCAATTCGTTCTCCCTTTGTCACATCATATACGATAGCAGGCAGATCAACACAAGCAAGAAGTCCTGGGATGTCACACACAGTTTCCTGCTCTGATGGTGTTGTACAGTTCCGATCTTCAGTTTCCTCCATTTTGTCTGAATCGTCTGTACACACTGGCTTTAGTATCATGTCAATGTAAAGCATCGAGTTGTATGCTGATTCAATATACTCTTCCATTTCGGAACTGATCTTCCGTTCTCCAGTCCTTACACTTGCCATCCATAGCTTCACATTCTCTACCAGGCTAAAAGTAAGTAAACAAAACAATAAGAAAAATTACTGAAACGTTACATAAACAAGCAATTTTGTTAACATGATATCCCCACCAAAAGAGACCTTTCAAAATATTTACACGGCTAGGTAACTCAAAATTGCTCCCCAGTTTGCCATCTTGCATCTAATCAAAAATAATATATATTTGTGGAATAGGTTATGGAACACATTGTATAAAGTTTTACAAAATTTCAGTTTTGGAGATATAGTCCTGGACAGATGGATGGACAAACAGGTGGACAGTAGGACAGACAGATGGAAAACAGATGGATAGACTGGGACAATGCTAAACTATACCCCTCCGGCTGTGGCCAGAGATAATAAAAGAATAGCTACTATTACATCGTAATGGCTAAGCTATTCTACAGAAAGTCTCAACCCAACAATCCTTTGTTTTTATAACCTTAACAAAGCCTTAACAAAGAAAGCTTCTAACATAACTAGTATTTTCTCTTTTACCGACATTATATTCATAGTCTTTCAATGATCTCATGGTTTTTGCCACAGTCAATTTCCCATCTGCAAGTACTTTCAATATGCACAAGTCTCAAACTTTAGTTGTCTGCCAAGGAGGTTAATAATTATTTCACATGTAGGCATACTTTGTAAAAAGAAGATTTCATGCATCTGCAAAAAGTGTCAACTCAGGTCAGCCTGCACAGACTGCGCAAGCTGACCTGAGTTGATACTTTTTGCTCTTGGTCAATTGTCTGCATGTCAAAGGATCAATGTACCATATGATTCAGTCAATACCAGACAAAATGGAGCCTATGGGTCTTCAATCATGATAACTTGCTTGGTATCATGGATTGGGTGGATACATTCAGCTCCCTTTTCCCAGAGCATGGCTCAATTAATCCTTTACCACACTGTAGAATTTTAGACCAATTCAAATCAAAATCATTTGTAGGCGATCATTTCATGTTGGCTCAAATGAGTACTTCTTTGATAGAGTAGAAAACTGTGGGAAAGGGAGAAAATGCTGGTTACCAGCATTTTCTCCTTTTCCCAAAAAGTTTTCAAAGGCCTCTTTCTCATGGATATTAAAAAGTCGTCCTTGTGTGATAAAGGGTTAACTAAAGCCAAAAAACTAGACATTTAATTACTCCATTATGAAACATTTAACCCTTTACCACACAATCCTGACTTTTAACCACCCTGAAGGAGAAGGTTTTTGAAAATACTGTGGGAAAGGGAGAAAATACTGGTAACAATTTTTTTCTACCCTGCTAATGGCAAATTTCCTCATTTGAGCTACATTTTAAATGTTAACTTTAAGTGCTTTAAATTTGGACAAGTCCAGATAGTTCTCCTGTGGTAAAGAGTCAAGTATTCTATGATTAAGCAATCCAAAATTCATTAACCCATTCCCACATAACAAATTTTAGACTTAAAATTCATTGAAAGCATCAGTAGAATGACAAATCCAACACCAAATATGAACTGAAGGTCTTTGACAGGGTAGAAAACATTGTGGGAGAGGGAAAAATTGCTGGTCACCAGCATTTTCTCTTCCGAATAAGTTTTCAAAAGAATTTTTCCCATTACCACACAATCCTTACTTTTGACGACCCTGAGAAAGAAGCCTTTAGAAAACATTGTGGGAAAAGGAGAAAATGCCGGTAACCAGCATTTTCTCCTTTTCCCACAATGTTTTCTACTCTTCACAAAACAAATTTCAAATTTTCAGGCATTTTTATTTTGTCGTCTGCAAATGCTATCGATTTGGACAAGCCTAAAAAATTGTCATTTGGTAACGGTTAAAATTCAGGACTGTTCGGCAAAGGGTTGAATGAATATTCCATACAATTCTAAGCCAAAAAACAAAAGCTTCTGATTTACCTGCACACAGTTCCACTGTTAGAGTAAGGACTCATAATGAATGCACCAATAATATCAAATATATGATACTCCAGCGGTATCTCTGTCAAGTAATGCCGGTTCTCGATCCCAATACAAAATTCCCCTAGTCGATAATGTAGAAACAGTAAAGAGTCTCTGACATCAGTCAGTCTTTCTTGTAACTTCACCATCTCAGCTTCAACTTTCATACTAACAGCTTCTCTCAGGGATTCAGTCTCATTTCTAACATCAGACATTTCTGTATCAGCCATTTCCGACTGCTGAAGTCTTTCAAGCAAGTCTTCCAACTTTTTACGTACTTTCTTTAAAGCCTTCAGGTTTGCTTGTACGTCTAAGCCAGTTTCTTCTCCATCAATTTCAATTACAATGAGATTGATTTCTTCCCTTAACTTATCCAACATCTCTCTTTCACCGTCCTCTATGTTTCCAAGGTTTGACATCCCTTCCAACCTTGACAATAGCGCAGAGGCTCTGTCAGAAATATCACCAAAATGGCTAGTAAAGCTTTCTCTAGGATGATCAGAGTCCTCCGAAGATGAATCACCATCAGATCTTGACGACTCGTCACTCTCAGACTTGCTACGCCCATCACTGTCCATGGATTTTGACGATTCCTCCTCTAACAGATCTTTATATTTTTCTTCAAGTTGAGCAACAGATGTCAATAGCTTGTGAATGAATGACATGGAAGAATCTGATCTGTGAAAACAAATAAGCCATGTTCTGTGAAAAGAGGTCTTAACTCTTTACCACACAAGAAAATTTTAGACTAGTCCAAATTGTAAGCATTTGCAGACGAAAAAATAAAGGTGACTGAAAAATAGAAATTTGTTCTGGAAAGGGTAGAAAACACTGTGGGACAAGGAGAAAATGCTGGTTACCAGCATTTTCTCCTTTTCCCATAGTGTTTTCAAAAGGCTTCTTTCTCAGGGGCGTCAAAAGTAGGGATTGTGTGGTAATGGGTTAAACATGCATCTGCAAAACGTATTAGCTCAGGTCAGCCTGCGCAGAGTGCACAGGCTGACCTGGGCCAACACTTTTTGCTTTATTTTCTGCATGCCACAGGACTAATCTACCCATGATTCAGTCAGTTGTTACACAAAATGGATTTTATGGACCCATAATCAGATGATGTTGTGCTGTGTACAATACATTACAAGAATGCATAAAGCCTTTACCAAACAATGCCTGGTATTTTTATGACCCAGACGAAGAAGCAATTGAAAACAATGCCGGGTTTTTACGACCCAGAGGAAGAAGCCTTCTGAAAACATTGTGGAAAAATAAGAAAATGCTGGTAACCAGCATTTTCTCCTTTTCCCACACTGTTTTCTACTCTTCTGAAGTCAAGTTTCAATTTTTGAGTCGCTTTTGAGTGGGGCTAGAAAAACACTGAAAGGACAAAAATCATTGAATTCCAACAAGCTTTCAAAAGACATCTTTTCTAGGATCATCCAAAGACATGATTGCATGGTAAAAGAATGACTATTTGACTTTTATAAATGAATCGCATATTCTCTGTAAATGAAATCTGTATCTAAGGAACAATACAGTTAGGTACATGTACAAAAATTGATTTCAGAGAAAATTCCGATTTAACTCTTTACCAAACAACAAAATTTTAGACTGGTCCAAATTGAAAGCCCAGTTACAGACAACAAAAATTGACATTTCTTTCTAGCAGGGTAGAAAGCAATGTGAAAAAAAGGAGAAAATCCTGGTTACCAGCATTTTCTCCTTTTCCCACAATGTTTTCAAAAGGTTTCTATCTCAGGGTCGTAAAAACAAGGGATTGTTTGGTAAAGGATTAATTATTGTTACCCTTGTTTATCCTCGTCCTCCTCTTCTTTCTCCATTTCATTATCCATACCTTCCTCAAGATCAGTGCCAGGCTCTTCATATCTCAATGAACACTGAACCACATGAGTTGTTGCACAAGTCAAAGCTTCTGTTATCCATCTGTAAATGAGATATAAAACTGTTCAATACATATTACTGATTTTCAAAGACACTGAGAAGAAGGCTTTTGAAAGCATGGTTAGTAAAGGATAACAAGAGCGGCAAATTGTCGCAAGATACGCCCGTCTTACCCCAAATTGTAAAGCTGGGGCATGCAGCAGACAAAATTCAAGTATGAAAAACAACAAAAGGCAATAACACAAAAATTAAGCAAGCAAGAGTTATGATTCCTGTGCACTGCGCTCCCCCTTGATGAGATCTATCCACCCATGAAATTTCATAACCCTAGCTAGTATAGTTTTGGAGATATCCTCCGGAAAAAATTCAAGTATGAAAAACGACGAAGGGCAATAACTCAAAAATTAAGCGAGCAAGAGTTATGATTTCTGTGCACTGCGCTTCCTCTTGATGAGATCTATCCACCCATGAAATTTCATAACCCTAGCTAGTATAGTTTTGAAGATATGCTCCGGACAAAATTCAAGTATGAAAAACAACAAAGAGCAATAACTCAAAAATTAAGCACGCAAGAGTTATGGTTCCTGTGCACTGCACTCGCCCTCGATGAGATCTATCCACCCATGAAATTTCATAACCCTAGGTAGTATAATTTTGGAGATATGCTCCGGACAAAATTCAAGAATGAAAAACAACAAAGGGCAATAACTCAAAAATTAAGCAAGCAAGAGTTATGGTTCCTGTGCACTGCACTCCCCCTTAATGAGATGTATCGACCCATGAAATTTCATAACCCTAGCTAGTATAGTTTTCGAGATATGCTCCGGACAAAATTCAAGTATGAAAAACAACAAAGGTCAGTAACTCAAAAATTAAGCTAGCAAGAGTTATGGTTCCTGTGCACTGCACTCCCCCTCGATGAGATCTATCCACCCATGAAATTTCATAACCCTAGCTAGTATAGTTTTGGAGATATGCTCAGGACAAAATTCAAGTATGAAAAACAAAAAAAAAGGCAATAACTCAAAAATTAAGCGAGCAAGAGTTATTGTTCCTGTGCACTGCACTCCCCCTCGATGAGATCTATCCACCCATGAAATTTCATAACCCTGGGTAGTATAGTTTTGGAGATATGCTCCGGACAAAATTCAAGTACGAAAAATAACAAAGGGCAATAACTCAAAAATTAAGCAAGCAAGAGTTATGGTTCCTGCGCACTGCACTCCCCCTCGATGAGATCTATCCACCCATGAAATTTCATAACCCTAGCTAGAATAGTTTTGGAGATATGCTCCGGACAAAGAACTGGACG
The DNA here is from genome assembly GCA_943736015.1 of Tridacna crocea. Lineage (NCBI taxonomy): Eukaryota > Metazoa > Mollusca > Bivalvia > Cardiida > Cardiidae > Tridacna > Tridacna crocea. The sequence continues at coordinate 32,983,146 of OX031064.1, read as the reverse complement.
CCGCCCACCCGCCCGCCCGGACGCCACGGGTGATCCCATAATACGTCCCGTCTTCGACGGGCGTATGAAAAGATGGTCATCAGCATTTCTCCTTTTCCAACAATTTTTTTTAACTTTTCCAAAAACAAATTCCTGTTTTTGAGTCACATCTCCTTTGTAGTCTAAAAATGCTCTAAATTTGGTCTAGTCTGGAGTTTTATAGGTTCCTAATTCTTTACCACACATTCCCGACTAAAAATTTAACAACCCTCAGAAAGAAGACTAATGAAAATATTGTTGGAAATGGAGAAAATGCTGCTTACCAGCATTTTCTGCTTTTCCCACAATGTTTCCTAACGACTCAAGAACAAGTTTCAGTCAAACTTATTTTGTATGGAGACGTATTACTGGTGGCAAATGTGGCCAATTTGTTCTTGACATAGAAGAAGATATTGTGTGTATACTAGTGAAAAATTATATTTTCTGTGATATTTTCTATGTCGAATGTTGGTACTATAATGCAGTTTCAAGCTTGTTTGTAGCTTGTTCTAAATAAAAAGTTAAATGCATATCTTCCTTACACATTTTCTCGTATATGCAGAAATGATCAAGACAAATTGTTAGAATAACGTGGATTTTACCACGCTTTCATTGCACTGTATTTAACTCATTACCATACGACAAAATTTTAGGTTTGTCCAAATCGGAAGCATTTGCAGATGACAGAATAAAAGTGACAGAAAATTTGGAATTGGTTTTGTGAAGCCTAGAAAACATTGTGGGAAAAGGAGGAAATGCTGGTTACCAGCATTTTCTCCTTTTCCCACAATGTTTTAAAAAGGATTCTTTCTTAGGGTTGTCAAAAGTAGGGATTGTGTGGTAATGGGTAAAAGAGCCGAATTCATGTGTTATGTTAGAATAATTCTTCATCAGTTCCAAAAAGTGGGTGAAAAGCCAGCACATTCAGCTATGCTGAAAAAAAATTCACTTACCCACATGTAAGATGGGAGCCATGATCTCTGTAAAGCTGAGCACCATTGGCAAAGTATCCGTCCTTCAAACAGGCTTCAGCCATTCCTAAGTTACAACCATCCATTCCACATAGAAACTTCAAGGTTGTTGTCATGGTGTCTGTTACCATGGCAAACATGTTCTTTTCGTGATCTGTACAGCTGTGGGTGGCTTGCTCTACACAATTCAATGCTACTTTGCCTTGCCTGAGATATAAGATAGTAAGTTTTTAATTTTGTAAAAATAACACACAATATACATTCACCATGGCATTTATTTCTTTATCAAATAGTCCCATGGTTATAGCATCCCTAAGGAAACAAGCATTGAAAACATTCTGGAAAAAGGATGGTAAACATGATATAGTCAGTTTGTCATTTTTGTAAAAATAGCACAATATATATACAACATGGCGTTTATTTCTTTATCAAATAATCCCAAGCTGATAATATTCCTTACAAAATAAGCCCTTGGAAACATTGTGGAAAAAGTAGAAAATACTAGTAACCAGCATTTTCTCCTTTTCCAACAAAGTTATTTCTATCTCTCAAGGAGGATTTACATGATCAATTTAAGCAACCTTCAATTTGTTGTCTGTCAATGCTTTTAATTTAGACAAGTCCAAATATTTTGTCAAACAGTAAAATAATGGCATATGGACATTCCGTAAATCTATCCAGCAGACTCTTTCAAAAAAATTGAGGAGCTACTGCTTATGCCAAGCAATTGTCCGTTTGCATCCAGTAATTTTTCAGACAGCTCGAAGAACAGTGTTCTATGGTCGACTTAACTTCTTGTCAAGAATCCACTTTTAAACCAGAAAAATTTATACCATAAAGAAAGCATTTGCAGAAGACAAATGTGACCAAAAAATTGGAATATGTTTGAAAAAAGGTAGAGACCATTTGGGGAAACGGGAAAATGATGGTTACCAATATTTTTAAAAGGCTTCTTTCTCAGAGTTCTTAAAAGTCAGGATTATATGGTAAACCTATCAATTAGACGACTGATATGTTACACTTTACGATGATATCTTTACCAGAGGACAAAATTTTCAGTCATCCTTTCTGAAAGCATTTGCAGACAATAGATCAAATAATGATCAAATGATGGACTTTCAAAATCATAACACAAAATGTGGAAAAAAGAGAAAATGCTGCTACCAGCATTTCCTCCATTTTCCTCAATGTTTTCTGAAGCCGTCTACCTCTGAGAATTGTCAATATACTTCAGCACAGAATATGCACTCTAATCTTCACTTTCCACAATATTTTCTTCCCATTCACAGATTGATCCCATTATTAGATTCACAAAAGAAAATGTCATAATACGCAAATGCTTCTGAAGCAGGCTTGTCTAAAATTTTCTTGTCTTGTACAGAGGTAACTCTACCTAATACAACGAAATCTTAGACAAGTTCTGATATAAAATATTTGAAGATGTTGATCAAACCACAAAAAAAATATATTTTATCAAAGAGTGGAAAACATTTTGGGAAAAAGACAAAATGCTGGTCTTTTTCCCAGAAAGTTTTCAAAGGCCTTTTCCATCAGGATCATTAACCCTTTACCTGATATGCCAATCTGGGGCTCTTCCATTTCAGCAGCAAATAAAGATATGATGTCAAAATATGGACAAATGAGGATACAAATGTCTGATTGAGTGGAAAACATTGTGGGAAAAGGAGAAATTGCTCGTTACGAGCAATTTCTCCTTTTCCCACAATGTTGTCAAAAGCTGTCTGTGGTTGATACGTCAAAATGAGTATCTATGGAGTAAAGGGTTAAAATAGGGGATTGTGTGGTAGAAGATTAAGTATCACAACTAAAGCCAGTTCATCTTACTTGCATGTGGCAATGATAGATCCTTCCACAGCCACTTTAGCAAAGTCAACTATACATTTACTGGCTCTCCGGGTACCTTCATAGTCATATGCATCCATCTGATGCTCTGCAAAAATAAAAGGTTGATCGAATGATTCTTTTTATGGTTTATATTGCCATCTCCAATATTAAAACAGTCATATCATAGTGACAGCTTACATAATCATGTATGTGCTTGTTTCAACATTACTAGGTCATGGCTCTGAAGTGGCTTGCCCAAGAGACATTCTGATAAAAAAATAGTCAATTTACTGTCAAGCAGGAAAAAGGCCAGTACATCTTGTTAAATCTGTTTCATATTCTCTCTAATTCTATATTAAATGCAGAATACTACAAAAAAGCCTCACATCAAACTGTACACAAAGCTGAAACAAAGCTGTGGAAACATATTCACCGACTTCTCTAAATGGCATTCAGTTAGTCCAAACTTTCTGCTTCTCAAAATCTCTGAATGACTAAACCAAAGTTGTTTGTTTAGCCAATTAGAAATGGAGGTATTTCCTAAATTCTCCTCTAAACCCCACATATATTGGTTGATTAACCGTTTAGCACATAAACCTCACTTTTGACGACCCTTGAAAAGAAGTCCTTTGAAAGCATTGTGGGAAAAGAAGAAAATGCCAGTAACCAGGAGAAAATGCCGGTAACCAGCATTTTCTCCTTTTTCCAAAATGCTTTCTACCATATGAAAGAAAATTTGCACCATTTGAGCCACACTGATACTGTCGTCTGCAAATGCTTCCAATTTGGACCGGTCTAAAATTTTGACGTTTCATAAAGGTTTAACTATCCTGCCAGAGTCAAATGCCTGGGTCACATGAGTACTTTGCTGGTACTCTGAAGTGCCTTGCCCAAGGGCATGCCCAAGGGCACTCACAATCATTATCTCCCACTAGATGGCATTCTATAAATACTCATTTATGTAATTTGGCCATCCTGGGTACAGAACTGAACCACTTTCCTATGCAACAACCGTTACTTTGAATTTCAAACTAAAACAAACATTTACTCAATAAAACACTACCTCGTGCAATTCCACTCACCTATGATCAGCAGTTTAGAGAAATCTGGAGCCAAAGCAGGTCTCATTTCTCCTCAAACGTATTGATAAAAGCTATTTTCTACATTGCTACTTTGTAGAGCGTAATATTACAGTCTGCCCGCTTTCGGGGCTAGTGATGAGTCATATAAGATAGTCAAATCTTCGAAGAATATGATATGCGCAGACAATGCACTCACAACATGTTTAGGAGTAACATTTCGGGAAACATTGAGAATGTTCAGCCAGCCTTTTTCTACTATCTCCCTAAATAAATTCAGTCAACGAAACTGAGCAATTTAAGATTAGAAAAAAAAATACATACCCTCCATGAAATCTGAAAATTAAAATACAAAAATCAGCTTGATGCAAAACTACATGGCCAAAATTTTTTAAGAAAACAGGGTTCTATCCTCAACCAAACAATCCCTGGTTCTTTCGACTCAGAGGGAGAAGCCGTTTGAAAACATTGAGGGAAAAGAAGAAAATGCTGGTAACCAGCATTTTCTTCTTTTCCCACAATGTTTGCTACCATTCCCAAAACAAACTTCAATTTTTGAGTCAAATCTATTTTGAAATGTCTGCAAATGTTTTCAATTTTGACAAGTCCAAAAATTTTGTTGTTTGGTAAAGAGTGATGCTTTATACTATGCAAGTCTTTAACCCTTTCCCAAACAAGCCCTGGCTTTTATCTGTCTGCAGTAAAAGTCTTTTGAAAACACTGTGGAAAAAGGAGAAATTGCTCGTAACGAGCAATTTATCCTTTTCCCACAGTGTTTTCTACCCTTTTTGAGAACTTTCTGCCATTTTCTCCAAATCTAAAATTGTCGTCTGCAAACTCTTTCCGTTTGGAAGAGTCCAAAATTTGTTGTTTGGGAAAGGGTTGAATAAATTACAGATCTATAAAAATCCATTTTGTCTAACAACCCACTGAATCATGAGGTAGTACTGTCCTTGGACATGCGTATGAAGTTTACAAAGGCAAATGTTTCAACTGAAGTCAGCCTGAGAGGGCCGACATGGCTCAATACTTTTTGCAGATGCTTTTACACAGAGCATGGCTCATCCGAGAAATAAATTTAGAACATAAAGGTAAAGCTCCAAGTAAGAGTGCATGATGGTATTCTAACTCCACATTTCTCTTCCAAAACTAATATTGTGATACTCATTAGAATTGTCTCAATAAGACGACTCTAATGAGTACCCAGAGCACAGGGTTTAGTGGAGAATTATTGATATTTTCTGCTTTGAAATCAGAATCACTCCGTCTATCTGGAGCTCTGAATTAAAGGGAAAGCATCAAGCATTGATATGCTTTTCACCTATATCCATATGATCAAACTGGAAATAGTTCTTGCTGTTATTTCATTAAAAAAGTGAACTATCATCGAGATAAAAAATCAGTTTGTATTCAAATGAAATGAATAATTACCCAATTTGTGTGTGTTAAAAAAACTGTCTATTTTTTCCCACATTCTTTCTGTCACAGCCTCCAAAATAGGGAAGGATGAGACAGGTTACAAATTTTAACCTTTTACCAAACAATCCTGTTTTTATTACTAACATTTTGGGAGAAAACTTTTGAAAACAGTGGAACATGGAGAAATTCTAGTCAACAGCATTTTCCCTTTTTTTCAAAAATGTTTACTTCCATTTTGGTAACAAACCTAATAATTTCAGGCATAATAAATCTTTACCACACAATCCCGACCCTTAACAACCCTGAGAAAGAAACCTTTTGAACAGATTATGGGAAAAGGAGAAAAAGCTGGTTACGAATCACACAATTATTTTGCCATATCTGCAAAGGCTTTCAATTTGGACAAATCAATTTTTCGTCGTTTGTAAAAATAAAAAAGTAAATTTTAATCTGTTGTCTGGAAATGCTTTGATAGGTAAACATTTTTATTTTATGCTTTCCAGTTGGTTATCAAGAAACATTAATAGAATATTTTTCGATATTTCATGGTTATAACCAGTGAAAATGCTGATTTTTATCTATTTCTATTCAGTTTAACTCTTAACTGAACAACAAAATTTTACACCGGTCCAAATTGAGAGCATTTGTAGATGACAAAACAAAAGTGACTGAAAATTTTAAATTTGTTTTGCTTCTTGATGTCAGGGTCGTTAATGGTCGGGATTGTGTGGTAAAGGGTTAAGCCAATAACAGTTGTGCCAGCACACTAGTTACCTAGGTAAAATGTGCAAGCCTTACAACCAGATGGAAATACGACATAATTTACGTAATAAATTTTTTGCTCTTGACATAATATTGTAAGGCGTTGCTATGGGCAAACCATGGGAATTAACCAATAAGGAACTCTAATGGATTTTGGTTAAGTTCCCCCAAGAAAGGATGAAAAGCATGAAATAAAAGAATATTTTTTTCTAAAAAAAATCAAAATTCATTTTATCTCATGAACATCATCAATAACATTTTCACTTGTAGCTGTATCACTCCTGAATATATTACTGATGATGTTTGCTAGATGAAGTAAACTTCGATCTATCACCATAAAAAAAAATATCCTCTATTTATCTGGTAAGGGCTTAGTATAATCTATTTATAGAAATTTACCAGATTCACAGTAAATATTAGAAATGGCCCAAAGGACTGGCATGTAGGACTCCAGAAAACTTGTCAAAATTTTGCCATTGACATCCTCACAGGCCTGTAAATACTGACTGGCGCAGCTCTCCACTCTTGCCTTAGACCTGAAAAGCGAGGTATATAGTTAGTTTTCTCAAAAACATAAAAGGCAAGCTTACGGCAAAAGCAGGATCTGGTGTATCTCTAATGCATAAACTCTTCACCACACAATCCCGACTTTTAACAGCCTTCAGAAAGAAGCGTTTTAAAAACATTGTGGGAAAAGGAGAAAATGCTGGTAACCATCATTTTCTCCTTTTCCAACAAAGTTTTCTATCCTTCACCAAATTAAAATGTTTTCAAAAGCTGTATCAATTAACCCATTACCACACGAGACAATTTTGGACTGGTCCAAATTGAAAGTATTTGCAGACGACAAAATAAAGGTGACTGAAAAATAGAAATTTGTTGTGGGAAGGGTAGAAAACACTGTGGGAAAAGGAGAAAATGCTGGTTACCAGCATTTTCTCCTTTTCCCACAGTGTTTTCAAAGGCTTCTTTCTCAGGGGCGTCAAAAGTAGGGATTGAGTGGTAATGGGTTAAACACAGTTGGTTATCTGAAAATGCTATCAATACAGAAAGACTTTGAATAGGAAACAATGACAGTAACCAACATTTTCTCCTTTCCTGCATGTTTTCTACTCTTCTATGAAAAAAAAAAAAATTTTGAAGCACCTTTGTTGTTTGCAAATGCTTTCAATTTAGACCCAGGGGTGTGCAATTTTGGAATTTTCCCACTTGCCCACGGACAAGTTGGACTGAATTTCCTACTTGTCCGCCTTTAAAGTTTACTTGTTCCCCACCGCCTTTGTACCTTGAAGGTGTTTACTTCAACACAGGGTATGCAAAACTTGGAATAAAGAGAATGTTTGAGGATCGTCATTGATGTAAATATGACATTTCCTTATCTGAGTTGGCTCAGAAATCAATTTGTCCGCGGACAAGTGTTCTGGAAAAATTCACTTGTTCGCAGGCAAAAAGTCCCGAGTCGGGCAAGTCAGGCATAGGAATTCCACACCCCTCAGACCAGTCTAAACTTTTGCAATCTGACATGAGCTAGACAAGACTACTATTATATCTAAGCCTTACTTGCACATGGTGAATCTATCTGGCACAACCATCGTGTATAGAGATATCTCCACATTTTGAACGAAACATTCTCGAAACATGGCCACATCACAAATTTCGACATGACTATCATAGCCTCCATCCACAACATCATCTGTACCGTTAACAACTGTAAATATAAAATTCTTGTATATCTAACTTCTTCCCCAATGACAAAATTCTGGACTTACCAAATTGCATAGAATTAGCAGGGGACAAATTAAATGTGGTTTAGATTGAGGAATTTCTCTTTATAAGGGAAGAAAACATTGTGGGAAAAGGAGAAAATACTAGTCACCAGCATTTCCCCTTTTCCCATAATGCTTTACTGAACATTCTCCAACAAGGTCGTTAAATCTTGGGATTGTGAGGTACAGTTAAAATCAATGTGCGACCATAATATAAAATAATTAGTTTAATTCCTGTTAATAAACATACATCAAATAGACTGATACATGTAAGAGCTTTGCAGTGGTGCATATGCGCCTGAAGGGGCTTCTCAGTGAATAGCCACATTGAAAAAATTGGTTATTTCAGAAATCAAGACCAGATAAGATCAGGTAACTCTAGAATGTCTAGAAGAGATCCCAATGTTAAGTCACGCGCACAACTGCACACCATCAGAGATTCATTGTGGTAAGTTTCGAGTTATTCCCATAAAAACTGCTGGAGGGGTTGCGCACACAAAAAAGTGCTATCGGACAAACAGAAGGATGACCAGAGCCATAACTTAATGTGACCTCCTTCCAGTGTATAAGACAGAAACAGATGATTTTTTGGAAAAGCTATACAAATATCCTGTCATGTAATTCTAGTATCATTTAAAGACAGCCTTTTCAGACAATATAATACCATGGGGACAAGAAAAATGTACTGGATTATATTTAACTCTTTACCACATAATCCCGAGTTTTAACGACCCTGAGAAAGAAACCTGTTGAAAACACTGTGGGAAAAGGGGAAAATGCTGGTAACCAGCATTTTATCCTTTTCCCACAGTGTTTTCTACCCTTCCCAAACCAAATTTTAATTTTTCATTCACCTTTATTTTGTCGTCTGCAAATGCTTTCAATTTGGACCAGTCTAAAGTTTTCTCGTGTGGTAAAGAGTTAACCACTATTAATCATTTTTGCCTGTTTTTATGTCCAGCATACAAGTTTCTGTCATAACTCTTAACCCTTTACTCCATAGATACATGTACTCATTGCTACACATTGCTAATTAAAGCCTTTGGAAAACATTGTGGCAAAAGGTGAAATTGCTCGTGACGAGCAATTTCACCTTTTGTCACAATGTTTTCTATGCTATCAAAAGGTGTCATTTAAACATAAGAAACAGTTTCATCCTTGCTGTTATTTAGGATCAATTAGAGATGCCATAGAATTGCCTTATGTAGTAAAGGGTTAAGCTACTAAGCATGGCAGATAGACGTCTTACAGACAGTGTACATCAAGATCAGACTGCACAAAGCGTGCAGTCTGATCTTGGATTTACACTGTCCAATAAGGAGGTATTTTTCCAAAAAAATACCTTTGAAGTAGCAAAATTTGGATTTTTACAATCGGCTTTAAAGTTTAATTTCAGTTTTTTAGCAGTACAAGGATTAATACTTTACCAAACAATCCTGCATTTTCACTACCTTGAGCTAGAAGGTATTGTGAAACTATTGTGGGAAAAGGAGAAAATGCTGCTGACCAGCATTTTCTCCTTTTCTCACAATGATTTCTTAGATTCCTGAGAAAAATTAGAACACACAATTATGCTGTAAAGAGTTAGACAAGACAAAGAGGTAAAACATTTGAAGGAAAAAGGAAATTACAATGTAGCTTTTTTTCTTTACTTTTTTAATTTTGAAAGACATAAAAGATGTTTTAATAAGCATCATGAAAAATATTCTAAGAAGAAAGCTTATTTTTCTACACAAGTATCATATTGATAAAAAGTATTTTACCGCAGACAGCAGTGGGCGTGAAAGGTTCTACAGGTTCAAAAAAAAGTTCAAGGATTCCTTTTATATCATTTCAAATAATTTATATATTTGAAAGCCTAATATCAGTCATTTCATCTAAATCGTCTTTTTACAATTATGGGCAAAATGAAAGGAGCTCGTGACTTAACTCTTTACCAAACGACAAAATTTTGAACTAATCCAAATTGAAATCATTTGCAGAGAACAAAATAAATGAAAATAAAAAAATTGAAATTTGATTTGGAAAGCGTAGAAAACATTATTGGAAAAGTAGAAATGCTGGTTACCACAATGCTTTCAATGGCTTTCTTTCCCTGGTTTGTTGAAAGTCGGGATTGTGTGGTAAAGAGTTAAGTGTTGAATCTCAGGTACAAGTTGATTTGGAAAAAAACTGGCACATCTTCTGAACTTCCAAACAAACTTCCAAACAAAAAAATGAGCCTTGCTCTGTGAGATTGGGGACTTGACTCTTTACCACACAATCCCGAGTTTTAACGACCCTGGGTAAGAAGTCCTTTGAAAACATTGTAGGAAAAGGAGAAGATGCTGGTGGTAACCTGCATTTTCTCCTTTTCCCACAATGTTTTCTACCCTATCACATACAGAAATCGTCTGTTTAGCTATGTTCAATATGTTGTCTGCAAATGCTTTGAATTTGGTCTAGGCCTGAATTTTGTCGTTTGGTAAAGGGTTAACCTTTAACTCCATAAAGTTTCCCCTGGAGTTACTCATTTCTACAAATTGCTTGTAGGAGCCTTTGGAAAACATTGTGACAAAAGTTGAAACTGCTCGTCACGAGCAATTTCACCTTTTGTCACAATGTTTTTTATGCTATCAAAAGCTGTCATATACACATAAAAAACAGGTTCATCCTTGCTGTTACTTTGGGTCAATTAGTGATACCAAAGAAATTCCTTATGGGGTAAAGGGTTTAAATGCATATGCAAAAAAACATCAACTCATGAATGACAACCTGTGCAGCCCATGCAAGCTGACATAGGTTTATACTTTTTGCAGTGGGTCAATTTTCTGTATATCCAAGGACCATGGTGCCTCGTGATTCAATAAAACATATTACATAAAAACAGATTTTAGGCATCAATAGTAATTTTATATAATAACTTGCTTGGTATCAAGCAACATGGAGATGCATTAACCCTTTACCACACAATGCCGACTTTTAACAACCATGGGAAAGAAGCCTTTTGAAAACATTTTGGGAAAAGGAGAAAATACTGGTAACCAGTATTTTCTTCTTTTTCAACAATGATTTCGATCCTGTCAAATGAAAATTGCGCTATTTGAGGCACATCAAAATTGTGGTCTGAAAATGCTTTCAATTTGGACAAGACTCAAATTTTGTCGTCTGGTAAAGGGTTAAACCCCCTTTTTTTCAGAGAACAACTCAAATAATATGAAGTGTCACACTTTAACCCATTACCACAAGAGAAAATTTTAGACTGGTTCAAATTGAAAGCATTTGCAGACGACAAAATGAAAGTGACTGAAAAATTGAAATTTGTTCTGGGAAGGGTAGAAAACACTGTGGGAAAAGGAGAAAATGCTGGTTACCAGCATTTTCTCCTTTTCCCACAGTGTTTTCAAAAGGCTTCTTTCTCAGGGGCGTCAAAAGTAGGGATTGTGTGGTAATGGGTTAAACCGCAAAGAAAAGTGGCTACAAGTCGAGATTATTGTGGAAATGGGGGGAAAATGCTGTATTTTCTCGATTAGTATTGGTATTGTCTCCATTTGAACCCACAATTTTGTAATAGCAATTGGAAAACAAATCAGTGTTTGATCCACAATTAGATTTTAACTCATTTCTATGCATTGCTTGTTGGAGCCTTTGGAAAACATTGTGGCAAAAGGTGAAATTTCACCTTTTTTCACAATGTTTTCTATGCTATCAAAAGGTGTCATATACACATAAGAAACTGCTTCATCCTTGCTGTTATTTAGGGTCAATTAGAGATACCATAGAAATGCCTTATGGGGTAAAGGGTTAAGTCTTTAAATACTACAAATCTGGACCAGAATTTAGTCAAAATTCTTATCATCTTTACAAAAAAATCTGTTCCTTTACCCATGTTTTAAATGATCCAGATTAGGGGTTAAAAAACATAATGGGAAAGCTAAAAAATGCTCGAAACCCGGATTAGGGGTTAAAAAACATAATGGGAAAGCTAAAAAGTGCTCGAAACCCGGATTAGGCGTTTAAAAATATAATGGGTAAGCTAAAAAATGCTCGAAACCAATGACATTTTTTTCCACATTTTTTTCTTTGTGTTACACACCATATTAAAAACCAGCATTTTCTCCTTTTCTAATGATGATTTTAAAATTCTTTGTGGTTAGGAGTTGCTAAAAGTGGGATTGTGTGCTTTAAGTTTGAACTTGTTCTAGCTCCATTCATGATTCTACCGTCCTCAGAAACTTTGGAGATAATTTTCATGAAAACATTCAAGTAGCAGTTAGAACACTATTACAATAATTCAATGAAAATGTCCAAGTTTTTTGCACCACTCAGGTGACAAAAAGACGCAAGGGCTATAGTGCAATAGCTTGAGGTTTTCTTATAGAACAGTTGTGCCAAAATTGAAAGAAGCAGCAAAAAATGACAACAAAGTATAGGGATATCATTCAAAGCTGAATCGCAACAATTTTGAATAACGGTAACTTGAAAAAACCGAAATGCATGTCAACTGATACTTCCCACTACAATTTTGTAAAATACAAAAACTAAATGCATTCTTTTAATCTTTTACACACTGATAAAATAAAGAACTGGACCAAACCGAAAACATTCGCAGATGACAAACATACATACCGGAAGCTCAAATAATGATTTCTGTCTTTGATAGGGTAGAAAACTTTCTGAAAAAATGAGAAAAATGCTGTTAACCATCATTTTCTCATTTTCCCATGATGTTTTCAAAACCTCTTTCAAGATCGTTAAAACTCATGATTGTGTTGTAATGAGCTAAAAACAGGGATTATTTAACCCTTTACCCCATAAGGCGTTTCTATGGTATCTCTAATTTACCCTAAAAAACAGCAAGGATGAAGCCGTTTCTTATGTGTATATGACACATTTTGATAGTGTAGAAAACATTGTGGCAAAAGGTGAAATTGCTTGTGACGAGCAATTCCACCTTTTACCACAATGTTGTCCAAAGGCTCCTACAAGCAATGCGTTAAAATAAGTATCTATGGAGTAAAGGGATGATAATAAAGAAGAACACTATATATCACGTAATAATTTCAGCGCTTAGAAAAAAGGACTGACAACCTTGAGACATTTCCAGTTTTTAACGACCCTGAAAAGAGAATAAAATATCTTGGGAAAGGAAGAAAATGCCATTTCCAAAGAAGACAAAAGGCTATGGAAACAACTCTTTGGTAAAGGGTTAATTTTAAAGGAGCTAGCAGCATTTTCTTCCTGTTCCTTGTCCCTGATAACCAGCATTTTTCCTTTTTCCATTTCCACCATGTTTTCTACCCTATATAGGCAAAATTGCACCATTTAAATCACACTGAAATTGTTGTGTGCAAATGCTTTCAGTTTGGACAAGGCTAATATTTTGTAATCTAGAAAATGTTTAACTGTTTACCAAACAACAAAAATTTTACACTGGTCCAAATTAAATGCACTTGCAGACAACAATATAAACATAACTAAAAAATGAAACATGTTTCCAGCATTTTCTCCTTTACCCATAATGTTTTCAAAAGCCTTCTCCTACATGGTCATTAAATGGGATTGTGTGGTAATGGATTATAAGATTAGACTGACAGAATGTTGTTTTTCATTGCTTTAATCATAATTATCACGGTGACAGCTCGTATTTATGTTTATCCTGGATTTCCCCAGTATTAGGCTAGAGTTTAGATCTGTCTTGTCTAGGAATACTTCCACAAAGGGCCCATTGAGGCTTGAACTCAAAGCCTTCAGGTACAAGTTACACAGTGAGTCACACAGGACCCCAACCAAAACTGAGACAAACAAAGTGAATATATAAACTGACTCAGACAAAAAAAAGTCTATTATTCGTGAGCAAACATCCCATGGCTTTTGAAAACTGATATGCTTGTGCACATAGTTTCAGAATTTTTCTATTTGCATGTCTTCCTAACTTTTTTTCCCCACCTTTTTTGCAGGATCATGCAACTTGATTCGATATACTGTATATCATGGTATAGAAAAATGGCAGAAAAATGTCAGGTACTTGAGCATAATTTGAAGGTAGACTAAGCACTATAAATCATTTCTTTATGTTTCAAACCATATACCCCACAATTGTGAGTTTTCAACCACCCTTAGGAAGAGGACTTTTGTAATTTTTAAGGAGAATTTATTTAATTTGCATTTATTTATCATCGCCACCAGTTTCCCATATGGGTAAGGCTGTTAGTACTGTCACGTGGGATAGGGCAAATACAGGACGAAACTTATTCATAATTAAATGGCCTGGTTCTTTAACATGCTAGATGTATAGCACCATCACACTGGACCCCGGTTTAACATCTCATCCAAGAGACTATTACATGTAGTAATTTTAGATGGCCTGCCGTTGGGATCAAAGAGGAGAAATGCTGTAATCAGCATTTTATTCTTCACCCACTCTGCTTTCTACTCAATCAAAGAAAACCTCTGTCACTTTTTTCATTTAAATAAGAGCAGTCCATGCAGGCTGACCTGGGCCGTAACATTTTTCTGTATGTCCAAGGACTGTTATCATACTGCAAAGAATTTTCTCGTGATCTGATTCAGGTTAACATACCAGGAACATAATCATGTTCCCTGGCAAAAACCACATAAAGCCAGTTTCCCTTTTGAGTGCCTCATAAACATTGCTACACGTGCAACACAACACCCAAAATGGCGGCATCGATCCATCACCAGACTGCACATTTATGCACCAAACTGCATGTTTTAGTGACGTTGGTTTCCAGTGACGTCAGTTTTCATTGAATTTGGGCTCATCAGAGGGGAATTTCTATTTTGTCAGCATACTCTATTCGTGAGATAATAATACAGGAAAATTTCCCTTGTTATGTGCTTTGAAACAGTAAAACTTTGCAGTATAGTAAATTCGTTGTAAATTCGGGTGGCCTTCGGCGTGGGGCGACATGATTCACCACAGCCATGAACAAGTTTCCAAGTCCCCTGCCACCTGACCGTACAACAAATAGTGTACTGCTTGATAATGTTGATTCTTTACGGACGTTTATGACAAATACTTCCAAAGGACAGATTTTTTTTAAACTTTGCACATACAAAGCTCATCATGTCTCTTGTAGATTACAATGAAAAAAAAACGGGAGTCCCTGTGCTCATTTCCGAGAAATTCACTTTTGAAAAAGGTGTATACAGTTCCAAAATTCAGCATATATTGGATTTAACACACTTTCCTTTAACAGTCAATTAAAAAGGAAAATTACCAGAAGAATATACAAATCTACATCACTTTAAAGAAAAATAATTCAGTTTTGCACAAAAAAACACAAGAAAAAGCCTGGTTCTGAGCATGGTAAATGTACCAATATGCATTTTATATATAGACCATTGAGTTAAAAAGGGAGATAATTTGACCGAGTTAAGGGTTAATCTTCAATAAAAACATACTTTCTAACAGACAGATTTTCTTTAAAATTTCCACAATCATAGTACTTATAAATCTTGACAATAAGAAAAAATAAAAATGGCACCAACCCGTGCTTCTTTCCCCAGGAAACAGGGATGAAGGTCACGTTGGAAGTTACTTTTTTCCAAGGAAAACTATATAATAGAAGCTCAGCAGACATAGAGGGAAAGAAGAAATTGCTCATGCTCATTAAAAGTGATTTCTCCTTTTTCCCACATTAATTTTGGATCCTATACTCCTTCAAAAAATTAAAATATATACCTCAAATTCGTATCAAACCCTTCATTGTCTACATACATTAGTTCTTTTTTTTATAAATTTGCATACATGATTATGGCCATATGGCTCATAGAAATACAAAAAAAAAAGAAATTTCTGTGGAAAAAAATGAGATAAAAGCCTGGCAGACATGATGGAAAAAGGAAAAATTATTCAGAAGAAGAAATTTCTCCTTTTCCCACATTATTTTTCTAAAGGAAATAGCTATATTTCAAGGAATAGGTATACTTCAACAGCTTCAATTTTCTGCCTGTTTCATTGTGTAACTGGACTTTTTTTCCAGCTAGTTCTTTACCAGTCATATCATCCTTACACAGGCAGGCCAGTTTTGATGCTATCACCTTATTCCTGAAAGGATAGCATGACAACTGGCCTGCCATTGTCAGGAAAACGTCAGAAGCTGTATCTTTTTCCCCATTGGATGGCTGACAATTTCCTTTTTCCACGACAAATAAGCGTTCGTTTTGATGAAAAATTCCCCATTTTATTTCGACCATACTAGTGCAACCCTACTAGTACCATCCGTAGAATGTTCGACTTGTAAAACTGCACCGTCGGTCCGCTGTTACTGTTGCCATTTGAGTGAAAAATATGCAATAGCGCTGATAGTTTTACTATCTGTGAGAAATACACATGCGCAGTATGGATACACATGAACATTTATACCAAACGTCATTAACCCTTTACTACACATCAAAATTTAAGACCTATCACAACTGAAAGCATTTGCAGACAGCAAGTTTGTTGTGGCTCAAATGACACAATCTTTCTTTGATGGGCTGGAAAACTTTGTGGCTTTTTCTTCAGAGTTGTCAAAAGTCATCATTGTGTGGTAAAGGGTTAAAAAAGAAGTGGATATTATGAGTCAATAATTTGGTAATAGTTTGCTTGGTTCAATGGATAAAGGAGATGCATTAAGCCCCCTTTTGCCAGCACATTGCTCATATCATTCATATGCTAAGGGTTTTCCATGACGCACAAATCCTGCGTCATAGACACAATTTTATTTCAAATGAACCCCAAAATAAATGACAGTGCGTCATCAGTGACGCAACTTTCCAAAATCTTAATCATCTACAAACTTAAATAAAGCGTCATAAATTCAAGTCTGTTCTTTCTTCTTTTTTTAACTACGGGATTTATTTTAAATAAGAGTGGTTTTCCAGGAATTTATTTATAGAATCAGACTGTTTACATGTTATTGCCGTAAAGTATATTGGACACAAGTCATAAATATGGGCCCAGTCGAAGTCTTGCTTGGGTTCTCTGCTTTTAGAGTTTAATGGTGAAATGCAGTGTAAATCATGCTTGATAACAAAGAGATCCACTTATTTTGACCCCCAAAGTTGAAGAAATGACTCTCAACTAATGAGGATGGGGGTCACAATGACCCCCATTTTTTTAAGCCGAGGGAAAACCCTGATAATTATGTTCCTATTCAGAAAAATTTCCAACCCATGCTGATGACAATTCAAATTGGTAGAAATACTGTCTGTAATGGTAGAAGACATTGTTGGGAAAAAAGAAGAAAATACAGGTTTCCAGGAAATTCTCTTTTTCCCATAAATGTTTTCAACAATTTTCCAATAGTATTATTAATCTTGAGTTTGTCTGTCTGGAACAGGGTCTACAATTTCAATATTTCAAAATAATGTTATACCTATGTGCACCTTTCCAAGTTGATCAGTGTTTCAAGAAATGGTTATTTGGGAAAGCAGCCATTTACCCGTGAAGATTATTGTGCACAGTACTGGTAAAAGTACAAATGCATATCAGCCATTCTCTGTGAATAGGGTGCTTAACTCTTTACCACACGAGAAAATTTTAGACTGGTTCAAATTGAAAGCATTTGCAGACGACAAAATAAAGGTGACTGAAAAATTGGAATTTGTTATGGGAAGGGTAGAAAACACTGTGGAAAAAGGAGAAAATGCTGGTTACCAGCATTTTCTCCTTTTCCTACAGTGTTTTCAAAAGGCTTCTTTCTTAGGGGCGTCAAAAGTAGGGATTGTGTGGTAATGGGTTAATGCATCTGCAAAATGTATCAACCCAGGTCAGCCTACAAAGTCCTTGCAGGCGGACATGAATGAAAAGTTTTCAAAACTTATTACAAAGGACCAGTCTACCTCATGATTCTGTTGATTATCAGTCAAGATTGATTTTTATGGATCCATAATTATGTGATATCTTACTTGGTATAAATCATCATGGACATACATTGAGCCCCTTTTACCAGAGCATGGCTGATAAATAGATGCCACAATATAACAGAAATAATGTTGAAAATGGTATTAAAACACAATCAACTCATTACTAAATGACACAATTTTGGACTAGACCAAACTGAAAACATAAATTTTGCAGACGACAAAATAAAACTAATTTTTGATTTGCAAAGGGTAGTAAACATTGTGGGAAAAGGAGCAAATGCTGGTTACAAGCATTTTCTCCTTTTTCCACAATGTTTTCAAATGCATTCTTTCTCAGGGTTGTTAAAAGTAGGGATTGTGTGGTAAAGATTTCAAACACAAACGGCTTTCCACTAGTTACTATAATCTCTGTAACTTCAACATGCTACAAGTTTTTGACCCATTACCACATAAACCCTACTTTTGACAACCCTGAGAAAGAAGCCTTTGGAAAACATTGTGGGAAAAGGATAACCAGCATTTTTTTCTTTTCCCACAATGTTTTCTACCCTTTAGAAAACAAATTTCAAATTTTCAGTCACTTTTATTTTGTCTGCAAATGCTCTCGATTTAGGCAAACCTAAAATCTAGTCGTTTGGTAACGAGTTAAAGCTACTAGCAGCTTTTAAAATGAATATGAAATAAAAAATATTGAGCATAGAGAGAGAAGCTACAAATCCTGCAATTGATGACAATGCATCTATGCTTGGTTGAAGTTTTTTCCCCGACTCAGGCAAAGTTTATGTTTATAAGTGGGAATTTCTCATATTCATAAATGAAGATCTAATATTACAAGACTCGTAATATCATTTTGACATTCCAATTTTTGTCTGAAGCGAATAAATCATACACCAACTAGGTGATTAATTCTACTTCTATTGAAAAAAGCCTGTATTGTGGGGACGTCTTTTCATAACGGTTACACTGACCCCTTTTCATTATATACTGTTATTTTACACCCCGTTATTGGGACCCATTTTAACTTGAAACTTGGCAAAACAGGATATATTCCCGCCTACATACAATTTCTTTGTTGGCTTGCTGCAGACTGCTTTAGAAAATACTGTGGCAGAGAGAGAAAATGCCAATGTAGAGCCTCTCTCTTGTTTTGTCACAATTCTCACGTTTTCAAAAACTAAACCTTAACCCTTTACCACACAATGACAAATTCTGACGACCCTCAGGTAGAAACCTTTTGAAAACATTGTGGGAAAAGGATAAAATGCTGGTAACCAGCATTTTCTCCTTTTTCCATAATGTTTTCTACCGTTTCCAAATCAAATTGCCATTTTTGAGTCACATCTATTTTGTTGCCTGCAAATGCTTTCTATTTGGACCACTCTATAAACTTGTTGTTTGGTAGAAATTATTTATAAGCATTCTCAAAGGATAGTTTATAAAATGCACTTTACTTCAAATGATATGGAGTGTCTTTACAAGGGTGAAAAAAACTTGAGAAAAAAGGAGAAAACGCCGGTTACACTATTTTGGTTTATCATAGAACCCAGACCACTTACCCAAGCTGTCCTGGGCCCGTATTCACCAACCATTCTTGAGAATATTCTCAGTCTTATTCTCCAAGGTTTTCCAAATTTGTAAGTAACACAACTTCTGATTGGCTAAACCATTCGGTTTAGCCAATCAGAAGTTGTGTTACTTACAAAAGTGGAAAATTCTGGAGAATATGACCAAGAACGTTCTGAAGAATGGTTGGTGAATACGGGCCCTGGAGTTTCTTATATCAGTCTTTAATCCTTTCCCAAACAGCAAATTTTGGACCAGACCAAATTGAAAGCATTTTGCAAGTGACAAATTAACAGTTGATAAAGTGATGATTTTTCTATATGGTAGTGTAGGAAACATTGTGGGAAAAGGAGAAAATGCTGGTTACCAGCATTTTTTTCCTTTTCCCACAGTGTTTTCAAAAGGCTTCTATTCCTGACCTGTAAAAACCAGGGATTGTTTGGTAAAGGGTTAACACAGTATTCATCCCATGGCACGTGCTTCTTTCCCACATAATCATCATCAAGACAACGATCAGCAGTGAGAGAGAATTTATGAATCCTGTAACAATGACCATCATCAATCCTTGGAAAGGAATTGGCTTAACCCATTACCACACAATCCCTACTTTTGACGCCCCTGAAAAAGAAGCCTTTTGAAAACACTGTGGGAAAAGAAGAAAATGCTGGTAACCAGCATTTTCTCCTTTTCCCTCAGTGTTTTCTGCCCTTCCCAGAACAATTTTTAATTTTTCAGTCACCTTCATTTTGTCGTCTGCAACTGCTTTCAATTTGGACCAGTCTAAAATTTTCTCGTGTGGTAATGGGTTATCTCCTGGTCTAGCTTATAGTGGGTATCTAAATTTTTCACATCTCGCCAAATTCAAAAATATATATACCACTGAAATTTGTATTGAAAAAATCAGTAACTAAGAATCATAAAATAAAAAAAAAATGTTTTGATGGTGTACCTTTAAAAGGATACAGCCTCTTAAGATATTTTTAGATTTCGCGCCAGAAATAAAAACAGCATTGTGGGATTGTCATGTGACTGGCACGTGACTAGAGATGCTTAAATTTCCTAACATCACTAACATGTATTTATTTTCCATACTATCTTCTCTGGACGGTATGTTTAAAGCACTGTCACTGTGTATTTTCCGTATATAAGTGTGTGAGTCGCTCAAGTAAAAATAGACCATTTTGACTGTCCTGGGCTGTTGTTAATCTCTAATTTCCCTTGTTATCAGACAGTTTTTGACTAATGGCGGTTTTATGAATGAAAATTAAAAGGCTTTGGGAGTATAAGGAGGATTTTTTTTTTATTTTTGTAAAACTTTTGTATCAAAATCTGAAGGGCTACCTTAAAGTCCCGCATGCAACATGTACTCAGCTGCTGGGGCTCAGGAAGGCTTGTTTTGAAAGAAGATATACATGTATTCATACTCAAATCAAATCAAATCATTGAAGAGTACTGAACAGAAAGGGAGACAAAGCTATCCATTGGTTCTACAATCCTGATCACAAGGAAGAAAATTTTGAAAACATCATGGAATAATGAGAAAATTCTGGCAAAGAATCACCATACAGTTCTACTTACTGCAAGCTTTTTCAGTACATGCCAGGTTCCCATCATCTAAGCATGTGCAGTCATTGCAACCATCATCTGCCAAAACCGTTGTTCCATTTGTAATTGTTGTGCCGTTACTCAGAACACACCCTGAAACAAAAGGAAAACAGAATTATTTTTACTTTGCGATCTCATTTCTAGCTCTGCTGTTTTTGAAGAAATACATTGGGGTACTCTTATAGCCCTTGTTTTTGTCTGTACAAAAAATTTGGCATTTTATCACAAAAAAAACACCCTCCGTGACAGTATATGAACCACACAATTTACCACACAATGACTTTTAACAACCCCGAAGAAGAAATCTTATGAAAACATCGTGGGAAAAGGAGAAAATGCTGGTAACCAGCATTTTCTCCTTTTCCCACAGTTTTCTACCCCATAAAAGCAAAATTGCACCATTTGAGCCACTTTGAAATTGTGGTCTGCAAATGCTTTCAATTTGGATTGGTCTAAAATTTTGCTGTCTGGTAACCGGTTAAACCCATGACTTATTTTTGATACTAAATAGCTTGAATGAAGGCTTAGATAAAAATATTGTGAGAAAAGGAGAAAATGCTGGGATGCTGCATTTTCTCCTTTTCCAGTGATCTACAAATTCAGGTTTCAGATTTCATTTTTTTATCCACAGGCAAAATTTAGCAACTGGCTTTTTTTCTAAAACCAACAATACAGAACGTCATTACAGAGCTCTATCTTTTCTACTGGGAAAAATTACGATGGACTTGAGACGGTACGGTGGACAGTAAATGTCAGAACATGAAAAAGATCATCGTTCTGTCTCATTATTGAGACTATAGTCCTGAATAGCATGCACATTTTCACAGATAAGCAATTGATGACTGGCTGGTCATTATAAATCATGTATTCATTTGAAATCTTTATTTAAAACACCATTTGCGTCATTTCCCCATTTCCCCATTCCCAGTTTCACGCCATGCAGCTTTTTGATATGGTCCCCGTGGGGTCCTGGGTCTTCTTTTACTGTATAGAATAGGACCTTGGCCTTTCTCCATGGCATGCTGTAGAAGGCGACTAAAACTAGATACGAACAGCTGCTTTCCTTGTAATTCGTACGATTGCAGCAGGCTGGGTGGTTCTTCTTCCAAATCCTATATTTTTTTTTCAATGTAAAAAGGGTTTGGAATGGGAATAAATCTGCCTGTGGGACCCCGTGTGGTTTAATCGGGGGTATAAGAATAAACCACTGCAGTCCTGCGATCATCGCATCTGCCATTTCATCTGGCGGAACAAACATGACAGCATGCATGTCGTAAAAGGCGACAAAAGGGGCATCATTTTGTGTTCTGTGCATTCCTCATTAAATTTTTATCATGTTTGTCTTATGTTGTTGCATATGTATATTATTTTCACCTCGCATTATTGTTTACTAAGTAAGTGCTCCCAATATGACCTAAGTTGTCGACGGGCCTTAAAATGCTATTCATTCATTCATTCATTCATGGTAGATTAGTCTATCATTTATTTTTTCCTCACAGGATTGTCGAGTTAAATAAATTGATAAGCGCCAAAATTTCATAAGCAAAATCTGTCTGTTTCCATCGCCATAGTCAAAATCAAAGTTCAAATCCCTTGTGTGGAGCGAAAACGATTCGGATGAAACGACTCTGGGCCGAAACGAAATATCAATTTAAGCAGACGACAGGACAGAATAAACAAGATATCTATTTGTGTATTCACGATTGTGCTAGCTACACAATTAAATGTGAGTTTGGAAAAGGTATCCATTAAGGATAGCAATCTACACTTCAGTAAATTAACCTTGTCAGGAGAAGTAGCTGATTCTATCGATACAATCCAGCGTACCTGCGATCTGCGCGTCTATGGCGTCTTGTCTGCTGGCCTTTTGCGCATGCTCAAACAGTGTAAGCGCGCGTGAATTCAAACCTCCCGCTAGATGGCATTCTAAAACTACACATCTATCTAATTTCGGCATTCTGGGTACAGAACTGGACTAGATTTACTTTTCAAACAACTTAATGAAATGAGTTTTTACGTTCACTCAGTAAAACGCTACCGGGTGCGATTCATTCAGCTAGATCTAGTCTAGGTCTATGGTCAGCTAGCATATATTAATAGGCTACTGGCTTCGGTTTAACTTATTAAGCCGTACTATTTTCCCATGTAGATCTATACCGGATTGGGTGATGCGTCATAGGAGACAGAACGAATCTTTGAAGAATATGACATGCGCAAACAACGTCGAATCTGTGCTGGCGAGATACGAGATGACTAGATCTAGATCCATCGTGATAATTTTAGAAAATTATCGCGATATTAAAACAAAATTTAGGCCTATCGTAACTGGACGGACTCCTTAACTGGATTTTATCACCGGAACAACCAAGCTTAAATACCGGAAGACTTATTCCATTATATGGCATCTCCAGAAGCGAAATTAACCCTTTCCCAAACAGCAAATTTTTGACCAGACCAAATTCAAAACATTTTGCAGATGACAAATTAATAGTTGCTACAAAGATTATTTTCTATATATAACAGGGTAGAAAACATTGTGGGAAAAGGAGAAAATGCTGGTTACCAGGGTTAAATTAGAGATCAGTACATAAACATAGTTCTACACATTTCTCTTTACCAAACGACAAAAATTTGGACAATTCTAAATTGAAAGAAGATCTAGATCTATTCGGAGACAACAAAATAAATGTTAATCAAAACTTGAAATTTGATTTGAGAAGGGTAGAAAACAATGTGGGAAAAGGAGAAAATGCTGGTTACCAGCAATTTCTCATTTTCCCTCAATGTTTTTAAATGGCTTCTTCCTCAGGGTCGTTAAAAGTCGGGATTGTGTGGTAGGCCTATCTTAAAGGGTTAAATTAGATCCCAGAACGAACGTTATTTCATGTTTTCCGGTAGGATATCGAGAAATAGCAGTGAAAATATTTTTCGATCTAACACTGGTACCACCAGTGAAAATACCGATTTTCACGTTCTTGTTGCCTAGGTAAATTGCGCGTGCCTCACAACCAGATGGGAAATATGACGTCATATACCTTACATTTCTCGCGCTTGACGTAACGTTGCTATGCGGGAGGGGTACGCCACGGGGAATAAGGGAAAAGAGCTGTACTGAATTTTGATAAAGCTCCTCCCAGAAAGGGTAAAAAGCATAAAACAAATAGAATATTTGTTTTTTTCGGTGAAAGATCGAAATTTATTTCATCTCGTGAACACCATCGGTAATATTTTCACTCGTGGCTGCGCCACGAGTTCGTGAAAATATTACCGATGGTGTGCACTCGATGAAATAAATTTCGATTTTTCACCGAAAAGAACAAATATCCTCTATTTATTTACGATTCAAACTAAATTACGCGCTCGATTGAAGAAAAAATATCAGAACCTCGTCGTAGTATGTAATAGTAACAGAATTCACCTACATGTAGATCTAGATTTCGACAGGTCTGCAAAGCATTTTAGATCTAGAGATCTGGGTGGCTAGTAACGATATATTATTTAAAGGCCCTGAATTATGTCCTTCAGTGGGCAATTTATTTTCCTTCAGATCGTATTGATACACCAGTTTTATAGGTGTGAATTCTTGTTAAACCTAAAAGTTAATTTAAATTCTACAAGAACGGTGAGAGTCTAATTCTATGAACTCTTCACCACACAGACCGAGTTTTAACCAACGTGATGGAGAAGGCTTGTGAAAATATTGTTGGAAAAGGAGAAAATGCTGGTAACCAGCATTTTCTCCTTTTTCCACAATATTTTTCTGCTCTATACAGAACAAATTTGGTCAATTTAGCCACCTTTAATATGTCATCTGCAAAAGCTTTCAATTTGGACCTGTCTAAAATTATGTTGTTTGGTAAAGAATTACAGGTTATCTTCATTAAAGGTGGGTATTTAGATATTTCACATTTGTCGACCTGGGCCGTAGTAAATCTCTGATTTCTCTTGTTGTCGGATGGTTTTCGACCACTGGGGTTTTATGATTGAAAATTAAAAGGCTTTGGGAGTATAAGGATGATTCTTTTTGTATTTCTTCAAAATTTTTTCCCCAAAATCTGAAGAGCCACCTTTAAAGCCAATACAATATATCAGGAGTACCAATAATAGAAAGATCTAGCTACTTTTTATTTCCATAGACAAGTGAAACTCAAATCTAAACGCGCATTTCAACGTACTAAATCTGCCGAGATCACGTGTAAGGAAAAAATCAATTGCATTTTATATACGAGGAGTGCAATCAATTGCAGTCATCCGTACGGAAGGATGCACGTTTTCATATCGATGCAATGTCAAGTAAATACGTGAAGGATTTCATTTCCTATTTTCTTTGCCGCCATGGGTTACTTTAAATGCGTTGTCTGTGCATATCATATTCTTCGCGTATTCGACCTGTCTGCTATGACGCATCACTACCCCAATATTGGGGAATATTAGTAATACGCGCTATAAAGTAGAAATGGAGAAAAAGGCTTTTATCAATGCGTTTGAGGAGAAATCAGGCCTGCTTTAGCTCCAGCAGATTTCTCTTTACTGCTAATCAAAACTGAATGAATAGAATCAGGTGCGTTTTATAGAGTAAATGTTTGTTTTAGTTTGAAATTCAAAGTAACAGATGTCGCATAGAAATGTAGTCCGAGTAGAAATGCAGACAAAGTTTAAACCCTTATTTTAACAAATGACTAACATGAAATTTTCAAACCGATAGTAAAAACTCAAATTATGCTATTTGAAAAGCATTTTTGAGAAGAAAGACATCTTTTTGTCAGACAGTATAGATCAAAGGTAAGACTGCACGTTCTGTGCAGTCTGATCTTTATGTATACTGTCCGCAAAAAAGGTGAACGAGTCACGCTTCGCAGCATAAGAGTAAAAGATATAAATAAGTCAACCATAAAATCAGTACAGGATGAACTATATAATTTTTCTGATAATCGTATGTATATGTGTAGAATTTTGTCTATTTTTGCTTGTTTATCGTCACTTTTATGGCATGAATTCTCAATTTTATGATATGTAATATTATTTAAATTGCCGATCATTTTTGTTAGTAGGCGGTTCACGTAATTCCAATCATAAATTGCATATAAAATGCATGAATATGGATATGTTGGCTTTTAGCATTTTTTATCCTATACTTTGATCGGAACCCTACCATGCATCTCAGCGAATTTTTAATACAGATAACTGTCCACAAAGGCGATGTTACTTTTTGACTGGTCGTCTCTGGGTACGGAGATGATCAAGACAAAATCAGTTGAAAGCTTCGTAAAAATCTTGTGCGCAAGTTTACTAAGGTTTTATAATTTCACAAATAGAGCACAAAACATACCTGTTGCTTGCGTATTTAATAATTCTTCGTTCGAAATACAAGAATTTCCAATTCAATCGCTGGTCATAAGAAAAAAACAACACTTTTTCGAGTAAATTACTTTACCGAAAATACACAAAATGGCCGCCACACTCCATGTATTTCTTCTCTTCTCCCCCTTCCCCCACCTCCCCACCCCTCCCCCCTCCCACGAGATGTTATATACGAACTGTACAAGCTCTTGATAAGGAGGTAATCGATGGTTCAATAATTTGTCTCAGTTCACGTTTGGTACTAAACGTTAATGGCATATCTCTGCAATACAGATTAAACCTACGAAACAGACTGTAGTCAGTAGTGCACTCATCTTTGCCACTGGAAAATTTACGATGGATTTGGGACAGTATGTTGTGCAGTAAATGTCCAAATATGAAAAAAAATACAGTAGTGTCTCATTATTCAGACCAAGCGAATGTTTGGCTTTCTCCTCTTTGTTTGTTATTCTTCGCCTTTCTCCTGATCTTTTTTTATACCATACCCTGGTAACAGGCCATCACCACCGTGATGCGGAGTACCACACAAGTCATCACAATGTCATGGATCACTTTTATCCATTTCTCCATTCAGAAAATATACAGTCAGACATAAGTTAAGCATCACCAAAACTGACCAGCAATAGCCCATGTGCTTAGACCAGCATTACTCATGCCCACAATTTGCCATCAGTCTGGGCTTCAGAAAGTTTTCTTGTTGCCATCCTTTCATTTGGCTCATAAAGCAGCCTGTTACTTATCTAGTGGGTCCGTGCATAGCTTGAAAATATACCAAATAAAAGGTTATCCATGAAAAAAATGACTAAATTTGTTCGGGTGATGCTTAACTTCATTATCTACCGCTAGATGGCATTCTATAAATACTCATCTATCTGATATGGGCATCCTGGGTGCAGAACCGAACCACTTTCCTACGCGGCAACCGTTACTTTTAAATTAAAACCAAAAAAAAAAAAGGTTTACCCAATAAAACGCTACCTCGTGCAATTCACTCAACTATGATCACCAGTTTAGAGAAATCTGTTGCTAAAGCAGGTCTCATTTCTCCTAAAACGTATTGAGACGTAAAAGCTATTTTCAACATTGCTACTTTACAGAGCGTAATATTACAGTCAGCCCACTTTCAGGGCTAGTAGTGATGCGTCATATAAGTCGAATCTTCGAAGAATATGACATGCGCAGACAACGTGCTTAACTTATGTCTGACTGTATATAATCAAATGCAAAAAGTTTCGGCCAAAGTCAGCCTGCGCGGACTGCGCAGGCTGACTTTGATCGATACTTTTTGCACATTCTTTATGTCCCCTTTCCACATAGCATTGCAAATCTGAATGTTTTTTTCAGATCTGTACATTGCATCTGAGCAAATTTTTAGTTTTCTCCACTGTCTATTTCTTTCGCCAGTACTCTTTTCTCATATCCGCTAACTTAGGCCACTCCATCATTATCTCCCGCTAGATGGCATTCTATAAATACTCATTTATCTAATTTGGGCATCCTGGGTACAGAACCGAAGCACTTTCTTACGCGACAACCGTTACTTTGAATTTCAAACTAAAATAAAGATTTACTCAATAAAACGCTACCTCGTGCAATTCACTCAGCTATGATCAGCAGCCTAGAGAAATCTGGAGCTAAAGCAGGTCTCGTTTCTCCTCAAACGTATTGATAAAAGCTATTTTCTACATTGCTACTTTATAGAGCGTAATATTACAGTCTGCCGCTTTTGGGGCTAATGATGCGTCATAAAAGACAGGTCGAAAGTTCGAAGAATACATGTTCAGACAACGGCCACTCCATTTCATCACCTTTTACATTTCATATACATGTAAAATTTGCCTATAAATTGATGATATTCTATTGGATTGGGGTTTAATGTCGTTTCATAGCTAGGTCATATCATTGCGGTCAAAGCATCTACACGTGTGTGTAACGTGGTGTCCGTGGTTGTCGGGTAGAGCGTCGGCCTCGTAACCAGAAGGTACCGTCTTCCAGAGCAGGTATCAATTTCGAGAGCCTTCAATGGCCCTAACACTTAATTGGCGCGAATACTGATGCACCTCATATGAAGCGAACTCGAGAGAATTTAGGTTGTAAGAATTTGTCTTTCAATCGATGTGAATATCATTTATATGGTTTAACTAATGCATCTAGGCATGTGTTTCCTGACCTTTTCACACCAGAACTGACAAAACTGTTCCAAAAGCCACTGACTGAATTGACGATAACAAAATATGACGTGATTTTACGCGAGCATGCAGAATTATATTAATTTTCATTCATTTGTATATCGGGGCGTAAACATGTTCACTGCAAGTGCGTCTGCTGTTCTTTTTTATACCCCCGCCGAAGGCAGAGGGATATAGTTTTAGTGTTGTCTGTCCGTTTGCCCTTCCGTCCGTCCGTCCGGGTGAATATCTCCAGTACCATTGGACGGAATTTCGTGAAACTTTATACATGTGTACAATAACCCATTTTGCCTAGACACTTTTTTTGATTCGATGCAAAATGGCCGACTGGGAGTGTTTTTTTTTTGTCGGCGAGGGATATCGTTTCAACGAAATTGCTTGTTTCACCTAGTCTTCGCCTTCGTGGGCTCTTGTAAAAGAATGATTTGTTAAGCGGGCAATAAAAGTGAAAAAGCTAATCCTCCCACACTGTATAACAGATTTATATTTGGAAGTCATGCTACGTGGAAAAGGGTGTTAAAACATCTGCAAAAAGTATCGACTCAGGTCAGCCTGCGCAATCCGCGCAGGCTGACCTGAGTGGGAACGTTTTGCTTTTGGTATTTTTTCTGCGTGTCAAAAGACCAGTGTACCTCATGATTTTTGTGGATTATTTGACAAACTGGATTTTAATGGTTGCATGATCACGTGATCACTTATTTGCTTTAATGCATGACAAATTGCGAACTAATCAGAGGAAAGTTACCAAAAGTAAGATAACTAATGCACTTACTTTAACTTATTAACTGTAAATGAACATTGCTCTAGCAAAAGGGTGTGTTTAGTATATCTACGAGATGCATTATACCCACACTTAATCATGTGACATTAAGTCAGGAGTAGAGACCATTATCTCCCGCTAGATGGCATTCTATAAATACACATCTACTACAGCCTCCCCAATAGCGGGGAGAGTGATGCGTCATAAAAGACAGGTCGAATCTTCGAAGAGTATGACATGCGCAGACAAAGGATTAGAGCCCATAACCTGCGCCAGGGTTCGGTTTTAGGACCATTATTATTTCTTATTTATGTAAATGATATTACAGACTCTTTACTAAGTCTTACTAGGTTGTATGCCGACGACAGTTCCCTGTACTACTCGGCAACTTCTTTAAAAGACATAGAAGGTATAATTAATCAGGATTTGAAATCCGTATCGTCATGGGCAAAGCAATGGTTAGTAGATTTTAATCCAAATAAAACTGAGGCAGTCATTTTTTCAAATAAAAAAGATTTAGATGTACCACGGTTACTCTTCGGAAATACACCAATAAAGGTCGTTGATCATCACAAACATTTGGGAATTACTTTAAGTAGTACCGGTCAATGGAGCAATCATATAAATGACATTTTAGAATCAGCATCGAAAATTCTGCAAATTATGCGCAGACTTCAGTATACTCTTACAAGGGCAGCATTAAACCAAATATACTTGTCGTATGTCCGACCAATTTTGGAGTACTCGTCTATAGTGTGGGATGGATGTACTGTCGTTTCCTCCAATTCAATTGAAAAATTACAAAATGAAGCAGCCCGTATTGTAACAGGCCTTACAAGATCAGTATCTCTTGAAAATCTATACAACGAGTGTGGTTGGGAGGCATTATCAGTGAGACGGAAAAATTCAAAATTATGTTTTATGTATAAAGTATCAAATGGTCTCGTCCCACAATTCATAGAGGAACTAATACCCCCACTAGTTGGTAACAGGTCTCAGTATCAATTACGTAATAGCCAGAATTATGAACATGTTCAAGCAAGAACACGACTGTTTCAAAAGTCTTGTATACCTTCTTCCATACCGATTTGGAATGACCTCGAACAAGATGTTAAAAATATTACGACATTTAATTCTTTCAAATCAAAACTCATTAGTATGACTAAACCCAAAAGAATACCCAACCTATATTTTTTCGGAAACCGATATCTGTCGATAATTCATGCTAGAATAAGGAATAATTGCAGTAATCTAAACAATGACCTGTTTCTAAATCATCTAAAATCAGATCCAATATGTGCTTGTGGAACTGGTGCTGAAGATGCGGAACACTTTTTTTTTAAATGTAATAGAAACACTGATAAAAGAACCATTCTTTTTCGATCGACAATAGCATTTCACCCTTTAAACACTAACAAATTGTTATTTGGCGATGAAAATTTAAATTACAACGATAACTGCTCGCTATTTGCATCAGTTCAGTTATTTATTCAACAATCCGGCCGTTTTACATAATTTTGATTTCAATCCAATTGCACGCGCGGATCCCAGAGTATCTCAATCGAGTATTTACCTATCCTTTCTCACTCCTGCTTTTCGCAAGTAACTTAATTTTCATTTTTGTCTTGTATGTCCATTACCGAAATTTTCTGTCTCCTTTTTTTTCTCCTTTCTTTCATCTCTCTATTTCTTTCTCTTATATTCAGTTACCTTTTTTTGTTTCCCTAGTTTGTTATATATGTTTTTTTTTTGCTGTTGTTTTTTTTTTTGCTTGTTGCCATAGAAATATTATTTTGTTCTTTTCATTGTAGGGGAAGGACCGATTCTAAGTTGGTAGAACTTGTGGTCCAACCCCATTTCACTTATGAATAAAATATGTTTAAACTAACCTGCGCCTTATATGATTCATCACTTCCTTCTCCCCCTCCCCCCAATTTTGGGGGATTGTAGTAATACGCGCTGCATAAAGTAGCAATGGAGAATAGGACTTTTATCAATACGTCTGAGGAGAAATCAGGCCTGTTTTAGCTCTAGACTTCTCTAAATTGCTGATCATAGCTGACTGAATGACATCAGGTAGCGTTTTATTGAGTATACGTTTACTTTAGGTTGGAATTCAAAGTAACGGTTCACGGTAGCCCGGTCTGTTCCCAGGATGCCCAAATTAGATAGATGTGTATTTGTAGAATGCCATCTGGCGGGAGATAATGGCATAACCCGTGTAAAGAAAATAAATATTTTTTTTAAAAAAGAAAGACTACGTTAGTGTTATCGTTTATCTGCTTTTACAAGTCACAGCGAGAGATTTTTTTTTCACGCACAACTGAATATGTTTGCGCAATGATTGACGTAAAGTACGTCTGTATTTTGTAGCTATCAGCCTGATATCTGTATAATGTCTTTGATATAAACATTATTATCTAGTAATTTTGCATAATATTTCTGACGAGAATGTGTCGGTCTGTTTTCACCACAGGCACTTACTTTATATTTTTTTTTTCGGCATAGCTGAATGTGCTGGCTTTAGAACTACTTTTTGGTACTGATAACAAATGAATAAATAGAGATATGAGATTGGTAAAAAATGTAAACATGTTTATTCTATGGGTCCCTGTGGTAAAATATGGTAGACATATTTATTCAAAGGGTCCTTGTCTTTTTGCAGGCAAATATACACTTACGCCGCCTATCTTTTTTAAAAAGATATTTCCCTTTTATCAAATCGGGAATGTAGAAGTCTTATATATATGAGACTCATGGTACAAAGCAATTCATATGAATTTTTGTGGACAGTATAGATCAAGATCAGACTGCTCCGGCAAAAGGGTGTTTAATGCATCTACGAGATTCGTGGAACAAAGCAAGCCATATAACCTTTTGCGGACAGTATAGATCAAGATCAGACTGCTCCGGCAAAGGTGGGGGGGGCTTATTGCATCAACGATATTCATGGTACAAAGCAAGCCATATAACCTTTTGCTTACAGTATAGATCAAGATCAGACCGCGCAGGCAAAAAGGGGTGGGGGCTTATTGCATCTACGATATTCATGATATAAAGTAAGCCATTTAACCTTTTACTGACAGTATAGATCAAGATCAGACCGCGCAGGCAAAAATGGGAGGGGGCTTATTGCATCTACAATATTCATGATATAAAGTAAGCCATTTAACCTTTTGCTGACAGTATAGATCAAGATCAGACTGCTCCGGCAAAAGGGGGGGGCTTATTGCATCAATGATATTCATGGTACAAAGCAAGCTATCACATATATACGGATCCATAACAGCCAATTCTTTTAACCCATTACCACACAATCCCTACTTTTGACGCCCCTGAAAAAGAAGCCTTTAGAAAACATTGTGGGAAACGGAGAAAATGCTGGTAACCAGCATTTTCTCCTTTTCCCACA
Organism: Tridacna crocea; assembly: GCA_943736015.1. NCBI lineage: Eukaryota > Metazoa > Mollusca > Bivalvia > Cardiida > Cardiidae > Tridacna > Tridacna crocea. The sequence goes on along the minus strand of OX031064.1, from coordinate 32,950,541 downwards.
ATGTTTTCTACCCTTCACAAAACAAATTTCAAATTTTCAGTCACTTTTATTTTGTCGTCTGCAAATGCTTTCAATTTGAACAAGCGTAAAATTTCGTCGTTTGGTAAAGCGTTAAACGACCGATTTAATCGTTTGGTAAAGAGTTAACCCATCACACGATCCCTACTTTTGACGACCCCAAGAAAGAATAATTTGAAAACATTGTGAAAAGGAGAATATGCTGGTAACCAGCATTTTTTTCATTTTTCCAACAATGTTTTCTACCCTTCACAAACAAATTTCAAATTTTCAGTCACTTTTATTTTGTCGTCTGCAAATGCTTTCCATTTGAACAAGCGTAAAATTTTGCCGTCTGGTAAAGCGTTAAACAACCGATTTAATCGTTTGGTAAAGAGTTAACCCATCCCTACTTTTGACGACCCCAAGAAAGAATAATTTGAAAACATTGTGGGAAAAGGAGAATATGCTGGTAACCAGCATTTTCTCCTTTTTCCAACAATGTTTTCTACCCTTCACAAAACAAATTTCAAATTTTTAGTCACTTTTATTTTGTCGTCTGCAAATGCTTTCCATTTGAACAAGCGTAAAATTTTGTCGTTTGGTAACGAGTTAAATGACCGATTTAATCACGAGGTTGACTGGTCCTTTGACATGCAGAAAATTGACGAAATTTTTCGCAGATGCATTAAGCTCCTTTATTTCAGAGAGTATCGCCCACAGGTATACGGTACCGGTTTACGTTGTTTATATAAATGTAAATGTGATTTTTTTTTTCGACTAACCTCATGTTTCTGAACAATTGAGACATGCTCTGGAAAATAGTGGACTAAATGCATTTCTGTCATACGCTTAACCCTTTACTCCATAGTTACTCATTTCCACGCATTGCTTGATAACAATTGCTTGTGACGAGCAATTTCACCTTTTGCCGCAATGTTTTTTTATGTTATCAAAAGGTGTCATATACACATAAGAAAAGGCTTCATCCCTGCTGTTATTTAAGGTCAATTAGAGATACCATAGAAATGCCTTATGGGGTAAACAGTTAACTAAGTAATTATTATATGTCCATATGATCCATTAGTCTCACAGTCAACTGCTCTGGAGGAACAGTAGTGATCGTTGGGCATGCTGGAAATGTAAAAGCAGCAAAAGATTTCGACCTGGATCAGGCTGCACGGACTGCTTAACCCATTACCACACAATCCCTACTTTTGACGCCCCTAAGAAAGAAGCCTTTTGAAAACACTGTGGGAAAAGGAGAAAATGCTGGTAACCAGCATTTTCTCCTTTTCCCACAGTGTTTTCTACCCTTCCCGGAACAAAATTTCAATTTTTCAGTCACCTTTATTTTGTCGTCTGCAGATGCTTTCAATTTGAACCAGTCTAAAATTTTGTCGTGTGGTAAAGAGTTAAACTGTCATGAGTCGATATCTTGTTTGCAGATGTATTAAGCACCCTTTTCACAAGCATGGATCATATAAGTAGGAGGCGGACAAACTTAATTTTAACTCCTTACAAAACGACACACCTCTTAGACTGGTCCAAATAGAAATTGGTTTCCAGCAGGGTAGAGAACATTGTGGAAAAAGGAGAAAATGCTAGTTACCAGCATTTCATTTTCTCCTTTTCTCTACAATGTTTTTAAAAAGCCTCTATATCAGGGTCGTAAAAATCAGGGATTTCTTTTGGTGTAGGGTTAAAGAACTTGCGATCAAACCTTATTTCTGCATTCGAACGAAATCTATACACTTGTATTAACCCATTACCAGTCAATCCCTATTTTTGAAGACCCTGAGAAAGAAGCCTTTAGAAAACATTTTGGGAAAAGGAGATATTGCTGGTAACCATCATTTTTTTCCTTTTCCCATAATGTTTTCAACTCTTCACAAAACAAATTTCAAATTTTCAATCACTTTCATATTGTCGTCTGCAAATGCTTTCGATTTGGACAAACCTAAAATTTTGTCGTTTGGTAATGAGTTAAAATATGGTTTAAGACCAATAAGTAAGTCCAAAGTAATGGCTGGGTAGCAGACGAAATCGATGACCCGGAAATGTTTTTACTTTTCTATTTATACAACGATTAACAAAATTGACATTACTGCAAACGTTAGCAAATCTAACATAGTACAGTCAACCACCATACAGAAAATATAAATCATTATGTTTGAATTTGAGAGAGAGAAAAAAAAACGTTTACATAAGTTTTGGTCATGAAAGCGTATCAGAACATATTTTAGGTTCTAAAAATCATGATTTCTGTTTATGGAGAGAAAAAAATGTTGACAAAATGACCTAGAATTCTTTTCGATTTTGTCAGCAACATAGACCAGCGATTTTGGGACAGAAATGGGACGGACTGATTGTAAGATGTCTAGCGCTACATAGAGGGAGTGACTTTGATTTCAAAATTGAAAATAGCAATGATCCTTTGATATGCTGGAAAATTACGAATACCATAAGTTTCGACTCATGTCAGCCTGCGCAGTTTGCACAGGCTGATCTGTGTCGAAACTTTCTGCAGATGCACTAAGTACCCTTTTCACAGAGCATGGCCTACTGTAAATGTGTTGCTCCTATCACACAATCCCTACTTTTGACGCCCATGAGAAAGAAACCTTTAGAAAATATTGTGGGAAAAAGAGAAAATACTGGTAACCAGCATTTTCTCCTTTTCCCACAATGTTTTTCTACCCTTCACAAAACAAATTTCAAATTTTCAGTCACTTTTATTATGTTGTCTGCAAATGCTTTCGATTTGGACAAGCCTAAAATATTGTCGTTTGGTAATACGATATTCAGGAGGATTTTTATCCTTGGGAATGAGGGGTTAAAAATTAAAGGTATTGGCCCTTAACCAAACGACAAAAGTTTAGATCATCCAAATTGAAAGTATTTGCAGACGAAAAATTCAGTCAAGCTCAAAAGATAGTTTCTTTCTTTAAAATGATAGAAAACATTGTGGGAAAAGAAGAAAATGCTGGTTACCAGCATTTTCTTCTTTTCCCACACTTTTTTCAAAAGGCTTTTTTTTTTGCTAAAGGTTTTTATTACTCGGGATTGTGTGGCAAAAAAAGGTCGAAAATACTCTTTTGAAAGACACCTCATTAAATATGTAAAGTACTGACGGAATTTAGTACATGTAGTAAATAACGACCAAATAAAAACTTTTATATCCCGGCTTCTTACTCTGACTTCGGGGTAAAACATGGGTTGCCTTTTATGCAGTGGTTTGTTCAGTCTTTAACTACGGTGGTCTATTGCTGCCACAAGATACGAGAGAGCTATCATGACCATTTTTAAAACTATCGCGATGAATTAAAATTTCCTTGAAATTATATCGAAAAAGTCAAAACATTCCTGAAGAATAACTATCACGGTAAATATCTTTATGCATTTTTTTTTTCTATCGTGCACGAAGCCGACACTCGACATAGACTTATCGTGATAATTGCAGCTGACATTCGATTTAGAGTTATCGTGATAATTCCAGGTGACACTCGACAAAGAGTTATCTTATCATTCCAGCTGACACTCGACCTAGAGTTTTCGTGATAATTCCAGCTGACACTCGACATAGAGTAATCGTGATAATTCCATCGATTTCTCGATATCTATAAATGGAAAATTCACTATTCGGATGAACTCTGTAGTTTTTTTTTTCCTTGCAAGATTGTAGTAAGTAAAAATTCGAATAATTTACAATTGCAGCTTACCTGAGTCTCAACATTTTCTCTATATCCTCCCAAGTTTTTTTTTTTTTCCAAAAGCCGTCATTCTCAGGCTCGTTTAATGTCGGTATTCACGGTAGGTAAAGGGCTGATTTTGTGGTTTGAAAATGCTTTTAACATGGACAAGTCTGAAATTTTATCTACTGGTACAGACTGAATTATACCATTACGGGACCACTACCTTAACCTTTTCCCAAACAATCCCTGGTTTTTACGGGTCTGGAATAGTAGCCTTTTGAAAACATTGCAGAATCGAGAGGGATTAGTATAAGTTGTAAGAACTTGTTTCTCAATCGATGTAAAATAAATATGTTTAAACTAAAACATTGTGGGAAAAGGAGAAAATGCTGGTACCAGCATTTTCTCCTTTTCCCATAGTGTTTTCTACCCTATCATATACAGAAATCATCTTTACAGCAAGAGTTGAATTGTTGTCTGCAAATGATTTCAATTTGGTCTGGTCCATTTGTCGTCTGGGAAAGGGTTAAGGTAGTAACCTTCTATTGGAAAACAGCTATTTCAACTATAATATTATCCTACAAAATTACTTATAATTAAAAAATGACTATTATTGAACTACTTTAACCGCGCCACTCTTTACTTTTATCCCTTCAAACAATGATCATTTATAAATCTAAAACCACTATACTCTCATTACAAAGGGAGATAATAATTACCCCCCTTTTCTGGAAACTACCAAAAGCACCTATAAATAATTTCAAGATAGACATCTAAGAAATTTCTGGTCAGTTACAAATAATTTCAAGATAAACATCAAAGGAATTTCTGGTAAGTTAAAAATGTGCAAAAGTTTTATATCGTATAACTTGGTATTTATCAACTTTCAAGAAATTCTAGTCCTTGCTACACTAGAAGTGTTGTGGGTTCACTACCTTAAGGTACGGGTCTACTACCTTAAGCTCTATACCAAGCAACTTTTCCGATAACACGGATCCATTTCGTCTTATACCGGTTGAATCATAAGGTAGACGGGTCCTGAGTGGACATGACAACCATTTACCAGCGCAAAAACTTTCAATCAATTTCAGCCTGGCCGGAATGGTCATGGGTCGATAATATTTGTTTTTCCATTAATTAAATGACCTTAACCCTTTCCCAAACGACAAACTTTTGGACTAGACCAAATTGAAAGCATTTGCAGACGACAATTCAACTCTTGCTGAAAAGATTATTTCTGTCTATGAAAGGGTAGAAAACATTGTGGGAAAAGGAGAAAATGCTAGTTACCAGCATTTTCTCCTTTTCCCACAATGTTTTCAAAAGGCTACTATTCTAAACCCGTAAAAACCTGGGGTTGTTTGGGAAAGGGTTAAATTATGAGCACATTAGAGTAGACATGGAAGTGAAATATGGTGGAAGAAAAATATATTGAATACTTTCATCTATATTTACTCTACAAAGTTAATAATTTCACTGATGCATACAAAAATCAAAACCCAACTAAACTATAGATAGAATAGATACCAAACATAATTAACCTTTCCCACATAATCCCGAAGCCTTTTGAAAACATTGAGGGAAAAGGAGAAAATGCTGGGAACCAGCATTTTATCCTTTTCCCACAATGTTTTTATTTCCCCCATGAGATACAGAAATTAACATTTAAGCACGATTTAATTTGTCGTCTGCAAATGCTTTGAATTTGGACAAGTCTATATATATCTTTTTTTGGTCGTTTGGTTAGGAGTTAAAGTAAAAAATTTCAATAAAGAAATGTCAATCAACCTACCTTGACCCCGAACTGAACTGGTCAGCAATCCCGCTACAGCAAGTACCACCAACTGCAAGAGTCGGTGCATGATTTTTTCACGGCAATAAGCTTTCGAAAAAGCCGTGTTCTTGCAATGTTTCTATTGAAAAGTGTTAATTTAAAAACCCGCGAACTATCCCAGCCGCCGTCTCGACCAGTAGTAATACAGACGACAAAATATACCCGGATTAAAAACTGCAGTAACCGGTGCGTTTCTGTCAACGTATAATGAGAGAGAATTTTACTCTTCTTTCCTGAGTATTACATTAAAACATTTCATTTACATAAACGTCAAAATTCTTCTTTTATATATATATATATATTCTGTTAACATGCCTTTTCTAAAGCCTTTTTTTTTTATTTTCATTTTTTCTTAAAACAGGTGGAATCGTGGAACGTGTCTACCGTCCATTTTTGACTTTCTTTAACAAACAAGGCCCTGATTTTTACGACCCTTGGAAGGAAAGCGTTTGAAATCCTTGTGGGAAAAGAAGAAAATGATGGTGACGAACATTTTCTCCTTCTCCCAGAATATTTTTTACCCTTCACAAAACAAAGTTTCAAGTTTTTCAGTCACTTTTATTTTGCCATCTGCAAATGCTTTCGATTTGGACTTGCCAAAAATTCTGCCGTGTGGTAAAGATATAACTCATTACCAACCGACAATATTTTAGGCTTGTCCAAATCGAAAGCATTTGCAGACGACAAAATAAAAGTGATTGAAAATTTGAAATTTGTTTTGTGAAGGGTAGGAAAAATATTGTGGGAAAAGGAGAAAATGCTGGTTACCAGCATTTTCTTCTTTTCCCACAATATTTTCTAAAGGCTTCTCTCTCAGGGGCGTCAAAAGTAGGGATTGTGTGGTAAAGAGTTAAAGAAATATTGACGGAAGAATAAAGAAATAATTGATTTTTTTTCCCTCTATATTTCAAAGAGGGAACAAAAGAGACCCAAAATCAACGGTAGTTTGTTAGGACTCTTTAAAAATACAGCGGAAAGTGCCGATGAATGACCAAACTGCACTGCACTGTATGGCACTTTCACTATGGGTGTCTGATCCTAACCAGTTCGGACTTTTAACGACCCTTAGAAAAAGAAAGCTTTTGAAAACATTGTGGGAAAAGGAAAAAAATGGTAACCAGCATTTTCTCCTTTTCCCACGTTTTTTTGCTCTTCACAAAACAAAATTGCAATTTTTCAGTCACTTTTATTTCGTCGTCTGCCAATGGTTTCAATTTGGACCGGTCTAAAAATTTTTCGTTTGATAAAGAGTTAACCCTTTATCCCTTAAGGCATTTCTATGGTATCTCTAATTGACCTTAAATAACAGCAAGGATGAAGCGTATGTGTATATGGCATGTTTTGATAGTGTAGAAAATATTGTGGCAAAAGGTGAAATTGCTCGTCACGAGCAATTTCCCCTTTTGCCACAATGTTTTGCAAAGGCTCCTACAAGTAATTCGTAGAAATGAGTATCTATGGAGTAAAGGGTTAATCAATAATTGGCAGAGCCCTTGTGACTCAGTCGGTAGAGTACAGGACTTTGGAACAGGTATGTCGCTGGTTCGATCACTGGCTCGGCCAACTTCTTTCCGAAGATTGATATTAGTCATTTCTACAGGATTTATTCCTCTGACCATTGTTTCCATGATGGTCATATGCAGGACCGTAGGAAGCAATTTTGGATTGGGGGGGGGGGGAAGCCAACATCTTTTAAAATCGGCTTGTCCTGATTTTACATATATTGCGTTTGATTATGCAGTGAGAAATAACCCATCTACTAATACTAATGACCAAAAAAGGAGGGAATTTGCTCAACAATGTGATGAATTATGAAATTTGGAGAAAAAAAAATAAGGCAGAAAATCACACGGAATGAAATATGACGTAAGAAATTGTTTGGTGTCTGTCAGATAACAAAAGTAAAAGAAAAATTTCTATGGCTCGCCGCCGTTTGTATAGAACTATTTTAAATCGTTTGAAATTTCCTATTATTTCATCCTCATTATGCACGATGATTGTCTAGCAATATTCTGCGAAATACTGACACAGTCATTTTCTTGGTGATGGAGGGGGGGGGGGTGGTTGGGGGGCCCGGTCCCCCTCCCCACCCCCTTTCTTACGGCCCTGATGTGTTAAAGCCCCCGTCACACAAATCTAGTTATCAGAAAGTTTTACCCCGTCCTGACATAATCGGAAAAATGGGTTGCGGTCAGACTAGAAGGAATTACTTTAGCCTGATAATGTATGAAGCCCTTAATCTCACCAGATCTGTTCTAAAGGTAAGACCTGTGTAATGCACTTCCGATGAACATGGGGCAAAAATTCTGATTGGTTGATAAATAAGGATAAATAAGTATTTATGCAGAAATAATATTTTGGCACATTTCTAACGGATCAGAAATTCCGTTTACGTCTATCTTGAAATTACTTTTTGATACTTTTGTTAGTTTTCAGAAAAGGGAGGTAATTATTATCTCTTTTTAAATTGAAAATATAGTGGTTTTAGATTTATAAATGATAATTCAAAGAAGGAAAAAATGGCAAAAATGAATCGGTGAAAGTAGTTCAATAATACACATCTTTAATTATAGCTAATTTTGCAGGATGAAATGTTAGTGGAAATATCTGTTTTCTATTACACAGGTCTTACCTTAAAAAGTCTTACCTCGGTCAACAAATTGTGGGTTCGAATCCCCGGCTGGCCAACTAAAATTACCAATAGTGTTTCGGATGAGACATTAAACCGAGGTCCCGTGTGACGGTGCTATACGCCGAGCACGTTAAAGAATCAGGCGACCTGTATCCTTGCACTATCCCCCGTAACAACTAACTGTCTTCTGGGGGTGTCGCTCAGATGGGCAACCGGTAGTGACGATAAATAAATGGAAATAACCAACCAACGGGGAACGGGCTGCAGTCAGGATATAAGACGCGAAATATCCTTCGGTAAAATGCCAACACACTGCCAATCGATGCCGGACTATAACGCGTCTTTATTAGGATCAAAGCACTGCAGTTCAGTTTGCAGTACGTTCAGCTCGGTTTGAGTACGTTGTCACTCCGTATAATTACAGGACGGGATAAACGGCAAAATATTTTGAGCAGGCTCAAAGTTCTGGGGCACCTTTCCCGTCCTAACCAGTCCATTAAGTTCGTAAACAGATCTTATAGGGTTGCTTGTACGTCCACTCTGTCCGAACACAGTTTAAGTCCATTGGACAAAAGTTTTCTAAACGGAGTGAGAACGAGTTTGGTGTGATTGGGTTATAAAGGAGCCAGTGGCTTGGAATAGATATTGTAGAGAGTACTGGTAAAAGGAATTCCAAGGAAGCAAGGATAGGTGCACTAGCCGGCGCGATATATAAGTGAAGATAGTGTTGAAAAGTTGTTTAAACTCCATACAATCCATCCATGCATCTATCCACCTATCGATCTATCCATTCTTCAGTCCATCCATCAATCCATCCATCCATCAATCAATTAATCAATCAACCGATCGATCGATCGATCAATCAACCAACCAACCAACCAACCAATAATTTAATGTATTAAATGTCTGCCGAAATAGAGTCAATAAATTTTAGTAGTCCCTGGTGCCCTTAAAGATAGTTCTACAAAAGCAGCCGAAGTGGGTGTGTCTGCTTGTCAGTCTGTGTGTCCCCCCTCCTCTCTCTCTCTCTCTCCACAAACATCCAGTCACTACTCGGTATAAAGTAAGTAAAACCACCTTTGCGAAGTTTAGGTTCGGCAGTCGGGCTGATGTTCGAACTCGAAAGTTTCAAGTTAAAACTTCTATTCGTCAGTCAGCTGTTCCGCCCCCATAATTTTCGAAACTGTTTTTCTTTACTCAAATATCAACATTTACATGTGAAAGAGCAAATCGTCGGTTTATTTCCAAAACCTTGTAACTACAGATTGTTTCAATCTGTAGTTACGAGGTTTTTGAAGTACACTGGCGAAATATTCATACAGAGAAAATATTGGTGTCAAATGCAAAACAACTTCAAGCAAACACGAGAAATTGTTTAAGTTGAAGCAATGGGGGTCTCACCCGTCGAACTAGAGGATTGGCCCGATTGTACATTCACATTGTATGGTGTTTAACACGTTTTCAACATTATTTCCAGATATATCGTGGCAGCCAGTGCACCTATCCATGCCTTTCTGGTGTTTCGTTAATCGGTACTCCGTACAGTTGCCAGTACTCCGCACAGTTTTCTTTCTAAGCCGATGACTGCTTTCCCACATAACTATCATCGAAACAATGGTCAGCCGTGGGAGAGGAATAAATCCTTTCGCACTGACTGTCATCAATCCTCGGAAAGAAATCGACAGAGCCATTAATCGAACCCACGACCCGCTGTTCTTAAGTGTTGCACGCTACTGACTGAGCTACCGGGGCTCGGGCTAGACATTACCAGCTAATTGTGCATCATACCCCAAATTAAGATTTTTCTCATTTGTGACCCCAGGACCATCTGGGAATTACGTGCGTAAATTAGATGAAAACAGAACAATTGATAGTGCAGGTCAGTTTAAGTTGATAGTAAAAAAATATTGTACAACAAAGTATAATGACTATATACTTTTCTCAAAAAAAAAAAATCATAAAATCGAAAAGTGTCAACCCCGGTCAGCCTGCGCTATTCGCGCAGGCTGACCAGGGTTGACTTTTTCGCAGTTCCCAGAAGGTCCCTTTTTGCGTGACGGGTCACACTTCTTTTTGCCGGAAAAAAAATGCAATGCATCGGAAAGTCTGTGCAGACTGACCTTAATCAACATCTCCCGCAAAGGCCCCTGTTTTCGCCAACGGGGCTTAAAAAGGGGTTCAGAGTTAAAAACTAGCACGGTTGGAGGAGTGGGGGTTGGGGGATGGGGGTGAGAGTCGCATTTTCATTTTGTACGGGCCCCCTATACCCTTACAAATCAGTTTTGTGTAAACTGTATTACACCTATAGAATTGGTCGTGATCTTAGCAAACACTTTACTAAATACAAAAATCAAATAGAATATTCAATGGTAGTCATTGCAAACATAATGAGCGACTATTTATAACTAAGCGGGGGTGAATCTACCGAGATTGAAGCATTTATTTGTTCAGATCTTCTAGGTTATAAGCGGTGACGCCCACTTATGCACTTCATAAAATAATTATTCACAAAACATCGGTTTCAGTTTTGATTTGAAACCATCGTCCAGGATAGGCGATCAGGATCAGGCTGAAACTCAATCCATTACTTTTTTTTGAAAGAAATAAATTGACGTTCAACTTACATAATATATGATAGATTTCAGAATAATACATCGATAGAATACGTAGTCTCCCAAAAACAAGAAAGATGCCGAACTAACACCTCGGAAGGTAAAAGAGTTTTTTTTTTCAATAAATAACAAAAACATAACATCGTGTGAATTTGTGGGCGCGCAAAAATATAAAGCGCTGAAGTGCGGAGAATTTGGTTGATAGCTTTCTAATGGAGAGAAAGAGAATTAGATAGGGAGAGAGAGAGAGAGAGAGAGAGTAGAGAGAGAGAGAGAGAGAGAGAGAGAGAGAGAGAGAAGAGAGAGAGAGAGATGTGGATAGCGACGGACAGATGTACAGACAGACCGACTCTCTTTCCCAATCCCAGTCCTTTCAAACCGCACGTAATATGCTTTGATTGATTGATTGATTGTATAGTCTTTAATGCTGTTTTCAACATTATATCAATTATGTTGCGGCGGCCAGTGCACCTAAACATGCTTTCCTGGAGTTTCTGTTACCAGTACTAGGCACAATTTTCTTTCCAAGCCACTGGCTGCTTTCCCACATAACCATCGTCGAAACAATGGTCAGCGGTGAGAGAGGAATAAATCCTGTCGGAGTGACTGTCATCAGTCCTCGGAAAGAAAATGATCGAGTCCGGGATCGAACTCACTATCCTCTGTTCTCAAGTCCTGTAAGCTACCGACTGAGCTACTGGGGCTCGGCGCACAGTATTAATTGTACGGTCAGGTGGCAGGGGACTTGGAAACTTGTTCACGGCTGTGGTTAATCATGTCGCCCCGAGCCGAAGGCGAGGTGGCGACATGATTCACCACAGCCGTGAACAAGTTTCCAAGTCCCCTTCCACCTGACCGAACAACTAATATTCTTATACCGCAAAGTTTTACCCTTTCAAAGCGCGTTAAGCGGAATTTTACTGTTTTATTATTTCACGAATCGAGTATGCTGACGAAATAGAAATTTCCTTCTGAGTGCCCCAATTCAATGAAAACTGACGTCACTGAAAACTGACGTCACTAAAACGTGCAGTTTGGTGCAAAAATGTGCAGTCTGCATTCGGAACACCTCGGCCAATCTTTCGATCCAGCCTCGGATGTATGCCGACGGAATAATATGTTAAAAAACTTGACATGCATCGCCGGAAGCGGTTATTCGACAGATACTCCCCACTACATAGTTCCCGGATGTTACAAATGACGTCAACTAGTAACCATTTCGAATGACAACAAATCCTGTAGAATGAAAGTAAGTCTAACTATAGCAGCATAAATGGCTGAATTTAGTACTTGCATTGATTACGCACTTGAAAAATTGGGCTCGATCGAAAGATTGACCGAGGTGTTTGCGCGATAATGACGTCATTGTATTTGTTGTTATGGGAGTGTTGTTGTTCCTTCCGGAAGAAGTCCATCGGCATACATCCGAGGCTTGATTCGTAGAATTGACCGAGGTGTTCCGAATGGTGCAGTCTGGTGATCGATCGACGCCGCTATTTTGGATGTTATGTTGCACGTGTCGTGATGTTTACGGAGCACTCAATATAAGGGAAACTGGTTTTACGTGGTTTTTGCCAGGGAACATGATATATGTTCCCGGCATGTTAACCAATCAGATCACGAGAAATTTCTTTGCAGTATAATAAAACATGCAGTGCGATCTGTTATCTAAATTACCCAATACGGTAAGAAATTTAAAGTATAAAGATCTTTGAAATTCCAAAGGTTAAGTTATTTCTTATAACTGGCTTCAAATTTTCATGTTTTTTTTTTTAATCCCTTTAACGGTTAACCCTTTACCTGATATGCCAATTTAAGGCTCTTCCATTTAAGCAGCAAATAAAGATATGATGTCAAAAATATGGACAAATGAGGATACAAATATCTGATTGAGTGGAAAACATTGTGGGAAAAGGAGAAATTGTCGTTACGAGCAATTTTCCTTTTCCTACAATGTTTCCAAAAGCCGTCTGTTGTTGATACGTCAAAATGAGTATCTCTGGAGTAAAGGGTTAACAAACCAAAAAATAATCTTTCTTTCCTATCTGCATTAAAAGATATTTTATTTTCATAGTTGGTTGGTTGTATTGCGGTTTAACGCCACTTTAACAGCTAAGATCATATTGCGCAGGCTGATCCGAGAGGACACTTTACGGAAATGTCCAAATGCCCTTTTTCATGTGTTGAAGGCCATAGTATACGTATATACCTTCAATGCTTTCTATACTGATAAAAACGTGTACTTGACTTGCGGAACAGGTCGCGGGTTTGTATTCCTAGCTCGACAAGTTCTTTCCAAGGATTGATGATAGTCATTGCGACAGGATTCATTTCTCCCTCAACGATAATCATTGTTTTGACCATAGTTATGTTGGAAAGAAGCTTTGTAGACTTGGAAAAAAAAATATGCGTAGTAATGGTAAAAGAGCTAAAGGAAAACATTGATTAGTGCACTGGCCGCTATGATATGATTGACATAATGTTGATTGACTGATTGATTGATTGATTGATTGATCGATTTATTGATTGATTTGTTGATTTATTGATCGATCGATCGGTTAGTTGATTGATTGATAGATAGGTTGGTTAATTGGTTGGTTGGTTGATTGATTGATCGGTTAGTTCATTGGTTGATTGATTGATTGACTGGCTGACTGATTGCTTACTTGATTGCTTATTTGATTGTTCGTTTGCTTGATTGATTGTTTGACTGATTGATTGATTGTATATGTAATGGAATTTAACCCCGTTTTAACAGTTTAGGTTATATCATGGCGACCAGTGCTCCTAAGTATGTGTTTCCTAGCTTTCTCACACCAGCACTGATACAAGTTTCCTTTCCAAGTAATTGACTACTTTCTCACATGCTTTAGGGTTGCAAGGCGAAAAGTCACCGAAAAGAAAGTTTGCCTCAACAAGGTATCGAACTCACACAGTCACGAATTCCATACACTAACCACTGAGGTACCCGAGCAGGTGAAATAATGTTGAAAACGGCGTTAACTCTTTACCAGACGAGAAAATTTTAGACTGGTCCAAATTGAAAGCATTTGCAGACGACAAAATAAAGGTCACTGAAAAACTGAAATTTGTTCTGGGAAGGGTAGAAAACATTGTAGAAAAAGGAGAAAATGCTGGTTACCAGCATTTTCTCCTTTTCCTACAATGTTTTCAAAAGGCTTCTTTCTCAGGGGCGTCAAAAGTAGGGATTGTGTGGTAATGGGTTAAACGCGTTCTGTGCAGCCTGATCTTTAATCTACACAGTCCGCAAAAGGTTAGTGAGTAGCCTAGGAAATAAAGTTTGAAATAGACCGTACGATAAAGTGTATATGTGATAAACAAGATAAATATATAATAAGTGGTTTCTATTCAAATTCGGCTTTCATTATGTAGGTGAAAAACTAGAAGTTCTCTTTTGTGAGGGACATCTTATGAAATGAAATGTAATTATACCCTTCTACAGTTGTAATAAATCATCGTGACAGAAAATTCTCCGTGACATACTTAGTAGAACTCAAAATCTGTCGGGTCTACTTAGCTTACTCTTAATACCAAAACACAAAATCATAGATTTGACAAAACTGCAAGCATATATAGAGGAAATTGACCGAAAGTTAAATGCGATCGAAATAGGAAGATTTGTCTTTGAACAACAACGACGACGAAGACGACAACGAGGACGAAGACAACAACGACTACGAAAACAACAACGGCGACATAAACAGCTAAACAACGACGCAAACGATAACGACGACGAAGACGACAACGACAATAAAAATGACAACGACGACAAAGACGACAACAAAGACTACAACGAAGACCACAACCACGAAACGACGACAACAACAACAAACGACGAAAACAAAACAACGAAAACAACAATGACGACGAAGACCAAAGGAGGAAGACAACAACGAACGACAAAGACAATAACGATGGCAACAACAAAAACGACGACGAAGACAACAATGAACGACGAAGACTACAACAAATGAGGAAGACAACAACGACGACGATTCTAACACCAAACGCCGAGGACTACAATAAATGACGAAGACAACAACGATAACGAAGACAACAAAGACGACGAAGACAAAAACAAACGACAACAACAGCTACGAAAACAAAAACAACGACGAAAACAAAAAGGACGACGAAGACAAGAACAACAGACGAAGAGAACAACAAATGACAACAACAGCTACGAAAACACGGCAACGACGACATTAAAGGCGGCAACAACGTCGGCAGTAACAGCAACAACGAGTCAGACAACGAAGACAGTAAAAGCAACAACGAGTCAGACAACGGGGACAGTAACAGCAACAACAAACAGGGCAACGAGGACAGTATTAGCAACAACAACAACAACGACAGTAACAGCAACAACAACAGCGACAGCAACAACAACAACGACATTAGAAACAGCAACAACAACGACGAAAGTAACAGCGACAACAACGACGATGAAAGTAACAGCGCCTACAACGACGACAGTAATAGCGATAACGACGACGACGACATCGACGACAGTAGCAACAACAACGACGACAGTGACAGCAACAACAACGACAACAACGACGACGATAAAACAGTAACAGAAACGATGACAGTAACAGCGACAAAAACGACGACAGTAACAGCGAAAATAACGACGACAGTAACAGCGATAACGAGGACAACAACTATCACCGTAACAGCAACAATGACATCCATAACGTCGACAGTTACAACAACAACGACAACGACGACAGTAACAGCAACAACAACGACGACAGAAACAGCAACAACAACGACGACAGTAACAGCAACAACAACGACGACAGTAACAGCAACAACAACGACGACAGAAACAGCAACAACAACGACGACAGTAACAGCAACAACAACGACCACAGTAATAGCAACAACGATAACGACAACGACGACAGTAACAGCGACAAAAACGACGACAGTAACAGCGAAAAAAACGACGACAGTAACAGCGATAACGAGGACAACAACTACCACTGTAACAGCAACAATGACATCCATAACGACGACAGTTACAACAACAACGACAACGACGACAGTAACAGCAACAACAACGACGACAGAAACAGCAACAACAACGACGACAGTAACAGCAACAACGACGACGACGACAACGATGACAGTAACAGCAACAACGACAACGATAACAGTAACAGCAACAACAACGACGAAAACGACGACAGTAACAGCGACAATAACGACAACAGAAACAGCAACAACAACGACGACAGAAACAGCAGCAACAACGACGACGGTGACAGCAAGAACAACGACGACAACGACGACAGTAACAGCAGCAACAACGACGACAGTAACAGCAACAACAACGACGACAACGACGACAGTAAGATCGACAACAACGACGACAACGACGCCAGGAACAGCGACAACAACGACGATAGTAGTAACAGCAACAACAACGACGACAGTAACAGCGACAACAACGACGACAGTAACAGCGACAACAACGACGACAGTAACAGCGACAACAACGACAACAGAAACAGCGACAATAACGACAACAGAAACAGCGACAACAACGACGACAACGACGCCAGGAACAGCGACAACAACGACGACAGTAGTAACAGCAACAACAACGACGACAGTAACAGCAATAACAACTACGATAACGACGACAGTATCAGCGACAACAACGACGACAGTAACAGCAACAACAACGACGACAGTAACAGCAACAACAACGATGACAACGACGACAGTAACAGCGACAACAACGACGACAGTAACAACAACAACAACGACGACAATGACGACAATTACAGCAATAACAACGACAACAACGACGACAGTAACAACAACAACAACGACAACAACGCGGACGACGATGACAGTAATAGCAACAACAACGCGGACAACGATGACAACGACATTATTAACGACGATGACAACAACATTAACAACGAGGATGACGACGACAACAACAACGACGAAAACAGCTTATTACCAGAATTTTCTAGTTATCCAACAATGTTATCAGAAGGCTTCTCTCACAGGATCGTGAAAGCCAGAAATTGTTTGGGAAAGGGCTAACTACCTCTGATTATTATGACAACCAACTGTTTGCTTATTATTAAAATGATTCATCTTTGGGCGTTGCTGTCTCATCGTCTCAATGCTATTACCGAATTACATGAGCAATACTCTGTGAAATGGGGGCAAAATGTATTTGAGAAAATATCGACCTCGGTCAGCCCGCTCAGGCTGATCTGTGTCGATACTTCTTCATTATTGGCCCATTGTCGGTATGTCATAAGACCAGTGTACCCAATGATTCAACCAGTAGCTAGACAAAACAGAATTTACAGATCCATAACTATGCCATGATTTGCCTCGTATAATAGATCACCAAGACTCTTTACACCCCCTTTTGACAGAGTACGGCTCACACGTTTTTAGCCTGTTCTTGAGTTAACCCTTTCCAAAACGACAAACTTTTGGACTAGACCAAATTAAAAGCATTTGCAGACGACAATTCAACTCTTACTGAAAAGAAGATTTCTGTTTATGATAGGGTAGAAAACATTGTGGGAAAAGGAGAAAATGCTGGTTACCAGCATTTTCTCCTTTTTCCACATTGTTTTCAAAAGGCTTCTATTCTAGACCCATAAAAACCAGGGACTGTTTGGGAAAGGGTTAACTGGTCTATGCATAACCAACAAATACATATATTCCCATTAACAATCAAAAGCTTCCAAAGAAATTGACTAAAACAAGATTTTTTTTCTATCGTCACTGCACATACATGTATGCATAGTATGACAAGACAAAAAAAGCTACTTCATATAAAATATGAGAACAGAATACTAAAACAACTCTTGAAAATTTCTGTAGAGCTATTGACATTTTGGCATTTGAGAGTAGAAGTATTTGATCTGAAGGAGTCACAAGCACCTCTTTGTTTTACATAGTCACAGCATAATAATTTATAATCGTTGTCTGCGCATGTCATATTCTTCGAAGATTCGACCTGTCTTATATGACGCATGACTCTCCCCAGTATTAGGGGGATAATAGTAATACGCGCTATATAAAGTAGCAAAGGAGAAAATGGCTTTTATCAATACGCTTGAGGAGAAACAAATTTCAGTTTTTGAGTTGGCTTATTTTGTCGTCAAGTGCTTTCAATTTGGACTAGTCTAAAAAATTATCGTTTGGTAGAGGTTAAAAGGCAGACTGCCTCATAAGTTCCTGTCCAAATCCATTTTTCTTGCGAAATTGTTCTGATACACAGTCTGTTTTATCATTGTTTTGTAAATAAAGCGAATTAAAAATAAAAACGAAACAAGAAATAGATGTGGTTTATATTCATATGACGAATTTTAGAAAAGAGTTATATTATTTTGCCATGGCTGCAACTGACTTCTTGCAATTTTTCATTAAACAAATAAATCTTAGCAGAAGGAAAAGTAAGAAGAGAAGGAAGACCATGCACTTGACAGGAACATGCGGGTTGAAACCGCGACAAGAAGGCTAAATGACCGTCATGTAAAGTATATGTGGTTTCTAGGTCTCGGCTTTCTTGTCTGTTTACGTGTACTAACATACATAGAACTTAAAAGTCAATAAAGCATTTGAACATGGATGTTGACCTCTCCTGGCCTATTTTGTATGATTTCGATTTTCTATCAAGTACGTTACTCTTTGAAGCAATCGATCAACATTAAGAAACTTAGAAACTTCCTTACTTCATAGGCTGACAAATTCATCTCATCCCAATCATGAAATGAAAATGATAAATGAATGGTAACTCTTTTGTTTTGACCAGCTTTTTGTTAAGGTTCGCTAACTCTAATGTGGTCGTTAAACATCGACCAATGTCGGTATTCTACGTACAACGATCGGATTGCCTCGATAAGCAACGGAGAACGCCAAGTTCCATCGGCTAATCTCTTTTGTAAAAACGAAGTCCACAGGACCAATACATGTATTTGATTTCCAAAATTGTTCCATTTCCATTCAGGCATGGCTAAAATTTTGCTGCTTGACAAAAGTTCGAAAATCCTCAAAAGAAAAAAAAAAATGTCAAACTTATCGAAGCTTATTTTTGTAGACACTTAGTTGCTTAAGCCCAAAATGTTTCAGGAAAGTGGACAGAATAGAAAAAAGTTTCATCGTGCACTTTTTGTGCAGTCAGGTCTGTATCTCTTTTTTTAACCCATTACCACACGGTCCCTAATTTTGACGCCCCTGAGAAAGAAGCCTTTAGAAAACATTGTGGGAAAAGGAGAAAATGCTGGTAACCAGCATTTTCTCCTTTTCCCACAACGTTTTCTACCCTTCACAAAACAAATTTCAATTTTTCAGTCACCTTCATTTTGTCGTCTGCAAATGCTTTCAATTTGAACCAGTCTAAAATTTTGTCGTGTGGTAAAGAGTTAAAGCTTTATTTACCACGTCAATAGGTATGCGGGGGTCGTGGTCATCCCCCAGCATACCTTACATAATCTGTTAGTAGACAGTGTTAGTTTTGTTTTTAAACATATAAACATATTTACCAACATTTAAACTTATTTACAATAACTTCGTGAAGAAAGAAAAAACATTTTCTTATAAAAACTATACAAAAATATATAGATATGAGACACTCTCCGGCAAAAAAGTCTTTTATCTCTTACTTGTTGTAAACGCAACTGCAGTTATGAAAGGCTCTTTAAGAGTCGGACCTTTAACACACGCCCCAAAGTTTTGAAGACTCTGAAGATTGGCTCTCTCGAAAATACTGTGAGAAAAGGAGAAAATGCTGGTTACCAGCATTTTCTCCTTTTCCCACAATATTTTCTTCCCCCATCAAAGACAAAAGTCATCAGTTGAGCCACTATTAATCAGTCGTCTGCCATTGCATTCAGTTTAGACATATCTAAAATGTCGTTTTTGTAAACGTTGAAGTAAACAGATATGTTCTTTACGATAGATGACGTCATTGTGTCTCAAAAAACTCCTTGCGGTTACACAACACCCCCACCCCCGCTTGTCAACAATATCGTCTGTTTACCTCAAAAGCCGCGTAACTACAGCTTGTTCCAAGCTGTAGTTACGAGGTTTTTGAAATAAACAGACGATACTTTAAATTCATTGAACGCTAAATAAGCGTAGTGAATGTGCTTTTGTAGTGGATAGGGAAAAAAGCCACAGATATTCCCTTTCGTTTACGCAAAAATCCCTCGATTGCCAAAAAACAATAGTGCGGATGACGATGAAACTATTGTTTTTCCCTATAAGTCTTATCTTGATCTATAAGGTAAGCTATGTACAGCATTTAACTCATTACCAAACGACAAAATTTTAGGTTTGTCCAAACCGAAAGCATTTGCAGATGATAAAATAAAAGTGACTGAAAATTTTAAATTTGTTTTATGAAGGATAGAAAACATTGCGGGAAAAGTGGGGAGAAAATGCTGGTTACCAGCATTTTCTCCTTTTCCCACAGTGTTAAAGGCTTCTCTCTCAGGGGCGTCAAAAGTGGGGATTGTGTGGTAATGGGTTAAGATTTTACCATCGAATAAAAAAGAGGGGTCATTCGTGGCAGCGTATTAAACAGTGGGACTCGCAACCTGGATGCCGTAAGCCCGAGCCGCACTGGCTACACTCGGGTTTTCATTTGCAGACGACAAAGTAAAAGTGACTGGAAATTTGAAATTTGTTTTGTGAAGGGTAGAAAACATTGTGGGAAAAGGAGAAAATGCTGGTTACCAGCATTTTCTCCTTTTCCCACAATGTTTTCTAAAGGTTTCATTCTGAGGGGCGTCAAAAGTAGGGATTGTGTGGTAATGGGTTAGCGGCCGTTTCAACATTATTTCAGTTATATCGCAGCGTCCAGTGAACCTATCCACGCGTCCCTGGGGTTTCTTTTACCAGTACTTCGCACAATTTTCTTTCCAAGCCTCTGGCTGCTTTCCAATATGATCATCCTCGAAACAATGGTCAGTGGTGGAGGAGGAATGAATCCTGTCGCAGTGAATATCATCAATCATCGGAAAGAAATTGGCCGAGGCAGGGTTCGTAGGCAGGGAATCGTACCTTAGACCCCGTGTTCTCAGTCCTGCACGCTACCGACTGAGCCACCGGGGCTCGGCTGGTTGATCAAATGGAAGAGTTTTCATACATGCCCTGTGCAGTCTGATCGTTTTTACACGATTTGCATAAGTCTGACTGTCACACCCAAGATTATAAAGATTAACCCTTTCCCAAACGACAAACTTTTGGACTAGACCAAATTGAAAGCATTTGCAGACGACAAATCAACTCTTGCTGAAAAGACGATTTCTGTCTATGATAGGGTAGAAAACATTGTGGGAAAAGGAGAAAATGCTGGTTACCAGCATTTTCTTCTTTTCCCACAATGTTTTCAAAAGACAACTATTCTAGAACCGTAAAAACCAGGGGTTGTTTGGGAAAGAGTTAACAGCGATTTTAACTCTCAACCCTTTACCAGACGACATAATCGAAGTCTTGTTCAAATTGAAAGCATTTGCAGACGACAAATGAAAGATGGCTCAAATGCTGGAATTTGACCTTCATAGAGGTGAAAACACTGGCTGGTTACCAGCATTTTCCCCTTTTTCCACAATGTTTTCAAAAGGCTTCTTTCCAATACTCATAAAATGTGATAGATTATAAGTCGACAACATGGTCTTCAAGATGTTCATATAATCAAAGTACTGAAAGTACTGATAAATTGGAGAAAGTGGCAAGACGGCTTTGGTAATGCTAAAACTTGGTTATTCTGAACAAGATCTCAGACAAATCTCTAGTCTGTTTCGGCCCTATCCGATTATCAAGTGTCTTCTGCTGCGGTCTGGTCCATTCCGGGTATCAAGCTCGATCCGGTTCAATCCGGCTTTATCCACTGTCCATTGCTATTTACTCATCACATTAGATAATGCCATGAGAAAGAATTTTTCACTGATCTTTAATTAAAAAGCAAATAAAGAACATATCAAATTGATGATTTGGCATTTTGATACATTCTAGATTTCACTTCCGGATGAAGTTTCAATGCTGCTCTTATTGGTTGGACGAACTCGTAGCCAGACGAAACCTATATATAACACCCGCGAAAATAAAGTAGGATTTAAAAGATTGCGTTGGTTTAAGTGAAGATGAGCCGGATTTGCATGATTCACTGACGTAATTTAAATAAAATCAAACACCTTCTAACTTATCTATGACATTTTTTTTCAATCTATGACTCTTTAATAAGATATCGTTCAAATTGGAGTAATAGAGATTTTGTAGTTCGCGTCAATATTGTCATATTTAACAGAATTGCGATTTCTAACACAGAAATAATTATTTTCTGTGGGGCAGTATTTGGCTACTTTTTTCTTACATTTGCATCTGTGTTACTCTTAATAGTGAAAGGCCTGCGTTCGCTGGTCTAAAAACAGAACTTTTGAACTTGAATTATGCTTGAAAAAGTATTTTCGAATAAATAGATATGCATCAACTCTTTACAACGCAACATCACGTTTCAACGAGCATGAGAAAGAAGGCCTTTGAAAACATTGCAATGTTTTCTTGGCTTTCACAGACGATTCACATCACTTTAATTACAATGTATATCGCATTTGTCGTCTGCTAGTGCTTTCAATGTGGGCAAGTCCAAAAACTTCTTTTCTGGAAAAGAGTAAAAAAAAAAATTTAAATGATCATAATCTTGCCATTGACACAAGCTTTCATCTTTACATCATGCATATATTACTCATTGAATCAATTAGAGAATGAATATCATTTTTACCAGAAAGTCCAAATGATTATACCCTATATAAGAAGTAAATTTTGAAACCTTCATGTACATGTATATTCGCCCACGACTGATCATTCTGTTTTTAAATTTAAATAACTTAGTCATTAAAAAAAAGAAAAAAAAAAAAAAAAAAAAAAGATGTGTACCAATACTTTGCTTTTAAAGAAAATATTCTATAATTATTAAAACAAACCTTTTTCTTTTTTGTTTCTCGCGGTTACGATGACTTCCCTGTATCACTCTTTAAATTTGTTCGTTAAGTTCAGAATTATATTTTCTGTGTTTATGGTCTGCACTGTGTAAATACAACGTAAATTGCATTAGCCATAAATTTTTAATATAGATAATTATAATAAAGATTGCAACACGCGAAAAGGGGTATTCGGACATTTGCGTAAAGACGGCACTTTCCATTTTTTATGTAATTTTCTTTTTGCGCAAATCTACTGTATCACAAAATCTAATGTAGTCGTATTGTGCCATCTCGGTTAATCTGCACGGACTGCGCAGGCTGATTCGAGCAGCACTTTACGCAAATGTCAGAATGCCCTTTTCGCGTATTACAAGCCAATATTGTGTTATAAAGGGCACGTGGTTACCATGGGACCCGGTTACCATCATAAATCCATTTATCAACCGTTTTTCTGCGATACATGTATTTTCTTAATTATATAATAATTTTCGTGCTGGAATCTAACTGTGGACAGAGTTTTACGTTGATTTTGTTTATCGTTTGACATAGTCAAAACTGTTTATGCGGGGGGAAATGGTTAAGAAATATAAATAGGATTCACGATTAGGCAATAAAAAGTTATAGAGTACAACGCCTCCTCGCTTATTTATTTTTGACATTTTATGAGGCATTCATCGTCAGATAATCGCATCAAAATATTGGGTCCAGGACCACCTCTCACTCGTCACAACTCGGCCGATTCCGTACCTACATCATCCATGGTATGCCAATGGGCCACCTCTGTAACCATTCGGCATACCTCGGGTGATGGGAGCCATCGTATCCCTCGGCTGTCACTGGTGGATTAATATGTGTCAGATCGGTACATTCATCGCCCAGAAATGAGCTGGTTTACCGTTCTGAAAATTGTAAGTCTCCTCTTACAAGATAAAACTTGAGTTTCAATTTTGTATCAAAATCTTTCTAACTATATTTCATGTGACAGACAGTTCGTACATTCATTTTTTAACGTGGTCTATCAATTCCGATTGAAGTTTTCACCCACAAATAGACAGATGTGAATAACTTCATCGAGATCGCTTATGTCGTTGCTAAAGAACTGTCAAGGGCGCGCTATATAGAATCACGTGATTCTCATTTCAAAATCGAAATTCTCCTTGATGCGGACGAGGTTAGATGTAGGTACGGAATCGGCGGAGTTGAAACGAGTGCTCTGTAACCGTTGTCTGCACATCCCATATTCTTGGAAGATTCGACCTGTCTTCTATGGCGCATTACCCATCCCCCGTGTACCTGGGAAAAGTAGGGCTTATACCGAAGCTTTAAGTCTATTACCAAAGCATCTAGGGGTTCTTTTGATAAATGGCAGATGCATAGGTTACATATTTGCTGATCGTAGCTGAATGAACGGCCACAAGTAGCATTTTATTTAGTAAACGTTTATTTTATTTGAAATTCAAAGTAACGGATGTTGTTTTGAAAAATTACTCCTCTTCTGTACCCA
Organism: Tridacna crocea; assembly: GCA_943736015.1. Classification (NCBI taxonomy): domain Eukaryota; kingdom Metazoa; phylum Mollusca; class Bivalvia; order Cardiida; family Cardiidae; genus Tridacna; species Tridacna crocea. The sequence goes on along the minus strand of OX031064.1, from coordinate 32,926,271 downwards.
GAATTCCCAAATTAGATAGATTTGTATTTGCAGAATGCCGTCTAGCGGGAGATAATGTCTCTGTAACTGTTAATGTCACAGCTCGCATTCGGCATACTTCGGGTGATCCGGCATTAGCTTCCGCTAGATGGCATTCTATAAATACTCATCTATCTAATTTGGGCATCCTGGGTACAGAACCGAACCACTTTCCTACGTGAAAACCGTTACTTTGAATTTCAAACTAAAATGAACGTTTACTCAATAAAACGCTACCTCGTGCAATTCACTCAGCTATCATCAGCAGTTTAGAGAAATCTGGAGCTAAAGCAGGTCTCATTTCTACCCATACGTGTTAATAAAAGCTATTTTCTACATTACTACTTTATAGAGTACGGAATACCGTTAGGGCCATCGCCTTTGAATGTGCTAATTTGAAACACGATACTCGATAGTACGATGACGATAACGCGAAACAACGAAACCGCGATGGTGAAAATGCGATAGTACGATGACGATAACACGATACTACGATGGTGAAACCACGACAATACGATAGTACGATGATGATAGTGCGATATAGTATCGTGTTTTCACCATCGTACTGTCGTAATTTCACCATCGTACTATCGTATTTTCGTGTTTTCACCATCGTGCTATCGTAGTATCGCATTATCGTCATCGTACTATCGTGGTATCGTCATCGTACTATCGTGTTATCGTCATCGTGCTATCGTGGTATCATCATCGTACTATCGTGTTTTCACCATCGCACTATCGTACTATCGTCATCGTACTATCGTATTATCGTCATCGCACCATCGTGTTTTCGTCATCGTACTATCGTGGTTTCATCATCGTACTATCGTATTATCGTCATCGTAGTATCGTGTTTTCACCATCGTACTATCGCCTTCCGGTGCGCATGCATATCCTCAAATATTCAATTCTTACAGGACAACAGTAAACATAGACGAGTTTATAAAAAGTCATTTTGAGAGCGGCTATACTAGTCCATAGATATCCGATATTTTTCCAGTACCGAAGTTCTTTAACTCTTCCACTGCCCGTGGGGATTAAAATCGCTTTTGGAGAGCTGAAACTGTGGGTTAGAAAGTGCAGTCTGCTACCTGACGCTTTTTTTATTTTTAGCAAAACCATCTTACAGTACAAGAGTAATGTAATTTCAAGCTTTGAAATACCCTGAATTTATCATTATTTTTCTTTTTGGTGGCAAAAAAATTACAGGAAACATTAACCCAACTAGATTGTGGAACAACATATACATGTAAATTTTTAGGAAAACATTTTCCTGTTCTATAAGTATATATCCTAAATAAAGGTGAATTGGGATTGGTAAATCTAAAAAAATAGCAGGTTAAATATAGGTTTGATTTATTTGCTGAAGAAATACAGAAGTTTATGAAAGGAATATACACATTATCCTTTAGTTGTTTGGTTGTATGGTGTTTAACATCATTATCAGTATTATTTTAGTTTTATCACTGCAACCAGTCCACCTATCTATGCTTTCCCATAAATTTTGTTTCCGGTACTCCCCACAATATTTTTTTTGGCTACTGGCTGTTTTCCCACATAACCATCATCAGAACAGTGATCAGCAGAGAGAGAGGAATGAATCCTGTCACAATGATTATCATCAATCCTCGGAAAGAAATTGGCCGAGGTGCGGATCAAACCAGTGACCTCTGTTCTCAAGTCTTCTACACTACCGACTGAGATACCAGGGCTTGGAAGATTATGCTCTAAACAATTAGTCGTACCCAATTATAGGAAAAACAAAAGAAGCCATTTTTCCCCCAAACACCCCTTTCTGAAGTCACTGATACAAATTTGTTGAAGTCAAAGGCAAAAGTTCTTGATACAAATTAAATTTCTGACTATATCAATGTTTAAAAAACGTTAAGAAGATAGTGGAGAAAATCTAGTTGAAAAGAAAAAAAACAGAGTTCTATGTCGGATTTGAACCTTGGTCTAATTCACATTTAGCAGGTGCTTTATCCATAAGGCCATTTTCTCCGTAATTGTCTAAGAGGGTAGATAACCCAAGTTACAGGCATAGCCTCTCTCAAAATGACTTTGAATAAACTCTTCCATGTGTACTGTTGTCCTGTAGGTCTTGAATATTGGAGAATGCGCATGCCAACCGGAAGGCGATAGTACGATGGTGAAAACACGATAGTACGATGATGATAATACGATAGTACGATGGTGAAAACACGAAAGTACGATGACGATAATACGATAGTACGATGATGAAAACACGATAGTACGATGACGATAACACGATAGTACGATGATGAAAACACGATAGTACGATGACGATAATACGATAGTACGATGACGATAATACGACAGTGCGATGGTGAAACTACGATAGTGCGATGGTGAAAACACGATAGTACGATGACGATACCACGATAGTACGATGACGATAATACGATAGTACGATGGTGAAAACACGAAAGTACGATGACGATAATACGATAGTACGATGATGAAACTACGATAGTACGATGACGATAGCACGATAGTACGATGATGAAAACACAATAGTAGGATGACGATAATACGATAGTACGATGACGATAATACGATAGTGCGATGGTGAAACTACGATAGTGCGATGGTAAAAAAACGATAGTACGATGACGATACCACGATAGTACGATGACGATAATACGATAGTACGATGGTGAAAACACGAAAATACGATAGTACGATGGTGAAATTACGACAGTACGATGGTGAAAACACAATACTATATCGCACTATCATCATCGTACTATCGTATTGTCGTGGTTTCACCATCGTAGTATCGTGTTATCGTCATCGTACTATCGCGTTTTCACCATCGTGGTTTCGTTGTTTCGCCGCGGTTATCGTCATCGCACTATCGAGTATCGTGTTTCAAATTAGCACATTCAAAGGCGATGGCCCTAACGGTATTCCGTAATAGGGCGTAATATTTCAGTCAGCCCGCTTTTGGGGCTAGTGATGCGTCATATAAGGCAGTCGAATCTTCGAAGAATATGACATGCGCAGACAACGAGTGATCCGGTGATCAAGATGTAGGTACGGAATCGGCCGAGTTGTGACGAGTGTTGTATACAGATTTTCCAGGATGCAATCATCGTACGTGAAATTGATGAACATTTTAAAACTTGTTTCACAAAATTAATAATGTAAGATAATATTACATAGATTAGATCTAGAACCCTTACTTATTCTGTTTTGGGCATTTTTATGGCAGACCGTGAATGGTGTAGGAGTGGAGTGTAAAGTGTTCACATCAAAGGTACCGGATTTGAATCACGTGATGAGAGAAGATCAACCTTTGGAACCACCCACAAAACGGCGCGAGTACTGCTTTAACTCATTACCTGAAAGGACAGAATTTTAGGCTTGCCCAAATCGGTAGCTTTTGCAGACTACAAAATAAAAGTGAATGACAATTTTAAATTTGTTTTGTGAAGGGTAGGAAACATTGTGGGGAAAGGAGAAAATGCTGGTTACCAGCATTTTCTCCTTTTCCCGCAATGTTTTCGGTAGGCTTCTTTCTCAGGGTCGTCAAAAGTAGGGATTGTGTGGTAATGGGTTAAACAATATCTTGCTGAATAAGTTACAAGAAACTTTCAATCCGATAGTAGCAACCCAAATTTTTGTATTTCAAAAGTATTTTTAGGGCCACTATCTCCTTATCGGACCGTATAGTTCCAAGATCAGACCGCACGTTCAATTTTTGGTTCAATTTTATTTTGTCGTCTGCAAATGCTTTCAATTTGGACTAGACCAAAATTTTGTCGTTTGGAAAGTTTACAGTTAAGTGAAATGAGACATTAAATGTTCAGGTTTTTTTTCTTTAAACATTTGCTTCAATGCATAATGGATGTAGTTTTGAAAGTACATCGAGAGAAAAAAAAAAAGGCATCGCATTTTGTTCATCGCTGTGGTAATAGGGAGTTTGATGTATCTGCGTGATGCACGATACCAAGTAAGACACTATCTCACCCTTTACCAGACAACAAAATTTTAGCCTTGTGCAAATTGAAAACATTTGCAGACGATAATTTCAGTGTTCGTCGAATGGTGTAAGTTTTCTTTGATACAGCAGAAAACATTGTGGGAAAAGGAGAAAATGCTGGTTACTAGGATTTTCTTCTTTTCCCACAATGGCTTCAAAAGGCTTCTTTTCCAGGAAAAGAGTACTAAGGCATTGTGTGGCGACAAACTAAACGTTGCATGACTTACGGAAATTGTTTACAAAAGGATAAAAACATTGTGGGAAAAGGAGAAAATGCTGTTTACCAGCATTTTCTCCATTTCCCACATTGTTTTCAAACGTTCGTTTTCTAGGGGGTTGATTAAAATTGGAAGCTGTGTGTAAATGGTAAACTTCAACAAAGTTTGGAGATTTCAAAAACATGAAAATTATTGAAGAACTTAAAAAAAGTAAGAAATTATTGAATATAAAACGTTTCAAATTACAGTTAAATACACTTTGAAGTTTCATAGAGTGCTCTGAAAAGTTCTTCTCTATGAGTTCAAGGTTCATACACTTTGTTGCCTCTATGAAGAGGGGACTTAACACTTCTGCAAAAATTCAATCAGTCGCGCTGGCTGACCTAGGTCTAAAGTTTTGGTAATTTTTCTGAATTACTCACGTAAATTTATTTATTATTTAATAACCTAAAAAACAGTGTTGCAACAGTCACAGTCTGATAGTTTGTCAGAGGGTATTGCTGCTATATAAAAGATTTCCTTGAGTCTTTGTTTCGAACCAACCTGTGGGGTCGAATTTCTGAACGTTCGAACAAACGAGTCTTTTTAGGCACCTAAGAACGTCCTATGATTGAAGTACATGAAGTTTGCTCTGTACAGATGTTTTTGTCTATATAGATAAGAATTCCCCTTTTGACGGTTTAATTTTAGATTTGTCCAGTAGGGCCGATTATGTTCATTACCGCACTGGAAATTTCTCTGAGCTGCTGACCATAGCTGAGTGAATTGCACGAGGTAGCGTTGTATTGAGTAAACCTTTATTTTAGTTTTAAATTCAAAGTAACGGTTGTCGCGTAGGAAAGTGATTCGGTTCTGTACCCAGGATGCCCATATCAGATAGATGATTGCACGGCGACATCAGTCGCAGTGCTGGTTTTTCTCCAGTGCTGGTTTTTCTCCCTGTCCATGGATTAACTCCGCACAGAAATCTCCCTTCGATTTTTGCGGCGTTATTTATGAAATATTTTCATTACCCGGATGATATTTGACAAAAACATAGAATTTGCCGATTCTTTGTATACCTGATATTATCTACATATGTCATAATACTTTATTCATGCCTCATAATTATTGTAGTATTCAGTAAATAAAAAATATGTTAACGGATATGAGGAATCCCTTCAGTTAAAAGTTTAAGCGCGTCCTGCACATGCGCAGACGGTATCCGGATAAAACGTCCCACAGTCAAAACATCCCACTTTTGGTTAAAACGTCCCTATTTCCATTGCAAATTGGTTAAATCCAGGGTTCGAAGTAAACACTAGCAAACTCGAAAAATGCAAGTGGAAAATTGAATTTGCGAGTAGATTTTGCGACCACTTGCATTTTTTTGCGAGTAGAAATGAAAATTTGTTTGCAGGTCCAAAAAAAAAACCACTCGTATTTATGATTTACGAGTAAGAAATGGATGAGGACGAGTAAAATATCTGCCATACTAGTCCGGTAGGACGAGTGGTAAATAGGAGATAGTAAAAGAAGTTAAGTTTTTCAGACGAATATTTAACTCACACAAGACAAAACGGCCATTCATTTATTGAATACGCAAATCAAGGGTATTTAGGAAATCAATTTTTGAAATAGAACATAAAACGTGCTGGTCCCCCCCCCCCAATTCACAATAATTTCTATCCTTTTTGAAACAAGTTTTACTAATTTGAAGATTTATCACGTTGTCTGCAACATCTTTCAATTATGACCAATTATAAAAATTTTGTCTTCTGGTTATAGTTAACTCATTACCAAATGACAACATTTTAGGGTTGTCCAAACGGAAAGCATTTGCAGATGAAAAAATAAAAGTGACTGAAAATTTGAAAGTTTTGTGAAGGGTAGATAACATTGTGGGAAAAGGAGAAAATGCTGGTTACCAGCATTTTCTCCTTTTCCCACAATGTTTTCTAAAGTCTTCTTTGTCAGGGATGTCAAAAGTAGGGACTGTGTGGTAATGGGTTAAAAAGGGTCTTGTTACAAATCATTCTGGGTGGGGAAACATTAAAATATAGAAACTATGTATTGTCAGTATGGACCAACGTACAGTGTCGCAAATCGGAAGCTGCTGCTACTGTACGCCCCAAATCAGTTAGCTGCAGTAAACAAGTTTCACAAAACAGGCTGGCACGCGTAATCTAGCAGACAGAAAATGATCGGGTGTTTTGCATTTGAAAGGTAAGAAGTTTTTCTATAAATACATACTGCGATTGGATTCATAAACCGTGCGAGTTTTGTATAGGAAAGCTGCATCACCAAATTTTGTCGTTGGCGGCTGCCATGATCGCTAAACATTTGCTTTGTACTCCTTTGGGAAGATCGGAAACTATTTTCTGATACTGCAGACAGATAAAGAAATCATTCAGCTTCGCGTATACATGTCTACGGTTGTATTCAGTGCCATATCCATTGAAATAATTCACTTTTTATCAAGGTACCATCAAAACGTTCACTGTACGGCTAGCTGCATCTGTACGCAACGATTAGCTGCATTTCACAATAAAAAATGTGTACGCCTAGCTGCATTAATGCATCATAGTACTGAACAAAAAGGTTCAGCTCATATGGTAAAACACGATTTTTTAGCTCGATATATATATATCGTATGCCGGATCGAAATCTAGGCATATCCCGGGAATCTGCCTAGACCAAATTAGAATGATACTTTGTAGACCAAAATAGATCTAGATTCTTTTTCCAAATTATTAATCATATTAATTCTCATGTGTTTACAATTGAGACGTATTTTCAATTGAAGCAATTTATTTGTTTTTCCCACAATTGCTCCGTTTTCCACGTTGCATTTTTTTCCTCGAAAGTGCTAAACATTCAAAATTTAATCTTACTCAGAATTTCTAATTGAACTTCTTTTATGTTGGAGTTTAAGTTGACTAAGATGGTTAATATGTAGTCGCATTATGTAAAACGAGAAAATATTCCGATTTGGTTTAGGCAGATTGTAGAGCTGCCAAGCCAAACTGTTAAACTATTTTGGTATAGGCAAAATTCCAGTTTGGTCTAGATTCCGGATCTGCCTAGATTCCGGTTTGGACGGCGACATATATAAATATATAAATACAAACAATAGCAGGTAAGATTTTCTTGTTTTTTTCAAGGCATTTCATGAATTACACAAATCCGGCTCCGGTGATAAATCCTTTTATCACATGGAAAACATCGCCGATATTATTTCTTGATTTAGGTCTAGTTCCTGTACAACAGATAGGTACAAAGTTTGCTATTTTTTGCAACCCCTAATCATTGATTTTAATTCACTGATGAACATCAATGAATTATATTGTAAGTTTTTTTTTTTGTAGCTTTTCAACGAAATAAAGAATTCAGCTCGGGTTAAACGTAAAGTTTTCAGGTTTTCTTTCTTAAACTAAATTCACGATATTATCTCGCACATCCATCCTCAAGTCTTAAGTCTTTAGCAAAGCATTTGCAGACGTTCAGTTGGTAGCGTTTTCCTTTGAAAGGTATAAATCTCAGTGAAAAGAGAAGCACTAACTTAAAGGCAGCCGATTCTTTTAATACATCTAACCTCTGAAAGTGCTAAATACTGACTATGGATCGTTTATAGACGATGGTAGAGCTATTCACGACCCCTTGATTCACCCAGTCTTTAAAGGGTGGAAATGGAACCTGGAAAAGTCGAATACGAACTTTATACATTCACCACTGCCAACCTCACATCTTCAGAGCTAGATCTATATGTCAATTCTTGCAACACTCTTAACCAAGATGTACACAATACTCATTATAAGCTTCAAAAGCCTGTTTCACATCAGCCTTACGACAGCCGCACGGGAACATTTTTTGACAAATCGCAGGAGTTCGCGCGGATTCTGCAAGACTGCCTTACGCATTTGCAACGCCGTAGACGTCGCAATTAAGCTGGTTTTTCAACATGCTCATTTTCTTAGCGAGTTCTTTGCCATTTTTGAGTTTGCACGGCACGACCATTGCACATCAATCATACGGTTTTATAACTTGCGTTTGTCCTGCGAAGGCTGCAAGGCGATCGCACGAACATCCTGCGGCTGCCTTGCGAATGCCTTGCGTTTGGTGAAAATCTGTCTGAAGACTACTGCGGAATGTACGAATAACGTAGAGATTCGCACAGCTGCCCCGCAAATGCCTTGCGAAAAGTTAGGGTGGTCCTTCCTCTTTTAAAAAGTTTGTAGGTTTTGTTCGTCATCAGTCGCTATCGAGATTTCAGGACGAGAAGGTCAGGTAGAAGCAAAGATCTCAGAATGGAAAGGAGTAGGTTCCGATTGCTGAACCCCCCCCCCCCCCCCATTTGAACCCGAGACAACCAAGGTACCACCAATCCAGGATTTAGATGAAAAAGGCACGTGCTTGTACAGGAATGAAAAAAAAAATGCCTTTAGCATAAAATATCGTCGTCCCGGTCTTTATCTGCGAGTATCCTGTCCATTGTTTCTATATGCAACCCATGTGCGGGGGTAGCATTGTGAATATATATATATATCCAATCGGACAAGAGGAGATAATTCCTCCTCCTTATGCCGATCGCACGAACTCCGTACAGCTGTCTTGCAAAATCGTGCTTGCCGTGCGGTGGTCGTAAGAAACTTGGAAAATTCTTACGGGAGTCTTGCGGGTGCCTTGAGAATTTGTGCGGCAGCCTAAAGATAACCGCATGACAGCCGTGCGAACTCGTCACTTTGTTTTTAGCTCACCTATTAGCACAAAGTGCTAAACGTGAGCAATTGTGATCGCCCTATGTCCGTCGTCCGTCGTGTGTCGTCCGTCAACAATTTCTTTAAACATCTTCTCCTCCTAAATACTGGGTTAATCTTCATGAAACTTGGCAGGAATGTTCCTTGGGTGAAGCTCTACCAAAATTGTTCAAAGAATCTAATCCCACCCATAACTCTGGTTGCAATGGCAACAAAAAGAAAAAAAAAAAAACAACGAAATCTTTGAAAATCGTAGAGCTTTGATATATGGTATGTAGCATCTCCTAATGGACCTCTACCAAGTTTGTTCAAATTATGCCCCTAGGGTCAAAACTGGCCCCGCCCCGGGGGATAACGAGTTTGAGCATAGGAACAAAGAAGGAAGACTTTAAAAATCCTCTCCTCTGAAACTTGAAGGCGTAGAGCTTTGATATTTGGTATGTAGCATCTCCTAGTGGACCTCTACCAAGTTTGTTCAAATTATATCCCCGGGGTCAAAACTGGCTCCATCCCAGGGGTCACAAGTTTGTGCATAGGAAAAAAGAAGGAAAAATTTAAAAATCTTCTCTTCTGAAACTTGAAGGTGTAGAGCTTTGATATTTAGTATGTGACATCTCCTAGTGGACTTCTACCAAGTTTGTTCAAGTTATGCCCCTGGGGTCAAAACTGGCCCCGTCGCCGGGGGTCACAAGTTTGAGCATAGGAACAAAGAAGGAAAACTTTAAAAATCTTCTCCTCTGAAACTAAAAGGGGTAGAGCTTTGATATATGGTATGTAGCATCTCCTAATGGACCTCTACCAAGTTTGTTCAAATTATGCCCCTAGGGTCAAAACTGGCCCCGCCCCGGGGGATAACGAGTTTGAGCATAGGAACAAAGAAGGAAAACTTTAAAAATATTCTCCTCTGAAACTTGAAGGCGTAGAGCTTTGATATTTGCTATGTGGCATCTCCTAGTGAACCTCTACCAAGTTTGTTCAAATTATGCCCCTGGGGTCAAAACTGGCTCCACAAATTTGAGCATAGGAACAAAGAAAGAAAGCTTTGAAATTCTTTTCCTCAGAAACTAGAAAGCGTAGAGCTTTGATATTTGGTCTGTTGCATCTCCTAGTGGACCTCCACCAATTTTATTTAAATGATGTCCCGGGGGTCAAAACTGGCCCCACCCCGGGGTCACTAGTTTGAGCGTAGGAACAAAGAAGGAAAACTTTAAAATTCTTCTCCTCTGAAACTAGATGGCGTAGAGCTTTGATATTTGGTATGTGGTATCTCCTAGTGGACCTCTACCAAGTTTCTTTAAATTATGCCCGTGGGGTCAAAACTGGCCCCGCCCCGGGGGTCACAAGTTCGAACATAGGAACAAAGAAAGAAAATTTCAAAATTCTTCTTCTCTAAAACTAGAAGGCATAGAGCTATGATATTTGGCATGTAGCAATTCCTAGTGGATCTCTACCAAGTTTGTTCCTATTATGCCCTTGGGATCAAAACTGGCCCAGCCCCGTGGGGGGGAGGTCACAGGTTCGAACATGCAACAAAGAAGGAAAACTTTAGAAATCTTCTCTGAAACTTGAAGGTGCAGACTTTTGATATTTGGTATGCAGAATCTTCTAGTGGACCTCTACCAAGTTTGGTCATATGATGTCCCTGGCGTCAAAACTGCCCATGCCCCGGAGGTCGCAGATTGGAACATAGGAACAAGGAAGGAAAATTTTGAATTTCTTTTTCTCTTAAACGGGAAGGTGTAGAGCTTTGAAATTTGGTATGTAGCATATTTGAGTGGACCTCTACCTAGTTTGTTCCAAGGATGCTGCTTTGGTTAAAACTGACCCAGCCCCGGGGACCACAAGTTCGAACATAGGACAAAGAAGGAAAATTTAAAATTCTTCTTTGAAACTGGAAGGTGTAGAGCTTTGATATTTGATTGCCCTACGTCCGGCGTCTGTCGCCCATCAACAATTTCTTTAAACATCTTCTTCTCCTTACCCACTGGGCCAATCTAGATGAAACTTGGCAGGGATGTACCTTGGGTGAAGTTTTACCAAAGTTGCTCAAAGAATTGAATTTCACTCATAAGCTATAGTCTAAGGTGAGCGTTCCAGGGCCAATGGCCCTCTTGTTTTTTTTTCTTACGTTCAACCTGTGGACACCGTACAGTTCGTGAGTCAACCGTACGAACAACGTACTGAGATCGCTAAATGTAAATTTGCAATATGTGCGACGGGTACGAATAGATAGCGATCGTGTTTGCGGCGGAAATTGTAAGACGAAAAAATCGCATAGCTGATGTGAAAGAGGCTTTACCAAGAAAATCGCAGCTAACCGAGCAGTACAAAAATCCGGGTTAGCAGCTAACCGTACAGTGAACGTTTTGATGGTACCTTGATAAAAAGTGAAATATTTCAATGGATATGGCACTGAATACTACCATAGACACGTATACGCGAAGCTGAATGATTTCTTTATCTGTCTGCAGTATCAGAAAATGGTTTCCGATCTTCCCGAAGGAGTAGAAAACAAAAGTTTAGCGATCATGGCAGCCGCCAACGACAAAATTTGGTGATGCAGCTTTCCTATACAAAACTCGCACGGTTTATGAATCCAATCGCAGTATGTATTTATAGAAAAACTTCTTACCTTTCAAATGCAAAACACCCGATCATTTTCTGTCTGCTAGATTACGCGTGCCAGCCTGTTTTGTGAAACTTGTTTAATGCAGCTAACTGATTTGGGGCGTACAGTAGCAGCAGCTTCCGATTTGCGACACTGTACGTTGGTCCATACTGATTGTGGCAATTGTTTTATTGAAGTTGCAGGTTCAGTTTGATTGGATAACAAAATGCCTTATCACAACAGTAAAGCCCTGTCCCTCTTTGTACTAGGTTACCAGCAGAGAGGTTCTCTTGTTTTATATGAAAAGGATTATAGATTATGTAAAGCAACCATCTTTAACTCTTTACCAAACGACAAAATTTGGGATGTGACCAAACTGAAAGCATTTGCAGATAACAAATTAAACATTGATGAAATGACGATTTCTCTCTTTGATACAGTAGAGAACATTGAGGGAAAAGGAGAAAATGCTGATTACCAGCATTTTCTCCTTTTCCAAGAGTGCTTTCCAAAGACTTCTTCTTTAGGGTCGTTAAAAGTCAGGATTGTATGGTAAAGACTTACCACCATAGGAACTAACCTGCAATACAACAATGAAATCAAAACGAATAGTTTGAGAGAAGAAATTTTTCAAAGATTTTACTTTATACCATAAAAGGAAAATGAGTCTCCCATAAAAGCCATGTTTTTTGACGGATCTTTTTTTTTCTAAGGATTTCTGTAGACCTCTATCTAAGGAACATTCCTGCAAAAAAGAATGCTATACAATTAGCGGTTTGGAGGGAGAAGATTTTTAAAGTTTTTTTTACTTTGGTTGCCATGGCAACCAGAATTATTCATGGAACACAATTATTTGAAGGAATTTGAAAGAGGACCACCTAAGGAACATTCCTGTGAAATTTGGTAAATATCCAGTTTCTGAGGAGAAGTTTTTTAAAGAAAAAGTTTACGGACGAACGGACGGGCGCACGACGGACACAACGCCATGACAATAGCTCGCTGGCCTTCAGGCAATGGAGCTAAAAATATATACAAAATTTAAATGAATCATTCAAATTCATTTTCAAAGTAAATTTATAAAAAAAAAAACATTCAAACACATCTTATTGTAGACAAAATGAGTGTAGACGAAATGAGATTAGACGAAATGGGACTGACTACACCTAAAAATCTGTGGACAAAATGGGAGTAGACCAAGTGGGATTATATCGAACTGTAAACCAGGCTGTGTAAAAGGTTAGATGTAAAACCAAATTTGTCACACTTAATAGTAATATAGCTGACGAAAGAGTTGCCTCTGAAAAAGTAAACTGACCGTTCGATCAATACTGTAGCAAAACAAATGATTGCCAAGTGCATTTGCATTTGCAGCAACTTTTGTACTTGTTTCTGCTAGACGCTTGAAGGATCAAAGTACTAAACACAACACAGGGGAAAGATGATGTACATAGTAACGGTTTTAATCTGTTTGAATTAAGATTTCAATTAATCTTAACGGGAGAGTTTAATCGATATTCATTTAATCTCAAAAGCGTTAGAATCTAAGTTTTAAATAAGAACTTTTCCTGCTTTACCAGTTGAAATTTGAATGGAATCACCGAGAAAGGTTTGAGACGCTTAGACACCTGACCATTTAGACCCCATAAAATTTCAGATTTTGGGTGACATCTAGACCCTTTTGAGACACTTCTACCACTTTGTGTTGGAGACACTTGGACCCCTCTTTATATTTTTGAACCTTATTTTTCCTGTTAATCAGCATCATACAATTTGACTGTTAGAATGGTTTTCAATAGTTTAGTTTTTCATTTTGCCAAGTAATCAGGTGTAATTTTGAATATGTTCAATTCACACTTTTCCACCTGTTCATGACTTAATAGCTGTGATTTTTACAACAGATTAGTGGAAATTCAATCATTATTACTTAAACATTTTTCGTGTTGTAAGTTATAACTTTGACAGTACTGTCCAGCTTACAAATCTAAAATTTGAAAACTGTTGTTAAATATTAAAATCTATTTGTTTCATGACTGAAAAGTTTCCATTATACTCTTCTACTACATAATCCCAACTTGAAAAGATTCTGAGGGAGAGGGCTTTTGAAAACGTGAGAAAAGGAGAAAATGTATGAAGCCAGCATTGTCTCCTTTTCCCACAATGTTTTCAACCCGTTTAGAAGCATATTGTATCATTTTAGCCATATTAAACTTATTGTCTTCAGAGGCTTTCAATGTAGACAATAGGGTCTGAAAGTCTCGTCACGTGACCGCGAGAGTTCATCACTTCCGGGGAGCACCGTAAATTTATCGCCTTTTCATCACAGTATGTGGAGAGATACACGAAGCAATTACGAATGATGAAGTAAGATTTAAGAACTCCGAGCGATTTGAAAATTTCAGTAATCTATCAGAGAACGATATGTGACCATGAATACTCCACAGTAAAGAACAGATCGTGTTCAGCGCAGGTAAACAGGTTGATGGTTCAACCTACTTTCGGTTTCGTATTCAAAAGAATCATGCTTTTTTGACGGAGTTAAATCAAACTAGATGAATCAGCTTCTTTCACAAAACTACAGCTATGTGAAGGCATAAAATGAAAACATAAGTACGAAGCAAGACGTTTTAAAACAGATATTTATAGATCTAGTTGTAATTCTCAATTTGCCGGGGGCGATCGCACAGATCTACGTTGAGCCGCTGTTAATTTCAGCCTTTGGTAACATTCGAGTATTTTTAAGACAGCCACTCCAGTATTATGTTTTCAAATATCAAACATAAGAGAGTTCAGATTCAAGATCAGACTGCATGTTCATTGCAGTCTGAAATCGATCATCACTTTGCTGAAAAGTGTGTAGTTATCTTCTCGGCACAAGACAGAATCTTTGACTGGTCCAAATTGAAAGGGTTTGCAGATGATAATTAATGCCGTATAGAATAATGATCTAGTATTTAAATGATGGAAATTTATTTGAGTGGGTATAGAAACTATTATTGGAAAAGGAGAAAATGCTGGTTACCAGCATTTAATCCTTTTCCTACAATGTTTTCATAAGACATCCTCCGAGTCTTTAAAAATCAGGATTGTGTCATAAAGGATTGTGCTTCACAGGCCAAGGGTTGTTTAAGAAGAATGCAATATGCTTGTTCCACTATGCACACTGAATATTAGTGTTGTGCATAGTACTTTGGAAAGATACCCATGACCAATTGCACTAACTGGCACATGAATGAAATGTTTAACCCTTTACCTGTAAAGAAGACAATTTATGAAAATAGTATGGAAATATAGGAGAAAATACTGGTAACCAGCATGTCTTCCTTTTCTCAGGGTATTTTCAACCCATCCAAAAATGAATTTCATTTTTTTAGCCACACTTATTTTTTTGTCTACTAGTGCTTTCAATTTGTACAAGTCATTTACCCTAGTGCTTTCAAGGAAGAAGCCTTTTGATAACATTGTGGGTAAAGGAGAAAATACTGGTAACCAGCATTTTCTCCCTTTCCCACAATGTTTTCTACTCATTCAAAGACAAATTCCATCCTTCCAAGTTCAAGCCACATTTAAATTGTTGTTTCCAAATGTTTTCAATTGGACAAGTCTAGGATCTATCCTGTGATAAAGAATTAAGCATTTTTGCTCTGGTTAGCTAAAAACTTCTATTCAGAAGTACTATACATGTATTTACAAACATATCTTACTAATATACTTTCAGAGCTTTCTCCTGGTAGAAGAATGACACTAAAAAGGAACCATGACTGCAAGACAACTGCACATTACAGGGACCACATGTTATGCAGTGGTGTTCTCATATATGTATAATTGGACATGCAGTCATTTAAACATTTAATTAAAGAAAAATAGTACTATAGTATTAATGTTCTATGTTTACCATCTTTGCACCACAAAGAAGTTCATGCTAACATTTACCGGTACTGTTCAATAGTTAAAAGGGTATTTAAATCCTAACGAGAAATGACACTAATTTAAAACAGCATTGCAGCAGACTGCTTTTGAAAATATTGTGACCAAATATGTTATTGCTCACAGTTAGCAATATCTATTTGCGACAATGTTTTCATCTCAATCTTTCAATTATTTTTCTCCATTTGCCTCTATCTAGTGTTAAAAGTAAAGTTAGGTTTCAAGACTTTGTTAAATAAAGGAAAAGTAATATTCTTGTTTATATTTAGAACAAAAATCCCTAATGCTCCTTGAAGAGTGAAAGCAATAAACATGTGGTAAAATTCACTCAATGACATTGTGCAGAAAAAGAAATTTTGTTACATAGAAGTCTTATTAGCTGCACAAAATTAATAGTCGTTTGAAAACATTGTGAGAAATGGCAAATTAACTCTTTACCACACGAGAAAATTTTAGACCGGTCAAAATTAAAAGCATTTGCAAACGACAAAATAAAGGTGACTGAAAAATTGAAATTTATTCTGGGAAGGGTAGAAAACACTGTGGGAAAAGGAGAAAATGCTGGTTACCAGCATTTTCTCCTTTTCCCACAGTGTTTTCAAAAGGCTTCTTTCTCAGGGGCGTCAAAAGTATGGATTGTGTGGTAATGGGTTAATAAACAATTTCGCATTTTTTAACAATATTTTTTTTCTGAAGCAGAAATTTGCTCCATCAAGGGACCCAAATAACATGACAATAAAGCAAAAGTGTTTTGTTACTACAAATGTAAGAAAGATAATTAAATATCTGCAAAACTTTTAAGACTTCTCATGTTTATTTTGTTTAATCTTTACCAACTGATAAAACTCTGCACTTCTTCAAATTCAAAGCATTTGCAGACAATTGATTGATTTTGACTCACATTTTACAATTTACCTAATAAAAGGTAGAAAACATTGTGTTGAAAGTAAAAATTATTAGTTATCTTTTCACACAATGTTTCCTAAAGTATTTTTCTGCAGGGTTGTTAAAACTCAGGATTTTTTGGTAAAGACTTAAAAGTCATCAAAAATAATAAAATTGCTTCTGAAACATATTTGCAGCACAAAACTTCAGAAGCATCCTTGTGAATGCGAAAAAAATTAATCAAGGAGTAAAGCTTGAGTATTCGTTAAATCATGTCACAATTAGACATTACTTATTTTGACCAATTTGTCCTTAGGTCAAAATGTTTTCAAAATTGGTCTGCTGCAAGACACAAAAAGTTGTCTACAGGAGACAGACCACTGACCCCTTTATCTGCTGGTATAAAATTACTGGGCTGTCTCTGGTCCAACAACACTTGTAAGGATAAATTAAACAAGGGCTTTATAAGAAGAAATGCAACCATTTTAATCTTTTAACATTTAACAAAATTTTCATAGTGTCTATTTTGAAAGCAAAGTTGGAGGATGAAAAATTGTAGCCTAAATGATTAGGTTTATGACTGAGAGGAAACATTGTGAAAAATGTATAAAAAGCCGATGACCATTTTTTCTCTCCTCTTCCTTCAATGTTTTCAAAAGCCCTCTGCTTCAGGGTAATTTATTAGGAACAAAATTGTTTGGTAAAGGGTTAACTCACAGAACAAAATTTCGACTGGTTCAAGCTGAGAGGATTAGCAGGTGATATGCAAATGAACTGTTGAAATTTGTCTTTGAATGGGTGCAAAACACCACAGAAAAAATGATTTCCAATATTTTCTCACATTTATTGTCCTGGCTTCCCTCCCCCTGGCTGTTTTGACACAAGCTTTTTTGAAGAAAATGCCCTGCAAATCATATCTTGTGTAGTACATCCTGTTGCATCTGCTGTCATTTGGACAGTCATGAATTAATCTTCTGTTTTAGTGGTTTGGCATTTCCAATGAGTCTAAAGTAGGTGATGTTTCATGTGGCACTGTACAGATGTTTTGGACAGTTATTGTGATTGTTAGGATTTCATGGCCTATCTGCCCTCCTGCAAAAAAAAAGAAAAAAAGACAGGCTAAAGCAATGTATTCAAAAAGACTTTCTGCAGAATATTTCATCATAAGAAGCATTACACTTGTAAAGGCTACATCAAAATAGGCAAGCACAAGTACTGATTCTGAGTATTCAAATAGTCTGCAATATTCTTTGTTATAACCCTCAAAGTGCCTTTGACCACTTTAGTTGCTTTTGTGATCAATGTACATCATGACTAGACTGTACAAAGTCTGCAGTCTGATCTACATTGATCGCTTTACTAAGACCGTCCAGACGAGGGCAACTTCAACATTATTCTCACGATCTTATTTATAAAATGAAATGCGTCTTTGATTTATTCCGTGCTCTTTAAAGGGTTAAGCTTATATACCTAGTTTTGAACTAGAAATGATGAATTTAACTGAAAATAATTCCACAAAAGATGCTAAAATAGGTTCTGAAGCCAATAATTCACGACCATTTAAGAATGGCTGTCTAAGGCAATTCAATTAATAAAATGAGGCCGAATAATTCCAACTGTCATTACCGGCAACATTCAATATAGTGCAAAGAAAACTTGGGTGCGAAACTGCACTGGTGCGAAACATATCAAAACCGCAATATGTTTCTAAACGCCCCTGAAGACGCGATATGAGTGCATTTCTAGAATGAAATGCTAAAAAACATTATTTTATTGCCATAACTAGGTTAGTTTGGCCTTCTTAGATCAGAAATCGACCGAGTACATGTCCATTGCAACGATGTACGAAAACTGGGTTACGGATTTTCGCTGATTTCCACGGCCTGTATTTAAATCACAAAATTATTTCTAAACAATATTTTGACCCTTACCAACATCTTTCATCTCCAGTTTTTCCTCTCCAAACCCATTTTTGAGAATTTGAAGAATATGCACATCGGTGTAGCGTCACGAATGTCGGTACATGCATAAGCAAAATAGTGGAAAATATCTCAATATGTCGACCAGCCTCCCCGGAAGTGCATTTCATCTAAACGAGACTTACTGACCCTATTCCAAAATTTTATGGTGTTGTAATGGATTATTGTAAATTGATGGTTTTATTAATGATGACTGAAGGATTAAAAAGAGGTATAGATAGAAAGAAAGAAGGGTGGATAGATAATACTAGGCCAAAGAATTAGCACACAATAAATAAAATATAGCTTATATTAGTTGGGTCTGTCTTTTGAAGACTGAAAACACCATGGGAAAGGAGGAATTTTATTGATTTATGGTGGTCACTGGTCGTGTTGAACAGTTTGAGTCTGTCAGTTATTAATTGAAGCTTTATAAAATTATTCATTCCCCTTTGCAATAAAACTGCATATTGTAAATTTTGTTTATATTCATACTTGACCACTTTCTGCCTCAATCTTTATTTCTAAAGCTCACTTACTCTATACCATACGCAAAACTTTTAGACTGGTCCAAATTGAAAGCATTTGCGGGCATCAAGATAAAAGTGACTGAAAATTTGAAATTTGTATTGAAAAGGAGAGAAGAACTTTGTGGGAAAAGGAGAAAATGCTGGTACCCAGCATTTTCTCATTTTTCTCACAATGGTTTCAAAAGGCTTCTTTCTCAGGATGGTCAATTGTCGGCACTGTGTGGTAAAGGGTTCATACAAATCTATAAAGGTAATTAATCTTTGTACTAAAGTCACATGTTTACTTAAACTTGGCAGACTAAAAGTTTGTTAACCATATTCTACTAAAAATATAAAACATGAAGAATTTGGGAAAAAAAAGAAAGCAATTAGCATACTATGGAAAAGAACCAACTACTGTAAAAAGAATCTGAAAATAGAAATGCATGTTTAATTTTTCTGTTGACTGTTAGCAGGCCCGTAGGAAGCAATTTTGGATTGGGGCAACATCATTTGAGAACCGGCTTGTCCTGATTTTGCATATATTGCATTTGGTTATGCACTGAGAAATAATCCACCTACTAATACTGAAAGGAAGGAAATTTGTCCAACAATGTGGTGAATTATGAGATTTGGAGAAAAAGTAAAGCAGAAAATCACACGGAATGCAGTGTGACGTCGGAAACTGTTTGGTGTCTGTCAGATAACAAAAGTAGAAGAAAAATTTCCATGGCTTGCCGCCGTTTGTTTAGAACTATTTTAAATTGTTTGGAATTTTCTATTATTTCATCCTCTTTATGCACGATGACTGTCTAGCAATATTCAGCAACTACTATATTTCTGGATTGATATATGGTCTCAAAAGTCAAAATACTTATTTTATGTTACAAGGAAATATTTACAAGTAATACAATCCATAAACATAGTCAAGTAATATGTAAATTTTCTTTTTTGAAAATAGAGGTCTAAGTGTCTCAATAAAATAGGGGTCTGTGTGTCTCAGGGGTTTAATTGTCATCCAAATTTTAAGGGGTCTAAATGGTCAGGGGTCTAAGTGTCTGACATTCTTTGAAAGTTGTCATTTCAACAAATTAAATGTCATCCAAATACTGAGATATGACTTGGAATGGATAGAAAAGATTGTGAGAAAAGCAGAAAATGCTAATTACCAGCATTTTCTCCTTTTTCCTCATTCTTCAAAAGCCTTCATCCACTGGGTTAAAAAAACAGGGGATCATGTGCATGATGTGGTAAAAGTTAAATACCTGCTGGTACAATATTTTGATTGTATGGTGTTTAGAGCCACTTTCAACATTATTTCAGTTACGTCGCAATGGCTAGTTCACCTATCCATGCTTTCCTGTGCATGCTTTCTCTTTTACCAGTACTCTACACAGATTTCTTTCCTAACCACTGGCTACTTTCCTACATAACCATTGTCAGGACAATAGCCAGTGTTGGGAGCATAATGAGGCTAAACTAAAATGGCAGTACAATAAAATTAATCACCTGACCATTTTAGATCGACTGAATAATGATTCCTGTGGCAATGACTATCAGCAATCCCCGAAAAGAAATTGGTTGAGCAAGGGGTCGAGCCCACAACCTTTTGTTCTTAAATCCTGCGTGCTACCAAATGAGCTACCAGGGCTTGGCTTCCCTTAGGTATAAAGCTTTTGAAAAGATTATGGGAAAAAAGGAAAATGTAGATGACCTACATGTTGTTTTTCCCCCAAGTTTTTTTAACAACTCAAAACAGTAACCATCCCTTGACCTATATTTGTCAATTGCAAATGCTTTCAGTATTGTTTGTTAAAGTATTAGCTTCAGGTACAGGAAATAGTGAGAATGTAAACACTGATTCAAATTTTTCAAATTTTTCAAACTTTACCAAACTACATAATTGTAGACTTGTCCAAAATGAAAGCTTTTGCAGACAAGAAAATAAATGTAACTCAAATTTTGAAATTTGTTTTCAGCAGGGTAGCAAACATTGTGGGAAAAGGAGAAAATACTGGTTATCAGCATTTTCTCCTTTTCTTATAACGTTTTAAAACTGCTTCTTTCACAGGGTTGTTAAAAGTTGGGATTTTGTGGTAAAGGTTTATACAGGAATATGAGTTAACTGACTTCACTATGTTTTAATGATAATTCTTAACCCTTTACTGTACAATCCCTGGTTTTTATGACCCTGAGGGAGAAGCCTTTTGAAAACATTGTGGGAAAAGGAGAAAATGCTGGTTTCTCCTTTTCCCACAATGTTTTCTACCCTGCTGGAAGCAAATTTCAAATTTCCAGTTACAGTTATATTGTCGTCTGCAAGTGCTTTCAATTTGGACCAGTCTAAAATTCTGTTGTTGGTAAAGAGTAATTACACCTAGAGAACTGAATATTTTTGTAAAATACATCTACATGTATATATACATGCATATGCACAGAACTGCATTGTTAAATAAATAACGTTCGTTTTATGAATTTCTATCTTTTTATCTTGTCATTCCTTTTACCCCATTCCACACAATCCTGAGTTTTAACAACCCCAAGTAGAGAAGGCTTTTGAAAGCACTGTAGGCTTTTTAAAACATTGTAGGAAAAGAAAAAAAATGTTGGTAACCAGAAAGGATGCCTTTGAAGAAATAGAAGGCTTTTTAACCTTTTACCACTCAATAATGACTTTTAACACCCTTTGAGGAAGAAGCCTTTTGAAAGCACTTGCCGTCTGGTAAAGAGTTGAAATATATGTATTGGAGGATTTTGAAAACACTGTGGGGAAAAGAAGAAAATGCTGGTGACCAGAAGAGAAGTCTTTCAGATAAAGAGATGGCTTTTGAAAACATTGTTGGAAAAGAAGAAAACGCTTGTGACCAGAAAAGGAGAATTCTTCTGAGAAATCGACAGCTTTTGAAAACATTGTGGGAAAAGATGAAAATGCTCTGTAGCTCAGCTGGTAACAACATTGAGCAAGCATGTTGCTGGTATAAAATTCCAGCTTGCCAATTTCTCTCTGAGAATTTTTATGGTAGTCATTGCAACAGGATACATTCCTATCTTGCTTCTGAATAAGCTGTGTATGATGCCCTAGATGGTTATGTGGGAAAGCAGCCAATGAATTAGGAACACCATAGTGAGAAGTGCTGGAAAAGAAATGCTGGGAGAGCATGTATAGGTGAATTGGTTGCAGCTGTGATATCATTGAACATATTTGAATAGTATCAACTCTTAGGCTGTTAAGTGCAACTCAAGGACCTTTTGCAGACAGTGTTGATCAAGATCAGACTGCACAGAATAAATAGTCTGATCTTTGATCTACACTGTCCTTTAAGGGGATGTCTGATCCTGAAAAAAATACGTTTGAAATAGCCAAATTTTGGTTTTTACTATCAGTTTGAATTTTTCATCTCAGTTACTTAGTGGGATAAGGGTTGAATTTTAAACAAACAAATCTGCCAAACTATAAAAGTTCTGTACTATTTAGTATTGATAACATTTACAGATAGTGTTTGATCAAAAGTTTCTCAAAAGAATGACTTTGCGAGGGATATGAAATTATTATAGCATGAAGTTTTCCTCAAGATTCTCATTATGTTTTCCAAAAGCCTAAACAGTGTCCCTAAGTATCGGGACTGTCTTGTAAAGGGTTAAATTGCACGATAATTATTTGACTAAAATATATAAGAAAGAGTCATACACAAGCATACTGTTTTTACAAAATTTTTCATTGATTTAAATAAGCTATGGTGTAGTCTACATAATTATGTGCAAGTATGATTTTCCTTGATTCATATATGACGAAAAAAATAGATAAATAGCCATTTTTCTCAATTAGATACAGTTTAATTACAATATCGAATTATATATTTTATCAATCAACCCAATAAATGATGCCCATAGACTCGTACTGCAAAACTATTGCAGTTGGGATTTAAAAAAAAAAAAATGGTCTAGGGGAGAAAACTCGTACTGTCTAAGAGTAAGAGTAAAGCAAGAGTAGTCTCCCTTATTATGATCAGCCCTTCATCATTTCTCCTAGACGCTTGACGGATCAAAGTACTAAACACAACACTAGGAAAAAGGTGACGTGCATGTAACGTTTTTAATTTGTTTTTTGATGAAGATTTCACTTAATTTTAACAAAAGAGTGTCATTGATATTGATTTTAATACAAGATATAAGATTATTTCCTGCTTTTTATACTTGAAATCCGAATGGAATCACCGAGAAAGGTTTTAATCTTTGAAAATTGCCATTTGCAAAGGTATGAGGTTTGCGGACGGCATAGTTTAAAATGACCTTTCACAGAATGTACGATCTGATTCCGAGTCTACACAGTTTACTTGTTTCGTAAACCTTTCAGTGCAAAATAAATAGATTCAAATTCCAGCGGACGGCTATAAATACAATCTATTGAAACTCACAAAGATTTTGTTTGTATAGGCTGGACTACACCAGCGGATGACATAGATCAAAGATCAGACTGCACGTTCTATACACGTAGTAGTATCAGGGGCGGTAACCAATCTAGCTCTTGGCTGGCATTTTTTGTATGGTGCACAGGCATATAATGACCAGAGACAGGAAGAGGAGGTTTTATGTCCCGCCTACTGCACGTACTATGCACATACTATAGCCGCAGTAATTTAGCACCTCTGGAAGTAGCCAAATCGAGGTTTTGGGCAGAGTCCTTGTTTTGTAAGTGTACCATTCAATGGTATGCACGCACTCACAACGCGAAGCAGTCAGAAATAAGCCTTTTTCTCTCCAATAAGGGAGGCAACTGTAGCATTACTAATTCCAAAATATTGTACGAGTTGTTTCCCTTCAACCATTAGTCGTTGATCATTCTCTTGCAAGACCCATATATTTTGAATGAATATCAGCCCGGAATAAAAAGCAAAGCAAAAGCGCAGATAAAATGGACGGAAATATGAGATAGTAGCAATAAATTAAACAAACTGAGGAGAAAAAGCAATGTAAGTTGGTATTACAAACAAAAGTTGATTCGAAAGGAAAAAACCGGAAATAGCAAATAAGCTTGGTAGAGAAGATATGACACTAGTTCCATGATTTCTTTACGGTTCTATGAGTGCTGATGGTTGTAAGTCGCATGTTTCTTTTTTTAAAGTAAACACAGTCGCATGTTTCTTTTTTTAAAGTAAACACGTGTATATCTTTGCATTAATGAACCATATTAAACGCAAAGGCAATAAACAGTAAACATGAACGAGATTCATCTGTTCAGTATCCAGATTGTAGATATATTCGGATAAAAGTTTGAATTGTGAGAAAAATTTAAAATTTATTCAATACAACACTTTACGCTAGTTGAAAACAAAATAAAGCAAATAGCATAATTGAGAGAGGTTAGTATAAATACAGTTGTAAAAACTTGTTTCTATCGAATGGTAGTCAGTTGAACACCCGGTAATTTCGACACCCAGTCATTTCGACACATTTTGGTCATTTCAATCCCCGGTGGAAAAATGTTTGCAAACTTTGGTCATATCAACTTCTTATTTTTTAGAGCACTTTTTAAACTCAACTTTTTATTATCAAGTTACTTTAATTTCTTTTAAAGATGTCATATCAGTGAATTTTGTGTGGGTGTGTGACCAAAACATGTTTTTAAATAACTTTATTCAAGGGGAATTACTCCGAGTATGGGTATATTTGTACAATTTTATGTATTCTACTCAGCCTTCTTAATAAAGAGATTAATATGCAGTATAATATTTATCACACCTTCACCTGTCTTTAACTGTGTTTGACGCCAATGCAGACTTTTTGAGCCATTTGGACCACATGGCAAACGATAAGTTAAAGAATGTTTGATTAATAATTGATTTCTTCTTAAACCCTTTACCACACAATCCCAACTCTTAACAACGCTGAAAAAGAAGCATTTTGAAAACATTTTGGGAAAAGGAGAAAATGCTGGTAACTACAAACTACTTCTATATAAAATACCAAAAAATGAGAAATTTTTGTACCCCCCACAAAATGAATCTTTTCCGGGTTGCACTTGAATCATCCGCTTTGTCTGTGTATCTGTCTGTGTGTCTGTCCATCTGTGTACAAAATACCAGTAATTTGGTTTCCCAAACTCCTCCTACAGTTTTCCTTCAACTGTATTGAAACTTTGCACATATATTAATCATAATTATATCGAAGATTTGCAAGATGCACTTTTCAAGTATCAACTCTTCCTAGTTGGAGAATTATCTCCCCTTGAATTTGACACTTTTTTCTGTCAAAGGGCTGGCAGGGGTATAAAGTCACATTAAGTCACAGCTCTAGTTCAACCTGATGAAATAAAAAGGAATTGCAGACAACAAATGAAATGTAGTTCAAGCAATGAGATTTGTCTTTGACAGTCAAAAACATATTGGGAATGTAATTCAAAAATAGGTTAAGTGTTTGATAGAAAAAATTATTTGTTGGAAAAGGAGAAAATGCTGGTTCCCCATATTTTCTCATTTCCACATTATTTTCAAAATACATTTTCCTGGAGGTAATCAAGGGTTAATGAACTTTTCTTTCCATCTTTGTAGTGTAAATATGGAAGGGAGGTGCAAAACGCAGAAACTAGTTTACCTCGTTGGAGAAGAGAGAAATCAAAAACCATAATATTTTTCAGGAAGAAGTTGTGAAGTATTTAACAAAAAAGTGGGGCAAGAGTTCTCCACCATCCGCACTCTGTGTTTTTTTAAAAAAAAAAACAAAGAGAAATGGACCAGTTGTTTGGAAGATTACAGGGTTCAGACTAGCACACCAAAACACATGAACCTGGATGAGAGCCTTTATTGTTGGTACTCAGACTTAAGTTCAAGAAATATCCTTGTAAGTGGTAATATGCTTGTCAGAAAGGCGAAGAAACTTGGCTGTGAGCTGGGGATTCAGGATTTATCTTATTCCAGTGGATGGCTAGCCAGATTTAAGAAATGCCATAGTATTAGAGCATGCAAACCTGAATGTAAGAATGTTTTTCAAGTCCAACCCAAGTTCTTACTGGTTTTAATTCTTTATCTCGACCAAATTCCTGTTGACTTTTTTTTTCATCAGCAATTTCTCCTTTTCTCACACTGTTTTGTACTCTTTACAAAACAAATTTCAAATTTTCAGTCACCTTTATTTTGTCATCTGCAAATGCTTTTGATTTTGACAATCCTAAAATATTGTCGTTTGGTAATGAGTTAACTCTTTATTTCAACCAAAATCCTGTTGATTTTTTAAAAGATGAAAACCTTTTAGACTCAAACCAAAACCATTTACAGACAAAGGTGAAAAAATATTGCAGGAGATGGAGAAATGTTGTATATTTGCATTTTCTCCTTTTTTCAGTCTTTTTTGTAGTTCTGTTTTTCTAGAGGATTAGCTCACCTGGGCAGCTCAGTGGTCAGCAAACTTGTGACCAGGCTGTGGTGAGTTTGATACCCACTGAGGCAAACTTTCTTTCCTGCCTCTTACAGCTGATGCATGTGAGAATGTATCGAGTGATCCTGAAAGAAAGTTATGTCAGTACAGGTGTGAGAAAGCCAGGAAATACATGCATAGGAGCACTGACTGCTATGATATGACCTCAGCTGTTAAAATGGCAATTAAATCCAATTCAATCAATCAATCAGTCAGTCATGAGAATTGGAGGTATAAAGCTTTTGAAAAGATTATGGGAAAAGAGGAAAATGTAGATGACCTACATATTGTTTTTCCCCCAAAGTTTTTTTTTTTTTAACAACTCAAAACATAACCATCCCTTAACCTATATTTGTCAGTTGCAAATGCTTTCAGTATTGTTTGTTAAAGTATTAGCTTCAGGTACAGGAAATAGTGAGAAGTGAGAATGTAAACACTGATTTAAATTTTTAAATCTTCACCAAACTACATAATTTTATTATACTTGTCCAAGTTGAAAGCTTTTGCCGACAAGAAAATAAATGTAACTCAAAAATTGAAATTTGTTTTCAGCAGGGTAGCAAACATTGTGGGGAAAAAGAGAAAATGCTGGTTATCAGCATTTTCTTCTTTTCCTATAATGTTTTCAAACTGCTTCTTTCACAGGGTTGTTAAAAGTTGGGATTTTGTGGTAAAGGTTTAAACAGGAATATGATTTTACTGACTTCACTTTTTTTAATGATAATTCTTAACCCTTTACCGTACAATCCCTGGTCTTTATGACCCTGTGGGAGAAGCCTTTTGAAAATATTGTGGGAAAAGGAGAAAATGCTGATAACCAGCATTTTCTCCTTTTCCCACAATGTTTTCTACCCTGCTGGAAACAAATTTTAAATTTCTAGTTACAGTTATATTGTCGTCTGCAGGTGCTTTCAATTTGGACCAGTCTAAAAATTTTGTTGTTGGTACAGAGTTCAGCAATTACACTCAGAATATTTTTGTAATATACATGTACATATATATTTATGCACAGAACTGCATTGTGAAATAAATAAGGTGTACTTGATGAATTTCTATCTTTTTATCTTGTCATCCCTTTTACCCCATTCCACACAATCCTGAGTTTTAACAACCCCAAATAGAGAAGGCTTTTGAAAACACTGTAGGCTTTCTAAAACATAGTAGGAAAAGAAAAAAAATGTTGGTAACTAGACGGGATGTCTTTGAAGAAAAAGAAGGCTTTTTAACCCTTTACAACCCAATTATGACTTTTAACACGCTTGAGGAAGAAACCTTTTGAAAGCACTGTGGGAAAAGGAGAAAATATTGGTAACCAGTATTTTCTCTTTTTCCCACAGTGTTTTCTACCCTATCAGGATCAAATTTCATTATTTGAGTCACATTTAAATTGTTGTCTGCAAATACATGTACTTTCAAGTTGGGCAAGGTCAAAACTTTGCCGTCTGGTAAAGAGTTGAAATATTGGAGGTTTTTGGAAACATTGTGGGGAAAAGAAGAAAATGCAGGTGACCAGAAGAGAAGTCTTTCAGAGAAAGAGATGGCTTTTGAAAACAGTGTTGGAAAAGAAGAAAATGCTTGTGACCAGAAAAGGAGAAGTCTTCTGAGAAAAAGACGGCTTTTGAAAACATTGTGGGAAAAGATGAAAATGCTCTGTAGCTCAGCTGGTAACAACATTTGAGTGAGCATGTGGCTGGTACGAAATTCCAGCTTGCCAATTTCTCTCAGAGAATTTATAATAGTCATTGCAACAGGATACATTCCTATTTTGCTTCTGAATAACCTGTGCATGATGCCCTAGATGGTTATGTGGGAAAGCAGCCAATGACTTAGGAACACTGTAGTGAAAAGGTCTTGAAAAAAAAAAAGCTGGGAGAAAATGTATAGGTGAAGTGGTTGCAGTTGTGATATCATTGAAAATTATTTGAATAGTATCAACTCTTAGGCTGTTAAGTGCAACTCAAGGACCTTTTGCAGACAGTGTTGATCAAGATCAGATTGCAGAGAACATGTAGTCTGATCTTTGATGTACACTGTCCAATAAGAGCATGTCTAATCCTGAAAAAAATACCTTTGAAATAGCCAAATTTTGGTTTTTACTATCAGTTTGAATTTTTCATCTCAGTTACTTAGTAGGATAAGGGTTGAATTTTAAACAAACAAATCTGCCAAACTATAAAAGTTCTGTACTATTTAGTATTGATAACATTTACAGATAGTGTTTGATCAAAAGTTTCTCAAAAGAAGGACTTTGTGAAGGATATGAAATTATTGTGGCAAAAGGAAAATAGCATGCAACCAGCAGTTTTCCTCAAGATTCTCATCATGTTTACCAAAAGCCTGAACAGTTTCCCTAAGTATCTGGACTATCTTGTAAAGGGTTAAATTGCATGAAAATTATTTGATTAAAATGTATAAGAAAGAGTCATATACATGCATACTGTTTGACAAAATTTTTCATTGATTTAAATAAGCCACTTTGTAGTCTACATAATCATGTGCAGATATGCTTTTCCTTGATTCATATAATGGCAAAAAAATATATAAATAGCCATTTTTCTCAATTAGATACAGTTTAATTACAATATCGAATTGTATCTTTTATCAATCAACCCAATAAATGATGCCCATAGACTCGTACTGCAAAACTATTGCAGCTGGGATTTTTAAAAAAAAATATGGTCTAGGGGAGAAAACTCGTACTGCCTAAGCGTAAGAGTAAAACAAGAGTAGTCTCCCTTATTATGATCCGCCCTTCATCATTTCTCCTAGACGCTTGACGGATCAAAGTACTAAACACAACACTGAGAAAAAAAAAAAGGTGACATGCATGTAACGTTTTTAATCTGTTTTTGATGAAGATTTCAATTAATTTTAACAAAAGAGTGTCATTGATATTGATTTTAATATAAAACACTAGAATCTAAGTTTTATATAAGATTATTTCCTGCTTTTTCTACTTGAAAGTCGATTGGGATCACCGAGAAGGGTTTCAATCTTTGAAAATCGCCATTTGCAAATGTATGATGTTTGCGGACGGCATAGTTTAAAATGACCTTTCACAGAATGTACGATCTGATTCCGAGTCTACACAATTAACTTGTTTCGTAAACCTTTCAGTGCAAAATGAATAAATTTCAAATTCTAGCGGACGGCTCTAAACACATTCTATTGAAACTTACAAAGATTTTGTTTGTATAGGTTTGACGACACCGGAGGATGACATAGATTAAAGATCAAACTGCACGTTTTGTGCAGTCTGATCTTGATTTATGCCGTCTGCAAAAGTCTCTGCTTTCGCCTATGGCGCCGAAAGGGTTAAGCCTATTTGGATAGAGTTAAAATCTTTATCAGATAGATCTAGATATAGTTCCGGTACACTGTTCAAATCGTCGACAGAGGTTTGATGTCTAAGGCGCGTAAAAACGAAAACTTTAAAGTGCCATATATAATAAAAGTTGTCATTACAGTCTTTGTAGATCATGATCAGACTGCACAGAACGTGCAGTCTGATCTTTAATCTACACCGTCCACTTTCCTTAGACTTTCTGTACAATTTTATGCGACTTTAAAACCTTAATTTATATTTTTTTGGATATCCTTTTTTAGACTGAAGTTATCTCTTGTTTATTTGGCGCTCTATGGGTTTGTAACGGGAGCGGTTTGATATCCATTGGGATTAATTTTACTGACTAAACATTATCTTCCTACCGTGATAAGCCAACTTATGTTTTGAATTTGAGCTATAAAATGACCTTTCATATTTAGCCATATATGTCGATATCGTCATTGAATGAAAACATAGTTTTGTTTGTAAGTTTGCGTTAAGTTGTCGTAGTGGTTATCATAACTCATTAATTTCATTTACTGAACATCTATTACCTCAATGATATCTGTTAC
The DNA here is from genome assembly GCA_943736015.1 of Tridacna crocea. NCBI lineage: Eukaryota > Metazoa > Mollusca > Bivalvia > Cardiida > Cardiidae > Tridacna > Tridacna crocea. The sequence goes on along the minus strand of OX031064.1, from coordinate 32,896,102 downwards.
CAAATGTTGCATTTTTATTGTAGCGCGATCTTACATTGAATTCCAAATTCAAATATTGGCGGTTATAATTAACGTGAAATAAACGGGAGACTACCTGCCGCCTGTTAAGAAAAATAATAAGTTTTACCTTTTTTGTCTGGTGGCATGTCGTTTTTAGAACGGTTAAAATTAACAATTTGACCTTATGAACTGATTGAAATTCGTTACACCTAGATGAAAATTTTTCGTTCGTCAAACGGATCGACTCTACAGACGTAACCGTGTTTATTCGTCCTCGGTTTTATGCTTGCGCCTGGCTGGCATTTTTTGTAAGGTGCACAGGCATATAAGGACCAGAGACAGGAAGAGGCGGTTCCATGTCCCGCCTTCTGCACATACTATGCGCATACTTTAGCCGCAGTAATTAAGCACCTCCGAAAGTAGCCAAAGCGAGGTTTTGGGCGGAGTCCTTGTTTTGTAGGCGTACCATTCAATGGTATGCACGTACTCACAACGCGAAGCAGTCAGAAATAAGCACTTTCCTCTTCAATAAGGGAGACAACTGTAGCATTACTAATTACAAAATTTTGTACGAGTTGTTTCCCTTTAACCATTAGTCGTTCATCATTCTCTTGCAAGACCCTTGTATTTCGAATGAATATCAGCCTGGAACAAAAAGCCAAGCAAAATTGCAGACAAAATTGACGAAAATATGCGATAGTAGCAACAAATTAAACCAATTAAGGAGAAAAAGCAATGTAAATTGGTGTTATAATAAAAAATTGATACGAAAGGAACAAACCGGAATTAGCAAATAAGCTTCGTACAGTAGAGAAGATATGACACTATTTCCTTGATTTCTTAACGATTCTACGTATGCCAAGGGTTGTAAGTCGCATGTTTCATTTTTTCAAGTAAACACGTGTATATCTTTGCATATGAACTATATCAAAGACAATAAAACAGTAAACATGAATTATCTGTACAGTATCCGGATTGTAGATACATTCGGATAAAAGTTTGAATTGTGAGAAAAATTTGAAATTTGTTCAATACAACACTTTACGTTACTTGGAAAGAAAATAAAGAAGATAGCATAATTGAGAGAGGTCGGTATAAATACAGTTGTAAAAACTTGTTTCTATCGAATGGCAGTCATTTGAACACCCGGTAATTTCGACACCCTGTCATTTCGACACATTTTGGTCATTTCGATTCCCGGTAGAAAAATGTTTGCAAATTTTGGTCATATCGACTTGTTATTTTTTAGAGCACTTTTTAAACTTGACCTTTATTATCAAGTTACTTTAATTTCTTTTAAAGATGTCATATCATTATAATTTTGTGTGGGTGTGTGATCAAAACAGCTTTTTAACCCTTTCCCAAGCGACAAACTTTTGGACTAGACCAAATTGAAAGCATTTGCATACGGAAATTCAACTCTTGCTGAAAAGATGATTTCTGTCTACGATAGGGTAGAAAACATTGTGGGAAAAAGAGAAAATTCTGGTTACAAAAAAGACCAGTAATTTTGTGTTGCAAACTCCTCCTAGTTTTCCTTCAACTGTATTGAAACTTTGCACATATATCGAAGATTGCAAGATGCACTTTTACAAGTATCAACTCTTCCTGGTTGAAGAATATTATCTCCCCTTGAATTCGACACTTTTTTTTGTCAAAGGGTATTAAATCACATTAAGTCACAGCTCTAGTTCAACTTGCTGAAATAAAAAGGAATTGCAGACAACAAATGAAATGGAGTTCAAGCAATGAGATTTGTCTTTGACAGAGTTGAAAATATATTGGGAATAAAGTTCAAAAATGGGTTTAGTGTTTGATAGAAAAACAACATTAAATTTTGTTACAGTCAGAAAAGGAGAAAATGCTAGTTTCCAATATTTTCTTGTTTCCACATTATTTTCAAAATACATTTTCCTGGAGGTAATCAAGGGTTAATGAACTTTTCTTTACATTTTTGTAGTGTAAACATGGAAGGGAGGTGCAAAACGCAGAAACTAGTTTACCTCGTCGGAGAAGAGAGAAATCACCAAGCATGTGACAGAAAACCTTAATATTTTTTGGGAAGAAGTTGTGAAGTATTTAACCAAAAAATGAGGTAAGAGTCTTCCACCATCCACACTCAGTGGTTTATTTGAAAAACAAAGAGAAATGGACCAGTAGTTCGGAAGATTACAGGGTTCAGACTAGCACACCAAAACACATGAGCCTGGATGAGACCCTTTATCGTTGGTACTCAGAGTTAGGTTCAAGAAATATTGTTGTAAGTGATAATATGCTTGGCAAAAAGGCGAAGAAACTTGGCTGTGAGCTGGTGATTCAGGATTTATCTTATTCCAATGGATGGCCGGCCAGATTTAAGAAATGCCATAGTATTCGAGCATGCAAACCTAAATGTAAGAATGTTTTTCAAGTCCAACCCAAGTTCTTACTGGTTTTAACCCATTACCACACAATCCCTACTTTTGACAACCTGAGAAAGAAGCCTGTGGAAAATATTGTGTGAAAAGGAGAAATGCAACATGCTGTTAACCAGCATTTTCTCCTTTTCTCACGTTTTCAACTCTTCACAAAAAAAATTTCAAATATTTAGTTACTTTTATTTTGTCGTCTGCAAATCCTTTTGATTTTGACAAACCTAAAATATTGTCGTTTGGTAATGAGTTAATTCTTTATTCGACCAAATTCCTGTTGATTTTACAAGATGAAAACCTTTTAGACTCAAACCAAAAGCATTTACCGACAAAGGTGAAAAAACATTGCAGGAGAAGGAGAAATGTTGTGTATTCGCATTTTCACCTCTTTTCTGTAGTTCTGTTTTTCTCGGGGATTAGCTCACCTGGGCAGCTCAGTGGTCTGCAAACTTGTGACCTGATGGTGGTGAGTTTGATACCTGCTTGAGTCAAACTTTCTTTCCTGCCTCTTACGGCTGATGCATGTGAGAATGTAGCGAGTGATCCTGAAAGAAAGTTATGTCAGTACAGGTGTGAGAAAGCCAGGAAATACGTGCATAGGTGGACTGACTGCCATGATATAACCTCAGCTGTGAAAATTGCAAGTAATACGGGCGTACATATACGACTAACTACATTTGCTCAAATGATAATTTTCATTCTCTGATATTATAGGAATATTGTGGGAAAAAGAAGCAAAGGCTGTTTACCAGTATTTTCTCATTGTCCAGCAATGTTTTCAAAAACCTCTTTCATAGTTATTAAAGCTTGGGATCGCAGTACTTGTTCCTTTAGCATGAACATATTTTTTAACGCAATTTTTGTTTTTTAAGTTTTTATACGTTAAATATATTTCATAGAGCTAGATCTATATATATTTTTGTATATATATCTTCCAATCAATTGTGTTATTTGTTTATTTTACCTTTATCTTCTTTAGTTCAATAGATCTACTGGACTACTCATTAGTAATACGATTGCATTATGCCCTATCGAATTCCGTGAATTCTGAAAGATTTCTTGAAACAAATGGCAGCTGCGAAATTATTTTTTCACCGTGCTTTTACCCATTTTGCTGCATCTTTGCAGCAACTTTTGTACTTGTTACATGTATTTATAGAATGCCATCTACACACTGAGGAGACCTTACGAACTTGCTCCTGGTCAACGTTACTGCCCGTCAATTTTAAGTACCCGCTCAAGTAAAAAACATGGCTGCGCCCTCAAGATTTCACAAGGTAAGCACAAAAACACAATTTTTTTAACATGTTATTGAATAGATATGCAGTTGCAGATTGTCGCACGGAATGTCTGGGATGTTGGTGCACGTTGATCTTTAGTTCTTTTGGTGGTTAATCGTTTGTTGAAGACGTTTAATCCAACAAAGTTTCGTAGGCGACTACGATTTCTGGAAAAACACTACTTGGAGTCTCCAAAAACCTTTGTAAAACATATACACTCAATATCCTGAAGTGTGTGCCGTGTCAGATGACAAATACATAGATTATCCTCAGAACTATAACCGATAAAAAATCAAATTGCAGCTATTAAAGGATATTTTGCCATTTTTACATTACAATGCAAGATGCTCCTAAATTCAATACGATTCAGCTTCTGAGCTGAAAATACGGCAAGCGTATGGGTTTGTGTTACAGTGAATAATTTTGTTATTTTGGTCAAGATTCTATATTAATTATCGTAATTACAGTCGTAGTGTTGTTAAATAAATACTTGAATGGAAGTACAATTCTAAAACACGTTGAACTCTTTTTTCTATCAATAGGCCAAATGTTACTGGGCATGTCTTCAGGAGATCTCCGGTTCTCTGTTTCTATCCCCAATTTTATTAAGCTGGCAGAATCAGACACCCATCGTGAAAGAGAGAGAGAGAGGTATCCTTAGGTAGACTGGTCCTTGAACATACAGAAAATTGACCTAAAGCAAAAAGTATCAGTCCACTTCTGCCTGCGCGGAATGCACAAGCTGACCTGGGCAGATTCTTTTCGCAGACCCATCAGCCCTTTTTTCACAGAGTATCGCTGATCAATATTTAAAGCATAGTATTAGATATTACTAGTTACTTTTAGGTCTGCCGCTTACAAGGCATGCGAATGGTTGTTTGTTGATGATCATTATTATTAAATCATACACACGAAAACGAGTCTCTTGATGACGATATCGAAGATGGTATTTATAATAGTTATGAATCTTCTGCACGATAGTTATGATAGATATCCTTTGCATGTTATTACACTTTAGGAAAAGAAGAAAATTCTTGTATCCAGCATTTTTTCCTTTTCCCACAAGGTTTTCTACCCTGTCAATTACAAATTGCATTATTTGAGTCACATTTAAGCAGTCATCTGGAAATGCTTTCAGTTTGGACAAGTCTATAACTGTATTGTTTGGTAAAGAGTCAAGAGCTCTTTCAATTACTAACTAGTGTGCAAGATATTATGTAAACCACCAATTTACCTAAAATATCTTTAAAGGTATGTAGTACCTACAAATTTCTACATTATGGTCAGTAATACATGTAGTTATATTTGTTTCACATACTTCAGAATAAATAGCATACACTATTTCTTTTAGTAAGATTTGCTTGCAATTGCATTGTACCTAGTTCCCTGTGTATATGTCACAGGTGCATCTTTGCATTATAGATGTGTGTTTTAATGTGGTTTACCGCTTTACCATGCAATCCTGACTTTTAACAACCCTGGAAAAGAAGCCTTTTGAAAACATTTTTGGAAAAGGAGAAAATGGTGGTCACCAGCATTTTCTCCTTTTCCAACAATGTTTTCTACCACTACAATCTCCTTCAAGCACAATGTTTTCTATGTTTTCAAAGTCAACCAATATTATTTCATCAGCATTGAATTTGTTGTCTGCAAATGCTTTAAATTATGATCAGCCTAAAATTTTGTTGTTTGATTAAGAGTTAAAAACTTTGTTTGGTTAAGAGTTGAATACTCTTAAGCAAAGGTTTGATCTCTTAACCCTTTCTCTATAATTAATATGCTATTCTGGATTCTGTCAGAGAAAAAGCATCAACAAGAAGAGAAAAATAATGAAGACAACTTTTTTATGCAAACAGCTTAGATTCAGATCAGATGGGTTCTTAACTCTTTACCATATGACAAAATTTCAGACTGGTCCTAATTAAAAGTTTTTGCAGATGACAAAATAAATGTAACTTAAAAACAGAAATTCTTTCTGGAATGGATATAAAGCATTGTGGAAAATTGAGAAAATGGTGATTACCAGCATTTTTTTCCTACTTGTTTTCATAGGGCTTCTTTTTCAGGAATGTTAAAAGTCAGGAATGTGTGGTAAAGGGTTAAGATACCCACTGATCTGAATTTACACTGTTTCTTGGCAGCAATTTTGTAAAAACAACGCCAAATAATAAAATTGGACTTCACTTAACTGGAACTGTTCATTGAAAGTTTCAGGTGTAAGTGCAGGTGGTCAATTTCAAAGATCAGTTGTAACAGTTTGGATCCTGATCACATGCCCCATATCTAAGGTCTGATCCTGATCTATCCTTTCTGTTGACAGATATATTCCTAACAGCGTTTCATAAAAAAATTTCCAAACATTCTTGTAGACGTCAGTTTTGCATGCATAGTGTATGTGTAAAAAGTTCAGTTGATGTTTTCAGGCACAAGGTGCTAGTGTTTAAAAATCATTTCATTGCTTTCTGGGCAAATTTACTACATTTAATACAGTTAATAATCATTCAGCTGGTCAGTTTGAAAAGTGTTTCTTGTGTCTATGGAATGTAGCTCCAGATCAGGTGCCTATTTTTGATGAGACATCTGATTATGACAAACATTTGATCAATTTTAAATTTGTCAAAACAGTGTATTATCCATTTCACAAACAATAAATTGCAACTTTTTGAAAATGTGAGAGTTTTTACACGACAATCTTAATTTGAAGAAAATGGATTCGAATGCTGTCAATATGTTAAAAACAGTATGGGAAAAGAAGAGATTGCTCTTTATGTGTAATTTCTCCTTCTTTCACGATGTTTTTGTGTTTTTACTTGTATTCTACATTGGGGATGAGGAGGTCGATGAGGTGGTCATGAAAACATGGGAGTGATTAGTAAAGGGTTTCGCATATTGTGTTACATCCAGGTTTGCAAACTTTGCAGACTCTTACAAAAAATGTATCAGAATTGATCAGAATCTACATTTCTCGCAATGTGACAAAGGTCCCTTTCCCATGGAACAGCTCAGTTGAATGGGTTATAATACAAACTTTCATGTCTTGTTTCATTGTATTTATTCTGTCAAAATAGTTTTTATGAAAATTGCTGAAAGTTCTCCAAATGGGTAGAAAACACTATGGGAAAAGGGGAAATTGCTCGTTATGAGCAATTTCTCTTTTTCCTACAGTGTTTTCAGCAGACTTGTACTGCAGACATGTAAAAACTAAGGCTTGTTTGGGAAAGGGTGAATACCACAGCATATTCAATTTATAATAATAACTAAGGTGTGTATTTATTTTGAAATCAGTGTCCCTGCATGGGAACGGCCACAAGGAAATAAAATATAGAAAAAACACAGCCTTTTTTTTCTACACATGGTTTGAACAACTTCACAAGTGAAAGTGTTGTCAGTGATGCACAAACCCTGTCCAAAACTGCAGTAAAAAGGGCTTAATGTTTTGGATTTGAAGGAAGGTAGTTGGCTTCATGCAGGACAAAAACAATGCAGTCAAACTGTTGACTGCATTGCTTTCATCTGGCATTAGGCTAAAGTGCACTGTTAACTTAACTGTCTTGCAACATCATTTCTTTTAGCAATGCCTGCAGCATCATTCACCACTATTGCAGGAGCAGGCAGATTAACATGATCAAGTTTATTGAAAAACTCCCCAAGTTTGTCATCTTGTAAAATACAAATATTAAGAAACACGCAGCCTGTGATACAAATTTCCACTGCTGTAACAACACTCTGGACATCAAGATTTTGCAGTTTACGAAACCTCCCTTTCAACAATGCAAAAGCTCTCTCGATGACCTGTCTAGTTGATGACAAGCAAAAGTTGTAGTGACGCTGCAATGGCGTGAGGTGACCAGTGTCTCGATATGGGATAAGTAACCACATTGTTAAAGGGAAACCGCCATCTCCAATCAAATGCTTTTCTCCACACCAACGTTGTCCATTGTCCCGTAAATTCTTCAGGACCCTGGAGTCATGGCAGCTACCAGGCCATCCCACAAAACAATTTGTAAAGTGCAGGTCCTCGCGACATACAGCCTGCAGTATGATAGAATGATAGCCTTTACGATTTACGTAGGTCTGTGGATGTTCTTTGGGAGGTCTAATCTGTATGTGTGTACTGTCCAGAGCTCCCATTACATCAGGAAAACCTCTTTAATATCTAAAAGCTTGTATAATCGCATCCTTCTCTTGATCCTTTGGCTAAGTAATGTACTTTTTTATTAAATGTTCTTGAACAACTTTACACATTTTTGTACGTATACATAACACTGTGAATTCTGTGATATTAAATCGATCTGCAGTTCTACAGAGTGGTTCTAGACCACCAACATGCCATAAAAATACCAACAATTGCTTGTCTATTGGAACAGCCTTGCGATCACTAGATGTTGTTCTGAATGTATCAAATGTTCCGAGCTGTTCATAGATCACTTCAAATGTAGCCCTTGTCATGCGAAAGAATTGCTGAAAATTGTTCAACGTGTACAAAGGAATGACTTCCTCAGCATAGCAATCAACCTTATGTTTGTCCTTTCTCTGTCTGAAAAAGAAAAATAGACAAAGAAGTTGTAATTCTTTAGACTAAGTATGCACGATAGATCAAGGGTCTTTGGAATATGGCTCACAATTGAGTGCAAGTGGAAAAGTTTGAAAAAGTTGGCTGTCTGTGGTATGTGCCAATCCCATTTACTAGTTAGCAGGATGAAAAAAAAGATTGCTAACATGTATACATATGCAGAACATAAACCCAAATGGTTAGAGAATAATCGCAAACCAAATGGTATCTGATCCATACAGGGCGCAGGAACCACATACATGTCTTTTACACAAGGCAAAGACCGCTCACCGAGGTGATGCCAAAGACGATCCGAAGAACGAGATATGAAAGTCACAATAGCCTGCGATAAAACACTAATGTACAGTACTGTATAGTACGAGTTTAAAATAGTCAAGTATGTGAAGATTTAACATGAGAAAAATAAACAAAATAAAAGATACTTGACTAACAGAACAAGAATCAATGGTCCTCCAACTATTAGTGGAAATTCAGAGTCAAACTCTTCTTCGTCAGAGCTGGATGATTCGTCATTAATTAAAAGCGTAGCAGTAACGATGGCCTTTTCCGCTATTTTTGTTGTAAGATGATTCCGCCGACAACTTGATTTGTACAGAATATTCTGGAGTTTCCGAAGATCGCGAATCAAGTACGACCCAGTGTGATCTAGCCGGTTTACAGTCAAAACGTACCCAAACCAAAAGGTACCCAAGTCAAAACGTACCCAAGTGGAGTCAAAACGTACCCAACTGAAGTCAAAACGTACCCAAGTAGAGTCAAAACGTACCCAATGTGAAGTCAAAATGTACCCATTATTTTTATGGTGTTTTTATCTTCCATCTTTTCACAAATTATTAGAAATATTGTTTTCATCATGTTGATGATGATAATTTTTAATTGTGCTTTATTTCAAATTTGCCTTACATGATTAAAACAAATATGAAGAATATCACAGAACATGTAGCTTAGTCTATCAAACGCTTCATGATAAAACTACAGTGTATCTCTCTTTTTAGGCAAATAAAATTGACATTAGGGAAAAAGCATCAGATACCTCGATCTCGTTATCCATCATTATTAATATATATTTTATCCATTAAGAAAAAATCAGAAAAAAAAAAAATCTTCATAAGAATTAACAATTTATAAAAATGAGATACATTGATTACATTGTTTGGATAACAAAAGCTGCAATTTCCACACCCCAAAAGAGTGTAATAAACTATATAATTTATGTGGTTAATAGATTAATTATTAACAGTGGTATTAAAGCTGCTGTATATTGCTTGATTATATATTTGAATACTTTGTAAAAAATATTGATGATCTGAGATATAGTTTGCTTCAGATGAAAAACTGAAGGGTTGATTTTTTTTTAAACTTCATTAAATGCTCTGATGGAAATTCTTCTCATAGTTTCCTTTTTTTCGCTTTGGAAGTTCTTCTTTGAAACATTTTTATCATCAGGAAATTCCCTAAACATGGACAAGTAAAAGATTTTGTTGTTTATGAGTGGTGACTTGGTTACACCTTCTTATCATTACAAGTATGAATATGTACACAATTTTTCACTTAATTAAGATATTAACATTTTTTTAGAGGGCGAATATTATAAGATATATTCTGCACTGAAAATATTGTAAACTTAACTCTTCACCTATCAATAAAATCTTGGACTCTTCCAGATTGAAAACATTTGCAAAGAACCGTTATAATATAAGGCTTCGAAGGGTAAAAAACATTGTGAGAAAGGGGAGGAAGTTGTTAAAGGTTGTAAAAAGCTACATGTATTTTTCAGAAGAATTGTAAATACTACAGCTTGTGTAATTAAAGGTAACGTGTGCTTTTTGTGGGTGAAAAAAAAATGTTCAAATAAATATCATTGAACATTTTCATTTTAAACTTAAATTTACTAGATCAAACTCATTTTTTGTTAACTTCGAAAAGGGGCAGAGGGAATATAATTAATACTATGTAGCATTGTGTACTAATGCTTGTAAATAATGTTTTATGAAAATAAAACTGTTAATGACAACTAGTTTGTTACACCTGATTAGTCCTGACATAAACACATCACCCATAATTGAATGTAACGTAGGATTGAAACCATGCATCACTTTTAAAGAATTAAAAGGATATTAAAGTGAGTTTGGAGTTTAAACATCCTTAAAAGGTAAGATACATGAAGTTTTTTATCTATAACTAACAATGAAATTATTTCCATGAAAGTTTTACTGTGGGTACGTTTTGACTTAAAATTTGGGTACGTTTTGACTTAACTTTTGGGTACGTTTTGACTTATTTTTTGGGTACGTTTTGGTTTGGGTACGTTTTGACCGCATCCCATCTAGCCGCAATGTCTGAATTCCGACCGCCTTGGGTAAAGAACAAGGCCATACGTGTGGGGTAATATGTACTTAGGTTTTCTTTATTACGCCAAAGAAATAGTTCTAATAATCCCTCGCAATAGAATAGATGTTATTTTCTACATTTATCTGTTTAATGTCCAGAATTAGAGGAAGGATAAGGATATTGATCAAAGGAAGAAAAAGGGGAACAAAAATGATGATAAGAAGAAGAAGAAAAAGAAGAAGATGAATAAGAAATAATAAATTGGACTATAGAACCCATCGCGGATCTACTCCCTTTAAAAACACAAGCCACATAGAACCTAAGGTGTATGTCCCAGTCTGCACCAACCATATATTATAGAACCAAGCGCAGATCTAGTCCTTGTAAAAAACACAAGCCCCATAGAACCTCAGCTGTATGTCCCGCTCTGCAACAACCATATATTATAGACCCAGGTCGGATCTACTCCTTTTTAAAACACAACCCACATAGAACCTAAGCTGTATGTCCCGCTCTCCAAGATTGATTTATTAAAGAACCCAGTGCCGATCTATTCCTTTTGAATTACAAGGCGCATAGAACCTAAACTGTATGTCCTTGTCTGCAACAAACATATATTATAGAACCAGGGGCTGATCTAGTCCTTTTAAAGGTGGCCCTTCAGATTTTGGCACAAAAATTTTACAAAAGTGCAAAAAAAAAAATCATCCTTATACCCCCAAAGCCTTTTAATTTTCATTCATAAAACTCCAGTAGTCAAAAACCGTCCGACAACACCAGAAATTAGAGATTTACTACGACCCAGGTTGACACCAACGGGAGATACACGCTATTTTTAGATGATCATTTCGCTCATTTACTTACAGGAATACGCAGAAGAAGCTTCAAACATAGTGTCCGAAGAAGAGATTTTGGAAAATAATTATTACATGTTTGTTATGATAGGGAATTTAAGCGTTATGAGTCACGTGCCAGTCACTTGACATTCCCACAATGCTTTATTGATTTTTGGCGCAAAATCTAAAAATAGCTTAAGTGGCTACGTAGCCTTAGAATAACTTAATAGGCTACGTAGCCTTTAAAGGGAATACCATATTTTTTTTTGTAACTTTATGAATCTTAATTATTGATGATTTGGATTATTTTTTCATATGAATTTCAGTGATATATATATTTTTTTTAATTTGGTTTGATGTAAAAATTCTAAGTATCCACCTTTAAAAACACAAACCCTATAGAACTGTTTGTCCCGGTCTGCAACAACAATACATTATAGAACCAAGGGCGGATCTACTCCTTTTTAAAACACAACCCACCGTGATAGAACCTAAGCTGTATGCCCCTCTCTCCAAGAATGATATATTCAAGAACCCGTGGCGGATCTACTCCTTTTTAAAACACAAGCCACATAGAACCTAAGCTGTATGTCCCGCTCTCCAAGAATGATATATATCAAAGAACCCAGGGCGGATCTACTCCTTTTTAAAACACAACCCACATAGAATCTAAGCTGTATGTCCCGCTCTCAAAGAATGGTATATTAAAGAACCCGAGGCGGATCTATTCCTTTCAACTTACAAGGTGAATAGAACCTTAACTGTATGTCCTTTCTGCAACAACCATATATTATAGAACCCGGGCAGATCTAGTCCTTTTAGAAACACAAGCACTTTAGAATCTAAACTATGTGTCTGGGCGGATCTACTCCTTTTAGAAACACAAGCCCTATAGAACCTAAGCTGTATGTCCCGGTCTGCAACAATAATACATTATAGAACCCCGGGCGGATCTACTTTTTTTTAAAACACAACCCGCATAGAACCTGAATTGTATGTCCCGCTCTCCAAGATTGGTTTTTTAAGAAACCGGGGCGGATCTACTCCTATTGAATTACAAGGCGCATAGAACCTCACCTGTATGTCCTTGTCTGCAACAAACATATATTTTAAACCCAGGGCGGATCTAGTCCTTTTAAAAACACAAGCCCTATAGAACCTAAACTATATGTCCTTGTCTGCAACAACCATATATTATAAACCTCTGGCGGATCTAGTCCCTTTAGAAACACAAGGCCTATGGAACCTAAGCTATTCGTCCTTGTCTGCAACAACCATATATTATAAACCCCTGGCGGATCTAGTCTTTTTAGAAACATAAGGCCTATAGAACCTAAGCTATATGTGCCTGTCTGCAACAACAATTTATTATAGAACCCAGGGCGGATCTACTTCTTTTTAAAACACAACCCACATAGAACCCAAGCTGTATGTCCCGCTCTCCAAGAATGATATATCAAAGAACCCGGGGCGGATCTACTCCTTTTTAAAACACAACCTACATAGAACCCAAGCTGTATGTCCCGCTCTCCATGAATGATATACCAAAGAACCCGGGGCGGATCTTCTCCTTTTTAAAACACAACCCACATAGAACCTACGCTGTTTGTCCCGCTCTCTAAGAATGATATATCAAAGAACCCGGGGCGGATCTACTCCTTTTTAAAACACAACCCACATAGAACCTTTTGAAGCTGTATGTCCCGCTCTTTAAGAATGATTTATTAAAGAACCCGGGGCGGATCTACTCCTTTTAGATTTCAAGGCGCATAGAACTTTAACTGTATGTCCTTGTCTACAACAACCATATATTATAAACCCAGGGCGGATCTAGTCTTTTTAAAACACAACCAACATAGAACCTAAGCTGTATGTCCCGCTTTTCAAGAATGATTTATTAAAGAACCCGGGGCGGATCTACTCCTTGTAAATTACAAGGCGCATAGAACCTAAGCTGTGTGTCCCTGGGCGGATCTACTCCTTTTAACTTACAAGGCACATAGAACCTAAACTATATGTCCTTGTCTGTAACAACCATATATTAAAATCCCAGGGCGGATCTAGTCCTTTTAAAAAACACAAGCTCTGTATAACCTAAACTGTATGTCCTTGTCTACAACAACCATATATTATAAAGCCCTGGCGGATCTAGTCTTTTTAGAAACACAAGCCCTATAGAACCTAAGCTGTATGTGCCTGTCTGCAACAGCAATACGTTATAGAACCTAGGGCGGATCTACTCCTTTTAAAAAGACAAACCACCTAGAACCTAAGCTGTATGTCCCGCTCTCCAAGAATGATTTATTAAAGAACCCGGGGCGGATCTCCTCTTTTTAAATTACAAGGTACATAGAACCTAAGCTGTATGTCATTGACTGCTACAACCTTATATCATAAACCCAGGGCAGATTTAGTCTTTTTAGAAACACAAGCCCTATAGAACCTAAGCTGTATGAGCCTATCTGCAACAACCATATATTATAAACCACGGGCGGATTTAGTCCTTTTAAAAACACAACCCCTATAGAACCTAAGCTGTATGTCCCGATTTGTAACAACCATATATTATAAACCCCGGGCGGATCTACTCCGGTATTAAAACACAACCCACATAGAACCTAAGCTGTATTGCCCGCTATCCAAGAATGATTTATTAAAGAACCCAGGGCGGATCTACTCCTTTTTTAAAACACAACCCACATAGAACCTAAGCTGTATTGCCCGCTATCCAAGAACGATTTACTAAAGAACCCAGGGCGGATCTACTCCTTTTTCAAAACATAACCCACATAAAACCTAAGCTGTATTGCCCGCTATCCAAGAATGATTTACTAAAGAACCCAGGGCGGATCTACTCCTTTTTTAAAACACAACCCACATAGAACCTAAGCTGTATCGCCCGCTATCCAAAAATGATTTTCTAAAGAACCCAGGGCGGATCTACTCCTTTTTAAAACACAACCCACATAGAACGTAAGCTGTATGTTCCGCTCTCTAAGATTGATTTATTAAAGAACCCGGGGCGGATCTACTCCTTTTAAATTACAAGGCGCATAGAACCTAAGCTGTGTGTCCTTATCTGCAACAACCATATATTATAAACCCTGGGCGGATCTACTCCTTTTTAAAACACATCCCACATAGAACCTAAACTATATGTCCTTGTCTACAACAACCATATATTATAAATCCCGGGCGGATTTAGTGTTTTTAGAAACACAAACCCTATAGAACCTCAGCTGTATGTCCAAGTCCGCAACAACAATACATTATAGAACCCAGGGCGGATCTACTCCTTTTAAAAACACAACCCACATAGAACCTCAGCTGTATGTCCCAGTCCCCAACAACAATACATTAAAGAACCCAGGGCGGATCCACTCCTTCTTAAAACACAACCCACATAGAACCTAAGCTGTATGTCCTTGTCTGCAACAACAATACATTATAGAACCCAGGGCGGATCTAGTCCTTTTAGAAACACGAGCCCTAAAGAACCTAAGTTGTATGTCCCGGTCTGCAACAACCATGTATTATAAACCCCGGGCGGATCTAGTCCTTTTAAAAACACAAGCCCTATAGAACCTAAGCTGTATGTCCCAGTCCCCAACAAGAATACATTTTAGAACCTAGGGCGGATCTACTCCTTTTTAAAACATAACCCACATAGAACCTAAGCTGTATGTCCCGCTCTCCAAGAATGATATATCAAAGAACCCAGGGCGGATCTACTCCTTTTAACATACAAGGTGCATAGAACCTAAACTGTATGTCCTTGTCTGCAACAACCATATATTATAGACCCAGGGCGGATCTAGTCTTTTTAGAAACACAAGGCCTATAAAACCTAAGCTGTATGTGCCTGTCTGCAACAGCAATACATTATAGAACCCAGGGCGGATCTACTCCTTTTTAAAACACAACCCACATAGAACCTAAGCTGTATGTCTCGCTCTCCAAGAATGATATATCAAAGAACCCGGGGCGGATCTACTCCTTTTTAAAACACAACCCACATAGAACGTAAGCTGTATGTCCCGCTCTCCAAGAATGATATATCAAAGAACCCGGGGCGGATCTACTCCTTTTTAAAGCACAACCCACATAGAACGTAAGCTGTATGTCCCGCTCTCCAAGAATGATATACCAAAGAACCCAGGGCAGATCAACTCCTTTTTAAAACACAGCCCACATAGAACCTAAGCTGTATGTCCCGCTCTCCAAGATTGATATACCAAAGAACCCGAGGCGGATCTACTCCTTTTTAAAACACAACCCACATAGAACCTAAGCTGTATGTCCCGCTCTCCAAGAATGATATATTAAAGAACCCGGGGCGGATCTACTCCTTTTAAAAAGACAAACCACCTAGAACCTAAGCTGTATGTCCAGCTCTTCAAGAATGATTTATTAAAGAACCCGGGGCGGATCTCCTCTTTTTAAATTACAAGGCGCATAGAACCTAAGCCGTATGTCCTTGTCTGCAACAACCATATATTATAAACCCCGGATTGATCTAGTCCTTTAAAAAACACAAGCCCTATTGAACCATGTATTAAAAACCCAGGGCAGATCTAGTCCTTTTAAAAACACAAGCCCAATAGAACCTAAGATGTATGTCCCGGTCCGCAACAACAATATATTATAGAACCCAGGGCAGATCTACTCCTTTTAAAAACACAAGCCACATAGAACCTAAGCTGTATGCCCCGCTCTGCAAGAATGATATACTAAAGAACCCGGGGCGGATCTACTCCTTTTAAAAACCAAACCGACATACGACCTAAGCTGTATGTCCCGCTCTGCAAAAACAATATATTAGAGATATTATAGAACCCGGGCCGGATCTCCTCCTTTTAAACAACAAAAGCCCCATATAACTTTTAAGGTGTATGTCCCGGTCTGCAACACCCACATATTATATAAACCCAGGTCAGATCTACTCCTTTTAAAAAACACAAGCCCCATAGAACCTAAGCTGTATGTCCCGCTCTGCAACAGCCATATATTAAAGAACCCAGGGCGGATCTACTCCTTTTAAAAACACAAGTCACATACAACATAAGCTGTATGTCCCGCTCTGCAACAGCCATATATTATCGAACCCGGGGTGGATCTAGTCCTTTTAAAAAACAAAAGCCCCATATAACTTAAGGAGTATGTCCCGGTCTGCAACAACCACATATTATATAAACCCAGGGCGGATCTACTCCTTTTAAAAAACACAAGCCACATAGAACCTAAGCTGTATGTTCCGCTCTGCAACAGCCATATATTTTAGAAACCGGGGCGGATCTACTCCTTTTAAACAACAAAAGCCCCGTATAAACCTAAGCTGTATGTCCCGGTCTGGAACAAATATATATATATTATAGAACCCAGGGCGGATTAAGTTCTTTTAAAAACGCAAGCCCTATAGAACCTAAGCCGTATGTCCCAGTCTGCAACAACCATATATTATAGAACCCAGGGCAGTTCTACTTCTTTTAAAAACGAAAGCCCGATAGAACCTAATCTGTATGTCCCGGTCTGCAACAAAGATATATAATAGAATCCAGGTCGGACCTACTTCTTTTAAAACACAAGCCGCATAGAACCTAAGCTATATGTTCTCGTCTGCAACAACCATATATTAAAAACCCATGGCGGATCTTCTTCTTTTAGAAACACAAGCTCTATAGAACCTAAGCTGTATGTCCCTGTCTGAAACAAGCATATATAATTGAACCCATGGCTGATCTACCCCTTTAAAAAACGCAACCCCCATAGAACCTAAGCTGTATGTCCCGGTCTGCAACAACTATATTTCATAGAACCCGGGGCGGATCTACTCGTTTAAAGAACATAAGCCCTATAGAACCTAAGCTGTATGTTCCGGTCTTCAACAACCGTAGATTATAGAATCCGGGGGTGATTTACTCGTTTTAAATCTTAAGGTGCATAGAACCTAAGCTGTATGTCCTTGTCTGCAACAACCATATATTATAAACCCAGGGCGGATCTAGTCCTTTCAGAAACACAAGGCCTATAGAACCTAAGATGTATGTCCAGGTCCGCAACAACAATATATTATAGAACCCACGGCGGATCAACTCCTTTTAAAAACACAACCCACATAGAACCTAAGCTGTATGTCCCGCTCTCCAAGAATGATATATTCAAGAACCCGGGGCGGATCTACTCCTTTTTAAAACACAACCCACATAGAACCTAAGCTGTATGTCCCGCTCTCCAAGAATGATATATTAAAGAACCCGGTGTGGATCTACTCCTTTTAAAAAGACAAACCACATAGAACCTAAGCTGTATGTCCAGCTCTGCAAGAGCCATATATTAAAGAACCCTGGGACACCCCCCCCCCCCCCCGGTAGGGCATGTGTTTTAAAAGGAGTCCATCCGCCATGGGTTCTATATAATATATTGCTGTTGCACACCGGGAGATACAGCTTAGGTTCTATAGGGTTTGTGTTAATAATATATGGTTGTTGCAGGCAAGGACATACAGCTTAGCTTCTATGCGGCTTGTGATTTAAAAGGAATTTTGGCAAAAATGTGGTTATCGGATTAGTGAAATGGTACTGTTTTGATATTGCACAGCATTTACATGTATGCAAAATACAGTCATTGAAAAAAGGTTCTAAATGTGGAGACCTCCTCATGGTTAGAACGGGAAACGTTGACTTTTCTTGTAAACGGCTTACATCCACTGAAATCAGGAAATCAAAGTATCTTATAATAAGACGAGTGCGTTTTCGGTGGGACCCCCCCCCCCCCCCCCCATTGATATCTGGATCAGCGCATGCCTACTCTAGGGCGCATTGATACAACGCATAAGGTGTATGTCCTCGTTTTCACTTCATTTTACCCGAGGCGGTCGGAATTCAGACATAGCCGTGATCTAGCGGGAGATAATGAGCAGGAACTAGTTTAAACGGTAAGCAGACTGGCGGAAATACTCTAATCAGCACGTGCAGAATGGCGGTCGTATGGCAGAATCACGTTGTAAACAATATTTTTTCAATCTAAAATCAAAAGGACAATTCCAAAGGTATGTAGTCCCTTCAGATAATTAGATAATGAATTAAAGATGACAAGCAAAAAAGGGAGTTTGAATGGAGGAACAAGCGTTCATCACTTTCCAGTATTCTCCTCCTCCACCCCCCCCCACCTTCAGTCTGAAGGTGTCTGCTCCGATGCTATTTTTGTGACTGGTCTTCGCTACCACCTTCAGCCTTCAGGCCAGCCATTCATTAAACCCTTCTGGAAAAAATACGATGTTACCCGCATCTTTTCGAACGGCTCAATGCGACAAAACTTCCAATGACAGCTAATAAAATAGGTATGGATCGTTAGATAAATGATTAATCTTTAAGAGCACACAAAATATGCTGCAAAATACCAATTAAATCAATGGGAATTTACCTTTTTCCCAACGTAAATAAATCCTGCATAATTTGTAAACAACTAACACGGCGACTTCCGTTAGTCAGGCATGCGCACTCAACGGAATTTGAAATTTGTACAGTCTGGTTCCCTAACCCTATACAGCCAAGTTTGATCAAGGTGCGTTTGTTTACAGCAAAATTTGCAACTAAACCATCCTGTAGCGTGTCAGAGATACTGCGATTTCTGCCGAGACATGCGCATTGAAAAGATCACCATGTTTTGATTTCTGGTGAAGTAGGTCAACGATTATTTACGTTGAAAAGTACAGATTTGCACAAAGGTAAGAGTTGGATATTATCTAACATCAGTTTTTTTGTAAAGATTAATCATTTATCTAACAATCCATGCCCATTTTATTAGTTGTCATTTGAAATTCTGTCGC
The DNA here is from genome assembly GCA_943736015.1 of Tridacna crocea. Taxonomy (NCBI): domain Eukaryota; kingdom Metazoa; phylum Mollusca; class Bivalvia; order Cardiida; family Cardiidae; genus Tridacna; species Tridacna crocea. The sequence goes on along the minus strand of OX031064.1, from coordinate 32,876,843 downwards.
ATAGAGCCGTTAGAAAAGATGCGGGTAAAATCGTATTTTTTCCATACGGGTTCAATGAATGGCTGATATGAAAGTGTTAGCGAAGACCAGTCACAAAAATAGCATCGGAGCAGACACCTTCAGACTGAAGGTACCCCCCCCCAACAACATGTCTGGTCTATTTGTCCCAAAACCAATCCGTACCTCAGACTGTACATTCATCTTTATAGACTGATATAAATGCATACTACATGTAGAGCAGTGTCGGGTATTGTCGACCGTCGGCAGTTATCGTCAATTCTTTATTGTGTCCTTTAATTCCATGAGAGATGAACAAATTTCATTTTTATGATGTAAAATATCAAGCGCGGATCCAGATATCTTTCTCAGGGGGGTCCCACTGAAAACGTACTCGTCTTATTATATGATACTTTGGTTTCCAGATTTCAGTGGATGAAAGCCGTTTACAAGAAAAGTCAACGTTTCCAGTTCTAACCATGAGGAAGTCTCCACATTTAGAACATTTTTTTTTTTTTTTAAATATGTCTGTATTTTACATAAATGCTGTGCAATATCAAACCAGTACCATTTCACGAATCCGGTAACCGCATTTTTCCTAAAATTCCAGGGGGGGTCCGGACCCCAGGTCCCCCCCTCTGGATCCGCCCATGAATATGACATCAATATTTTATCTAATCACAGTGCCGGAAGTAAACAGTACTCTGTAAGTCCAAAAGAATCAGTAAAATTTTACAGTAATAAAATTTCCCTACGTTAACGGCTACGATAAGGAGGGTGGTGGTTTTTGTCAGCGTGAAGGGCTCTTTGAAACTTGCTTGATTGCTAAAATTTAAACTTAAATACGAGTTTCAGATATAGAACAGTGTTTGCATCACAAAATTGAGCATGTTTTGCTCACCATAAAGCAGCTTATTCATGTGTCGATGACTGGCGATGCTAATTTGTGTGATCGGCAATTATCGACATGAATAAAAGAAATAAGAATTAATATGTTTTATGTAATCACAATTCCTTTTTATCTTTCGGGTTACAGCTATGTCCAGACAAATTTTGGCTTGAAAACTCCAAAACAAGGTCAATACTCGTCAAATAACATGTCATAGGCCATAGAAATGGTGCGCAGCGGTGCAATGACCAGACATCTTTGTCCATGATATTACCAATGTGTACCTGTTCGGCCTTCTTTTGCGGTTGTACCTATGTTATGCGTCAAGTTTTGCTTTAATTGCTTTATATTACATCTAATTCGGCGATGAGTACTGAATAAAACCCATAATGATGAGTTAAAAGAGGATTTTGATGTTAAATTCTTGAAAATTAAATACAATGTCGATAATAGATGAAGCCTGTCGATATCAGCCGACATACCCTCATGTAATGTTGGCGTTGTTTGCTACAATACGCAACTTTACACCATTATATTATACATGTAGATCAGTAGAGTATCCGCAAAATAAACCACTGATAACTTCAGTTTGTATTTAAAGCGGCTGTTATCGACACCACACTTTCCGATCTCTTAAAGTGTCGATAATACCTGCCGTTGGTCTATATAGAAAATTTTAAAAGTAAATGGATGTACTTTTGGTCAATCTATTGAACAAATGATTTTTATAGAAAGAGTGTTTATTCTCCACAGGACGAAATGTTAGGCTAATTTATTGAGGTTGCTCCAATATTGCTACATAGTGTGCAATAAAAGTACACATATCTTGATGATAAGCAGTATGTGCGATCATGCACAGATGTGCGTGATTCACGAATAAAATAGAAAAATACAGCTTTTCTCAGCAACACATACAAGAATGTGCAAAGGTTTTGACACTGAAAAGTACCCGCCTAATTGTCAATCTGACACATGAAGTTATGGTCTAGAGCTTCGTATGACTGGCTTTCATGCATCCGGCAGAAATGTGGGCTTAACACGATCATAATAAAATGCAAAGGACACGTGCATAATCATGAAGCTGGCGAGTCATTTATGACAACCTAATAAGGTGTTAATCCTCTTATCTGGTATAAAGTGACCAATTTTGAAGTCATCTGCTATTTAAAATGACAAACTTATGTTAAATCATGTGGTAATACTTCTAAAATTAATTAGCACGAAAAATAAATTACCAGAAAAAACCATGAAAACCCATGACACTACATATCACCTTGCATCTGGTTACCAGCATTTTCTCCTTTTTTTCTCCATATGTACTAAGGCCTTCTTCAGGGTCATTAGAAATTTGGATAGTGTGGCAAAAAGTTAATGAACATTGCTTTTTTAGCTCGCCTGAGCACAGATCAAGTTGTGTCTGTCAGTCATTAACTTTTACCTTGTGTACACTCTAGAGGCCACATTTTCAATCCAATGCACATGAAACTTGGTCAGAATTTTTTATTTGATGTCTCAATGGAGTTTTAAAATGGGTCATGTTGTGCAAGCCTTTGTCTTATTCTGTAATCTGTTCAGGGGGCTTAGAATAAGCATTTGTTCTTTAGTAGGTGAAAGAGGACCACTAAGTTTTAGCTCCACTGGCCATAGGCCACCAGGCTTATGTCATGGCCCAGCGTCCGTTGTGCGTGCGTTAACTTTTATTTCAAACATCTTCTTTGAAACTACCTATCCAATTTAGATGAAACTTCATAGAAATGATCCTGCCACGGTCCTCTTCAGAATTTCTTGAAAGAATTTGATTCCTTCAAAAACTCTGGTTGCCATGGCAACAAAACTAAAAAATTTTGAAAATCTTCTTGTCTAAAACCCTAAGGCCTAGGGCTACCAAATTTGGTATGCTTTAAATGATAGCCCTGGGGTCAAAATTGGCCCCTACCTGGAGGGGTCACAAGTTTTATATCTAGTAGACCTTTACCAAGGATGTCCAAGTTATAGCCCTGGGGTCAAAATTGGCCCAGCCCCAGGGGTTACAAGTTTTGCATGGGCTTATGGAGGGAAAACTTTCAAAATCTTTCTCGCACCTAGCAATAAGGCCTAGGGCTACCAGAGTTTGCATATTGTAACTTTAGTTGATGTCTACTAAGGATGCCCAAATTACAGCCCTGGGGTCGAATTTTTCCCCGCCCCGGGATCACAATTTTTACATTGGGCTTATGTAGGGAAACTTTGAAAATCTACTCATACATAGCCATAAGGCATAGGGTACCAAATTTTGCATGTTTCAGCTTAATCTAGTGTGCCTCTACCAAGAAGACCCAAATTATAACCTTGCCCAAATCCAGGGGTCACATGGGCTGTTATAGTGAAAACTTGATAATTTTTTCTTGTGACTAACTAGGGCTAATCTGTCTCATGGGTCTCAAGTTTTGCAGGATCTTTCATTGAGCAAATTTTGAAAATGTTCTTGTTTATAACCACTCATTCTAGACCTGTTTTATTTTGTATGGGGCTGTATCTTGTGGACCTCAACCAGGATTCAAGTAATTGTAGCTTTGTTGCCAAAAAAGGCATTTCCCTGGGGTTATAAGTTTCTCGTAGGATTTTATAGAAGAAAATTTTGTGTCTTCTACTTAAAAACCAATTGGCCAAGTACCGTAATGTTTGGCTTGTAGTGTTTTGACTTAGTAGCCAGTGGAGTGATACAGGGCCATCATGGCCCTCTTGTTCCTGAATGTTTTGTGGAAGTAATGTTGCCATAATAATACTCAATGAGTTATTGTGATCACATAATAAATGTAAATGATTCACATAAAAAATAGAAAAATCATGTACTGTTTTTCTCTGGTATATGCACCAAAACGTACAAAAAACCTGCCATAAAAACAATGAAATTCATTTAACTTTGTAATTTCGTGGATAATTTACACCCAAATGTTTACACTTAATTTTAACACTCACTCTTGCTTAGGGTTTCCCGATTCTAAATGTAGATCTATGCTGAACCAGAAGGTTATCGTTTGTTGTTATATTGTTTGTGTCAAAAATGTTGTGGCTGTCTTTTGTTTGGTTTGCCGACTTTGACATTTTTGCTGCAAGGATTGTAAAATAAACAAAAAGCATTAACAAAGCCATTTGTCTTAGTGGACTACTATTTGATTATTTGCTATCAAAAGATGGCTCAGTTTAAATCATCTTTTTTTTTTCAATTACAAACGAATGTCAGAGCGGCAGATCCGCAACTACATGTATCTTCCAAAGTTGACAGTATGTGCCACTCAAACATTCAAAGTGACCGTAAAAGGTGAAAAAATTTAATTCCTACACTATAATACCGATTTGTAGTGGTTGGCCAATGATTGACTATAGTTGAAAGTCAGTTGGTTTTGGCTTCTGATGGCGATAACCCATGGGGAAATCCCGGAATTGATTTTAGTTGATACCAAAGCTCAGTCGCGAAAAGTGAATACTGGATTTTAGCTCTACTGGCTGAAAGCCAGCAGAGCTTATTTCATGGCAGGCTTTCTGTCATCTGTCCGTCTGTCTGTCCATCCGTCCGTTAGTCTTTTTCTTGTTTACATGATAAAGTCTGCATTTGTTGTCAGATTTTCGTGAAATTTGCACAGTTTGTTTATCTAATCAATAGGCAACTAAGGGAAGACCAATAGTTGTTGACTAGCAGAGAGTTTACTTACTGATATATACATGTATCGTATTTTAATTATAGGTGACATGGTGAATATATTTCAAGATGCGTAGCCTGGAGGTTATGGGTTCGTTCCTCACTTGCCACGATGGTATTCGTGTGTGTATTCTGGGGAATGACATTGTAGAGCCCATATCTAAGTCTGATGAAACCCTTGAAACAGATGTACAAGTTAGCTGTTACCATGATGTAGATTTGGTGTTCTACTGACAGTGGCGTAAAACACCTGATGGAGACAAATCTGTGACAGGTTCAAATGAGCATTGGACAGAGGTACATGTACAGACTTTGTTCTGAATACTGTAATTATAATTCTTTTGATGCCTCTGCCATTTTAAATTTTTACCACTCAATCCGGAGTTTTAACGACCCTGAAAGAGGAGGCTTTTATAAACATTATGGGAAAAGGAGAAAATGCTGGAAACCAGCATTTTCTCCTTTTTTATATGCCAGAAGGGTCGTATTATGTTATAGCCCAAGTCGTCCGTCCGTCCGTCTGTCCGTCTGTCCGTTAGCAATTTCTTGTGTGTCTAACTCCTACAGTTTCCATCGGAATTATTTGAAACTTGCCACAATGACTCTCCATGATGTCTAGTTGTGCACCTGGGTCTTAGAATTTGGATCCCTGTTTTCGTTCTGAAATTATCTGCCCTTGATTTCCAAAATAACCAACTTTCAACTTTGAATTTTTGTCCAGGCCATAACTTCCATACTATATTAAAAGGTATCAACTTGAAACTATATACACTAATAGAACACACTATGGAGAAGAGCAGTGCACATGAACCATAACTCTGCCACAAGTATTTTTTGAGTTATTGCCCTTTGTTAATTTTCAGTTTGAATTTTTGTCCAGGCCATAACTTCTAAACTATAAAAGCTATTAATCTGGAACTTCATACACTGATAGAACCCATTGTGGAAAAGTGCATTGCACATGTACCATAACACCCGCTCCCAGGTATCGAACTCATAACCTAAAGGTCCCGAGTTCGATACCTGGGAGCGGGTGTCAACTTTGGGATTTTTCATTGGCCCACACATTCGGCGCGAGTACTGGTGTAGTTCCCAGGAAGCAGAATCGAGAGAGATTAGTATAAGTTGTAAGAACTTGTTTCTCAATCGATGTAAAATAAATATGTTTAAACTAACTCTGCTACCTTTATTTTTTGAGTTATTGCCCTTTGTTAATTTTCAGTTTGAATTTTTGTCTAGGCCTTCCAAAAAATAAAAAGCTATTAACTTGGAACTTCATACACTTACAGAACCAATTATGGAGAAGTGCAATGCACATGAATCATAACCCTGCCACCTTTTGAGTTATTGCCATTTGTTAATTTTCAGTTTGATTTTTTTTCTAGGCCATAACTTCCAAACTATATAAGCTATTATCTTGAGACTTCATACACTGATAGAACCCATTATGGAAAAGTGCATTGCACAAGAATCATAACTCTGCCATCCTTCTTTTTGAGTTATTGCCCTTTGTTAGTTTCCACTTTGAATTTTCGTCTGGGCCATAATTTCTAAAATATAAAAGATATAATCATGGACCTTCAAAGGCTGATAGAACACCTTGTGGATAAGAGAAAATCACAAAATTTGTAACTTTGCCACCCTTCTTGTTTTAGTTATTGCCCTTTAATATTTTTCACATATCATTGAGAATAACTACTCTTCATTCATGGCCCATCTGTCAGTGTTACTCATTTCACTGACAAGCCCCTTCGGGCGTATTTGCGCCGCTCTGCGAAGCTCTTGTCCCATATTGTTTTCTGTCCTATCAAAGAGTGCAGTCACCTTTTGAGCTAGAGTAATTTTGTCATCTGCAAACTTTCAGTTTGGTTGAGTCCAAAAATTTGTCTTTAGGTAAAGAGTTAAATGCAGGTAGCATAGGTATACCTGCTGTCTGTAGTTACATCATGGACATCTTGTTTAGAGTAAGGAAAATGGTTTCTTTTTGTCTCTTTAGCTCACCTGAGCATGAAGTGATATTGCTGTGTCCGTCGTCAACTTTTTACCTTGTGTATGCTCTAGAGGCCACATTTTTTGTCCGATATTTATGAAACTTGGTCAGAATGTTTGCCTTGATGGAATATCAGACAAGTTTGAAATTGGGTCATATTAGGTAAAAAACTAGGTCACTAGGTCAAATCTTAGAAAAACCTTGTGTACGCTCTAGAGGCCACATTTTCAGTCCGATACTCATGAAACTTAGTCAGAATGTTTGCCTCGATAATATCTGGTACGAGTTTGAAAATAGGTCATGTCGGGTGAAAAATTAGGTCACAATGTCAAATCTTAGAGAAACCTTGTGTATGCTCTAGAGGCCACATTTTCAGTCCGATACTTATGAAACTTGGGTCAGAATGTTTGCCTCGATGATATCTCAAACGAGCTTGAAAATGGGTGATGTTGGGTCAAAAACTAGGTCACTAAGTAAAATCTTAGAAAAACCTTGTGTACGCTCTAGAGGCCACATTTTCAGTCCAAAACTCTTGAAAGATGGTCAGAGTATTTGTCTTGATGATATCTTGGATGAGTTTGAAAATGGGTCATGTCAGGTCAAAAACTAGGTCACCAGGTCAAATGTTTGAAAAACTTTTTGTACACTCTAGAGGCTACATTTTCAGTCCAAAACTCTTGAAAATTGGTCAGAATGTTTTCCTTGATAATATCTTGGATGAGATGGAAAATGGGTTATGTTGGGTCAAAAACTAGGTCAATAGGTCAAATGTTATAAAAACCTTAAGTATGCTCTGGAGGACACATATTCAGTCTGATATTCCTGAAACTTGTTCATGATATTGTTCTTGGTGATACCTTGAATGAATTTGAAAATGGGTCATATGGAGTCAAAAACTAGGTCACTGGGTCAAATATTAGAAAAACCTTGGGTACACTCTAGAGGCCACATTTTTTGCCTGATACTCTTCAAACTTTGTCAGAATGTTTGTTTTGGTGATGTCTCAAAAGAGTTTGATAATGGGTAATTGTTGGGTCCAAAACTAGGTCACTTGGTCAGATCTTAGAAAAAACTTTTGTACGCCGTAGAGACCACATTTTCAGTTCATTACTCATGAAACTTGGTCAGAATGTTTGTCTTATTGATATCTCAAAAGTGTTTGATAATGGGTAATGTGTGATAAAAAACCAGGTCACTGGGAAACTAGATTGAAAATGGTTCATGTTTGGTCAATAGACTCAGGTGAGCGATTTCAGGACTATCATGGCCCTCTTTTTAACCTTTTACTAAATGTCAAAATGTTAGACTGGTCCATATTGAAAGCTGAAGACAAGTGTCTTGATTTATGAAATTTGTCGCTGAAAGTCTAGAAAACCTTGCGGAAAAAAGGAGAAAAATGCTGGTTAACTAGCATTTTCTCCTTTTCCCACAATGTTTGCAGAAGACTGATTCCCCAGGGTTGTTAAATCAAGGAATTATTTAATAAAGAGGTAACGTGTGACTTGTAAAATGGAACTGATATTTTAAACTCAAATAAAAAATAACAAAATTTGAAAAAAATGGTCATACCAGTAGTTCAGGAAGCTGGAGTTTGATCTGTGACAAAATCCACCAATTATGAAGGTGGATTATGCTGTTTTTCAACGTCATTTTTGATATAGTACAGGTTTTTATTAAATTTTGTAATCTCCTGCAAATGCTCTTGTGTTAGAATCAAGAAATAATCTTTCTATTGTGGTTTATAGTTCAATAAACCACAGTTGTGAGTTATGAGGCTCAATGAATAATGCATGAGGGCAATAGCCCGAGTGGTTTAATTATTGCATGTCATAACTCACATAATTTATTGAATGATAAACCACGATAGAAAGAAGATTATTTTGATTCTAACATGGCCAATTCTTAATGAAAGGAAAACAAGTTCAAACTTGGGAGTAAACACGTGGATGAAGATTATATTCCATTAAATAACCCACTCATTGAATGACGTCACTTGAAATAGAATGTGTCACTCTGCATGGATTGTTGCAGATTTTACTATGCTTTCCTTGCACTGTGTTTATGGAGCCAAATTCGCGTGTCATGTTAGAATGAAAGATAAACCATGATAGAAGATTTTTTGATTCTAGCATGACCAATTCTGTATGAAAGGAAAACAAGTTCATCCTTAGAGTAAAAACACGTATGAAGATTTTGTTTCATTGAATAACTCACTAACTTACTTTGTACAGAATGACGTCACTTTGCATGGAATGTCAGAGATTTTACCATTCTTTCCTTGCACTGTGTTTATAGAGCCAAATTTGTGTCATGTTAGAATAACGCATTTAGCCTGAAAGTGTGAAGAGAACAACATTGAAATTTTTAGCTAGAAAAAAAAGTTACCAATTTGCCATTTTAGAACAGCCTTTAGACACAATATCTCTGGCCAGTGGTTGGCCTAGGTTCCAGGTCAGTCTTCAGTAAACATGCAGTCTGATCTTGGATCTTTACCGGCTCCAAAGGCAAAGATGTATACCTGTTATAGCTGATTACCAAACAACAATATTTTACTTTTGTCCAAATCAAAAGCATTCGCAGACAACAAAATAAAAGTGGCTGAAAATTTGAATTTTGTTTTGTGAAGTCAGTAGAAAACATTGTGGGAAAAGGAGAAAATACTTTTTCTCCTTTTTATACGCCCATCAAAGACGGGACGTATTATGGGATCACTTATGGCGTGCGGCATCCAGTTCTTTGTCTGGAGCATAACAATGTCATCTCTAGTCTGATTGACTTGAAACTTGGCAGTTGTGTTTGTTGCAATAGTACAGAGTGCAGCGCGAAAGAATCATAACTCTACCCAGTGCTGTCTTTGAGTTATTTCCCTTTGATCATCATTTTTCAGCATTTTCTGCTTGTCCAGAGCATAAATTTGTCATCTCTGGTCCGATTGACTTGAAACGTGGCAATTGTGTTTGTTGCAATAATACGGAGTGCAGTGCAAAAGAACCATAACTCTACCTGGTGCCGTCTTTGAGTTATTTCCCTTTGATCGCCATTTTTTCAGCATTTTCTGCTTGTCCGGAGCATAACTTTGTCATTTTCAGTCTGAACATCTTCAAATTTGGTATGCATGATTGTTGAAAAATTATGGAGTGCAGTGCATAAGAATCATAACTCTTCCTAGCAGGAATTTTGAGTTCTTCCTTTAAGATCTTCTCTTTTATAGTATTTTTATACGCCCGTTGAAGACGGGACGTATTATGGGATCACCCGTGCCTGGCGGGCGGGCGGCGTCCAGTTTTTTGTCCGGAGCATATCTCCAAAACTATTCTAGCTAGGGTTATGAAATTTGGGTGGATAGATCTCATCACGGGGGAGTGCAGTGCGCAGGAATCATAACTCATGCTCGTTTAATTTTTGAGTTATTGCCCTTTGTTGTTTTTCATACTTGAATTTTGTCCGGAGCATATCTCCAAAATTATACTAGCTAGGGTCATAAAATTACATGGGTGCATAGATCTCATCAAAAGGGAGTGCAATGCACAGGAACCATAACTCTTGCTTGCTTAATTTTTGAGTAATTGCCCTTTCTTTTTGTTTTTCATACTTGAATTTTGTCCGTAGCATATCTCCAAAACTACTAGCTAGGGTTATGAAATTTCATGGGTGGATAGATCTCACCAAGGGGTAGTGCAGTGCACAGGATCCATAACTTTTGCTCGCTTAATTTTTCAGTTATTGCCCTTTCTTGTTTTTCATACTTGAGTTTTGTCCATAGCATATGTCTAAAACTTTACTAGCTAGGGTTATGAAATTTCATAGGTGGATAGATCTCACCAAGGGAGAGTGCAGTGCATAGGAATCATAACTCTTGCTTGCTTAATTTTTGAGTTATTGCCCTTTGTCGTTTTTCATACTTGAATTTTGTCTGGTGAATATCTCCAAAACTATACTGGCTAGGGTTATGAAATTCCATGGGTGGATAGATCTCATCAAGGGGGAGCGCAGTGCACAGGAGTCATAACTCTTGCTTGCTTAATTTTTGAGTTAGTGCCCTTTGTTGTTTTTTCATACTTGAATTTTGTCCGGTGCCTGCCCCAGCTTTACAACTTGGGGTAAGACGGGCGTATCTTGCGACAATTTACGCTCTTGTTTACTTGTCAGGTGCATAATTTTGTTATCTTAAGTAGGAATGACTTGAAATATGGTATGATTATTTATTGCAATATCTGGAAATGCAATGCGCAAGAATTGTAACTCTTCCTCACGCTGTCTTTTAGTTATTTCCCTTTGATCCTCATTTTTACAGCATTTTCTGCTTGTCTAGTGCATAACTTTGTCATCTTAACTTAAGGAATGACTTGATATATTGTATGATTATTTGTTCCAATATTTGAAAGTGTAGTGCACAAGAATTCTAACTCTACCTTGTGCTTTCTTTGAGTTATTTCCCTTTGATCAGCATTTTTACAGCAATTAGTGCTTGTTTAGAATACGACTGTCATCTCAAGTCATAACGACTTTGAACGTGGTATGCATGTTTGTTACAATATTACAGTGCAGTGTGCAAGAACAATAAGTCTACCTGGAACAGATTTTGAGTAATTTCACTTTGAACTTCATTTTTACAGTATTTCTTGATTGTCTGGAAGTGAACTATGCCACCTCAAGTCAAATTGACTTGAGACTTGTTAAATGTTTGTTGCTGTTATGAAAAGTGAATGCACTGGAGCTGTAACCTTACCTACATGTAATGCCTCTTTGGAATTATTCCCTATTCATTATTCAGCTTTTCATGCCTCTCTACAATATAACTTGCCTTAGCATGTTGGAATGGCCTGAAAGTTTATATGCATGTTTCCATAACATTTCAATCAATAACATGGTTTCTGCCGCACTACTATTTTCCTGTACCTGCCCTCTATGATTATTATTCTCCCTCGACAACTGGTGGTGTGACAGGCGTATCTTGCGACAATTTGCAGTTCTTGTTCCACAATGTTTTCTGTAGGCTTCTTTCTCAGGGTCATCAAAAGGAGAGATTGTGTGGTAATGGGATAGAAGAGTCAAAATCAATGTAAAAGAGAAGCTGAAATAACTATAAATTTTGATGTCTATTTTCAGGAAGACAATGTGACGTAGAGATGGGCATCAGACCGAATCTTTCAAGCTAGGAGTATTCGACCATGGAGTGAAGATTAAACCTGTCACTGCTTGAAAAATAAAGAACTAATTCCAAGGCTGTTTTGACCCATCAGGAGATTTAGCTTATTATCAGGACTTGTTTGGTCTTAACACTTTACCAGACAACAAAGTTTTGGCCTTGTCCAAATTGAAGGCATTTGTAGACGACATTAACTGTTTGAATGTCTTATAAACAGTGCAACTTTTCTTCGATATGGTAGAAAACATTGTGGGAAAAGGAGAAAATGCTGGTTACCAGCATTTTCTCCTTTTCCCACAATGTTTTCATAAGGCTCCTTTCCCAGGATCATTAAAAGTCAGGATTGTGGTGTAAAGGGGTTTATCATTTACTTAATGACAGAATTGGAGCTTGGTGAAATTGAAGTCATTTGCAGACAACAAAATTAATTAAATGTTAGTCAAATGATTAGTTTCTTTCTTTCATAGGGTTGGAAACAGTGTGAGAAAGTGAGGAAACGCTGGTTACCAACATTTCTCTCCAGTTCCCACATAGTTTTCTTTAGCCTTTCCTTACATGCTCATTGAAAGTTAATGTTGTAAATGAGAGGACATATGTCTAGAAGATTTGGTATATATATGTTTCCAGATTTCTATAGGGAACCTTCATTGAGATTTTTTCAATGGGTCGCAGTAGGTTAGAAAATAATTCTCTCTCAGCAAGGGTTTAAAAACTTGTGCCGAGTCCTTGAAAGTAAACTAAAAATTGTGAGAAAAGCACAACACACGTGCATAGGTGCACTGACTGCAGTGATATCACCGCTTTCAGGGTCAGTATTTACCAACCATCCTTAAGTATATTCATAGTCTTTTCCTCCAGATTTTCCAAATTTGAAAGTAACATACCATCTGATTGGCTAAACCAAATTGTTTAGCCAATTAGAGGTTATGTTTTTTTCAAAGTAATAGAATTTCTGATTGGCTAAAGCATTTGGTTCAGCCAGTTTAGAAGGTGTGATACTTCAAATCGGGCAAAATATGATTGATTAATTCATTGTATGGTGCTTAACGCTGTTTTTAACATTATTGCAGTCATATCACAGTGGCCAGTGCAACTTTCCAAGCTTACCTGGAGTGTCTTACCAGTACTCTGCACAATGTTCTTTTCAAGCTGCTAGCTGCTTTCCCACATAATGATTATTGAAACAATTATTGGTGGTGAGAGAGAAATTACTACTGTTGGAATGACTTTTATCAATCCTTGGAAAGGAATTGGCTTAGCCAGGGATCAAACAGGCAACTGAATGCACCACTGTGGATAGGCAGGAAAATCTTTGACAATGAGGCATAGAACACTCTTGAGAAAGGTCGATGAATATAGACCAAGGTTTCTTTTCTTTGCAGTGTTCAATGTTTAGAGTGGAAAATGATTTAACTCTTTACCACACAATCTGATTTTAAACGACCCTAAAGGCCCCAAACACGATCAAATTTTTCATCAATTATTTGATGTCAAATAATTGATATCAATTAATTGACGACAAAATTGGTCGTGTATGGGGGACATTGACGGCAAATTATTTGCAGCAAATATTTGACAGATCAAAGCTCTGTTGATATTTTTGACGGCTCATCAATGTTTGCTGATATGGCTTCACGCATGATGGTATCTTTTTTCTGTATTATTGGCCTCACCAGATTCAGAAGTTCATCATATGATGCGGCATCCATTCTCCGGAAATTCCTGTAATCGTCTGGTTCATCGTCCCTTAACTCTCTGAGCAATCGTGCATGTCCGAGTTGATTTCGACAGAGAAACCATTTTTTTCGGCCACTTCCTCCTCCAGTTTCGCTTTGGAGCATCCCCCCAAGGCAAGAACTAGTGCCAATGCCATAGATCCCTTCATTTCGAAGATTTTGATGAGAATGGAAATTGACAGAAAGTTGAAGACAACATTGATCGTGTGTGGGGAACATCAGTTATTTGAATCAATTATTTGACATCAAATAGTTGATGAAAAATTTGATCGTGTATGGGAGCCTTAATAAAAAAAAGCCAGAGAAAACATTGTAGAAAATGGAGAAATGCTGGTAACCAGCATTTTCTCCTTTTCCCACAATGTTTTTCTTCCCCTCCAAAATCGAATTTAATTTTTTAGTCATATTAATTTAGTTGTCTGCAAATGCTTTCACTTTGGTCTAAAATTTTGTTTTGTGGAAAAGAGTTCAGTCTAATATATATTGTTGTTTGGTTAAACTTTACTTAGTCATGGTTGGATGTTTTACAGATTGTTTGAGAGAATTTTAACCTATTAGAAAAAAAAAAAAGGCTGCTGTTAGGTTGATCTGTTTTCACTGAATAAGCTAGTGTGTTTTGTTGTAGTCAAAGGGAAATAACTCTCTTCAACATGCTCTTTATTGTACACTGTCCAGTTTTACAGGTTTGCTCGTTCAGTGCCATAGCAAAAATAGGGATGGCATGCAGCGTAGATCAAAATCAGACTGCACAGAACATGCAGTCTGATCTTGGATATATTCTGTCCTCTTTTTTTGGTCAATCCTATGAAACAAAAATCCTGACGACTCTTAGTGGATTCCATTTTCAGGCATTAAAAAAGATCGAAATTGTATATTTGGCACCAAAAAAGTTAACCCTTTACTCCATAGATACTCATTTTTACGCATTGCTTATAGGAGCCTTTGGAAAACATTGTGGCAAAAGGTGAAATTGCTCGTGATGAGTAATTTCACCTTTTGTCACAATGTTTTCTATGCTATCAAAAGCTGTCATATACACATCAGAAACAGCTTCATCCTTGCTGTTATTTAGGATCAATTAGAGATATCATAGAAATGATTTATGGGGTATAGGGTTAAACCTTGTTAAATTTGTATTCATAATTATTTATTGTACAAGATGTGTTTTAGATTTTTTTTTTTTTAAATTTAAGATTTGAGAATGTACAAGATTTTTTTAGATTGTACAAGACTTTTTTATCCCCCACCGAAAGACGGCGGGGGATATGGCAATAGTCTCGGTCCGTCATTCCGCTTTTTGTCCGGAGCATATCTCCAAAAGTATTTGAGATATCAACTTCAAACTTCACAAGTGGATAGATCTCATTATGGAGGCGTGCAGTGTACAAGAACCATTACTCTATCTTCAAAATTTTTGGAGTTATTGCCCTTTGTAAATTTTTACTTTGAATTTTTGTCCGGAGCATATCTCCAAAAGTATGAAAGTTAGGAACTTGAAACTTCACACACATATAGAACTCATTGAGGAGGCGTGCAGTGCGAAAGATCCATAACTCTGTCTTCAGTAATTTTGGAGTTACTGCCCTTTGTAAATTTTATATTTGGATTTTTGTCCAGAGCATATCTCCAAAAGTATTTGAGATATCAACTTCAAACTTCACAAGTGGATAGATCTCATTGAGGAGGCATGCAGTGTACAAGAACCATTACTCTATTTTCAGTATTTTTGGAGTTATTGCCCTTTGTACATTTTTACTTTGAATTTTTGTCCGGAGCATATCTCCAAAAGTATAAAAGCTAGGAACTTGAAACTTCACACATATATAGAACTCATTGAGGAGGAGTGCAGTGTGAAAGATCCATTACTCTGTCTTCAGTAATTTTGGAGTTATTGCCCTTTCTACATTTTCTTCTGGAATTTTTGTCCTGAGCATATCTCCAAAGGTATGAAAGCTAGGAACTTGAAACTTCACACACATATAGAACTCATTGAGGAGGCGTGCAGTGCGAAAGATCCATTACTCTATCTTCAGTATTTTTGGAGTTATTGCCCTTTGGAAATTTTTACTTTGAATTTTTGTCAGGATTATATCTCCAAAAGTATAAAAGCTATGAACTTGAAACTTCACACATATACAGAACTCATTGAGAAGAAGTCAGTACACAATAACCATAAATCTGTTTTCAGTATTTTTGAAACATCACACGCATATAGAACTAATTAAGGAGAAGTGCAGTGCTAAAGAATCATAACTCTATCTTCAGTAATTGTTGAGTTATTGCTCTTTGTAAATTTTCACTTTGGAATTTTGTCCAGAGCATATCTCCAAAAGTACAAAGGCTAGGAACTTCAAACTTTATACACTTACAGAATTCATTATTATTCATTATTGCCCTTTGTTAATTTTTATTTTGGATTTCTGTCTGGCATATATCTCCGAAAGTATAAAAGCTAGGAACTTAAAAACTTCACACACATATAGAACTAATTGAGGAGAAGTGCAGTGCACAAGAACCATAACTCTATCTTCAGTATTTTTGGAGTTATTGCCCTTCGTTAATTTTTACTTTGGATTTTTGTTCGCACATTTTTATTTAGATTTACAGGTTTTTTTCGACTGATTACCCTTTGATGAATTTATTTCATCATGGACCAATAACAAAAAGGCCACATGTACATGCAAAACACAATACTCTTATACGTTTGTATCAAAAAAGGTCTTTTTTGGCGGGGGATATCATTTCAACGAAATTGCTTGTTAAATTTTAGATTGTACAAGATTTTTTTAGATTTTAGATTGTACAAGATTTTTTTAAATTTTAGATTTTAGATTGTACAAGATTTTTTTTAGATTTTCTTAGATGCCTCATATTGGGCATTGTGCAATGTTAGTATCCTGTTAGTGTTGTCATGAGTCTTTCAGTTTTCTGCCAATGGAAAAAGGATATTTCAGCTTCTTGATTTTTGGAAATCTTCTGTCAAAGAACAGTTTGTCAGAATTCATTCTTAGCATGGAAGATTGTAGGGTAGCCTCTCTTTTTATTTACTGCCATTGTCTTAGTGTTACAAAAGGCCAAACCAAAAAATATTAGCCTGGTCCAAATTTAATTTATGCAGAAAACATTAATTGTTAATCAAAACATATGATTTGACTTTCAGAGGGTAAAAACACTGGGAAAAGAAAGAAAATACCAGTTACCAGCATTGTCTTCTTTTCCTTCAATGTTTTGAAAAGGCCCCTTTAACAGGGTTATTTAAACTCAGGATTGTGTGTTAAAGAGTTAACCTTTTACCCCATGAAGTATTTCTAAAATATCTCTTATTAACTCTAAATAATAGCAAGGATGGAACCTTTTCTTATGTGTATAAGACACCTTTTGATAGCACAGAAAACATTGTGACAAAAGGTGAAATTGCTCTTCACGAGCAATTTCACCTTTTGCCACAATGTTTTCCAAAGGCTCCTACATGCAATGCGTAAAAATGAGTATCTGTAGAGTAAAGGGTTAACCCTTTCCCAAACAATCCCTGATTTTCACGACCCTAGAAAAGAAGAATTTTGAAATTATCATGGGAAAAGGAGAAATTCCTGGTAACCAGCATTTTCTCCTTTTTTCCCTTAATATTTTATACCTTTCCAGAACAAAGTTCAATTTTAGAGACTCCTTAATTTTTTTGTCAGCAAATGCTTTCAATTTGGACCAGTCCAATATTTGTTGTTTGCTTTACCAAATAAAATTTTGGACTGGTCCAAATAGAAACCACTTGCAGACTATGAATCAGATGCAATTCAAAAATTGAAATTTGTTTCCAGCAGGGTTTCTTAGAAAACATTGTGGGAAAAGGAGAATATACTGGTTTCCAGCATTTTCTCCTTTTCCCACAATGTTTTCAAAAGGCTTCTATCTCTGTGTTGTAAAACCAGAGATTGTTTGGTAAAGAGTAAAGTGACTGGGTTCAAAATGCCAATAATGTTTTGAAAACTTGGCTTTTTGTTACACTTATCCCTTTACCAAACAATGTGGGATTTAACGACCCCTGAAAAGAAGCCATTTGAAAACATTATTGAAAAAGGAGAAAATGCTGGTAACCAGCATTCTCTCCTTTTTCGCACAATATTTTCTGCTCTATCAAGGGTAAATGTCAGTGTTTGAGCCATCCTGAATTTGTTTTCTGCAAATACTTTTAATTTGCAACAGTGTGAAATTTTGTCGTGTGGTAAAGAGTTAATTAACCCATTACCAAACGACAATATTTTAGACTGGTCCAAATTAAAAGCATTTGCAGACGACAAAATAAAAGTGACTTAAAATTTGAAATTTGTTTTGGGAAGGGTAGAAAACATTGTGGGAAAAGGAGAAAATGCTGGTTACCAGCATTTTCTCCTTTTCCCACAATGTTTTCTAAAGGCTTCTTTCTCAGGGGCGTCAAAAGTAGGGATTGTGTGGTAATGGGATAAACAAATTTGTAAAGTACATGTATTAGACTTGCCAATGTTTAACCCCTTACCTAACAACAAGCTTTCAGACTTCCAAATTGAAAACCTTATAAATATATTTTCAGAATTGCTTGGCAAAGAGTTTTAAGTTTTGTCAAAGAGGGATCAAATAATTGTGAAATAGCAGAAGATGGTGGTTACCAATACTTTCTCCTTTCCCCACAATAACTTAAAAAAATTCAAAGCAGATGATAACTTCAGTGTGGCTCAGATGGTGTACCGTTAATTTTTCTTTGATATGGTAGAAAATATTGTGGGAAAAGGAGAAAATGGTTGTCACCAGCATTTTCTCCTTTTCCCTGATGTTTAGCTCCACTGGCCTGGTGTCCATCGTGCATCCGTGGGTCCATGGGTGCGTTAACTTTTATTTCAAACATCTTCTTCTCTGAAACTACCCATCCAAATTTGATGAAACTTCACAGAAATGATCCTACCCTGGTCCTCTTCATAATTTTTTTTTTAAAAGAATTTGATTCCTTCAAAAATTCTGGTTGCCATGGCAACAAAACTGAAAAAAATTAACATTTTTAAAAATCTTCTCTGAAACCACAAGACCCAGGGCTACTGAATTTGGCATGTAGTTTTATCAAATGGACCTTTAACCCTTTACTCCATAGATACTCATTTTTAGCTCCACTGGCCGAAGGCCAGCGGGCTTATGTCATGGCCCGGTGTCCGTCGTGCGTCCGTCCGTCTGTGCGTGCGTGTGTCCGTGCGTGCGTGCGTGCGTGCGTTAACTTTTATTTCAAACATCTTCTTCTCTGAAACTACCCATCCAATTTTGATGAAACTTCACAGAAATGATCCTGCCATGGTCCTATTCAGAATTCCTTGAAAGAATTTTATTCCTTCAAAAACTCTGGTTGCCATGGCAACAAAACTGAAAAATATTGAAAATTTTTAAAAATCTTCTTCTCTGAAACCATAAGGCCTAGGGCTACCAAATTTGGCATGTAGCTTTATCTAGTGGACCTCTACTAAGTTCCTTCAAATATTAGCCCTGGGGTCAGAATTGGCCCCACCCCAGGGGTCACAAGTTTTATATGGGCTTATATAGGGAAAACTTTAAAATCCTTCTGGTACCTAGCCATAGGACCTAGGGCTACCAAATTTGGCATGTAGCTTTATCTAGTAGACCTCTACCCAGAGTGCCCAAATGATAGCCCAGAGGTCAAATTTGGCCCGGCCCCGGGGGTCACAAGTTTTATATGGGCTTATATAGTGAAAACTTTAAAAATCTTTTCGTACCAAGCCATAAGGCCTAGGGCTACTCAATTTTGCATCTAACTTTATCAAGTGGTGCCCAAATTGTAGCCCTGGGGTCAAATTTGGCCCTGTCCTGGGGGTCACAAGTTTTACATGGGCTCATATTGGGAATTTTTTAAAAATCTACTTGTACCTAGCTATAAGGCCTAGGGCTACCAAATTTTGCATGTAGCTTTATCTAGTGGGCCTCTACCAGGAGGGCCCAAATTATAGCCTTAGGGTCAAGTTTGTCCCCACACCAGGGGTCACAAGTTTTACATGGGCTTTTGTGATGAAGACTATCTAAGTCATCATGTTACTAACCATAATAAAGACTAGGACCACTAAATTTAGCCCTGTCTCATGGATTTTTATGTTTTACAGGGCCTTTTATTGAGAAAACTTTGAAAATCTTCTTCTTTATAACCACACATTCTAGACCTGTATTATTTGGTATGGGGCTTTATCTTGTAGACCTCCACCAGGATTCAAGTAATTAAAGCTTTGTGGTCAAAACTGGATTTGCCCAAGGGTCACAACTTTTTTTGGTTTTTATGGAAAAAAATTGGATGCCCTCAAGTTTGAAACCAGTTGGCCAAATAATGTAATGTTTGGCTTCTAGTGTTTTTACAAATTAGCCAGTGGAGCGATACAGGGCCATCATGGCCCTCTTGTTACACATTGCTTGTAAGAGCCTTTGGAAAACATTGTGGCAAAAGATGAAATTGCTCGTGACGAGCAATATCACCTTTTGTCACAATGTTTTCTATGCTATCAAAAGATATTATTTACACATAAGGAACGGCTTCTTCCTTGCTGTCATTTAGGGTCAATTAGAGATGCCATAGAAATGCCTTATGGGGTAAAGGGTTAACAAGTTTTTTCGTGTTACTGGCCTGGGGTCAAAATTGGCTCCTTTCCAGGGATCACAAGTTTAACATGGGCTTCAAAATATAGTCACTTCAATTTAAAGATTAATCAGGGGAAATAACTTTTTAAGGATAAAGTTTGTTACTATTTACCTCCCTTGATTACCAAACTGCAGTCATATATGATTGGTGCTAGATTTTAAGTTTTTTGATAGAAAATGTTGTTTTAAGGGAGAGTGATTCATTTTGATGCTAATAGTTATGCCCGCATGAGATGAGTAATAAATTCAGAGTAAGGTTTCTATTATTCAAGGTTTTTTTTTTCCAAGAACTTTACCTTTTCATGCCAATGATTTAACCTTCTTGTATTGCCTGACAGTGTTCATTGTTTTCGAAGGCCCTCTTTTTCAGGGTCATAAACACTTCAATTTCTGTGGTAAAGGGTTCAAAAAGCCAATGGAGCAATACAGGGCCATCATGGCCCACTTGTTTTTTTAATAGGGTATAAAATATAGTGGGAAAAGGAGAAAATGCTGTCACCAGCATTTTCTCCTTTTCCCCCTATTTTTTTGTAAGGGTTCTTTTCCAGAAGCGTTTTAGGTTGGCACCGCATGATAAAAAGTGAAAACAATTTTGGGGAAAAAAGGAAATAAAAACAAATAATGGTATCACTGGTATTAGCATTTTTTCTCTTTGAAAACTTTTTCCATCATTCATTTTAGGCTTTCAAATATAAGTTTCATTATTTTAGCCACATTTATTTGTCTAGGAGAAAACAAAAAAAGAGCTGGTAACATGCATTTTCTGTTGGTCCAGCAATTCTTTGTTGTATGCCAAGGGGAACCAGTCCCTAAATTTGAGCCATAAGTTGGCTATCATCTACAGATACTTTTAACCCTTACCCCATAAGGCATTTCTATGGTATCTCTAATTGACCCTAAATAACAGCAAGGATTAAGCTGTTTCTTATATGTATATGACACCTTTTGATAGCATAGAAAGCATTGTGACAAAAGGTGAAATTGCTTGTCATAAGCAATTTCACCTTTTGCCACAATGTTTTCCATAGGCTCCTACAAGCAATGTGTAGAAATTAGTATCTATGGAGTAAAGGGTTAACTCTTTACCACAAAATCACAATTCTTAATGACTCTGAGGAAGAAGCCTTTTGAAAACATTGTTTGAAAAGAAGATAATGCTGGTAACCAGCATTTTCTCCTTTTCCTACAAAATATTCTACCCTATCGGAGAAAAATTGTATCACTTGAGCCACTTTGAAAACGTCGTCTGCAAATGCTTTTATTTTTGATAGGTCTAAAATTGTGCCGTGTGGTAAGCATTAATTTGGATGACTCTTAAATTTTGCCGTGTGGTAAAGAGTTAATTTGGATGACTCTTAAATTTTGCCGTGTGGTAAAGAGGTAATTTGGATGACTCTAAAATTTTGCTGTGTACTAAAGAGTTAATTTGGATGACTCTTAAATTTTGCTGTGTGGTAAAGAGTTAATTTTGATGACTCTAAAATGTTGTTATTTGTTAAGGAGTTTAAACAGTCTGTATTGTAATGAGTGTACTGTATTGATTTTAGCCCTTTATCAAACTGTTTTGTTTCAAACAACTATACAGCAGGCTTTTGGAAACACTTTGGAAAATGGTATAAATACTTGTAATCAGCATTTTCCCCTTTTACAGTGTTTTGTATTGGTGGAATGTACATGTAGTATTATGTCATTTGATCCACATTTCACAGGCCTGCTGCAGATTCTTTCAAATCAAAGTACAGAACTTTGGCTTATTTCTTTACGAGGATTGATGATAATTATTGGGACAAGATTCATTGCCCTCTCACCGCTGACCATTATTTCGACGCTGGTTCTGTAGGAAAGTAGTCAGTGGCTTGGAAAGAGAATTGTGCAGAGAACTGGTAAAAGAAACTCTAGGAAAGCATGGATAGCAGCACTGGCTGTTGCGATGTAACTGAAATAATGCTGTAAATGGTGTTAAAACACCATTTAATCAAATAATGAAATTTTGTTGTTTGTTAAAATGACAGCCTACAGAGCTCCAGATAAGAGTAAGTGATGGTATTCTAAATCCTTTATTTTTCATCCAAACCCTATGTTGTGGGTACTCATTAGAATCGTCTCAACGAGACGATTCTAATGAGTATCCGATTCTAATGAGTATCTGAATCGTCTCGTCGAGACAATTCTAATGAGTATCCACTACATAGAGTTTAGTGGAGAATAGTTGACATTTTCAATTTTGAAATCAAAATCGCTCCCTCTATCTGGAGCTCTGGTCTATATGAAAATTGTTATGACTGTCATAATTTTAACCCTTTATCAAACCATCCACTGTTTAACACATTACCAAATGACAAAATTTTGGACCTCTCCAAATTAAAAGCATTCACAGACGACAAAATAAATGTGAATCAAAAATTGAATTTTGAATTGGAAAGGGTAGAAAACATTGTGGGAAAAGGAGAAAATGCTGGTTACCAGCATTTTCTCCTATTCCCTCAATGTTTTCAAAGGCTTTCTTTCTTGGGCTCGTTAAAAGTCGAGATTGTGTGGTAAAGAGTCAACACATTACCAAACAACAAAATTGTGTACTTGACCAAATCGAATCAAAAGTGACAGCATGCATGTTGTAAAAGGCGACAAAAGGGGCATCATTTTGTGTTTCGTCCATTCCTCATTTATCATGTTTGTCTTATGTTGTTGCACATGTATGTTATTTCCACCTCGCATAATTGTTTACTAAGTAAGTGCGCCCAATATGACCTAAGTTGTCAACAGGCCTGAAAACGCTTTTCATTCATTGTTGGAAAAGGAGAAGCTGGTGAAAACATTGTTGGAAAAGGAGAAAATGCTGGTTACGAGCATTTTCACCTTTTTCCACTATGTTTTCATAAACCCTTCTCTATATTATAGTCATTTAAAATATAATTCAATATTTCTTTTATTTATTTAACCCTTTACTCCATAGATACTCATTTCTACGCACTGCTTGTAGGAGCCTTTGGAAAACATTGTGACAAAAGGTGAAATTGCTCGTGACGAGCAATTTCACCTTTTGTCACAATGTTTTCTATGTATCAAAAAGTGTCATATACACATAAGAAACGGCTACATCCTTGCTGTTATTTAGGGTCAATTACAGATATCATAGAAATGCCTTATGGGGTAAAGGGTTAAATGGTACAAGTCTTAAATTTTGTTCTTTGGTGGGGAGACAATGAACCTGTGTCATTGTGTGGTTTTTTTTTAATGATTCAACTCTTTACCAAACGACATTTTTTTAGACTAGTCCAAATTGGAAGCATTTGCAGACGACAAAAATTACTATGACTCAGAAAGTGAAATTGGTGTTGGGAAGGGTAGAAAACATTGTGGGAAAAGGAGAAAATGCTGGTTACCAGCATTTTCTCCTTTTCCCACATTGTTTTTAGAAGGCTTCTTTCTAAGGGTCGCAAAAACCTGATATTGTTTGGTAAAGGGTTAAGACTTGTAGTTTTGTATTGACTTTTTCTCTTGGTAAAACTTGTAGATCGATTGGTTTTAAAGACATTTGTTGTCAACAAATACATGTTATAGTTCAAATAATGGTTATTGTGTGTTAAAGGGTGGAAAACATTGTAGGAAAGGGGCAAATTTGACTAAGTAGTTCAACTTGGTGTTGGGAAGGGTACAAAACATTGTGGGAAATGGATAAAATGCTGGTTACCAGCATTTTCTCCATTTCCCACATTGTTTTCAGAAGGCTTCTTTTTAAGGGTCGCGAAAACTGGAATGTTTGGTTAGGGGTTAAGACTTGTACTTTTGTATCGACCCTTTTTTCTGATGACAAAGATTTTAGATCAGTCTGTATTGAAAGCACTTGCTGTCAACAAATACATGTATAGTACAAATAATGCATAGTTGGTATTAAAGGGTCGAAAATATTGTAGGAAAGCGGGAAAATGTTGGTATTTAGTAACCAGCATTTTCCTCTTTTCCCACAATGTTTTCTAAAGCATTGTTGTTAAGTAATGTTGTTGAATTAATTTGATATTAATGTAATATGTTTGTGTTGTATTCATCAGTATTCCATTTTGACTTATTAAAAGATTTTTTTTCTTTATAAATTAATGTTCTTATTCTTGCTTGAAGTTGATGTCTGCTTCTAAGAGAAAAGTTATAAACTTACAAAACATAAAGAAATAAATATTCATCTTTATTAAAACACCTCTATATTACAATTGATAAATCCAAATACACGGAGTAGTAAAAGGTAATTTCCCTGGGTCCCCCCATCGCCTATCCAAGTGTCTTTTGAACCCGTTCACTATCCAGCTGTTTCTTTCTATCCAGCTTACGCTTTTTCTTTTCCCCCCGGTCAGTCTATGCGTTTTTTTTCTGGAGATGCGAGGTATCGATCTCGGGTCTCCGAGTTCCCAAGTCGACTCCCCTGACCATTAGGCCAAATTGGAGCCTATAAGAATAAGGTTGTAGTTTTTATTTGAATACATTGTCTTGTAAAAACATTGAAAAAAAAAAAAGTTTGACCGGAAGTCCCGGTATAAACGTCAGGCGAGTAAAATTCTTCACTCGAAACTGGTCCGTGTTTTAAGAACAACAAATACAGAGTTTGAAAACATTGTAGAGAAAGGAGAAAATGCTGGCAACCAACTTTTTTCTTTTCCCACAATATTCTCTTCACTTTCAAAAAAAAAATTCGAGCCACATTTAATTTTAACAGCAGTTATTATGGACGATTCTTTACCCCCTATGAACCTATCACGACTTTTAAAGACCCCGAAGAAGACTTCTAAAAAAATTGTTGGAAAAGGAGAAAATGCATTTTCTCCTTTTCGCACAATGTTTTCTAGTCTATCAAGGATTCCTTTCATCATTTGAGCCAGAATGAATTTGTCGTCTGCAAATGCTTTTAATCTGGACATGCCCATTTCTTTTTACCATTAGTGTTCTTTATTATGTCATCTGGTGCAACGTTCGCTTTAACTGAAATTTTAGTCTTGTCCAAATTGAAAGCATCTGCAGACGTCAATTTTAATGTGGTTCAAATCGTGGAAAATATTTTGTTTCATAGGGTAGAATACATGGTGGCATAAGGAGAAAATGCTGGTTACCAACATTTTCTCCTTTTCAAGTCTTCTTCCTCGGGGTCGTTAAAACCTAGTTTGTCTGTCAACGGGTAAACTCTTTACCACACAATCCCGACATTTAACAACCCTGAAAAGGAAGCCAAATATATAGAAAACGTTGTGGGAAAAGAAGAAAATGCTGGTTACCAGCATTTTCTCCTTTTCCCACAACATTTTCTACCCTATCGGTCAGAAATCATCATATTACCAAGATTTAATTTGTTGTCTGCAGGTGCTTCGAATACGGTCCAGTCCAAAACTTTATCGTGGTTAAGAGTTAAAAACACGTAATGCAGCAGATAACTTTCAGAAATATCCCTGGAAAATGTTGATGTTAATGATACCAAACATGACTACACGTGAAAAAAAAAAAAATGTGGAAAAAGGAGCAGTTCAACCTGGGTCCGGGGGCCATTAACTCTTTACCAAACGACAAAGGTTAAGACTGGTCCAAATTGAAAGCACTTGCAGACGACGTAGTAAATGTGACTCAAAAAATGAAATTTGTTTCCAGCAGGGTTGAAAGCATTGTGAGAAAAAGAGAAAATACTGGTTACCAGCATTTCTCCTTTTCCCACAATGTTTTCAAAAGGCTTCTATCCCAGGGTCGTAACAACCAGGAAATGTGTGGTAAAGGGTTAATTTCTTATCCACTCTTTACCAAATAATTCCTTGTTTTCGCGACCTTGAAGAAGAAACCTGTTGAAAACATACTGGGAAAAGGAGAAAATGCTGGTAACCAGCATTTTCTCCTTTTTCCCCACAATGTTTTCTATCCTTCCCAAAGTAAGATTCAATTTCTGAGTTACATCAATTTTGTCGTCTGCAAAAGCTTTCAATTTGGACAAATCTAAAATGTCGTTTGGTAAACAATTAATTTCTTATCACGGTCTCTAACATACCTTCAAAAATAATTTATAAACCTGTAAGGGGTTTTGTTGCCGTTTTGACAAAATAAACATCAACATACATGAACCATGCTCTGGCAAAAGGGGGCTTAATGCATCTCCGTTATACGTGTTACCAGCCCAATTCATCACATAATTAATATAGATCTAATCTATAAGAGATACTTTCTTAACCCTTTCCTCCGTAGATACTCATTTCTACGCATTGCTTGTAGGAGCCTTTGGAAAACATTGTGGCAAAAGGTGAAATTGCTCGTCACGAGCAATTTCACCTTTTGCCACAATGTTTTCTACACTATCAAAAGGTGTCATATACACGTAAGAAACCCCTTCATCCTTGCTGTTATTTAGGGTCAATTAGAGATACAATAGAAATGCCTTATGGGGTAAAGGGTTAAATATAATACATAATCTTAATAATGAGGTTGACCGGTCATTTGACAAACAGAAACTTGACCAACAGCGAAAAATACAGACTCAGGTCAGCCTGCGCGGACTGCGCAGGCTGACCTGCGTCGATACTTTTCGCAGACTCCATCAAGTCCCCTTTTCACAGAGCACTTAACTTTTGCGGTCACAGTAGATAAAGATCAGGGCGTGAAGTATGATGTCTTGAATCTACACTGTCCGATAAGGAGACATCTTTCCTATTAAAAATACTTTTTAAAATGCAATATGCAACAACCAACGTATTCATGTATTTCTTGAGTTTCACGAGTACTTGGCTGGGGATCGAATGTGTCTTGCCCAGGGACACCCTCACGAATAAACCAGTACTTTCAATGAGGCTCGAATCCAGGCCCTCCAAATAAAGAGCTTTGCACTGTGGTTCTCTGTTGGATCAGTGTTTCGTAACGGTTTCAACATTATTTTAGTTATATCACGGCGACAGCTAACTTATTCCTACGTTTCATGTTTTCCTTTGTCTCACAAGTACTTGGGCAGGGTTGTGAAATCTTTTGCCAAAGGACACTTGCACGAAACCTCAATCCCTCTCATGAAGATCGAACAATCTAAAAACCTATTATCGGTTTACTTCAAAAACCTCGTAACTACAGCTTGAAACAAGCTGTAGTTACGAGATTTTTGAAGTAAACCGACTCCAAACTATTTAGCCATGCTGAAACCCTACATGGCCGAACCAGGAATCGGACATTGTTTAACGACACTGAGCTTGAAGGCTCGGAAAAAAGAACCCACAACCCGTAATTTTCAAGTCCTATTGGTACCAACTGTGCCACTGGGCTCGGACATCGAACCCATAACTCCTAAATATTCTCGCCCCATACATAGCCCAGTATGCCCATAACGACGACCATCATTGGAGATAGGGTGGTGGGGTAGTGGAACACAAATGACGAAGACAACGATGCATGATGATGATTTCACACACAAAAAAAGGCATAATACCGTAAAACGCCCCTCTGCTATACAGTCAATGCTTACATTTAGCATTGTTTTTTGAGATAAAAGAAGAAATTTAATGAAATTTTCAGCTTCATTCCGTTGAAAAATATTGTATTTGATGTATACGAAATGAATCCATATACCATTTGCAATTTTTTGACACATAATTTTGATTTTCATGGGTTTTCGCGATTTATAGCGGGGCGTTTTACGGTATTATGCCCAAAAAAAGACATTCAGAACGAAGTAGAGGAAAATAAAACTCAAAGGCTATAAATTCACCCACCTCGATGTTTATTGTATTCCAGAACTTAACTTTTAATTAAACTATCCATAAAACTTTCACAAACAACCATTTTACACGAGTGACTAACACAATAACAGTGATTACTAAACATGTCCAAATGAAGCACGTGGAAAGTCTGCAAAAAATGGTGGTTGTTTGGAAAAAAAAGGGGGGGGAATGGGGGAAGTGGAATTATTTGACTGGGTATGTCTGCAGTGGTTTCCCTGTCTTATGTTCGAGAGACAGTGTTCATTAAGATCAATCTGATCTTGATCTTTGATATAATTTTCTGTTGGTTTCTTAACTCTTTACCAAACGATTAAGTTTTAGACTGGTCGAAATTGGAAGCACTTGCAGACGAAAAATTAAATGTAACTCAAAAATGAAATTCGTTTCCAGCAGAGTAGAAAACATCGTGAGAAAAGGAGAAAATGCTGGTTACCAGGGATTGTTTGGTAAAGGGTTAACCCATTACTACACAATCCCTACTTTTCACGACCCTGAGAAAGAAGCCTTTAGAAAACAATGTGGGAAAAGGAGAAAATGCTGGTAACCTTTTCCCACGATGTCTTCTATCCTGATGATAAAGGTAAACAGTTTGTTTAAGTTTACAGAATTACGACTGACAGTGTTGCCCTATGGTGTGCACATTTTCTTTTTCTAAATTTTGGCACAGTGACGGAACTTTTGATCCAACATGGCCCAATTTCGAACTTATCCGAGATTTTTTCAAGATAAACATTCTGACCAAGTTGCATGAACCTCTGACCCAAAATGTGGCCTCTAGAGTGCACACAAGGTGAATGTTGACGATCACACGACGGACGCAGCACGATCACAAAAGCTCATCTTGAGTTAAATGTTCATCTTTCGAAAAGAGCATACTCAGATCAGACTGTACTGGCATGCAGTTTTATCTCGATCGTCTCTTTTTACATAGAGACGTCAGGGATTACAGTAACCAGGATACAAGTTTGGTATATTTATGCTTGTTTTCAACCAAAAAAAAGGATAAAGTTGTTCATTAATGACTCGATGTTAAGAATCAAGGGAAGTAACTAATACTTTATAGTTACCGTTCAGGTTAGAGTTACTTCCCTTGCAATAAAAATAATTTCTAGCATGCATTATCTACTGTGGAAACGCTCGTATTTATGGTGAGAAACGCCTTTTTCAAAATTAGTTCATCTTCTTTTTTTATACTCCCCACAACGAAGTGGAGGGGGTATACTGGAATCGCCATGCCTGTCCGTCCGTCTGTCCGTAGACACAAATTTGTCCGCAGCAATACTCTAACAACAGTTTTTCACGTACTGAATTCAAATTTACACACAGGTTTCCTATATATATGAAGTCGTGCAAGTGTAATTTGGAAAACAGTTAACTATATATCTATTTAGTACTTTTGTGCTAAACCATTCTGCATTCTTTGACAAATACCTGTTTTTGTGACAAGGAGCTGGTGGGGGTATAATCACGTCTATTGATATCTCTAGTTATCCTTATGATAAACAAAATTGCAGTTACCATATGACCCCGAGTTTTGACAACCCCTGAAAAAAAGCTTTAAAAAACCTTGTGGGAAAAGAAGAAAATGCTGGTTGCCAGCATTTTTCCACAATGTTTTCTACCCTAACACAGGCATACCCCTTTATTTGTAGAAAACTGATCTCTTTGCCCGCAAATTCTTTGTCATTACATGAATTCGAGTTTTAACGACCCTGAGGGAAAAAAACAACTGTTGAAAATATTCTGGGAAAAGGAGAAAATGCTGGTAACCAGCATTTTCTCCTTTTCCCGCAGTGTTTTGTACCCTGCTGGAAACAAATTTCAATTTTTGAGTTACGTTTATTATGTCGTCTGCAAGCGCTTTCAACTGGGAGCAGTCGTAGATTTTACAGATTGTGGAACAGTTAATTCTTTACAAACGACAGAATTTTACACTGGTCCAAATTCAAAGCATTTGCAGACAACAAAATGAATGTGACTAAAAAATTGAAATTTGCTTTAGGACAGGAAGAAAACATTGTGGGAAATGGGGAAAATGTTGTTTACCAGCATTTTCTCCTTTTCCCACAATGTTTTCAAAAGGCTTCTTTCGCAGGGGTGATAAAAGTAGGGATTGTGTGGTAAAAGGTTAACCCTTTCCCAAACAAGCCCTTGTTTTTTCGTGTCTGCAGTACAAGTCTTTTGAAAACACTGTGGGAAAAGGAGAAATTGCTCGTAACGAGCAATTTCTCCTTTTCGCACAGTGTTTTCGACCCATTTGGAGAACTTTCTACCATTTTCATCACATTTGAAATTGTCGTGTGCAAACTCTTTCAGTTTCGAAGTCTAAAATTTGTCGTTTGGGAAAGGGTTAAACGGGTAACAGTTATCAAGACACTAGACGATCTAATTGTGGAATTTCATGTTACTAATTACAGACATTCTTACTTATGTTATCATAGTCAATAATTTTGGCGATACAAGATAAGGAAACCTAGATATATATGCAATTATCGCGATGTATATCCAAGATTGCAATCTGTTCTATTCATTATAATTACAACCCTACTTCTCATTTCATTTAAATTTACAACTACACTTACGTCCCCCTTTTTCCCCATTTACGATCGTATGTATGATAAAAAGTCTATCTTTCATCACCTTTTTCGTTTTCGCATTCAATTGAACCATGAAAATAGTTTGTAATCATTATTAAAAAATAGTAGGATGTAAAAACGAAATCAAAGGGCTGAAAGTTCTGAAAAGCGAAAATTGTGGGACAGTGTTCATTGATGATAAATAGAGTTATGCGAGATAAGCTTTTCATCACGTAAGATACTTGGGCACGGATAGCCTGGCATTCAGGCCCTGCATTTAAGTCTTTGTAATAAACAAGGTACACAACTACATCAAACGCACAGAAATATTGTGTTGTTATTTGCCCTTCCTCTGAAATCAGAACATTGAGAACACAGAGTATTTATTTTGCAGTTTTACTTGATGATTTTGTTTTAATGAAAATGCGAGATGTTTAACGGACTGATACCAGTCTATGGCACGGAATGACTAGTAGGAACAGGCATGAACAAGAAAAAAAATAAGAATTTTCAGTCAAAAAGGCCAAGGAGAAATTACAGCCCATCGCGTTTTAATGAATAAAGTATGCATTAGATTTATTGACTGTATTGTGTTTGACACCATTTTCAACATTATTCAAATTATATCGCGGCGGCCAGTGCGCCTATCAATGCTTTGCCCGAGTTTTTTTCACCAGTAATCAGCCGATCTTCTTTCCCCTAACCTATCGGCTGCCTTCGAAGATAAGCATCGTAGAAACAATGGTCAGCGGTGATAGAGGAATCAAGTACTGCACGCTACCAACTGAGCTATTGTGGCTTGGCAAGAGTATGCGTTGGAAAAGTAGTAGAATCCAATGTATAGGCAAATGATAGGTCCAAGAAGTTTCTAGCATTAAGGTTCAAAACGATTTACAGGGAAGACACCTGCACATCATGTAAATACTTTAATACGAACTTGGTCGAGAACGAATACCACTTTGTTCTAGTTTGTCCTAAATATACTAATCTTATAAAAGAATATCTCACAAATTATCATTGCCGGTTGCCTACTGTCGAAAATTCAAAAACTCAATGTCTTCAGTATCACAAAATACTTATTTTATCGAAATATATTTATTTTGCATTTGAGTTAAAATAGGACCCGTGGAAGTCTGATTTTTATTATTTTTTTTTAATCAATGTTTCATAAAATCTTGTTCATTCATTTCTATGTTTTTCATTGTATGTTTTTGTTTTTAATCAGTTAATACCAGAAATTATACTTTGATATTTCTTATAACTTCTCAGACAAAAGGATTGAAACAAATATTTCAAGTTACTTTTTACAACTACAAATATACTATGTAGCCGTCATTTGATTGTCAATCTTAACAGTTTGCATTGTCTTTTTTCTTTCCGTATCTTTTCTCTATTCATTTTTAAATGTTGTTTATATTTACAAACTGTCAGCTTAAATTTTGTGTAATTTTATGCTAAATAAACAGAAACTAAAACTTTATTTGTACAGTAAAGGGTGCAAATCGTCGTTCAATATTATTTTTCCATTTTCTGGGAACTCCCTCGGGGTTCCTAAGGTGGTAATCACTTTGTTACGCCATGTTATCACCGATCATATGGCTAGATAAAGACCACGTAGATCGAATTGCCCCTTTCCTTCATCTACACAGATTTCGGCGCATCTATTACAGATGGGTATAATAAAAAACATTGTGGGAAATGGGGCTATAGCCTATTTTTGAGACAGTTATTCTTTTAGTTATAGAAGGTTTGTAGAATGAAAAGTGACGTTTCTCCGATAGAAAGGATAATATTATTCCGTCTGTTTTATTTGTGTTCTTTTTGCCGTTGGAATGAGATTTGGAACATTATTTTGAATTATTTGTTAATTCCCTCCGAAAATACAAGATTTGAGACTCAATCAAATCGGAAGATTTTTTTTTTTTTGATTTTACATATATAAAATAGAAATGTTTACATATATGAAATAAAAATGTATCGATAATAAATAAGACGATATGTCTCTTTAAAATGATGTACATTTATGTAGGAAAAAGAAAAAAATCGTGGGTTTACTTCGAAAACCTCGTAACTACAGCTTCTTACAAGTTGCAGTTACGAGATTTTTGCAGTAAACGTACGAAATGCTGCTTTCAAGAATTTTATCATTCTCTCAGATCATTTTCAAAGTCTACTTTTTTCATGTAACCAAAAATGTGATTCCTCTCATCGAAGCGGTAGAAAACATTGTGGGAAAAAGGAGAAAAAGGAGATAATGCTGGTTACCAGCATTTTCTCCTTTTTCCCACAATGTTTTCAAAAGTCTTCTTTTCCTTGGTCAGGATTTAACTCTTTACTAGACAGTTCCAACTTTCAAATGCATTTAAAACATTGTAAGAAAAGGAGAAATTGCTGATAATCAGCATTTTCTCCTTTTCTGATAACATTTTATGCTCTGTCAAAGAAAAACTGTATAATCTTTGCTACCTTTAATTTGTCGTCTGCTTTCAATTTGGACAATTTTAACAACTGTGTCTTTTGGTAACGAATTAAATAACGGGGATATTTGGTAAAGGGTAGGTACATTTGCCAATACAAACGTTTAACTCTCTACCAAAGAACAACATTACTGAAAACATATTGCATATTGAAAACATTTGCAGACGACAAAATAACCGTAACTCAAAAATTGCAATTTGTGTCCAGCACGGTAGAAAACATTGTGGGAAAAGGAGAAAATGCTGGTTACCAGCATTTTCTCCTTTTCCCACAATGTTTTCAAAAGGCTTCTATCTCAGGGTCGTGAAAACCAGGGATTGTTTGGTAAAGGATTAATAGCCAGTAATTTTCACCCAAGGCCGTCTTACGTCATCTTGCGCGAAAATTATACGGTAAGATTATGACATGGGGTCTTTTTATCTCGTTTTCTGATCGGAAATTAATCGTCAAGACATGTTCGTAATTGCGCTGATTTTTTCCCACGGTGTTTTAACCTTTTGATCTCGAAAGCATTTATACCTGTATTACCAAACAGTCCCGAATTTTTATGACCCTAAGATAAAATGGACTCTGGTAAACTTTCTGGTAACCAGCATTTTCTTCCTGTCTCCTTTTCTGACAAAGGTTTGTATACTTCCAAAAATAGCTTCGATTTTGAGTCATGTTATGTTTTTGTCGTCTGCAAAGTCTATCAATTTGGACAAGTCTAAAACTTTGTCGTCTGGTTTAGTTTAAAATCATATTTATTTTACATCGAATGACAAACAAGTTCTTACAACTTATACTAATTTCTCTCGCTTCTTCTTCCTGAGAACTATACCATTGCTCGCTTCGAATGTGTGGACCAGAGGAAAAAAGCCTTATCAAAACATTGTGGGAAAAGGAGAAAATGCTGGTTCCCACAATGTTTTCTACTCTTCTAAAGCGAAGTTTTAATTTTATGTGTCACGTGTATTTTGTCATCTGCAAATGCTTTCAATCTGGACCAGTCTGAATCTATGCCAACCTACTCAGTACTTTTTCTAGATGCGTTTCGACATATGCTTTTTGTGGCATTTGTCGAAGACAATGCCACTATGAGATCAATAATAAATGTTCAATATTGAATTCTGAAGAGCATGTATGGTAATGTATTTTGTGCAAAACGGAAGGAAATAAACCCAATTAAACTTAAGTTTTCTAGACAAATGTTTTTCTTTTTCAAAAGCACTCTGATTGGAAATTGGAAATGGCGTATTGAAGTAAACTGTAAAAGGCCATCGATCGTTGAAATACTTCTTTTTAATTGAAAATAGCTTCATCTTTATTAGCCTTCTACTGGCGCAATGATATGCACAAAACTTGTCTTCTATGCACTTTGTTTCCGGGGTTTTTCGTTCCAAAATCAGTTCGTCCCTGGGCTTATTCGTTCCATGATTGAACGCCGCTCATTTGATCGTGCGTGAATATTTTCCGGTAGAAAACTTAATTGTAATGCTGGGAATTAGACTGAGGCTCTTCCATTTCAGCAGCAAATAAAGATATGATGTCAAAAATGTGGACAAATGAGGATACAAATATCTGATTGAGTGGAAAACACTGTGGAAAAAGGACAAATTGCTCGTTACGAGCAATTTCTCCTTTTCCCACAATGTTTTCAAAAGCTCACTTGTCTGTTGTTGATACGTCAAAATGAGTATATATGGAGTAAAGGGTTAAGCAACACCATCGGTTTTTTTTTTTGCAGAAAAGTCTCTCTTTC
Source organism: Tridacna crocea (assembly GCA_943736015.1). Taxonomy (NCBI): domain Eukaryota; kingdom Metazoa; phylum Mollusca; class Bivalvia; order Cardiida; family Cardiidae; genus Tridacna; species Tridacna crocea. The sequence continues at coordinate 32,842,233 of OX031064.1, read as the reverse complement.
TCTCTTTCGCCAAAAGGAGGTCTTTTCGCGAAAAATACGCCACATCGCTTGAAGAACTCGCTGTTTTTTGGCGAAAATGTAATCTTTTTCATAGTTTTGAAAAACCAATTTTCGTCCGTCCAGAACTCCATTTCGCCAAAAGAGCTCCTTTAAAAGAAACGTATATATATTTCTGTATTTTAGAAACACCAACCTTTGGTTCTTCAAAAGTTGTAAGTGTAAGTACACTAGAACATTGCCAAGTATAAAATTATTTAAAATATATATTTTTTTTCCTTTTTGTACGAGTATTTTTTGTTTATCTGTTCATTTAATCAGTTTGAAGTGAACCGAATCGCAAAGCTGTCTCAGATACGGAAAAAAAGAAAAGAAGAAAAAAGTCTATTTCTGGATAAGTTTGGAATATTTCGTGGCAGTAGGTCACTTGTTGGCTACTAACTTCAGCTGGTTTTCCCACCATCAGATTTTAAAACATTTCCCTCATTTACCTTTTTATCGTTGAGCCAGGATTTAATTGCTCCGATGGAAAGTGTAAATCAAGATCAGACTGCACAGAACGTACAGTCTAATCTTGGATCTACAATGTCCGTTTCATTGTCAAGATCTATACTGACTGACAATGACGAATTTATGATTATTATTAAAAAATTTACCCTAACACTGCAAAGCTAAAGAAAGTTTCCTCTTTGTTTGATTGGTTGATTTCCGTTTATTTATTGTCGCCATAGGTTGTCCATATAAAAATAATTCCTAGCAATTCCGACAATGTAGATCAAAGATCATACTGCACGTTCTGTGCAGTCTGGTCTTGATCTACCTTGTCCGCAAAAGGCAATTGAGTCTTGCTTTGCAGCCAAAGATGTAGGAGATTCTTATTATCCTTAAGATCAAAGGTATAGTGAAATAAACAACCACATATGGGTTGTGATTGACGGATGTCAGGTAATAAACATGTACCTGACAGCATCAATAACCAACTGTTCATGTATCTTTCAATTTTATACATTTTTTGTATACATTGATTTTATTCCAGGGGAGCAGGTAAATGTTTACAAATAAATGGATTACTTTGACTCATCCCTGAGTGGGATTTTGTTTACAGATTGAGTCGAGGAAGGGATGGAGTAAGGGAGAGAGAGAGACAGACAGACAGAGAGAAAGAGAGAGAGAGAGTGAGAGAGAGAGAGAGAGAGACACACACACACCCACACCCCCCACACACTCAGACAGACAGAGGCAGACAGACACAGAGAGAGACAGACAGACAGAGAGGGAGGGACGGGGGAGTGAGAGAGAGAGAGAGAGAGACAGAGACAGAGACAGACAGACAGAGAGGGAGGGACTGAGGGAGTGAGAGAGAGAGAGAGGATGGTGAGAGAGACAGAGAAACGGAGAGGACAAACAAACAACAGATAGCTGAATGGTAAAACAAATAATATTAAAACTAGATGGAAATATTTACACTAGTTTTAACATTTATTATTTTGATTGGAAATTTGACCGACCGCGTACTTTTACAAATCGACAGACTTAGGATTATCACCCTACTTTGAATTGGTAAGAATGAAATTTACTTGTATATAGCACACAAAATTATTTACGTTTCGTTGTCATTGGGTCCTTAACAATTCCATAAATGTGATCCATCACACGAAAAGGGACTATCTGGGAATTTCGTATATCAATTAGATGTAAACAAGATAGAGCGGGTCCATTTAAGTTAATAATACGAAAATGATTGTTCTGTGAGGTGGAATGACCACTTTTCATACAGAAAATACATGTATCCTAAAAGTGGAAAGTGTCGACACTGGTCAGCCTGCCCATCCGCGCAGTCTGACCAGGGTTGACACTTTTCGCAGTTCCCAGAAGGTCCCTTTTTGCATAAAGGGTCACAGATATGTCCTTGCGCTCTTTTTGATGTCTTGTATCGACCCACTAGAGCCTGGTGCTTTTTTTTTTTCATCATTCATTTCAAGACAAAGACTGCTTTTCCTACGAATAGAGGATGCCTTCGGATTAATCAGCAATGTGAGAGGACTTCAAAGGACGGACGTTCTGGCCATAGACGTTTTGGCCAGGACGTTTTTGCCATGGACGTTTTGGCCATACACGTTTGGCCAGGACATTTTGGCCATGGACGTTTTGGCCAGGACGTTTTGGCCATGGACGTTTTGGCAAGGGACCTTTTGGTTATAGACGTTTGGGCCAGGACGTTTTGGCCACAAACGTTTTGGCCAGGACGTTTTGGTCAGGACGTTTTGGCCATGGACGTTTAGGCCATGGACGATTTGGCCATGGACGTTTTGGTCATAGACGTTTTGGCCATGGACGTTTTGGTCATAGACGTTTAGGCCAGGACGTGTTGGCCAGGGAGATTTTGGTCACGGGCGTTTTGGCCAGGACGTTTTGGCCAAGGACGTTTTGTCCAGAACGTTTTGGCAATGAACATTTTGGCCACGGATGTTTTGGCATCGGACGTTTTGGCAAGGACATTTTGGCCGTTGACGTGATGTCAGTCGATGTTTTGGCCATGTTTTAGCCATAGACATTTTGGTCAGGACGTTTTTGGCACGGACGTTTTGACCACGGACGTTTTGGCCTGGACGTTTTGGCCATGGACGTTTTGATAATTGACTTTTTGGCCACGGACGTTTTTGGCCATGGACCTTTGGCCAGAGACGTTCTGGCAAAAGACGTTTTAGCCGTGGGCGTTTTGACCATAGACATTTTGGCCGGGACGATTTGGCCACGAACGTTTTGGCAAGGATGTTTTGGCCACGAACGTTTTGGCCATAGACATTTTGGGGCACGTTTTAGCGATAAAGGTTTTGGCTAGGACGTTTTGGCCATGGACGTTTTGGCCACGAACGTTTTGGCAAGGACGCTTTGGCAAGGACGTTTTGGCCATAGATGTTTTGGCCATTGACGTTTTGGTCATGGATATTTTGGCCACAGGTGTTTTGGTCACGAATGTTTGGCAAGGACGTTTTGGCCACGAGCTTTTGGCAAGGATGTTTTGGCCACAGACTTTTTGGCCACGAACGTTTTGGCAAGGACGTTTTGGCCACAAACGTTTTGGCAAGGATGTTTTGGTAATAGACGTTTTGGCCAAAGACGTTTTGGCCATGAACGTTTTGGCCACAGACATTTAGGCCACGAATGTTTTTGCAAGGACGTTTTGGCCACGAACATTTTGACAAGGACGCTTTGGAAAGGACGTTTAGGCCATGAACGTTTTGGTAAGGACGTTCTGGCAAGGATGGTTTGGCCATAGACGTTTTGGCCACGAACGTTTTGGTAAGGACGTTTTGGCCCCAAACGTTTTGGCAAGGACGTTTTGGCCACATACGTTTTGGCTACGAATGTTTTGGCCACGAACGTTTTGGCAAGGACGTTTTGGCCACAGACGTTTCGACCAGACATTTTGGCAATGGACGTTTTGGCCACAGATGTTTTGTCCACGAACGTTTTGGCAAGGACGTTTTGGCCACGAACGTTTTGGCAAGGACTTTTTGGTCATAGACGTTTTGGCCATGAAGGTTTTGGCAAGGACGCTTTTGCCATGGACCTTTTGGCTATGGACGTTTTGGCCATAGACGTTTTGGCCATGGACGTTTTGGCAATGGACGTTTTGGCTATGGACGTTTTGTCTACGGACGTTTTGGCCAAGGACGATTTGGCCTCGTACGTTTTGGCCAGCTATATGTGCAAAGTTGGATGCTTTGGCAAAATCCTTTTTAACACAGAAAGGTGCAATTAATGAACTTTCTACTTATTTAAGTATACATTTCTTTTGATCCAGGAAAGCATATCCAGTCCATTCTTTCCATGCTTTTGTTGGCCTAAAAATACTTTTGGCCAAAACATAGATTGACTTTGATTCTTCTATGACAAACTAATTAATTTTTTTATACTTTGTTGCGAAATATTGTTGTAAATAGAAATTTTAAGTGGTTGTTCAATCATTATTGATAATTAGCAATTAAAGCAATCATCAAATACAGATTCGTCCTTTGTTGAGTATAAAAGTAAAATAATACTTGAAAGAAAGTAACATTTTTCAGCAATACCAACCAATTACAAAGTGAAGAATTTAACTGTTTTTCCCTTCATTAATATATTTTTTCTCAATTAACACAGCTCTTAGGGCCCGTATTTACCAACCATTCATAAGAACGTTCCTTGTCTTATTCTTCACAATTTTCTAAATTTGAAAGTAACACAACTCCTGATTGGCTAAACCATAAATGGTTTAGTAAATCAGAAGTTGATATACTTTCAAATTCTCAGAGCACCGAGAACCAGGAACATTAAACCTTTATCACACAATGTCGACTTTTGACGACTTTTGGAAAGAAGCCTTTTGAAAACATTGTGGGAAAAGAAGAAAATGTTCTTTACCAGCATTTTCTCTTTTTTTTTTCCATAATGTTTTCTACCCTATCACCGTTTGAGCCACATTGAAATCGTTGTCTGCAAATGCTTTCAATTTGGATGGAGCTAAAATTTTGTCGTCTGGCAAAGGGTTAATTTGATAGCTTTGGACAAACTCTCGAAAATCTGTACATATTGAAATCATGAGAGGGTGCCTAAAAACGTCATTGCAGATGTGATACAATGTAGAAGTAGATGTAAAACAAGGTATAAACAGACCACTTTCTTATGGCTCTGATTATATATCCTTATGAAATAAAATGGTTGACTTATACAATAGTTAGGAAACAGTTAAACATATTTCAAAAATGATCAAATGACGAATTCAACGTTAATCGCCGATGTTGTCATTCGGAATGCCTCGGGACATTTCTTTGCTCTTTGATGTCAATCCACGGATTTTTCCGTAAATTAACGAGTGACTGTCATGTGACTCGTGTAATATGACATTGGCAGACGTAAAACGTCGAAAATTTATTATCCAAATGTAATGTTTGATTTATATAGAAATGTCACTTCATTTGACAAATATATAACTATGATATGCACTATTTGTGAAGTGTCGACGTTATTCGAAAATTTAGAAAAACTGAGATCTACAGTCGTTATGACATTTAGATATTATTCGCATTGTCAACTTAAAAAAAAAAAACAGTTTTTTGTTAGAAATCCGCTTATTTCGGTCCAAAAGTAAACATTTGCACGTCTGTAAGGCCCCGATGAAGAAAATTAGTGTTTTTTCTGCTTTTCCAAGAATGGCTCTTCCCTTTCGATCAAATGTTACATGTTACACATCCTTATGCCGTCTGAACATGTTTTCAAATCAGGGTTTTGGGTTCTATCCACATCTAAAATTACTAATGGTCCCTACGTTAAATCGAGATCCCGTGTGACGGTGCTATACACCAAGCACGTGAAAGAACTACTTGTAGGCTTAGCTTAGACTAGGCTTCGTCCTGTATCTGTAAGCCTTTTCGTTTAGCCATCCAGAAAATGTGTCACTTTCAAATTTAAAAAGAGATTTTAGAATAAAACTTAGAATGTTCGCACAAACTGTTGGACACAGTGGCCAATACAAACGCAGATTCCCTTCTTGAAGGGAGGAGACTGACTGATTACCAAACGACAAAATTTTAGGTTTGTTCAAATCGAAAGCATTTGCAGACGACAAAATAAAAGTGACTGGAAATTTGAAATTTGTTTTGTGAAGGGTAGAAAACATTGTGGGAAAAGGAGAAAATGCTGGTTACCAGCATTTTCTCCTATTCCCACAATGTTTTCCAAAGGCTTCTGTCTCAGGGTCGTCAAAATAGGGATTGTGCGGTAATGGGCTAAGATCAGCCCACACTTTCGTGAAGTCAGCGTCCTGTTGCCTTTCCGACTCTTTACCAGACGACAAAACTTTGAACTCGACGAAATTGCAGACGTCAAAATAAACAAGAAAATACGCGTACCTCGAATGATGATTTCTGCCCTTGATCGGGTAGAAAACATTGTGGAAAAAGGAGAAAATGCTGGTTATCAGCATTTTCTCCTTTTTCCACGATGTTTTCAAATGCTTTCCCTCTCAGAGTCAAAAAGTTAGGATTGTGTGTCTATAAGGTGGATGACCAAATTCAGATGTCGAAGACTTCAGTTCATTCACTTTTCATAGATAAGATAATAGTTATCCAATGTCTTTTGTTTATGTTAGTTACGATCAATACAGGTTAATGAACCTGCACGACAAGTCTTGTTGGATAGGTCATCAGACCTCTCCAGTTGCAATGAGTTTAAATGGCAGACTGCCATAGAATTTGCTGTCTGAATCCATTTTTCTTGCGAAATTGTTCTATCTCCCGCTAGATGGCATTCTACAAATACACATCTATCTAATTTGGGCATTCAGGGCTCATATTCACCAACCATTCTTAAAAAAACATTCTTAGTCTTATTCTTCAGAATTTTGTCAGAGTGAAAGTAATAGAACTTTTGATTGGCTAAAGCAAATGGTTTAGCCAATCAGAAGTTCTCTTACTTTCACAGTCAGGAAATTTTGAAGAATAAGACCAAGAACGTTCTTAAGAATGGTTGATGAATACAGGCCCCATCGGTTACAGAAGCAGAGTAATTTTTTAATACAAGAAACGTTTTAAGTGAATTTCAAATAAAATACACGTTTACTCAATAAAACGCTACCTATAGTGCCATTCATTCGGCTGTGATCAGCTAGCATTTAACCTATGCATCGACCATTTATTAAAACTGCCTGTATATATATGCTTGGGTAATAGGCTAATAGCTTCGATATAAGCCCTACTTTTCCCAGGTATTCGGGGGATGTGTGATGCGTCAGAGCAGACAGGTCGAATCTTCGAAAAATATGACATGCGCTGACAACGCTGATAGACAGCATTTTTCGTCATGTTTTGTACACAATGCGAAATAAGAAATAAAACGACAACAGAAAAAAGACGTGGTTTAATTTTTATAGGACGAATTTCAGAAAAGATGTGTTATATAAATTTGCCATGGTTGCAAATGACCTCTCAAATAATTGCAATTTTTATCCGGCCAATAAATCTAAGCAGAAGAAGAAGTAAGAATTTCGTTTAACTCTTACCCAAACGACAAAATTTTAGACTGGTCCAAATTGAAAGCACTTGCAGACGACGATTCAAACGTAACTCAAAAATTGAAATTTGTTTCCAGCATAGTTGAAAACAAATGACAAAATGTTGGAATGGACCAAATTGAAAGCATTTGCAGACAACAAATTAAATATTGTTAAAATATGATATTTGTCTTTTATGGGATAGAAAAACATTGCGCGAAGAGGAGAAAATGGTTGTTATTAAACACAGTGAAATAAAAAAAAAAAATGAAATAGTAAGTCATATAGCAGACGAAAGCATGGATTTGTATGCCGTATGGTTAATATCAGGGTCTAAACTAAATATTAAACAATCCTGAAATAGTCTTCAAAACTAGGCCAATTCAAAATCTGCCTTAACTCTTACGGTGCCAAGCTCGATTCGCCGACCTCTTGCGGACAGCGTCGTTTCAAGATCAGACTGCACAGAACGTGCAGTCTGATCTTGGAACGACGCTGTCCGATATAGGGATATCTTTCCTCCAACAATACCTTTGGAACTGAAAAGAAATTGGTTTATCTTACCAGCTTGCAACTTTTATTCTTTTAAGTAAGTATAAAGGGTAAAGTACATGTAAGCATAAGAATCTATTACGCTTTGTAAATGAACCCAGGTCTAAGAAGGGGGAAGGAAGGAAGGATGGAAGGAAGGAAGGGAGGGAGGGAAGAAAGGGAGAAAGGAAGGAGGGAAGGAGGGAGGGAAAGAGGGAGGGAAAGAGAGGGAGGAAGAGAGGCAGGGAGAGAAGGAAGGAAGGAAGGAAGGAAGGAAGGAAGGAATGAAGAGAGGAAGGGAGGGAGGAAAGGGAGGAAGGAAGGAGGTAAGGAGGGAGGAAAAGAGGGAGGGAAAGAGGGGGAGGAAGAAAGGCAGGGAGAAAAGAAAGGAAGGAAGGAAGGAAGGAAGTGAGGGAGGAAGGGAGGGAGGAAAGGGAAGAATGAGGTAGGGAGGGAAGGAAAGAGGGAGGAAAAGATGGGGGAGGGAGGAAGAGAGGCAGAGAGAGAAGGAAGGAAGGAAGTGAGGGAGGGAAGAGGGAGGGAAAGAGGGAGGAGGAAGGGAGGCAGGGAAGGAAGGAAGGAAGGAATGAATGAAGGAGGGAAGTAAGGAGGGAAAGACGGAGGGAAAGAGGGAGGGAGGGAAGGAAGGAAGGGAAGGAAGGAAGGAAGGAAGGAAGGAAAGAAGGAAGGAAGGAAGGAAGGAAGGAAGGAAGGAAGGAAGGAAGGAAGGAAGGAGGGAGGAAGGGAGGGAGGGAGGAAGGGAGGGAGGAAGGGAAACATGGAAAGAGGGAGGGAGGAAGCGAGCGAGCGAGCGAGCAGGGCAAGCAAGGAAGCAAGCAAGGAATGAAAAACGTCGTATATACATGTACATAGGCCGTATTCAACAATTGTTTTGTATTGTTTTCTTCATTCTTTTTTTAGTTTTAGAAAGTAACGCCAAGTTTTGATTTTCACAACCAATTGATTTAGCCTGTCAAAACTTGCGTTACTTCCCAATATAGATTAGAAAATTCCTGAGAATCGTACTAAGAATGTTATCAAGGCTGGTTGGTGAATACGGCAACAATTTTATGGTGTTGGTGGTAAAGTATATGGCTCGTGACAGGGAGGCCCCTGACTCGACCCTCACTGGCTCATCTTGGCCTTTCACAGGAGTGTCCTTGGACAAGCTACTTCAGAGCCCTAGCCTAGCATTAGTGAAACCAAGAATATACATGAATATGTGACCTGCGGCAGTGATATGACTGAAATAATGTTGCAAGCGGCGTAAAAACACCATTTAACCCTTTCCCAAACAAGCCCTGGTTTTTACGTGTCTGCAGTAAAAGTCTTCTGAAAACACTGTGTGAAAAGGAGAAATTGCTCGTAACGAGCAATTTCTCCTTTTCACATAGTGTTTTCTACCCTTTTTGAGAAGTTTCTGCCATTTTCTCAAAATCTAAAATTGTCGTCTGCAAACTCTTTCGGTTTGGAAGAGTCCAAAATTTGTCGTTTGGGAAAGAGTTAAACAAACAACTCTTACAATTCAAGGACAAGAAAAAATAAAAATGTACAGTATCCTTGATTTTAGCCGTCCGATTCCAAGCTATGATTAAAGCTATCTAGACTTGCATTCGATTAATGGCCTTGTAAAAACCTAATGCAGGTCATAATGTCAAAAGGGTATAGCTGTGAAAATCCCAAATGTAAAGCCAGTGTCAGTTTGTTTTGCTTGAAAGTAACACATCTGTCGTAATTCTGTAAACATGTCATCAAAACGTTTGGGATTACGTAATTTACACATATCACATTTTTTTGCAATATTATGTAAAGCCCCTGGGACATCAGATTAGTTCATAGAACATCTTACTCCCTTTTGACATAATATGAAAACGGGTTGTGGTCGGGCTAGAACAAGTTATTTTGAACTGATAAAGGCTGAAGTTCTCATCTCAACAAATCTGTTCTTAGAAAGTTTTATCTTGGTCAACAAAACCGAAAAACGGCCTGCGGTCGGAAAAGGACGGGCAACTCGGTCGGTAAAGCCCCCGTCACGCCAAACTAGTTCTCAGATCGTTCTACCCCGACCTGACATAATAGGAAAACGGGTTGCGGTTCGGCTAGAACGTGTTACTTTGGCCTGATAATGCCTGAAACCCTTGTCTCACCAAGCCTGTTCTTAAAAAGTCATATCGCAGTCAACAAATTCGTACGTGAGGTGTCCGTGGCTGTGAGGTAGTGTGTCGGCCTCGTAACCACAAGGTCCTGAGTTCGATACCTGGGAGCGGAAGTCAACTTAGGGATTTTTCACCGGCCTATACATTCGGCCGGAGCACTGGTGTAGTTCCCAGGAAGCAGAATCGAGAGAGATTAGTATAAGTTGTAATAACTTGTCTCTCAATCGATGTAAAATAAATATGCTTAAATTAACAAAATCGTAAAACGGGCTGCAGTCGGGACAGGACGCGTAATATCGTCCGGTAAAATGCAAACGCATCGCCAATTGATGCCGGGCTGTACCGCGTCTATAAGGATTGACGTTCGGAAGTTCCATTCATACGTCCATCTTGTTTTAGGTACCTTGCCATTCCGTCTAATTACAGAATGGGATGGACAGCAAAAAATTGAGCAGGCTCAAAGTTTTGGAGCACCCTTCCCGTTCTTAATCGTCCATTAACTTCGTAGACAGATTGTAAACGGTTGCTAATACGTCCAATCCGTCCGAACACAGTTGAAAGTCCGTTCGGCGAAAATTTTCGGAACAGAGTGATAACGAGTTTGGTCTGACGGGGTTATATTTTTTAATCCCCTAACACAAAATACTGAAAGAACGTTCTTCTTGATGCAGGAATGTAAAGCGCGAATTACGCGCAGATGGGGTGCATTTCTTGGCCGTGGGATAATTCAATTTTCATCAAACAATCCCGTGAACTTCAGACCCTGTTTAAGAAGAAGGCTTTTGGAAACTCTGTGGGAAAAGAAGAAAATGCTGGTAGCCAGCATTTTCTTCTTTTCCCACGGTGTTTTCTATTTTCTACCCTTTTTCAAGTGAAAACGCATTGTTTGAAATAAATTTGATATTTCATCAGCAAACGCTTTCAACATGTGTACATTATTTACAGTCATTCGTTTTTAAAAGTTGAACACATGTAACGTTGGATGGCTGTCCCAAAATAGCCCTCACTTAGCCCCACTAGGTTTTGCCGTCTTTCCACAGTCACAATTACGATGACATAGGTTTGAAAACTTACAGTGTTTCGCGGACTACAGACCAGCTGGTCTACCAACGTGTACGACAAGTGGGTTGTGTGGCACCAAAAATGCATCGATTACCACGACGAGTATTTCGAAAAGGAGTAACGCTAATGACGTTGACGTCTTTTAAATTATTATGAACGTGTGGGCCGGGGTTATATGATTGGTGCAAATTAAACTTCTCTGAGCAGGTTAAATTAAGCTAGAACGTTGAAATTTCATATTCTGTCATAAATCCTGTGTTCATATGCTCTGAAGGGCGTTTGTCTCTAACGTTATAAAAATAATTCTATTAGAATGGTCCAATCTATTTTGGGACATCCCTCGTACATGCATTCTTGCTAACTTCGCTCGCTCTTACCAAACAATCAAAACTACATATCAGTATGTGGTCAATAAATACGCAGAGAAACACTTAGAAGAAAGACTGAGAAAACACAATATTGTGACAAGAGAAATGCCTCAGTGTTCAAGAACAGAGAATCTGTCAGTTTCTTTTGTGACATCGAGACAACATGCTTATAAATACGTTTGCAGGTGATTAGAAACAAGGCAATGCTCTACTAAACATAATGAAGACCAAGTTTAACTCTTTCCCAAACAAGCCCTGGTTTTTACGTGTCTGCAGTGAAACTCTTTTGAAAACACTGTGGGAAAAGGAGAAATTGCTCGTAACGCGCAATTTCCCCTTTTCCCACTGTGTTTTCTACCCTTTTTGAGAACTTTCTGCCATTTTCTCAAAATCAAAAATTGTCCTCTGCAAACTCTCTCGGTTTAGAAGAGTCCAAAAATTGTCGTTTGGGAAAGGGTTAACAGAAAAAAAATTTTTTTTTTAAACCTCCAAAAGGTTTAGTTTACAAAAAAAAAGCACGTTGTCTTCGAATAAGTTTGAGAACAACGTGGGAAAAGGCGCAGTTGCTAGTTAAAGCAAAAATGCCCATTTTCTACATATTTCTTCAAAGCCGCTGATTGCAGGGAAAGTAAAAGGTCATGTGTGTTACAGAAATTAGTGGAATTTATAATCAGCTACATTATTCCCACAGAAAAGAAACACTAACGTCTTTAGATAGAGTTGAAAACATCGTGCGAAAAGCAGCCATTGCTCGAAACAAGCAATGACCTTTTTTTCCCAGCGGTTTTCTTAAAAAAAAAAAATTTCAATAATTCAAGGATATAAAAGGCCATTATCTGCAAAGGGAAAGGTTAACGCTAATAATCAGCTACAGCTTAATTCGTTTCTAACTTGCAATCCGATTGTACCATTGTGATGAAAAGTCAAACTAACTCGTGCCACATTATTGAACAACAATACGAAACCAATCAACGAAACCCCAAAACTGTTAATGCCTGAACGTGTTGTTTGGATTAATTCCTGGCAAAAGAATAGATAAATATTGATTTTCCCATGCCAGAGAACGGGCGTTGGTCAAACGATGGGTTTTGCTTTCATCCCAGTATTGTTGTTGTTACTGGTTTGACCATGGGAAAAAAGTTCAGCAGGGACCGTATTCACCAACTATTCTTAAAAACGGGAAAGAATCTCCAGGAAAGCAAGCATGGATAAGTGAAACAATACAGAAAACAACATTCAACACCATACAATCAACCACATATCGTCAGTTTACTTCAAAAACCTAGTAACATGTACACCTTGTAACAAGTTGTAGTTACGAGGTTTTCGAAGTAAACCTACCATATGTCTAGCGGTGAGAGAGAAATAAGTGTTGTAATGACTTTCATTATTTGTCGAAAAGAGAATGGCATTTAGACATAATATTGTTTAAAAAAAATTACTTACTGTACGCATTGGTAGGAAATTGAGAGAGAAATAAGTGTTGTCGTGTGACTTTCATTATTTGTCGAATAGAGAATGGTATTTAGACATAATATTGTACTCACTGATTTGAAATTGAGGGAGAAATAAGTGTTGTGGTAATGACTTTCATCATTTGTCGAATAGAGAATGATATTTAGGCATAATATTGTACTCACTGATTTGAAATTTAGAGAGAAATAAAAATAAGTGTTGTGGTAATGACTTTCATCATTTGTCGAAAAGAGAATGGTATTTAGGCATAATATTGTACGCACTGATTTGAAATTTAGAGAAAAATAAGTGTTGTCGTCATGACTTTCATCATTTGTTGAAAATAGAATGGTATTTAGAAATAATGTTGTACGCAGTGCTTTGAAATGGTCTCAAAGGACGGATTGAAAGGTGAAGGCTCTTGAAAATATTGTTGAAAACAGCGAAAATGTCTTGTTCCTCCAGATCGGTGAAATCCTCATTGGTTCCTTGTGGAATTAATGTTTTTTTCAGCGATACAAAATCCTGATAAATCGTTCTTTTTTCTCTGCTTACTGTTTATAAAGAAAAATCAAAACATGGCGCGCTGTCGTATCGTTTCCAACGAGAGCAAGAGGGCAGGTGCACGAGAGTTCAGAACGTGACACCGTCCCGCAGTAAATTATCGTCTGCCAATTCCATGACAAAAGCTGTGACGATTTTTCTATCAAAACTATTTGATGGGCTATTTATCTAATTGTAATTGTGGTAATTCAATTTAACGAATAAAAAAATCTGTCATCAGATCTGGTGTCATCTACCGTGCCTTGGTCCTCTTTCTTAATCCATTACCACACAATCCCTACTTTTGACGACCCTGAGAAAGAAGCTTGTAGAAAACATTGTGGGAAAAAGGAGAAAATGCTGGTAACCAGCATTTTCTCCTTTTTCCCACAATGTTTTCTACCCTTCACAAAACACATTTCAAATTTTCAGTCACTTTTATTTTTGCTGTCTGCAAATGCTTTCAATTTGGACCAGTGTAAAATTTTGTCATTTGGTACAGAGTTAAATATTGTGAAACCCTTAAAGCTTAGAGTGTCTTTCGCAAGTATAATTGCCTGTGCGGCAAGTGTATATCAAGATCAGACTGCACATAATGTGCAGTCTGATCTTGGACCTACATTATCCGTTTGGCAAGGGTATACTGGAAAAGAACTACATTACAATTGCAATTACATGTATATTGGTCTTATTTCTAGGTTGAAAATATCCGCATGGTTCATTCGCAACTATGATTGCCTTTTCGGCCAGTGTAGATCAAGATCAGACTACACAAAATGTGCAGTCTGATCTTTGATCTAAACTGTCCGCTCATGGAGAGAACGACCATACGATTGCTCCTATATGAGGCATGTTTCTATGATGAAGATGTCCACACGGTTCATTCGGCGCTCTCTGGGTTAACCTTTCCCAAACAAGCCCTGGTTTTTACGTGTCTGCAGTAAGAGTCTTTTGAAAACACTGTGGGAAAAGGAGAAATTGCTCGTAACGAGCAATTTCTCCTTTTCCCACAGTGTTTTCTACCCTTTTTGACAACTTTCTGCCATTTTCTCAAATTCTAAAATTGTCGTCTGCAAACTCTTTCAGTTTGGAAGAGTCCAAATTTTGTCGTATGGGAAATGGTTAATCAAAGAATTTGGACGAGACCATTCTTCGCCTAACTTGTCACAAGTTTGTACTTGTCCAAATTGAAAGTTTTTAGAGATAACAATATAACCCATTCCCACACAATCCCTACTTTTGACGCCCCTGAGAAAGAAGCCTTTAGAAAACAGTGCGGGAAAAGGAGAAAATGCTGGTAACCAGCATTTTCTCCTTTTCCCACAATGTTTTCTACCCTCCACAAAACAAATTTCAAATTTTTATTTTGTCGTCTGCAAATGCTTTCAATTTGGGCAAGCCTAAAATATTGTCGTTTGGTAATGAGACAAATTAATGATACTATACTTAATTTGACGTTATTGTCCTTTGAAAATGCTTCTAATTACGACGATGGTAAAATTTTGTCTGACAGAAACAGCAAGGATTTAGATCAGAAGATATTATTTAGTTTTTTTTTCTGTTTATAATGAAGAATAGGGACAAAATACGCGTGGGATTAATACAACATGATACGGGATTATCTAAATTGCCTTATCAAAAGATTAAATAAAGAGAAACAAAATACGCATTGAGAAGAAAAAAACACAACTTTTAAGCTATCAATCACAAATACCGGAGAAAATCCCGACTTGAATTGTGCTTTCTATCTAAAGTTGAAATCTAATAAGTTTTAGAAATAATCAAGTGCTCTTTTAATATCCGAAATCGTTTGTATTGTTAGGAAAACTTTATCCTAGCATTACTAAATAATAAACCCTTTTTGTAGTATTGGCGAAAAGTGCGTTTGTGGTCGGCATAGATCAAGATCAGATTATAATACTGTAAGGGTGGGTACTTAGATTTTTCACATCTCACCAAATTAAAAGATATATTTATCACTGAAATTTATTTGAAAAAAAAAAAAACATTACAAATCATCAATAATTAAAAACCATAGAATTAGATTTTTTATGGTGTTTCCTTAACTCTTTACCAAATGACAGATTAATAGACTGGTCCAAATTCAAAGCATTTGCAGACGCCAAATAAATGGGACTGAAAAGTTAAAAATTGCTATTGGAAGGGTAGAAAACATTGTGGGAAAAGGAGAAAATACTAGTTACCAACATTTTTTTTTCCTTTTCCCACAATCTTTTCAAAAAGCTTCTACCTCAGGGTCGTCAAAAGTCTTCATTGTGTGGTAAAGAGTTAAAAAGCTACGTAGCCTCCTAAGGTATTTTTAGATTTCGAGCCAGAAATCAAAGAAGCATTGTGGGAATGTCAAGTGACTGGCAGGTGACGAATGACGCTTAAATTCCCATAACATAACAAGGATGTAATTATTTTCCATAATGTCTTCTTCGGATGCTATGTTTGAAGCTTCGTCTGTGTATTTCCTGTATGTAAATGAGTGAGTTGCTTATGTAAAAATAGACCGTGTTTCCCGTCCGTGTCGACCTGAGCTGTAGTAAATCTCTAATTTCTCTTGTTGTTAGATGGTTTTCGACTGCTGGGGTTTTGTGAATGAAAATTAAAAGGCTTTGGGAGTATATGGGTGATTTTTTTTGTATTTTGTAAAACTTTCGAGCCAAAATCTCAAGGGCCACCTTAAAGGAAGGTCATCTATAGTAACTGTGGGGAAAACAGGTTTGATCCTTTCCCAGACGACAAAATTGTAGCCTCGTCCAAGATGAAAGCACTTGCAGACGATTATTAGTGTAGCTCAAAAGATGAAAACTTTCTTTGATAGGATAGAACACATTTTTGGAAAAGGAGAAAATGCTGGTTACCAGCATTTTACCCTCTTCCAAAAATGTTCTTTATGTTACGTCAGAAAAACATTATTGGAAATGGAGTAAATGCAGGCAACGACCATTTTCTCCTTTTCCAGCAATGTTTTCTGACCTATCATAGAAAATTTCTACCAATTAAGGTACACTTGATTTGTCGTCTCCAAATGCTTTCAATTTAGATAAGTCTTAAAATTTTGTTGTCTGGTAAAGAGTTTAAATGTTGAATTCTTTGGAACAAGAGTAAAAACTGGATATGTCTACTTTTCAATATGGTAATTTCGACGTAAATCTGTCTTGATTGATGGATTAACTCATTACCAAACGACAAAATCTTTGGTTTGTCCAAATTGAAAACATTTGCAGACGACAAAATAAAAGTGACTGAAAATTTGAAATTTGATTTGTGAAGGGTAGAAAACATTGTGGGAAAAGGAGAAAATGCTGGTTACCAGCATTTTCTCCTTTTCCCACAATGTTTTCTAAAGGGTTCTTTCTCAGGGTCGTCAAAAGTAGGGATGGTAATGGGTTAAAATGTTGAATTCTTTAGAACAAGAGTAAAAATCTTTGGTTTGTCCAAATTGAAAACATTTGCAGACGACAAAATAAAAGTGACTGAAAATTTGAAATTTGATTTGTGAAGGGTAGAAAACATTGTGGGAAAAGGAGAAAATGCTGGTTACCAGCATTTTCTCCTTTTCCCACAATGTTTTCTAAAGGGTTCTTTCTCAGGGTCGTCAAAAGTAGGGATGGTAATGGGTTAAAATGTTGAATTCTTTAGAACAAGAGTAAAAACTGAACATGTCTGCTTTTCAATATGGTAATTTCGACGTAAATCTATCTTGATTGATGGGTTAACACTGTACTACTTGATCCAGTATTTAAAAAAACCCGAGGAAGTTTCCTTATAAAAACAATGTGGAAAAAGGAGAAAATGATGGTAACCAGCATTTTCTTCTTTTCCCGCAATGTTTTTCTACCCTGTAAAAAACAAATTTATATTATTTCAGCTACATTTAAATCGTCGTCTGCAAATGCTTTCAGTTTCGGAATAAGTCTAGAATTTTGTCGTCTGATCAAAGAAGAAAGGAAACAATTATGTTACCCAACACGGGTTACTTAGGCGTCTATCTTCATTATTTCGTTCGATGTTATGTTGAACAAAATTTCAGTCGCTTTTTCAGACAGCGTGAGTCAAGATCAGCTGATTGAGTAATCACCAACTATTTTTCTAATCTTATCCTGCTAGGCGCGATTCACAATGTGGATCAAGATCAGACAGCACCAAAATGTGCATTCTGCTCTTTTATTCTCCTAAACAAAACTTTGAAATAGCAATATTTCTAAGTGTTTTTGTGGTATTTGTCGAAGACAATATCTCTATGAATTCAAGATTGAATTTTGAGGACCATGCATCATATTTTGTGCAAAGCGGCAGTAAATAAACCCACTTAAACTCAATTTTTCTCAGGCAAATGAGTTTTTCGGTAGCATGTTGAAATACATCGGGTGAGTCTATCGATCGTTGAAATACTTATTTATGATTGATAGCCTTTTATTGGCGCAATGATACAAAATTTGCCTACTGACCCTGGGCTTTTTCGTTCCAAAACCAGTTCGTCCCATGGCTTGTTCATCCTATGAATGCTCGCTACTCTATTTGATTTTATTCGATATATTCACATGGTTTTTGCTCTCTATCCGTTATGCATTCTACTGTCAAGGGGAGTTACTCATAATTCCTCCTAATAACCAAAGGGATATCACTAAAACACAATAATTCAAACTTTGTCATAAGTACTCTCGCATCAACCGAAAAGGTATTCATTGGCTTAGTGGGTTGACTTTTAAACCAATATTTGGTTGATTTTTAAGCAAATATTTGTACAATATGTCTCTTTTTCTTTCAAACTATTTCAAAATTCCACACAATCGGTTCCTTGACAAATACCACTTCTGCGTTCTCAACGCTTTGATTTTCTATTGAATTGAAAATTTCTTTGTAGTAAATATTTAAGCAGGATAAGAGTTCAGAACATTCTTAGCCTTATTCTCCAACTGATTGTTTTATTTGGCGGCCAGTGCATATATCCATGCGTTCCTGGAGTATCTTTTACAAGTACTTTGCACAATTTTCTTTTCAAGCCACTGGCAGCTTTTTCCACATGATCATCTCTGAAACAATGGTCAGCAGTTGGAGAGGAATGAGTCCTGTCGCAGTGACTACTACTAGTATCATCAATCCTGCATGCTACCGACTGAGCTACCGGTGCTCGGCCTTTATTATCCGAGATTTTCATACTTTGCCTTTCTTTATCAAACACGTTTTTCTTTTCTCATAGTACACTTACAAAACCACTGCTTACTTTCCCACATAAGCATCACAGAAACAACTTTCATCAGTATAGGAGGGCTGAATTCTGTCTCAATGACTTCTATCGATTACCGGAAAGAATTTGGCCAAGTCAAGACTCGAACTTACGACCTCTACTTTGCTCGGCCTGTAATACACCAATTTATCTTCCGGGTCCGTATTCCATTCTTCAGAACGTTGTTAGACTTAATCTCAAGATTTCTGAATTATAAAAGTAAAGCAGTTTCTGATTGGCTTAACCAAATGGTTCAGCCAATCAGAAGTTGTGTTATTTACTAAATCTTGAATAAGACAAAGAATATTATCTTAACAATGATTGGTCAATAAAAGAAACTTGTCTCTGCTGATTGGTCTAAAACTTACTCTCTGAACATTGACGGGCAAAAAACATAACGAATGGGGTCGCTGCTTCAAAAATTGAAAGGGCGCGGCGAGATGTCAAAATGATGAAGCGTGAAGCATGCCGAATCGGCGCATTAAGACCAATTTTGGTGTGAAATTAGATAAGAAAGATAAATTAGGCGCGCAGGGAAACTTGATCCATTGGCTGGGGGATTCTTCCTTTCTCGACGTTTTAACTCTTTACCAAACGACAAAATTTTAGGCTGGTCTAAATTGAAAGCATTTACAGACGACAAATTTAATGTGACTCAAGAATTGCAATTTGTTTTGGAAATGGTAGAAAACATTTGTGGGAAAAGGAGAAAATGCTGGTTACCAACATTTTCTCCTTTTCCCACAAGGTTAGACAGAAGGCTTGTTTCTTAGGGTTGTTAAAACCAGTGATTGTTTGGGATACGGTTAACCTGATTTCTCCTTCCATGCCACTTTTCTGCGTCTTGTGGTGCTTTTGATATCGTGACAAAAGGAAAAATTGCTCGAAACGAGCAATTTATCCGTTTGCCACGATAGTTTGATGTTTGTTGTCTTATTAGATTTCTGCCGAGTCGCTGGTTCCATCCCCATCCCTATAATCTATTAGATTTTGTCAGCGTTTTATTTTCTCTCTTGGAAAGGTAAAGAAAGAGAGAGCGAGAGGGGAAGAAAGAGTAAAAAAGAAAGACAGACAGAAAGAAGAGAAAAGAAAGGAAACGAAAAAAAAAACGGAAAGGAAAGAAAAGGACAGAAAGGAAAGAGAGAAAAGGGGGAAAGAAAGAAGAGAAAAGAAAAGAAACAAAAAAAAAAGAAAAGAAAAGGAAAGAGAAAGAAAGAAAAGGGAGAAAAAAGGAAAAAGAGAGGAAATGAAAGACAAAAAGACTAGAAATGAAAGAAAATGAAAGAAAGAAAGAAGGAAAGAAAAGGGAGAAAGGAAAGAAAGAAAGAAAGAAAGAAAGAAAGAAAGAAAGAAAGAAAGAAAGAAAGAAAGAAAGAAAGAAAGGTCTAAAACATCTTAAGATAAAAAAGAAAACAACATTAAATATACATTTTGTTTTCGGGGATCCTCGAGAGCGGAGTGAGAGCATATCGGATTATAGTCATTATCTTTCAATTCTCCCTTGATCCTTTAGCAAACAAATCTGAACATAAATGACCCGCAGTAAGAAACCTTTTGAAAACATTGCGGGAAAAGGAGAAAATGCTGGTAACCAGCATTTTCTCCTTTTCCCACGTTGTTTTCTAATTTTGTAACCGGAAAAATTAATCAACTTTACTAAATTTATTTGTCCTTTTTTAAGTGCTACTAATATAGAATTATTATAACGTAATCTATTTTAAAAAATCCTTCCAAATATAAACCAGTTTAAACTGTAATCGTTATAAAAAACGTCAAAGCCCCTATAGTTGAAAAATATAACTGCGAAATCTGACAAAAAGTTGAAGACTTTACTTTCAAAAGAACAATGCAAAGCCTAGGCCAAAGATCAGAATGCACTTCCTGTGCACCCTGATCTTGATCTACCCTATCTGGAAAAGCGACTCAGTTTGATTTGGTCATTCCGAAGGGTAAGAGTGCACAAAAGCATGTCAAATCACTATCGGCCATTTCCCTAATGCATCTGGGCTGAGTGGGCTCTAATTTGATTGTCAAATCCCCCAGACTGTCGCCCGTGCTATCACGTTAATGCACACTAAGCCTCCCGTCTGTACGAGACATGCAGACTGGCTTTGTGGCCTTTCTGTTTTGATGGGAGTTTCTTTGCAGAGATTTTGCTTGATTATGCTTGAGAAAGATTGGAAAGGTGGAACAGAGAGAGAGAGAGAGAGAGAGAGAGAGAGAGAGAGAGAGAGAGAGAGAGAGAGAGAGAGAGAGAGAGAGAGGTGTTGTTAAGTGTGAAATCTCAGTAATTCAATAATGAAAAAATAATATTAGTTGTGCAGTAATAATAGAACAGAACAGAATACATCTTTTATTTTCACCAAGGTATATCAAATATAAAACAAGGGTAAATGAAATAATAAACACGAGTGTGCCCTTTGTCCCAACTGCGTATATTGTAGTTGTACAGGTGCCAGGGGACTTGGAAACTTGTTCACGGCTGTAGTGAATCATGTCGCCCCGAGCTGAAGGCTTTTGATAAAATAAAACGCTATCTTGTGCCATTCATTCAGCTATGATCGGCTAGCATGTAACCTATGCATCGACCATTTATCAACCCATTACCAAACGACAAAATTTTAGGCTTGTCCAAATCGAAAGGATTTGCAGACGACAAAATAAAAGTGATTGAAAATTTGAAATTTGTTTTGTAAAGAATAGAAAACATTGTGGGAAAAGGAGAAAATGCTGGTTACCAGCATTTTCTCCTTTTCCCACAATGTTTTCTAATGACTTCTTTCTCGGGGGCATTAAAAGTAGGGATTGTTTCGTACTGGGTTAAAACAGTCCCTACATGGCTGATAGGTTCGGTGTAAGCCCTACTTTTCCCAAGTATACGAAGTCCTACTTTTCCCAAGTATACGAAGCCCTACTTTTCCCAAGTATACGAAGCCCTACTTTTCCCAAGTATACGGAGTCCTACTTTTCCCAAGTATACGAAATCCTACTTTTCCCAAGTATACGAAGTCCTACTTTTCCCAAGTATACGAAGTCCTACTTTTCCCAAGTATACGAAGTCCTACTTTTCCCAAGTATACGAAGTCCTACTTTTCCCAAGTATACGGGGGATGGGTGATGCGTCATAGCAGACAGGTCGAATCTTCGAAGAGAATATGACATGCGCAGACAACGTATAATAATGTATAAATACGCCGGTATGATTCAACATTATTCACGAAAATTACCGTTGGTGCAAATCCAAAAATAGACTAGAATTGAAATAAAATGTCAAACAGAATCCTCATAAATCTATTTGATCTGACACGTTTACATTTTCTCTTTTTTTACCCCTAGTCTAGTTCAATGAAATATAACCCTTCACTCCCTACCGGGAAACGAAATTTTAGACTCTTTCATTGGCGAGGTAATTAGACCTCTGCAATAGAGATGAGTTTTAGGCTTGTCCGAATCGAAAGAATTTGCAGACGAGAAAATAAAAGTGAATGAAAATTTGAAATTTGTTTTGTGAAGAAGAGTAGAAAACATTGTGGAAAAAGGAGAAAATGCTGGTTACCAGCATTTTCTCCTTTTCCCACAGTGTTTTCTAAAGACTTCTTTCTCATGGGCGTCAAAAGTAGGGATTGTGTGGTAATGGGTTAAAAGGCAGACTGCCGCAGAATTTGCTGTC
This sequence comes from Tridacna crocea, assembly GCA_943736015.1. NCBI lineage: Eukaryota > Metazoa > Mollusca > Bivalvia > Cardiida > Cardiidae > Tridacna > Tridacna crocea. The sequence goes on along the minus strand of OX031064.1, from coordinate 32,820,179 downwards.
TATATCCATTTTTCTTGCGAAATTGTTCTGATACACAATCTGTTTCGTCATGGTTTTGTAAATAAATCGAATTTAAAAAAAACGAAAAAGGAAATAGACGTGGTTTATTCTAATGTGACGAATTTCAGATAATATTTTATTATATGAAATTGCCGTGGTTGCAAATGACCTCTCAAATAATTGTAATTTTTCATTAAGCAAATGGATCTAAGCAGAAGAATAGAATAAGAATTTCGTTAAAAAAAAAGAGAAAGAAGACCGCTGGACAAGATTATGCGACTTGAAAATGTGATAAGATGGTCAAATGACCGTCATGTAATGCATAATGAGGTTTCTATATGCGGCGGCTTTTTTACTTGTTTGCTTACATGTACCGAAATATTAAAATTGAAATTAAAAGCCAAAAAACCATTGGAAAACGATGATGTTGACCTCTCCTGGCTACTTTCGTAAAGAAGCCAACTTGTATCGAATTTGGTTGTTTGACCCCGCTTTCAATATTATTTAAATTATGTCGCGGCGACGAGCGCACCTATCAAACCTTTTGTGTTTTTTTTCCAGTGTCTCGGAAAAATATTATTCCCAAGCCAGTGGCTGCTTTCCCACATGGCAATCGTCGAAACAGTCGAAGTGTCTGCTACCAGTACTTCGCACAATATTCTTCCCAAACCACTGGCTGCTTTCTCACATAATCCTCGTCGAAGCAATAATCAGCGCAGAGAGAGGAATAAATCCTTTCGCAATGACCAAAGTCAATCGGACACGGAAAGAAATTAGTCCAGCCTGAGATTTGAACCAGGGATTCCCTGTTCTTAAGGCAAGTATACTACAGATTGAGCTTCTGGGAATAATATCGCCTGCAACAGGCGAAAGGGGGCATTCGGACATTTGCGTAAAGTGTCGTCTTTTTATGTAATTTTTCTGTTTCGCGCAAGTCCACTGTAGCACAAAATCTAATATAGTCGTAAAGTGCCGTCTCGGATCGCGGACAGCGCAGGCTGATCCGAGACGACACTTTACGCAAATGTCCGAATGCCCCTTTTCGCGTGTTGCAAGCCAATTATAGGATCCATTTTTCTGTTTCCCAAAATGGCTAACTTGCGTGTATTTTAAGGACTATTTTCAAATCAGTGACTTTCTCTTTAAATGTCAGTATTTGGTTTCTCTATTTACAGTCTTAACAATTCTGTTTGCCAACAAGGACAACGAGTCATTTAACCCTTTTCCCTTCTAAAAAAGCTGAAAATAAACTTTAAAACTGATAGTAAAAAATCCAATTTTGCCATTTAAAAGATATTTTATTTAAGAAAAAATATGTCCTTACCGGACAGTGTATGATCAGAGATCAGAATGCACTTTCTGTGAAAGGTTAGTAAGTTGTGCTTAGCAACCGAAGGGACAACATTTTGGACAAAGTATCATTTTACGCAATGTATTAAAAGGAAATATCTAAAACAAATCGAGTCTCTTTATGTGTGTTTGTGTGTGTGTGTGGGGGGGGGGGGGGAGGGGGGCGGAAAGAGCGAGGCGAACCTTTGTACCTAAGTCGGTAGCATACAGGACTTGAAAACAGGGGCTTTTCAGGTTCGAATCCCCAATACGACCTAGCTTCTTCCGAGAATTGATGATAGTCATTGGGACAGGATTCATTTCTCCCTCACTGCTGATAATTGTTTTGAAGAAGGTTATGTGGGAAAGCAGTCACTGGCTTTGGCTTTGGTAAAAGAAACCCAAAAGAAAGCATGAATTGGTGCACAGGCAGCTGCGATATAATAAAAGTAATGTTGAAAACGGCGTTAAACACCATATACTCAATCCATCCATCCACCAATCCATCCATCAACCAATCCATCCATCCATCTATGCATCGATCCATCCATCCATCCATCCATCCTCTAATTAATCCGTCCACCAATCCATCCATCCATCCACAAAACCATCCATTCTTCAATCCATTCATCCGCCAATCCATCCATCCATCCAACCCCAATCAATCCATCCATCCACCAATCCATCCATCCACCAATCCATCCAACCATCCACCAATCAATCCACCAATACATTCATCTTTCCTTCAATCAATCCATCCACCAATCCATTCATCCATCCATCAATCAATCCGTCCACCAATCTATCCATTCATCCACCAATCCATCAATCCTTCGATCGATCGATCCACCAATCCATCCATCCATCCTTCAATCCATCCACCAATCCATCCATCCTTCCTTCAATCCATCCATCCACCAATCCATTCATCCACCCATCAATCAATCCGTCCACCAATCCATACATCCATCTACCAATCCATCCATTTTTCGATCAATCCATCCCTCAATCCATCCATCCATCCTTAAATACATCCACCAATCCATCTATCCTTCCTTCAATCCATCCACCCAGCAATTAATCTTTCCTTTAATCCATCATTTCATCAATCCATCCATCCATCCACCAATCCACGAATCCTTCGATCAATCTATCCACCAATCCATCCATCTTTCCTTCAATTCATCAATTCAACAATCCATTTATCAATCAATCCATCCATCCACCAATCCATCCATCCTTCCTTCAATCCATCCATTGTTCAATCTATCCATCCATCCATACTTCAATTCATTTATTCACCGATCCATCCATCAACCAATCCATCCATCCTTCCTTCAGTCCATCCATCCATCTTTCAATCAATCCATTCACCAATCCTTCCATCGATCCATCCATCCATCCATCCATACATCAATCTTTCTTTCAATCAGTCCATCCACTAATCTATCCATCCACCAGTCCATCCATCCATCCTTTGATCAATCTGTCCACCAATCCATCCATCCATCCATCAATCTATAATCCATCCTTCGATCAATCCATTTACCAATCCATCCATTTTTTCTTCAATCCATCAATTCACCAATCGATCTATCGATCAATCCATCCATTTACCAATCCATCCATCCTTCTTTCAATCCATCCATCATTAAATCCACCAATCCATCCATTCTTCGAGTCATTCATTCACCAATCCATCTATCAACCAATCCATCGATCCTTCCTTCAAGCTATCCATCCATCCATCCATCCCTCAATCAATCCATCCACCAATCCATCCATCAATCCTTAGATCAATCCGTCCACCAATCCATCCATCCATCCACCAATCCTTCAATCAATCCGTCCACCAATCCATCCATCCACTAAACCATCCATCCACCAATCCATCCATCAATCCTTCGATCAATTCGTCCACTAATCCATCCATCCACCAAACCATCCATCGTTCAATCCATCCATCCACCAATCCATCCATTAATCCTTCAATCTATCCATCAATCCATCCATCTATCCACCAGTCAATGCATCCATCAATCCATCAACCCCCAATCCATCCATCCTTCCTTCAATCCATCCATCATTCAATCCATCCATCCATCCATCCATCCTTTCATTCATTCATTCACCAAACCATCCATCCACCAATACATCCATCCTTCCTTCAGTCCATCCATCCATCCATCCTTCTTTCAATCAATCCATCCACCAATCCATCCATCCATCCACCAATCCTTCAATCAATCCGTCCACCAATCCATCCATCCACCAAACCATCCATCCACCAATCCATCTATCTACCCATTAATCCTTCAATCAATTCATCCACCAATCCATTCATCCACCAATCCATCCTTCCTTCATTTCATCAATTCACCGATTCATCCAATCATCAATCCATCCATCCATCCAGCCCCAATCCATCCCTCCTTCAATCCACCAATCCATCCACCAATCCATCTATCCATCCACCATTCATCCATCTTTCCTTCAATCAATCCATCCACCAATCCATCAATCAATCCGTCCACCAATCCATCCATCTATCCACCAATCCATCCATCCATCCATCCTTCGATCAATCCATCCACCAATCCGTCCATCTTTTCTTCAATCCACCTGGGCGGGTGGAAATTCTGTACATCAATTAGATGAAACCAGATCAACGATAGTGCAGGTCAGTTTTAGTTGATAATTAAAAAATGATTGTATAACAATGACCACTTTTCATACAGAAAACGTCATTAAAGTGAAAAGTGTCAAGCCTGGTCAGACTGGACGGATCGCGCTCTGTTGACACTCTTTGCAGTTTCCAGAAGGTTCCTTTTTGCGTGATGGGTCACATTTAAAGTAAAACTGATGAACAATTAAACAAAGATAGTTAAAAACATTGTTTAAAGAGGAAAGTTTGCTCAAGATGACCAATTTTCATTCTGTGCAACAATCTTTTCAAATAAAGTTCTCAAACGGAACAAACGTCAGTCGGTTAGCAAACGTCGTCATAACGTGAATAATTTTAACATAAATCAAGATGAAATAAAACAAAACAAAAGGTTATTACGTTATTTCTTGGGGACGAATATAAATAGATATAAATAGATATGAATATATATGTGGAAAATGTGAAAAGAGGGCTTGAGGCATTTGCGCAGGCTGACATGGGCCGAAACTTTTCGCCAACAGTAAATTTTCTGCATGTCAAAGGGCCATTCTACCTGATGACTCAAGCAGTTGTTTGAAAAAAAGATAGAATTTTATGGATCGACAATTATGTGACGACTTGGTTGGAATCACGCATCACGGATATGCGGTAAGCCCCTCTTTGTCTGTCAGAGCATACTGTTTTAAGCCAGCTGGAAAAAAATGTAAGAAAAACTTTTTACGCCCACTGAGACAGTTTTGGAAATAAACTTTGCTTGTGACAAGCTATTGTTTTTCCCCATTCTCATCGTTTTCCATTTCACCATTTTGCTTTCTCAAAATTTTTGTGGCTGCTGTGATTCATTACAAGTTTCGGTTTATCTATCTATTGATTGATTGGTTGTTTGGTTGGCTGATTGGTTGATTGATTGATTGATTGATTGATTGATTGATTGAAGAGTGGTTTACCTCGCTTTCAACATTATTTCACTCATATCACAACGACAGCTCACATATTCCATTGATTAAAAATTAACCTGACACAACAAACATTAACTCTCTCTGAATTCATTTTGATCTTAGATAACTTTTGCGAGCGGCGTGGACCAAGTTCAAACAGTACAGAACATACAGTCTGGTCTTCGATTCTTCACCGAGAGGTACTTTATGCTATGCTGGTATCAACGCTTAGATGCTTAACGCGACTCACTGACCTTTCGTGGACTGTGCAGATCAAGATCAGACTGTACAGAACGTGCAGTCTGATCTTAGATCTACACTGTCCGATAAGGAAACTCACTCACTTACCCAAACAGAAAAAAATAAGAAAAGAAAACCGTTAACTCTTTACCAAACGACAAAATTTTGGAATGGTCCAAATTGAAAGCATTTGCAGACGACAAAATAAATGTGACTCAAAACATGAATCTTGATTTGGGAAGGGTAGAAAACCTTGTGGGAAAAGGAGAAAATGCTGGTCGGCTTGAAAAGTTCGTTTATTTCGTAGGATAACGGTCTGTAAAGTCATTTTAGCTGAAGTGGGAATCTGTTTGAAGAACCATCGTATCCTCAATCCCGCCCCCCCCCAAAGTCGAAATCGTTTGGTTCAATGTAGCAAATGGATAAACCCGTTTGGTCTAAAATATCCGAGTAATGCTCTGGCAGAAGGGTGTTTAATAAATCGTCTAGCACGAATCTCTGAAACGTGAAGTAGACTCGTCCTATGACAAACAGAAAACTGACATATAACATAATGTTTCTACTCATAAACTTGACCTGTTTAACAGGGGCCGTAGCCAGGGGGTTATAATGTTTCCACTCATAAACTTGACCTGTTTAACAAGAAAGATTCCAGAGCTTTAGGCTGAAATTTTAAATTAACATGCTACCAACGTACATGTAGATTCGATATCAGATTGCAAGTTTTGCACAGTCTGATCTTGACCTACACCGCATGCAAAATCCCCGATTGTCGCCTGTAGTCCAGAAAAAATGTTATCTCTTTAACCTTTCACAAGACGACAAAGTTTTAGCGTTGTCCAAATTGAGAGCATTTTGAGACGACAAATTCAATGTGCCTCAAATGGTGTAATTTTTCTTCGATAGGGTAGAAAACAGTGTGGGAAAAGAAGAAAATACTGGTTAACAGCATTTTCTCCTTTTTGCCACACTGTTTTCAAAACGCTTCTTTCCCATGGTCATTAAAAGTCGTCATTGGTCGGTAAAGGGTTAACAAACAAAAAAATGCTTGGCTATGTCTTTGATAAGGCACAAAAAATTGTGGAAAAAGGAGAAAATGCTGGTTACCAGCATTTTCTCCTTTTCCCACAATATTTTCAAAAGGCTTCTTTCCCAGGGATGGTATAGAAAAGGAATTAGACTGTGCATGGCTTTTGGCGACATTTTATCCGCCAGGGCGACACAGGTATATACTTCAAGATAAATCAAACTGAAAACGGGTGTTAAATATTACACGAGCTTTAATGGGTTTTAACATGATAAAAGTATAAAAAACAAATATCAAAGAAGTCTTTCATACCTTGATTTTAATGATTTAATCTCGAATTTATTTGCTTTCTCGAGTTTGTTCTATTTTATCTGGAAAATAGTCGGCTATTAAATGTAAATAGAATTCCTTCAGATTTGTTATAAGATAATTAAAAATCGTTCTTAATTCTATAACGATCTCGAATACGAGTATCACTATTTATTGTTATGTAAGAAACTTTTACACGTATAATAATTTAATCTTTCGTTTGATCGTAATCTTCTTTCCGCACATTTGACAAAAATCTTTACCCTTTACGCAAAAAAAAATTAGAAATAACTGTGCGGTGTCCGTGGTCGTGAGGTAGAGCGTCGGCCTCTCATAAACATACGATCCCGAGTTCGATACTCGGGTGCAGGTGTCACCTTCGGGATTTTTCGTTGGCCCACACATTCGGCGCGAGTGCTGGTGTAGTTCCCTGGAAGAAGAATCGAGAGAGATTAGTATGAGTTGTAAGAACTTGTTTCTCAATCGATGTTTAAGTAAAAGAACCATGCTCTGGCATAAGGGGGCTTAATGCATCTCCGGGATGTATGATTCCAAGAATACCATTACAGTATTATAATTGGTGTGCAACACGCGAAAAGGGACATTCGGACATCCGCGTAAAGTGTCGTCTCGGATCAGCCTGCGCAGTCCGCGCAGGCTAATCCGAGACGGCACTTTACGACTACATTATAGATTTTGTGCTACTGTAGACATGCGCAAAACAGAAAATTGCATTAAAACGGAAAGTGCCGTCTCGGATTAGCCTGCGCGGACTGCGCAGGCTGATCCGAGACGACACTTTACGCGGATGTCCGAATGTCCCTTTTCGTGTGTTGCAGGCCTATTATATCCTTAAAATCCGTTTTCTATTACAAGGTCAATCAGGAGGTACACTGGTCCTTTGACATACAGAAATTGACCCACAGCAACTTGTTTCAGCCCAGGTCAACCAGCGCGGACTGCGCAGGCTGAACTTAGTCGATGCTTTTCGCGAATGCATTAAGCCCCCTTTTAACAGAGTATGGCGTAAATTTGGTTAACCTTTTACCAAACAACAAAGTTTTAGACTGGTCCACATTGAAAGCACATGCAGACGACAAAATAAATGTCTTTCGGATGAGATGTTAAACTGAGGTCCCGTTTGATGGTGCTATACACCGAGCACGTTAAAGAACCAGGCGAAACTTAGGATGGGTTTTGTCCTGTATCTGCACTGTCACCCGTAACAATACTAACAGCCTTCAGGGGACGTCGCCCATATGCGCAACCGGTGGCGACGATAAATAAATGCAAATTCAATCGATTAATCCACTGCTATCTACCATTCTAATTCACATTCAAAATTCACACTTTATTTTCTCCTTCTAAATACGAAATCTTGCAATCTTGTCGGCCGACACAGAACTTTTCGGTCCACCATTTAGATCTGTAAACCTTGGTCGATACTTTTTGCTTATGCATTAAAATCCCTTTTTTTATAAATATGGCTGTAATTTATTAAATAAAAAAGAATAGAAAAAATAATGAAGGAGATTTTTTCCCCCTGAACCATTTATCACGGAGACATTATTGACTTCAATTCAATACCTATAATTAATTGTCAGTGCAGCAATTGGCCTGCCTGTCAGCCGCTTGATTTATGATGCGCCTCATATTATAGATTAGACAGCTCATATTGGACCCAACAGTCCGTACCTTCCACACAATTTACCTCTCGATATTAAAATAATGAATCGCAAATAACATGCTTTATTTTTGTATCAACTCATTACTAAACGACGATATTATTTTTTAGGCTTGTCTAAATCGAAAGCATTTGCAGACGTCAAAATAAAAGTGACCGAAAATTTGAATTTTGTTTATAGAAAACATTGTGGGAAAAGGAGAAAATGCTGGGATTCTTTCTCAGGGTCGTCAAAAGTAGGATTTGTGTAGTAAATGGTTAATTTAAGACATTTATCATTATTATTTTTCGTTGTACCTGAATGTGTTTGTTTTTGACTTTCTCCTTCATATTGCAGAGCCCCGGTCGCTTAGTCGGTAGCGTGCAGGACTTGAGAACACTGGGTCCAGGGTTCGATTCTTGGCTTCGGCCCCTGGCTAGGCCAAATTCTTTCCAAGGATTAATGATAGTCATTGCGACAGGATCCATTCCTCTCTCAGCGCTGATCGTTGTTTGGACGACGGTTATGTGGGAAAGCAGCCAGTGGCTTGGAAAGAATGATTTTGGGCTGAGTACTAGTAAAAGAAACTCCAGGAAAGCATTGTAGGTGCACGCGCAGCCGTGATATAACTGAGATAATGTTGAAAACGACTTTAAACACCATACAATCAATCAATCAATTTTATTGATATTGCTATACCGAATGAATGAATAGTATTTTATGACTGGATAAAAAAATATGTGGTCATGTTTATTTGGCGAATTCCGGATGGTCTACTCGCTGACATTTATCACACCACGTAAGTTTTCACGGCAATTGCTCATTTTTCAATAACCATTTGGATAGATTTCTAAGTTTGAAAAGTATATTTAAACTCTTCCAACCAAATGGCAAAATTTTAGACTAGTCCAAATGGAAAGCACTTGCAGACGACAAATTAAACGCAACTCAAAAATTGAAATTTGTTTTCAGCAAGGTAGAAAACATCGTAGGAAAAGGAGAAAATGCTCGTTACCAGCAATTTCTCCTTTTCCCACAATGTTTTAGAAGGCTTCTCCATCTGGGTCGTAAAAATCGGGGATTGTTTGGTAAAGGGTTAAATCTATACCAAACGACAAAAATTTTGACTAACAGAAATTGAAAACAGTTTGAAGACAAAAAAAAATGAAACAGTTTGAAGACGAAAACTTAAAAGTGGCCTAGATGACACATGGTTTGTAACATTTTCTCCTTTCCCCACAATGTTTTACAAAGCCATCTTTTTCAGGGTGATCAAAACTCGGAATTATACGGTAAAAGGTTATGTCTGTAGTTAACCCTCTCAGTTCAAAAACTGCCAAAAACAATCGAACTGGTTGACATTTAGAAAAGAAAAAAAAAACTGATATTAGACCACAACATAATCTTTTCGTTTTCCTTCTTTTTTTTTTTGCTGAAAATTTGTATTTGAAGAACGAAAAAAAAAAAAGTGAAAAATCGACAAAAAGGAAACAGCATAGCGACGCAATAATCATACAAACGGCGAATAGACGTTTTAACAAATTCTTCGGTCTGGAAAAAAAAAATGTTGTCTCACTGCAGTATCTGTCTTTAATGTTCAAGCAATTCGGACAATGTAGATCAAAGATCAGACTGCACGTTCTGTGCAGTCTGATCTTTGATCTACAATGGCCGAACTGTTGTATTGTGAAAGGCTCGTTAATCCCTACCCTGCTAAAAACTAAAAATTAAACTTTTCAAGTCGATGATAAAAATCTAAAAATACTGCTTTTTCAAAGTTTATTTTTTGAGGAAAAATACTAGAGAATCGGGCAGTGCAGGTTCAAGATCAGACTGCACGTTCTGTGCAGTCTGATCTTGATCTACACTGTCCGCAAGAGGTCAGCGAGTCGCGGTTGGCAGCCTGTGGGTTAAGGGTACCCCTGCGAAGTATTGACGAAACGCCCGCTAGAGTGCGCGCGCATCAGCAGATTTTCTTTCTCTATCGGTTCTCGCTATATGTTTATCATACCGTATTCGATACATGTAGTGTGAGGTATACATACGTGACGTTCTGTTGCAGATTTTTTTCCTCGCTAGTTTGTTTTTTGCGATATTTGAGCGAGATTTATTCTAAAGCAAAGTAAAAAAAAATCTGCTTATTATACATGGATAAATATATCTAAAGTAACAGTGTTGTTTGTTTTTGTACATTTCAAACAAGAATGGATTTAACCATAGTGTATTTTGACTTGAATCTGGATGCTGGGTAATGATGTGTTTCGGATACTACGGTATACGTTATTAGAGAGAGAGAGAGAGCGCTCAGCTTCCATGTTCCGAAAATAGAATGATAAATTAGTCTTGAAAGAAGGAATTTTTACTCGTTCGAACCGGGTAACAAAATGGTATCGCTCGGTTCACCGACCGCCTACAGTGCATTGCCGTGGATATGGATTTATAGTGTTTGTTTATTAGTGCTAGAGTTTGCTGTGTATCACAGCAACGCATCCACCTGTCCAGCTGTTTGTTTCTGTCCCTCCATTTCCAGGATTGTTTACTGTCCGAGAAAACGATTGCTCAAAATACCAACTGGAATCTCACCCGAGACTGTGCAGCTCAATCTGAATGATAACACATTCGAACACCCAGTTATAAGCCGGGCGAACTTCACCCGGTACGTGAATCTCGAGCAGTTATACCTTACAGGATGTGGTATACAGCGCATTCAAGTGGATACTTTTATTGATAATAAAAAGTTGAAGTGGTTAGATATCGGTAAAAACCGGATCAAAACTATCATGGACTACACTTTTAGAGATCTGACTCTGGACCACTTATTTCTGAACGATAACCCAGGGATGAAAATCCAGACGATGGCTTTCAGCGGTCTAAAATCGACTGGTTTATACATTCAGAATAATTTTATTGATAAACTATCTCTCGAAGTATTACGGCCGCTGAATGGTACCCTAAAAACTCTGTGGCTTGACGGGAACAAATTTGATAAGTTCAACTCTGAATGGATGTATCTTTTCAAAACACTAAGCCACTTGAGAATAGGAGATAACCCACTTCACTGTAATTGCGAATCCAGATGGCTGTTCGAGTTTTATACGTCGACTTCGAGGATATTTGAAGGGGGCGCTGCTCCTTCTTGCCTGTCCCCAGGGCCTCTGAGAGGCAAATCCTTTTTAGAGATGCAGGTGGATGACTTCAAGTGCCGTCTGCCTGTGTTCAAGAATGTCGACGTTATCTTAGACCAAAACACTGCAAAAATGTCGTGTTTGGCTGGCGGGGATCCAGTGCCCTCAATTTACTGGATCAAACCAGACGGGGATTCCGAAGCTTTTATTCCAAAATCAGAGGACATTGCAGACGATATGGAAGGCGTGATGTACGTGCAAAATCCAAAAGTTGTGTCTAAAAATAGATACCAATGCGTGGCGAGCAATCCAGCGGGTGACGTGACTTTCTCGATTAACGTCGCGTGGCCAACCCCTCCAGAATACGAAACTAACGTTGAAAGTGAGGACGACGTTGAAAACGTCATGAAAGACGCGTCAGACGATCATCAAAAGGATGTCAAAATTGACGAAAAAGACGAAGAAACCAAAAAACACAATTACTATCAGAAAGATCCCGATTTCAAAGACATCGTTAATAAGACAAACAACAGTGGTCACACTGGCTCTGAAATCTTGACTGTAAGTCCCCAAAAAACAACAGTGAAGTTTAGCGTTGGGGACATAGTCGGGGCCGTAATAGGGACCTTTTTATTAACGCTATTAGCTTGTATTCTCGTGTTTCATGTGTTCTACCGAAACCAAAGAAAAACCCCATACCCATCTATAAATGGCATTTACGGCAATCACGAAGTGAAAAAGGGACCGCCAAGCAGACTTGAATTGGACGAGGTGGAACACAATTTAAAAATGCTTGAAAAACCAAACATTGATATCTGTGTGTGAGAAAATTACACACGCTGGCGACAAATAATTTCGGGGTTGTGAAAATGATAATTTATTTATATTTATTGGGTAATCTGACTATACTCTTGTACCAAGCGACAATATCATTAGACCCGTCCATATTGAAAGCATTTGCAGACGACATTTGAAATCTTGATGAATTGTTGGAATTTAGTTTTAATGGAATAGAAAACGTTGTGGGAAAAGAAGAAAATGCTGGTTACCAGCATTTTCTTGTTTTTCCACAATGTTTTAAAAAGTTCTCCTTTTCACGGGCTTCAACCATTTACTAAACGACCATTTTTTTTTTAAATTGAAAGCAATTGGTGACGATAAAATAAATCGTCGGTTTATTTCAAAAACGTCGTAACTACAGCTTGTTTCAAGCTGTTGTTACGAGGTTTTTTGAAGTAAAGCGACGAAATGCTACTTATAGATAGCGGAAATTGTATCTGAAATGGTATAGAAGACATTGTGGGAAACGAAGAAAACGCTGGTAATCAAAATTTTTCTCGCTTTTTTTTTTTTTACACTGTTTTTTCAAAAGCCTGCCTGTTCAGGGTCGCTTATACTTGGGATATTGTGTTACAAAGGAATAAATGAAAATACACAAACGTTTCACAAGGATGTCCATCTGTCATCCTACTGTTTACAAACATACGTGTAATCCGATCATTAAGCTGTTTTGGTGGATTTGTATGAAATTCGTTACCTTAATCGTTGTTTATAGAATTTATAAAAAACATTGTCGCAGAAATCCATTGTACAAGATTTACATAAACACTGAAAAAATTCTGTTTTAACTGGTGGAGAGTGCTCTTAAGGGAGACCATGATAAATATTCTTTAAACTTCCATTTTCCCAAAACGACAAACTTTTAGACTAACCCAAATTCAAAGATTTTTGCAGACGACAAAATAATTGTTTTCTCAGTAAGAGAAGTTAACCCGTTGATGGATAGAAAAACATTGTGGGGAAAAGGGAGAAAATGCTGGTCACCAGCATTTTCTCCTTTTCCCACAATGTTTTTCAAAGGGCTTCTGAATCAAAGTCGTTAAAAGTTTGGGTTGTGTAGTATAAGCTTACTAGTTATAAAGAAAATATTGAAACTGATGTTTGGGAAAGTTCAATGGCGGACCATGTATGATATTAGAAAGGTTTTCTTCTTTTTTTCCACAATGTTTTTTTCAAAAGACCTGTAAATCCAACTCGGTAAAAGAAAACTCGGTATTGTGTGTTAAGTACTTAATAGTTACTGGAAAAAAAAGTAAACCCCTGTTTGGAAATGTTCAATGGCTAACTATATTATGATATCAGAAAATATCTGGAGCAAAAGGAACGTGACATAAATAATTCAACAGTAATTCTACGCAGTCTGAACTTGAAGCAGTGCTTCTGTGAACAGAATTATAGTGAATCACTAGAATAATTTTTTCACTACTTCATTTCGTGTGAAGTGTTTTTTTTCCCTGTTTTTCAATTTTTGTCAACTCTTGCCTTTATATGGGCAGATTTTTCGTTTGGAGATCGCCTTACTCGGAACAAGGTAAAAGGTCTGTTTAACTTTTTACCAAACGACAAAAGTTTAGATTGGTCCAAACTGAAGGCACTTGCAGACGACAAAATAAACGTAACTCAAAAAATTGAAATTTGTTTCCAGCAGGGTAGAAAATATTGTGGGAAAGGAGAAAATGCTGGTTAATAGACATTTTCTCCTTTTCCCACACTTTTATCAAAAGGCTTCTATCTCAGGGTCATAAAAACCAGGGATTGTTTGGGTTAAGGGTTGGTACTCGAGTATTTCTGTGTTGACAAAGACGAATCTGGACGTGTCAAAAAATCGATAATATTACATGATAGTATTTTCTTTTCGATGTCTGTTTTGTTTACATTGTTGAAGTTTACTGTGTATTTAAATGATAAACGGCTTTATTTGTTTAAATATTGTTTTCCCCCTTAACTCATTACCACACAAGACAATTTTAGACTGGTCCAAATTGAAAGCATTTGCAGACGACAAAAGAAAAGTGAATGAAAATATGAAATTTATTTTGTGAAGGGTAGAAAACATTATGGGAAAAGGAGAAAATGCTGGTTACCAGTATTTCTCCTTTTCCCACAGTGTTTTCGAAAGGCTTCTTTCTCAGGGGCGTCAAAAGAAGGGATTGTGTGGATTTAAATGACGTTTCTTTACTTTTTCGACTAAAATCTCTCGAGTGGCTACTCATTAGAATTGCCTTATTTAGATATTTCTACGGGGTATATGTACTAACAACAAAGTTGTTTTTTTCCCAAAAGAAATTATTTTTTGTTTAAAAGGAATTCTATTTTCCTATTTCTAGAATTCTGTTGGATTTTGTAAAAAAACCCCCAGCTTAATCCTTTACCACACAATGACGAGTTTTAACGCCCCTCTAAGAGAAAGCTTATGAAAAACATCGTGGGAAAAGGAGAAATGCTGGTTACCAGCATTTTCTCCATTTCCCAAAATGTTTTCTCCCCTATCAAAGAAAATCATTTTATCTGAGCCACACTGAAACTGTCATCTGCAAATGCTTTCAATTCGGACTGGTCTAAAATTTCGCTGTATGGTAAAGGATTAACATACAGACAAATAAGATCGAAAAATGTTTTGTTTTGGTTGTAGTGGAAAAAAAAAAAGAAAAGTAACTGAACCTTGTGAAAAGGGGGCTTAATGCATCTGCAAACAGTATCGACCCATGTCAGCCTGCGCAGTCCGCGCAGGCTGACATGGGTGGATACTTTTTGTGGTATATAAGCTTTCTGCGTGTCAAAGTTCCGTTTTACATTAAGATTTCTGTGTTGATTATTCTAGACAAAAAGCATTTTATTGATTCGTATTAGAATAACGACTTCGCTTTATACAATCTATCATAAAGAAGCATTAAGCCCCTTTTTGCCAGCGCATGGTTATCTTATTTTTTTTCCTTATTCAATCAAACGAGTCAAATTTCTAATACGTACCCACAACAGAGGTTTATGGTAAGAAATAATGCCTTTAGAAATTTATCGTCTCCTTTTAGCTAGATATTTTGAAACATACTGTGTTTGTTTATGAGAATATTTTCATACAGGTCTGCTATTTTTTTCTTAAATCTAATTGCAAATGAATAGAAATGAAGGGAAATTTGTATGTAAATCTCTTCCCCAGAATTATATAAGGTCGGTGATCTTTGGTAAATCTAAAAAAAAAAACAACAGTAAAGAGAAGATTTTTTTCTAAAAAATGACAAAAAAAAAACCAACCGGGCAATGACCCTCTTTTTCTATAATGTTTCTTGTACGTTTCACCTCTCGAACAAATGATAAAGTTTATCGACTAGTAAAAATTTAAAACATTTGCAGATAACAAATATAAACTTGACTCAAATATTGTTAATTGATTCGGGTAGTGTAGTAACAGTGTGGATAAAGGCGAAAATGCTGGTTTCCAGCATTTTCTCACTTGCCCACACTGACTTCAAAAGTTGTTTTTTTTTAATCTCATGCTCGTTAAAAGTCGAGCTTGTGTGGTCAAATATTAACCCTTAGGCTGGTAATTGCGACCCCCTGACCTTTTGCGGACAGTGTAGATCAAGATCAGACTGCACAGAACGTGCAGTCTGATCTTTGATCTGCACTGTCCGATAAGGAGATATTATTACCCAAAACATACCTTTGAAATACAAGCAATTTTTGGGTTTTTTACAATAAAAATGAAAATTTCATTCTAGTTATTCAGCGGGATGAGGGTTTATTACATTGCTTGAAGGAAAGAAAACTGTTTCGTTAAAATATTTTCACAGTAACGCCTGTGTTGTTTGTTTGTTGTTCGAACTTGTATCAGAATTTGAGCTGATTGTCATCAAATCGCTCGAACAGCCCACTTTAATCCCCCAAGATGTGAAAGAAATATCGGGTCACTTTCACCGCCCATGGGTTTCCGACAATGCCACCCTTTCATTCTGTCCAATAAGGCCATTTTCCGCACCGTTGAATTATCAATCTTCTGATCAACAAAGAAAGCTTTCAACAAAACTCGAAAAATCGCCTCTCAGAGTTTTTTTTTTTGTTGAGGGGATTCTTTAGGAATAGCGATGGAGAGAGGGGGGCGAATAAAGGCTTCACGATTTAACATGACATGCGGAGTTTCTAAAAATAACTGAAATAAACATTTTCAAAGTTTTAGCAATTTACAAGAAAAAAAAAGATAAAGATTTAGGAATTCTTCTCCCAAATCGGTAGCACTTGCAGATGAAATAAATATAAGGTGATACTGTATTAATCTCAGATTATGGAACTTGTCTATAAAAATGTAGAAAACATTTTGGGAAAAGGAAAAGATTCTGTTCCGAAAAGCTTTCAAAAGCTGTTACCTTATTACTATTGACGGTAAAACTCAGAAACGTTAGTGAAAACGTGTTATCATTTTTACGTACAAATATAGATACGTATTTGCTTAACTCTTTACCAAACGACAAAATTCTTGACTGGTCCAAATTGAAAGCATCTGCAGACGACAAAATAAATGTGAATTAAAAAATGAAATTTGAATTGAGAAGGGTAGAAAACATTGTGGGAAAAGGAGAAAATGCTGGTTACCAGCATTTTCTCCTTTTCTCACAATGTTTTCAGAAGGCATCTATCTCAGGGTTGCAAAAACCAGGGACTGTTGGGTAAAGAGTTAAATGTACATGTGTGTGCATTTTACAAATGAATTTTATCGACCGGACAGTTTCGTTTCTCAGAGGTAAATTCTATTAACTCTTTACCAAACGAACAGAAAAAAAACAAACAAACCCAAAACCTTCTGATATTTTCAAGTTGAAAACATCTGTAGGTGACAAAATATACTGTTAGTAGATAACCCGAACAATGATTTCTATCTTCGACCGGTAACAAATTATTTTGAAACAAGGTTTTTAAAAGCGTTCTTGCTCAGTGCTGTTAAAACTCCGGAACATTCGAAAAAAAGTTATTCGGCTATTTAATCGTACAGAAGCTACTTGAGAGCTCCAGATAGAGGGAGTGGTTTTGATTTCAAAATTGAAAAATATCAATAACTCTCCACTAAACCCTATGTTATGGGTACTCATTAGAATCGTCTCACTGAGACGATTCTAATGAGTACCTACAACATTGGGTTTGGAAGAAAAATAATGGTTTCAGAATTCCATACTCCCTCTTATCTGGGGCTCTGTTATGATCTTCTCGTATTGTCTTTTTGCATTCTTTGATAGCTTCTTAAAATATTCACTCATTCTTACTTGTCCGATATGAAAGTCGGAAAAAAAGAAAAAACAATGTAGTTTTCTCTGTCCTTGAAATGTTTTGTTTGCCCTACGTAAATTGCACATGCGCGAAATATTCTATTTATAGATTCGAAAAGTACTTCCTGAAAAACATCTATAGAAATAATTACGAATACATTTGAACATGCATTTCGTATGCATTTTACAAATGAATTTTATCGACCAGACCGTAGAGTCTCTCTGAAATAAATACGAAAATGAAACTTATTGATATTTCATGAAAGCGTTTGCGAGAAAATATATTTACATGTATCTGACAGGATGATTTCTTTTTTTTTTCAATAGGATAGAAAACACAGTGGGAAAAGGAGAAAATGCTAGCATTTTCTCCTTTTCCAACAATGTTTTCAACTGGCTTTTTCCTCAATGTCATTTAACCTACGGAACGTTTTGTAAAGTATTAACCCATTACCACACAATCCCTTCTTTTGACTCCCCTGAGAAAGACGCCTTTAGAAAACATTGTGGGAAAAGGAGAAAATGCTGGTAACCAGCATTTTCTCCTTTTTCCACAATATTTTCTACCCTTCACAAAACAAATTTCAATTTTTCAGTCACCTTTATTTTGTCGTCTGCAAATGCTTTCAATTTGGACCAGTCTAAAATTTTCTTGTGTGGTAAAGAGTTAAATAACTTCACCGTACAAATACAGGTATATGTTATACGTATACGTTTAAATGTACATTTAGTATGCATTTCACAAATGAATTTTATCGATCAAAATCGTAGCTTTCCTCAGAAGTGAAATTCTATTAATTGCGCCTAACGACCTACATGGCAGCCATCAAGATTGTATTTATAGATAACGAACTTGTCACCCCGAGGGGGAATGTTACGGTCCAATGGCGCCCACGGCACACCATACATCAAGAGTCTAGTTAAGAACGTCGTAAAACGAAAATAAAACCTCGTTTAATGGTCCTCACTTCTAAGTAGGTCTTTTATATATTTAGAGTCGTTAGTTTGTCTCAATCCAAAGCATACGGTTTTATTTAATGTCCTTAGAATAGTTAGTGTTGGAAAACATTGTAGGAAAAGGAGCAATTTGCTTGTACCAAAAAAATTGCTCCCTTTTCACACAAGGTTTTCTTCGTTATTTGAAATGTTTGGTTTATTTTGATTGTTCTTTTGGTGGTTTTTCACAATGTTTGGTCGGTCTGATATATGTGTGTACGATGAGAGAGAGAGCGAGAGAGAGAGACAGACAGAGACAGAGACAGAGAGACAGACGGAGAGAGAGAGACAGAGACAGAGGCACAGACGCAGAGAGAGAGACAGAGAGGGGATCAATCGGACATGAATGAAGTATAAAATGCTCAGAAGCTGTTCTTCAAATTTTCCCTGTTGAAACAAATGACAAACCATTTTTCCTTAAAACAATTTGGAGAAAACAAAAACAAACAACTTCGTTTCAGACACACCTATTCATGGAACACGACTATGTTTCATTAACGATGTTACCTTATGTATAAGTCATCAATGAGCTTTTGTTCAATTCTGTTCTGATAAAACAAATGCTTCCACTTAGTACATAAGCCAGCGATAACATTCTTACCACGTTATCAGTATGTTAGTAATTTGGTATCTGATAATAACGACACGACCCATTGTTGTTACACTATTAAGATAGTTCCAGATAGGAGGAAGTGATGGTATTCTAAATCCGTTATTTTTCGTCCAAACCCTATGTTGTGGGTACTCATTAGAATCGTCTCATTGAGACGATTCTAATGAGTACCCATAACATAGCGTTTAGTGGAGAATTATTAATATTTTCAATTTTTAAATCAA
Organism: Tridacna crocea; assembly: GCA_943736015.1. Taxonomy (NCBI): domain Eukaryota; kingdom Metazoa; phylum Mollusca; class Bivalvia; order Cardiida; family Cardiidae; genus Tridacna; species Tridacna crocea. The sequence goes on along the minus strand of OX031064.1, from coordinate 32,800,954 downwards.
AATCACTCCCTCTATCAGGAACTCTGATTATTAACGTACAATTTACCGAAGCCCTTGCACAGTATAGTCGTAGAAAACTTGCATCACGCCTATATGACATTTGGAAAACAGTGTGGCTAATGGAGAAATTGCTCGTAACGAGCAATTTCTCCATTAGCCACACTGTTTTCTAAGGTATCCAATAATGCCGTTCATCGCATTCTTCTGATTTTTTTTAAATACTTTTTCTTTTTAGTCTTCAATTCATGTTATGGGCAAAAGTGCGATTTATTAATGGATGATAATAGTGAGACTGGGCATTTGGTCAGTTATGTGTAATTAAATCGTGCTCTGACAAAATAAGGGCTTAATGCATCTCTGTGAATGCTTTATATACGAAAGCGTCCCGCTATCACATAACTTTGAATATATAAAATCCATTCTTTACTAGACAACCGACCGAATCGTCATGCAGAAAATTTACCGAAAAGTTTCGATTCAGGTCAGCCTGCGCCAATTGCGCATGCTGATCTGAGTCTATACTTTTTGCTGCTTCATTAAGCCCTCTTTTCATAGAGGCCGGCTCTGTTTTGTTAAATTAGGACGTCACGGTAAATCGTGCGGTCAGTCTAAAGGTGTTAATTAATGACAGATGTCTATTTCACCTCTCAGTCACCCCCAATTTTGCGTATCTTGGATTTTTTTCCTTGGCGTTCTGGTTTGAAAAGTTTATCTTTCGTTAAGGTAACCGCCCCTTCTTACGTGGACTGCAAAGCGTCACTCGCTGACCGTTTGCGAACAGTGTAGACCAAGATCAGACAGCATTTTGAAAGAGCAAAATTTTGTGTTTTACTACCGTTTGTTCGATTCCATAAATTTTGTTTATCAGTGCTAAACAGTACCACCATATTACAATTTTCTAATTTGTGCAGTAGAATAAATTTTTAAAACGTTCTGGAAAACTTAAGCCTTATTTTTTTTTCAAAGAAGATGTGTATTTAACCATTTACTCCATAGATACTGATTTCTACGCATTGTTTGTAGGAGCCTTTGGAAAACATTGTGGCAAAAGGTGAAATTGCTCGTGACGAGCAATTTCATCTTTTGCCACAATGTTTTCTATGCTACCAAAAGGTGTCATATACACATAAGAAACGGCTTCATCCTTGCTGTTATTAAGGGTCAATTAGAGATACCATAGAAATGCCTTATGGGGTAAAGGGTTAAGCTTTCCAGAATTCCATCTTTCCTATCTCTGTTGTTTCGTTTTTGTAGGTTTTCTTGAATCAAAATTTATCTGTGCTAATTAAAGCCTGAAGTAACCGCCCTGTTGTAAAACATTACGGGCTTTTCTGTTTTACCGTGGAACGTTTATTAAGAAATACTGTTGTAAAAGACAGCTTTTTACTTTTTGTGGTATTTTACGAAGACAATACCAATATGAGAGTTCAATATTGAATTTTGAAGACCACTAAACTCATTTTGTCTCAGGCAAATGAGTTTTCCGGTAGCACTGAGATATGTAATTGGAAACGGCATGTTAAAATACATTGGTTGAGAACATCGATCGTGGAAATACTAACTTTTGAATGAAAATCGCTTCATCCGCTCATTGCCTTATATTGGTGCAATGATACAAAATTTGGCTACCGATCACTTGGTCCTAGGCTTTTTCGTTCCAAAACAAGGTCGTTCCATGGCTTGTTTATCTTATGATTGCGCGCTACTCCATTTGATTGCGCATGAATATTTATAGGTCGAAATAAGTGATTGTAAAGTTGGGAATTAAATGGTAACGGACGAAGATATTTCAAAATCATAGTTTTCAGGCACAAACTTGATTTATTCCAATATTCACATGTTTTTTCTCTTTATCATGCATTGTACTGTCAAGGGACATTAATGATCAAAGGGAGACCACCAATACACAAATAATCCAAACTTTGTCATGATTACTCTCCCTTCAACCGAGAGTAATCTTTCAAATTATTAATTCCAAATAATGGGTTCCTTGACAAATACCACTTCAGCGTTCTCAACGCTTTGATTTTCAAAGTGGATGTAAGTTCCACCTTTCAGTGACCCCATTTTCCTTATCGATGTTTGTTTTGTTCTTTTAGGTTTTCTTTTATGAAAAGCATCTTCAACGAGGTATCCACTCTTTAAAACACCACCACCGAATGTCGATATTCTTCGTTATAGATTTTATGGATTTATACACTGGAAAAGTTAAGAAAAGTTTTGTGGTAAAAGGAAATATTTTCCTTTTCTGTTCAACTCTTTACCAAACAATCCCTGTCAGGTTTTTAAGACCCCACGACCCTTAAAGAGACGCTTTCTGAAAACCTTGCGGGAAGAGGAGAAAATGCTGGTAACCAGCATTTTCTCCTTGTCCCCACAAGGTTTTCTACACCTATGATGGACAAATTTTGCCTTTTAAGCCATCTTTAATTTGTTGTCTGCAAATAATTCAAGTTGGACCAGTCTTAATTTTTGTCGTTTGGCAATGAGTTTTAACCGTTTACCAAACAACCCCTGGTTTTTACTACCCTGAGATAGAATCCGTTTGAAAACATTGTGGGAAAAGGAGAAAATGCTGGTAACCAGCATTTTATCCTTTTCCTACTATGTTTTCTACCCTGCTAGAAACAAATTTCAATTTTGAGATACTTTTATTTTGTCGTTTGCAAGTGCTTTCAATTTAGACCCGTCTAAAATTTTGTCGTTTGGTAAAGGGTTAAAGAGAAAATCCACTTTACCTCTCGGGAACCCCATATCCTTATACATATGTTGTTGTTTATTCTGAGAAGTTTTCTTATATAAAATTAATCGTTGCTAGGGTAACCGCCCTTCAAATAAAGCTTTGCCAGTTGGTAATTTTGAAATCATCATGTATGCTAGCAAAAAAAGCAAAATCAGAGCCAGTAGAGCGATTTCAGGCCCTCAGTGGGCCTCTAGTTTCAAGCCAAAATCTGGTATAAAAAACCTTTTCAAATGTAAATATATGTCGTTTATTTCGTTTGCCGACTAAATCTTACATTACACACAATAAACAAGAAATTTACGTGAAAAAAATTACAAGGGCAACATTCGGTATAGGTGTATAATGAACATAAATTATCCTTATTTAATATCTTACTATTCCCCGACGATACAAACCTTGGCAAACATTGTGAGAAGAGGAGAAAATGCTGGTTACCAGAGTTTCCTTCTTTCCCGTAATGTTTTCTACCAAATCAGTGACACATGTCACTATTTCAGAGAAAATTTATTTTTCAACTGGCAATGGTTCTAATTTGATCAAATTAATATATATATATATTGATATTATTAATCAGAGCTCCAGATAAGAATGGAGTAATGGTAATCTAAATTCATTATTTCTCTTTGAAACCGTATCTTGTGGGTACTCATTAGAATCATCTAGATGAGACGATTTTAATGGATATCCACAACATAGGGTTTAGTGAAGAAAAAAAAAATCTTTAACTTTGAAATCAAAATCACTCCCTCGATCTGGATCCCTAGTCTTGTGAAGGGTTGCAATGACCATGGGCTAAATACGTCGGCGGGGGAGAAGAAAAACTAATTTAAAAGGTCTTTTACCATTGATAAAAATCTAAGACCGAATGTTAACATGTAATGTAATACCTTCATGTAATTAAAACCTGGAAGCACTTGTAATGGTAAAAAAAGAACTTGGATATTCAAGACATCTAATTTACAAATCGCCCGGAGTTATAAACATTTAAAGTTCTTTGAATCGGTTTAGTGTTTAAAAACGTGTTACTACAAAGTGTTACTAGATAAAAGATTTGATTATTTCATAAACAAAAGGCGGCCCCTCTATCTTAGTTATACAGTATTTATTGTGCTTTGAATCGGTTTAGTGTTTTAAAACATGCTATTACAAGTATCACTAAAGATTTAAATATTTCATTAAAAACAAAACGCCGCCCTTCATCCTTGCTATTGAGTATTTATAGTGCTTGGATGGGGAATTGATTCCTATAAACAAAATTGTCCCCCTTGCCAGATAATGACTATAGGTAACCAAATAACAGATCGGTCTTTTTACACGAATTTCTTTGTTTTTATTCTTGGTTCCCTTAGGGATGTTGCGATTAGTGATTTATGATAAATGTATAAAGTCCCCACGTAATTTAAATAAAAACTCTGTTCTAAAACATCATAAACTAAGTACATGTATATCTTAATTTGTATAACAATCTAAACAGATTTACTTGCAATATTATCTCAAGAAAACAGTTGTTCAGTGCAAGAAAATCGAGGATAAAATCCAAGTAATCCCCTTATCAGGACCAATGCAGTACTGGAGATGAATCAAGGGAAATAAGTTAAGAATGGCCTTCAATCAGTTCATTGTTTGAAATCATGTTACTATAAAACAGGTATGACTACATATATTCCATTAATGAAACGCCTTCTGATCCAAGCCCGCATAGATCAGACTTGAAAACATCCAGTCTTCGGCCACTTGAGGTTGCAGGTTCGATTCCCACGGCTCGCCATATATATAGAGTTACGAATAATCTTTCGGACGAGACGTTAAACCCAGTTCTCGTGTGACGGTGCTATATAGCTAGCGTGCATGGTATAGGCGGTGATAATCTTTATTCACTCCATATTGTGGTCTCAGTTGATTGCCTATACAGACCTATGGCAAAATGATCGATCGCTTTCAAGTTTCCCTCTTTTTTGACAAAGTAACGTCCCACGGATAGAAAAGGAAAAGAAAATGAACGAACTGGAACCAAGCGGCTACTTTAAACCGAGCACTTTAAGGAACCAGGCGTAACCTAGGATGGGTCTCGTACTGTATCCCCAAAACAAAACTTAGTCCTTGAAGGGGGTGGGGGGTCGTCCGATATGAGCAACCGTTGGCGACTAAACCTAAATTCAGTCAATCTAAACTGAAAAATACAGTGAGCCATACATTGTATACTGCAGTCATCAGTGCAGCTCAAAGACCTTTTGCAGACAGTGTGGATCAAGATCAGACTGCACGTTCTGTGCAGTCTGATCTTGATTCACATTGTCTGCATAAGTATAAATTTAACCTCTCCTCTGAACCGTGTTTGGTCTTGAGTTTAAATGACTGAATAACCATGAGAGGGGACAATTCACATCTTTAGTCCATGTTGCTAATCATTCTAGATTAAAATTTAAATATTAATGGGGCAATGAGCCATTGTCAAGTTCGTGGAAATTAGACAAATCGTATTCTCTCACGGACAACAAAATGATTGTAAAAGTTATCTAACCGATTAACTCTCGGCTGCTAAAAGCTTTTGAAAATCAATGTGGAAAAGGGAGAAATATACCTTTCACAAATTTTGCTTTTCCCTGTGTACATATACATTAATATATAAACAATTTTGTGATTTTGGCTCCTTTTCCATATTGCAATTACGCCAAGCACATACTATTGCCAGTTGATGTTAATTGCCAATTTCTGTTTATGTCTCAATATATCCCAAGAGGAATTGGTTTTGTCCGTTTCTGCAAGGTACCTGCGCATAAAAGAATAAAATCTTTTGATATAATGATGGTATAAGTAAATAACGTGGGCAATGATGACGTCGCCTTTTAATGATAAACACGAAAATATTGATGCGTAACATCAATGGCGCTGCAAATCAATTGTTTCTGAAATAAGGCACATTACATAATTCCAAAAATGACCAATGCAATTTTATGTAGAACTCGATGAGAAATGAACTGAGAACCCCTCGATAATCTGTTGAATGCAACTAATAACTTCAAAAAGAAAGAAACAATAATGATAAGACACAATCACAACCATTCTTCCGCGAAATTCAACATAGTTTCAATTTGAGATGTGTACAGAAGCAGTTGTAGTAAAACTAGGTTCTATATTACCGAATTGATATTAAAAACAGGTTATGAAATGACCAAAGTGGTCACGAAATGATCAAATTAAATAGTAAACTTGGGTACGAAATGGCTTAGGAACGAAAAAGCCTAGTTGCAAAATCGCTGGAAGCGAGGTTAAAAATATGGCTGCCTCCAAAGGTACTTTTCAAAAATCAATAAAAATATAGTGCCGCCGCTCATGCGGCGCCACGATAAGATTATTTTAAGTCCCAACTCCCAGCCCACACAACGTTGACGTAAATAAGGTCTCAAATCTAGACCTATTGCCATCGATATGTTTTGACAAAATCATTCATTTGTTTGTCTCAAGTAAAATTTAAAATGAAAATGAAAGTAATTGCGAAAATAGAATTTATGGCAATAGATATTCAGAGTTCCAGATAGAAGGAGCGACTTTCATTTCAAAATTGAAAATATTTTTTTAAATATTCTCCCCTAAACTCTATGTTGTGGGTACTCATTAGAATCGTCTCACCGAGACGATTCTAATTAGTACCCACAACATAGGGTTTCGAAGAGAAATAATGAATTTAAAATACCATCACTCCGTCTTATCTGTGGATGTTTATTACAATTACAGTCATGTATGAGTAGATAACGTTGAGGCCTTGCAAAAGATCACGTGTAACGAGCAATTTATCCTTTTGCCATAACGTTTTCATTTATATTTGTGCATTGAAACATTCATTCATGTTATGTTATCAACCCATTGACGTGTTAAAGGTTGTTACTTTTGTCAAGATCGCCCGCTACAAAATTGTTACATTAGATGATGGGGTGATCCTTTATCAGAGAATATCAAGTTTTGAAATGTCAACCCCGAGGATAAAAACTTTTGAAAACATTGTGGAAAAAGGAGAAAATGCTGGTAACCAGCATTTTCTCCTTTTTCCACAATATTTTCGAACCTTTGTTATACAAATTCCATCATCAGTACCAGTTAACTTTTGCCGACTGCAACTTTTCACGAACCTGTCAAAGAAAGCATATTTCAAGAAGCATTGTGTGAAAAGGACGAGATACTGCCAACCAGCATTTTCCCCCTTTTCCTTCAGTATTTTTTGCCCTTTCCAGAACAAATTCCATGATCTGAGAAAGTTTACATTTTGTCGTCTGCATATGCTTTGAATATGGATGCGTTTAGAGGATTCTCAAGTTTCCGCTGAAAGTGTTTTTCGTGATCCGAATCTTTATTTTTTTTGACACAAAATATTTATTGTTGTTTTGTGTCCTAAAATTTTCACATAATAGCTTGAAATAGAATTAAGTTGATTTATGAATGACAAAGAGAGACCTGAAGCATTCAACGGTGGTAAATCCAAGTTGCGGTATTCCCAAAATTTGCGAGTCAGGTTTTGTTCGGTTAGAATTTTGAACAAATAAACAAACATTCCGCACAATTACACAGCTGCGGGTCGGTTTGTTTGCAAAATAATTGTGCCAGCTGCCTGCAACATTTACGCATTATTACAAATCGAGTGCCGTTACCCCCATAACACTCGGTCCCGAATTTTTACGACCCTGTAAGGAAAAGGCTTTTGAAAACATTGTGTGAAAATGAGAAAATGCTGGTATACAGCATTTTCTCCTTTTCCATGCACTCGTATGGAGGGCAAAATTAAAAAAAAAAAACCAACACAAAATAAAGATATTATTATTTTGTATTATTATTGATATTATTAATTTAGGTAAATCCAAAATTGTTTTGCGCTGTTTTGTTATGAGTTTAAAAACGCTTAAATCATCGTAAAGTAGATCTACTTCATTTGCCTTTGCAGCTATTGCAGATCAAGATCAGACTGCGCTAAAATTGAAGTCTAGTCTTTTAGCTGGACTGTCTTCACTGCCGAAAGATTTGAATTGAAGCTATTTTGAAAATTATCTTATTTCTAAACTTTAAAATGTAGGTTGGGTTGATTCTGCCCTTTACCACTTTGGTTGCTATGCGCGACTCAAGGGGTATCTGGGGATAGTATAGATCAAGATCAAACTGCACAGAACGAGCAGGTTTGATTGGATATATATGTAGTCCGGTGAGGAGAGATCTTGTCTCCAAAAATGCCTTTTAACCCTTTCCCAAATAAGTCCTTGTTTTAACGTGTCTGCAGTACAAGTAGTTTGAAAACACTGTGGGAAAAGGAGAAATTGCTCGTAACGAGCAATTTCTCCTTTTCTCACAGTGTTTTCTACCCATTTTGGAGAACTTTCTGCCATTTTTATCAAATTTGAAAATGTCGCCTGCAAACTTTTTTATTTTGGAAGAGTCTAAAAATTTGTCGTTTGGGACAGGGTTAAATAGCAAAATTTGAATTTTTACTAAGTTTGAACTTTTATTATATATTTTTATGAGAATTATATATTTTTATGAGAATAAGGGTTAAGGGTTACAACCAAATTCGTTACCAAACGACAATATTTTAGACTTGTCCAAATTGAAAGCATTTGCAGACGACAAAATAAAAGTGACTGAAAATCTGAAATTTGTTTTATGAAGGGTAGAAGACATTGAGGGAAAGGGAGAAAATGCTGGTTTACCAGCATTTTCTCCTTTTTACACAATATTTTCTATGGACTTCTTTCTCGAGGACGTCAAAAGTAGGGATTGTGTGGTATTGGGTTAAATTCCGAATCTCACGTTACTTAAATCACGTATTTTTTTTTGATAAAGTTTAAACTAGGATCGTGATGCAGAAAAAAACTTTCAGTCTGGTCTTAGCCAACACTCGTCGGCAGACAGGCAGACGTTATAAAAACCAGCAGAAAAATAAAACCCGGTACAAATTATTTACATTGTAAACTGCATTCTGTATACCGGTAACCGAATTACTTTGACATTTTACGTTTTTCGGTAACTGATACCAAAATGTCAGACCATTTGCCTGGCATATTTTTGTACTGCCACAAATATTTGCTCTATTTCTAGAAAGACCAATAATGTTATATTCACGATTTGAAATATCAACTTTTCGTAGCTTGTGATGTGTCAAAAGACATTTTTGGCTGCTTTTAACAGACAGTGTAATGTTCATACCTAACTGCAGAACAGAGCTCCAGATAGAGGGAGTGATTTTGATCATAAAATTGAAAATATCAATTATTCTCCACTAAACCCTATGTTGTGGGTACTCATTAGAATCGTCTCTATGAGACGATTCTAACGAGTACCCACAACATAGGGTTTCGACGAGATACAATGACTTTAGAACGTCATCTTTCTCGCTAATCTTGAGCTCTTGCATAAGATGACGAGAACTTTTTAACAAACAGTATTCAGTTGCAAAGCAATACGAGGACCCCATTATCTCCCGCTAGATGGCATTCTACATATACACATACATCTAATTTGGGCATCCTGGGTACAGAACCAGACTACTTTTCTACGCGTCAACCATTACTTTGACTTTCAAACTAGAATAAACGTTTACTCAATTAAAACGCAACCTGGTGCGATTCATTCAGCTATGATCAGTAGTTTACAGAAATCTGGAGCTAAAACAGGCCTGATTTCCCCTCAAACGTGATAGCCATGATAAAAAGCCATTTTCTCCATTGCTACTTCACACTGCGTATTACTACAATCCCTCCAATATTTGGGGAATGATGCCTCAGTATTTATACAGACATAATACTTTTGCATATCTTTAATAGATCAGAAATTTCTTTGATGTCTATCTTGAAATTATTTGTTGATACTTTTCTTAGTTTCCGGAAAAGAGGGGTAATTATTATCTCCCTTTGTAATGAGAATGTAGTGGTTTTAGATTTATAAACGATAATTCTAAGAAGGAAAAGGAAAAAAAAGGGATAAAGCGGCTCGGTTAAAGTAGTACAGTAATACTCAATTTTAATCATAGCACATTTTGTAGGCAAATATCATAGCGGTAAGAGCCGATTTCTATTACGGGTCCACTACCTTAACTTCGCTTGTTTTTGCGGCGTCTTATCTTCATGCACGCCATCCCCATAATCTGTTTATACCGCGCAGGGAGTCTACAGGCTGAATTCAATGGATTTATAGATAAGAACCTCTTGGCAAAAAAAAAGTCGCTGGGCGATACCGTAATAAGATGAAATGATACGAAGGAAAAAAACACTTAATTTCGGGGTAGGGTCGTTTTTCTCTTTGCTTTTTGGATCAAAATTCATGAGCTGACGATCGACACGTAAGCAAACATACAAACAATAACGCAAACAAACAACAACCGTTAATTTGTGATTATGTTTAATTTTTTACCACATAAATCAGTGTTTTCGTGACTCTGAAAAAACCGGCTTTTGAAAACATTGTGGGAAAAGGAGAAAATGCTGGTTACCAGCATTTTCTTCTTTTCCCGCAACGTTTTTTAACCTACGACAGACAACTCTCGTTATCTGAGTGGCATGTAATTTGACGTTTATAAATAGCTCTAAATTTAGACAAGTAAAAAACTTAGTCATTTTGAGTTAATACAAACAGCAATGGCCAATAACATTCCATTGGTTGATAATGTTGGCTGGTAAATGTCCTGGTTTCTCATTTATTTGTTTCTCTATTTTGTAATGCAGATGGCGAAAAATGATTTGAAATACTCTTAACCACACAATACCAGAACAGAACAAAAGTTAATTACAAGATAAGTACACAGTTGTACATTATCACAAAAAGTATCAGTTATAAACATGAAATAATACGAGATCTAGAGAGTATAATTATGTGTGTAGCACTTTCATCAAAGTCAAAAGACATGTTTGATGTAATTTTGTTTTACTTGACAGTACAACACATATATTTGTCTACTGAAAAGTAGGTATAAAAAATGAAACAAAGCAAACAGACATAAAAGGAAAGTACTTTGAACATGTAGTCTTAGGGTATTTTTTCTGAGAATTTCTGAGAATTATACTTTTGTCTAGACCAAAATAGATTGTTTTTTGAATTTGTTTTAATCATATTAATCCATATATGTTTATAACTGAGAGGTATTTTGTATTTTGAGTTAAAGCAATTTGTTTTTTTTTTTCCACAGTCGCGTTGTTTTCCATATTTCTTTTCTTCGTCAAAGTGCAAATTATTCAAAATTTATTGTTACTCTGAATTTCTGATGAAAAGTTCTTTTATTTTGGGATTTATGTATTCAATGAGAAAATATTCCAATTTCGTCTTGGCAAATTGTGGAGCTGCCCAGCGAAACTGGAATCTTATTTTGGTCTGGACAGAATTCCAGTTTGATCTAGGCAGATTCAAGATCTGCATAGATTCCAGTTTGGACTATGACATATATATTCAACCCCCTACCCCCAAGTGGTGTAAATCTGCACATTTTAGAGAAAGAAATCTTTGGTGTATTTTCTCCTATTGTTTATTGTTATTTACAGTCTTTTTCCTCTTTAATTCATTATCATTAAATGGCACAGTACTGTACAATAATCATATAAGATGTAAATAGTGACGTCATTCTAAACTTGTACATATGTATGAGCCATGCTATGGTGAAAGGGGCTTTAATGCATCTTACCAAGTAACAAAAAGTTTCAACCCATGTCAGCCTGTGCGGACTGCGCAGGCTGACATGAGTTGATACTTTTTGTAAACGGATGAAACCACTTTTACATAGAGCGTGACTCATATCAAATTGTGTATATATTATACATAGATATATTTTACGCATAAGGCAGTTTAGTGCAATCAAGAGATCCCTGGACGCTCCATATGGCATAGCTACGGTATCACAGTTATTTTTTTCTGTTCTATGTTCTAGTTATCGATCCGTTGGGATGGATAAGACATACTGAGAGCTACCAAATAGCGGCCCAGGAATCTCTGTCTTTATATATTTTACAATGTATTGTCTCGACTTAACTCGTTACCAGACGACAATGTAACAGACTTGTTCCAAATTCATAGCGCTTGCAGACGACAAATTGTGTGACTCATATGTCGAAATTCATCTTTGAAAGGGTAGAAAACATTGTAGGACAAAGGGAAAACGGTGCTTACTAGCATTGCTGCTCTTTTTCCAACAATGTTTTCTAAAGCTTTCTTCCGGCACCAGCGTCGTGAATACACAGGTTGTTTGGTAAAGGGTTAATTAGCTTTTTTTTGATTACGAGAAAAAGAATGAGTTTCATCTTCAATGTACAACGACAACAAACCCGAAATTCTCCGAATTCGTTCGAGTATTTTCGTGCTCTCCTGGTAATAAATTTTGATTAACAGTTAAATGTATTATCTCTTGTCTTGAGACATTGTCAGGATAAGCCTTCAGAAATTGAATTCAAGACTTTTTTTTACCAAAATATTTCATAAAATAGCGGGCAACGTACACTTTCTGTGAAGTCTGATCTTGGTCTACGTTGTCCGCAAAATGGCCGTCTTTTACTGAACTCCACTGTCTACGAAAACAACGTAAAGTTTGCGATTTATGTAAGTCAGTGGATTTAAGGGCACGATACAGCAAGTCAAATAGAAGCAAAAATTTTGACATCGAAGATGAATATCATTTTATACTGAAATGTATCAAATTCTGTGGTGTCAAATATGTAATACATGTACATGTATTTGGTGTTTATTTTCTGTTGTTTTGACTTTATATAATGACGATCTGTTCGACACCCTGTTTTGATCTTGTTCATAAATAAATATTTTCTGATATTTATGTTTCACCTTGATTTTTTCTGTCCCAGGCCCCTGCCCTTCCTGCGCAATTTGCCAGAAACTCTTAAGGTAGTAGACCCGTAACACTTCTAGTGCAACATGGAAGAAAAATTCTTGATAGCTGATAAATACGGATTTACACAGATATAATACTTTTGAACATCTTAACTCATTTCCAAACAACAACATTTTAGTTTTGTTCAAATAGAAAGCATTTGCAGACAAAACATAAAAGTGACTGAAATTTGAACTTTTGTTTTGTGAAGGGTAGGAAACATTGTGGGAAAAGGGGAAAATGCTGGTTACCAGCATTTTCTCCTTTTTCCACAATGTTTTCTAAAGGCGTCTCTCTCAGGGGCGTCAAAAGTAGGGATTGTGTGGTAGTGTGTTAACTGACCAGAAATTCCTTTGATGTCTATACTGAAATTATTTCTTGATACTTTTTGTTAGTTTCCAGAAAAGGAGCTAATTATTATCTCCAGCAGGTGATGAAAATGTCACATGGACAATTTCATATACATGTATAAACCCTGTGTGTAAATTCGAGTTCAGCGGTACGTGAAAAACTGTAGGAATTTTTCTCCGGACAAATTTGTTTCTACGGACAAGTGGACAGACGGACGGACAGCCATGGCGATTCCAGTATATTCCCCTTTGTTGTGTGAGTTATAAGATAAAAATGTACACTACAAAGGGGATGATATAATACAGCTAAAATAAAAGTATCTTGGAGACTAAATAATATAACAAAGAGAAAAATACTTTTCTTCGATAATTTATAGTTTATTAGCACCTACATGATATGTTATCAAAATAGCAAAACACGATAATTATTGGATTTCGTTGTATATACATTTTTTTTTCACAGATTATTCTGACGAGAACATGAACGGTTACCATAGAAACCGTACGATTTCCATGACAATTAGACCTTTTTTTTGTCATCTAATTCTTTGCCCGTCTCTATCCCGTGGCTCCATTAATTACTGTGATAGCTTGAGGGTGGCAGTGGACAGTTTCCGAATTCTATAAACAAAGCGTCCGCTTGGAGCTGCGAAGAAGACGTATTGGCAGCGGTTCGAAATTTGTTTAGTATGACAGCCTGACAGGAAAGTTCCGAAGAAGGGTCGCATTTATTGATTCTCTGTTCTTTGCCACACAATCCAAAGTTTAACCTTTTACCACACAATGGCGACTTTAAACGACCATCAGAAATAGGCTTTTTGAAAACTTTGTGGGAAAAGGAGAAAATGCTGGTAAGCAGCGTTTTCTCCTTTTTCCACAAAGTTTTCTACTCCAGTAAAGAACAATTACATCATTTGAGCCACTATAAAATTATTTTATCACATAACCTCCCTTGTTTTCCGTGTAATATAGGCTACCCATTACGAATTTTCTTATCTTATACATGTTTGATATCACTTTTGTGTGACGTCATTTTTTATGTCATTTTGTACGTATTTCAATACAAGTGAATGGGTCTTATGGATGATACCGCGGGTGCATTTATGACTGTTTTTGCATCATCTGATCTATATTTGTGAAATATCGTTATGTGATAAAAAGAATCTGACATTCGTGGACTTTTGAGATAAAATTTTATTAAACTCGTCCAGGAAAATGTTATTAAGCTCGCCAAAGGCTCGCTTAACCCATCACCACACAATCCCTACTTTCGATGCCCCTGAGAAAGAAGCCTTTTGAAAACACGGTAGGAAAAGGAGAAAATGATGGTAACCAGCATTTTCTCCTTTTCCTACAGTGTTTTCTACCCTTCCCAAAACAAATTTCAATTTTTCAGTCATCTTTATTTTGTCGTCTGTAAATGCTTTCAATTAGAGCCAGTCTAAAATTTTGTCGTGTGGTAAAGAGTTAAACTCGTCCAGGAAAATGTTATTAAGCTCGCCAAAGGCTCGCTTAATAATATTTCCCTTGACTCGTTTAATTAAATCTTATCTCAAAAGCCCACTCTTGTCAGATCCTATATGTCTGTAAATGCTTTCGATTTGGACTGTCTAAAATTCTGCCGTGTGGTAAAGGGTTAACCTACATCATCCTAAATAAAAGAAGTAAAGTTTCTAAGTCGACAGTCAAAAATCCAAATACATGTATTCCTGTTTGATTTTTTTTTAGGAAATATAGTATCTCTCTTGAGGACAGCAAAATATCCAAGATCAGACTGCATGTTGTGTGCAGTCTGATCCTGATTTATATTGTCCACACAATCCCAAATTTTACCCTTTCCCTGCTGAAATAAGCAAATAAACTTCCAAGTCGATTATAAAAAAAAAATCCAAATATCGCCGTCTGAAAGTTATTTTTGGAGGAAATGATATATTTCCTTATCGGACAGTGTTGATCAAAGATTAGACTGCACGTTCTGTGCAGTACGATCTTGATCTACGATGTTCACACAATCCCAGGTTTAACAGTAATTATATAGGGTACTAAATAAAATAAATAAAATCTTTAATTCGTGTAGATTATCCTTTTTATCCCTCTGTTAAACCAGGTTTCTTTCATTATGTCAAAAAGTATTCTAATACATCTTCGATTCAAAAAAAAAAAAATTCTTTACTTTTCGTTAGACGCCATTTCGCAAAAAAGTATCTCTGGACCGGAATATCAATACCTTCTATACCTTTAAACGATTTTTTAATGCATGACTGTATATATACGCACTACCTAGAAGGTATTGGCCTACGTAAGAAACCATAGGGAAACGGCCGAACCTAACTTGTTAGAACTTGTGGCCAGACCCATTTTCCTAGTTTTTCTGTGGTTGTATGTCAAAAAAATGTTTATGTACCAATAATGGCAATAAAATATGTTTAAAGTATATACAGCTTCGATTAACCTTAATCTTTTTTGGAGATAAAATGCCTCCTTCACGGACAGTGTAGATCCAAGATCAGACTGCACATTCTGTGTAGTCTGATCTAGATCTGCACTGTCCGCAAAAGGTCAGTGAGTCACGCTTAGCACAAGTACTCCTCCGTTGAGACTGAACATCACCAGACCGTAAGATACACGAGACCGTAATAAAAAGACTTTACTTTTAAACCGGAAATGATAAAACGGAAGTGAAATCAAGCGTGCGCACTCACGCAGAGTCTCGTTTTGAAGCCCGTTTGATATTGCCTTTAATCACGTTCCAGTGATACACCCTCGTGGTGCTTTTAATATTTTACATAGAAGTTGCAAATAAAAAGTTATGCTTCACTTGCAGAAGGCCTGCAGACCTTATTTCATGGCGCACTGACCGTTTACCCGTCCAGTTGTCAAGTAAGTTTTACACTCTACTTGACAAAGATTGCATTTTCTCATTCATACCCACTTGAAACAGGCAAAACCTATTCGAGCAGCCTAATCTTGATCCATGCTGTATTAAAAGCGCATTGTGTCCGCCATGCCAAGTTGCATAAAGGCTTTATGATGAATGTGTTTACGAGGAAAATTGCAACTAATTATTTTCAGGCAATAATTTTCACTTGTTCCAAAAGACGCTTTACAAACGCTATCGACTTGTGGGGGGGGGGGGGGGGGTTCCCAGCGTGCCTCAGTAGTGAGTTTGTGTAACCTGGAGTCCTGGGTTCAAACCTAATTCGAGGCGCTAGGATTTTCGTTTGAGTATCTCGAGTTCAAGCTGTAGTTACGAGGTTTTTGAAGTAAACCGACGATGTACTTCAGAATCCAAGTCTGCCTTTGGTAAGACATGCATGTATGAATTGTCGCAGTGATATGGCTAAAATGACGTTAAAAGCGATGTATAAACATCGGTAGGTCTGTCGGTGAATCGGTCGGGTCGGGTCGGTCGGTCGGTCCGGGTCGGTCAATGAACCAATCAATCACAAGGGAGGATCATATTTGTTTATCTTATGCTGATTATATTTTAAGACTGGAATATTAGATGGAGAAATGTTACGTCGATAACTCTTGTAAAGTTAGATTAGGCTAGAACGTATGGCCTTATCTTGATTTATACTTCCCTCTTGTGTAGTCAAGCCAACAAGATAATCAAAGTACTGAAAGTACTGTCGGAGAGAGCGTGGAATAAGCTATAATAGTAAAATTAACACGTCAATTCGTCTTTACAAGATTGGAGGAAAATGCCCCTATCGGGTTATTCATTCTAGTTCAGTTATCAAGTTTAATCCTGTCTGGCCTAGTATAATCCGGCAATCTCGTTCACTGGCTAGCCAACGCACATGCCCATTTACCTATCACAATCATAGACATGAAAATAATCTGTTCGTTGACTTTAAATCGGAACAAAAGAAATGAATTTTGATAATTTGATCCTAAAATCAAAGTTGCAAAAGTACTCAAAGACTAAGGTAACATAAAAGTTAGGTTTTGTCCACCGCTCTCGTTCAGGAGTGGAATAACATTCCCTGGTGCGATGATTTTACGTAAGGTAAGGTCTATGCGACGTCGAATAATTGCCTGTTTCGACAGCTGAGGTGGCCATACAAGATAGTGATTGAAAAATTACAGGAACTTTAAGAAAAAAACCTAACTTTAATGTTACCTTAGTCTTTGAGTACTTTTGTTACTTTGCTTTCAGTACCACATTCATTTAAACTGCAAGAACTTAAGCTTTCTGTTGGTCGAAATCTGATTAGCCTGGCATTTTCTCCAGACTCTGAGCTAAAGTATGATACAAAATTTGTTAGTCTTCAGTAAAACATGAACGAGAAATAAAAGAAAATTAAGTGCATACTTATTTATGGAACTGAGTATAGAACTGGCTAGGGTTCGAAAATGTCTTGCCCGAGGACAATCCCATGAAATGTCAGGTACTTTCATTGAGACTCGAGCTAGGAACCCCCGGGTTACAATTCCTACACTTTATCACAGAGCCACCCAGAAACTTTCGAAGTGTAAGAAAAAAAGTTTGATATTCAATGTCACGAATATTTCAGTTAACCCTTTCAGTTATCCCTACTTTTTACGACTCTGAGATAGAAGCCTATTGAAAATATTGTGGGAAAAGGAGAAAATGCTGGTAACCAGCATTTTCTCATTTTCCCACAATATTTTCTATCCTGCTGGAAACACATTTCAATTTTTGAGTTACGTTTAAAATGTCGTCTGCAAGTGCTTCCGATTTGGACCAGTCTAGAATATTGTCATTTGGTAAAGGATTAAAGCGGGGGTTATTCACAATCATATATCTATGAGCATGTACACGGTTAACGTCTCGTACATGTATCTATTTTATGCAACCTAATCTCTAGTCAATCGATCGAACGAACGAACAAAAGAACAGACGGAGGGACGAACGAACGAACAGACGGACGAACGAACGAACGAAAGAAGTGGGCTTTCCAATCAGTTCAGATGACTCGTTTTACAACAAGCTATTGCTCTCTTAAGGTTTTACCACACAGTGCCGACTTCTATCGACCCTGAGGAAGAAGCCTTTTGAAAACATTGTGGGAAGAGGAGAAAATGCTGGTAACCAGCATTTTCTCCTTTTCCCTCAATGCTTTTTACCTTATCAAATAAAAATCGCATCATTGAGCGTCATTGAAATTGTCGTCTGTAAATGCTTTGAATTTGGACAAATATAAAATTTTGCCGTCTGGTAAAGGGTTAGTTTAAACTTTATTTATTATGTTGATACAAATACACATGTAAAATAAAAGAAATGATACATGGTATAACAAGTTTCAAAGGTTGATAGGTAGGATTGGAAAACAGGCTAAGAATAACTTATATTAATTCCTCTCCTAAAGATGTTTTCATACTTATTAAAAAATACCACATATTGAGATGCCATAGCTTTAAAGTAAAGAAAGTAGATATGATACCGGAAATAAAGACAAAAAATAAAGAGATGATAACCATTTCCTGTTTTCTTCTCCCGTCACTTGGGAGTTCACAAAGCGTAATATACAGGTGGATTTGGGTTATTGGATCATAGCAACGGAGATTGAGATTGAGATGACGACTGGTAAAGGGTTAACTCATATCCTTTTGAATAATATGAAATTTTCAAGCCATTATTAAAAACATGATTGTTTTCAGTTTAAAATATTTTTGTGGGAAAAAATATCTCCTTATCGGACAGTGTAGATCAAAGATCAGACTGCACGTTTTGTGCAGTCTGATCTTTGATCTAAACTTTCCGCAAAGGGTCAGTGAGTCGCGCCTGGTAGTCTAAGAATTAATGTTTCAATATCATTTTATCATTTCTTTTTAAATTCAGCGGTTTTCAATTTTGGTCGACTGAAAATTCAAGAACAGCTCTTAATTCTAATCTAGAAATGAATAATCAAACATCATCAGTTCAATAAGGGTCATACCCTCTTCATTGGCCTGTCTAAATTTAATTCTAAGTCAAAATCTCCAGAATCATCTAAATGGCCCAATAGCGACCAAAACAATTCTGGTTTTAAAACGCATATAAATTCAAGGATATGGCACCCTAATGGAACTCGGGTAACATCGATTTTCATCGCCAAAAATCGTTCGGACTCGGCTAAGACTCGGTAATCAATAATCGATGTGACGAACTAGCGTCTATCGGCCGATCCGTTTCGGTTAATGCAAATCCTAGCCGAACCAGTGAGGTTTTTTTTTTCGGCGATGACAGGCGATCGTTGTCATATTCTTCGAAGATTCGACCCGTCTGCTATGACGCATCACCCATTCCCTGTATTCATGAGAAAAGTAGGGCTTATATCGAAGCTATAAGCTTATTACCCAAGCGTGTAGGGGATGTTTAACAAATGGTCGAAGCATAGGTTAAATTCTAGCCGATCATAGCTGAATGAATCGCGCCATGTATTATTTTATTGAGTAATTATCATTATTGAATATTATTTCATTAAATATTAAAGGTAACGTTTGTTGTTTTGAAAAATTACTCCGCTTCTGTACCCAGAATGCCCAAATTAGACAGATGCGTATTTATAGAATGCCATCTAGCGGGAGTTAATAAAAAGGCGATATTAAACGTATCCCATTTGGGTGCCCCAACCTTGATTTTAAAGTATGGAAAATATTTTGAAGCTGACAATCTGCTAATGATTTCGTCGATTTACTTCACAAACCTCGTAACTACAGCTTGAAACAAGCTGTAGTTACGACGTTTTTGAGGTAAACCGACGATTTGTTGGTCCAAGTGTTAGCTGCTTTAAAAAAAACCAATAAATTTCAAACTCAGGCGAAAAGTATACAAACGATAAAATTAGGGGAGCATTATACCCCGGAATGAAGCCGTCATGATCATGTGACCTTCGATTTCCTGCTGTGACCTTGACCTTGGTATATGACGTCTGATAACATCCATCCTGCACGTTGTGTATTCAAACTTGATGCATGTGTGAAATATCTAAACATTAACCCTTTCCCAAACAAGCCCTGGTTTTTACGTGTCTGCAGTAGAAGTCTTTTAAAAACGCTGTGGGAAAAGGAGAAATTGCTCGTAACGAGCAATTTCTCCTTTTCCCACAGTGTTTTACTACCATTTCTGAAAACTTTCTGGCATTTTTTTCAAATCTAAAATTGTCGTCTGCAACTCTTTCGGTTTGGAAGAGTCCAAAATTTTGTCTGTGCAGTCGGATCGTGATCTGCACTGTGCAATAAGGAGACATCCCCCCTCCAATAACTGTAACATTGCAATCAGTATTCCCTTCTCTTTTAAAACAATTTGCGTAAACATTTCTTTTAACTCATTACCAAACGACAATATTTTAGGCTTGTCTAAATCCAAAGCATTTGCAGACGACAAAATAAAACTGACTGAAAAATTGAAATCTGTTTTGTGAAGGGCAGAAAACATTGTGGGAAAAGGAGAAAATGCTGGTTACCAGCATTTTCTCCTTTTCCCACAATGTTTTCTAAAGGCTTCTTTCTTGGGGTTGTCAAAAGTAGGGATTGTGTGGTAATGGGTTAAATAGAAAACAAGGTCAACGGTTAAAGATCAGGCGAATGTATACAAGAGATGCAAAGCGGAAACGAAATTGTTTACAGACGGGAAGGACAGACGGACAGGCAGACGGACAGACAGAATACCGTCGAAATACCAGAATTACGTTCCTTCGAGCTAATTACCAATGTCTGCAAATAACAGGGTTGAATTGTGAGTGCGTATCCCTTTACCTCATGACAACTTTTCAGACTTCCCCGCTCTTTTGAAAGCATTTGCAGATGACAAACTGGATAGTAGTCTCAAGTCGAAAACTCCATCGGTGAAAGAGTAGAAAACATTGTGGGAAAAGGAGAAAGTGCTGGTTACCGGCATTTTCTCCTTTTCCTACAATGTTTTCAAACACCATCCAAAGGGAAGGTCGTTAAAATTCGGGACTGTGTGGTAAAGGGCTGTATTTTATTTCTTTCTATTTGTAAAACTTGAGTTGATGCCAGGAACACCCCCTAGTTGCGTGTAAATTTACTTCAGCGTTCTGTTTTGTTTTTTTTTATATATATTTTGCCTTGGAGATTAACAAGAAAATTCCCGATAAAACCAAAAAGTATCTGATTGAATATTTTCTCCCAGAATCGCAAGATCTAAACCTGAATTGAATACGTTGTCTGCACACGTCATACTCTCAGCAAATTCGACCTGTGTTATATGACGCATCACTCTCCCAAAAGTTGAGGGAATTGTATTAATACGCGCTATAAAGTAGCAATGGAGAAAATAGCTTTTATCAATACGTTTGAGGAGAAATCAGGCCTGTTTTATCTCCATAATGGAATTGACAAGCATTATCTCCCGCTAGATGGCATTCTACAAATACACATCTATCTAATTTGGGCATCCTGGGTTAAAAAATAACGGACTGCTTTTCTACGCGACAACCGTTACTTTGAATTTCAAACTAAAATAAACCTTTACTCAATAGAACGCTACCTGGTGCGATTCATTCAGCTATGATCTGCAGTTTAGAGAAATCTGGGACTAAAACAGGCCTGATTTCTCCTCGAAAGTATTGATAAAAGCCATTTTCTCCACTGTTACTTTATACAACGTATTACTACAATTCCCCCAAAACTGGGGAAATGATGCGTCCTATAAGAAAGGTCGAACTTTCGAAGAAAATGACATGCAAAGACAACAAGTGAATATTACAGGAAATGTACTTCTCCCCACGGTTATTTTTTAGCCGAATACGCTGGCTTTTGACCTACTTCCTGGTACTCATACTGAATAAATAGATGGTAATCTTCGATTGATCAAAAATATGCACAAGGAATATTCTGCGGGCATACTGGCTGACTGACCACTCATTTCTTCTTGTTATTGACTAAACTCTCTTGATCTAGCACCGAAACTGTATTTGTTGCATTTGAGAAAATGCAATTCATTCATTCAGTAATGAAAGAGTTAAGGCTGGCTAGAAAAAAAAGTGAGCCATGACAAAAAAAAATTTATACCAAGCAAGACATCACATGATTATGGATGCAAAAAAGTCATTTGGACAAACAACCGTTCGAATCATAAGATAGAATTCATCCTATGACATGCAGATAATTTGAACAAAAAAATAGCGAAGTGTCGGCCCACGTCAGCCTGCGCGGATTGCGCAGGCTGACGTGGGTCGATACTTCTCGCAAATGTATTAAGTGCCCTTTTCACATGGCCAAAGTAGTCCGAGGTCGTGGTGCCTAGGACCAAAGTTTTACAGGCCAAGTTCTACCAGAGACTCATAGAGCACGCGTATGACTAATAAAAACCTGCGGTTACCATCGATTAGTTAGTTATCTGCCTCAGGTTTTTTTTTCCCCCAAGTTCATTATGAATTTATCGATATTTGCGCAGGTAAAATAATCCGGTTTTTTTTTTCTTTGCTGCAGTTTTTTAATTGCATTTCCATGGCTGAATTTTCTTTATACATTTTTCCCCATAATCTTAAGTTTGAACGACCTCTACGAAGAAGGCTTCTTGAAAACATTGTGGTAAAAGGAGAAGATGCCGAAACCCACCATTTTCTCCTGTTCCAACGATTTTTTTTTTAAATATATTTTTAATTCTTTTTAAAAAAATCCACCATTTAAGCGATATTCAGTTACATGTAATTGTAGTCTACAAGTCCTTTTGCTTCAGGCCCACCCGGGTAGCTCATTGATCAGCATATCTGCCTCGCGATCTGGTGTTTTGGGGGTATGATACCCAGGCAGTTTAGGCAAACCTTCTTTCCGGCGATTTTTCGCCTCCCACTTCTTGTCCATGAAAGAAAGTAGTCAGTCACTTGGAAGAAAGCTGTGTCAGTGCTGGTATGAGAAAGCCAGGAAACACATGGGTAGGTGAACTGAGCGCCGCAATATGACCTAAGCTGTTAAAACAGCATTGAACTCCAATTCAAATAAACAAACAAAGCTTTAGATTTGGACACGTTTAAAAAATCAAAGCGTTGAGAGCACTGAAGTGGTATTTGTCAAGGAAGCTATTGTGTGGAATAAATAATTTGAAAGAAAAGAAAAGAAAAAATATTCAAATACGAGATATCGATAAACGGACTTCAAAATTCAATTTTGAACTCATGGTAGTACTGTCTTCATTTGGTGAAGAGTTAAGATCTGAGAAATAAATTCTCTGAACGGGCTCTAAATATGCCGCCCTGAAACATTTTAATTTCTTATCAGACGACAAAATTTTAGACTTTTAATTTTTGTCCATATCGATAGCATATGTAGACGACAAATAAAATGCCGCTCAAGCGTGGAAATTTTGCATGAAAATTGAGAAAACATTGTGGAAAAAGGAGAAAATGCTGGTTACCAGCATTTTCTCCTTTTCCCACAGTGTTTTCGAAAGTCGTCTTTCTTTTAGTCTTTAAAACTCGGAATTGTGTGGCAAAGAGTTAAGAAGGTAAAAAAACTATATTCCGCAAAAAAGAAGCCACTGCTCAGAATGAGCCCGAATTATTTTTTACCCGGAAGGATATCAGAGAATTATAAGGTGTTAGAATAAAAGCGAAAACGCGCTGTTTGATGGAAAGTGTTCAAAAGCGAAAGCTGTGCTTCTGGGAATTCATTCAGTTATTGCGAAATTGTTTGCTAATTATTTTTTCTGTATTTATATAGTGAACAGCATTTCACACTCAGGGAAATTTTCAAATTGCTATTGAGAATTTTTTTACGCCGCTTTCAACATTATTTCATTAATGTCACTACGACAGGTTCTAATATCCATGTATTTTCTGCGTTTCACCTGCTCTGGACGAACACTGAACCGCTTGCCAAAGGACAATTACAAAAAGATCAGGGCCTGTATTCACCAACCATTCTTAAGAACATTCTTTGTCTTATTCTGCAGAATTTTCTACATTTGTAAGTAACACAACTTCTGATTGGCTAAGCCAATCAGAAGTTGTGTTACTTACAAATTTAGAAAACCTTGAAGGATAAGACTAAGAATGTTCTCAAGAATAGTTGGTGAGTACGGGCCCAAGAGCCTCGAATGAGGGTCGAGCCTAGGGTCTCAAGCTTGCGAGCCCTACACTCTACTACACAGCCATGCAGGACCGTCCGGCAGGTCAGCAATGGACTTTCGCGGACATTGTAGATTCAGATCAGTTGCCATCTTCACCGATCATTCCTTATTTCAACTCTAATTCTAGATTTAGAAATCAACGCAACTTTTAATTGGCTTAACCACTTGGTTTAGCCAATCAGAAGTTACGTAACTTTCTAACTGAAAAAATATATTGGAAACAAGAGCTTCGCAAGGCAGAGCATATGCGCCCTAACGGGCTTGTCAGTGAAATGGCTTAAAATCTAGAATGCCTATAAGAAATCCTAACTCTAAAAGTCACATGCACAACTAAACATTTTAGAGATTCATTGTGGTAAGTTTTAACTTATTCCAATGAAAACTGTAGGAGGAATAGCCCGCACAAGAAATTGCTGACGGATGGACGGACAGACCGACGGACATTCTAACATTTCTGGTTTATGTGACTTTTCCTTTGCTCTTTATGTAGAATCTTTGCATATAAAACAGCCCGGCTTTACATGGTTTTGTTCTGTATTTCATGTCGCCGGTGTACTTCAAAAACCTCGTAACTACAGCTTGTTTCAACTAAAACTTCATACTCCAATTCTATAAACTTCGACATTTCTTTTATCTAAAAGGCATAAATACATTAGCGAACAGTATAGATCAGACTGCAGTCAGAAGCCTTTAATATCTTCAATGACGCAAAAAGAATTGACCCTTTACCCCATAAGGCATTTCTATGGTATCTCAAATTGACCCTAAATAACAGCAAAGATGAAGCCTTTTCTAATGTGTATATGACACCTTTTGATAGCATAGAAAACATTGTGACAAATGGGAAAATTGCTCGTCACGAGCAATTTCATCTTTTGCCACAATATTTTCCAAGGGCTCCTACAAGCAATACGTAGAAATGAGTATCTATAATAGAGTAAAGGGTTAAATAAAAAATGAAACGAGGATCGTATTTTTTCACAATAGAGTGAAAACTGTGATTTATCGGGCCAAGTTTTGACAGGTCCAATAAGTGTCTGATTAGTTTTGACATCAAGGTGAAACTGGTAAGTGATAAACATCTCTATTTTTTCCATATTCATTTCTCCAATGTCAAATGTAACTGAGCCTTAATCCGTAAAAAGAGGGTTTAATGCATCTGTGTGTGTGTGTGTGTTTTTTTTTTTCTTTTAATATCGATTCAGGTTAGCCAGCCTGACCTGGTCCGAAAGTTTTTGATTTAAGGTAGAAAACCCGTAATACTCTAGGTTAGCCAGGCTGACGTAGGCCGAAAGTTTTTGATTTAAGGTAGAATACCCGTACTACTTCTAGGTTAGCCAGGTCGACCTAGGCCGAAAGTTTTTGATTAAGGTAGAAAACCGTAATACTTCTGGGTTAGCCAGGCTGACGTAGGCCGAAAGTTTTTGATTTAAAGTAGAAAATCCGTAATACTTCTAGGTTAGCCAGGCTGACCTAGGCCGAAACTTTTTAAGGTAGAAAATCCGTAATACTTCTAGGTTAGCCAGGTCGACCTAGGCCGAAAGTTTTTGATTTAAGGTAGAAAACTCGTAATACTTCTAGGTTAGCCAGGCTGACCTAGACCGAAAGTTTTTGATTTAAGGTAGAAAACCCGTAATACTTCTAGGTTAGCCAGGCTGACCTAGGCCGAAAGTTTTTGATTTAAGGTAGAAAACCCGTAATACTCTAGGTTAGCCAAGCCGACCTAGGCCAAAAATCTTTTATTTAAGGTAGAAACTCCGTAATACTTCTAGGTTAGCCAGGCTGACCTAGGCCGAAAGTTTTTGTTTTAAGGTAGAAACTCCGTAATACTGTTAGGTTAGCCAGGCTGACATAGGCCGAAAGTTTTTGATTTAAGGTAGAAAATCCGTAATACTTCTAGGTTAGCCAGGCTGACCTGGGCCGAATTTTTTTATTTAATGTAGAAAACCTGTAATACTTCTAGGTTAGCCAGGCTGACCTATGCCGAAGGTTTTTGATTTAAGGAAGAAGACCGGTCATAATACTTCCTATGCATTATGGCATAAAATTTCTTGATAGTTGACTTAATATTTTTTTATACAGATATAAAACTTTGGTACATTTTTAACCGACCAGAAATTCCTTTAATGTCCATCTTGAAATTATTTGTTGATACTGCTGTTTGGTTTCAGAATAGGGAGGCAATCATTATTTCCCTTCGTAATGAGAATATAGTGGTTTTAGAATTTATAAATGATAATTCTGGGTAGAACAAAAAGGAAAAAGTGATTCGGTGAAAAAGTGGCTCGGTGAAAGTAGTACAACAATACTCATTTTTAATCTTAACAAATTTTGTTGGATAATATTATAGTGGAAATAGCCATTTTCTATTACGGGTCCACTACGTTAACCCTTAGGCTCCCAAGCGGGACTCACTGACCTTTTGCGGACAGTGTAGATCAAGATCAGACTGCACAGAACGTGCAGTCTGATCTTGGATCTACACTGTTCGATATAGAGATATATCATTCACGAAATCATAACTTTGAAAGGGCAATATTTTGGGTTTTGCTGTCGAAATGAAAATCTAGTAGTTATTTAGAAGGATAAGGGTTGATAATTATATTTTATGCTCACCAAAGGACCAATCTACCATACGACTCAGTGGGTTGATAAACACGTTGTTTTTATGGATATATCATGAAGTGATGCTTTTTTCCTGGTACAGTATATCACGGAGGTGCATTAAGTCCCCTTTTGCCGGAGTACGGCTGATTTCTTTTGTCGCCTGAAAGTGCTTTCAGTTTGGACCAGTCTAGATTTCTTTTTGTTTGGTAAAGAATTAAGCATATTTACATGACATCGATTGAAAAACAAGTTCTTACAACTTATACTAATCTCTCTCAATATACTGCTTCCCGGAAACTACAACAGCACTCGCACCGAATATGTGAGTCAATGAACAATACCCGAAAGTTGACACCCGCTCCCGGTTATCGAACTCGGGACCTTGTATGGTCACGAGGCCGACGCTCTACCTCACAATCACGAACTTTCCGATGATTTATTTTAATTTTGTTATGTTTTATCAATCTCTTTCCGAAGATTGATATAAATCATTGCTACAGAATTCATTCCTCTCACACAGCCTATATACCATTATTTCTAAAATTGATACGCGGGAAAGCAGCCAGTGGCTTTGGAAGAATATTGTACCAGATGCCTGTGAAATACAATGCAGGGAAACACGGATAGGTGAAATGGCATCCACGATATAAATGGAATAACATTGAAATCGGTGTAAACGCCGTGTTTGCAGGAAAGCAGCCAGTGGCTTTGTAAAGTTAAAGTACGGAATACCGATGAAATAAAATTCAGGAAAACACGGATAGGTACAATTGCGTCCATGAAATAACTGAAATAATATTGAACCCGGAGTAAACACAATGTAAACCAAAAACTCAAATCTGAGCGTTTGTTAATTTAATAAGTGGGATTATTTTTTGTTTGCAGCAGACGAGAATTTCATCTGCAGACGCCACGTCGACCCTTTTTTCTCTTCCACGCATGCCGGAAATCAATATACGATTAATTACACGCCAGATCAAAAAAAGTTAATAAGACGGCGCTGCCGTCAATATTGATGACGTCACTGGCTCTACAATATGGTGGCATAAAACTGCAACAACGATCTTATTATAACAATATGAAAATTATTGTGAAAATAACTATCTGTTAACCCTTTCCCAAATAATCCCTGGTTTATACGACCCTGAGATAGAAGCCTTTTGAAAACATAGTGGGAAAAAAGAGAAAATGCTGGTGACCAACATTTTCTCCTTTTCCCACATTTTCTACCCTGCTGGAAACAAATTTCATTTTTTGAGTCATGTTCATTTTGTGGCCTGCAAGTGCTTTCAATTTGGACCAGTCTAAAATTCTGTCTTTTGTAAAGAGATAAGGTACGGTCGGTTCATGTTAGATCTAGTAGCTTGCAGAAAAATAAATTTTAAAACTAGGCCAAACAAATGCCAAATCGCTCTGTATTTTGTTCTCTTTTTACCTATTTCATACAATTCATTTTTCTGGTTGAAGCCATTCCCCTGATGGACAGAAATTACCAAATGTCGTGCAATCGCTTTTAAAGATACATGGAAAAAAGCAACAAAGGCTTACGTACAAGAATTTTGAAATCTAATTTGAAAATACGATTACATGGTAATAAAACTTAAAATTGAAAGGCCAAGTAGAGGCCAAAATAATCAAAGCAGGTGTCAAAATACATTTAAATCTAAATCATACCATTTAAAAGTATGGAAAATATTGCGGAGATAACAGTCTGTTATCGTGCTGTCGGGCCATATTTTAGTCGCTGGAAGAAATCAAAGCGTTGAGAACGCTGAAGTGGTATTTCAAGGAAACCCATTGTGTGGAATTAATAGTTTGAAAGAAAATATTGGCTTAAAAGTCAACCCACTACGCAAATGAATACCTTTTTGGTTGAAGGGAGACTAATCATGTAACTTAAAACTATAATTTTGAAATATCTTTAGCCTTTTACATTAAATTTCCAATATTACAATCAATTACTTTGATCTATAAATATTCATAAGCAATCAAATGGAGCAGCGCACTATCATAGGACGAACAAGCCATGGAACGAATTTGATTTGGAACGAAAAAGCCCAGGGTCAGTAGGCAAATTTATCATTGCACCAATAAAAAGCTGTGAGTGAGAGAAGCTATTTTCAATCAAAATTAAGTATCTCAGCGATCGATGGCTTCGCCAAAGTAATTTAATATGCCATTTCAAAATACACATCTAAGTGCCACCGAAAAACTCATTTGCCAAAGAAAAAATTATTTTAACTGGGTTTATTTCCCTCGGCTTTGCACAAAATAAGATACATGGTTATCAAAATTCAATCTTGAACTCATAGTGGTATTGTCTTCGACAAATACCACAAAAAGAGTTTTTAGAATCAGGCAAAAAGTCACAGGTACCTAGCAAGTTTCAACCTTGTTTTGAAATTATTTTTATGTCAGCGACTAACACTTATCTTCGCCAGCCAAGGCTGACGACTCACTACCCTACTCTACCCTTGGCGGATCGAGCTTGATTTTTACATTCCCCCGATACGCTTTTACATTGGATGCAGCCACCTCTAACTGCAACAAATGAAACTGCTCGTAGCATTTCATCTTTGATAAAAATAGAATAAGGTCGCTACCTTTCGAATAGAAGGTAATAAAAGGAAACCCACGTAGATGTCTGCTCATCGTTTCATGTGTATTCGTAAGCGGTTTGTAAAACGATATATAATTAGCTTTTAGAAATACGATGTAAAGGGGGGTTAATAACCAGCATCCATTAGAGGGTGCATCGCAGAAATCTCGAAATCGGCCTCAATCAGCCAAGGTAAGATCCATGTAGTGATCGTAACCTTGGCTCGCGGAGATGACTAACACTTGGACCGGCTGTACAAGGACACATTGTCATCTTCACAATAATTTCCACTTTTAAATGATATGATATAAGTTCAAATGCATTTAACTCTTTACCAAACAATCCCTGGTTTATACGACCCTGAGAAAGAAGCCTTTTGAAAACATTATAAGAAAAGGAGAAAATGCTGGTAACCAGTATTTTCTCCTTTGCCCACAATGTTTTCTACCCTGCAGGACACAAATTTCAATTTTTGAGTTGCAGTTTTTTTTCAATTTAGACCAGTCCAAAATTAGAGTAAAACATCTGCTTTATTTACATTTGAACTTTCTCTCCTCTGTTACAAAATCAGAACTTTCACTTTCCAACAGTTAAAAATCAAGCTACATACCGGCTTAAATGAATATCGGTTAATCCAGTTAAAGAATTGTCACTCCTAAAACAGCACATTTAATTAATTTTAACAATAATTGACAAAAATTCCTATACTCTCCACAACAATCGCGAAGCACTCTTTTGTTTTATAGATGAACAATTGCCACAAATAACAACAAAAGCACGTGAAACATCGACACAGATTATACGTAATAACGGTTGCTTCCCGCAAAAACAACAGTGAAACAAATCACAAACAGCGCGTGAAGCATTGGCAACGCGAACCCTGCGTTACAATACGTAAAGTTATAGAAACAACAACAACAACGACGATAAAAACAAAGGCACAAAAAACACATGACTGTTTGTTTATTTGTTTGTTTGTTTGTATTTTGTATCGGAATTAAACGTTATTTTAACAGTTTAGGTTATATCATGGCTGTCAGTGGCGCATCGATGTGTTTCCTGGCTTTCTTACGACAGGATTGACAAAACTTTCTTTCTAAAGCCACTTACTACTATTTGACATGCATCAAAAGTGAGATGCCAAAAAATCGCCATAAAGAAAGTTCACCGCAACCGGGTATCGAACCCGCAACCTCCAGTTCACGAGTCAGATACACTAACCACTAAGTTTGCCGGTGTAATGCAGAGAAATGACCCTCTCCTACAAAATGACCCGTGGATCATTTATCTACGTAGAGGAATGATCCGGTTCATTATTCTACGTAGAGAAATAATCCTCTGGGGTCATTTCTCTACGTTGAATAATGACCCTGGGGTTATTTCTTCACGTAGAATACGTAGAGAAATGACCCACGGGTCATTTTGTAGGGGAGGGTCATTTCTCTCCATTACACCGGCCGGGCAGGATGTGACGCAACGACGCCAAAAGTCTACGCAAAAATCGACGATATTGAATGAAACTTTCCAGTAATAAAAAAGTACAACAGCAACAAAAGCACAGTTTAAGCATGAGAAGCATCAAAACAGATTTTTACCCTTTGAGTTCCCTTCATAACTTGACCCAGATCCCCACTAGATGGCATTCTACAAACACACATCTACCTAATTCAGGCATGTTGGGTACAGGAGCGGAGTAATTTTTTAAAACAAAAACCTTTAACTTGAATTTCGAATGAATGAACGTTTACTCAGTGAAACGCCACTTGGTGCTATTCATTAGCTATGTTTGGCTAGGGTGTAACCTATGCATGGGTCATTTATTAGAAAAGCTTGGGTAATAAGTTAATATCTTAGCTTGGGTAATAAGTTAATATCTTCGATATAAGCCCTACTTTTCCCAGGTATTGGGGGCGGGGGATGCGTCACGGCAGACAGGTCGAATCGTCGATGAATATGACATGCGCACACACCGAATAACCAACACATGGTTTGTAACATGCGAAAAGGAGCATTCTGATATCTGCGTAAAGTGTCATTTCTGATCAGCCTGCGCAGTCCGAAAATTGCATAAAAACGAAAAGTGTTTTAAAAATGAAAATTAAAAGGCTTTGGGAGAATAAGGATGATTTGTTTTGTATTTTTGTAAAATTTTCGTCCCTGAATCTGAAGGACCATCCTTAAATTAAACTAAAAGAAAATATTGATGCGTCACATCAATGGCGCCGCAAATCAGTTGTTTCTGAAATAAGGCACATTAAGCATTTCAAAAGTAAAAAGAAAGAACAAATGATAATGAGACACAATCATAGCCATTCTTTGGTGAAATTTAACATAGTTTCAACTGGAGCTGTGTACAAAAGCAGTTGTCGAGGTATGTACAAAATCATTTTTCATTCGACAACCAACACAAGGCAATAGTATTGAAACAAGGTTCTAAATTACCGAATCAATACTAAAAGCAGTTTATGAAAATACAAAAGTTATTACGAAATTATCAAAGTCAGAATAAAATGACCAAAATGAAAAGTAAAGGTGGGAACGAAATGGCTTAGGTACGAAATGACCTGGTTACGAAATGACTGTAAGCGGAGTAATCAATATGGCTGCCTCCATAGGTACTTTTCAAAACCGAATAAAAATATAGTGCCGCCGCTCATGCGGCGCCAAAATAAACCTTCGATTTTCGGAGATACATTCTAGTTTTCACACGAATGCAATCTTGACCTCGAATGCCCGTCATTCGTGCTGGGTAAATAGAGTGTGGCCTCCATACGATTTCTGAATAACAATTATCTCTTTCAAGTGATTTTCTCAGGCAGCCTTTCCTCGAGTGCACCTGGGGCCCGCGATGAAAGATTCTGCGTGATATTTCAATAAAATGAATTCCCGTGCATCCGCCCAATACCTTTTAAACCCATTACCACACAATCACTACTTTTGACGACCCTGAGAAAGAAGCCTTTAGAAAAAAATTGTGGGAAAAGGAGAAAATGCTGTTAAATCAGTATCTTCTCCTTTTCTACCCTTTACAAAACAAATTTCAATTTTTCAGTCACTTTTATCTTGTCGTCTGCAAACACTTTCGATTTGGACTAACTTAAAATTTTCTCTTTGGTAATGAGTTAACCCTGTAGCTGTTAAAAGCGAGAGCAAGGGTGCTTATTGCGGACAGTGTAGACGCAAGATCAGACTGCACAAAACGTACAGTTTCATCTTGAATCTGCACTGTCCGGTTACGGTATACTTTGTTTTCGCCGGTGAAATCAAGTTTTCAATAGCAATATTTTGGGTTTTGAAATATTGAAGGGAAATTTGCGTTTCATTTATATAGCAGTTTAACCCACTACCAATCAATGACACCTTTTTAACGGCCCTGGGGAAGAAACCTTTTGAAAACATTGTGGGAAAAGGAGAAAATGCTGGTAACCAGCATTTTCTCCTTTTCCAACAAAGTTTTCTACCCTATCAAAGAAAAATTGCACCATTTTAGCCACTTTGAAATTGTCGTCTGCAAATACTTTCAATTTGGATTGGTCTAAAATTTTGCTGTCTGGTAATTGGTTAAAAGCTCTGAAGAAGAAGCTTAACCTTTTGAAAACATTGTGGGAAAAGGCGAAAATGCTGGTAACCAGCATTTTCTCCTTTTCCCACAATGTTTTCTACCCTTTCCAAATCAAATTTCAATTTTTGATTCACATCTATTTTGTCGTATGCAAATGTTTTCAGTTTGGACTAGTCCAAAATTTTGTCGTTTGGGAAAAATATCAAAACCGGAAACAACCACAGTGATGTGTTTCATAGTCTCTGGAGAATAAAAGACATTTTCTATCCGTCGCAATCTGTGCGTACTTGCAACCGTCAGGGGCACCATTTCGCATGTAGATACCAAAACGCTCACAGTTTCACAAAATAAAGATGATCTTGGTAAAAAAAAAACAGGATGGAAACGATAAAAGATGTATTTTTAATCCAATACATCGTTTGAAAAGCAACAGTTGCTACTGAAATTGGTTTGTCCGAAATTCCGAACACTAGCCATAAACATTAAGTACTTAGTTATAGGGGTAACGCCTTAGAGATATAAGTGATACAGCAATGTTTGTAAAGCACTACACGCATAAGTCATTCTCCCCAACATACGTGCTCTAAAATTATAACATGTCATTTTTATTGATGCTGAGATTCATCAAAGATGCCATTTATATTCGATAAAACACCATAAATCTACATGTCCAAGGTACTTTCTGTTTATATCTGTCTGCTTTGTTTCATTTTTTCTGTATACCTACTGTTCAGTAGACAAATATATGTGTGGCACTGTCGAGTAAAACTTGAATTATATTAAACATATCTTTTGACTTTGCTTAAAGTGCTACACACATATATTGTATAATGTAGGCCCATTTACCGTCTTTCATACTCTTTACATCTCGTTTTATTTTATGTATATAAATGATACTTTTCTGTGACTATGTATAGCTGTGTACTTGTCCTGTTATAAGTACTTTTGTTCTGTAAATTGTTGCGACACAATGAATTTGATTTAGCCAATCAGAAATTGTGTTAATTTGATTCAAAATTTAGAAAATACACTATTGGTTTATGAATACGAGCACTGCTGTTCACACAGATATTGTTCTACGGTCAATACACAGCGGACACGAACAATCTATCACTGGAAGGCCAAGGGACCTCATAATGACTACCATAATCAATAGCTGTCATACGGCTAACGTGGACGCCTTTGGAATTAAATGTGGATAGCGTGGGTTCCAGTTTGAGATTTTTTGTCCCTATTTATACGTGTCGAACGTTACTTATATGTGACCCATCAGGCAAAAAAGAGACCTTCTGGGAACTGTGAAAAGTGTCAGCCCCGGTCAGCCTGCGCGAATTGCGCAGGCTGACCAGGTTTGACACTTTTCGCTTTAATGACATTAAATTTTCCGTATGAAAAGTGGCCAGTGTACGTTGTTACACGATCATTTTGAATTATCAATTTAAACTGACCTGCACTATCGTCGATCTTTTTTCAAGATCGTCACTTTTTGCGTGATGGGTCACATATGTTTATGAGGTTATTTGACTTGCTTCATTATCTCCCACTAGCTGGCATTCTACAAATACACTTCTATCTAATTTGGGCATTCTGGGTACAGAAGCGGACTACTTTTCTCCGTGACAACCGTTACTTTGAATTTCAATCTAAAATAAACATTTAAAAACGCTACCTAATGCGATTCATTCAGCTAAGATCAGCAGTTTGAAGAAATCTGGAGCTAAAACAGGTCTGATTTCTCCTCAAACGTTTTGATAAAAGCTATTCTTTCAATTGCTACTATGTAACGCGTACTACTTAATCTCCTCAATTTTTGGGAGAGTAATGCGTCATATCAGACAGGTTGAATCTTCGAAGAATATGACATGCGCAGACAACGGACTTGCTAAGGTACAATACTGAATTCTATTAGATGAGTACACGGTAGAACCAGTCTGTATTTTGGACAAGGCGACAGCCGTAACTTTAAAACAGCAAAACTTGGGTTTTTACTATCGTATTTAAAATTTGATTTAAGTATTTAGCATGATTGTATGATTGTATGTTGTTTAACGCCGTTTTCAACATAATTTCAGTTAAATCGCTGCAGCTAGTGCATCTATCAAGCTTTCCTGGAGTTTCTTTAACCAGTACTCCGAACAATATTCTTTCCACGCCACTGGCTTCTTTCCGACATGACCATCGTCGAAACAATGATCAGCAGTGAGAGAGGAATGAATCAAATTGCAATGGCTATCATCAATCCTCGGAAAGCACTTGGCCCAGCCAGGGATCGAATCCACTACCCCCTGGTCTTGACTCCTCGACACTACCGACTGCGCTACCGGGGCTCAGTTATTTTGCAGAATAAGCGTTTTTTTATTTCATGCTTTCCGGTAGGTTGTCGAGAAATATTGATGAACTATTTTTCGATATTTCATGGTTACGACCAGAGAAAATATCGATTCTTATATTTAAAAATGCGCATGACTCACAACCAGATGGAAATATAACGTCAATTTACGTCAATTACCGTCATTGACAACCAGATGGAAATATGAGGTCAATTACCGTCATTGACGTCATTTCTCACGCTTGACGTAATATTGTAATGCGTTGCTATGCGGAGTGGATACGCCAGGGGGAATAACTGAAAAGAACTGTACTGGATTTTGATAAAGTTCGTCTCAGAAAGGGTTAAAAGCATGACATAAATAGAATTTTCTTTTATTAAAGATCGAAATTTATTTCATCTCGTGAATACCATCTGTAATATTTTCACGAGTGGCTGTGCCACTCGTGAAACTATTACCGATGATGTTCACCCGATTAAATTAATTTCGATCTTTGACCGAAAGAAATAAATATCCTCTCTATCATGCCTGTCATATGATCAGATCTGTACTCGGCTAAGAGATCCTCCTTGTGCCTCAGCTGTTGACAGTGTTTGAAAACATCAGCTGCTGAATTTCTTTCGACGATGATTATGTGCGAAAATTGCCAGTAGCTGAAAAGCAAAATTGTCACGACGTAGCGGTCAAAAAAGAAACTGATAGAAAGTTATGTGTAGACTTGCTGCCGCGATGTTTCCGAAATAAGGTTGAAAACGGTGTTTACACTGTACTACAAATCATGCCAGAATGTTCAAGTAATGGTGAAAAATACCCGCAATAGAGGTTAAACGCCAGTTTTTTTTTATAAATCAATACAAAGGCATTGTCCTTGTCTATTTGTGCATGTTGCTACATATAAATAAAAGGCGACAGCTGTGCCTTCAAGTCAGTGTCAGCTGGATTAGCTTATAAAGCTGTGGAACACAAGCTTTGGTCGATTCCCACGACTGGCCAACTTATTCATTAATAGTTTTTCGGAAAGGACTTTTAATCATAACTATGTGAAGGTGCTATACACTGAGAACGTTAAAACACCTGCTATTTCTGCAGCTTGCACTTTGTTTCTGTAGCTTGCGCTATAGTTGCACAATACAACTAAAAGGAAGGTATTTAGATTTTTCACGCCCCACCAAATTAATAAATATACATATCACTGAAAAAAAATATAAATAATACAAATCATCAATAATTAAGAATCATAAAATTACAAAAAAAAAATGGTAATTCCTTAAAAGTCTACGTAGCCTCTTAAGGTATTTTTAGATTTCGCGCCAAAAATAATAATAATAAAAAAAAAAACATTGTTGGAATATCAAGTGGCTGACACGTGACAAATGACGTTTAAGTACCATAACATAACAGACATGTAATTATTTTCCATAATGTCTTCTTCGGACGCCTTGTTTGAAGCTTCGTCTGTATATTTCCGGTATGTAAATGAGCGAGTTGCTCATGTAAAAATAGACATTTTTCCCCCGTAGTAAATCTCTAATTTCTCTTGATGTCAGATGGTTTTCGACTACCGAGGTTTTATCAATGAAAACGAAAAGGCTTTGGGAGTGTAAGGATGGATTTTTTTTTTATAGTTTTGTAAAATTTTCGACCCAAAATCTGAATGGCCACCTTTAAAATGAATAGCAGCCTTTAGATAATCTGGATGGGCAACCACAAGCGACTATAAGGGCGTATTTCTTTCACCTGTTCTGGCACAATGTTCTGTCTTCTGGAATGTTATTCTGGAATATGTGAAAGGAATATTTCAGAACACAATACACTCTTTCGGAAGTATGTTCTGAATGGAGCATATTCGGAAAATTAATATTCTAAACCATATCGAAATGAACGTACATTGGCATGATGGCTGTTGCAAGTGTTACTGTCTTAGCTGTGTTAGTTGAGGATATAATTAGCTACAGAGAGAGAGTATAGAGACGAATCTACTATGCCCCTTTTTACGGCATTCATATCGTAAGAAGGACAATCGCAAATTTTGCCATTTGCAGTTGTCCGTCTTTCAGCCATCTTGTATCACCTAGCAACCGGTCAACGGGTGTGCTGCACCTCGATTGAATTAGCAGTCAGAAGATGTTCTGAAGACCACGACACAGTGTTCCGAAATACTCCATTGACCCAGAACATATTCGGAGTGTTCGGAGTAGTTAAAAAAAAAAGTCACAAATGCACAAATAATGTCAAATTGGTCGTTTATCAAAATATCATTCTTTGTATAATCCAGGATTTAGAAATAACGTAAAAAAATCTGAAAAAAAGTATCGTGCTCGGTGTATAGCAGCGTCATACTGGACCTCTTTTTACGTACCATCCGAAAGACTATTAAAAATTTTAGATGGCCAGCCGTGGGGATAGAACCAAAAGCCTAAAGGGACCCGAAACATTACGTTCATGGGTCCTACGCTCTACCAATTGAGCCATGCAGGCTGGTACCCGGGTTTCGATCAGCGGTTGCATTGTTATAAGTAGTTGGTTTCATAAATGTGCTAGAAAATGTTGCAGCAGGAGCCGACCGAATAAACATATGCATATTTTTTTTAATCAATCACAAATCACGATCTAGAAGTAGGCCAAAATCTAGCGCATTCATCTAAACAAAAAAAAACCATGTTTTAACGCCCATTTTGTTCTTACTTGGTCATGTGATATTGATTGTTCAAGATAAAAGCCTGGGTTTTCCATGTCTACCACAGTCTATTCATGTATTGAAAAACCGCAAGGTAAAACCTGCATCAAGTGCACTTGACATTTAGAAGTTATAACATAAACATTTGTATGCTCTTCGAGGGCTCTTCTCTTTCTTCGCCATGCGTGCCCACAGTTATATTTCCAGACGGTGTATATTAAGATCAGGGTCCATAATAAAATCAAAGTACTGAAAGTACAGTTGGAAGGCGAGTTTAGAATAGGCGTAACATATTTTAGATATTATTTTCTTGTAGCTTAATCGCCTGTCCTAACATTTTACATTTGTCAAAAACAATGTTTTTTTTAAAGAATTGGTTTTAACATATTTTATTCATCAGTATTAGATACAAATTTAACAAAACAAAAGGAAATACAAACATACGATAAATATACTGAGGAAAAGGATAAGAACGGAAGCTAAACTTATAAAGTTCTTCTCCAAGTTCCGGCTTACGGTTATTACATTAGCATATCCTTACTAATCACTGACAAAGAACGCGTGTTGAAGGCCATTTGGTGTTAATTTCATTTTTTAGAATAAGACTAGAAATGTTCCTTAGAATGGTTGGTGAATACGAACCCAGTTTGCCCAGGACATGCTCTGATCTTAGATCTATATCGTCTGTTACTTTGTCTAATCAATGACCTTTCTCTGCGCATGTCATTTCCTTCGAAGATTAAACATGTCTGATATGACGCATCACTATCCCCAAAGTCGGGGGGATTGTGGTAATACGCGCTATAAAGTAGCAATGGAGAAGATGGCTTTTATCAACACGTTTGAGGAGAAATCAGGCCTGTTTTAGCTCCAGATTTCTATAAAATGCTGATCATAGCTGAATTTAATTGCACTAAGTAGCGTTTTATTGAGTAAACGTTTATTCTAGTTTGAAATTCAAAGTAATGGTTGTCGTCCAAATTAGACAGATGTGTTTTTTGTAGAATGCAATCTAGCGGGAGATGATAAGTCATTGACCAGATTTTTGCTCCCTGAAAATAAAAAAAAAGAAACGGGAACAAGAAGTCTCCACGTTGTTTGTTCGTCTACCCATCCATCCATCCTTCAGCAATTTTATTTTAGCACTATTCCTCAGCAAGTACTGAATGGAATTCAAGAAAACTTCACCAGAAATCTTACCTAATAGAGGAAATGTGCATTTTTCAGCATATTATGGTTTGTTGATTTTCATCAGAGTTGTGTCCCTTTTAATGTGTGTCCCCCCCTTTTAATTGTTTCCGCTCTATTTCCCAACACCAATGACTGGAATTTCATGTAACTTAGATGGAAGCCATTATCTCCCTCTAGATGGCATTCTATAAATACACATCTATCTAATATGGGCATTCTGGGTACATAAGCGGACTTATTTTTCTAAACGACAACCGTTACTTTGAATTACACTCAATGAAACGCTATACCTGGTGCGATTTTGAATATGGCATACGCAGACAACGCGATGGAAGCTATCTAATAAGAACAACATGCGCATTTTGACAGAATGTAATGGTTCTACAATTTTACTTTTGAGTTATGACTATATTTTTTTTCATTTTCTCTGCAGGTACACCGTACTGGAACTCCACCTTAAACGTTATTCGATAAAGTCCTGGATATGGTTTTACCCCCTTTAACTCATTACCAAA
Source organism: Tridacna crocea (assembly GCA_943736015.1). Lineage (NCBI taxonomy): Eukaryota > Metazoa > Mollusca > Bivalvia > Cardiida > Cardiidae > Tridacna > Tridacna crocea. Next base: position 32,761,492 of record OX031064.1, on the reverse strand, counting down.
TGACACAATTATAGGTTTTTGCAAATCTAAAGCATTTGCAGATGACAAATAAAATGACTGATAATTTGAAATTTGTTTTGTGAAGGGTAGAAAACATTGTGAGAAAAGGAGAAAATGCTTGTTACCAGCGTTTTCTCCTTTTCCCACAATGTTTTCTAAAGGCTTCTTTCTCGGGGTTGTCAAAAGTAGGGATTGTACAGTACAGTGAAGAGTTGAAAAGAACAGTCCCATTTTCGCTTATAGGTCTGTTCAAGTTTAAATGGAACTGACAATCACTTCCTTGATCAATGCTAGATGATATAGGATTTGCCGTTTCATCGAAATCAGATGAAATCTTCCTGGCAACCTAAACCTGCGAGCCTTCTGCAAAAGTTGATCCCGCTCATCACGAGATTCGAATCCGCAATCTTTGATGGAAGACCGATCCTCTACCTCTACGCCTCTACCTCTCACAAGAATAATTACTTGTTGCGGTTGGTCAGCTTAGAAAAACTTTTACATGCCACGTAAATTGCAGTGTAGATTTAATTTAATCTATTTGTTAAATGTATGAAATTGTCCGTTTATTCAAATGTCATATCAAATGACTGTGATCATTACACTGCTTCGCTATGTGAAACTTTTGACCCCCATTGTGTCTGCTTTAAACCCGTTTGACACTGTTTATATTTAATAGACTCTTCCTGTCTTTAAATACTGTTTTACACAATGGAAGGAAGGTTAGCTCAAATATCAAGACGTATGTACATGCTTTTTTGCGCTTCAATCTATCGGTATCTCACATTTTGTTTGCATGCAAAGTCTTAAGGTCCCATTCAGCGCTGTATGTAGCGAATCTGGTTCGTATTCACCGACAATTTTTAAGAACATTCTTTGTCTCAATCTTCAAAGTTTTCTGACGCTGAAAGTAACAGAACTTCTGATTGGAACGTTCTCTGTCTCAGTCTTCAAAGTTTTCTGACGCTAGAAAGTAACATAACTTCTGATTGGCTAAACCGAATGGTTTAGCCAATCAGAAATTCTGTTACTTTCACATTGACAAAATTCTGAAGAATAAGACTAAGAATGTTCTCAAGAATGGTCGGTAAATACGGTTGTTATCCCATCACTACAGTCTCACAAACACCTTGGTATTCATCTATCTTGTGATGGAAACTGGGATCAACAAGTGCAGTGTACCGTTGAAAAGGCATGGAAAAGAATAGGTGTTTTAAGAAGTTTGAGGTTCCTGCTCGATCGCCTTTCACTTCAAACCATATATTTTTCATTTATAAGACCGATTCTTGAATATGGAGATATTATTTGGGATAATGTTCATGAGTACCAAAAGGAAGAACTTGAAAAGATTCAAAACGAGGCTGCCAGGATTGTAACGGGATGTACTAAGCTTGTATCAACTGCAGACCTTATAAGGGAATCATGCGGGGAAACATTAAGAGAACGTAGGAACAAACACAAACTTATTCTTCTTTTCAAAATGGTAAATGGTTTAGTTCCAAATTACTTATGTTCGCTAGTACCGACCACTATTGGCAGTAATTCTACATACAATCTTAGTAATTCGAATGGTTTATCAAACATCGCCTGCAAAACTAATTTTTATATGAAATCTTTTCTCCCTTCTACTATAGAGGCATGGAACTCTTTGCCACAGTCTAAAAGGGAGACAGACTCTCTCTCATCTTTTAAACGTATATTAGATAAAGATAAGCCGATTCCCAACAAACTATATTTTTATAGAGAAAGAAGACTGCAGATTTTATATGCTCGCCTTAGGAAAAACTGTAGTGACTTAAAGCAACACTTATTTTGGAAAAATATTGTAGAAAACCCTTTATGTCGTTGCGGGGAAATAGAATCCAATAAACACTACTTCTTTGTTTGCAAATTTTATCGTAATATTAGGACAGCATTCAGACGGTGTATTTGTGAAATAACTGATTATAATATTGACGTCGTCCATTTTGGTGATAATAATCTCTCCCGTGATGAAAATGAAATAATCTTTAATGCAGTCCATGCTTTTATTGAGAATAGCGGTAGATTCTCCTGAGGTCCAAGCTAAATTTTAGTTTTTGCAAGATTCTATTATACTATGGTTTACAGAGTTCCAGAGTAACCAGCATTTTCTCCTTTTCCCACAATGTTTTCTACCCTTCACAACACACATTTCAAATTTTCAGTCACTTTTATTTTGTCGTCTGCAAATGCTTTCGATTTGGACAAGCCTAAAATTTTGTCTTTTGGTAATGAGTTGAATGAGACTTACCTGTAAGTTGAAGTTGGATTTCAATTCTCCCTTCAGTACATGGTCACGTGATGAGCCCCTGTGAGAGATGCATGTTGTGTCCAAAAGGTCAAATTGCAGGTTAGTTCCAGAGGGTTCAAGACGTGTAACCATTTCCCTTATTAAAAGTACGTGTCCTTATTTTATACGCATATCATGGACTTAGACTACGGAAATGAGTGATTTACCTGAATAGACGGTTAGCGTGTACATATGTATGTTTTGACAATATTATACGGAAGACTTAAGGCCCCATACACGATCAAATTTTTCGTCAACTATTTGATGTCAAATAATTGATTCAAATAATTGATGTTCCCCACACACGATCAATGTTGTCTTCAACTTTCTGTCAATTTCCATTCTGATCAAAATCTTCGAAATGAAGGGATCTATCGCGCTGGCACTAGTTCTTGCCTTGGGGGATGCTCCATAGCAAAATAGAAGGAGGAAGTGGTCGAAAAACTGGTTTCTGTGTCGAAATCAACTCGGACATGCCGGATTGCTCAGAGAGTTTAGGGACGATGAACTGGACGATTACAGGAATTTCCTGAGAATGGACGCTGCATCATATGATGAACTTCTGAATCTGGTGAAGCCAATAATACAGAAAAAAGATACCATCATGCGTGAAGCCATATCAACAAACATTGATGAGTCGTCAAAAATATCAACGGAGCTTTGATCCGTCAAATATTTGCTTCAAATAATTTATTCAAATAATTCGCCGTCAATGTCCCCCCATACACGATCAATTTTGTCGTCAATTAATTGATATCAATTATTTGACATCAAATAATTGACGAAAAATTTGATCGTGTATGGGGGCCTTAACTCATTACAAAGCAGTTTACCGAAGATGTAACTCATCCCCATCCCCATCGCCAAAGAAGCTGTCATCGTAATCAAAGTCTCATGAAAGTCCAGGTGTAAAATGGCCTGTTTTTAAAGTAAAAGTAAATTTCATATTACCGTTTGAAAATATGGCGATTTTATGACTTTAACGATATGTAAAGGTGAAGTTCGTAAAAGTCCCAGTCAATGGCAGAAAAAATAATTTTGCAACTAGAACAGATGCTACCATGCCGCAATTTCTGTATGTTTACATCGATGTTCGCCAACGATTAGCCGACATTTCGACGTTGATCTACGTAGTGACGTTATATAGTGACGTAAACATCACGTGATAATTCTATGCGTCGAACAAAATTTTCATTCACTTGATCGTTTTGTCCCCGTACTATATAGGCTTGAAAAACCAAGTTATCGGCATTGTAAACAGAAACGACAACACATGTTTAAGGTCACCTATTTTGTAAATCAACAATACAGGAAGATTTTATTACATCGAAATATGAAAATAGGTTCAGAATGAGCAGTCTTAATCTCCGATGACATAATACTGGAAGAGAAAACAGTAGTTTCTGTGTAGTATGTCATAGCACTGATTTGATGAGATGCAAAGTTATCACGTGACGTTCTCGAAGACTTAGTGCGAGTTTACACGAAAGATAACAAAGGTTGCCTCGATCAATGCCGTCCCTGAAGTTGACGGGCTTCTCCATACATTTTCGAACATGTATATCATGGCAACGAATGCAGTAACTGACACGTTCTGCTTTTCTCCGATCCTATATATGCGTGTTGTGATTGGTAATCCGTTATATTTTCGAGTTATAGACGGTTAAATTTACTTATTATTTGACTTTGCTGGGGCTTTAAGCACATGATTTGCTTTTTAACTAAACAGGTAAATTCAATAAAAGGAGACCATTTATAGAGAGAAATGTGATTTCACAATATGCTTTACTTAGGGCGCCAAATGACAAACTGTCTTTATATATATATGCACAGGAAACCATTTGCCAGTCCGGGGAAAAAATCTTCGTATAGTAGCCTCTATGAGTATTTTTTCCCTGAAATAGTATCTCTTGGAAGTTCACATTGAACAACAAGAATGCGTTGGGCGCCATTTTGTAAAGCTCAGGGCGTATTTTTTTTTTTAATTCGCTAAAACAACCTTATCTCTGTTTACCATTCTATGATTTTAAAGCTGGAGTGTGGGGAAATGTCTTCTTGCTAAATTGCGAAAAACAAAATGTAAAGAACAACGTAATGAATAAAATGGCTTACATCCGCGTTCCTCATAAACGCAGTTTCATTTCCAGCCCTGAGTATACGGATACATAATTTCTATTGCCTCACACCCAATATCTTTTATTAAGAAAACTAACTTGAAATACAAATGGAATTCTATTATGCAGACACATAGTGCTCGAAATAAGAACAGGAAACAGATGCCCATTTATTTTTAAGGATTCATGTCATTTGCCCAGGATCATTCTGAAACAGTCATTTTCTGGCAAAGATTCTTTTAGGCTTTAGTAAACAAAATGTTTTCTGCGAAGCGACTTCTTCCCCTTTAACTGATTGGATGATAGTTCTGATGACGTCAATGATCGTTTATTTCATATCTCGTTGTTCAACATTCAGAAGCTTTATGTCTTGAATCATGGCGACTAGAAATGTCGGCGGCTTAGTGTTTATTTCATTGTTGAGTATGTTGTTTTCTACAGTTCAAACAAATGATGAAAATGGAAGTTTATCATTTTTTATTGCAAGGTTTCGTCAGCTAGACAGACGAATAAACCTTCTTCGTGAAGAATTCCAGACAGAACTGGCTATGATACCATTGACGTCAGCTGTAAAAGGAAATTCTGACTTAACTGTGGATAAAGATATAAGCAATGTGACGAACATGATCGAAAAACGCGTCTCTGATGTGATTAAATCTGTAAAATATGGACTTGCTAAAGAGAAAGTGTTCCGCCGAGACTTACAAGAACAGATGAGAAAAATAGAAGATGACCAGATGGTTCTAGAAGGATCTTTGGTTGACTTAGTGCAAACACTGATTCGCAAGATTGACGAAATTAAAGTTCCATTGACAGAAACACTTGATCACGATAAGCAGAGTTTTATCTTAAAATCTATATCAGACGCGTCTTTGTATTCAAGAACAGCAAAAGACTGCTCTGAACTCCATAAGTTGGGTCAGGTGACCAGTGGAGTCTATTCCATCCACCCAGATTCAATTTGGCGACCACTGGATGTGTACTGTGACATGGAAACAGACGGCGGAGGTTGGACTGTGTTCCAGAGGCGATGTGATGGCTCAGAGGACTTTTACCGTGACTGGACTGATTACCGATTCGGTTTTGGAAATTTGACAGCTGAATTTTGGCTTGGAAACGAGTTTATCCATCGAATAGTGTCGATGTATCCGCATGAGTTAAGAATCGAGTTAGAGGACTTTGACAAGGATGTTCGTTATGCCAAGTACTTGCTGTTTTCTGTGGGATCTGTTGATGACGGTTTTAGACTGACCATTGATGGGTTTAGAGGGAACGTTACAGATTCTTTTATTGCAACCCATAACGGTCAGCAATTTTCGACAAAAGACAAAGGACCATCGATAGACTGTAGCAAGTCTTACAAAGGTGGATTTTGGTACAAAAAATGTCATGGAGTGAATGTAAACGGTCTATACTTAAAGGGTGAACACAAATCCTATGCAAACGGAGTGAACTGGTCTGGGTTTAAGGGACATCACTACTCCTTGAAATTTACGGAAATGAAGTTCAGACCAAAATAAAATCGTTGATACGTTACTGTAAACCATGCAATGCTAAGCACGACACTAGTTGTTTTTTCTGTGGACATTGTTGATCAGGTTGCACAGGTCACACCAAACTCGTTATCACTCCGTTCCGAATTTTTTTTGCCGAACGAACTTAATGGACGGGTATGGACGGGAAGGGTGCTACAAAACTTTAAACCTGCTCATTTTTTTGCCGTCCATCCGGTCCTGTAACTAGATGGAGTGACAACGTACATAAAACGTAATGAACGTACTACAAACGGAACTGTCGTACTTCGATCCTAATAGAGACGCGATGCAGTCGAGCACCAAATGGCAGTGTGATTGTATTTTACCGACCGAAATTACATGTCCTATCCCGACTGTAGCCCGTTTTACGATTTTGTTGACTTTTTATGAACAGGATTAGTGAAACTAGGGCTTCAGGCATAATGTGGCCAAAATAACACTTTCTACATCGACCGAAACCCGTTTTCTGATTATGTCTGGACGGGGAAAGACGTTCTGCACCCGATTGTATAAACGCTGGTTAAATTTAACCAGTGGGTTAAAAGTTTGGTTAGGAGGGAGTTTGGGTTAAATTGTTGGTTAGCTATTGTATAAAGGTCTGGTTAACTTTAACCAGAGTCAAATTCCGGTTAAATTTAACCCACCTCTACTATACCGGTTAACCAATATGGCTGCCATTGTGACACCGGTGGCTAGACGACCGAACAATTTCGACGATTACATGTTCAAACTTACTAATTTATCGACATAAACTTCGACAACCATGTTGATCTGGTATGGTGTGACGGGGGCTTTAGGCCTATACTATCGGTGATTTCTGTGCCGTTCTAATCGCGAAATTTGTCTGCTTAATTAACTCTTTACCAAACGACAAAATAGTAAATAAATTTATAAATAATAAATAAATACTCGAATAATTTGAAAACATGTGCAGGTGACAAAAAAAGTAGCTTTGATGATGATATCTCTCTTAACCCTTTACTCCATAGATACTCATTTCTACGCATTGCTTGTAGGAGTCTTTTGAAAACATTGTGGCAAAAGGTGAAATTGCTCGTGACGAGCAATTTCACCTTTTGCCACAATGTTTTCTACACTATCAAAAGGTGTGATACACACATAAGAAACGGCCTCATCCTTGCTGCTATTTAGGGTCAATTAGAGATACCATAGAAATGCTTTATGGGGTAAAGGGTTAAGCAGGGTAGAAAATACTATCATGGAAAAGGAGTTAAATGCTGTTTACTATTTCCTTAACTTTTACCAGACGACAAAATTTTAGACTGGTCCAAATTGAATGCAACTGCAGACGACAAAATTCATGCGAATTCAAAGTAGAAATTTGCTCTGGAAAGGGTGGAAAACATTGTGGAAAAAGGAGAAAATGCTGGTTTTTAGCATTTTCCCCTTTTCCCACAAGGTTTTCAAAATACATGTACTTCTTTCTCAGAGTTATAAAAACCCGGGATTGTTTGTTAGAACTCGTGATTGTGTGGTAAAAGGCTAATTTCAGTGACCTGGTCCCATTTATGTTTTAGCAATAAATTTGATTTATTTCATTTGACAAGAAGAGCAAATGACATCTACACTATATACCACTTGATCTTTAACTTGTTTGTTGCTTATATGAGAAAACTTGCTAGGGTAAGCATTACAGCTAGCTCTTTTGTCAGATTTTTTTTTTGTTTCAACCGTTTTATCAGATTGAAATGTCATCTGGTATATATACACCCATTCTTTAACTTTTTATTTTTTTTTAACAAAACGACAAACTATTAAAATTATCACTGGGGTAGGTCAAAGTTTCAGTCACTGGCGGGGCAATGAATATCAAACCTTGGTTGGTTGGTTGTATCGGGGCTTAAGCCACTTTAACAGCTAAGGTCATATCATGGCGGTCGACGACGCACATGTGTTTTCACTGGCTTTCTCACACCGGTACTAACACAACTTTCTTTCCAAAGCCACCGACTACTTTTCTCACATGCTTCAGCAAAGGTAAGAGGCGAAAATACGCCGCAAAGAAAGTTCGCCTTAACCGGGTAACGAACTCACAACCACCTGGTCTTCAGTCCAACACGCTCACCACTGAGCCACCCGAGCGGGCTAATATCAAAACGCAAAGCTACAGATAAGAGAGAGTGAAGGTTTTCTAAATCCATTATTTCTCTTCGAAACCCTATGATGTGGGTACTCATTAGAATCGTCTCATCGAGACGATTCTAATGAGTACCCACAACATAGGGTTTAGTGGAGAATAAGTAATATTTTCAATTTTGAAATCAAAATCACTCCGCCTATCTGGAGCTCAGGATGTGATTGTTTTCCTATAGTCCGGTGAAAACGAAATAACGCTGAAAAGAAGCAAGGAGTCTCCAGTGGTACTCGAACCTACACCTTCACAAGCATAGTCGGTGACTCTAGATATTGAGCCGAGGACTAACGACAAAATGTTGAGAGAAAAAAGCATGTAACTTTAATTCATGCTTATCGGTGATTAATCGGAAAATAATGAAGTATTATAAGGTTTGATAATTCAAGGTTACGACCTTTGAAATTTACCTTAATTGCTTCTGTGACTCTCCCATTGAAGGCGGAAACAGTAGTTCCCGCGCTCTAGGTACCTAGGTAATGCATTCGGCATACCTCGGTTGATGGGAGCCATCAAATCCATCGGCTGTATCTTGTTGTTTGGTGCATTCATCGCCCGGAAACACGCCAGTTTATCGTTCTGAAAAATTTCAGGCTCCACTTACAAAAGAAAAGTTTGAGTTTCAATTTTCTATCGGAATCTTTCTAACTATATTTTTCAGTTGGCAAAAAGTTCGTGCACTCATGTTTTAACGTAGTTTATCAATTCATATTGAAGTTTTCACCGACGGATAGACAGAAGTGAATAATCTTTATCGAGGTTGTGTATGTCGTTGCTATATGACTACCAGTGGCGCGCCATGTATATGGAAACGATCGTTATACGGACGAGGTTAGATGTAGGTACGGAATCGGCCGAGTTGTGACGAGTATATACTTGTACCTACAACATCTCTTGATCTACGTAATGATATAGTGCGTTGTTATGTGGTAGAGGTATAACACGTCACAGGGAATTACCGAAAACAACTCTATTGGATTTCGATGACAGTACATACATGTAGATGTACCTGTAAAAGTATGAAATAAATAGATTTTTTTTTCAGTGAAACATCGAAGTTGATTTCATCGGTAACATTGATGATGTTCACGCGATGAAATAAATTTCGATCTTTCATCGAGGAAAAAGAATATTAATATTCCCATTTCTTTCCTTTGTTACACCGTTACTAACAGTACAGGAAACTCTAGAGTTAAAGACAAATAACTTGGCAATTCCACGTATCTTCTTCATACGTTTCTATCCATATTTTTCTTTTAAAAAGATCGTTAAAATAATGTATATTGAATATTTCATTTTTTTTTCAGATTTTTAAAGTAAGAATAACAATTAAATATAACGAAATGATATCTTGTTCAATGTTCCTTTAATGTATATCTTACAGAGAAGGCTTTAAAAAAATCTCAGTGTTTCTACGTCTCCTTTTTATATCCGAAATTGAAAGAAATTGTGAAATTAGGCGCTTAATTGTCGTCTGCCCCTATCCAGGTGTCACACTATATGACAGCATGAAATCGATTTAATCGACAGAGGATATTTAATTTCTGCATTCTGGCGGAAAACTTGAGTTAAACGTTGGCCGATTAATCCGTACGCAACAATTCGATTGGCCTCTGCAGACAGTGTAGATCCTCGTAAACGTGTAGAATGGGCAATCAGAACTCGGCTTTCCACGTCTACCGTATATGTGTACATGGCAACCCACCAACCAGGACTATACTTGACAGCTGTGAACGTAATACAAACTATCCTTGTAAACATGTAGAGTGAGCAACCTTGTCCCGTTGGTCCGTATTCACCAACCATTCTTAAGAAAGATCTTTGTCTTACTCTTCCAGATTTTCAATATTTGAAAGTAACACATCATCTGATTGGCTAAACCAAATGGTTTAGCCAATCAGATGTTGTGGTACTTACAAAGTTAGAAAAGTCTGGAGAAGAAGACTGAGAATAATTTAAGTTGGTTGATACGAACCCAGCAGAACTCGGCTTTCCATGTCTACTATATATGTGTACATGGCAACCATTAAACCAGGACTGGGCCATACATGACACTTGTGAACGTTATACAAGCTATCCTTGTAAACATGCAGAATGAGCTACGTTGTCCCGTTGCTACCACTGGGTCCGTATTCACCAACCATTCTTAAGAACGTTCTTTGTCTTATTCTTCCAGATTTTCAATATTTGAAAGTAACACATCATCTGATTGGCTAAACCAAATGGTTTAGCCAATCAGATGTTGTGGTACTTACAGAGTCAGAAAATTCTGGAGAAGAAGACTGAGAATAATTTAAGTCGGCTTTCCATGTCTAATATAAATGTGTACATGGCAACCATTAAACCAGGACGGGACCGTACATGATATCTGTGAACGTAATACAAGCTATCCTTGTAAACGTGTAGATTAAGCAACCTGGACTCGGTCGGCTTTACATGTGTGAATGGGTAACAAGCATCTCTGTAAACGTGAAAAATGAAAAAAAAAAACAGGACATGGTATAACATGTCTACTGTAAATGTGTAGCAAGATACTCACGTTTTACCGTGTAAGGATAGTTGTTACACATTCATAGTTGATAAGTTTAATTAACGGAATCTTGATTGCTCACCCTACACTTCTACAAGAATGGCTTGTTATACATTTACAGCGGAAGTATTTAGCCATCCATGTGAACGTGAAGTATAAAAAAAAACAGGACACGGTGTAACATGTGTACTGTAAATATATAGCAAGACATCCCACCAGGTCTAACGTGTTTGTACAACAAGCTAACCTTATACGCTAAAAGATTATCTAAAATCGTCAACTACGATTGTACAGCAAGCAAGCTTTTTGTCTCTATTGCAGTCATGTAAGCCAAGCTAAAGCCTGAAAATAGGAACTCGCTGGCCCAACACTTTTTCCGACAATGAACCCAAACCATCTGGGAGAGAGGGTTTAAAAATACACGATTAAAGTAAATATTACGATCAAACATGTCTCAGGCGCTACAAATATCTTATTCATAATATGCCATTTATATCGGTCCACCTGTTCATTTACTTTGAAAAAAAAATTGAAAGGAATACCAGGAGCGTAAAACGGTAAGGGAAGGACTTCTGCCATGCCGTAAATGATGTCGTAAATTTGTCATAAACGGGCGTAATCGTGATTTAACGCGGATTACCCTGGATTTCTCCCTTACGTTGACAGGTTTATCTCATAAACTCCATAATAAACATACCTTGAGCCGAAGCAGACGTTTCATTTTAGAATCTAAGAAGTTTTCTTATGCACCATTTATCAATCATAAGAAGAAAATAGATGACTGATAGGCTCAAGGCCCAAAACCGTCTTTTACCCACATTTTTTTTTTACCCCAAACTTGATTGATTAATTGATTGATAGATTAATTGATTGATTTACGCCGCTTTTAACGGTAATTTAGTCGCATCACGGCGACAGCTCACCTATTCATGTTTTCCTGTTTTTTTACCAGTACTAGGCTACGGCTACGAAATGTTCTGCCCATGGACACTCCCACGAAAAAGTTCAGTGGATCAGGTGCGGCTCGAATCCGGGGCCTCCAGATTACAAGTCCCAAACTTTACTACTGAGCCATGCACGACCCCTGTTTCTCATGTAAAGACAACAAAGTCGATGTGTGTGCAGAAAGCACGTTAATCTTTATCTTGCTGAATAACTATATACCAGGGAACTTTCAAGTCGATAATAAACACACAAATGTTGCTGGTGAGGGGAGACATATCCTTAACGGAAAGTGTAGATCAAAGATCAGACTGCACGTTACGTGCAGTCTGATCTTTGATCTACACTGTCCGCAAAAGGCTGGTAAGTCGCTCTTTGCAGCTTAAGGGTTAATTTGTTGTCTGCGCATGTCATATTCTTCGAAGATTCGATCTGTCGGCTTTGACGCATCACCATCCCGTTTGCTTGGGAAAAGTAGTGCTTATATCGAAGCTATTACCCAAGCCTGTAGGGACTGTTTTAACAAATGGCCGGTGCATAGGTTACATGCTAGCTGATCACAGGTGAATGAATCGCATCAGATAGCGTTTTATTGAGTAAACGTTTACTTCATTTTGAAATTCAAAGTGTCGTTTTGAAAAGTAGTCCGGTTCTATTTCCAGAATACAAAATTCAGATAGATGTATATTTGTAGAATGCCATCTAGCCAAAGTTCGTGCTTATGATTTTTGGGAGTAGTAAATGTTTTCGAAAATAAAAAAAAGAATCATCATTTTTTTCCTTTTTCTACAATTTTATAGAAATTCCATCGCCCAGCGTCATTGAGGCGCGAGGTGTTTTTTTTTTTTGTACAGTGTTAACTCTTTACTGTTGCCTTGTCCAAATCGAAAGCATTTGCGGATGAAAAATAAAATGTAGTAATATTAAAGGTGGTAAGCCCGTTATACTTCAAGTGCAGCATGGCTTAAAATTTCTTGATAGTTGATAAATATGGATTTATACAGATATTTGATTATACTTTTCCATATCAGTTTCAACTGACTAGAAATTCTCTTGATGTCTATCTTGAAATTATTTCTTGGTACTTTTCTTAGTATCCAGAAAAAAAGGTAATTATTATCTCCCTTTGTAATGCGAATATAGTAGTTTTAGACTCGGCTCTACTCCCTCTCCGCAGCTAATTATATCCTCAACTAACACAGCTAAGACAGTAGCTCTTGCAACAGCCAATGTACTTTCATTTCAATATGGTTTAGAACAATTTCCGAACATGCTCCGTTCAGAACATACAAGTTTCCTGAACAGTGTTTTGTGCTCTGATATATTCCTTTCGCATATTCCAGAATAGCATTCCATAACACGGAACATTGTTCCAGAACAGGTGAAAGGAATACTCCCTTAGTGTTCCTGTTCCGTGATAGACCAGCAGAGCTCACAGCATTATCTCCCCCTAGATGGCATTCTATAAATACTCATCTATCTAATTTGGGCATCCTGGGTACAGAACCGAACCACTTTCCTACGCGACAACCGTTACTTTGAATTTCAAACTAAAATAAACGTTTACTCAATAAAACGCTACTTCATGCAATTCACTCAGCTATGACCAGCAGTCTAGAGAAATCTGGAGCTAAAGAAGGTCTCATTTCTCCTCAAACGTATTGATAACAGCTATTTTCTTCATTACTACTTTATAGAGCGTAATATTACAGTCAGCCCGCTTTTGGGGCTAGTGATGCGTCATATAAGACAGTCGAATCTTCGAAGAATATGACATGCGCAGACAACGGAGCTAACAGGGTCCGTTACGTTATTCTACCTTCTAATACGATTTGCCCGGTCTACCACATTCTCTCAAGATTATTATTCAATCGACGTAATCATGGAAATTTTTTGATCGTCAAAAATTCTGTCACGATCCTTATGATCATTCCGATAGCACCAAGTTCTCTCAAGTTCACCACGATTCGATCCTACGACCTCACACGCTCGCCATGCGTCTCTGAAATCGTGGGAATTATTGCTTACCCCTTTACCACACAGTTCCGACTTTTAACACCTCTGTGAAAGAAGCCTTTTGAAAACAGTGTGGAAAAAAGAAGAAAATGCTGGTAACCAGCATTTTCTCCTTTTCCCACAATGTTTTTTCCCTTTCTTAAACAAATTTTTATTCTTTAGTCACATTTATTTTGTTGTCGGCAAATGCTTTCAATTTGGAACAAAAATTCTAAAATTCTGTCATTCGGTAAAGAGTTAAGTAAAACGTAGCATTCACCACTTAATTTTGAGTTTTACGACAATGAGGGAGGGGATTTTTGAAACCACTGGGAAATGAATTAGACGCTGCTAAACAGCATTTTCTAGTTTTCCTGCAATGTTTTGAGCGCTTTCAAAAACAAATTCCATCACTTGTTTCAATTTTAACTTTTCGTCTGCAAATGCTTTCAATTTGGACCAGTCTAAAGCTTTGCCGTCAGGTAAAGACTTGGCAAACACGAATGTGAGAATCTATTTATAACATAAAACAAATGACACATAAGTAAGCTTTTATTTACAAATTAACCAGAACCAGGAGCTAAAAAACACACTATAGTATAATGAACAAGAAATATTTTTTTAAAACAAGAGGACCATGGTGGTCCTATATCGCTCACCTGAGTACTGAGCAGTAAAGGTCTACAATGAAGATAAATACCAAATATTAAAGTTCAAGGTCAAATAATTCTGACAGGCTATGTAACTGTGCAAAAAGCATTTTCTTCTTTTTCGAAAATGCTTTCACAACCTTTCTTATTCAAGGTCATTGAAAGTCAGGATTGTATGGTAAGGGATTGAATTAACTTGGAAGGCCAGGCATTATGGTCACAATGGTGGTCGAATGACAGATTAAAACAGCTTTTGCTCCTTGGTAAGCCGTGACACAAATGAGACTTGTCTCAGTAACTTTTGATCAAATGTCAAAGGATGCTTTTTTTTTCAATGACATGACATTTAATGAAAATAGGTAAAATATTGTTATTGGCAGACTATCATAAGGAACACACATACGAAGTTTCGAATTTCTTTCAGAACAGAGGAATTTCAAAGTTTTCCTTCTTTGTTCTGATGTTCAAACTTGTGACCACCAGGGCAGGGCCAGTTTGCACTCAAGGATCATCGTATCGTGTTTGGTAGAGGTCCACTAGAAGATGCTACATATGAAATATCAAAGCTCTACGACTTCCAGTTTCAGAGATTTTTTAAAAAGTTTTCCTTCTTTGTTCCTATGTTTCGAACTTGTGAAAATTATTCAACTTTAGTACCTGGTGACTTTTCATTGACGACGAGTATATATTAACCCTTTCCCAAACAATCCCTAGAATAGTAGCCTTTTGAAAACATTGTGGGAAAAGGAGAAAATGCTGTTAACCAGCATTTTCTCCTTTTCCCACAATGTTTTCCACCCTATCAAAGACAGAAATCGTCTTTTCAGCAAGAGTTAAATTGTCGTCTGCAAATGCTTTCAATTTGGTCTAGTCCAAAAGTTTGTCGTTTGGGAAAGGGTTATGCATAAAGGCTAGGGTCAAATTAAATGAAGTCGTTAATTACAAACGTTACAAAAAGCATACCTTGTAAGAGGAAACTTATTTATCTTTTACAGAGGACAAAGTTTTAGACCCGTCCAAATTTAACACTTATCCTGAGAAATAACTACAATGAAATTTTCATTTTCGATATGAAACCCCCAAATACTGCTAATTCAAAGTTAGGTTTTGGGGCATAATATCTCCTTATCGGACAGTGTAGATCCATGATCAGACTGCACGTTCGCATCTTCGCACGCCAAGGATACTATCTCCACTTTGTTCGTTACATACCCTTGGCCGCTCGCCTCTTTGAAAATCCAAATTCCAGCTGCGCCACCTATCGAATATCACGAGTTGCCTAACCTTTGCTGATGTTATTTCTGACCAATCAAAATACCCGTAATAAAATTTGTTCGGCTATGCATCAAATATGGCTGCGCTTTCGGATTCATCACATCAAAAACAAGACGAACAGCCAGCCATACGATGACTCGCAATCATTTTGCTGTGGAACCCGTCCTAATATTCCACATAATTGATCGTGAACTATAAAAAAAACTCATTAAGTACCGATCGTCCACTCTTTTTTGGCAAATGTTCGTCACAAACACGACAACTTTCGCAGCCATTATTGTTTTCTGTTTTGCGAAAGATTCCTTGTTACGGACGGGCGGTTTGATTGGACGCGATGGGTTTTGATCGCATCCAATGAAATGGCGCAGCAGGAGCTTCGATTTTTAAAGAGGCGAGCGGTCAAGGGTACTACCTTAGTATCCTTTGCTTGCGAAGATGGCACGTTCAGTGCAGTCTGATCTTGATCTACAATGTGCGCAAAAGGTCAGTGAGTCTAGCAGCCTAGTAAGGGTTATAACTTTAAGATGACGACTGAAACTAGAGGCCCTTGAGGGCCTGAAATCGCTGTACTGTCAATGATTTTGTTTTTATGTCAGCATACATTATGAATTCACGATGCAAAAAGAAAAAAGACAAAAGCACATAAAATAGGGAGGGGATATCCTTACAACTGGGCTTGAGCTCACTACAACGGCATAAGTAGGCACGGTGATTTGAACAAATATTAAAGAAGAAGAAGAAGTGCAAGTTCTGAAAACTTATTCGAGCCAAATTTGATAGGGATTCAGTACAACCTTGAATTAAACAATCCCTGCAAATTTCAAAGAAATGTGACAAATAATGTGGACTTTGTTGGGTAAATAATACTAAGTTATCGAATGGCTGCTTTTCCTTCACAGATAACAAGATTTTCTTCACTTTAAATAGAGGTCAATCCCTTGATGAACCAAACAATCTTTTAAAATTTCAAAAGAATTGGATCAAAACTAGAACTCATAGCCTAAACAAGAAATTTAAATTTTTAGCATTAAAGGGATATTTTCCCATACTGTTTGTTCAATTTTTTACAAGATCAACAGGGTTTAACCCATTACCACACAATCCTTACTTTTGACGCCCCTGAGAAAGAAACCTTTAGAAAACATTGTGGTAAGAGGAGAAAATGCAGGTAACCAGCATTTTCTCCTTTTCCCACAACGTTATCTACCCTTCACAAAACAAATTTCAAATTTTCAGTCACTTTTATTTTGTCATCTGCAAATGCTTTGAATTTGGACCAGTCTAAAATATTGTCGTTTGGTAATGGGTTAAGCTATTAGTGAGATAAACAAACTGTGTAAGTTTCATGATACTCTGACTATAAATGCAGACTTTATCGCGTAAACAATTAAAAGACTAACGGACGGACGGACAGACGGACGGCCGACGGAAGCCATACCATGACATAAGCTCTGCTTGCTTTCAGCCAGTAGAGCTAAAATCCAACCATAAATGCGGTTGAAATGTCGGGCTGATTACCAGTATTTTTTTTTTTTTCCTTTGTATGCTACATCGCATAAACTGGTCCCCGTATACCTGAGAAAAGTAGGGCCTATACCCAAGTTGTCTGCGCATGTCATATTCTTCGAAGATTTGGCCTGTCTTAGATGACGCATCACTCTCCCCGATTTCGGGGAGACTGTAATAATACGCGCCATAAAGTAGCAATGGAGAAAATGGCTTTTATCAATACGTTTAAGAAAAATCAGGCCTGTTTTAGCTCCAGATTTCTCGAGACTACAGATCATGGCTGAGTTATTCGCACCAGGTAGCGTTTTATTGAGAAAACGCTTATTTTAGTTTGAAATTCAAAGTAACGGTTGTCGCGTAGAAATGTGGTCCGGTCCTGCGTACCCAGGATGCCCAAATTGGATAGATGAGTATTTGTATAATGCCATCTAGCGGGAAATGATGCCTATAGCGAAACTATTAGCCTATAACCCAAGCATGTAAGGGGTGTTTTAATAAATGGCCGGTGCATATGTTAGATGATGCTAGCCGATCATTAGCTCAAATGAATCGCACCTGGTAAGGTTTTAGTGAGTAAACGTTTATTTCATTTTGAAATTCAAAGTAACGGTGGTTGTTTTGAAAAGAAGTTCGCTTCTGTACCCAGAATGCACAAATTAGATGGATGAGTATTTGTAGAATGAATCAAGCGGGAGATAATAACATTCAGTTTCTCGCTGACTGTAAAGATGATTTAATATAACTATTTAAGCGCTGTTGACGTGACGTGACGTGGAAAAAAAATCATTCATGCTACAAAAGAGAATCACTAAGATGTCGGACTGATGCAAAGGTAGAACAAACCAAAAATTTTAACTTATAATGTAGCTTTATTGAAATATACACGGACAAGATGAAAATCTATAAACCTGTTGCATTTAGTCGGTTTACTTCAAAAACCTCGTAACTACAGCTTGTTTCAAGTTGTAGTAACGAGGTTATTGAAGTACAGCGATGATGTATACATTTTAGATAACATTTGTAACATTTTGTCGGAGTAGCTGATTGTTCTGGCTTTTGACTACTTTTAGATACTGATAACAAGTCAATAAATAGACATTTGTGATTGGTCAAAAATACAGACATTGTTATTCTCAGGTTCCCTGCCTATTTGCTTGCAAATAACGCCGTCCATCTTTTTTAAGACTTTTCTTGTTTATGAAGGAGTCAGTCATTTTTTTCTATTCTTCGTATCCAGGCATCTTGACCTCTTTAGTTTCAAGACAACAAAATTGGGCCTAACTCTCGCAATAGACCTAAAGTATCTCTATAACACATTATACAAAGCAAGTCATCACATAATTATCGATCCCTAAAACCGATTTGGTCTAATAACCTACCAGATCTGTGGGTAGACTAGTCCTCGGCCATAATCAAAGCGTTGAGAACGCTGAAGTGGTATTTGTCAAGGAAACCCATTGTGTGGAATTAATAGTTTGAAAGAAAAAAGACATATTGTTCAAATATTGGCTTAATAGTCAATCCACTAAGCAAATGACTACCTGAAGGGAGAGTACTCATGTACCTTAAAACTATAATTTTGAAATATCTTTTAATTTTCAATATTACAATCAATTACTTCGATCTATAAATATTCATGAGCAATCAAATGGAGTAGCGCAATCATAGAACGAACAAGCCATGGAACGAATTGGTTTTGGAACGAAAAAGCCCATGGTCAGTTGGCAAATTTGTATCATTGCACCAATAAAAGGATATGAACGAGAGAAACTATTTTCAATCAAAAATAAGTATCTCAACGATCGATGGCTTCGTCCAATGTATTTTAATATGCCATTTCAAATTACATATCCGAGTGCCACCGAAAAACTCATTTGCCTGATAAAAAATGAGTTTAACTGGGTTTATTTCCTTCGGCTTCGCACAAAATAAGATACATGGTTATCAAAATTCAATCTTGAACTCATAGTGGTGTTGTCTTCGTCAAATACCACAAAAAGGAATGCAGAGAGCAAAACAATTTCGACCAATGTCAGCCTGCGCGGACTGCTCAGGCTGTCAAAAGTTAATACTCTTTGCACATGCAATATTGCATCCCCCCTTTTTTTCACAGAGCATGGCTCACTTTTAAGATTATCCACATTGAAATTAAAACATTTAACACAGGGAATCACCAAGATAACAAAATGATGTACTGATATGAAATGCCAGAATTCTTAAAAATCATTTTGGGGCTTAAAATTAACACTTTACCTGATATACCAATTTGAGACTCTTCCATTTCAGCAGCAAATAAAGATATGATGTCAAAAATATGGACAAATGAGGACAGAAATATCTGATTGAGTGGAAAACATTGTAGGAAAAGGAGATATTGCTCGTTACGAGCAATTTCTCCTTTTCCCACAAAGTTTTCAAAAGCTGTCTGTTGTTGATACGTCATAATGAGTATCTATGGAGTAAAGGATTAAATTTTACATACTCGTAGAGAGAAATAAAATTATACTTGTTCGCCACATTCATCATTTAGAATTTTGAACCATGATCTGTGAAAAGTGGGTCCGGTCCATCTGCAAAATGTTCGTACTAGGTCATTTGACACAGTCTGCACAGGCTGATCTCGGTTGAAACTTTTTGTTATTGGTCAATTTTCTGCATGTCAAAGGACCAATCTTCATTATGGCTCGTTCGATTGTCAAAAAAAGATATCATGGAACCTTCGGACCCCATTCCAGTGACAGATTTCTAATATCACACATAAAACATCACAGTTTGGTCGTTGATTGGTTGACGTAGTACCCAATCATTAAAACGATGCCTCGGCAGTTGTCTGGGTCCGATGAATATTCTTACTCAGTCGCATAAAGTTTACATGCAACCTCGTTTCTACATCAGAAGCTCACCCCTGATAATACACTCCTTCAGACCCTTAATAACAGAGGCATACAGTTATTTTAGAACAAAACATTTGTTACCTGTATGCCTTTCTCATCCATTTCAAAGCAACACACGGTCATAATGCCAAACAAATTGAAATTGACAAGAATGGTAAACAACAGATATCGAGCACAAGCAGAACCACGACTGTTTTATTTTAAAAGAACAGTGATCAAATGAAATATCGGTGACGGTCAATTTGGATCCATGATGAGCAGTTTTTTACTTTCTGAACTTGATCAACATTGCAGTGTAAAGATTAAATGTGACCTATCAATGAGTTCATTTGGGTCTGAACTTCATTTCCGTAAATTTCAAGGAGTAGTGATGTCCCTTGAATCCATGCCAGTTCACTCCATTTGCATAGGATTTGTGTTCACCCTTTAAGTATAGACCGTTTACATTCACTCGATGACATTTTTTGTACCAAAATCCACCTTTGTAAGACTTGGAACAGTCTATCGATGGTCCTTTGTCTTTTGTCGAAAATTGCTGACCGTTATGATTTCCAGTAAAACAATCTGTAACGTTACCTCTGAACCCATCAATGGTCAATCTAAAACCGTCATCAACAGATCCCACAGAAAACAGCAAGTACTTGGCATAACGAACATCATTGTCGAAGTCCTCTAACTCGATTCTTAACTCATGCGGACAAATCGACACTATTCGATGGATAAACTCGTTTCCAAGCCAAAATTCAGCTGACAAATTTCCAAAACCGAATCGGTAATCCAACCAGTCACGGTAAAAATCCTCCGAGCCATCACATCGCCTCTGGAACACAGTCCAACCTCCGCCGTCTGTTTCCATGTCACAGTACACATCCAGAGGTCGCCATATTGAATCTAGGTGGATGGAATAAACACCGCTGGTCACGTGACCCATCCTGTATAGGTCAGCGCAGTCTTTCGCCGTTCTTGAATACAAAGACGCGTCTGATATAGATTTTAAGATAAAACTCTGCTTATCACGGTCAAGTGTTTCTGTCAATGGAACTTTAATTTCGTCAATCTTGCGAATCAGTGTTTGCACTAAGTCAACCAAAGATCCTTCTAGAACCATCTGGTCATCTTTCATTTTTCTTATCTGTTCTTGTAAGTCTCGGCGGAACACTTTCTCTTTAGCAAGTCCATATTTTACAGATTTAATCACATCAGAGACGCTTTTTTCGATCATGTTCGTCACATTGCTTATATCTTTGTCCACAGTTAAGTCAGAATTGCCTGTTACAGCTGATGTCAATGGTATCATAGCCAGTTCTGTCTGGAATTCTTCACGAAGAAGGTTTATTCGTCTGTCTAGCTGACGAAACCTTGCAATAAAAAATGATAAACTTCCATCTTCATCATTTGTTTGAACTGTAGAAAACAACATAATCGATAATGAAATCAAAAGTAAGCAGATATTTCTAGTCGCCATGATTCAAGACATATAGCGTTTGAGTGGAGAACAACGATATATGAAATAAATAATCATTGACGTCACCAGAACGATTATCCAATCATTTTAAGGGGTTGTTTGGCAGCAAACATTTGTTTACAATCATTTATATAAATCTCTATCTGTTACTGGTGATTTCTGAATTATCAGCGGCAAATGTCATGATTAGATAAAAATATTTTTTTATTCTTTCCTGTTTCCTGCAAATGTGTCTGCAAAAAAAAAAAGAATTTGAGCCATGTTCAGTGAAAAGTGGGCTTAATGCATATCAGCGATGTATGATACCAAAGCAAGCGATCACATACCTATCGATCCATTATAGCTAAATTGTTAAACAATCAACTTAATCATGAGGTAGAGTAGGCCTTAACCATACAGAAAATTGACCTATAGCGAAAGGTTCCGACTCAGGTCAGCCTGCGTGGTTTGCGCAGGCTGACCTGGGTCGAAATGTGAAACATTTCGCAGATACATTAAGCCCCCTTTTCACAGAGCATGGCTCATTGTAACTTGATAATCTCAGTTTAAACATATTTTATTTGCAACATTTTACAGACATAAATATAATAAGACAATTACAAAATATACTTAGAATATGCTACAAAATGGATTGGAATGAAAGCGTGAGCTTATACTGTTCCTTTCCAGTTACGGATACTACAGATACCATAGAAAGATCGTGCGATGTGGGATGGTCTCGAAACCAATATTAAGAAATGGACTCTATTGTCTTTATATGTACGATATAATAGCAAAACGAAACATTATAGAATTATTAAAAGAGTTGATTGGATTTTCTTTATAGCTTGAACCTTTAGCTATTGTTGCAATCCGGTTTGTTTGCCGACCCAGTTTCCTATGACGGTTATTTTGGTCAGACAACTCGCTCAATTTTGCATGCATTTTCTACTAAATCATTAAGTTTGGACTATTCATGGTCTACGAGCATTGAGTAAGGGATTGTTTACTAACCCTGCACTGTGTAACAGGCGTTGTCATCTCTTTATTAGATCGATTTTCCATATTTTATGTCGGTCTTCGTAATGCATCTCTGTGGCCATGTTCGTCTTGTGACCTTTCATGACCCGACAGAATGATGCATTATGGGATCGACCGTTGGTAATGTAAACAAAATTGTTTCGGACCGCGAAAAGTTCGAGGGCAAATAAGTTAGTTTCTCGAAGTTTTGAGAGACATTTAATTTATAAGCAGAAAGTTTAGTCCCTTTCCTAAATAATCGTATTAATAAGTTTTTTGTACCGATATGTGTATGAGCGTAATTTTACTCCTTTTCAGACTGAATACGCCTCTCATTCTTTGCGCAATTTTGTCTTCCCGACGTCGTCGGGAATATAACGAACGCTGTTCCCGACGTTGCGGGAATTCTGTTTTCCCGACGTTCGTGGAAAATCTTATATTTTTCCAACGTTTTTTCTGTTGCTGGAATTCCCGACGTCCGTGGAAGGCTTGCGCTATAAAAGCGGCGGTCTTCCCGGATTTCAGGGACTTCACTCCGGTACTCGGTAGGCAACACATATCTAACTTATACTTTTGTTTGCAATTATTTTTAGTTCTTTTAAGTTGATATTACAATGCTTTAGGTTGCTTATGCTTGTTTTATCATTTTAGGACGAAATTATGCTTTAGTTTAGAAATTTTCGTGCATTTAACTAAATTTAGATTTTTTTATTAACTTTTTGTCTCTAAAAGAGTTTGTCACTTCTGAAAAGATTATTATTTATTTTCTAAAGAAAGATCTACTAAGAAGTCCTAGATCTACACTTAGGTTTATTTATTATTATTTCATTTATTTATTTCGTTTTCTCAAACCGCCGATCAGAGTCACTCTATTTTTTTATTTTGTAATAATTAAAGTTTTTCAACTTACTGTTTGAACATTGATTCTTAAATACTTGTTATCTAGTCTCATTGCATCGTTATTCATGATAGCCAAAGAGGTTTATGTTCATTGCTCAAGCAAATATCTTTTATCCTTAGTGTAATGTACGACACATTCAGGTGCTAATTATTTTGTTAATTTACAAGACATAATTTTTTGCCCAGATTTTAAAATTGCTGTTCTGAATAAAAGACAGTTGATTGTACATTTACTCTTTTCTGATTATTTACAAGTCCTGACATTTTTCAATTTAATATTCGGCTTAAGAAATCAGTTCACTCATTCAAGTAATATACTTGCCTGCTTACTTATTCAAAGTATACAAAGTACTGGTTAGTCCCGTGAAGTCCAACACTTAGTCTTACGGCAAGTTGTATATCCACTTCTTCCCCTGATTTGAAGTGAGCCATCCTGACAGTTAGCTCGCAACACTATCCTTAATAAAAGACTGTACTTCTAAAAATACTGTTACATTTTCTTGAAAGGTGAGGCTTTCGTCACCGTACAGCAGGACATCCAAACTAACAGTTGTGAAATTCTCAATAGTTGCAAAAAGCTTATTTCTAACGATAGCATAATACCCACACTCTAACCGATAATGGTGATTAGTTTCAATTCCACCACATTGACACAAAGGCGAAGCAACCAAATGTTTTTGGAACAGGTCAGAATTTAGAGAACTACATTTATTACGCAGTCTAGTATGGATAATTTGATATTCTCTTTCGCCAATAAAATAAAGCTTATTAGGTATAGGTTTGTCCTTGTCAAGATATGTCTTAAAGGCTGCAAGGGAATCTAAATTTCTCATGTCATCGGGCAGAGCATTCCAATCGTCCACCACTGACGGAATAAAAAAAATCTTATACATTGAAGTTCTACATGCAATGCCTTGGAGATCGTTAGCTCGTCGCAGGTTACAACTCGTAGAATTTCCAACCGTATCTGGGACTAAAGACGATAAATAGGCCGCAGTAATGCCCTTAATCATTTTAAAAAAATAAGATTAATTTGTGTTTTTTTCCTTCTATGTCTCAGCGATTCCCATCCTGCTTCATTTATAAGGTAATCTAGGGAAACTAGTTTAGTGCAGCCAGTTACAATTCTTGCCGATTCATTTGAACTTTTTCAACTTCATTTTTGAAGTACCCGGGAATATTATCCAAGATATTATCAGCATATTTTAAGACTTGTCTTATGAACGAAAAGTAGATTATTTGCAGTGTATGCTGATCTAACTTAAACTTTATATGCTCTCATGGTATTCACTCTATTCCATGCTTTTTCCAATGTTATCTTTATATGATAATCCCAAGATCCATTAATCCAACTTGATAATCTTGAGTCGTACCCTGTGAAAAGAGGGTTAAATGTATCTGTAAAAAGTATCAGTCCATTTCAGTCCGCCTAGGTTGACGTGATCGGAAATTTTTGCATGAACAAGGGCCATTCCACCTCATGATTTAGCCAGTTGTCAGATACAAAATTGATTTTATCGATGCACGATCAAGCGATGACTAGCTTTGGATGCAGGGTTTCAAATATGCATTAAGCCCCCTTTTCGTAGAGCATGATTCGCTTAACCCTTTACCCAATAAGGCATTTCTATGGTATCTCTAATTCACCCTAAATAGCAGCAACGATGCAGCCGTTTCTATGTGTAAATGACACCTTTTGATAGTATAGAAAACATCGTGACAAAAGGTGAAATTGCTCGTGACGAGCAATTTCACCTTTTGCCACAATGTTTTCCAAAGGCTAGTACAAGCAATGCGTAGAAATGAGTATCTATGGAGTAAAGGGTTAAGTATTGTGTGTATGTACTCGAATAAGGCGAATACCAAGTGACTCTAGAGCCTACGTTTGCAAGGTTTTTCTAATATTTGACCAAGTGACCAAGTTTTTGACAGGACATGATCAATTTTCAAACTCGTCTGAGATATCATTAAGACAAACATTCTGGCCAACTTTCATGAATTTTGGACAAAATGTATGGCTTCTAGAGCGTATACAAGCTTTTTCAAAAATTTGACCTACTGACCTAGTTTTGGACCCGACATGACCTAATTTCGAGCTAGTCTCAGATATTATCAAGACAAACATTCTGACTAAGTTTTATGAGAATCAGGCCGAAAATGCGGCCTCTAGAATGTACAGAAGGTAAAAGTTGACGAAGCACGACGGACGCCGGACACAGCAAAATCACAAAAGCTCACCTTGAGCACTTAGTGCTAAGGTGAGCTAAAATGTTCGTTTGTTTAGACTAGAATTATGACAGAATTGTGGTTTAATCAATTTGAGAGAAAAAAATACGCCCAGTGAATTATTTCGGAAATAGACGTAAAGATCTATCCATTTCCAAATTGATTTTTTTTTTCTATTTATCTTTAATTACTAAAATCTATATGTGACCCATTACTCAAAAAGGGACCATCTGGGAATTCTGTACATCAATTAGGTGAAAACAGATCGACGATAGCGCAGGTCATTTTAAATATTGATAATCCAAAAATGACTGTTTAAAAAGGTACCATGACTATTTTTCATATAGGAAATGTCATTTGAACGAAAAGTGTCAACCCTGGTCAGACTGCGCAATTCGCGCAGTCTGACCAGGGTTGACACTTTTCGCAGTTGTCAGAAGGTTTTCTTTTTTTGCGTGATGGGTCACAGATTTTAGTCTCGCAACCAACAGAATCATAAGGTACACAAGCCTTTAATAGCAAATGTTTCGGTCCAGGTCATCGCAGACTGTCCCGAATCGATACTTTCTGCAGATTCATCAAGCCCTATTTCCCTAGGCAAAACTAAAACATACTTTGAATTAATTGAACCGGCTAATGACATGTAACAATATTCTTACAACACTATTCAAATGATTAGAAACCAATAAAGAGATTGGTTTGATGAAGGGTATACTTCCTGAAGTAGCTGTTTATTTTCTAGCACATTATAATAGTATCAACGTGAAGCACAAAGGCATAGGGGCATTCTCATGTCAAAAATTCAAGTTGGTAAATGATGTAATTAAAAAAAAATATCTCTTGTGGCAAGGTGAAAATTATTCAACTTTAGTACCTGGTGACTTTCCATTGACGCTGAGTATATATTAACCCTTTCCCAAACAATCCCTAGAATAGTAGCCTTTCGAAAACATTGTAGGAAAAGGAGAAAATGCTGGTAACCAGCATTTTCTCCTTTTCCCACAATGTTTTCTACCCTATCAAAGACAGAAACAGTCTTTTCAGCAAGAGTTGAATATTGTCGTCTGCAAATGCTTTCAATTTGGTCTAGGCCAAAAGTTTGTCGTTTTGGGAAAGGGTTATGCATAAAGGTTAGGGTCAAATTAAATGAAGTCGTTAATTACAAACGTTACAAAAAGCGTACCTTGTAAGAGGAAACTTATTTATCTTTTACAGAGGACAAAGTTTTAGACCCGTCCAAATTTAACACTTATCCTGAGAAATAACTACAATGAAATTTAAATTTTCGATATGATAAGCCAAAATACTGCTAATTCAAAGTTAGGTTTTGGGGCAGTGTAGATCCATGATCAGACTGCACGTTCGCATCTTCGCAAGCCAAGGATACTATCTCCACTTTGTTTGTTACGTACCCTTGGCCGCTCGCCTCTTTAAAAATCGAAATTCCAGCTGCGCCACCTATCGAATATCACGAGTTGCGTAACCTTTGCTGATGTTATTTCTGACCAATCAAAATACTCGTAATAAAATTTGTTCGGCTATGCATCAAATATGGCTGCGCTTTCGGATTCATCACGTCAAAAACAAGACGAACAGACATACGATGACTCGCAATCATTTGGATGTGGAACCCGTCCTAATATTTCACATAATTGATCGTGAACTATAAAAAACTCATTAAATACCGATCGTCCACTCTTTTTTTGGCAAATGTTAGTCACAAACACGACAACTTTCACAGCCATTATTGTTTTCTGTTTTGCGAAAGATTTCTTGTTACGGATGGGCGGTTTGATTGGACGCGATGGGTTTTGATCGCATCCAATGAATTGGCGCAGCGGGAGCTTCGATTTTTAAAGAGGCGAGCGGTCAAGGATACTACCTTAGTATCATTGGCTTGCGAAGATGGTACGTTCAGTGCAATTTGATCTTGATCTACAATGTGCGCAAAAGGTCAGTGAGTCTCGCTTAGCAGCCCAGGGTTATTACTTTAAGATGACGACAGAAACTAGAGGCCCTCGAGGGCCTGGAATCGCTGTACTGGTAATGATTTTGTTTTTATGTCAGCATATATTATGAATTCACTATGCAAAAAGACAAAAACACAAAAAAGGGAGGGGATATCCTTACAACTTGGCTTGAGCTCACTACGACAGCATAAGCAGGCACGGTGATTTGAACAAACATTAAAAAAAAAAAAGAAGAAGTGCAAGTTCTGAAAACTAATTCGAGCCAAATTTGATAGGGATTCAGTAAAACCTTGCATCGAACAATCCCTGCAAATTTCAAAGAAATGTGACAAATACTGTGGGCTTTGTTGAGTAAATAATACTAAGTTATCAAATAGCTGCTTTTCCTGCATAGATAACAAGATTTTCTTCACTTTAAATAGAGGTCAATCCCTTGATGAACCAAACAATCTTTTAAAGTTTCAAAAGAGTTGGATCAAAACAGGAACTCATAGCTTAAACAAGAAATTTAAAATTTTCAGCATTAAATGGATATTTTCCCATACTGTTTGTTCGATTTGTTACAAAATCAACAGGGTTTAAGCTATTGATGAGATAAACAAACTGTGTAAGTTTCATGATTACTCTGACCATAAATGCAGACTTTATCGTGTAAACAAGTAAAAGACTAACGGACGGGCGGACGGACAGACGGACGGCCGACGGAAGCCATACCATGACATAAGCTCTGCTTGCTTTCAGCCAGTAGAGCTAAAAACCAACCATAAATGTGGTTGAAATGTCGGGCTGATTACCAGTATTTTTTTTTTTCCTTTGAAGATTCGATTTGTATGCTACGTTGCATAAACTGGTCCCCGTATACCTGAGAAAAGTAGGGCCTAAGTTGTCTGCGCATGTCATATTCTTCGAAGATTTGGCCTGTGTTATATGACGCATCACTCTCTCCGATTTCGGGGAGACTGTTATAATACGCGCCATAAAGTAGCAATGGAGAAAATGGCTTTTATCAATACGTTTAAGAAAAATCAGGCCTATTTTAACTCCAGATTTCTCGAAACTACAGATCATGATTGAGTGATTAGCACCAGGTAGCATTTTATTGAGAAAACGCTTATTTTAGTTTGAAATTCAAAGTAACGGTTGTCGCGTAGAAATGTGATCCGGTCCTGCGTACCCAGGATGCCCAAATAGGGTCTGAAAGTCTCGTCACGTGACCGCGAGAGTTCATCACTTCCGGTATGCACCGTAAATTTATCGCCTTTTCATCACAGTATGTGGAGAGATACACGAAGCAATTACGAATGATGAAGTAAGATTTAAAAACTCCGAGCGATTTGAAAATTTCAGTAATCGACCAGAGAACGATATGTGACCATGAATACTCCACAGTAAAGAACAGATCGTGTTCAGCGCAGGTAAACAGGTTGATGGTTCAACCTACTTTCGGTTTCGTATTCAAAAGAATCATGCTTTTTTGACGGAGTTAAATCAAACTAGATGAATCAGCTTCTTTCACAAAACTACAGCTATGTGAAGGCATAAAATGAAAGCATAAGTACGAAGCAAGACGTTTTAAAACAGATATTTATAGATCTAGTTGTAATCCTCAATTTACCGGGGGCGATCGCACAGATCTACGTTGAGCCGCTGTTAATTTCAGCCTTTGGTGACATTCGAGTATTTTCAAGACAGCCACTCCAGTATTATGTTTTCAAATATCAAACATAAGAGAGTTCAGATTCAAGATCAGACTGCATGTTCATTGCAGTCTGAAATCGATCATCACTTTGCTGAAAAGTGTGTAGTTATCTTCTCAGCACAAGACAGAATCTTTGACTGGTCCAAATTGAAAGGGTTTGCTGATGACAATTAATGCCGTATAGAATAATGATCTAGTATTTAAATGATGGAAATTTATTTGAGTGGGTATAGAAACTATTATTGGAAAAGGAGAAAATGCTGGTTACCAGCATTTAATCCTTTTCCTACAATGTTTTCATAAGGCTTCCTCCGAGTCTTTAAAAATCAGGATTGTGTCGTAAAGGATTGTGCTTCACAGGCCAAGGGTTATTTAAGAAGAATGCAATATGCTTGTTCCACTATGCACACTGAATATTAGTGTTGTGCATAGTACTTTGGAAAGATACCCATGACCAATTGCACTAACTGGCACATGAATGAAATGTTTAACCCTTTACCTGTAAAGAAGACAATTTATGAAAACAGTATGGAAATAGGAGAAAATACTGGTAACCAGCATGTCTTCCTTTTCTCAGGGTATTTTCAACCCATCCAAAAATGAATTTCATTTTTTTAGCCACACTTACTTTTTTGTCTACTAGTGCTTTCAATTTGTAATGAATGAATAGTGTTTTATGGCCCGTCGACAACTTAGGTCATATTGGGCGCACTTACTTAGTAAACAATAATGCGAGGTGAAAATAACATACATGTGCAACAACATAAGACAAACATGATAAATGAGGAATGGATGAAACACAAAATGATGCCCCTTTTGTCGCCTTTTACGACATGCATGCTGTCACTTTTGTTCCGCCAGATGAAATGGCAGATGTGACGATCGCGGGACTGCAGCGGTTTATTCTTATACCCCCGATTAAACCACACGGGGTCCCACAGGCCAACTGATTCCCATTCCAAACCCTATCTACATCAAGAAAAAAAAAAAATAGGATTTGGAATAAGAACCACCCAGCCTGCTGCAATCCTACGAATTACGAGGAAAGCAGCCGTTTGTCTCTAATTTTAGTCGCCTTCTACAACATGCCATAGAGAAAGGCCGAGGTCCTATTCTATAAAGTAAAAAACCCCCGGGACCCCACGGGGAGCTTTCAATTTGTACAAGTCATTTACCCTAGTGCTTTCAAGGAAGAAGCCTTTTGATAACATTGTGGGTAAAGGAGAAAATACTGGTAACCAGCATTTTCTCCCTTTCCCACAATGTTTTCTACTCATTCAAAGACAAATTCCATCCTTCCAAGTTCCAGCCACATTTAAATTGTTGTTTCCAAATGTTTTCAATTGGACAAGTCTAGGATCTATCCTGTGATAAAGAATTAAGCATTTTTGCTCTGGTTAGCTAAAAACTTCTATTCAGAAGTACTATACATGTATTTACAAACATATCTTACTAATATACTTTCAGAGCTTTCTCCTGGTAGAAGAATGACACTGAAAAGGAACCATGACTGCAAAACAACTGCACATTACAGGGGCCACATGTTATGCAGTGGTGTTCTCATATATGTATAATTGGACATGCAGTCATTTAAACATTTAATTAAAGAAAAATAGTACTATAGTTTTAATGTTCTATGTTTACCATCTTTGCACCACAAAGAAGTTCATGCTAACATTTACCGGTACTGTTCAATAGTTAAAAGGGTATTTAAATCCTAACGAGAAATGACACTAATTTAAAACAGCATTGCAGCAGACTGCTTTTGAAAATATTGTGACCAAATATGTTATTGCTCACAGTTAGCAATATCTATTTGCGACAATGTTTTCATCTCAATCTTTCAATTATTTTTCTCCATTTGCCTCTATCTAGTGTTAAAAGTAAAGTTAGGTTTCAAGACTTTGTTAAATAAAGGAAAAGTAATATTCTTGTTTATATTTAGAACAAAAATCCCTAATGCTCCTTGAAGAGTGAAAGCAATAAACATGTGGTAAAATTCACTCAATGACATTGTGCAGAAAAAGAAATTTTGTTACATAGAAGTCTTATTAGCTGCACAAAATTAATAGTCGTTTGAAAACATTGTGAGAAATGGCAAATTAACTCTTTACCACACGAGAAAATTTTAGACTGGTCCAAATTAAAAGCATTTGCAGACGACAAAATAAAGGTGACTGAAAAATTGAAATTTCTTCTGGGAAGGGTAGAAAACACTGTGGGAAAAGGAGAAAATGCTGGTTACCAGCATTTTCTCCTTTTTCAACAGTGTTTTCAAAAGGCTTCTTTCTCAGGGGTGTCAAAAGTAGGGATTGTGTGGTAATGGGTTAATAAACAATTTCGCATTTTTTCTGAAGCAGAAATTTGCTCCATCAAGGGACCCAAATAACATGACAATAATGCAAAAGTGTTTTGTTACTACAAATGTAATAAAGATAAATATCTACAAAACTTTTAAGACTTCTCATGTTTATTTTGTTTAATCTTTACCAACTGATAAAACTCTGCACTTCTTCAAATTCAAAGCATTTGCAGACAATTGATTGATTTTGACTCAAATTTTACAATTTACCTAATAAAAGGTAGAAAACATTGTGTTGAAAGTAAAAATTATTAGTTGTCTTTTCACACAATGTTTCCTAAAGTATTTTTCTGCAGGGTTGTTAAAACTCAGGATTTTTTGGTAAAGATTTACAAGTCATCAAAAATAATAAAATTGCTGCTGAAACATATTTGCAGCACAAAACTTCAGAAGCATCCTTGTGAATGCGAAAAAAAATAATCAAGGAGTAAAGCTTGAGTATTCGTTAAATCATGTCACAATTAGACATTACTTATTTTGACCAATTTGTCCTTAGGTCAAAATGTTTTCAAAATTGGTCTGCTGCAAGACACAAAAAGTTGTCTACAGGAGACAGACCACTGACCCCTTTATCTGCTGGTATAAAATTACTGGGCTGTCTCTGGTCCAACAACACTTGCAAGGATGAATTAAACAAGGGCTATATAAGAAGACATGCAACCATTTTAATCTTTTAACATTTAACAAAATTTTCATCATGTCTATTTTGAAAGCAAAGTTGAAGGATGAAAAATTGTAGCCTAAATGATTAGGTGTATGACTGAGAGGAAACATTGTGAAAAATGTATAAAAAGCCGATGACCATTTTTTCTCTCCTCTTCCTTCAATGTTTTCAAAAACCCTCTGCTTCAGGGCAATTTATTAGGAACAAAACTGTTTGGTAAAGGGTTAACTCACAGAACAAAGTTTCGACTGGTTCAAGCTGAGAGGATTAGCATGTGATATGCAAATGAACTGTTGAATTTTGTCTTTGAATGGGTGCAAAACACCACAGAAAAAATGATTTCCAATATTTTCTCACATTTATTGTCCTGGCTTCCCTCCCCCTAGCTGTTTTGACACAAGCTTTTTTGAAGAAAATGCCCTGCAAATCATATCTTGTGTAGTACATCCTGTTGCATCTGCTGTCATTTGGACAGTCATGAATTAATCTTCTGTTTTAGTTGTTTGGCATTTCCAATGAGTCTAAAGTAGGTGATGTTTCATGTGGCACTGTACAGATGTTATTGTGATTGTTAGGATTTCATGGCCTATCTGCCCTCCTGCAAAAAAAACAGGCTAAAGCAATGTATTCAAAAAGACTTTCTGCAGAATATTTCATCATAAGAAGCATTACACTTGTTAAGGCTACATCAAAATAGGCAAGCACAAGTACTGATTCTGAGTATTCAAATAGTCTACAATTCTTTGTTATAACCCTCAAAGTGCCTTTGACCACTTTAGTTGCTTTTGTGATCTGAGCAGACAAGAAGCTTTTTTTCACTATAAAGCCTTTATTTTAGATAAATTTGACATTAAAATAAACTAAAAGAGGAACTTGTGTGTATTTATTACCTTACTACCTACTTTTACGAGATTTTTCAAAGATGCTGTAATTTTTAGAGTAGGGATATGTACTGCCCATACCAACGCTTCTATGCCGACTTGTTCTTTGCCCATATAAATAAACATATAACTTACATTTACTTTTTTAATCTAAAGATATACAGATGGAGATTTAAACACCTTTCATTCACATGATGAAATTTCCGCGCATAAATATTGGAAAATCAATGGTCTGCTTGCCGACAAGAAAGAACGGCCTATTTACCGACACGAAAGAAGACAGCCCTGATCGCTTCGTTATTATTAATTATATAGTTAGACATTCGATTTGGAAGAGATCATTTTCACACTTTTGGTATTTTTACCTTTACTTTATCAGTTGGTTATTATCAGGGAGGATTATCTTGCGTCATTTTGTAAAAAAAATCACACTTACTACTGCAAAAGAAGACAGGTATGCGTACGCTCCCGTGTCTTTTCCTAGTTAGCATTTTCACACTGATCAACGTGAGCCGCGGACACCATGTGTTCTCGGTACACCAGATCGAATTTTCCATGGAAGAACCGGAGGTGGTGTAAGTATTTTCATTTTTATGGACCTGATTCACCTAGATAGAAATGTTGATTTACAGCAATGTCAAGACGAATGATTGATCTGTTTACACACATACTAGGGAATAATAATACCATCATATAAGTGAGCTGTGGCTTTATGAGCAACTGGTGTCTTATTGTTTTGAAGTTTATTGCCGATTTTCGGACAAAACCCCGTAACCATTGTTCATTTTACAAGTTTGTATGTTAAGATAAATGTATTCCCTAAAGGAACACAAAATTTCACTTAGAAATGTCCATCCAAAGCGAAGATATACGTTTTTGAATGGACCTGGGTAGAGGAAAATATGCTAACAAGACACCATTTTCATTTTCGAAGTATGTACATGGACACCAGATCAGAAAAAGCTTGTGGTAACTGGACACCAACCTTTAATCATCAGTATTTCTGCCTGAAACTCGATGCATGGGCTGTATACGAAGATTATTTTTGTAAACATTATGTCACTACGGTCCATTACCTGATAAAGAGCATGTTCAACGCAATTTCATTGCTTGTAGCACTTGCTTTTTTGAAATATTTGCAATGTTACGGCAATTTACGAAGTAGACCTACGATACTTGATCACAATTGACCGGTCATTGCCTCCAATGTTGGTGCAAGACATGTTCTTTTTTTTTACAGCGTTTCAGTTTTATGAATGGTGTATTAACCCATTACCACGCAATCACGAGCTTTAATGTCCCTGGGAAAGATGGCTTCGAAAAACATTGTCCATAAAGAAAAAACCCAATTAACTAATACAGAGTGTACATTATTTACCACATTTGGCCTGATTCTTAGTTTAAATAATTTTCAAATCCGCTTGGCCAACTGCCAGCAGGCTCTTAGAAGGCGTTCTACCCTTCGTACATTTGCATGCGTGCGTTTGTTCGTCTACGCGTTTATTTCTAAAAATTTTATTTAATTGACTTCTCCTCAGAAACCACCAAGTGGAAATCAACAAAATTCAACGTGGATGATTCCATAAATTACTTTCGAGGTACTTCGATCCTTTAAAAAAGATGGCTTATAAATGTGGAAGGAGCTTATTTTCCGTGTAGGCCTACGGCGCGTTGTGAAAATTGTAAAATTTGTCCTCTCAAAAGCACTCAATCACGCGATTGGCATTGAGTAGCTTTCTATCACATTCCTTCAATAAATTTTGATCTGCTGAAAAACATGGCTTTTGTTGGTGGGACTTATTTCTCTTTGTGTCATAAAGCGGAAGTACTTGCAGCTCTTTAAATAAATTCATTGACAAAACATCTATGTAGATCTACATGTATTTCATAACACAGATGATCACTGATAATGTTTCATTTTATCCAATATGCTGGGTGATCATGATATATGAGATATTAATCTTTATTGTTACAAACTTCCATAGTTCTTGGAAATGCAGCATTAGTGCTCAGAAATAGTTTTGTACGTAGTGTTTTAGGAAATTATTAGAGAGGTTGATTGCAGCCATGGCAGATTACTAAATTAAATCTTTTCTGAAATTCGTCATTTATAAAAAATAAACCACGTCTATTTCCTGTTTCGGTTTTTTTATTTCGCTTTATTTACAAAACATGACGAAACAGACTGTGTATCAGAGCAATTACGCTCGAAGAAATGGAATAAGACAGCAAATTCTGTGGCAGTCTGCAATTTGAACTCACCACTGTTGGAAAGTCTGATGACCTCTCCAACAAATTTCAGCAATACGAAATACAGTAAAACCTGGCATGTTAGCCACCTGTATTAAGCAAGCAACTTGAATAAACAAGCATGCATGTAGTTCCCGACAAATAGCAATGCACAGACATTCATCTGTATCAAGCAAGCACCTGCCTTTGGCAAGCTCTTTTGACCGTCCCTTTGGTAATTGATTAATATATGTTGAACTGTAACTATTTCTGAGCACTAATGCTGCATTTCCAAGAACTATGTAAGTTTGTAACAATAAAGATTAATATCTCATATATCATGATCATCCAGCATATTGGATAAAATGCAACATTATCAGTGATCATCTGTGTTATGAAATACATGTAGATCTACATACATGTATTATCAATGAAAATATTTAAAGAGCTGCAAGAACTTCCGCTTTATGACACAGAGAGAAATAAGTCCCACCAACAAAAGCCATGTTTTTCAGCAGATCAAAATTTATTGAAGGAATGTGATAGAAAGCTACCCAATGCCAATCTCGTGATTGAGTTCTTTTGAGAGGACAAATTTTACAATTTTCACAACGCGCCGTACACGGAAAATAAGCTCCTTCCACATAAGCCATCTTTTTTAAAGGATCGAAGTATCTCGAAAGAAATTTATGGAATCATCCA
The DNA here is from genome assembly GCA_943736015.1 of Tridacna crocea. Taxonomy (NCBI): domain Eukaryota; kingdom Metazoa; phylum Mollusca; class Bivalvia; order Cardiida; family Cardiidae; genus Tridacna; species Tridacna crocea. Next base: position 32,725,491 of record OX031064.1, on the reverse strand, counting down.
CATTGAATTTTGTTGATTTCCACTTGGTGGTTTCTGAGGAGAAGTCAATTAAATAAAATTTTTAGAAATAAACGCGTAGACGAACAAACGCACGCATGCAAATGTACGAAGGGTAGAACGCCTTCTAAGAGCCTGCTGGCAGTTGGCCAAGCGGATTTGAAAATTATTTAAACTAAGAATTAGGCCAAATGTGGTAAATAATGTACACTCTGTATTAGTTAATTGGGTTTTTTCTTTATGGACAATCATGGTTTTTCGAAGCTATCTTTCCCAGGGACATTAAAGCTCGTGATTGCGTGGTAATGGGTTAATACGCTATTCATAAAAATGAAACGCTGTAAAAAAAGAACATGTCTTGCACCAACATTGGAGGCAATGACCGATCAATTGTGATCAAGCATCGTAGGTCTACTTCGTAAATTGCCGTAACATTGCAAATATTTCAAAAAAGCAAGTGCTACAAGTAATGAAATTGCGTTGAACATGCTCTTTATCAGGTAATGGACCGTAGTGACATAATGTTTACAAAAAAATAATCTTCGTATACAGCCCATGCATCGAGTTTTAGGCAGAAATACTGATGATTTAAAGGTTGGTGTCCAGTTACCACAAGCTTTTTCTGATCTGGTGTCCATGTACATACTTCGAAAATGAAAATGGTGTCTTGTTAGCATATTTTCCTCTACCCAGGTCCATTCAAAAACGTATATCTTCGCTTTGGATGGACATTTCTAAGTGAAATTTTGTGTTCCTTTAGGGAATACATTTATCTTAACATACAAACTTGTAAAATGAACAATGGTTAGGGGATTTTGTCCGAAAATCGGCAACAAACTTCAAAACAATAAGACCCCAGTTGCTCATAAAGCCACAGCTCGCTTATATGATGGTATTATTATTCCCTAGTATGTATGTAAACAGATCAATCATTCGTCTTGACATTGCTGTAAATCAACATTTCTATCTAGGTGAATCAGGTCCATAAAAATGAAAATACTTACACCACCTCCGGTTCTTCCATGGAAAATTCGATCTGGTGTACCGAGAACACATGGTGTCCGCGGCTCACGTTGATCAGTGTGATTTTGGGATAGATAGAGATATTTAGAGATCAGGGCCCGGTTTCACGAAAAAACTTAAGTCCGTACTCAACTCAACTGAGTTTACAGGCTTAAGTTCGTTAATTTGCTGAGTTGAGTCTGAAACGTTGAGTGCGTTTCACGAACACGTTCTCAGCCGAGTCGCTTATTTTGATGATTTTTTAAACGTTTTAAGCGGTATTTTTGCTACTCTTCGATAGTCGAGGTAATAAACTGTAAAAGTACGGGAACAACTGTCAATATCGCAGTTGTCAGAAATAAAATAAACAAATATTTTCGCTTGAAAAACGTACATGCACTTTTAAAAAGCTATTTTACGGAATTCAATCTGTGTATTCATGCATCGGTATGCACTTCAGTCTCGTAAAAGACTGTATCGCTGTGGTTCTAGTCAAAATTTATTGAAATTGTTTCCATGTTTGAGGCAAAAAAAAAAAAACGAGGAAATAAATAGTAGATATTTGGGCTTTTTTCGGTGAAGGATCGAAATTTATTTCATCGAGTGGACACTATCGGTAATATTTTCAGGAGTGGCGCAGCCACGAGTGAAAATATTACCGATGTGTTCACGAGATGAAATAAATTTCGATCTTTCACCGAAAAAAACAGAACAAATATTCTATTTATTTCATGCTTTTAACCCTTTCTGAGAGGAGTGTTATCAAAATCCAGTACAGTTCTTTTCCGTTATTCCCTGTGGCGTACCCCTCCAGCATAGCATTGCAATATAACCTCATGCGCGAGAGATCTATTGTAAATGACGTCATATTTCCCATCTGGTTGTCGGGCACGCGCAATCTACCTAGGCGACAAGAACGTGAAAATCGGTATTTTCACTGGTGATACCAGTGTAAGATCGAAAAATATTTTGACTACTATTTCTCGATATCCTACCGGAAAGCGTGAAATAAAAAGGGATGTCGTTGAGAGCTCTTAGTCCAGGAGTGTCCTTGAACTGATGATTTTTTTTTGTTTACATTACATTTCGTAAAGCACTGTTTTTCCTCTGAAGGGGTTTCCAAAACCTATGGTAGATATTTCAATGCTCATTTAAGTTTGAAATACCATGGCAAAATGAATATTAACATATGATTTGCTGTAAACCTATCATTGCAGTAAAAATGAATTAGATATAGTATTGCACCCAAATTTCTTGATCAAGTCGATATGAGTCAGTGCAACACTGTACCTAATTTTAGTTGGGTATAGTCTTGCACTCAAATTTCTATGCTTTCTTAGTTAAAAAATCAGTGTAATACTATGTTTAAATAAACATAGTATAGTGTTGCACTCAAATCTATAGATATAGACTTCTTCATGAAATATGAGTATAACATAGCACCTAGATGAAGCTATTCTGAAGCTGAACAAGCAATATTGAGGGACAATGAAGGAAATATAACAAAGTCCATTTACATATAACTTTTACTTTACTTTTTTTTTTCACTTAAAAATTAACTATGCTTTTAAAAACTGCAAGCTGATCTGTTTTGCCATATACCTTATGAAGACTTTTCTTTAACCCATTACCACACAATCCCTATCTTTGACAACCCTCAGAAAGAAGTCTTTGGAAAACATTGTGGAAAAATGAGAAAATGCTGGTAACCAGCATTTTCTTCTTTTCCTACAATGTTTTCTATCCTTTACAAAACGAATTTCAAATTTTCAGTCACTTTTATTTCGTCGTCTGCAAATGCTTTTGATTTGAACAAATCCAAAAATTTGTTGATTGGTAATGAGTTAAGCCACTAGTGACTTTGAAACAATACAGGAAATGCATTATAAATAAATTGTTACAAGTATTTTTCCCTTTTCACTCAATGTCCTTAACCCTTTCCCACACAGTCCCTGGCTTTTATGACTCTGGAGAAAGGGCTTTTTGAAACATTATGGAAAAAGGAGGAAATACTGGTAACCAGCATTATCTCCTTTTCCGATAATGTTTGCTATCCTTCTATTCTATCAGAAATTGCCATTTTTGGTACATTTGATTTGTCGTCTGTGGACATTTTCAGTTTGGTGGAGCCCAACATTTTGTCCTTTGGGAAAGGGTTTACTCTTACACATAACATGATAGCATTTGTACAATTTCAGAACAGTTATAATAAAAAAATGTACATTTTGTTGTGAAAATAAACAAATAAAGTTGAACCAATTACCTCACAATACCGAATTTTAATGACCCTGAGGAAAGTGCCTTTTGAAATCATTGTGGGATAAGAAGCAAATACTTGTAACCAGCATATTCTCTTTTTCCCATAATGTTATCTATACATTCAGTCATATTCTAACATTTGAGCCACATTTAAACTGTCATTTGCAATTCAGTTGCATTTAAAATATCTAGTAAGTCTATTTACTTGGTTGCTTCTGGAACAAAACAGGTACAATTTCCTTTCAAAGCCTAAATATTTTTAAAATTGCATGTAGGGTTGGGATAACATTCACAGATGACAAAATTTTGGTATTGTCTAAATTGAAATCATAATGCAGATGACAAAATATGGCCTATCAAGTAGATCTAATGGTATTTGTCTCTGGAACAGCAGAAAACATTTGGGTAAAAGGAAAAATGCTAGTTACTAGCATTTTATCCTTTTCTTCCAATATTTTGAATAATTTTCACTGATGACAAAATTCTGGTCACATTCAGTATCATCTAAACATGCTGCAAAGTTTTCAAGAAAACTTTAAAGTCTTTCAGTATCTGAAGATGTAAAAACTGCTGTTCCATCAATCTGCATCATTCCTCTGCTGTTTCTAGAATGTGGATCAAATCTCATGTCTGAAGAAAAATCAGTCTTGTACTGACCAGATATCATCATACTGCACTGAATGCCTTTGTTTTTACCTATTTAAAACAAAAAAATAAATCTTTAAAGGGTGAAAATTCATTGTTACCAAACAACTTTGTTATAGTAATCCAAGAGGGGACTTTCTAAACATTGTGAGAAAAGAGGAAACTGCTGGTAACCAACATTTTCTCCATAACCCACAACATTCAATTCCTTCTAAGATTGTTTTTATCATTTGAGCCCCACTTTAATGTGCTGTCTGAAAATCCTTTCAATCTGAACCAGTCCTAAAATTTCTATTTGGTATAGAGTTGAGTGATGGATGTTATCTCTAAATGGCAATTTAACTTAATTATGCAGTAACTTGAGATGTTTACTAAGTCTGATACCTACTGGAAATGAACAAACAACAAGGTTCCATGTTTTTCTCACAATGTTCACATTTTCATTTCAACAAGGAATATATCTTGGACAAGACATTACAAAAACCTGTTAAAACTCTCCACAATGAAGTACATTTTAATTTTTTTTTCTGCTAACAGTAGATCTGTTTACCATGTGTGCAGTGTATTTAAAAAAAAATCACATTATGTTTTTATGACCATTGATGCAGCACTACTTCATAGACTATGAGCTCATGTTTGTAAATGAGAAAAAGTATAAGTAATGTAGCAGTATAGTTGGAAAATTGCTTTAGGTCTGTAAAATAGCTGTTTCTCCATCACTTGCAATCATGTACAGAATTTGGTGCAAAAATATGTATGTGAAAGACAGAGCCTAATCATAAATCATATGTTACTTGAAAAAGTCATCTGTAAATGTTAAATGTGGGACAAAAGGGTGCCTTTCAATGTATATAAATGTATTTGAAGATGATCTATGAGCAACTCCATTACTCTATAGATGACAGATACTTTTCCAGTATACCCAATTTCCGTTACCTCTCTCTCTGCCAGTGGGGACTGAAATAGCTTTTGGAAACTACAGATCATGATCACAGAGTGTAGTCCGCTACTTGATGCTAATATTTTACTAAAATTTACTATCATACAGTACACTACTTATTCACTTTCAGACTATGAAATAAGTTGATATTATTTATTTCAAAAGAGTTCAAAGAAACATTTAATTTGCCAGACTTTTTAACAAGACATACCTGTCGTTTTCTTCTATGTTGACCTCTAGATCCTGCATCAGAAATGATGTGCCAAGCTAACTACACCATCCCATTACTAATCACTTCACTGTCATCACTCTAATATGTGTTTATTTACCTAAGATGAGAGTAACAGAAAATGAAAGTTTTGTATTAAAAAAAGACACTAAAAAACAAAATGAAAACAAGATGAAACCTATGTTGTTGGTACTCATTGGAATTACCTATCGATATCTACCATACAGGTTTAAAAATTCCAATCACCATCTGATAATCAGAAATCAACCAGTTATCTGATCCTCTGTCAATTTAATTGAAAATGATTATTACGTCCTTTATGCCTGAATGTTTGCCATCGAGCTCCCAGCCCAAATTAATTTGAAGCATAACTGAAGCCAGATGATAAATGATAAATAGGCAAATAGTGATAACTTTCAACATCTAACATGTTCATCCTATTACACTGTCATTCAAGTTTTAGTCAAGAGAACAAGTCAAGAGATGCAAAACACAATTTCACTTCAATATTTGCCATTGTTTAACCAAAACCTTGGACCTTAAACAAAAATATAGACCAACGCACATACATACAGATTTTGTTTTTTTGTTTCAAAATTTAAGATTGTTGCCATTACCTGAATTATCATCGGACTCAGTAGATCTTTATATCGTCTAGTGTCCTCATTCCGTGACTGTGCTTGAGCCGGTGATGGTTGTGTACATCTCGTTCTTGAGAAGCACATAATTTGACGTATTTCTGTTCGTAACCCTTACTAATATTCGAACTTTTTAATCCCCGTGAATTTCAAAGACAAACACATCGTAACTGTCTTTAAAGCTGTATTTAGGAACGATTTCCGAGTTTAGGTTCGATTTCTCCAGGGGACGATTTCTCCAGCAGCTTAGAAGCTCCTACACAGAACATAGATCTCTGTCACGTATGTCCAACAGAGACGATCCTTGAAAAAATTCCTTCATGTGGCTTGAAATTGACAAATTCTGTCTCTAAATAGAAGTTGTGTCGGTTTATATCGCTCTAGCGTAGACGTGTCCGCCATTTTTGAGTCGACAACAAGCAGCTTAAGCCAGGGTAGAGTATACTTAAATTAACAGACTCAACTCAAGGTTTTGAGATCGTTACTGAGTCTGTTATGTTCTTGAAACGCAACTTAAATAACGAACTCAATTTAAGTCAGAAACTGAGTCCGTTAGCAGATTTGAGCAAGATAACGGACTTAAGTTGTTTCGTGAAACCGGGCCCAGGGCTGTCTGCTTTCGTGTCGGTAAATAGGCCGTTCTTTCTTGTCGGCAAGCAGACCATTGATTTTCCAATATTTCTACGTGTCAAGTATGAACTGACTCTGACCTGTTAGGTATTCAACCCGTAATGTTTCTTGTCTGTTTTTATTTTCTCCCTTAGAACATGTGTATTGGGAGATACCGACAAGAGAAAACACGCAGGAGCTTTAAGAAAAGCCCCCTTTCACCAAATAATGTAATCGGGAGGAAAAGAACTATGGATATAGATAATATTTTTTAATTACACAAGCTTTAGTAAGTCTCTAAATATCTCTTTCACAAAATGCTAACTAGGAATAGTAACGGGAGCGTACGCATACTTGTCATCCTTTGTAGTAAGTGCGATTTTTTACAAAACGACGCAAGATAATCCACCCAGATAATAACCAACTGATAAAGTAAAGGTAAAAATACCAAAAGTGTGAAAATAACCAAACTGAAGGTCTATGCAATTAATAATAACAAAGCGATCAGGGCTGTCTTCTTTCGTGTCGGTAAATAGGACATTCTTTCTTGTCTGCAAGCAGACCATTGATTTTCCCATTTCTGCGTGGAAATTTCACCATGTGAATGAATGAACGAGTCTAAATCTCTATCTGTATAGCTTTATATTAAAAAAGTAAATATCAGTTTTAAAAAAAAAAGTTTATGTATATGCATAGAACAAGTCTAGATGCGTTGGTATGGGCAGTATTTCCCACTTCTAAAAATGACAGCAACTTTTGAGAAATATCGTAAAAGTTGAAAATAAGGTAATAAAGACACACAAGTTCCACTTACAGTATGTTTTATGTCAAATTAATCTAAAATAAATGCATTTTAGTGAAAAAAAGCTTCTTGTCTGTTCTCGTCTGTTCCTGTCTGTTCTCGTCGGTTCTTGTCTGTTTTTAGGCTGACCGACTAGACTGTACAAAGTCTGCAGTCTGATCTACATTGATCGCTTTACTAAGACCGTCCACACGAGGGCAACTTCAACATTATTCTCACGATCTTATTTATAAAATGAAATGCGTCTTTGATTTATTCCGTGCTCTTTAAAGGGTTAAGCTTATATACCTAGTTTTGAACTAGAAATGATGAATTTAACTGAAAATAATTCCACCAAAGATGCTAAAATAGGTTCTGAAGCCAATAATTCACGACCATTTAAGAATGGCTGTCTAAGGCAATTCAATTAATAAAATGAGGCCGAATAATTCCAACTGTCATTACCGGCAACATTCAATATAGTGCAAAGGAGACTTGGGTGCGAAACTGCACTGGTGCGAAACATATCAAAACCGCAATATGTTTCTAAACGCCCCTGAAGACGCGATATGAGTGCATTTCTAGAATGAAATGCTAAAAAACATTATTTTATTGCCATAACTAGGTTAGTTTGGCCTTCTTAGATCAGAAATCGACCGAGTACATGTCCATTGCAAGGATGTACGAAAACTGGGTTACGGATTTTCGCTGGTTTCCACGGCCTGTATTTAAATCACAAAATTATTTCTAAACAATATTTTGACCCTTACCAACATCTTTCATCTCCAGTTTTTCCTCTCCAAACCCATTTTTGAGAATTTGAAGAATATGCACATCGGTGTAGCGTCACGAATGTCGGTACATGCATAAGCAAAATAGTGGAAAATATCTCAATATGTCGACCAGTACCCCCGGAAGTGCATTTCATCTAAACGAGACTTACTGACCCTATTGGATAGATGAGTATTTGTATAATGCCACCTAGCGGGAAATAAAGCCTATAGCGTAACTATTAGCCTATAACCCAAGCATGTAGGGGTTGTTTTAATAAATGGCCGGTGCATATGTTAGATGCTAGCCGATCATTAGCTCAAATGAATCGCACCTGGTAGGGTTTTATTGAGTAAACGTTTCTTTCATTTTGAAATTCAAAGTAACGGTTGTCGCGTAGAAATGTGGTCCGGTCCTGCGTACCCAGGATGCCCAAATTGGATAGATGAGTATTTGTATAATGCCATCTAGCGGGAAATAAAGCCTATAGCGTAACTATTAGCCTATAACCCAAGCATGTAGGGGCTGTTTTAATAAATGGCCGGTGCATAATGTTAGATGCTAGCCGATCATTAGCTCAAATGAATCGCACCTGGTAGGGTTTTTTTGAGTAAACGTTTCTTTCATTTTGAAATTCAAAGTAACGGTGGTTGTTTTGAAAAGAAGTTAGGTACCATACCCAGAATGCACAAATTAGATAGATGTGTATTTGTAGAATGCCATCAAGCGGAAGATAATAACATTCAGTTTCTCGCGACTGTAAAGATGATTTAACCTATTACCACACAATCCCTACTTTTGACGCCCATAAGAAAGAAGCCTTTTGGAAACACTGTGGGAAAAGGAGAAAATGCTGGTAACCAGCACTTTCTCCTTTTCCCACAGTGTTTTCTACCCTTCCCAGAACAAATTTCTATTTTTCAGTCACCTTTATTTTGTCGTCTGCAAATGCTTTCAATTTGGACCAGTCTAAAATTTTCTTGTGTGATAAAGGGTTGATATAACTATTCAAGTGCTGTTGACGTGACGTGACGTGGAAAAAAAATCATTCATGCTACAAAAGAGAATCACTAAGATTGATGCAAAGTTAGAACAAACCAAAAATTTTAACTTATAATGTAGCTTTATTGAAATATACACGGACAAGATGAAAATCTATAAGCCTGTTGCATACAGTCGGTTTACTTCAAAAACCTCGTAACTACAGCTTGCTTCAAGCTGTAGTAACGAGGTTATTGAAGTACACTGATGATATATACATTTTAGATATATGTTTGAAACATTTTGTCGGAGTAGCTGATTGTTCTGGCTTTTGACCTACTTTTTGATACTGATAACAAGTCAATAAATAGACATTTGTGATTGGTCAAAAATACAGACATGGTTATTCTCAGGTTCCCTGCCTTTTTGCTTGCAAATAACGCCGTCTATCTTTTTTAAAGACTTTTCTTGTTTATGAAGGAGTCAGTCATTTTTTTCTATCCTTCGTATCCAGGCATCTTGACATGTTTAGTTTCCAGACAACAAAATTGGACCTAACTCTCGCAATAGACCTAAAGTATCTCTATAACACATTATACAAAGCAATTCATCACATAATTATCGATCCCTAAAATCGATTTGGTCTGACAACCTACCAGATCTGTGGGTAGACTAGTCCTCTGCCATAATCAAAGCGTTGAGAACGCTGAAGTGGTACTTGTCAAGGAAACCCATTGTGGGGAATTGATAGTTTGAAAGAAAAAAGACATATTGTTCAAATATTGGCTTAACAGTCAACCCACTAAGCAAATGAATACCTTATCGGTTGAAGGGAGAGTACTCATGTACCTTAAAACTATAATTTTGAAATATCTTTAGCCTTTTACATTTAATTTCCAATATTACAATCACTTACTTCGATCTAAATATTCATGAGCAATCAAATGGAGTAGCGCGCAATCATAGGACGAACAAGCCATGGAACGAATTGGTTTTGGAACAAAAAAGCCCATGGTCAGTTGGCAAATTTGTATCATTGCACCAATAAAAGGATATGAACGAGAGAAGCTATTTTCAATCAAAAATGAGTATCTCAACGATCGATGGCTTCGTCCAATGTATTTAAATATGCCATTTCAAATTACATATCCGAGTGCCACCGAAAAACTCATTTGCCTGAGAAAAAATGAGTTTAACTGGGTTTATCTCCTTCGGCTTTGCACAAAATAAGATCCATGGTTATCAAAATTCAATGTTGAACTCACAGGGTACTGTCTTCGACAAATACCACAAAAAGGAATGCAGAGAGCAAAACAGTTTCGACCCATGTCAGCCTGCGCGGACTGCTCAGGCTGACATAGGTTGATACTCTTTGCACATGCAATTGAACCCCCCCCTTTTTTTTTTCACAGAGCATTGCTCACTTTGAAGATTATCCACATTGAAATTAAAACATTTAACAGAGGGAATCACCAAGATAACAAAATGATGTACTGATATGAAATACCAGAATTCTAAAAAATCATTTTGGGGGCTTTTATTAAGTTTCACATGTACTCGTAGAGAGAAATATACATGTTCGCCACATTCATCATTTAGAATTTTGAACCATGATTTGTGAAAAGTGGGCCTGGTGCATCTGCAAAATGTTCGTACAAGGTCATTTTACAGAGTCTGCACAGGCTGATCTCGGTTGAAACTCTTTGTTATTGGTCAATTTTCTGCATATGAAAGGACCAATCTTCATTATGGCTCGTTCGGTTGTCAAAAAAGATATCATGGAACCTTCGGACCCCATTCCAGTGACAGATTTTTAATATCACACATAAAACAACACAGTTTGGTCGTTGATTGGTTGACGTAGTACCCAATCATTAAAAAGATTCCTCGGCAGTAGTCTGGGTCCGGTGAATATTCTTACTCAGTCGCATAAGGTTTACATGCATCCTCGGTTCTACATCAGAAGCTCACCCCTGATAATACACTCCTCCTTCAGACCCTTAATAACAGAGGCATACAGTTATTTTAGAACAAAACATTTGTTACTTGTATGCCTTTCTCATCTATTTCAAAGCAACACACCGTCATAATGCCAAACAAATGAAATTGACAAGGATAGTAAACAACAGGTATTGAGCACAAGCAGAACCACGACTGTTTTATTTTAAAAGAACAGTGATCAAATGAAATATCGGTGACGGTCAATTTGGATCCATGATGAGCAGTTTTTTACTTTCTGAACTTGATCAACAATGCAGTGTAAAGATTAAATGTGACCTATCAATGAGTTCATTTGGGTCTGAACTTCATTTCCGTAAATTTCAAGGGTGAGTAATGTCCCTTGAATCCACCCCAGTTCACTCCATTTCCATAGGATTCGTGTTTACCGTATAGACCGTTTACATTCACTGCTCCGTGATACATGATGTATTTGTGGTACCAAAATCCACCTTTGTAAGACTTGGATGGTCCTTTGTCTTTTGTTGAAAATTGCTGACCGTTATGATTTGCAGTAAAAGAATCTGTAACAGTACCTCTGAACCCATCAATGGTCAATCTAAAACCGTCATCAACAGATCCCACAGAAAACAGCAAGTACTTGGCATAACGAACATCATTGGCAAAGTCCTCTAACTCGATTCTTAACTCATGCGGACAAAACGACACTATTCGATGGATAAACTCGTTTCCAAGCCAAAATTCAGCTGACAAATTTCCAAAACCGAATCGGTAATCCAACCAGTCACGGTAAAAATCCTCCGAGCCATCACATCGCCTCTGGAACACAGTCCAACCTCCGCCGTCTGTTTCCATGTCACAGTACACATCCAGTGGTCGCCATATTGAATCTGGGTGAATTGAGTATACTCCGCTGGTCACGTGACCCATCCTGTATAGGTCAGCGCAGTCTTTCGCCGTTCTTGAATACAAAGACGCGTATCATGGTCAAGTGTTTCTGTCAATGGAACTTTAATTTCGTCAATCTTGCGAATCATTGTTTGCACTAAGTCAACCAAAGATCCTTCTAGAACCATCTGGTCATCTTTCATTTTTCTCATCTGTTCCTGTAAGTCTCGGCGGAACACTTTCTCTTTACCAAGTCCATATTTTACAGATTTAATCACATCAGAGACGCGTTTTTCGATCATGTTCGTCACATTGCTTATATCTTTTTCCACAGTTAAGTCAGAATTTCCTTTTACAGCTGACGTCAATGGTATCATAGCCAGTTCTGTCTGGAATTCTTCACGAAGAAGGTTTATTCGTCTGTCTAGCTGACGAAACCTTGCAATAAAAAATGATAAACTTCCATCTTCATCATTTGTTTGAACTGTAGAAAACAACATAATCGATAATGAAATAAAAAGTAAGCAGACATTTCTAGTCGCCATGATTCAAGACATATAGCGTTTGAGTGGAGAACAACGATATATGAAATAAACAACCATTGACGTCACCAGAACGATTATCCAATCATTTTAAGGGGTTGTTTGGCAGAAAACATTTGTTTACAATCATTTATATAAATCTCTATCTGTTACTGGTGATTTCTGAATTATCAGCGGCAAATGTCATGATTAGATAAAAATATTTTTTTTATTCTTGCCTGTTTCCTGCAAATGTGTCTGCCAAAAAAAAGAAAGAATTTGAGCCATGTTCAGTGAAAAGGGGGCTTAATGTATATCAGCGGTGTATGATACCAAAGCAAGCTATCACATACCTATCGATCCATTATAGCTCAATTGTTAAACAATCAACGTAATCATGAAGTAGAGTGGGCTTTAACGATACAGAAAATTGACCCATAGCGAAAAGTTCCGACTCAGGTCAGCCTGCGCGGATTGCGCAGGCTGACCTTGGTCGAAACTTTTCGCAGATGTATTAAGCCCCCTTTTCACAGAGCATGGCTCATTGTACCTTTTGATAATTTTGAGCCCTGTGAAAGAGGGCTAAATGTGTCTATAAAAAGTATCAGTTCATTTCAGTCCGCCCAGGTTGACGTGATCGGAAATTTTTGCATGAACTAGGGCCATTCCATCTTATGATTCAGGCAGTTGTCAGACACAAAATTGATTCTATCGATGTATGATCCAGTGCATCTTCGCAAGCTAAGGCTGACGATTCACTACGCTACTCCACCCTTGGCGGATCAAGCTTGGTTTTAACATTTCACCCGATACGCTTTTTCATTGGATGCAGCCAGCTCTAGCTGCAACGAATGAAATCGCTGGTTGCATTTCATCTTTGATAAAAATGGAATAAAGTCGCTACCTTTCGAATAGAAGGTAAACATGGAAACCCACGTGGATGTTTGCTAATCGCTTCATGTGTATTCGTAAGCGGTTTGTAAACGATATTTCAGTGGCCTTTAGAAATATGATGTAAAGGGGGGTAATAGCCAGCATCCAATAGGCGGCGCATCGCAGGAATCTCGAAATCGGGCTCAATCGGCCAAGGTAAGACCCACGTAGTGATCATAACCTTTGCTAGCGAAGATGGATCCAGCGATGACTAGCTTTGCATGCAAGGTTTCAAATATGCATGAATTCCCCTTTTCACAGAGCATGATTCGCTTAACCCTTTACCCCATGAAGCATTTCTATGGTATCTCTAGTTCACCCGAAATAACAGAAAGGTTGACACCGTTTTTATTTGTATATGACACATTAGAAAACATCGTGAAAAAAGGTGAAATTGTTCGTAACGAGCAATTTCACCTTTTGCCACAATGTTTTCCAAAGGCTAGTACAAACAATGAGTAGAAATGAGTATCTATTGAGTAAAGGGTTAAGTATTGTGTGTTATGTAGTCGAATTAGGCGAATACTAAGTGACTCTAGAGCCTACGTGTACCAGGTTTTTCTAATATTTGACCTAGTGACCTAGTTTTTGACAGGACATGATCAATTCTCAATCTCGTCTGAGATATCATTAAGACAAACATTCTGGCCAACTTTCATAAATTTTGGACAAAATGTATGGCCTCTAGAGGGTATACAAGCTTTCTCAAAGATTGGGTCTACTGACTTAGTTTTGGACCCGACATGACCCATTTTCGAGCTAGTCTCAGATATTATCAAGACAAATATTCTGACTAAGTTTTATGAGAATCAGGCCGAAAATGCGGCCTCTAGAGTGTACAGAAGGTACAAGTTGACGAAGCACGACGGACGCCGGACACAGCAAAATCACAAAAGCTCAACTTGAGCACTTAGTGGTTTAATCAATTTGAGAGAAAAAAATACGTCCAGTGAATTATTTCGGAAATTCACGTAAAGATCTAGTCATTTCCAAATTGATTTTTTTTCTATTGATCTTTAATTACTAAAATCTATATGTGACCCGTTAATCAAAAAGGGACCATCTGGGAATTCTCTACATCAATGAGGTGAAAACAGATCGACGATAGTGCAGGTCATTTTAAATTGATAATCCAAAAAAGATTGTATAACAAGGTACAATGACTATTTTTCATACAGGAAATGTCATTTGAACGAAAAGTGTCAATCCTGGTCAGACTGCGCAATTCGCGCAGTCTGACCAGGGTTGACACTTTTCGCAGTTCTCAGAAGGTTTTCTTTTTTTGCGTGATGGGTCACAGATTTTAGTCTCGCAACCAACAGAATCATAAGGTTTACAAGCCCTTAATAGCAAATGTTTCGGTCCAGGTCATCGCAGACTGTCCCGAATCGATACTTTCTACAGATTCATCAAGCCCCCTTTCCCTAGGCAAAACTAAAACATAATTTGAATTAATTGAACCGGCTAATGACATGTAACAATATTCTTACAACACTATTCAAATGATTAGAAACCAATAAAGAGATTGGTTTGATGAAGGGTATACTTCCTGAAGTAGCTGTATATTTTTTAGCACATTATAATAGTATCAACGTGAAGCACAAAGGCATAGGGGCATTCTCATGTCAAAAATTCAAGCTGGTAAATGATGTAATTAAAAAAAATCTCTCTTGTGGCAAGGTGAAAATTATTCAACTTTAGTACCTGGTGACTTTTCATTGACGCTGAGTATATATTAACCCTTTCCCAAACAATTCCTAGAATAGTAGCCTTTCGAAAATGTTGTAGGAAAAGGAGAAAATGCTGGTAACCAGCATTTTCACCTTTTCCCACAATGTTTTCTACCCTATCAAAGACAGAAATCGTCTTTTCAGCAAGAGTTAAATTGTCGTGTGCAAATGCTTTCAATTTGGTCTAGTCCAAAAGTTTGTCGTTTGGGAAAGGGTTATGCATAAAGGTTAGGGTCAAATTAAATGAAGTCGTTAATTACAAACGTTACAAAAAGCGTACCTTGTAAGAGGAAACCTATTTATCTTTTACAGAGGACAAAGTTTTAGACCCGTCCAAATTTAACACTTATCCTGAGAAATAACTACAATGAAATTTTCATTTTCGATATGAAAAGCCAAAATACTGCTAATTCTAAGTTAGGTTTTGGGGCATAATATCTCCTTATCGGACAATGTAGATCCATGATCAGACTGCACGTTCGCATCTTCGAAAACCAAGGATACTATCTCCACTTTGTTCGTTACGTACCCTTGGCCGCTCGCCTCTTTGAAAATCGAAATTCCAGCTGCGCCACCTATCGAATATCACGAGTTGCCTAACCTTTGCTGATGTTATTTCTGACCAATCAAAATACTCGTAATAAAATTTGTTCGGCTATGCATCAAATATGGCTGCGCTTTCGGATTCATCACATCAAAAACAAGACGAACAGACATACGATGACTCGCAATCATTTGGATGTGGAACCCGTCCTAATATTTCACATAATTGATCGTGAACTATAAAAAACTCATTAAATACCGATCGTCCACTCTTTTTTTGGCAAATGTTCGTCACAAACACGACAACTTTCGCAGCCATTATTGTTTTCTGTTTTGCGAAAGATTTCTTGTTACGGATGGGCGGTTTGATTGGACGCGATGGGTTTTGATCGCATCCAATGAAATGGCGCAACGGGAGCTTCGATTTTTAAGGAGGCGAGCGGTCAAGGATACTACCTTAGTATCATTGGCTTGCGAAGATGGCACGTTCAGTGCAATTTGATCTTGATCTTCAATGTGCGCAAAAGGTCAGTGAGTCTCGCTTAGCAGCCCAGGGTTATTACTTTAGGATGACGACAGAAACTAGAGGCCCTTGAGGGCCTAAAATCGCTGTACTGGCAATGATTTTGTTTTTATGTCAGCATATATTATGAATTCACGATGCAAAAAAGAAAAAAACACATAAAAAGGGAGGGGATATCCTTACAACTTGGCTTGAGCTCACTACGACAGCATAAGCAGGCACGGTGATTTGAACAAACATTAAAAAAGAAGAAGAAGAAGTGCAAGTTCTGAAAACTAATTCGAGCCAAATTTGATAGGGATTCAGTACAACCTTGCATTAAACAATCCCTGTAAATTTATAAGAAATGTGACAAATATTGTGGACTTTGTTGGGTAAATAATACTAAGTTATCAAATGGCTGCTTTTCCTGCACAGATAACAAGATTTTCTTCACTTTAAATAGAGGTCAATCCCTTGATGAACCAAACAATCTTTTAAAGTTTCAAAAGAATTGGATCAATGTAACTCATAGCATAAACAAGAAATTTAAATTTTCAGCATTAAAAGGATATTTTCCCATACTGTTTGTTCAATTTTTTACAAAATCAACAGGGTTTAACCTATTACCACAAAATCCCTACTTTTGACGCCCCTGAGAAAGAAACCTTTAGAAAACATTATGGGAAAAGGAGAAAATGCTGGTAACCAGCATTTTCTCCTTTTCCCACAATGTTTTCTACCCTTCACAAAACAAATTTCAAATTTTCAGTCACTTTTATTTTGTCATCTGCAAATGCTTTGAATTTGGACCAGTCAAAAATATTGTCGTTTGGTAATGGGTTAAGCTATTGATGAGATAAACAAACTGTATAAGTTTCATGATACTCTGACCATAAATGAAGACTTTATCGCGTAAACAAGTAAAAGACTAACGGACGGACGAGCGGACGGACAGACGGACGGACGACGGAAGCCATACCATGACATAAGCTCTGCTTGCTTTTAGCCAGTAGAGCTAAAAACCAACCATAAATGCGGTTGAAATGTCGGGCTGATTACGAGTATTTTTTTTTTTCCTTTGAAGATTCGACTTGCATGCTACGTCGCATAAACTCGTCCCCGTATACCTCGGAAAAGTAGGACCTACATGTATACCCAAGTTGTCTGCGCATTTCATATTCTTTGAAGATTTGGCCTGTCTTATATGACGCATCACTCTCCCCAATTTCGGGGAGACTGTAATAATACGCGCCATAAAGTAGCAATGGAGAAAATGGCTTTTATCAATACGTTTAAGAATCAAAGCGTTGAGAACGCTGAAGTGGTATTGGTCAAGGAAACCCATCGTGTGGAATTAATAGTTTGAAAGAAATAGAGACATATTGTTCAAATATTGGCTTAAAAGTCAACCCACTAAGCAAATGAATACCTTTTCGGTTGAAGGGAGAGTACTCATGACAAAGTTTGGTTTATTTTTGTATAAGTGGTCTCCCTTTGATTATTAGGAGGAAGCAGGAGTAACGCCCCTTGACAAAAGGATGCATGACAAATAGAGAGAAAATCCTGATGATATATCGAACAAAATTAAGTTTGTTCCTGAAAAGTATAATTTTGACATATCTCCAGCCTTTTACATTTAATTTCTAACATTTCAATCAATTACATCGATCTATAAATATTCATGAGCAATCAAATGGAGTAGCGCGCAATCATAGGACGAGAAAGCCATGGAACGAACTTGTTTTGGAACGAAAAAGCCCAGGGTCAGTTAGTAAATTTGTATCATTGCGCCAATAAAAGGCTATGAGCGAGAGAAGCTATTTTCAATCAAAAATAAGTATCTTAACGATCGATGGCCTCGCCCAATGTATTTTAATATGCCATTTCAAATTACATATCTGAGTGCCACCGTAAAACTCATTTGCCTGAGAAAAAAATGAGTTTAACTGGGTTTATTTCCTTTGGCTTTGCACAAAATAAGATACATGGTTATCAAAATTCAATCTTGAACTCATAGTGGTATTGTCTTCGACAAATACCACAAAAATCAGGCCTGTTTTAGCTCCAGATTTCTCTAAACTACAGATCATGGCTGAGTGATTCGCACCAGGTAGCGTTTTTTTCAGAAAACGCTTATTTTAGTTTGAAATTCAAAGTAACGGTTGTCGCGTAGAAATGTGGTCCGGTCCTGCGTACCCAGGATGCCCAAATTGGATAGATGAGTATTTGTATAACGCCATCTAGCGGGAAATAATGCCTATAGCGAAACTATTAGCCTATTACCCAAGCATGTAGGGGCTGTTTTAAAAAATGGCCGATGCATATGTTAGATGCTAGCCGATCACTAGCTCAAATGAATCGCACCTGGTAGGGTTTTATTGAGTAAACGTTTATTTCATTTTGAAATTCAAAGTAACGGTGGTTGTTTTGAAAAGAAGTTCGCTTCTGTACCCAGAATGCACAAATTAGATGGATATGTATTTGTAGAATGCATCGAGCGGGAGATAATAACATTCAGTTTCTCGCTGACTGTAAAGATGATTTAACCCATTACCACACAATTCCTACTTTTGACGCCCCTGAAAAAGAAGCCTTTTGGAAACACTGTGGGAAAAGGAGAAAATGCTGGTAACCAGCATTTTCTCCTTTTCCCACAGTGTTTTCTACCCTTCCCAGAACAAATTTCTATTTTTCAGTCACTTTTATTTTGTCGTCTGCAAATGCTTTCAATTTGGACCAGTCTAAAATTTTCTTGTGTGGTAAAGGGTTGATATAAATATTCAAGTGCTGTTGACGTGACGTTATTTGGAAAAAAAAATCATTCATGCTACAAAAGAGAATCACTAAGATGTCAGATTGATGCAAAGGTAGAACAAACCAAAAATTTTAACTTATAATGTAGCTTTATTGAAATATATACGGACAAGATGAAAATCTATAAACCTGTTGCATATAGTCGGTTTACTTCAAAAACCTCGTAACTACAGCTTGTTTCAAGTTGTAGTAACGAGGTTATTGAAGTGCAGCGATGATGTATACATTTTAGACAACATTTGTAACATTTTGTCGGAGTAGCTGATTGTTCTGGCTTTAAACTACTTTTAGATACTGATAACAAGTCAATAAATAGACATTTGTGATTGGTAAAAAATACAGACATGGTTATTCTCAGGTTCCCTGCCTATTCGCTGGCAAATAACGCCGTCTATCTTTTTTAAGACTTTTCTGTTTATGAAGGAGTCAGTCATTTTTTTCTATTCTTCGTATCCAGGCATCTTGACCTCTTTAGTTTCCAGACTCGCAATAGACCTAAAGTATCTCTATAACACATTATACAAAGCAAGTCATCACATAATTATCGATCCCTAAAACCGATTTGGTCTAACAACCTACCAGATCTGTGGGTAGACTAGTCCTCTGCCATAATCAAAGCGTTGAGAACGCTGAAGTGGTATTTGTCAAGGAAACCCATTGTGTGGAATTAATAGTTTGAAAGAAAAAAAGACATATTGTTCAAATATTGGCTTAATAGTCAACCCACTAAGCAAATGACTACCTGAATGGAGAGTACTCATGTACCTTAAAACTATAATTTTGAAATATCTTTAGCCTTTTACATTTAATTTTCAATATTACAATCAATTACTTCGATCTATAAATATTCATGAGCAACCAAATGGAGTAGCGCAATCATAGAACGAGCAAGCCATGGAACGAATTGGTTTTGGAACGAAAAAGCCCATGGTCAGTTGGCAAATTTGTATCATTGCACCAATAAAAGGATGTGAACGAGAGAAACTATTTTCAATCAAAAATAAGTATCTCAATGATCGATGGCCTCGCCCAATGTATTTTAATATGCCATTTCAAATTACATGTTCGAGTGCCACCGAAAAACTCATTTGCCTGAGAAAAAATGAGTTTAACTGGGTTTATTTCCTTCGGCTTTGCAAAAAATAAGATACATGGTTATCAAAATTCAATCTTGAACATATAGTGGTGTTGTCTTCGACAAATACCACAAAAAGGAATGCAGAGAGCAAAACAGTTTCGACCCATGTCAGCCTGCGCGGACTGCTCAGGCTGACAAAGGTTGATACTCTTTGCACATGCAATTCCCCCCCCCTTTTTTTTTCACAGAGCATGGCTCACTTTTAAGGTTATCCTATCCACATTGAAATTAAAACATTTAACACAGGGAATCACCAAGATAACAAAATGATGTACTGATATGAAATGCCAGAATACTTAAAAATCATTTTGGGGCTTAAAATTAACGCTTTACCTGATATACCAATTTGAGACTCTTCCATTTCAGCAGCAAATAAAGATATGATGTCAAAAATATGGACAAATGAGGATAGAAATATCTGATTGAGTGGAAAACATTGTTGGAAAAGGAGAAATTGCTCGTTACGAGCAATTTTTCCTTTTCCCACAAAGTTTTCAAAAGCTGTCTGTTGTTGATACGTCATAATGAGTATCTATGGAGTAAAGGATTAAATTTTACATACTCGTAGAGAGAAATAAAATTATACTTGTTCGCCACATTCATCATTTAGAATTTTGAACCATGATTTGTGAAAAGTGGGCCTGGTGCATCTGCAAAATTTTCATACAAGGTCATTTTACAAAGTCTGCACAGGCTGATCTCGGTTGAAACTTTTTGTTATTGGTCAATTTTCTGCATGTCAAGGGACCAATCTTCATTAATGCTCTTTCGTTTGTCAAAAAAGATATCATGGAACCTTCGGACCTCATTCCAGTGACAGGTTTTTAATATCACACATAAAACAACACAGTTTGGTCGTTGATTAGGTGACGTAGTACCCAATCATTAAAAAGATTCCTCGGCAGTAGTCTGGGTCCGGTGAATATTCTTACTCAGTCGCATAAAGTTTACTTGCAACCTCGGTTCTACATCAGAAACTCACCCCTGATAATACACTCCTCCTTCAGACCCTTAATTACAGAGGCATACAGTTATTTTAGAACAAAACATTTGTTACTTGTATGCCTTTCTCATCTATTTCAAAGCAACACACCGTCGTAATGCCAAACAAATGAAATTGACAAGGATAGTAAACAACAGGTATTGAGCACAAGCAGAACCACGACTGTTTTATTTTAAAAGAACAGTGATCAAATGAAATATCGGTGACGGTCAATTTGGATCCATGATGAACAGTTTTTTTACTTTCTGAACTTGATCAACATTGCAGTGTAAAGATTAAATGTGACCTATCAATGAGTTCATTTGGGTCTGAACTTCATTTCCGTAAATTTCAAGGAGTAGTGATGTCCCTTGAACCCTTCCCAGTTCACTCCGTTTGCATAGGATTTGTGTTCACCCTTTAAGTATAGACCGTTTACATTCACTCCGTGACATTTGTTGTACCAAAATCCACCTTTGTAAGACTTGGAACAGTCTATCGATGGTCCTTTGTCTTTTGTTGAAAACTGCCGACCGTTATGATTTCCAGTAAAAGAATCTGTAACGTTACCTCTGAACCCATCAATGGTCAATCTAAAACCGTCATCGACAGATCCCACAGAAAACAGCAAGTACTTGGCATTACGAACATCATTGTCAAAATCCTCTAACTCGATTCTCAACTCATGAGGGCAAATCGACACTATTCGATGGATAAACTCGTTTCCAAGCCAAAATTCAGCGGACAAATTTCCAAAACCGAATCGGTATTCCAGCCAGTCACGGTAAAAATCCTCCGAACCATCACATCGCCTCTGGAACACAGTCCAACCTCCGCCGTCTGTTTCCATGTCACAGTACACATCCAGTGGTCGCCATATTGAATCTGGGTGAATTGAATATACTCCGCTGCTCACGTGACCCATCCTGTATAGGTCAGCGCAGTCTTTCGCCGTTCTTGAATACAAAGACGCGTCTGATGTAGATTTTAAGATAAAACTCTGCTTATCATTTTCAAGTGTTTCTGTCAATGGAACTTTAATTTCGTCAATCTTGCGAATCAGTGTTTGCACTAAGTCGACCAAAGATCCTTCTAGAACCATCTGGTCATCTTTCATTTTTCTCATCTGTTCCTGTAAGTCTCGGCGGAACACTTTCTCTTTAGCAAGTCCATATTTTACAGATTTAATCACATCAGAGACGCGTTTTTCGATCATTTTCGTCATATTGCTTATATCTGTGTCCACAGTTAAGTCAGAATTTCCTTTTACAGCTGAGGTCAATGGTATCATAGCCAGTTCTGTCTGGAATTCTTCACGAAGAAGGTTTATTCGTCTGTCTAGCTGACGAAACCTTGCAATAAAAAATGATACACTTTCATCTTCATCATTTGTTTGAACTGTAGAAAACAACATAATCGATAATGAAATAAAAAGTAAGCAGACATTTCTAGTCGCCATGATTCAAGACATATAGCGTTTGAGTGGAGAACAACGATATATGAAATAAACAACCATTGACGTCACCAGAACGATTATCCAATCATTTTAAGGGGTTGTTTGGCAGCAAACATTTGTTTACAATCATTTATATAAATCTCTATCTGTTACTGGTGATTTCTGAATTATCAGAGGCAAGTGTCATGATTAGATAAAAATATTTTTTTTATTCTTTATTCTTTCCTGTTTCCTGCAAATGTGTCTGCCAAAAAAAAAAAAGAATTTGAGCCATGTTCAGTGAAAAGGGGGCTTAATGTATATCAGCGATGTATGATACCAAAGCAAGCGATCACATACCTATCGATCCACTATAGCTCAATTGTTAAACAATCAACGTAATCATGAAGTAGAGTGAGCCTTAACGATACAGAAAATTGACCCATAGCGAAAAGTTCCGACTCAGGTCAGCCTGCGCGGATTGCGCAGGCTGACCTTGGTCGAAACATTTCGCAGATGTATTAAGCCCCCTTTTCACAGAGCATGGCTCATTGTACCTTTTGATAATTTTGAGCCGTGCCCTGTGAAATGAGGGCTAAATGTGTCTATAAAAAGTATCAGTTCATTTCAGTCCGCCCAGGTTGACGTGATCGGAAATTTCTGCATGAACTAGGGCCATTCCATCTTATGATTCAGGCAGTTGTCAGACACAAAATTGATTCTATCGATGTATGATCCAGTGCATCTTCGCAAGCCAAGGCTGACGATTCACTACGCTACTCCACCCTTGGCGGATCGAGCTTGATTTTAACATTTCACCCGATACGCTTTTTCATTGGATGCAGCAAGCTCTAGCTGCAACGAATGAAATCGCTCGTTGCATTTAATCTTTGATAAAAATGGAATAAAGTCGCTACCTTTCGAATAGAAGGTAAACATGGAAATCCACGTGGATGTTTGCTTATCGCTTCATGTGTATTCGTAAGCGGTTTGTAAACGATATTTCAGTGGCCTTTAGAAATATAATTAAACGGGGGTAATAGCCAGTATCCAATAGAGGGCGCATCGCAGGAATCTCGAAATCAGGCTCAATCAGCCAAGGTAAGACCCACGTAGTGACTATAACCTTCGCTAGCGAAGATGGATCCAGCGATGACTAGCTTTGCATGCAAGGTTTCAAATATGCATGAATCCCCCTTTTCACAGAGCATGATTCGCTTAACCCTTTACCCCATGAAGCATTTCTATGGTATCTCTAGTTCACCCGAAATAACAGAAAGGTTGACACCGTTTTTATTTGTATATGACACATCAGAAAACATCGTGACAAAAGGTGAAATTGCTCGTGACGAGCAATTTCACCTTTTGCTGCAATGTTTTCCAAAGGCTAGTACAAGCAATGTGTAGAAATGAGTATCTATTGAGTAAAGGGTTAAGTATTGTGTGTTATGTAGTCGAATTAGGCGAATACTAAGTGACTCTAGAGCCTACGTGTACCAGGTTTTTCTAATATTTTACCTAGTGACCTAGTTTTTGACAGGACATGATTAATTCTCAATCTCGTCTGAGATATCATTAAGACAAACATTCTGGCCAACTTTCATGAATTTTGGACAAAATGTATGGCCTATAGAGGGTATATAAGCTTTCTCAAAGATTGGGTCTACTGACTTAATTTAGGACCCGACATGACCCATTTTCGAGCTAGTCTCAGATATTATCAAGACAAATATTCTGACTAAGTTTTATGAGAATCAGGCCGAAAATGCGGCCTCTAGAGTGTACAGAAGGTAAAAGTTGACGAAGCACGACGGACGCCGGACACAGCAAAATCACAAAAGCTCACCTTGAGCACTTAGTGCTAAGGTGAGCTAAAATGTTCGTTTGTTTAGACCAGAATTATGACAAAATTGTGGTTTAATCAATTTGAGAGAAAAAAAATACGTCCAGTGAATTATTTCGGAAATAGACGAAAAGATCTATCCATTTCCAAATTGATTTTTTTTCTATTGATCTTTAATTACTAAAATCTATATGTGACCCGTTAATCAAAAAGGGACCATCTGGGAATTCTCTACATCAATGAGGTGAAAACAGATCGACGATAGTGCAGGTCATTTTAAATTGATAATCCAAAAAAAGATTGTATAACAAGGTACAATGACTATTTTTCATACAGAAAATGTCATTTGAACGAAAAGTGTCAACCCTGGTCAGACTGCGCAATTCGCGCAGTCTGACGAGGGTTGACACTTTTCGCAGTTCTCAGAAGGTTTTCTTTTTTTGCGTGATGGGTCACAGATTTTAGTCTCGCAACCAACAGAATCATAAGGTTTACAAGCCCTTAATAGCAAATGTTTCGGTCCAGGTCATCGCAGACTGTCCCGAATCAATACTTTCTGCAGATTCATGAAGCCCCCTTTCCCTAGGTAAAACTAAAACATACTTTGAATTAATTGAACCGGCTAATGACATGTAACAATATTCTTACAACACTATTCAAATAATTAGAAACCAATAAAGAGACTGGTTTGATGAAGGGTATACTTCCTGATGTAGCTGTATATTTTTTAGCACATTATAATAGTATCAACGTGAAGCACAAAGGCATAGGGGCATTCTCATGTCAAAAATTCAAGTTGGTAAATGATGTCATTAAAAAAAAGATCTCTCTTGTGGCAAGGTGAAAATTATTCAACTTTAGTACCTGGTGACTTTTCATTGACGCTGAGTATATATTAACCCTTTCCCAAACAATTCCTAAAATAGTAGCCTTTCGAAAACATTGTAGGAAAAGGAGAAAATGCTGGTTACCAGCATTTTCTCCTTTTCCCACAATGTTTTCTACCCTATCAAAGACAGAAATCGTCTTTTCAGCAAGGGATGAATTGTCGTCTGAAAAAGCTTTCAATTTGGTCTGGTCCAAAAGTTTGTCGTTTGGGAAAGGGTTAAGCATGAAGGTCAGGGTCAGGTTAAATGAAGTCGTAAATTACAAACGTTACAAATGGCGTACTTTGTAAGAAGCAACTCATTTATCTTTTACAGAGGACAAAGTTTTAGACTCGTAATAATATCTCCTTATCGGACAGTGTAGATCCATGATCAGACTGCACGTTCGCATCTTCGCAAGCCAAGGATACTACATGTATCTCCACTTTGTTCCTTACGTACCCTTGGCCGCTCGCCTCTTTAAAAATCGAAATTCCCGCTGCGCCGCCTATCGAATATCGCCAGTTGCGAAACCTTTGCTGATGTTATTTCTGACCAATCAAAATACTCGTAATAAAATTTGTTAGGCTATGCATCAAATATGGCTGCACTTTCGGATTCATCACATCAAAAACAAGACGAACAGACATACGATGACTCGCAATCATTTGGCTGTGGAACCCGTCCTCATATTTCGCATAATTGATAGTGAACTATAAAAAAACTCATTAAATACCGATCGTCCACTCTTTTTTGGCAAATGTTCGTCACAAACACGACAACTTTCGCAGCCATTATTGTTTTCTGTTTTGCGAAAGATTTCTTGTTACGGATGGGCGGTTTGATTTGACGCGATAGGTTTTGATCGCATCCAATGAAATGGCGCAGCGGGAGCTTCGATTTTTAAAGAGGCGAGCGGTCAAGGGTACTACCTTAGTATCCTTGGCTTGCGAAGATGGCACCTTCAGTGCAGTCTGATCTTGATCTACAATGTGCGCAAAAGATCAGTTAG
This sequence comes from Tridacna crocea, assembly GCA_943736015.1. Classification (NCBI taxonomy): domain Eukaryota; kingdom Metazoa; phylum Mollusca; class Bivalvia; order Cardiida; family Cardiidae; genus Tridacna; species Tridacna crocea. The sequence goes on along the minus strand of OX031064.1, from coordinate 32,699,470 downwards.
TCTCGCTTAGCAGCCTAGTAAGGGTTATTACTTTAAGATGACGACAGAAACTAGAGGCCCTTGAGGGATTGAAATTGCTGTACTGGCAATGATTTTGTTTTTATGTCAGCATACATTATGAATTCACGATGCAAAAAGACAAAAACACACAAAAAAGAGAGGGGATATCCTTACAACTGGGCTTGAGCTCAATACGACAGCATAAGCAGGCACGGTGATTCGAGCAAACATTAAAAAAAGAAGAAGAAGTGCAAGTTTCGAAAACTAATTCGAGCCAAATTTGATAGGGATTCAGTACAACCTTGCATTAAACAATCCCTGGAAATTTGAAAGAAATGTGACAAATACTGTGGACTTTGTTGAGTAAATAATAATACTAAATTATCAAATGGCTGCTTTTCATGCTCAGATAACAAGATTTTCTTCCCTTTAAATAGAGGTCAATCCCTTGATGAACCAAACAATCTTTTAAAGTTTCAAAAGAATTGGATCAAAACTGGAATTCATGGCCTAAACAAGAAATTTTATTTTCAGCATTAAATAGATATTTTCCCATACTGTTTGTTCGATTTTTTACAAAATCAACAGGGTTTAAGCTATTGATGAGATAAACAAACTGTGTAAGTTTTATGATAGTTTGACGATAAATGCAGACTTTATCGCGTAAACAAGTAAAAGACTACGGATAACGGAAGCCATACCATGACACAAGCTCTGCTTGCTTTCAGCAAGTAGAGCTAAAAACCAACCATAAATGCGGTTGAAATGTCGGGCTGATTACTAGTATTTTTTTTTTTCCTTTGAAGATTCGACTTGTATGCTACGTCGCATAAACTCGTCCCCGTATACCTGGGAAAAGTAAGCCGTATACCCAAGTTGTCTGCGCATGTCATATTCTTCGAAGATTTGACCTGTGTTATATGACTCATCACTCTCCCCGATTCCAGGGAGACTGTAATAATACGCGCCATAAAGTAGCAATGGAGAAAATGGCTTTTATCAATACGTTTAAGAAAAAATCGGGCCTGTTTTAGCCCCAGATTTCTCGAAACTACAGATCATGGCTGAGTGATTCGCACCAGGTAGCGTTTTATTGAGAAAACGCTTATTTGAGTTTGAAATTCAAAGTAACGGTTGTCGCGTAGAAATGTGGTCCGGTCCTGCGTACCCAGGATGCCCAAATTGGATAGATGAGTATTTGTATACTGCCATCTAGCGGGAAATAATGCCTATAGCGTAACTATTAGCCTATAACCCCAGCATGTAGGGGCTGTTTTAATAAATGGCCGGTGCATATGTTAGATGCTAGCAGATCATTAGCTCAAATGAATCGCACCAGGTAGGGTTTTATTGAGTAAACGTTTATTTCATTTTGAAATTCAAAGTAACGGTGGTTGTTTTGAAAAGAAGTTCGCTTCTGTACCCAGAATGCACAAATTAGATGGATGTGTATTTGTAGAATGCATCAAGCAGGAGATAATAACATTCAGTTTCTCGCTGACTGTAAAGATGATTTAACCCATTACCACACAATCCCTACTCTTGACGCCCCTGAGAAAGAAGCCTTTTGGAAACACTGTGGGAAAAGGAGAAAATGCTGGTAACCAGCATTTTCTTCTTTTCCCACAGTGTTTTCTACCCTTCCCAAAACAAATTTCTATTTTTCAGTCACCTTTATTTTGTCGTCTGCAAATGCTTTCAATTTTAACTATTCAAGTGCTGTTGACGTGACGTGACGTGGAAAAAAAATCATTCATGCTACAAAAGAGAATCACTAAGATGTCAGATTGATGCAAAGGTAGAACAAACCAAACATTTTAACTTATAATGTAGCTTTATTGAAATATACACGGACAAGATGAAAATCTATAAACCTGTTGCATATAGTCGGTTTACTTCAAAAACCTCGTAACTACAGCTTGTTTCAAGTTGTAGTATCGAGGTTATCGAAGTACAGCGATGATGTATACATTTTAGATAACATTTGTAACATTTTGTCGGAGTAGCTGATAGTTCTGGCTTTTGACTATTTTTAGATACTGATAACAAGTCAATAAATAGACATTTGTGATTGGTCAAAAATACAGACATGGTTATTCTCAGGTTCCCTGCCTATTCGCTGGCAAATAACGCCGTCTATCTTTTTTAAGACTTTTCTTGTTTATGAAGGAGTCAGTCATTTTTTTCTATTCTTCGTATCAAGGCATCTTGACCTCTTTAGTTTCCAGACTCGCAATAGACCTAGAGTATCTCTATAACACATTATACAAAGCAAGTCATCACATAATTATCGATCCCTAAAACCGATTTGGTCTGACAACCTATCAGATCTGTGGGAACGCTGAAGTGGTATTTGTCAAGGAAACCCATTGTGTGGAATTAATAGTTTGAAAGAAAAAAGACATATTGTTCAAATATTGGCTTAATAGTCAACCCACTAAGCAAATGACTACCTGAATGGAGAGTACTCATGTACCTTAAAACTATAATTTTGAAATATCTTTAGCCTTTTACATTTAATTTTCAATATTACAATCAATTACTTCGATCTATAAATATTCATGAGCAATCAAATGGAGTAGCGCAATCATAGAACGAACAAGCCATGGAACGAATTGGTTTTGGAACGAAAAAGCCCATGGTCAGTTGGCAAATTTGTATCATTGCACCAATAAAAGGATATGAACGAGAGAAACTATTTTCAATCAAAAATAAGTATCTCAACGATCGATGGCTTCTTCCAATGTATTTTAATATGCCATTTCAAATTACATATCCGAGTGCCACCGAAAAACTCATTTGCCTGAGAAAAAATGAGTTTAACTGGGTTTATTTCCTTCGGCTTTGCAAAAAATAAGATACATGGTTATCAAAATTCAATCTTGAACTCATAGTGGTGTTGTCTTCGACAAATACCACAAAAAAGAATGCAGAGAGCAAGACAATTTCGACCCATGTCAGCCTGCGCGGACTGCTCAGGCTGTCAAAGGTTGATACTCTTTGCACATGCAATATTGCCCTCCCCCTTTTTTTTTTCACAGAGCATGGCTCACTTTTAAGATTATCCACATTGAAATTAAAACATTTAACACAGGGAATCACCAAGATAACAAAATGATGTACTGATATGAGATGCCAGAATTCTTAAAAATCATTTTGGGGCTTAAAATTATTAACACTTTACATGATATGTCAATTTGAGGCTCTTCCATTTCAGCAGCAAATAAAGATATGATGTCAAAAATATGGACAAATGAGGATAGAAATATCTGATTGAGTGGAAAACATTGTAGGAAAAGGAGAAATTGCTCGTTACGAGCAATTTCTCCTTTTCCCACAAAGTTTTCAAAAGCTGTCTGTTGTTGATACGTCATAATGAGTATCTATGGAGAAAAGGATTAAATTTTACATACTCGTAGAGAGAAATAAAATTATACTTGTTCGCCACATTCATCATTTAGAATTTTGAACCATGATTTGTGAAAAGTGGGCCTGGTGTATCTGCAAAATTTTCATACAAGGTCATTTCACAAAGTCTGCACAGGCTGATCTCGGTTGAAACTTTTTGTTATTGGTCAATTTTCTGCATGTCAAAGGACCAATCTTCATTATGGCTCGTTCGGTTGTCAAAAAAGGATATCATGGAACCTTCGGACCTCATTCCAGTGACAGATTTCTAATAGCACACATAAAACATCACAGTTTGGTCGTTGATTGGTTGACGTAGTACCCAATTATTAAAACGATGCCTCGGCAGTTGTCTGGGTCCGGTGGAAAAGGAATGCAGACAGCAAAACAGTTTCGACCCATGTCAGCCTGCGCGGACTGCTCAGGCTGACATAGGTTGATACTCTTTGCATATGCAATTGACCCCCCCCCCTTTTTTTTTTTTTCTGAGAGCATGGCTCACTTTTAAGATTATCCACATTGAAATTAAAACATTTAACACAGGGAGTCACCAAGATAACAAAATGATGTACTGATATGAAATACCAGAATTCTAAAAAATCATTTTGGGGGCTTTTATTAAGTTTCACATGTACTCGTAGAGAGAAATATACATGTTCGTCACATTCATCATTTAGAATTTTGAACCATGATTTGTGAAAAGTGGGCCTGGTGCATCTGCAAAATGTTCGTACAAGGTCATTTTACAGAGTCTGCACAGGCTGATCTCGGTTGAAACTTTTTGTTATTGGTCAATTTTCTGCATGTCAAAGGACCATTCTTCATTATGGCTCGTTCGGTTGTCAAAAAAAGATATCATGGAACCTTCGGACCTCATTCCAGTGACAGGTTTTTAATATCACACATAAAACAACACAGTTTGGTCGTTGATTAGTTGACGTAGTACCCAATCATTAAAAAGATTCCTCGGCAGTTGTCTGCATCCGGTGAATATTCTTACTCAGTCGCATAAAGTTTATTTGCAACCTCGTTTCTACAACAGAAGCTCACCCCTGATAATACACTCCTTCAGACCCTTAATAACAGAGGCATACAGTTATTTTAGAACAAAACATTTGTTACTTGTATGCCTTTCTCATCTATTTCAAAGCAACACACCGTCGTAATGCCAAACAAATGAAATTGACAAGGATAGTAAACAACAGGTATCGAGCACAAGCAGAACCACGACTGTTTTATTTTAAAAGAACAGTGATCAAACGAAATATCGGTGACGGTCAATTTGAATCCATGATGAGCAGTTTTTTTACTTTCTGAACTTGATCAACAATGCAGTGTAAAGATTAAATGTGACCTATCAATGAGTTCATTTGGGTCTGAACTTCATTTCCGTAAATTTCAAGGAGTAGTAATGTCCCTTGAATCCAGTCCAGTTCACTCCATTTGCATAGGATTCGTGTTCACCCTTTAAGTATAGACCGTTTACATTCACTCCTCCGTGAAACATGTATTTGTCGTACCAAAATCCACCATTGTGATACTCGGAAACGTCTATCGATGGTCCTTTGTCTTTTGTCGAAAATTGCAGACCGTTATGATTTCCAATAAAAGAATCTGTAACGTTACCTCTGAACCCATCAATGGTCAATCTAAAACCGTCATCAACAGATCCCACAGAAAACAGCAAGTACTTGGCATAACGAACATCCTTGTCAAAGTCCTCTAACTCGATTCTCAACTCATAAGGACACATCGACACGATTCGATGGATAAACTCGTTTCCAAGCCAAAATTCAGCTGACAAATTTCCAAAACCGAATCGGTAATCTATCCAGTCACGGTAAAAATCCTCCGAGCCATCACATCGCCTCTGGAACACAGTCCAACCTCCGCCGTCTGTTTCCATGTCACAGTACACATCCAGTGGTCGCCATATTGAATCTGGGTGAATTGAATATACTCCGCTGGTCACGTGACCCATCCTGTATAGGTCAGCGCAGTCTTTTGCCGTTCTTGAATACAAAGACGCGTCTGATATAGATTTTAAGATAAAACTCTGCTTATCATGTTCAAGTGTTTCTGTCAATGGAACTTTAATTTCGTCAATCTTGCGAATCAGTGTTTGCACTAAGTCAACCAAAGATCCTTCTAGAACCATCCGGTCATCTTTCATTTTTCTCATCTGTTCCTGTAAGTCTCGGCGGAACACTTTCTCTTTAGAAAGTCCATATTTTACAGATTTAATCACATCAGAGACGCGTTTTTCGATCATGTTCGTCACATTGCTTATATCTTTTTCCACAGTTAAGTCAAAATTGCCTTTTACAGCTGACGTCAATGGTATCATAGCCAGTTCTGTCTGGAATTCTTCACGAAGAAGGTTTATTCGTCTGTCTAGCTGACGAAACCTTGCAATAAAAAATGATAAACTTCCATCTTCATCATTTGTTTGAACAGTAGAAAATAACATAATCGATAATGAAATAAAAAGTAAGCAGACATTTCTAGTCGCCATGATTCAAGACATATAGCGTTTGAGTGGAGAACAACGATATATGAAATAAACAACTATTGACGTCACCAGAACGATTATCCAATCATTTTAAGGGGTTGTTTGGCAGCAAACATTTGTTTACAATCATCTGTATGAATCTCTGTCTGTTACTATGTATTTCTGAATTATCAGCAGCAAATGTCATGATTAGATCAAAAGATATTTTTTTTATTCTTTCCTGTTTCCTGCAAATGTGTCTGCCCCCAAAAAAAAGAAAAGAATTTGAGCCATGTTCAGTGAAAAGGGGGCTTAATGTATATCAGCGATGTATGATACCAAAGCAAGCGATCACATACCTATCGATCCATTATAGCTCAATTGTTAAACAATCAACGTAATCATGAAGTAGAGTGGGCCTTAACCATACATAAAATTGACCTATAGCGAAAAGTTCCGACTCAGGTCAGCCTGCGCGGATTGCACAGGCTGACCTGGGTCGAAACTTTTTGCAGATGTATTAAGCCCCCTTTTCACAGAGCATGGCACATTGTACCTTTTGATAATTTTGATCCGTGAAATGAGGGCTAGATGTATCTGTAAAAAGTATCAGTTCATTTCAGTCCGCCCAGGTTGACGTGATCGGAAATTTCTGCATGAACAAGGGACATTCTATCTTATGATTCAGGCAGTTGTCAGACACAAAATTGATTCTATCGATGTATGATCCAGAGCATCTTCACAAGCCAAGGCTGACGATTCACTACGCTACTCTACCCTTGGCGGATCGAGCTTGATTTTTACATTCACCCAGTACGCTTTTTCATCGGATGCAGCCAGCTCTAACTGCAACGAATGAAATCGCTCGTTGCATTTCATCTTTGATAAAAATGGAATGAAGTCGCTACCTTTCGAATAGAAGGTAAACATGGAAACCCACGTGGATGTCTGCTTTTCGCTTCATGTGTATTCGTAAGCGGTTTGTAAAACGATATTTCTGTGGCTTTTAGAAATATGATGTAAAGGGGGGTAATAGCCAGCATCCAATAGAGGGTGCATCGCAGGAATTTCGAAATCGGGCTCAGTCAGCCAAGGTAAGACCCACATAGTGATCGTAACCTTCGCTAGCGAAGATGGATCCAGCGATGACTAGCTTTGCATGCAAGGTTTCAAATATGCATGAACCCCCCTCTTCACAGAGTATGATTAACCCTTTACCCCATGAAGCATTTCTATGGTATCTCCAATTCATCCTAAATAACACCAAGGATGATGCCGTGTTTATGTGTATATGACACATTAGAAAACATCGTGACAAAAGCTGAAATTGCTCGTAACGAGCAATTTCACCTTTTGCCACAATGTTTTCCAAATGCTAGTACAAACAATGCGTAGAAATGAGTATCTGTTGAGTAAAGGGTTAAGTATTGTGTGTTGTGTAGTCGAATTAGGCGAATACTAAGTGACTCTAGAGCGTACGTGTACCAGGTTTTTCTTATATTTGACCTAGTGACCTAGTTTTTGACAGGACATGATCAATTTTCAAACTCGTCTAAGATATCATTAAGACAAACATTCTGGCCAACTTTCATGAATTTTGGACAAAATGTATGGCTTCTAGAGCGTATACAAGCTTTCTCAAAGATTGGATCTACTGACCTAGTTTTGGACCCGACATGGCCCATTTTCGAGCTAGTCTGAGATATTATCAAGACAAAAATTCTTACTAAGTTTTATGAGAATCAGGCCGAAAATGCGGCCTCTAGAGTGTACAAAAGGTAAAAGTTGACGAAGCACGACGAACGCCGGACACAGCAAAATCACAAAAGCTCACCTTGAGCACTTAAAGCTAAGGTGATCTAAAATGTTCGTTTGTTTAGACCAGAATTATGACAAAATTGTGGTTTAATCAATTTGAGAGAAAAAAAATACGTCCAGTGAATTATTTCGGAAATAGACGTAAAGATCTATCCATTTCCAAATTGATTTTTTTCTATATATCTTTATTTACTAAAATCTATATGTGACCCATTACTCAAAAAGGGACCATCTGGGAATTCTGTATATCAATGAGGTGAAAACAGATCGACGATAGTGCAGGTCATTTTAAATTGATAATCCAAAAAAGATTGTATAACAAGGTACAATGACTATTTTTCATATAGGAAATGTCATTTGAACGAAAAGTGACAACCCTGGTCAGACTGCGTGGTTCGCGCAGTCTGACCAGGGTTGACACTTTTCGCAGTTCTCAGAAGGTTTTCTTTTTTTGCGTGATGGGTCACAGATTTTAGTCTCGCAACCAACAGAATCATAAGGTACACAAGCCCTTAATAGCAAATGTTTCGGTCCAGGTCATCGCAGACTGTCCCGAATCAATACTTTCTACAGATTCATCAAGCCCCCTTTCCCTAGGCAAAACTAAAACATAATTTGAATTAATTGAACCGGCTAATGACATGTAACAATATTCTTACAACACTATTCAAATGATTAGAAACCAATAAAGAGATTGGTTTGATGAAGGGTATACTTCCTGAAGTAGCTATATATCTTTTAGTACATTATAATAGTATCAACGTGAAGCACAAAGGCATAGGGGCATTCTCATGTCAAAAATTCAAGTTGGTAAATGATGTAATTAAAAAAAAATCTCTCTTGTGGCAAGGTGAAAATTATTCAACTTTAGTACCTGGTGACTTTTCATTGACACTGAGTATATATTAACCCTTTCCCAAACAATCTCTAGAATAGTAGCCTTTCGAAAACATTCTAGGAAAAGGTGAAAATGCAGGTAACCAGCATTTTCTCCTTTTCCCACAATGTTTTCTACCCTATCAAAGACAGAAATCGTCTTTTCAGCAAGAGTTAAATTGTCGTCTGCAAATGCTTTCAATTTGGTCCAGTCCAAAAGTTTGTCGTTTGGGAAATGGTTATGCATAAAGGTTAGGGTCAAATTAAATGAAGTCGTTAATTACAAACGTTACAAAAAGCGTACCTTGTAAGAGGAAACTTATTTATCTTTTACAGAGGACAAAGTTTTAGACCCGTCCAAATTTAACACTTATCCTGCGAAATAACTCAAAATGAAATTTTCATTTTCGATATGAAAAGCCAAAATACTGCTAATTCTAAGTTAGGTTTTGGGGCATAATATCTCCTTATCGGACAGTGTAGATCCATGATCAGACTGCACGTTCGCATCTTCGAAAACCAAGGATACTATCTCCACTTTGTTCGTTACGTACCCTTGGCCGCTCGCCTCTTTAAAAATCGAAATTCCCCCTGCGCCACCTATCGAATATCACGAGTTGCCTAACCTTTGCTGATGTTATTTCTGACCAATCAAAATACTCGTGATAAAATTTGTTCGGCTATGCATCAAATATGGCTGCGCTTTCGGATTCATCACATCAAAAACAAGACGAACAGACATACGATGACTCGCAATCATTTGGATGTGGAACCCGTCCTAATATTTCACATAATTGATCGTGAACTATAAAAAACTCATTAAATACCGATCGTCGACTCTTTTTTTGGCAAATGTTCGTCACAAACACGACAACTTTCGCAGCCATTATTGTTTTCTGTTTTGCAAAAGATTTCATGTTACGGATGGGCGGTTTGATTGGACGCGATGGGTTTTGATCGCATCCAATGAAATGGCGCAACGGGAGCTTCGATTTTTAAGGAGGCGAGCGGTCAAGGATACTACCTTAGTATCATTGGCTTGCGAAGATGGCACGTTCAGTGCAATTTGATCTTGATCTACAATGTGCGCAAAAGGTCAGTGAGTCTCGCTTAGCAGCCCAGGGTTATTACTTTAGGATGACGACAGAAACTAGAGGCCCTTGAGGGCCTAAAATCGCTGTACTGGCAATGATTTTGTTTTTATGTCAGCATATATTATGAATTCACGATGCAAAAAAGACAAAAACACATAAAAAGGGAGGGGATATCCTTACAACTTGGCTTGAGCTCACTACGACAGCATAAGCAGGCACGGTGATTTGAACAAACATTAAAAAAAAAGAAGAAGAAGTGCAAGTTCTGAAAACTAATTCGAGCCAAATTTGATAGGGATTCAGTACAACCTTGCATTAAACAATCCCTGCAAATTTCAAAGAAATGTGACAAATATTGTGGACTTTGTTGGGTAAATAATACTAAGTTATCAAATGGCTTCTTTTCCTGCACAGATAACAAGATTTTCTTCACTTTAAATAGAGGTCAATCCCTTGATGAACCAAACAATCTTTTAAAGTTTCAAAAGAATTGGATCAATGTAACTCATAGCATAAACAAGAAATTTAAATTTTCAGCATTAAAAGGATATTTTCCCATACTGTTTGTTCAATTTTTTACAAAATCAACAGGGTTTAACCTATTACCACAAAATCCCTACTTTTGACGCCCCTGAGAAAGAAACCTTTAGAAAACATTATGGGAAAAGGAGAAAATGCTGGTAACCAGCATTTTCTCCTTTTCTTACAATGTTTTCTACCCTTCACAAAACAAATTTCAAATTTTCAGTCACTTTTATTTTGTCATCTGCAAATGCTTTGAATTTGGACCAGTCAAAAATATTGTCGTTTGGTAATGGGTTAAGCTATTGATGAGATAAACAAACTGTGTAAGTTTCATGATACTCTGACCATAAATGAAGACTTTATCGCGTACACAAGTAAAACACTAACGGACGGACGGGCGGACGGACAGACGGACGGACGACGGAAGCCATACCATGACATAAGCTCTGCTTGCTTTTAGCCAGTAGAGCTAAAAACCAACCATAAATGCGGTTGAAATGTCGGGCTGATTACGAGTATTTTTTTTTTCCTTTGAAGATTCGACTTGCATGCTACGTCGCATAAACTCGTCCCCGTATACCTGCGAAAAGTAGGACCTACATGTATACCCAAGTTGTCTGCGCATGTCATATTCTTCGAAGATTTGGCCTGTCTTATATGACGCATCACTCTCCCCAATTTCGGGGAGACTGTAATAATACGCGCCATAAAGTAGCAATGGAGAAAATGGCTTTTATCAATACGTTTAAGAATCAAAGCGTTGAGAACGCTGAAGTGGTATTGGTCAAGGAACAGAGACATATTGTTCAAATATTGGCTTAAAAGTCAACCCACTAAGCAAATGAATACCTTTTCGGTTGAAGGGAGAGTACTCATGACAAAGTTTGGTTTATTTTTGTATAAGTGGTCTCCCTTTGATTATTAGGAGGAAGCAGGAGTAACGCCCCTTGACAAAAGGATGCATGACAAATAGAGAGAAAAATCCTGATGATATATCGAACAAAATTAAGTTTGTTCCTGAAAAGTATAATTTTGAAATATCTCTAGCCTTTTACATTTAATTTCTAACATTTCAATCAATTACCTCGATCTATAAATATTCATGAGCAATCAAATGGAGTAGCGCGCAATCATAGGACGAGAAAGCCATGGAACGAACTTGTTTTGGAACGAAAAAGCCCAGGGTCAGTTAGTAAATTTGTATCATTGCGCCAATAAAAGGCTATGAGCGAGAGAAGCTATTTTCAATCAAAAATAAGTATCTTAACGATCGATGGCCTCGCCCAATGTATTTTAATATGCCATTTCAAATTACATATCTGAGTGCCACCGTAAAACTCATTTGCCTGAGAAAAAAATGAGTTTAACTGGGTTTATTTCCTTTGGCTTTGCACAAAATAAGATACATGGTTATCAAGATTCAATCTTGAACTCATAGTGGTATTGTCTTCGACAAATACCACAAAAATCAGGCCTGTTTTAGCTCCAGATTTCTCTAAACTACAGATCATGGCTGAGTGATTCGCACCAGGTAGCGTTTTTTTCAGAAAACGCTTATTTTAGTTTGAAATTCAAAGTAACGGTTGTCGCGTAGAAATGTGGTCCGGTCCTGCGTACCCAGGATGCCCAAATTGGATAGATGAGTATTTGTATAACGCCATCTAGCGGGAAATAAAGCCTATAGCGTAACTATTAGCCTATAACCCAAGCATGTAGAGGCTGTTTTAAAAAATGGCCGGTGCATATGTTAGATGCTAGCCGATCACTAGCTCAAATGAATCGCACCTGGTAGGATTTTATTGAGTAAACGTTTATTTCATTTTGAAATTCAAAGTAACGGTGGTTGTTTTGAAAAGAAGTTCGCTTCTGTACCCAGAATGCACAAATTAGATGGATATGTATTTGTAGAATGCATCGAGCGGGAGATAATAACATTCAGTTTCTCGCTGACTGTAAAGATGATTTAACCCATTACCACACAATTCCTACTTTTGACGCCCCTGAAAAAGAAGCCTTTTGGAAACACTGTGGGAAAAGGAGAAAATGCTGGTAACCAGCATTTTCTCCTTTTCCCACAGTGTTTTCTACCCTTCCCAGAACAAATTTCTATTTTTCAGTCACTTTTATTTTGTCGTCTGCAAATGCTTTCAATTTGGACAAGTCTAAAATTTTCTTGTGTGGTAAAGGGTTGATATAAATATTCAAGTGCTGTTGACGTGACGTTATTTGGAAAAAAAATCATTCATGCTACAAAAGAGAATCACTAAGATGTCAGATTGATGCAAAGGTAGAACAAACCAAAAATGTTAACTTATAATGTAGCTTTATTGAAATATACACGGACAAGATGAAAATCTATAAACCTGTTGCATGTAGTCGGTTTACATCAAAAACCTCGTAACTACAGCTTGTTTCAAGCTGTAGTAACGAGGTTATTGAAGTACACTGATGATATATACATTTTAGATATACGTTTGAAACATTTTGTCGGAGTAGCTGATTGTTCTGGCTTTTGACCTACTTTTTGATCCTGATAACAAGTCAATAAATAGACATTTGTGATTTGTCAAAAATACAGACATGGTTATTCTCAGGTTCCTTGCCTTTTTGGTTGCAAATAACGCCGTCTATCTTTTTTAAAGACTTTTCTTGTTTATGAAGGAGTCAGTCATTTTTTTTCTATCCTTCGTATCCAGGCATCTTGACCTCTTTAGTTTCCAGACAACAAAATTGGGCCTAACTCTCGCAATAAACCTAAAGTATCTCTATAACACATTATACAAAGCAAGTCATCACATAATTATCGATCCCTAAAACCGATTTGGTCTGACAACCTACCAGATCTGTGGGTAGACTAGTCCTCTGCCATAATCAAAGCGTTGAGAACGCTGTAGTGGTACTTGTCAAGGAAACCCATTTATCAAAATTCAATCTTGAACTCATAGTGGTATTGTCTTCGACAAATACTACAAAAAGGAATGCAGAGAGCAAAACAGTTTCGACCCATGTCAGCCTGCGCGGACTGCTCAGGCTGACTAGGTTGATACTCTTTGCACATGCAATTGACCCCCGCCCCCTTTCTTTTTTTCTGAGAGCATGGCTCACTTTTAAGATTATCCACATTGAAATTAAAACATTTAACACAGGGAATCACCAAGATAACAAAATGATGTACTGATATGAAATACCAGAATTCTAAAAAATCATTTTGGGGGCTTTTATTAAGTTTCACATGTACTCGTAGAGAGAAATATACATGTTCGCCACATTCATCATTTAGAATTTTGAACCATGATTTGTGAAAAATGGGCCTGGTGCATCTGCAAAATGTTCGTACAGAGTCTGCACAGGGTGAGCTCGATTGAAACTTTTTGTTATTGGTCAATTTTCTGCATATCAAAGGACCAATCTTCATTATAGCTCGTTCGGTTGTCAAAAAAAGATATCATGGAACCTTCGGACCCCATTCCAGTGACAGATTTTTAATATTACACATAAAACAACACAGTTTGGTCGTTGATTGGTTGACGTAGTACCCAATCATTAAAAAGATTCCTCGGCAGTTGTCTGGGTCCGGTGAATATCCTACTCAGTCGCATAAAGTTTACATGCAACCTCGTTTCTACATCAGAAGCTCACCCCTGATAATACACTCCTTCAGACCCTTAATAACAGAGGCAAACAGTTATTTTAGAACAAAACATTTGTTACTTTATGCCTTTCTCATACATTTCAAAGCAACACACCGTCATAATGCCAAACAAATGAAATTGACAAGGATAGAAAACAACAGGTATCAAGCACAAGCAGAACCACGACTGTTTTATTTTAAAAGAACACTGATCAAATGAAATATCGGTGAGGTCAATTTGGATCAATGATGAGCAGTTTTTTATTTTCTGAACTTGATCAACATTGCCCATAGAAAACAACGTTTGCAATGCAGTGTAAAGATTAAATGTGACCTATCAATGAGTTCATTTTGGCCTGAACTTCATTTCCGTAAATTTCAAGGAGTAGTGATATCCCTTGAATCCATCCCAGTTCACTCCATTTGCATAGGATTTGTGTTCACCCTTTAAGTATAGACCGTTTACATTCACTCCATGACAATTGTTGTACCAAAATCCACCTTTGTAAGACTTGGAACAGTCTATCGATGGTCCTTTGTCTTTTGTCGAAAATTGCTGACCGTTATGCTTTCCGGTAAAAGAATCTGTAACGTTACCTCTAAACCCATCAATGGTCAATCTAAAACAGTCATCAACAGATCCCACAGAAAACAGCAAGTACTTGGCATAACGAACATCATTGTCAAAGTCCTCTAACTCGATTCTTAACTCATGCGGATACATCGACACTATTCGGTGGATAAACTCGTTTCCAAGCCAAAATTCAGCTGTCAAATTTCCAAAGCCGAATCGGTAATCCAACCAGTCACGGTAAAAATCCTCCGAACCATCACATCGCCTCTGGAACACAGTCCAACCTCCGCTGTCCGTTTCCATGTCACAGTACACATCCAGTGGTCGCCATATTGAATCTGGGTTAATTGAATATACTCCGCTGGTCACGTGACCCATCCTGTATAGGTCAGCGCAGTCTTTCGCCGTTCTTGAATACAAAGACGCGTCTGATATAGATTTTAAGATAAAACTCTGCTTATCATGGTAAAGTGTTTCTGTCAATGGAACTTTAATTTCATTTATCTTGCGAATCAGTGTTTGCACCAAGTCGACCAAAGATCCTTCTAAAACCATCTGGTTATCTTTCACTTTTCTCATCTGTTCTTGTAAGTCTCGGCGGAACACTTTCTCTTTAGCAAGTCCATATTTTACAGATTTAATCACATCAGAGACGCGTTTTTCACTCATGTTCGTCATATTGCTTATATCTTTTTCCACAGTTAAGTCAGAATTTCCTTTTACAGCTGACGTGAATGGTATCATAGCCAGTTCTGTCTGGAATTCTTCACGAAGAAGGTTTATTCATCTGTCTAGCTGACGAAACCTTGCAATAAGAAATGATAAACTTCCATCTTCATAATTTGTTTGAACTGTAGAAAACAACATACTCAACAATGAAATAAAAAGTAAGCAGACATTTCTAGTCGCCATGATTCAAGATATATAGCGTTTGAGTGGAGAACAAGGATATATGAAATAAACAACCATTGACGTCACCAGAACGATTATCCAATCATTTTAAGGGTTTGTGTGGCAGCAAACATTTGTTTACAATCATCTATATGAATGATCAGATACAAAAAATTCTTTTTTTATTCTTTCCTGTTTCCTGCTAATGTGTCTGCCAAAAAATGAATTTGAGCCGTGTTCGGTGAAAAGGGGGCTTAATGCATATCAACGATGCATGATACCAAAGGAAGCGATCACATACCTATCGATCCATGATAGCTAAATTGTTAAACAATCAATTTTATCATGAGGTAGAGTGGGCCTTAACCATACAAAAAATTGACCTATAGCGAAAAGTTCCGGCTCAGGTCAGCCTGCGCGGATTGCCCAGGCTTACCTGTGTCGGAATTTTTCGCAGATGCATTAAAGGTGGGTATTTAGATTTTTCACGTCACATCAAATTAAAAAGAAATTCTAACTGAAATTTATATGAAAAACAATACAAATTATCAATAATTAAGAATCATACAATTAGAGAAAAAAAATGATGGTATTTCCCTAAAAGGTTACGTAGCCTCTTAAGCCATTTTTGTATATTTCGCGCCAAAAATAAAAAAAAACATTGTGGGAATGTTAAGTGACTGGCACGTGACTAATGATGCTAAATTCCATTACATAACAAACATGTAATTATTTTTCATAATGTCTTCTTCGGATGCCATGTTTGAAGCTTCGTATGTGTATTTCCGGTATAGTTGCTCATGTAAAAATAGATCGTGATTCCCGTCGGTGTCGACCTGGGCTGTAGTGAATCTCTAATTTCTCTTGTTGTCGGACGGTTTTCGACTACTGGGGTTTTATGAAAGAAAATTATAGGGCTTTGGGAGTATAAGGATGATTTTTTTGTACTTTTGTAAAATTTTCGTCCCAGAATCTGAAGGGCCACTTTAAGCCCCCTTTTCACAGAGCATGGCTCATTGTAACTTTTGATAATTTTGCGTCTTACCGTGTGAAAAGAGGGCTAAAAGTATCTACGAAAAGTATCAGTCCATTTCAGTCCGCCCAGGTTGACGTGATCGGAAATTCCTGCATGTACAAGGGCCATTCTACCTTATAATTTAGCCAGTTGTCAGATTCAAAATTGATTTTATCGATGCATGATCAAGCGATGATTAGCTTTGCATGCAGGGTTTCAAATATGCATTAAGCCCCCTTTTCACTTAGCATGATTCGCTTAACCCTTTACCCCATAAGGTAATTCTATGGTATCTCTAATTCACCCTAAATAACAGCAACGATGCAGCCGTTTTTATGTGTATATGACACCTTTTGATAGCATAGAAAACATCGTGACAAAAGGTGAAATTGCTCGTGACGAGCAATTTCACCTTTTGCCACAGTATTTTCCAAAGGCTAGTACAAGCAATGCGTAGAAATGAGTATCTATGGAGTAAAGGGTTAAGTACTGTGCGTTATGTACTAGAATAAGATGAATAACAAGTGACTCTAGAGCATACGTGTACAAGGTTTTTGTGGTATTTGTCGAAGACAATACCACAATGAGTTCAAGATTGAATTTTGATAACCATGTATCTTATTTTGTACCGTGAATCTAATACTCCATCGCGTTTAGGTACACAGCAGTAGAAAGGGATTGAGTTCAAGTAGTTCCGGCTTAAATTTTGCCGGAATATCCCGGATGTTTGTAGCTTGAAAATGCTTCAAACGCATTGGAATATCATTACTACGTTCTCTGACCTAACCACATACTAACAGACAAAGCAATGATTATATGCTCTTTTCTCGCAAAAAAAGCCAGAAGGGTTGAAAAACGTAATTTCAAGTGTAATAACTCAGCCCTTTTCAAAAAAAGAAGTCGGCCGTCATTGACACTGATAAATTAATCAACCTCCGAAAGGTCCCGGGCTTTAGCGCAAGAATATAAAACTTGGCAGAAAGTAGTTCAATTTAAATACATGAATATTGCCATTTTCTTCACAATTTGCAGCTATCTAGGACGACATTTCAATTTAAATATTGATTTGCAGATCTTCTATATGATACAGTGAATGTATTGTGTTTGGAAAAACAATGGGTCTAATAAATAAAGAAGTTGGCTTGGTTGAAGGTTATGGACAACATTGTGCAAACAACGGATTGTTAGTTGGAAAAAGCGTGGTAGATCTTGAATTAGGCACTGTACCAGTGAGAATTATGAACCTTGATAATGAGACTAAACGTTTACATAAAAATACAGTGATTGCTACCTGTGAGGGGGTTGATATTGCTGATGTAAAATCTGTGGTATCCTCTCGAAGGGTTACTGGAAATGCAGATCTTTGTGTGCCTGAACATTTGAAAGTCGTCTATGAGCGAATTTTAGGAAACGTTAATGAAGAACAATCAGTTAAAGTTAGAGAACTTTTACAAAATTATCAAGATTCATTTTCTGTAAATGCAGATGATATTGGCCGAACACATTTAATTGAACATAATATCGACACTGGTTCAGCTAAGCTGATTAAACAAGCTCCATACAGGGTACCTCTTGCAAAACGCGAGGCCGCTGAAAAAGAAATAAATTCAATGCTGGAAAGAGAAGTTATTGAGCCCTCAACTAGTCCATGGAGTAGTCCTGTCGTAATGGTGACAAAATCTGACGGCTCTGTGCGTTTTTGTTGTGACTTCCGGAAAATTAATGACTGCACTGTAAAAGACAGTCAACCCTTGCCAAGAATTGATGATACAATAGCTGCGTTGTCGGGATCCTCTTGGTTCAGTGTGCTGGACTGTAAATCTGGATTTTGGCAAGTCGGTATGTCACCCAAGGATGAAGAGAAGACAGCCTTTTCTATTCAGGGAGGCGGATTGTGGCAGTTCAAGGTTATGCCGTTTGGGCTCTGTAATGCCCCGGCTACGTTTGAGAGGCTAATGGAAAGAGTGTTAGGTGGACTAACTTGGCAGATATGTCTTGTACGACATAATCGTTTTTTCAAAGTCGTTTGACGAACATCTTAAGAGTCTTGAGCAAGTGTTTTGTCCGATCAAAGAGGCAAACCTTAAATTAAGTCCTGATAAGTGTTTCTTGTTCCAAAAAAGAGTGACATTTTTGGGACATATCATTAGTGGAAATGGGGTGGAAACTGACCCTAAAAAAATTGAAGCAGTTAAGAACTGGCCTGTTCCGAGAAATATAAAAGAAGTTCGAAGTTTTCTCGGTTTGTGTTCATATTACAGAAAGTTTGTCTATCAGTTTGCAACCATCGCAAAACCCTTACACAAATTGACTGAAACTTCAAAAGTTTAGTTGGACTGAACAGTGTGACAAGGCTTTTAATCAGTTGAAGCAGTCTTTGATGCAGGCTCCTATTTTGACATTCCCTACCACTTTGGGGCAGTTCAATTTTGGATACAGATGCAAGTAAATATGGTATAGGAGCAGTACTTTCCCAAATGCAAGATGGAAAAGAAAAAGTTATTTCCTACTATAGCAAGTGCATGTCTAAAGCAGAAACCAATTATTGTGTTACCAGGAAAGAGTTATTGGCAAAGATAAAGGCAGTTCAACAGTTTCACCACTACCTTTATGGAAGTCACTTCCTGATCAGAAGTGATCATGGTGCTTTACGGTGGCTAGCTAACTTTAAATCTCCGGAGGGTCAAATTGCACGTTGGCTAGAGATCTTGTCCACCTATGATTATGAGATTCAGCATCGAGCTGGACCCGTCCATTCCAATGCAGATGCATTGTCACGACGGCCATGTCAGGCCGACTGCTCGTATTGTAGGCGAGCAGAAATTAGATATCACGGTGCATTATGTGGCACAGATGGGCCCCGTTGGGTATGTGATTCGGTTAGTCCCTCACCCCTGACACTGCCACATGAGGAAGGTTATAATATGGATGGTACATTTGTAATTTTAGTGTTGTGCCGAAGCCCCGTGGGGTTTGTTCATTTCCACTAAAGATAATGGATGATAATTGCGGTCAGATGGCCACTGATCGTGATGAACACCGGAAGGTGATATCATGTGTATCCGACAATGCACCTATAGGGGGGGAGTTAAGAGAGACCTAGCTTTTGACAGGACATGATCAATTTTCAAACTCGTCTGAGATATCATTAAGACAAACATTCTGGCAAACTTTCATGAATTTTGGACAAAATGTATGGCTTCTAGAGCGTATACAAGCTTTTTCAAAGATTTGACCTACTGACCTAGTTTTGGACCCGACATGACCTAATTTCGAGCTAGTTTCAGATATCATCAAGACAAGCATTCTGACTAAGTATTATGAGAATCAGACCGAAAATGCGGCCCCTAGAGTGTACAGAAGGTAAAAGTTGACGAAGCACGACGGACCCCGGACACAGCAAAATCACAAAAGCTCACCTTGAGCACTTAGTGCTAAGGTGAGCTAAAATGTTCGTTTGTTTAGACCAGAATTATGACAGAATTGTGGTTGAATCAATTTGAGAGGAAAAAAAATACGTCCAATGAATTATTTCGGAAATAGACATAAAGATCTATCCATTTCCAAATAGATTTCTTTTTTATTTATCTTTAATTACTAAAATCTATATGTGACCCATTACTCAAAAAGGGACCATCTGCGAATTCTGTACATCAGTTAGGTGAAAATAGATCGACGATAGTGCAGGTCATTTTAAATTGATAATCCAAAAAAGATTGTATAACAAGGTACAATGACTATTTTTCATATAGGAAATGTCATTTGAACGAAAAGTGTCAACCCTGGTCAGACTGCGTGGTTCGCGCAGTCTGACCAGGGTTGACACTTTTCGCAGTTCTCAGAAGGTTTTCTTTCTTTGCGTGATGGGTCACAGATTTTACTCGCGCAACCAACAGAATCATAAGGTACACAAGCCCTTAATAGCAAATGTTTCAGTCCAGGTCATCGCAGACTGTCCCGGATCGATACTTTCTGCAGATTCATCAAGCCTCCTTTCCCTAGGTAAAACTAAAACATACTTTGAATTAATTGAACCGGCTAATTACATGTAACAATATTCTTACAACACTATTCAAATGATTCTAAACCAATAAAGAGATTGGTTTGATGAAGGGTATACTTCCTGAAGTAGCTGAATATTTTTTAGCACATTATAATAGTATCAACGTGAAGCACAAAGGCATAGGGGCATTCTCATGTCAAAAATTCAAGTTGGTAAATGATGTAATTAAAAAAAAATCTCTCTTGTGGCAAGGTGAAAATTATTCAACTTTAGTACCTGGTGACTTTTCATTGACACTGAGTATATATTAACCCTTTCCCAAACAATCTCTAGAATAGTAGCCTTTCGAAAACATTCTAGGAAAAGGTGAAAATGCAGGTAACCAGCATTTTCTCCTTTTCCCACAATGTTTTCTACCCTATCAAAGACAGAAATCGTCTTTTCAGCAAGAGTTAAATTGTCGTCTGCAAATGCTTTCAATTTGGTCCAGTCCAAAAGTTTGTCGTTTGGGAAAGGGTTATGCATAAAGGTTAGGGTCAAATTAAATGAAGTCGTTAATTACAAATGTTACAAAAAGCGTACCTTGTAAGAGGAAACTTATTTATCTTTTACAGAGGACAAAGTTTTAGACCCGTCCAAATTTAACACTTATCCTGCGAAATAACTCAAAATGAAATTTTCATTTTCGATATGAAAAGCCAAAATACTGCTAATTCTAAGTTAGGTTTTGGGGCATAATATCTCATTATCGGACAGTGTAGATCCATGATCAGACTGCACGTTCGCATCTTTGCAAGCCAAGGATACTATCTCCACTTTGTTCGTTACGTACCCTTGGCCGCTCGCCTCTTTTAAAAAAATCGAAATTCCCCCTGCGCCATCTATCGAATATCACGAGTTGCGTAACCTTTGCTGATGTTATTTCTGACCAATCAAAATACTCGTAATAAAATTTGTTCGGCTATGCATCAAATATGGCTGCGCTTTCGGATTCATCACATCAAAAACAAGACGAACAGACATACGATGACTCGCAATTATTTGGATGTGGAACCCGTCCTAATATTCACATAATTGATCGTGAACTATAAAAAAAAACTCATTAAATACCGATCGTCCACTCTTTTTTGGCAAATGTTCGTCACAAACACGACAACTTTCGCAGGCATTATTGTTTTCTGTTTTGCGAAAGATTTCTTGTTACGGATGGGCGGTTTGATTGGACGCGATGGGTTTTGATCGCATCCAATGAAATGGCGCAGCGGGAGCTTCGATTTTTAAGTAGGCGAGCGGTCAAGGGTACTACCTTAGCTCGCGAAGATGGCACGTTCAGTGCAATCTGATCTTGATCTACAATGTGCGCAAAAGGTCAGTGAGTCTCGCTTAGCAGCCCAGGGTTATTACTTTAAGATGACGACAGAAACTAGAGGCCCTTGAGGGCCTAAAATCGCTGTACTGGCAATGATTTTGTTTTTATATCAGCATATATTATGAATTCACGATGCAAAAAGAAAAAAGACAAAAACACATAAAAAGGGAGGGGATATCCTTACAACTTGGCTTGAGCTCACTACGACAGCATAAGCAGGCACGGTGATTTGAACAAACATTAAAAAAAAAAAAGAAGTGCAAGTTCTGAAAACTAATTCGAGCCAAATTTGATAGTGATTCAGAACAACCTTGCATCGAACAATCCCTGCAAATTTCAAAGAAATGTGACAAATACTGTGGGCTTTGTTGAGTAAATAATACTAAGTTATCAAATGGCTGCTTTTCCTGCATAGATAATAAGATTTTCTTCACTTTAAATAGAGGTCAATCCCTTGATGAACCAAACAATCTTTTAAAGTTTCAAAAGAATTGGATCAAAACAGGAACTCATAGCCTAAACAAGAAATTTAAATTTTCAGCATTAAATGGATATTTTTCCATACTGTTTGTTCGATCTTTTACAAAATCAACAGGGTTTAAGCTATTGATGGGATAAACAAACTGTGCAAGTTTCATGATACTCTGACCATAAATGCAGACTTTATCGCGTAAACAAGTAAAAGACTAACGGACGGACGACGGAAGCCATACCATGACATAAGCTCTGCTTGCTTTCAGCCAGTAGAGCTAAAATCCAACCATAAATGCGGTTGAAATGTCGGGCTGTTTACTAGTATTTTTTTTTTCCTTTGAAGATTCGACTTGTATGCTACGTCGCATAAACTAGTCCCCGTATACCTGAGAAAAGTAGGGCCTATACCCAAGTTGTCTGCGCATGTCATATTCTTCGAAGATTTGGCCTGTCTTATATGACGCATCACTCTCCCCGATTTCGGGGAGACTGTTATAATACGCGCCATAAAGTAGCAATGGAGAAAATGGCTTTTATCGATACGTTTAAGAGAAATCAGGCCTGTTTTAGCTCCAGATTTCTCGAAACTACAGATCATGGCTGAGTGATTCGCACCAGGTAGCGTTTTATTGAGAAATTGCTTATTTTAGTTTGAAATTCAAAGTAACGGTTGTCGCGTAGAAATGTGGTCCGGTCCTGCGTACCCAGGATGCCCAAATTGGATAGATAAGTATTTATATAATGCCACCTAGCGGGAAATAATGCCTATAGCGTAACTATTAGCCTATAACCCAAGCATGTAGGGGCTGTTTTAATAAATGGCCGGTGCATATGTTAGATGCTAGCCGATCATTAGCTCAAATGAATCGCACCTGGTAGGGTTTTATTGACTAAACGTTTATTTCATTTTGAAATTCGAAGTAACGGTGGTTGTTTTGAAAAGAAGTTCGCTTCTGTACCCAGAATGCACAAATTACATGGATGTGTATTTGTAGAATGAATCAAGCGGGAGATAATAACATTCAGTTTCTCGCTGACTGTAAAGATGATTTAATATAACTATTCAAGCGCTGTTGACGTGACGTGACGTGGAAAAAAAATCATTCATGCTACAAAAGAGAATCACTCATATGACAGACTGATGCAAAGGTAGAACAAACCAAAAATTTTAACTTACATAATGTAGCTTTATTGAAATATACACGGACAAGATGAAAATCTATAAACCTGTTGCATATAGTCGGTTTACTTCAAAAACCTCGTAACTACAGCTTGTTTTAAGTTGTAGTAACGAGGTTATTGAAGTACAGCGATGATGTATACATTTTAGATACACGTTTTAAACATTTTGTCGGAATAGCTGATTGTTCTGGCTTTTGACCTACTTTTAGATACTGATAACAAGTCAATAAATAGACATTTGTGATTGGTCAAAAATACAGACATGGTTATTTTCAGGTTCCCTACCTATTTGCTGGCAAATAACGCCGTCTATCTTTTTTAAGACTTTTCTTGTTTATGAAGGAGTCAGTCATTTTTTTCTATTCTTCGTATCCAGGCATCTTGACCTCTTTAGTTTCCAGACAACAAAATTGGGCCTTGCTCTCGCAATAGACCTAAAGTATCTCTATAACACATTATACAAAGCAAGTCATCACATAATTATCGATCCCTAAAACCGATTTGGTCTAACAACCTACCAGATCTGTGGGTAGACTAGTCCTCTGCCATAATCAAAGCGTTGAGAACGCTGAAGTGGTATTTGTCAAGGAAACCCATTGTGTGGAATTAATAGTTTGAAAGAAAAAAGACATATTGTTCAAATATTGGCTTAATAGTCAACCCACTAAGCAAATGACTACCTTATCGGTTGAAGGGAGACTACTCATGTACCTTAAAACTATAATTTTGAAATATCTTTAGCCTTTTACATTTAATTTTCAATATTACAATCAATTACTTCGATCTATAAATATTCATGAGCAATCAAATGGAGTAGCGCGCAATCATAGAACGAACACGCCATGGAACGAATTGGTTTTAGAACGAAAAAGCCCATGGTCAGTTGGCAAATTTGTATCATTGCACCAATAAAAGGATATGAACGAGAGAAACTATTTTCAATCAAAAATAAGTATCTCAACGATCGATGGCTTCGTCCAATGTATTTTAATATGCCATTTCAAATTACATATCCGAGTGCCACCGAAAAACTCATTTGCCTGAGAAAAAATGAGTTTAACTGGGTTTATTTCCTTCGGCTTTGCAAAAAATAAGATACATGGTTATCAAAATTCAATCTTGAACTCATAGTGGTGTTGTCTTCGACAAATATCACAAAAAGGAATGCAGAGAGCAAAACAGTTTCGACCCATGTCAGCCTGCGCGGACTGCTCAGGCTGACATAGGTTGATACTCTTTGCACATGCAATTGACCCCCCACCCCTCCCTTTTTTTTTTTTTTTTTTCCACAGAGCATGGCTCACTTTTAAGATTATCCACGTTGAAATTAAAACATTTAACACATGGAATCACCAAGATAACAAAATGATGTACTGATATGAAATGCCAGAATTCTTAAAAATCATTTTGGGGCTTAAAATTAACACTTTACCTGATATACCAATTTGAGACTCTTCCATTTCAGCAGCAAATAAAGATATGATGTCAAAAATATGGACAAATGAGGATAGAAATATCTGATTGAGTGGAATACATTGTAGGAAAAGGAGAAATTGCTCGTGACGAGCAATTTCTCCTTTTCCCACAAAGTTTTCAAAAGCTGTCTGTTATTGATACATCATAATGAGTATCTATGGAGTAAAGGATTAAATTTTACATACTCGTAGAGAGAAATAAAATTATACTTGTTCGCCACATTCATCATTTAGAATTTTGAACCATGATTTGTGAAAAGTGGGCCTGGTGCATCTGCAAAACTTTCATACAAGGTCATTTTACAAAGTCTGCACAGGCTGATCTCGGTTGAAACTTTTTGTTATTGGTCAATTTTGCATGTCAAAGGACCAATCTTCAGTTTGGCTCGTTCGGTTGTCAAAATAGATATCATGGAACCTTCGGACCCCATTCCAGTGACAGATGTTTAATATCACACATAAAACAACACAGTTTGATCGTTGATTAGTTGACGTAGTACCCAATCATTAAAAATATTCCTCGGCAGTTGTCTGGGTCCGGTCAATATTCTTACTCAGTCATATAAAGTTTACTAGCATCCTCGGTTCTACATCAGAAGATCAGCCCTGATAATACACTCCTCCTTCAGACCCTTAATAACAGAGGCAAACAGTTATTTTAGAACAAAACATTTGTTACCTGTATGCCTTTCTCATCCATTTCAAAGCAACATACGGTCATAATGCCAAACAAATTGAAATTGACAAGAATAGTAAACAACAGATATCGAGCACAAGCAGAACCACGACTGTTTTATTTTAAAAGAACAGTGATCAAATGAAATATCGGTGACGGTCAATTTGGATCCATGATGAGCAGTTTTTTATTTTCTGAACTTGATCAACATTGCAGTGTAAAGATTAAATGTGACCTATCAATGAGTTCATTTGGGTCTGAACTTCATTTCCGTAAATTTCAAGGAGTAGTGATGTCCCTTGAATCCATGCCAGTTCACTCCATTTGCATAGGATTTGTGTTCACCCTTTAAGTATAGACCGTTTACATTCACTCCGTGACATTTGTTGTACCAAAATCCACCTTTGTAAGACTTGGAACAGCCTATCGATGGTCCTTTGTCTTTTGTTGAAAACTGTCGACCGTTATGATTTCCAGTAAAAGAATCTGTAACGTTACCTCTGAACCCATCAATGGTCAATCTAAAACCGTCATCAACAGATCACACAGAAAACAGCAAGTACTTGGCATAACGAACATCATTGTCGAAGTCCTCTAACTCGATTCTTAACTCATGTGGACAAATCGACACTATTCGATGGATAAACTCGTTTCCAAGCCAAAATTCAGCTGACAAATTTCCAAAACCGAATCGGTAATCCAACCAGTCACGGTAAAAATCCTCCGAGCCATCACATCGCCTCTGGAACACAGTCCAACCTCCGCCGTCTGTTTCCATGTCACAGTACACATCCAGAGGTCGCCATATTGAATCTAGGTGGATGGAATAAACACCGCTGGTCACGTGACCCATCCTGTATAGGTCAGCGCAGTCTTTTGCCATTCTTGAATACAAAGACGCGTCTGATATAGATTTTAAGATAAAACTCTGCTTATCACGGTCAAGTGTTTCTGTCAATGGAACTTTAATTTCGTCAATCTTGCGAATCAGTGTTTGCACTAAGTCAACCAAAGATCCTTCTAGAACCATCTGGTCATCTTTCATTTTTCTTATCTGTTCTTGTACGTCTCGGCGGAACACTTTCTCTTTAGCAAGTCCATATTTTACAGATTTAATCACATCAGAGACGCGTTTTTCGATCATGTTCGTCACATTGCTTATATCTTTGTCCACAGTTAAGTCAGAATTGCCTTTTACAGCTGATGTCAATGGTATCATAGCCAGTTCTGTCTGGAATTCTTCACGAAGAAGGTTTATTCGTATGTCTAGCTGACGAAACCTTGCAATAAAAAATGATAAACTTCCATCTTCATCATTTGTTTGAACTGTAGAAAACAACATAATCGATAATGAAATAAAAAGTAAGCAGACATTTCTAGTCGCCATGATTCAAGACATATAGCGTTTGAGTGGAGAACAACGATATATGTAATAAACAACCATTGACGTCACCAGAACGATTATCCAATCATTTTAAGGGGTTGTTTGGCAGCAAACATTTGTTTACAA
Organism: Tridacna crocea; assembly: GCA_943736015.1. Taxonomy (NCBI): domain Eukaryota; kingdom Metazoa; phylum Mollusca; class Bivalvia; order Cardiida; family Cardiidae; genus Tridacna; species Tridacna crocea. Next base: position 32,672,458 of record OX031064.1, on the reverse strand, counting down.
TCATTTATATAAATCTCTATCTGTTACTGGTGATTTCTGAATTATCAGCGCCAAATGTCATGATTAGATAAAAATGTTTTTTTTTTATTCTTTCCTGTTTCCTGCAAATGTGTCTGCCAAAAAAAAAAAGAATTTGAGCCGTGTTCGGTGAAAAGGGGGCTTAATGCATATCAGCGATGTATGATACCAAAGCAAGCGATCACACACCTATCGATCCATTATAGCTCAATTGTTAAACAATCAACGTAATCATGAGGTAGAGTAGGCATTAACCATACAGAAAATTGACCTATAGCGAAAGGTTCCGACTCAGGTCAGCCTGTTACATTTTCATGAAAGGTGAGGCTTTCGTCACCGTACAGCAGGACGTCCAAACTAACAGTTGTGAAATTCTCAATAGTTGCAAAAAGCTTATTTCTAACGATAGCATAATACCCACACTCTAACCGATGATGGTGACTAGTTTCAATTCCACCACATTGACACAAAGGCGAAGCAACCAAATGTTTTTGGAACAGGTCAGAATTTAGAGAACTACATTTATTACGTAGTCTAGTATGGATAATTTGATATTCTCTTTCGCCAATAAAATAAAGCTTCTTAGGTATAGGTTTGTCCTTGTCAAGATATGTCTAAAAGGCTGCAAGGGAATCTAAATTTCTCATGTCATCGGGCAGAGCATTCCAATCGTCCACCACTGACGGAATAAAAAAAATCTTATACATTGAAGTTCTACATGCAATGCCTTGGAGATAGTTAGCTCGTCGCAGGTTACAACTCGTAGAATTTCCAACCGTATCTGGGACTAAAGACGATAAATAGGCCGGAGTAAATGCCCTTAATCATTTTAAAAAAATAAGATTAATTTGTGTTTTTTCCTTCTATGTCTCAGCGATTCCCATCCTGCTTCTTTTATAAGGTAATCCAGGGAAACTAGTTTAGTGCAGCCAGTTACAATTCTTGCCGATTCATTTGAACTTTTTCAACTTCATTTTTGAAGTACTCGGGAATATTATCCCAGATATTATCAGCATATTTTAAGACTTGTCTTATGAACGAAAAGTAGATTATTTGCAGTGTATGCTGATCTAACTTAAACTTTATATGCTCTCATGGTATTCACTCTATTCCATGCTTTTTCCAATGTTATCTTTATATGATAATCCCAAGATCCATTAATCCAACTTGATAATCTTGAGTCGTACCCTGTGAAAAGAGGAATAAATGTATCTGTAAAAAGTATCAGTCCATTTCAGTCCGCCTAGGTTGACGTGATCGGAAATTTTTGCATGAACAAGGGCAATTCCACCTTATGATTTAGCCAGTTGTCAGATACAAAATTGATTTTATCGATGCACGATCAAGCGATGACTAGCTTTGGATGCAGCGTTTCAAATATGCATTAAGCCCCCTTTTCGTAGAGCATGATTCGCTTAACCCTTTACCCAATAAGGCATTTCTATGGTATCTCTAATTCACCCTAAATAGCAGCAACGATGACACCGTTTTTATGTGTATACGACACATTAGAAAACATCGTGACAAAAGGTGAAATTGCTCGTAACGAGCAATTTCACCTTTTGCCACAATGTTTTCCAAAGGCTAGTACAAGCAATGAGTAGAAATGAGTATCTATTGAGTAAAGGGTTAAGTGTTGTGTGTTATGTAGTCGAATTAGGAGAATACTAAGTGACTCTGGAGCCTACGTGTACAAGGTTTTTCTAATATTTGACCTAGTGACCTAGTGACCTAGTGACCTAGTTTTTGACAGGACATGATCAATTTTCAATCTCGTCTGAGATATCATTAAGACAAACATTCTGGCCAACTTTCATGAATTTCGGACAAAATGTATGGCTTCTAGAGCGTATACAAGCTTTCTCAAAGATTGGATCTAGTGACTTAGTTTTGGACCCGACATGGCCCATTTTCGAGCTAGTCTGAGATATTATCAAGACAAAGATTTTAACAAAGTTTTATGAGAACCAGGTCGAACATGCGACCTCTAGAGTGTACAAAATTTAAAAGTTGATGAAGCACGACGAACGCCGGACACAGCAAAATCACAAAAGCTCACCTTGAGCACTTAGTGCTAAGGTGAGCTAAAATGTTCGTTTGTTTAGACCAGAATTATGACAAAATTGTGGTTTAATCAATTTGAGAGAAAAAAAATACGTCCAGTGTCGGAATTATTTCGGAAATAGACGAAAAGATCTATCCATTTCCAAATTGATTTTTTTTTCTATTGATCTTTAATTACTATAATCTATATGTGACCCGTTAATCAAAAAGGGACCATCTGGGAATTCTGTACATCAATGAGGTGAAAACAGATCGACGATAGTGCAAGTCATTTTAAATTGATAATCCAAAAAAAGATTGTATAACAAGGTACAATGACTATTTTTCATACAGAAAATGTCATTTGAACGAAAAGTGTCAACCCTGGTCAGACTGCGTGGTTCGCGCAGTCTGACGAGGGTTGACACTTTTCGCAGTTCCCAGGTTTTCTTTTTTTGCGTGATGGGTCACAGATTTTAGTCTCGCAACCAACAGAATCATAAGGTTTACAAGCCTTTAACAGTAAATGTTTCAGTCCAGGTCATCGCAGACTGTCCCGAATCGATACTTTCTGCAGATTCATCAAGCCCCCTTTCCCTAGGCAAAACGAAAACATACTTTGAATTAATTGAACCGGCTATTGACATGTAACAATATTCTTACAACACTATTCAAATGATTCTAAACCAATATAGAGTTCACAGTCAATGTAATGTTTTGTCCTGTCATTATTTTAATTCAGTTTAACTGCAACACTCGACAGGTTACTATTAGCGTATCAATGAGTTCATTTCGGTCTAAACTTCATTTCCGTATATTTCAATGAATAGTTGTAGCCTCTGAAACTTTTCCAGCTCACTCCATCTGCAAATGATTCATGTATGCCCTTTAAGTAAAGACCGTTCAAATTCACCAAGTGACATTTGTTGTACCAAAATCCACCTTTGTAGGACTTGGAACATCCTTTCGATGGCCCCCTGTCTTTTGTCGAAAATTGCTGACCGTTATGACTTCCAGTAAAAGAATCTGTAACGTTACCTCTGAACCCATCAATGGTCAATCTAAAACCGTCATCAGCAGATCCAACAGAAAACAGCAAGTACTTGGCATAACGAACATCATCGGCAAAGTCCTCTAACTCGATTCTCAACTCGTGCGGACACATCGACACTATTCGGTGGATAAACTCGTTTCCAAGCCAAAATTCAGCTGTCAAATTTCCAAAGCCGAATCGGTAATCCATCCAGTCACGGTAAAAATCCTCCGAGCCATCACATCGCCTCTGGAACACAGTCCAACCTCCGCCGTCTGTTTCCATGTCACAGTACACATCCAGTGGTCGCCATATTGAATCTGGGTGAATGGAATATACTCCGCTGGTCACGTGACCCATACTGTATAGGTCAGCGCAGTCTTTGGCAGTTTTCTCGGGTAAGGTACTCTCGCAAATTGGTTTGACGATATCCGTAAGCCTACCATGTTTTAAAGTACCTGTTATAGCAAGTTCGATTTCCCCAAGCTTATGTATCAGTGTTTGCACTAAGTTTTCTAGAGGCCTTTCTAGAAGCAGCTGGTCTTCTTTCATTTTTCGCATTTGATCTTGTAAGTCCCTACGAAAAATCTTCTCTTTGGCAAGTCCATATTTAACAGATTTCATTTCATTAACGACACGTTTTTCGAACGAATTTGTCATGTTGTTCAAATCTTTTTTTCTTCTTAGATAAGATTGTTTATTCAAAGGTGGCGAAAATGTCATCATTGATATTTCTGTTTGAAGCTCTTGGCGTAGAAAGGTTATCTCAGTCTTGATTCGTTTGTCTAGCTGCCGAAATCTCTCCATTATGATAGATACAAATTCAGCAGCATCGTCTGACTGCCCCGCAGTAAAAAACAAAATTAAATGTAAAAGATAAAAGAAGTAGACTCCACAACCCGCCATCGTTACAAACAAAAAGCACTGGTGCTGAACAACAAAGTATAAAATAAACAAGTACTTACGTAGTAGATTTGTCCATCCAATCGTTTCAAAGTAGCGTGGGCGCTTCGAAGATTTTTTAAGACTATATATAGATGTTTGCTTGGTGCAGATGTACTTTAGCGTGTTTGCCACAATGGGTTCTGGAAGACATTGACTAACATAGCCTTTCCTGCAATTGCTTACTATGTGGCCCCCAAAAAGGTTTCTACCCTGTGTCTTTTAGTTCTAGATTTTGTACTGTTCATTTATAAAGAACAATACAAGTGTGTTCATCCGTTCTTAATTAACTGCATCATTACGCGCATTAGGAGCCCAAAGGAGCAAACTGTATACATTTTCCAGTCGCCTCTACGGGTGTGTCCATAAAGTAGCGAAAACTTTTACATGGAGATGGGCTTAAGTGTCTGTCAGTGAGGATAATTAATTAAAGACCTTATTGTGAAAAATTTATTACAAAGTGGTCAGAAAAATGAATAAGTAGCAAGGAAGTAGCTACTGCAATGGTATCGAAAAAATCCTTGTGTGTTAACCCTTTACCAAATGACAAAATTTCAGACTGGTTCAATTTGAAAGCACTTGCAGACGTCAAAATAATCGTAACTCAAACATTGAAATTTGCTTCCAGCACGGTTGAAAACATTGTGGGAAAAGGAGAAAATGCTGGTTACCAGCGTTTTCTCCTTTTGCCACAATGATTTCAAAAGGCTTCTATCTCAGGGTCGTAAAAGCCAGGGATTGTTTGGTAAAGAGTTAATGGTTAATATTTGAACGCTTCTGTTGTCTGCCGTAGTAAAGCGTTTAGCAGGTCCACTGACAAATGAAAAGCAACCTGGCAGAATCATGTTCGTAAGATAAACAATATTTCCAAAGGCAAGAAAAAAGTAAACATTCCGCTGTTGTTGTGATGTATGGGGAAACTGGAAAGTAAACAAACCGAGATTGTGGCCTATATGCAAGGTTACCTGGCATTTTAGTACTTTTTTGTTTTCTTTTTAGCTATGTTTTCCTTGTCCTGTATTTTGAAAGAAATTTTAAAAGAATACGGCTTCTGATCCGAGTTAAGCAACATACAACTTGTTAAACTATTCACATGGTATCGAAATTAGTGTATTCTTTGTATTGACCTTTGACGGAAAAATATGACAAGCGACATATTCTTTGAAGGTTGTTAGTCGCCGCGCAGAAGCGTGCGACTATATTTTTAATAGTTTTTCGAGTTAGGACATGGATAGTGGGAATTTCGTTTTTATAGGGGTGTTAGGTTAAAAAGGAATCTTTCTAACGTTACTTCGCCTTAAACTGGCTTTTTAATTCATTCTTAAACTACGAAATTGCAATACGATACTATTTTTGTTCTATTAATAATTACAACATCAAAAAACAGCCTAATTATTTCTTTTATTGTCGCTATTCGTGAGAAATGGACTCGTCCACATAAATGCCTTGTTTCCATTGGTCAAGGCTGTACAGGTTTCCAGTCATTTCGTACCTTGTTAATTTCGTACCTAGGTCATTTCGTACGATTTTGGTCATTTCGTACCTACTTATACTTTCAATTTTGGTCATTTCGTACCCAGTTGGTCGTTTCGTACAACTTTCGTACACAGGTTTAATAATCATTTTGATTATTTTGTAGATAGTTTTTCCTACTATTTGTGTGTTTTTTGTTGAATGACCACTGCTAAAATTGTGCATTGCTGAAATTGTGCTAAATTCCGCCGAAGAACGGGTATGATGGTTATGATTGTATCTGACCATTATTGGTTACTTATTTCTAAGTTTAGTTTTTACAACAAAGATAGTTTAGAACTCCTTTGTTTATTTCTCAAACAGCTCTGCATAAATATAATTTGTGGAAAAAATCTGGAGAGAGGCCACTTTTTCGCTGTGTTGTTCATAATAATAAAGCGCGATGCAAAACCATGATTCTTTATGAACACTGTTCACCAAACACTATAGTCTTAGACTTGTTTAAATTGAAAGCATGCCTTGCAAACTTACGTCCTCTTGAATCATACTTTCCTAGGACATGGCCAACTTTATCATGCAAATCAAACCCGGTAACTGTTATTTGACCGCTATGTAAGCCAATTAAATTATGAGAGTTTGATCCCTTTTGGCCGTGAAATCCATCACATACGGAATTATATATTGACTGGCGATCTCGGCAAACCCTTTGCACTTATAACCCGAATTTCGCGCTTCGAGTGTAGAGGGTTTCAATTTATTGGAAAACAACTCTGCGGGATATCTGGGGTTGCAAATTACTGGGGTTCCAAAACTTGTAGGATTTGTTTTCCTTTCAGGTCTTACAATTTGATATATCTCAAATTTTACCGAAAGCACGCGTTTGAAAAATTATGGTCAGCTATAGAAATGCTTTTGACCAGCATTTGCTCTTTTTCAAGCAATGTTGTCATGCCTTAATTGATACAAATTGAATGATTTGAGCTGTAAATATTGTGTTGTCTACAACTGCTTTAAATATTGGGGCAGTCATACATTGCCAGTTCCTGAAGACTTAAAAAAAAAAAGAAAAATATCCGCAGTACAAGTTTCTTATGTTGAGACTAAAGCCGGGGGAGGAGCGCGACACGAACGCTCAAAATGTAACAGCATGCATATATGTTTACTGCATCTTTGGAATTTTATCTCTGATTTTTTCATCATAATTTTGAATTCAATCTCTGATATTTTTATTGATTTATCAACAGAAATGGTACAATAGTAAAAGTACTTCGGTAGGATATATTTCTGAATAGCTACCCACAAAGTTAAGGATATTATGAAGAGGCTTCTCTTGTTACAATGTTTTTGAAAACATTAATTTCCAACCTGTAGCATAGAGCTATTACATAGTCAGCAGACGGCATTTTATTGTAATTGTTTTGCATAGCGTCCTCATAAATACATGTACGTACATGTATGTTGAGCTGGGGAAAGTGTGTTGGTAGATCAGACCACACTGGTATCGTCTGATCTATCATAAACAAACCAACCGTATACAAATCATATTTTTTAACCTTTATGTTCAATAGGTCAGTTCTGTTTAAAATAATTTAGTCATTTTTGAGAAGAAGTCAGTGGTTTTGTGAGCACACGGTAAACATAAATCAGCCTGCACAATATTGTTGGAAAATCAAAATTATCTTCAGGGAAGTCAGAAAGCTTATTTATTGTTCTTTAATATGGCGTAGTTTTCGGTCATTTAGAAAAAACATTTTTAGCCCTTTTTACACTTTTTTAAAGCAACTATCGCATTTTTTTTCTTTTTCCCTGATCGTTTGCATTGTGCCGGAGTTCTCCGATCATGACCGAGTCTCACTGTGAGATAAGACGCCTATCGGGTATCTTGATTGGTGTTACGTAATGGTATACATTGATACATTGATACGGGGTAATCGGAAAGAAAGTATCAGTCAAAACATGTTGGATAAGGAGAAATTGCTCGTTATAAGCAATTTCTTCTTTATTAAATACTTTTTCCCCACTACTAGCGAATTTTCCACCATTTTTGCAGCTTTTTAAATTGTCATCTGCCAACTCTTTGAATTTGGAAGAGTCTGATATTTGTCGTTTGGAAAAGAGCTAAGAGAGCGCTGTACTAGGGTATTATGGCCGTGTCACACAGCACTTACGCATAAATTACGCATAAACTACGTATAAAATTTGAGGCATACGCGGAGATACGCAATACATGCGCGATATACGTAATTCATACGTTTTTCATGCGCATTTCATTCGTCTCTGTGCGCAGCGAGTGGAGTCCAGGGTGAGCACACGTGGACATACGCGAAAACGGTTTTGAGCTGCACAAAATTTTTCGACTGTTTGGATTTACGCGATCTATGCGTAATTTACGTAGTTTTTACGTAGTTCTTACGTAATTCGTGCGTAATTCATACGCGTATGTGCGCGATACATACGCAAAGTTGGCAATTTTCACGACCATTCCACGTATGTCCGCGTATGTTTAACGAACCTTTCACGGATATAACACTCATGTATCGCAGATGTATCACTTATATTTCGCGTATACCGCTAAGAAACTACACACATTACGCACGGATCACTTATAAAAACAGATGAAATACGCTAGATTTACGCTGGAATCACGCATGCTTCACGCAAGAAACGCGTATGGGGACAGGGTATATAAACCGGCCGATTTCGGACCGCTACATCAGTCTCCATCATGCCGTCCATGAGTTCACATCTCTTTTGAATGCCATCCAAGAGAGGAGACCATGAATCTCCAACGCAGAGAAGTTCTTGCCTTCCTCCTTTAGCAGCACAACAACCAACTGGTCCAGCTCCAGCAGATCCTGAACCACAGGAGGAGAAGAAGGCGTGGGAGAAGATTCGAACTTGGGATCTAAGACAGATTGATGGTGGAGATGAGAAATGACGATCAATGGTTTGTGAAGAAGTGCAGCGGAGGTGGCAAATTCATACAAAAGTTGCAGACGCGAAGCGTGAGCGGAACATGCCTGATTCATGCGTAAAACATACGCGATCTGTAAGCGGAGCATGCGTAAATCATACGAATTTCTTTCGTGATTATGCGTGTTTCATTATCTAGAAAATTGGCTTTTCCGTGGATATGCGTGTTATTTACGCGGTTTACTCGTGTTCCATGCGTAAGTTTTACGTACTTTCCGCGTCGTTCTTGCGTGATTCATCTGTCAAAATTTCACGTATAACAACCAAGTTTTCTATTATCGCCGCGTATAAATCCAGATTTTTCAATTTTTATGCGTAAATCGTGCGAAATTCATACGTCAACGGCTGTGTGACACGGCCATTAGGTACTGTAACAGAAGACAAGTTTTGATATAGGTTACTATTCACATAATTTCATAATGTGTTAAAAAATCTGCTGATGAAAACTGACATTTACTTACTTGCCCTGGCTTTCTTGAAGCATTAAACAAATTTTTTTGCGGCGACTTTGATGCTTTGCATCAACTTTTTCTTGTTATACATTTGATAGAACTTTGTGAGTATAATGAATACTTCAAGAGAAGTAAGCGAACGATATAATTTTAAATGTGCGGACTAATATAATAGAAATGTATCAAGGCTGTTGAGACTAAAATAAAATGTCCAAAACCTTAAACTTGGTGTTTATAGTTCGAATTAACAAAACTTAAGATTAAGACTTAAGATTTAGCTACTAAATTTTAATGGGGGAAAAAAATCTGAAAGATTGTTTTTAAAGTTCGAATTTGGACAATTTCTTACTGATCATTAAGAAATACAAAAGTTACTTCAAACTTTAAAACTTGATTCGTTTATTTCGAACTTTGATTTCGAATTTCCGAGGGAGGGTGGGGAGGGTCAAAAACTGGAAAATTACGTGTTTTCTCTTCGCAACTGTAGAATGGGCCACTAAATATGTATATGTAGGACTTAATAGCAACAGCGATACTTTAAAAGTTGTTGCTTTTATGCTTTCAGGTTGGAGATCCATCTTCTCCAATATTCAGTAAGAAAAAAAATCTCGAAATTTGGTTTTTATAACTCGATAACTCGATGGTTGGAAAACTAGCCACGCGAAGCATTAGGGAGGAGTCTAGGACCTTAACTAACGGTAAATGCTTCGTTCATCTACTCTTCTAACAGTTAATACTTTTCTTTTAATGTCTCGGCAGTCAATGATCTCATTCGTGTGCTCAAGGAGTTCCTTATATTTCACAACACTTCCTTCATGCGTTGGCTGTCCGCCAACCATAACTGGCGGAACAATAATCGGTTTATATAATTAGCCTACAACACGGGAAAAGGGGCATTCGGACATATGCGTAAAGTTACGTCTCGGATCAGCCTACGCAGTCCGCACAGGCTAATCCGTGACGACACTTTCCGTTTTGATGCAATTTTCTGTTTTGCACATGTCTATTGAAGGACAAAATCTAATGTAGTCGTAAAGTGCCGTCTCGGATTAGCCTGCGCGGACTGCGCAGGCTGATCCGAGACGACACTTTACGCAGATGTCCGAATGTCCCTTTTGGCGTGTTGCAACCCATATAAAATAATCATCGTCGAAATTTCTTGACCCTCAAGATGCTTATCGTGATCATTTCACTTATTTAGCATGATAAAAGTTAAAATGATACTAGTAAGTCTGATGGAATTATCTTTTTCTCTGCACTCTTGCCATCATCTTCGCAAGCCAAGGCTGACGATTCACTACGTTACTCTACCCTTGGCGGATTGAGCTTAATTTTTACATTCACCCGATACGCTTTTTCATTGGAAGCAACCAGCTCTAGCTGCAACGAATGAAATTGCCCGTAGCATTTCATCTTTGATAAAAATAGAACAAGGTCGCTACCAGTCGAATAGAAGGTAAACATGGAAACCCACGTGAATGTCTGCTTATCGCTTCATGTGTATTCTTTAGCGGTTTGTATTTAACGATATTTCATTTACTTTTAGAAATATGATGTATATGCTGGTTAATACCCCCCCTTTATAAAGGGGGATAATAACCAGCATCCAATAGAGGACGCATCGCAGGAATCTCGAAATCGGGCTCAATCAGCCAAGGTAAGATCCACGTAGTGATTGTAACCTTGGCGCGCGAAGATGTCTTGCCATTTACTTCCGCCAGATGGCATTCTACAAATACACATCTATCTAATTTGGGCATTCTGGGTACGGAAGTGGAATAATTTTTTTAAAACAACAACCCGTACTTTGAATTCAAAATGAAATAATCGTTGACTCAATAAAACGCTACCTGGTGCCATCCATTCTATGATCGGCTAGTGTATAACCTATGCACCGACCATTTATCAAAACAGCCCCTATATCCATGGGTAATAGGCTAATAGCTTCGGTACAAGAGCTACTTTTCCCAAGTATACGGGGAATGGGGGATGATGTAAGTCCTACGTTTTCCAGGTATACGGGGGATGGGTGATGCGCCATAGCAGACGAATCTTCAAAGAATATGACATGCGCAGACAACGGCACTCTTGCGCGTAGTTGGAAAGGAAATGAACAATTTCGCGTGCACGATTGTATCAGGACATAAAACCTCGGGTGATCCGTTGATCTTGATAAACAAATTTTATCCTGTCATTGCTGTAAAAGCGAAATGGAAATACTTGGCCATGAATGGACAAAAAGTTTTCAATGGCCAGATTTTCTTTTTTTTAGCCACAATAATCAAAAGTAAATTAGACTGCAGATTTAATATGATTTATGTGTGCTTATCGCTTCATGTGTATTCGTAAGCGGTTTGTAAAACGATATTTCATTGGCTTTTAGAAATATGATGTAAAGAGGAGTAATAACCGGCATCCAATCGAGGGCGCATCGCAGGAATCTCGAAATCGGGCTCAATCAGCCAAGGTAAGATCCACGTAGCATCGTACCTTGGCTCGCGAAGATGTGTGGTCTCGGATTAGCCTGTGCAGTCCTCGCAGATTAATCAGAGACGACACTTCAAATCGTGTGTGATTTTGAGTTTCACGCTACCCTTTTGTAGGACAAAATCGAACTTTGATGTAAAGTGCCGTCTCAGATTAGCCTGCGCGGACTGCGAAGGCTGATCCGAGACGACTCTGTATGCAAATATCCAAATGCCCTTTTTCGCGTGTTGCAAGCCATTTATCAATCGTGTAATATAAGCAGTTATTGTATTACAAGACACAAAATACCAGCCTAATCATACCACTGTCGATCTAGATTAATGGTTGTTATCCAGTTGCCCTACCATTTATTTTAGACCCAATTTCCGTCTTATTTTCCGCATCTCTGCACCCCGTACGTGTTTTTGATGCTATATGAGGCGTCAGATCTCCGTTTTTGACTAGGTAGGGTGGCCATACAGTCTACATCTCGCGATTCTAGTTTTGGCAAGAACCCAGAAAATCTAGTTATCTCCCGCTAGATGGCATTCTACAGATACTCATCTAATTTGGGCATCCTGGGTACACAGGGCCGGACCACGTTTCTACGCGACAACCATTACTTTGAATTTCAAACTAAAATAAACGTATACTCAATAAAACGCTACCTGGTGCGATTCATTCAGCTATGATCAGCAGTTTAGAGAAATCTGGAGCTAAAACAAGCCTGATTTTTCCTCAAACGTATTAATAAAAGCCATTGCTACTTTATAGCGCGTATTATCACAGTCTCTCCCATATCGGGGAGAGTGATGCGTCATATAAGACAGGTCGAATATTCGATGAATATGACATGCGCAAACAACAAGAAAATCTAGAAAGGGTTACCTGTTATCAAATATGGTATCAGAATTTTAAGACACATTCAAATTCAGACCTTTTGCATTTAAGAAATAACATGTGTTTGAAGATAATGGGATTTGTATTTGAAATGCTAAAAAATCGATAGGGGAAAAGGAGTTACCATTTTACTTCCTTTTTCAAATGCTTTCTATGGCTTTCATTATCAAGGTCATTTAACCCCATAAGCCGTAGTGTTTACGGCTCTGAGGTTGAAGGCATTTGAAAACACAATGGAAAAAGGAGAAAATGCTCATAAAGAGCATTTTCTCCATTTTCCACAGTGTTTTCTTCCCCTAACAACACCACCTTTTTAGCCACTTTAAATTTGTCATCTGCCCATTCCTTCAATTTCATCACACCAAAATTACCTCATCTGGGAAAGATTTAAACTTGGGGCTGTTTGGTTAAGGCTGAAAGTGTGTTACACAAAAATGGTGATTTTTTGTGATGATTAATAAGAATCAGTTGCCTTATAAAAAAAAAACAGGGAGGGGGCGGGGGAAACAAGAGCTTCTCAAAGGGGTGTTTATACACCCTAAGGGGCTCGTCAGTGAAATGGACTAAATGTCAAATGCACAACTACACATCATTGATATTCATTGTGGTAAGTTTTAACTTATTCCAATGCAAACTGTAGGAGATGTTGCGCATACAAGAAATTGTTACTGGACGGACAGACAAGCAGATAGATGGGAAGGATGGACGGACGATCGAGGCCATAACATAATATGAGCCTTCTGCTGTATAAAAATTAAAGACTTCCAAATTCAAGGTAGTTGCAGATGACAAACGAAATATGATTCAAATGATGGAACTTCTCTTTGATAGGGTAGAAAACATTGAGGGAAATGGAAAAAATGCTGGTAAACAGCATTTTCCCTGTTTCCACCAGTGTTTTCAAAAAGCGTCTTCCTAATGGCGGTGAAAACTAGGAACTATGTGGTAAAGAGTTGACTTATTTTTAGATTATTTGCTTGTGGCTGAGATTGAGAAATTCATGTAAAAATATTTTTTTGGTCCTTTTTTCACAATTTTATTTTGACAAGGTAACAAAATTAATACAATCACAGTGCAGTGTAACAATGGAATGTCCTAGGACGGATTTATCATCACAGTGCAGTGTAACAATGGAATGTCCTATGACGGATTTACCATCACAGTGCAGTGTAACAATGGAATGTCCTAGGACGGATTTACCATCACAGTGCAGTGTAACAATGGAATGTCCTAGGACGGATTTACCACATAAAATACTTGATACGGTATAATTTCATCACAAGTCAACAATTAATAAAGAAATAACAATTACCTGGAAACCACTTTAGCATACCACAGATATCTTATTTTGTGCAAAAAAGTTTACTTTAAAATTTGCATGTTTTTCATCCTACTGAACAGTAATGAAATACTTTGTTTGAAGAAAAAAGATTACCAACAATAATAAAATACTTTGTTTAATGAAAAAAGATTACCAACAATAATAATAAATACTCTGTTTACTGAAAAAAGATTACCAACAATGACAAAATACCTTGTTTAATGAAAAAGGATTACCTTTATAAATGAAAACTGATAATTTTTAACTTTAATAATCTAGTTTTTATCACTGGTTTCTACCGTACGTTCTTTTACTGTGTCATTGTTTCCAATTTCTGCTTGACCTGCTTTGCTTAATTCTTTTGTATCATCTTGACTGTCAACAGGTGTATTTTGAACACCTTCCTCTTCTTGTTGAGTGCTTAAACCATTAACATTATTTGTTGCAGGTTTCTCAGATTTGTCATTTTCAACAGTAACAACAATTTCAAGCTTTGCTGTTGCAGAAGAAGGTGGTGTTTTCACAATTTTAACATTAGAAATCTTTTTCTCAAACAGTTTTCTGTCGCCATCAGTCAAACCTAGTTCAAAAGCATTATCCAGCTCTATCAAGTCTTGAACCATATCTTGGTACCTCGCATCCATCACAGCAAATGTATTTCTTGCCTCCTCATTTATTTTCTCTCTCTCCACCACTGCATCTCTTCCAAAGACCATACCCTCAGTGGCAGTTGTAGCGGTTGCACGACTACTCCTAGATGGTTTTCCTGTATCATCCATGACAGACATTCGGGACGGACCTAAAGATGACATAGATCTAGATGGTATATCTGCAACTTCTAAATGCGAAGCAAACTTTACTGTGCTAGAAGGTCTCTCTGGATCAGTGACCCGGGCTACTTCTCCTTCAGTGTCCTCCTCAGTATCTCTGACTAGAGTTTGGGACCCAAGACTCGTTGTTGAAACTTCACCTGAAGTCTGCCGCTCCTGTTATGTAAAAAGAAGACACATTTTAATATAATTCAACAGCTTTTTTTTATTCATTAATTAATTTAGGTATTACCATTTATTATAAGGTATAAAGAACAGGTTCGGTGATGCAGGGGCTTCAGGCATTTCCAGACCAAAATTACATGTTCTCCCCGGACTGGAACCTCTTTTCTGATTCTGCCAGGAAGGGGGTAAGACGTTCTAAGAAACAGTTTAGTGTGAAGGGGACTTTAACCAATATACAACTACACAATAATTGTTCCATGGATACTCTTGGAAAAAAGGGTTTGATGTAGCTCCTAGACTGTAGACCAATAAAATCCATTTAAAATCATGAGGTAGATTGGTCCTTTGACAAACAAAAAAATTGACCAATAGCAGAAAATCCACTTTGATCAGCCTATGGGGAGCTGCGTAGGCTGACCTGGGCTGAAACTTTCTGCAAATGCATTAAAACCCCTTTTTACAGGGGTTCAAGTGAAAAGTGACATAGACAATTGTTCCAGGCTTCCATGAAAAGGGCGCTTAACCCTTAACCACACAATGACCACTTCTAACAACCCTGAGGAAGAGGCCTTTTGAAAACTTTGTGGGACAAGGAGAAAATGCTGGTAACCAGCATTTTCTCCATGTCCCATGAAGTTTTCTACTCTATCAAAAGGTTTCTTTCTCAAGACATAAAAGACAATGCAGTTTAGTTAACCCATTACCAAACGACAGTATTTTAGACTAGTCCAAATTGAAAGCATTTGCAGACCACAAAATAAAAGTGACTGAAAATATGAAATTTGTTTTGTGAAGGGTAGAATACAGCGTGGAAAAAGGAGAAAATGCTGGTTACCAGCATTTTCTCCTTTTCCCACAATGTTTTCTAAAAGCTTCTTTCTAAGGGGCGTCAAAAGAAGGGATTGTGTGGTAATGGGTTAAAAGGTGGTAAGAGGTTAAGACATAAAATTAATATACTGCCTTGTCCAAATTGAAAGCATTTGCAGACGACAATTTTTAAAGGTGGTCAAATGGTGAGATGTTTCTTTGATTACCAGCATTTTCTCCTTTTCCATCATTGTCTTCAAAAGGCTTCTTTTCCAAGGTCTTTAAAAGGGGGTAAAGGGTTAAGACATAAAAGATGTTGCAGTCAAGTTCACCTTTTTCCTGGATTGTTTTCTACTAACTGCCACTCCCTGCTCTTCCTCTGTCCCTGTCTCTTCCCCAACTTCCTCTTCCTCATCATCACCATCATCAGCATCAGCATCATCATCATCATCTGCCTGTGAGGTGACTGTACTGGTGGCACTTGTTGCTCTAGACTTAGTTCCTGGGGTTGACTTGGACTCTGCTGGGGAGGCCTGTCCACTTTTAGCCTCTTCTTTAGCAAGTATTGCCTCCAGCTCCTGATTGGAGTAAAACTGGTTGTTAACTCTTTACCAAATGACATAATTTTGGTCTAGTCCA
This sequence comes from Tridacna crocea, assembly GCA_943736015.1. Lineage (NCBI taxonomy): Eukaryota > Metazoa > Mollusca > Bivalvia > Cardiida > Cardiidae > Tridacna > Tridacna crocea. The sequence continues at coordinate 32,656,396 of OX031064.1, read as the reverse complement.
AATTGCAAGCATTTGCAGACGACAATATAGATATGACTCAAAAATTGAAATTGAATTTCGGAAGGATAGAAAACATTATGGGAAAAGGAGAAATGCTGTTTACCAGCATTTTTTCCTTTTCCCAAAATGTTTTCAAAAGCTTTCTTTCTCACGGTTGTTAAAAGTCGGGATTGTGTGGTAAAGAGTTAATCCTTACCACACAATCCTGACTTTTAATGACTTTGAGGTTGACAGCTCTTGAAAACATTATGGGAAAAGGAGAAAATGCTGGTGGTACTCAGCATTTTCTCCTTTTCCACAATTTTTTCTATCCTATCAAAGACATGTTTCATGACATGAGGCCCACTTGGATTATCAACAGCAAATTTTAACAGCTTAGGTCTTATCATGGCATCAGTAACGCACCCATGCGTTTCTTGGCTTTCTCTCACTTCTTTTGACAACAAATTTCTTTCCAAATCCAAAGCCCCTGACTACTTTTCCCATGTCCCTCACAGGTAACAGGCAAAAAATCACCAGAAACCAAGTTTGCCTAGACCGTGTATCTAACCCACAACTTGAAGGTTACAAGTCAGATATGCTAACCACCGAGCCTCCAGACAGGGCCAAAATAACTGGAGAATATAAAGTGAAAACCACATTTTTAAATGTTTGACAAAAAATCTCAGCAAATTTTATGAAGCTTATGTACCTGGATCTGTATTCACCAACCGTTCTCACCATTCTTAGTCTTATTCTTCAGAATTTTCTCAATGTGAAAGTAACAGAACCTCTGCTTGGCTAAACCATTTGGTTTAGCCAATCAGAAGTTCTGATACTTTCATAGTGAGAAAACCTTGAAGAACAAGACGAAGAATGCTCTGTAAAGAATGGTTGGTGAATATGTACATATTTTATGAAACTTATGTACCTCGTCTGCTGTAGGGGTGAATTGAGTCTCACGTTCAAGTTCTGGTGTTGCTTTCCGCGAATCCACCTTGGTCACATGATCACTTGTATGGCTCATACTAGGTATGCGCTCAATAACCAGAGGTACGTCCTTCTCATGTTCCTGTAGAATTAGAAATTCAATTTATATAATATGAGCCATGCTCTGTGAAAAAGGGGCTCAATGTATTTGCAAAAGGTATAGAAAGAACCAAACTTTGGATAATCCGAAGTTATGTGTTACTTTCAAACAATAGAAAATTGTGAAGCATGATATTACAAGGCATAGTGAAGTCAAAAATATAAAGCAGGTGTGATAATACATTTAACCTTTAATCACACCATTGAAAAGTATGAAAAATATTGTAGAGATGACAGTCTGTTATTGTGTGGTTGGGCCATAATATGTTGAGTCACTGGCAGAAAAAGGATTTTAAAATCAGGCAACTATCTGGCAGGTTTAACCTAGTTTTCAAATCAATTTCTCTGTCAGTGACTAACACTTGGACCAACTGTGCAATAATAGGATGTCATCTTGACAATAAATTCCATACTTATAAACAGGATATCAATTAAAATGCATTTAAACATCTTTACATGTTTACATTTGGCCTTTATTGTTACTTTAAGACTGGTTGGTGAATATGGGCCCTGGACTTCCTAGACTTCATATAATAAATTTTGACCTTGACCTTTTGGCCACAGGCATGAGCTCGGGTACAGGTGAATGACACTGTGGACTGAATCAATCTTTTGGTCTTGAGAATAGTTAGTGAATGTAGACCTTAAAAAACTTGAACATCTAATTTCAAAATTTGAAACCTCTATCTAAAAATCGTGGGCATAGTCATTGCTAGGGTATTGCTCAATAAAACTCCAAACCTGGGTCATTCATCAAGCAAAATATGCATCAAATCCATCATTTAGTTTGCAAAATATCAGCTCTTAAAACTATTAATATAAAACTTTGTCGTATATGCCAGGTGGGAGCATATTCACCAACCATTCTTATGATTGTTGTAAATCTTATGGTACACAGTTTTTGTGGCATTTGCCAAAACCAGTGCATCCCTGGACTTGTTCATCTCATAATTGTGCATGAATGTTTACAAATCAAAATGAGTGATTGTAATGTTGGGAATTAAACCTTTACAGCTAAAGATATCTCAAAATCATAGTTTTCGGGGACAAACTTAATTTTTTTGATATATTTCTTCTTCTTTCTTCACCCATCATGCATTCTACAGGCAAGGCACGTTACTACTGACTCCTCCTAATAAACAAACGGGGTACCAATGCACAAACAATCCTAACTGTAATAAGTACTCTCCCTTCAAACAAAAAATTATTAATATGCTTAGCAGGTTGACTTTCAACTGCTTGCATAATCTTTCTCATTTTTAAATTATTTATTCCACACAATGGCTTCCTTGATAAATACCACTCCAGTATTTTCAATGCTTTGATTTTTTTTTTTTAACTATGAAAGTAACACAACTTGTAATAATTGGCTAATCCATTTGTAGTGTATCAGGAACCATTCTTAGGAACATTCTTCATCTTATTCTCCAAGATTTTCTGAACTTGAAAGTAACACAACTTTTGAATTGCTTAAAAACCAAACTGGTACTGATAATAAGCATGGAATAAGAGTTTGAATAATTTTCTGTACTAAACCAAAGTGAACACATTATGACTTTTCATAAAACAATATGATGCTATTTAGGTCAAATGATGATAGGATAGAAAATATTGTGTGAAAATGTGAAAGAGCTGGTTACCAGCATTTTCTCCTTCTCTCACATTGTTTTCAAAAACTCATTTTTATTGAAAACTTGTTCAGTGAAGGGTTTATTTCAAGTATTGCCAGCATTTTCTCCTCCCTCCCCCATAATTTTCTTTTTAACTCTGTTTCATGAAGTTTGTAAATTCATGGGTCATTTCTTAACTCTTTACCAAACAACAAAATTTTGGACTGGTCAAAATTAAAAGCAGATGACAAAATAAAGGTGATTAATAAAATGAAATTTGATTCAGGAAGGGAAGAAAACAATGTGGGAAACCGACAATGTTTTCAGAAGGCTTCTTTCATAGGGGAATTAAAAGTCAGAATTGTGTGGTAAAGGGTTAACCCTTTCCCAAACAAGCCCGTGTATTTACGTGTTTGGAGTACAAGTCTTTTGAAAACACTGTGGGAAAAGGAGAAATTGCTCGTAACGAGCAATTTCTCCTTTTCCCAAAGTGTTTTCTACTCATTTGGAGAACTTTCTGCCATTTTTATCAAATTTGAAATTGTCGTCTGCAAACTCTTTGAGTTTGGAAGAGTGTAAAATTTGTCGTTTGGGAAAGGGTTAAAGGTTACATACTCTCTTAGCTTCCCATGTTTCAAAGCAGTGCTGTGGAGCTTTACGATTTTCAGTAATTCTGTAATTACTGGCCATCATATGTAGATGATGATTTTTCAGTTTGATTTTATAAGCATTCAATCTGTAATGGCTTTTTCTCCTTTCCTTATGTTGCTGCTACTTGGTATTGAGGTAAAGAAAGAGAGAAAGAAAGAGAGAGATATACATGTATATATATAAAGAAGAGGAAATAAAAGGTAGAAAGATATAATGGAAAACGCAGGAAAGGAAGACATGACAAAAAAATGTGAAAAGTTGACAAACATTTGACAAACAGTAAAACTGATATACAGGGAAAGAGATATTTTTACAAAACAGGAGAGTTTTCTACATGTCCAATTTGAGAAAATTTGCAGATGACAAATTATATTTGACGCAAACGAAAATCACATGTGAGGCAAACGATGTATGGTTTCTTGAACAAGAGCTTCACAAAGCCGCGCATATACACCCAAAAGGGCTTATAAGTGAAATGGGTTAAAATCTAGAGCACCTGCAGATACAAAATTTTAAGAGTCACATGCACAACATGTACACATCATAGAGATTCATTGTGGCATAAAACTAGAAGTTATTCCAAAGAAACCTGTTATGGATGGCCTGGGCCATAACATAACACAACCCTTTTGGCATTCAAAAAGTAGAAACATTTTGGGAAAAGGAGAAAATGGTGTTTCCTCCTTTTCCTACAATGTTTTTGGAAATATTTCTTTCAATGAGGGTTGTTGAAACTTGATGGATTATGTGAGAAAGAATCAACTTTTTTCCTGACAACAAAATTTTAGACATCAATATTTTATCCACTCATCCACATAAAGACAAGAGCAAATAGTGTAGGTATCTGTGATGATTTATGCTCCTTTCAACATTATTTCAGTTACATCACTGCAAGAGTTCACATATTGTATGCCCTGGATTTCACCAGTTTTGAGCTAGGATTCCTAACTCTTTACCAAACAACAAAGTATTAGCTTCAAATTGAAAACATTTGCAGACAACAACTTAAAGTTGGCTCAAAAGCTGGAATTTGTCCTTCTTACTGTATATTTGTCCTGGTTACCATCATTTTCTACCTTTTCCACAATGTTTTCAAAAGGCTTCTTTCCAAGGGTCGTTGAAACCCTGGATTGTTTGGTAAAGGGTTAAGTGTTGTTGCCAAATGACACTCCCATGAAAACCCCAATATTTCTTGTGAAGTTCAAACAGGGCCTCCAGGTAACAAGTCCTACGCTTTACCACTAAGCTATGCAGGAGCCCTCAGGAGTTGTTAAAAGTCAGAATTGTGTGGCAAAGGGTTAACTCTCTACTAAACAACATACACGTAATCTTAGACTTGTCCATATTGAAAGTAGTTGCAGACGACCAAATTTATGCAACTCAAAAATTTAGTTTAAACATATTTATTTTGCATCGATTGAGAAACAAGTTCTTACATCTTGTACTAATCTCTCTTGGTTCTGTTTCTTAGGAATTACACCATGGCTCGTATTCAGCAACCATCCTTGAGAATGTTCTTTGTCTTATTCTCCAAAGATTTCCAATTTTGTAAGTAACACAACTTCTGATTGGCTAAACCGAATGGTTTAGCCAATCAGATTCTGTTTAGCCAATCAGAAGTTGTGTTACTTACAAATGTAGAAATTTCTGGAGAATAAGATCAAGAACGCTCCTAAGAATGGTTGGTGAATGTGGCCCCAGTATTTATGCAGAATGTGTGGAACAATGACAAATTCCAAACTTGACACCCACTCCTGGGTATTAAACTCCGGACTTTATGGTTACGAGGCCGACGCTCTACCTCACAACCCCACCACACCAAATTCAGAATTTGAAAGTTGTTTTGGGAAGGGAAAACAGCACTGTGGTTATCAGCATTTTCTACTTTTCCAACAATGTTTTCAGAAGGCTTCTTACATAGGGTCATGAAAACCAGGGATTGTTTGGTAAAGAGTTATACCTACAGACTTACACAAGGTACTAAAAGACTAGTTAGTGACAGGCTGCTGTTACATTTTATTGCTCCATTGCCTCTTGGTCAGAATATAAAACTGGCAATAAATTAATTACCTAAGGCATGACCCTAGCTGAGACTGTTGTAATAAAATGTTAGAAGAAAGAATTCATGTTGTAACCGGGCTTAAGGTCATTAGTATTAATACTGCTTTGGAATAAAAGTGGATTTACACTTTCACCAAGAAGACATAAAAATAGAAAGCACAGAAATCATGGCATTATGCTTCTGTGATATACTAATTCCTAAGGAAACACAGTATTATGTCTATTTAACGTCCCTTGAGGGTGGGTGTGACAAATAATGGTTAGATGATGTAGAACTTTTCAAGGATGACAATGATACTTTTGACCAGTTAACCCTTTACCCCATAGATATTCATTTCTACACATTGCTTGTAGGAGCCTTTGAAAAACATTGTGGCAAAGGTGAAATTGCTCATGACGAGCAATTTCACCTTTTGTCACAATGTTTTCTATGCTATTAATTGGTGTCATTTACACATAAGAAACCGCTTCATCCTTGCTGTCATTTAGGGTCAATTAGAGATGCCATAGAAATGCCTTATGGGGTAAAGGGTTTAGTCAAAGGCAAGATGGTTGCCTTGTGAGAAAACTGCTCTGTTAATCCGGGATCTTTCTTATCTTCAATACCTTCTTTTTAAAAAAGTTTTTCCGAGGTAATCTGACAAGTTTTAATATCACCAGAAGTAATCCTAGGATTGCCATAAGTAGTCTATGAATAATCATACTCGTTGGTACAACCCATCAATGATACTGTGGTAATCAGTAAAATACCTCATTTGCATATGTAGCACCACATATCCACTGTTTACTCCACCGAATTTTTTGAAAGCAGTTATTTTACATCAGTTAAAAAATATAAAACAAGTTTTCATTACTGAAAATGTTCTTTTGATATCCACCAATTGCAATAATAAAGCACAATTTTGTCTTCATGTTTTATAAATAAATATCCCCTTTTCTTTCGAAAACTAATAGGTCATGTTTAATAAGTGAGGGTTGTCTGTTGTGAGGTCATAGCCCTCACCAGAAACAAAAACTATGATATCGTCCAAATGGAAAGCATTTGCAGACGACAAAATAAATGTGAATCAAAACTTGAAATTTTATTTGGAAAGGGTAGAAAACATTGTGGGAAAAGGAGAAAATGCAGGTTACAAGCATGTTCTTCTTTTCCCACAATGTTTTCAAAGGCTTTCTATCTCAGGGTTGTTAAAAGTCGGGATTGTGTAGTATAGAGTCAAATCATTTTCTAAAACTTTAATGTGTTTTTACAATTTTTACAGAGGACCTCCCATGGAACATTCCAGCCATGTTTGGTCCAAATAGGCTAAGAGATTTAGGAGGAGAAGATGTTTAAGGAATTGTTGACGCCACACGACAAATGAGGCATACCGCACAGCGGAAACAGTGAGATGCTAAGAGCTCCCCTTGAACATGTTGTGCTCAGGTGAGCTAAACAGAAAGCATTTACAGCTGACAAATCAAATAATGCTCAAATGACTGATTTTGTCTTTGAATGGGTAGAGGGTATTGCTCGTAAAGGAGAAGATGCTGGTTGCCAGAATTTTCTCCTTTACCTAGAATGTTTCAAAAGCTTCTTGGGGGGGGGGGGGGGGGGGGGGGGGGGTGTCACTGAAACACCAGATAGGTTGGTAACTGGTAGAAAACAAGAGGGCCATGATGGCCCTGAAATCGCTCATCTGAGTCTATTGACTAAACATGAACCATTTTCAATCTAGTTTTTCACTGTCCTAGTTTTTTATCAGACATTACCCGTTATCAACCACTTCTGAGATATCAATAAGACAAACATTCTGACCAAGTTTCATGAGTACTGGACTGAAAATGTGGCCTCTACAGAAAAGGTTTTTCTAAGATCTGACCAAGTGACCTAGTTTTGGACCCGACAATTACCCATTATCAAACTCTTTTGAGACATCACCAAATTAAACATTCTGACCAAGTTTGAAGAGTATCAGGCAGAAAATGTGGCCTCTAGAGTGTACACAAGGTTTTTCAAATATTTGACCCAGTGACGTAGTTTTACACTCTACATGACCCATTTTCAAAGTCATTAAAGGTATCACCAAGACAAACATTATGAACAAGTTTCAGGAGTATCAGACTGAAAATCTGTCCTCCAGAGCATACACAAGGTTTTTATAATATTTGACTTATTGGCCTAGTTTTTGACCAAACATGACCCATTTTCAAACTCATCAAAGATATTATCAAGGCAAACATTCTGACCAATTTTCAAGAGTGTTGGACTGAAAATGTGGCTTCCAGAGCGTATACAAGGTTTTTCTAAGATTTGACCTGGTAACCTAGTTTTTGACCCAACATGACCCAGTTTTAAATCGTCCGAGATATCATCAAGACAAACATAGACTGAAAATGTGGCCTCTAGAGCGAACAAAAGGTTTTTCTAACATTTGACCTGGTGAACTAGTATTCGACTCGACATGATTCATTTTCAAACTCATCCAAGATATCATGAAGACAAACTTTCTGATTCAAGAGTTTTGGACTGAAATGTGCCTCTAGAGCATACACAAGGTTTTTCTAAGATTTGACCTAGTGACCTAGTTTTTGACCCGACATGACCCAGTTTCGAGTTTGTCGAAGATGTCATCGAGGCAAACATTCTGACCAAGTTTCATGAGTATCGGACTGAAAATGGTGTCCTCTAGAGCATACAAAAGGTTTTTCTAAGATCTGACCTAGTGACCTAGTTTTTGCCCGACATGCCCATCTTAACCGTGTCTTAGATATCATTGAGGCAAACATTCTGACCAAGTTTCATGAGTGTTGGACTGAAAATGTTGCCACTAGAGCGTACACATGGTTTTTCTAAGATTTGACCTAGTGACCTAGTTTTTGACCCAACATGAGCCATTTTCAAACTTGTCTGAGATGTCATCGAGGCAAACATTCTGACCAAGTTTCATGAGTATTGGACTAAAACTGTAGCCTCTAGAGCATACAAAAGGTTTTTCTAGATTTGACCTAGTGACCTAGTTTTTGGCCGACAGGCCCATTTTCAACCTTGTCTGAAATATCGAACCAAACATTCTAACCAAGTTTCATGTGTCCGACTGAAAATGTGGCCACTAGAGTGTACACAAGGTTTTTCTAAGATTTGACCTAATGACCTAGTTTTTTACCCGACATGAGCCATTTTCAAACTTGTCAGAGATTTCATCGAGCCAAACATGCTGACCAAGTTTCATGAGTATCGGATGAAAAACTGTGGCCTCTAGAGTATACACAAGGTAAAAAGTTGTCGACGGACGACGGACACAGCACTATCACAATAGCTCACTCTGAGCACTTCATGCTCAGGTGAGCTAAAAATGCATTACGCTGCAACCAGTAAGAATTTCCTACCCTCATATCTTTTTCTGACTTATAAATCATCCGGGCTAGATTCTGCCTGCGATCATCTTCTTGTTCGTTCATGTCTATTTGTTCAGCAATGATGTTGCGAGTACATAACTTCTTCACCTCTTTCTTAATTTGGGCCACCATATCCATGTCTTCTGTGGCACTGATGTCAAACATGTTCAGTGTGGAAGCTAGCTCCCTGCAATTTTCAAAGTACTGACAGTCTTGGAAAAAGAAATTTGAGCTGGTTAACTCATTATTCTAACATGACAAGCGAATTTGGTTCTATACACACCGTGCAAGGAAAGCATGCTAAAATCTGCGACAATCCATGTAGAGTGACGTCATTCTATATCAAGTGATGTCATTCAATGAATGAGTTATTTAATGGAACATAATATTCATCCGCGTTTTTACTCCAAGTTTGAACTTGTTTTCCTTTCTTTAAGAATTGGCCATATTAATAATCTTCGTTCAATCGTGGTTTATCATTCAATAAACCAAGTTGTGAATTACAAGGTGCAATGAATAAACCACTCCTGCTATCACCCTTGTGGATTATATATTGTGCCTCATGACTCACAACTGTGGTTTATTGAATAAAAAACCACAATAGAAAGAAGATTATTTCTTAGCCACACAATCCCGTCTTTTAACAACCCCTATAAAGAAGCCTTTCAAAAACATTGTGTAGACTGGTTCAAATTTAAAGCATTTGCAGACAACAAAATAAAGGTGACTGAAAAATTGAAATTTGTTCTGGGAAGGTTAAAAAACACTGTGGGAAAAGGAGAAAATTTCTTTTACATCAATTGAGAAACAAGTGCTTGCAACTTATACTAATCTCTCTCGATTCTGCTTCCTGGGAACTACAACATTACTCGCGCCAAATGTGTGGGCCAATGAAAAATCCCAAACTTGACACCCACTCCTGGATATTGAACTCAGGACCTTTAGGTTATGAGGCCGACGCTCTACTTCATGACCACGGACACCACTTTATAATCCTTGGCATCAAGCAAGCCATCATACACTTATGGAGCCATGGTATTCACTTTCAACCACCAAGTTAATCATGAGTTAGCTTGGTCCCTAGACATACAGAAAACTCATGTATTCCTGCGCAGGGCATGACTCAATTATGAAGGTGGTCTTATTTCTAGGCTTATTTCCTGACTAAAAGTGTCTGTTGGGTTTATCTTGTGCTTTTCACTCATTACCAAACAACAATATTTTACGCTTATCCAAATCGAAAGCATTTGCAGACGATAAAAAAAAAGTGACTCAAAATTTGAAATTTGTTTTGCGAAGAGAAGAAAACATTGTGGGAAAAGGAGAAAATGCTGGTTATCAGCATTTTCTCCTTTTCCCACATTGCTTTCTAAAAGCTTCTTTCTCAGGGTCATCAGAAGTAGGGATTGTGTGTTAATATGGTTAAGTTAACCCTTATAGTGCTAAATAAGAAATAAAAAAAAATTGTAGTTCTAAGTTCTTTTTCTTCAGAAAGATATCTGCTTATTGGACAGTGTAGATCCAAGATCAGGCTTTGTGTGCAGTGCAGTCTGGGTACGTATTCATCACCCATTCTTAAGAATATTCTCAGTCTTATTCTCCAAAGTTTTCTACAGTTCAAGGTAACAGAAATTCTGATTGGCTAAACCATTTGGTTTAGCTAAACCATTTGGTTTTGCCAATCAGAAGTTCTGTTACTTTCAGTTGTAGAAATTTCCTGAGGATTAGACAAAAAATACTCTCAAGAATGGTTGGTGAATACAGGCCCTGATCTCGATTTACAAAAGGTCAGTGAGTTGCGCTTATCAGCCTAAGGGTTAGGATAGGAAAGACACTTACTCTCTGACCACTGGGTTAGACTCTACCAAAAATCTGTCCTGTATTACATCTGCCACTTCCTCTGTCTTAACCTCCAATACCTTCAGCGTGTGACATGCCTCCGCCCTCACACCTGGGTTTTCCTCATATCTAACAGCCCAAAGAAGACAATCTACTATCTGTTCTGTTATTAAACCAATTCTTCCTAATGCTGAAAATACAAATAAAATGATTCAGACTTGATTTGAAGCCAATACATTTAGGACAAATTTGAAGGAAAAGCCTCTGAATAAACCTCATTAAATCATGTGAAGTGAATAATCGCTCCATTGAATAGTGTTTTACAGAATTTAAGATCAAAGTATCACAAAATGCATTCACTGAACAGAATTGGAGATCAAAGTGTCATAAACTGTACTCACTGAACAAAAGCTATGACCAAAGAATAAGAATCTGTATTTAATGAACAGAATTTGAGACCAAAGAATCAAGAACCATATTCATTACACAGATTTTGAGACCAAGGTATCAAAAACTGTATTGTTTGTACAGATTTTGAGACCAAAGTATCAAAAACTGTATTGATTGTACAGATTTTGAGACCAAAATATCAAAAACTGTATTCATTGTACAGATTTTGTGACCAAAGTATCAAGAACTGTATCCATTGTACAGAATTTGAGCCCAAAGTATCAAGAACTGTATTCACTGTACAGAATTTGAGACCAAAGTATCAAGAACTGTATTAAATAAACAAAATTTGAGACCAAAGTATCAAGAACTGTATTCATTGTACAGAATTTGAGACCAAAGTATCAAGAATTGTATAAATCTTAAAGAATTTGATACCAAAGTAATCAGAGCAGTATTCACTGTGCAGAATTTGAAAACCAAACAGACTGTATTCATTGAACAGATTTTGAGACCAAAGTATTCAGAGCTGTATTCATTCACAGAATTTGAGACCAAAGTATCCAGAACTGTATTTATTGCAAAGAATTTCAGACAACAGGATACAGAGCTGCATTCATTGTACAGAATTCGAGACCATACTATTCAGAGCTGCTTTCATTTTACAGAATTTGAGACCAATGTATTCAGAACTGTAATCATTGCACAGAACTTGTGACTAAAGTATCAAAAAATATTTCACTGAAAGAAATCTAGACCAAAGTATCAAAAAATATATTCATTGTACAGAAATGGACCAAAGTATCCAGCGAAGTATTCATTGTACAGAATTTGAGACCAAAGTATTCAGGGCTGTATCAATTTTACAGAACTTGAGACTGAATTATCCAGAGCTGTATTCATTGTTCTGAATTTGACACAAAAGTATTTAGAATTGAGTTTATTGAACAGAATTTGTGACCAAAGTATCAAGAACAATATTAATTTTCAGAATTTTAGACTGAAGTATCAAGAACTATTAATTTTCAGAATTTGAGACCAAAGTATCAAAAATGTATTCATTAGACAGAATTTGAGACCAAAATATTCAGAGCTGTTCTCATTGGACTGAGTTTCAAGAACTGTATTCATTGAACAGAATTTCAGATCCAAGTATCAAGTACTGTATCAATTAATTGAACAGAATTTGAGACCAAAGTATCAAGAATTAAATCCAATGAACATATAAACTCAAGTTTAATACAAATTTCAAAAAACAACAAGAGGGCCATTGGCCCTGGAATGCTCACCTTAGACTATAGCTTATGGGTGAAATTCAATTATTTGAGCAACTTTGGTAAAGCTTAACCCAAGGAACATCCCTGCCAAGTTGTATCAAGACTGGCCCAGTGGGTTAGGAGAAGAAGATGTTTAAAGAAGTTGTTGACGGGCGACAGACGCCTGACATAGGGCAATCAAATATCATAAAGCTCTACACCTTCCAGTTTCAAAGAAGAATTTTACATTTTCCTTTTTTGTCCTATGTTCGAACTTGTGGTCCCCGGGGCTGGGTCAGTTTTAACCAAAGCAGCATCCTTGGAACAAACTTGGTAGAGGTCCACTCAAAGATGCTACATACCAAGTATCAAGGCTCTACACCTTCCCGTTTAAGACAAAAAGAAATTTAAAATTTTCCTTCTTTGTTCCTATGTTCGAACCTGTGACCTCCGGGGCAGGGCCGGTTTAAACGCCAGGGACATCATATGACCAAACTTGGTAGAGGTCCACTAGAAGATTCTACATACCAAATAGCAAAGCTCTGCACCTTCAAGTTTCAGAGAAGATTTCTAAAGTTTTCCTTCTTTGTTGCTATGTTCGAACTTGTGACCTCCCGAGGCAGGGCCAGTTTTGACCCCAAGGGCACAATATGAACAAACTTGGTAGAGATCCACTAGGAATTGCTACATGCCAAATATCATAGCTCTATGCCTTCTAGTTATAGAGAAAAAGAATCTCAAAATTTTCTTTCATTGTTCCTATGTTCGAACTTGTGACCCCCGGGGCAGGGCCAGTTTTGACCCCACGGGCATGATTTGAAGAAACATGGTAGAGGTCCACTAGGAGATGCCACAAACCAAATATCAAAGCTCTATGCCATCTAGTTTCAGAGAAGAAGAAATTTAAAGTTTTCCTTCTTTGCTCCTATGTTCAAACTAGTGACCCCCGGGGTGGGGCCAGATTTGACCCCAGGGACATTATTTGAATAAACTTGGTAGAGGTCCACTAGGAGATGTCACATACTAAATATCAAAGCTCTACGCCTTCAAGTTTCAGAGGAGAAGATTTTTAAAGTTTTCCTTCTTTGTTCCTATGCTCAAACTTGTGATTTCGTTTTTTTTTTCGTTTTGTTGCCATGGCAACCAGAGTTATGGGTGGAATTAAATTCTTTGAACAATTTTGGAAGAGCTTCACCCAAAGAACATTCCTGCCAAGTTTCATGAAGATTGGCCCAGTGGTTTAGGAGAAGAAGATGTTTAAAGAAATTGTTGACAGACGACAGCCGCCGGATGCTGGACATTGGGCGATCACAATAGCTCACCTTTAGCACTTTGTGCTAAGGTGAGCTAAAAACAGGGGAGTTCAGCTCATGAACCATTTTACTGACTAAGACATTTTGTGTAAGCAAATCATATGGCATGTCTTAACTCTTTACCACACAATCCCGACCTTTAATGACCCTAAGACAAAAGCCTCCTGAAAACATTGAGGGAAAAAGAGAAAATGCTGGTAACCAGCATTTTCCCCTTTTCCCACAATGTTTTCTTCCCTTCTCAAAACAACTTTCAAATTTTCAGCACATTCATTATGTGGTCTGGAAATGCTATAAATTTGGACCATGCTATATTTTTGTCGTTTGGAAAAGGGTTAATTCTTACATGTAGAATCACATTAGTTTTTAGAAATGCTAAGTTCTCAAAATGTGTTGAAAACCCTCTCTATCCTATCTATGACTACTACACACAAAAATATTAGAAAAATGCTGGTTACCAGCATTTTTTCCTTTTCCCAGGTTTTCAAAAACTTTCAATCTCAAAGTTGTTAGAAGGTAATTCATGGTTAAACCTTTTACCAACATGTCATGCGGACTCTTAACAAACCTGGGAAAGAAGCCTTATGAAAACACTGTGGGAAAAAAGAGAAAATGCCAGTAACCAGCTTTTTCTCCTTTTTCCACAATCTATTCTACCCAATCAAACAAAAATCACACCATCTGAGTCAAATTGAAATTGTCATCAATATGCTTTCAATTTGGACAATGCTTAACTCATTACCAAACAAAAAGATTTTCGGTTTGTCCAAATCAAAAGCATTTGCAGACAACAAAAAAATAGTGACCAAAAATTTGAATTTTGTATTTTGTGAAGGGTAGAAAACATTGTGGGAAAAGGAGAAAATGCTGGTTACCAGCATTTTCTCCTTTTTCCACAGTGTTTTCTAAAGGCTTCTCTCTCAGGGGCGTCAAAAGTAGGGATCATGTGGTATAGGTAAAACTTTGTTGTCAGGTAAAGAGTCAATGAGTCATCTACTTCATATTGTATCTTGTGGCAGATAACTTTGAAAAATAATTCGAACAAAGGAGAATGTTAAAAATGTGAAGCAATTTCTGCTTCTGTCGCAATAGTTTTTCAGGTTTTCATGCTTTATAAATGAATTCATTCTGATCTTTAATAATTCTGCAAAGATGCTTTCATTCTTATCAGCAGCAACTTTTGTTTAGGATTAAATCAGTTTACCTTTTACTTCACAACAACTGTTGAAGACTAAATGACCTTGACAAAAAGGCCTTTGGAAACATTTTGGGAAAATGAGAAAATGCTGGTAACCAGCATTTTCTCTTTTTCCCAAAATGATTTTCTCTTTATCGCAGCTAAAGCTCATCAATGGAGCTGAAATTAATTTGGTGTCTGCAAGTGCTTTCAATTTGAACAAGCCTTCAAATTTGTTCTGACTGCTGAAGAGGTAACCTAACATTGTCACTGGATGTCTAATTAAATCCATGGAATGGAAGAATGAGGAAGAAATGTAATTATTGTAAAAGGCCCTTGGGAAGCCAAACTGTCACTTGGTCCTTCATTATTCTGTATCAGTCATGTGACATTTACGGTTCACCTCATTGGATAATTCCTTGTTTACAGACATTGCAGAGATAGGCATTAGTTCCAGTCAAAATATCTCAAAAAGTATGGCATAAGTATAAGACTGCATGTCAGGGGTTACTGAACTAGCTTGAACTTAAAGGAAAGTGTGATTTGACTTGGTTTACCCAAAAGTTTTCAGATATCTCTAAAAGCAGTTTGGATGCCAAGGTCCAACCATGGCAGCAGTCTGATTACACTTGACCATACAGTGTTCCCACTAGCTTTTTATTTCAAAGATACACTTACTTACATTTTCTCCTTTTCCCACAATCTATTCTACCCAATGAAACAAAAATCACACCATCTGAGCCACATAGAAATTGTCATTAATATGCATTCAATTTGGACAATGCTAAAACTTTGTTGTCTGGTAAAGAGTCAATGGGCTGAAAATCTGGTGGAAAAATTACTTGTTACAGGGTATGACAATTAGTTCCCAACGTTTGGTTCAGCAATCCATATTAATGATTTGCAGTAAAAAAAAAAGTTAAACAATCCATATTAATGATTTGCAGTGAAAAAAAAGTTAAACAATCCATATTAATGATTTGCAGTGAAAAAAAAGTTAAAAAATCCATATTAATGATTTGCAGTGAAAAAAAAGTTAAACAGATAGTTGTGTAAATTTATTGCTAAAAGTCATCTAAAAAGCTGAAAAGAGTCTGTTTGGACAATGCAAAAAAGATTTCTTGTTGTGTCACGGGGTTTTGCTTTTTATTTTTGCAGTGATCTATTTTTCTTTAAAACTAATTTTGTGGATAGGTATCACTGAATGATTTGACAAAAATTTGTCAATCAGGGTAACAACTAACTTCAAAATCATCAAAACACTGGAGAAGGGGATTAAAGTCATGATCATGTTTTCTATTAATAAAATACCAGCTTGATTGTCTAGGACAAACAGTGACACAAGTTTCCTTCACAAGTGTTACAAGTCATACTGTTTGTTTCGGAATCAAGAAATTTTAAGATTCATGACTGTGTCTGAATTACTTGTTGCCAGTGCTTCAGTTTTGGAGACTTTTTTTTTAAATGATACATTTGACAAATTGACACTACTGGCCATGGACAAAGGGAGCCCTGTAAAAGAGTCACACGACACCTTTTTTGTTGATATAAAATGTAGTTACAACTATTTCGATTTTCTTCATTGACCTTTATGTTTCCATCCGGCGAAGCCAAAAGGTGCTTATGTTGATTGTTCCCCTACCATTTTTCAGAAATAAGCAAAATATTATATTACATCATCAGTTGCTGGATGTAGAATAGATCAATTCAGTTTTTTTTTGGCACTTGTAATAAATGTCACTGCTTGTATTGCAATTGATACCTCATGGCAATATGGCTATTTAACCCATTACCACACAATCCCTACTTTTGACGCCCCTGAGAAAAAAGCCTTTTGAAAACACTATGGGAAAAGGAGAAAATGCTGGTAACCAGCATTTTCTCCTTTTCCCACAGTGTTTTCTACCCTTCCCAGAACAAATTTCTATATTTTAGTCACCTTTATTTTGTCGTCTGCAAATGCTTTCAATTTGGACCAGTCCAAAATTTTCTCGTGTGGTAATGAGTTAAAGGCATATGCACGTAAAGTTTCAAGCAGAATTCAGAATTAAGACAGGAAAGTCTTGAAGACAGTGAGGAGGATCCCATAATGGCAATATTAGTCCATACTTTTTTTACTTATGTGAGGTCTTGGGTGTTACCAATGTTTGTAAAGTGAATTTTAATTTCATGATGGGATTTTGAACGAGCAGGAACACTGCCATAAGTGAACCTGCTTGATCACTGTTGGCAGCGGATATATCCATGTATACAGTATCCCTGAACTGCAATGGTCTGCTTAGTTTATTTGGCACTCTAAAATTTAAATCAATCATATAGTTTACCCCGTTAAACCTTTTATTTGCTATTTCCTCTTTGCAGTATCAGCTTTGTACAGTAGTGGCTGTATGGTTATCTATGTTTAGATAAACTAATTGTTGCAGTCTGCAGCTTTAAAGGTCCAGTGAAGGCCAAAATATCAAAGCAGGTTTCATATTACATTTAACCCATTACCACACAGTCCCTACTTTTGACGCCCCTGAGAAAGTAGTCTTTAGAAAACACTGTAGGAAAAGGAGAAAATGCTGGTAACCAGCATTTTCTCCTTTTCCCACAGTGTTTTCTACTCTTCTCAAAATAAATTTCAATTTTTTAGTCGCCTTTATTTTGTCGTCTGCAAATACTTTCAATTTGAACCAGTCTAAAATTTCGTCATGTGGTAAAGAGTTAAATTGAATTCATTCCATTTGAAAGTATGAGTCTGATATCATGTGGTTGGGCCATATGTTAGTCGCAGAAAAAAAAAAAGAATTTTGAAATCAAGCAAAAAGTAAACAAATGACACAGCTACCTGGCAGGTCTTAACCTAGTTTTGAACTTGTATTTCTCTGTCAGCAACTAACACTTGGACCAACTGTACAATGACAGATTGTCATCTTCGCAGTAATTTCCATACTTTTAACCCTTTCCCAAACAACAAACTTTTGGACTAGACCAAATTGAGAGCATTTGCAGACGGCAATTCAATTCTTGCTGAAAAGACGGTTTCTGATTATGATAGGGTAGAAAACATTGTCGGAAAATGAGAAAATGCTGGTTACCAGCATTTTCTCTTTACCCACAATGTTTTCAAAAGGCTACAATTCCAGACCCGTAAAAACCAGGGATTGTTTGGGAAAGGGTTAAATAGTATTATTTCAATTCAAGTGGATCTAACTGATTACCTAATGACAAAATTTTAGATTTGTCCAAATTGAATGCATTTGTAGACGACAGACAAAAAGTGACTGAAAATTTGAAAATTGTTTTGTTAAGAGCAGAAAACATTGAGGGAAAAGGAGAAAATACTGGTTACCAGCATTTTCTCCTTTTCCCACGATGTTTCCTAAAGGCTTCTTTCTCAGGGGCGTCAAAAGTAGGGATTGTATAGTAATGGGTTAAGCATCCGCTTTCTTTACTTTTGGGATTTACTGTTACTTTAGTGGAAAATACTTTTAACTTTTTCCATACCATAGACAACACCAGAAGCTTTTGTGGACAGTGTAGATCAAGATCAGACAACACCTAATGGGCAGTCTGATCTATGATCTCCACTGCCCATGGCTTTATTTTACATGATCAACAAACTATTAATAGATATCTTGTAGGGGGGCTTTATTAACCCTTATCCTGCTCAATAACTAAAATGAAATTTTCATTTCGATAGTAAAATAAAAAATACTGCCATTTCAAAGTTATGATTTTGGAAATAATATCTCCTTATCAGAAAGTGCAGATCCAAGATCAGACTGCATATTCTGTGCAGTCTGATCTTAATCTACAGTGTCTGCAAAAGATCAGTGAGTCGTGCTTAGCAGCCTAAGGGTTAATTTTGAAGCCTTTGAGAAAATGCAATTCATTCAAAAGAATAACCGATTCTGTTCCAAACAAACTGACACATAGAGAAAAAGGGGGGGAAAAACATCTGTCCAAATACTAGGATAAAAAGTTTTCAAGACAATATTGAATAGTGAGCTGGTTTCACTCAAGCTCCTCCAATAAACCTCAATGAAACCAAACAAAACGGACAGTAACAGTCTTTGTTGGATTGAACCAATAATTGAGCACAGGATACAGAAATCATAAAACTAATTAACCTCTTTCTTTGTTTACAGAGATAGACCAAAACATCCGAGACTGTATGGAGACTGTACTGTATTGTAGCATTTGTGAACCAGCAGAATTATCACTTTTAGACTGTTATGAAAAAAAAACATGACATGGCTTATTGCCTTGTGAAAAGATGGTTCAGCGTAGCTGATAACAGAATTTAAGGCCAGTTCAAATCCCATTACCACACAATCCCTACTTTTGACGCCCCTGAGAGAAAGAAGCCTTTAGAAAACATTGTGGGAAAAGGAGAAAATGCTGGTAACCAGCATTTTCTCCTTTTCCCACAATGTTTTCTACCCTTCACAAAACAAATTTCAATTTTTCAGTTGTCTGCAAATGCTTTTGATTTGGACCAGTCTAAATTTTTGACGTTTGGTAATGAGTTAAATCATAATCATGCAGATGACAAATCAACAACCGCTCTAAAGACGGATTTCTCCTAACTCTTTACTAAACAACCAACTTTTAGACTAATCCAAATTGAAAGCTTTTGCAAACAACAAAAGTTACTCATGGACTGGAATTTAGATGATAAAGTTGATGCATGGACTGAAATGTGTCAAGTAGGGTAGAAAACATTGTGGGAAAAGGAGAAAATGCTGGTTAACAGCATTTTCTCCTTTTCCCACTATGTTTTCAAAAGCTTTCTTTGTTAGGGTCATTAATCTCTAGATGGTCTGAAAAAAGGAATAAAGAGGATAAAAAAAAAACGGTGGAAAAGAGAGGAAAATGCTTGTAAAGGCGATTCAAGTGAGTCATTATGCTAGTTAACAATGTAAAGTATGACAAATTCATGCATGCACCTGATCTATGACTCAACTGTTTGAGTCAAACAACAGGTATCCCTGAGCGTGTCAATGTGTGAATGCATGTCACAAAAAGAAACCAGGAAAACAGAAAAATACTCATACTTTTAATTGATGTGTCAATATGATCAATTGTTATTCTTTTCATTGTAGTACATTTTCATGGCTGTCTCTTGCATGAAACCATTCAGTCAGTTTCTGTAGTTCTACTATAAGAGATGCTATGAGCTCAAAGTACTAAGACTGAACATTGCATAATATTATGGAGGAGTCATTGACGAGAAGTACATGACAATGTAACAATAGACAGTCAATGTCATTTATGAATTAAATATCAGTTTTACAGCCCAACTGTTGACTCATTTCATGTTATTCATTAACTCCAAACCCAAAAACGCTTTACTGAATGGCCTTTCGGTAGGTAAGTTTTTGAAAAAAGATTGTGGAAAAAAGGAGAAAAATGCTTGTATCAGGCACTTTCTCCATGTCCTACAAATTTTTCTACCCTTTATAAAACAAAGTCAGTCTTGATCAACATTTAATTTGTTTCCAAAGACACTGTCCTATATTTTCGGTATACTGTGGGTGCAAAATAGGGTTGAAATTGCAATAGGTATGAGCCAATCTCAACAGGTTTAACTTATTTTACCAAATAACAAAATTACAGACTTGTCCAAATTGAAAGCATAATTGCAGACGACAAAATAAGTATGGCTTAAAGTTGAAAATTGTTTTTAGGAAGGGTATAAAATATTGTGGGAAAAGGAGAAAATGCTGGTAACCTAAGCATTTTCTCCTCTTTGAACAATGTTTTCTACCCTTCTAAAACCAAATTTCACATTTTCAGTCACATTTATTTTGTTGTATGCAAATGCTTTCAGAATTGGTCACCAGTCTACAATTCTGTTGTTTGGTAAAGAGGTAACAGATCAGGTTACCAGTGTTTTCTTCTTTTCCAACAATATTTCATAAGATGTCTTTATCAGCTTCTGGGATGTTTGGTAAAGAGTTAAATTACAAAAACATGTACAAGCTTTAACAGCTCACCACACAATCTTGACTTTTAACAACCTCGAGAACGAAACCTTTTGAAAACATTGTGGGAAAAAGAGAAAATGCTGGTTACAAGTATTTTCTCCTTTTTTCCACAATTTGTTTTTTGTCAAAAAAATATTTCAGTTCTTGACTGTGCAAGTACTTTGAAATTGGACTGGTATACAATTTTGTTGTCTGGTAAAGGGTTAAAAAGTCTGTTGGGATGCATGTAGAACTCAGCAATGTCTCCTTTATAATTTCATCCTGTTTTCAAAAGGTATATGTCTTTCATCAGGATTATTAAAACTTGGTATTCTTTAGTAAAAAAGTAAGGTAGACAACTGACGCAAGCTGTGGGAAATTCTAGTGGGGATACAATAGTGACCTTCCAGCATTAATGGGTCTTCATCAATATGAAGTTACTTAGGCTTGATTACCATTTCAATTGATTGGACATGCATGTGCATGCAAATGACCTGCTGAACTGGACACAATTTCCATTAACCCTTTACAGAACAATCCTGTATTTCAATGAGGCTGGAAAAGAAGCCTTTGCACGACCCCGAGGAAGAAGCCTTTTGAAAACATTACTGGAAAAGGAGAAAATGCTGGTAACCAGCATTTTCTCCTTTTCCAGCAATGTTTTCTAATCTTTACAAAGACAAATCCCATGAAATCTGATAAGTCATCTGAAAGTGCTACCACACTGGATAAGTCTAAAGTCCTGTTATTTAGTAAAGAGTGAATTTCCATTTTCTCTCCACATGTATTCCTCTGTCCAGCTTCAAGTCTAATCAGGTTATTACCAGAGAATTCATACAAAACATACTTGATTAACCCTTTATTACTTTAAAGACAACAACAAATTGAACATGTTTCAAACAGCGGAATTTTTCTCTGAAAGGGTAGGAAAAATTGATGCAAAGGAGGAACTGCCAGTTACCACCATTTTCTCATTTTCCTTCAATGTTTGCCTAGTTGTTAAAGGTAACCCTTCAGATTTTGGGACGAAAATTTTACAAAAATGCAAAAAAATCATCCTTAGACTCCCAAAGCCTTTTAATGTGCGTTCATAAAACCCCAGTAGTCAAAAACCATCCGACAACACGAGAAATTAGAGATTTACCAAGGCCTAGGTTAACACCAACGAGAGACACATTCTATTTTTGGATGATCAATTCACTCATTTATATACAGGAATACACAGACGAAGTTTAAAACATAACGTCTGAAGAAGACATTATGGAAAATAATTATTACAAGTTTGATATGTAAGGGAATTTAAGTATTATTAGTTACGTGCCAGTCACTTGACATTCCCACAATGCTTTATTGATTTTTGGAGCGAAATCTAAAAATACCTTAGAGGCTACGTAGCCTTTTAGGGGAACACCATCAAAAAAATTTTTTTCTTGTAATTTTATGAGTCTTAATTATTGATGATTTGTATTATTTTTTCATATAAATTTCAGTGATATAATAAAAAATATTATATATTTTTTAATTTGGTGAGATGTAAAAATTCTAAATACCCACCTTTAAAAGTCGAACTGTGTGGTGACAAATCAAGTAGGAACACTTGTGAATAAATATCTGATTGGTATAATTATTGCAAATTGGGTTCTTTGTAAGGTGCATTTACAACACCACAAATGAATGCCAGCATACAGAGATATTTTGGCATTCGATGGCATAGAACGAAGCTCATTAGTTCATTCTTTGAAGATTATTCAAAGTTAGATGACATAATTTTATGCTGATTGTCCTTTGCATAGAAAATTTTTGAGCATGCTAAAAACTTTTCATAATAGTTATATACTAACACACAACTATTTTGCTGCATAATCATTTGATGAATGCAACAAGAACCATTCTTCAGTTATTTCAGTCTTGATTCTTCTCCCGTACTAAATTGGTCCGGATAAGAGGATTACTTGGATTTTATCCTTGATTTTCCTGCACTGATCAGCTATTTTCTTGAGATAATATTGCAAGTAAATCTAGTTAGATTGCTTTACAAATCAATGTATGCATAGTACCTGATGATTAAGAACAGAATTTGAACTGAATTACATGCTGGCCAGGTTACCCAAACATAATAAATCACCGTTATATTTATCGCAACATCACTAAGGGAACCAAGGATGAAAACAAAGGAATACAGCTAAAAAGACCAATCTGTTATTTGGATACCTTTAGTGTTTATCTGGCAGAAATGACAATTTAATTTCCAAGAATGGCCCCAATCAGACTAGTTTGTTTAACCACAGTATGGTACTATTCCATCCAAAGTCAGATGATGTGATTTTGGGTAGTGTTTTTTTTGCATACACAAAATTCAATCACATAATTATTAACCAACACACAATGCATATTATGCTGTGGATTTGTTTCATGAAGGTAATAAGAATGTTTTGTTAGTCCATGATACAAATTATTTCTAAGGGCATGCAGACAGCATGCACAATTCATCAAACATTCGTTGATAGTTGACCCTGGTTTTGCATTCGCCCTGGTTTGTTTATATGTCATTTTTATACATTATAAACTTGCACAGACATCATTTCCTTTCTCAGTTTATGTTTCACCCACAAAAAGAAATTTATCCAGTATTTGTGGGTATTTTGAGTTTTTCAGTTATTTACTGTAACTTCCTTTAACTCTACAAAATTTTTTTGACTTGCCAATCATAACAATAAAGCTGAAATGATTGTTATTACCTGCGAAAGAATAAAAAACCTTCTAGGTAAAGCAGAAAATGCTGGTTACCAACATTTTCTCCTTAATAACCCTTTACTCCACAGATACTCATTTCTACACATTGCTTGTAGGAGCCTTTGGAAAACATTATGGCAAAAGGTGGAATTGCTCGAGATGAGCAATTTCGCCTTTTGCCACAATGCTTTCTATGCTATCAAAAGGTGTCAAATACACATAAGAAATGGCTTCATCCATGCTGTTATTTAGGGTCAATTAGAGATACCCCAGAAATGCCTTATGGGGTAAAGGGTTAAGGCTTGGTCAGACTGACTTACAGATATGTAACGGGGGAAAAACGGGCAAAAATATGCAAAATTTGGTTATCCGGTGACAAAATTCATCTCCTCTGCCCCTCGAGGCTCACGCGATTGGTGTGTGGAGCGAAGAAGCCACACAATGACTGCACCAGTAGTTCTGGGTTAAATGAACATGTAATTACAATCTCTCGTGATTTTGAGCTGGAAATCCACATATAAAAGGCCAACATCATAACTACTGAGCAAAAGAGGGTTGAGTCCTTTCTGTAAACGCGAGTTTGGCATGCCCCCCTTAGTAAGGAGCTATATTGGTTGACAAGCCTGTCAAGCTAACCAGAAATTGTGTCAGACTTTTTTGTTTACATGACACCAAATGCTTTGTTTTCATTAGCCGATAAGAGGTTGGTAGACTTGTCCATCAAAATTTGCAGAAAGGTCAATTCTTCCTAACATAGTTGTTAGGTATCGTATTTAAATGGGGATGAAGTCATGCATGAAGGAGTGGTCTCCCAATACAATGTTTGTTGAAAGTGATCCCTAGCCCTAATACCATAACCCAGACAAATTGTGGTTAAACTCTTCCACCCTGACATAATTATTTCATGAAATAAGTCTAGAAAGTTAATGATCCTTATAAAACAACATATATCTACATGGCTTTTAAAGGAAACACCCTTTCCACGAAATGTTGAGCACCGAAATGTTGTGCACTGTTATGCCATATGGCTCTAAACAAATCATGTTTATAAACATTCAGGGGTCATTATGTAATTAACATATCCAGCTGTTTTGGCATCAACCCTTAGATCATCTCGAGTTTTACAGATCCAAGCCAAAGAGCCATTTGAAAACGCTGTGGGACAAGGAAAGAAAATCCTAGTACATGTGCCTACATTTTCTGGTTTTTCTAGAATCCATCCAAAAACAAATTTAGATACTTGAGTCACATTCAGTTTTTTCTTTGAAGGGCTAACAATCTGGACAAGTCTAAGATTTTGTCATCTTGTTAATTCATTACCACACAATCCCCACTTTTATTATGACCCTGGAATGGAAGCCTATTGAAAACATTGTGGGGAAAGAGAAAATGTTGGTACCTTTCCTACACAGTCAAAAATCATCATATTAGCAAGATTTGTTACCTGCAGATGCTTTGAATTTGGTTCAGTTAAAAATCTGTCATTTGGGAAAGAGTTAAGGGTTGGACCGACCTAGCATGCAGAGGAATCAAGGCCATTTAGCCCAAAAAATACAATGTTGACCTTGGTTTATCATTTTTCAATGTCATGCAAGGAGATCCTTTAACCAGTGACAAAGCTATGTTTTTCAGGATTTAAAATTTCATTAATTTCATGAAACCCACTCAACCTGAAAATATTTGCAATTATATCAATTTCAATTTTGCTCAAATGGTTATTTTTGAGAAAAAGCAGAAAACGGTTACAAGAAGTTTCTTCTTTTCCAACAATGTCGTCTTCAAAAGTTCCGTTGTGTCTCTTGTCATGGTTCGAGATTGTTTGGTAAAGATCTAACCTTTGTAATGCTCTAAAATTTGTTTTGTTGACAAAATAAAAGGTTTTCTTCTGTACGTTAGCTTTCTTCTGTACATAGGCTTTTAACTCTTTAACAAATTACATTATCTTAGACTGGTCCAAATTGAAAGCATTCGCAGATGACAAATGTTAGAAAACAATGTGGGAAAAGAAGAAAATGCTGGTAACCAGCATTTTCTTCTTTTCCCACATTGTTTTCTAAAGAATTTTTCCTCAGGGTTGTCAAAACCTGGTATTGTGTGGTAAAGACTGGTCCAAATTGAAAGCATTCGCAGATGACAAATTAAGTGTGACTCTGAAATTGAAACTTGAATTTGGAAGAGTAGAAAAACATTGTGGGAAAAGGAGAAAATGCTGGTGACCAGCATTTTCTCCTTATCCGACAATGTTTTCAAAAGCCTTCTTTCCTAGGGTCGTAAAAACAAGGGATTATTTAGTAAACCGTTTATAGGTTCTGTCAGATAAAAGCCATGGACAGAATTGTGTAGATCATAGACAAAGATCAGACTGCACATATTTACTGGCTGTTCTTGGTCTACCATACCTCTGGAAATAAATTAATACTAAATTCTGTAGGGTAAGAAATTTTAAACATAGCTAGAGAAAGTTGTGTAAACATAGATTAACTAGGTGCAAATGCTGAAAGATCAAAGCTGACAACGTAAAACATCCTACTAAGTCCAGCTGATTGCATGATTCAAGGCAGTACCCTCCTAAAGGAAAACAGCTAAGCCCATTTCCACTGTAAAACAATTCTAAATCAAAGCATTGAAAATGCTGAGTGGTATTTCTCATGGAAGCCATTGTGTAAATAATTTGAAAGAAAAAGAGAAATATTATTCAAATATTGGCTTGGTCAACCTGCTCAGCAAATGAATACCTTTTTGGTTGACGGGAGAGTACTCATGACAAAGTTAGGGTTATTTGTATATTAGTGGTCTCCCTTTAGCTTTTAGGAGGAGTCAGGAGTAACATCCCTTGACAGTAGGATGCATGATGGATAGAGAAAGCAACCATGTGAATATATGGAATAAAATTAAGTCTCTACCTGAAAACTAATATAAAATTCCCAATAATTTTAATCTATAAATATTCATGCCCAAACATTTGGAATAGCATACAATCAAAGGATGAAGAAGCCATGGAACAAACATGTTTTAGAATGAAAAAGCCATGGACCAAACGATCAGTAGGCAAGTTTTATATCGATGTGCCAATAGAAGGGTATGAGCGAGTGAAGCTATTTTCAATAAAAAAAAAAAAGTATTTCCACGATTGATGGCCTCACCCAGTATATTTTAACATGCCATTTCCAATCATATATCTGAGTGCTACCGAAAAATTCATTTGCTTGAGAAAAAGTTAGTTCAATTTCGTTTATTTCCTTCAGCTGTGCACAAAATACAAAATGGTCTTCATAATTCAATATTAAACTCATAGTGGTATTGTCTTTGAGAAATACCACAAACATTTGATATGATTAAAAATGAGTATAATTAACTTTAACTGAGGTACATTTTCTTTATTCTTCTTCTTAGCATTATCATTTATAAATCTAAAACCACTATATTCTCATTATAAACAGAGATAATAATTACCTTCCTTTTCAAGAAACTTACGAAAGTATTAACAAATAATCTCAAGTTAGACATCAAAAGAATTTCTGCTCTATAACTCTTTACCAAACACAAAAATGTTAACCCATTACCACATGAGACAATTTTGGACTGGTCCAAATTAAAAGCATTTGCAGACGACAAAATAAAGATGACTGAAAAATAGAAATTTGTTCTGGAAAGGATAGAAAACACTGTGGGAAAAGGAGAAAATGCTGGTTACCAGCATTTTCTCCTTTTCCCACAGTGTTTTCAAAAGGCTTCTTTCTCAGGGGCGTCAAAAGTAGGGATTGAGTGGTAATGGGTTAAACCTGTCCATTTTGAAAGCACTTGCAGATGACTGAGTAAATTTGACTCAGGATTTAAATTTGTTTGGGGGAAAGTAGAAATCATCGTGGGGAAAGAAGAAAATGCTGGTTACCAGCATTTCCTTCTTTTCCCACAATGTTTTCAAAAGCTTTCTTCATCAGGGTCGTTAAAACCCGGGACTGTGTGGTAAAGGATTAAAGATGTGCAAAAATATCACATCAGCATAAATCCTAAATTATTATCTAAAAAAGCAATTTCATTACACGTTGCGCTAAAAGTGCTGGGATCATAATACCATATTTCTTTACCAAACAACCTAATTCTAGACTTGACCAATTTTGAACTATTTGCCGATAACAAAATTAAGGCAATTCAAAAATTGAAGTTTGTCTTGGAAAGGTAGAGAACATTGTGTGAAAAGGAGAGAATGCTGGTTACCAGCATTTTCTCCTTTTTCCACAATGTTTTCAGAAGGCTTTTTTCTCAGGGTTGTGAAAGCCTGGGATTATTCTGCAAAGGGTTAAGTCTTTTCCAATTAATTCCATATTCCCTGATACAGTGCTCAACAACTTAACGGAACCAAACAACAAAATTAGGGACTTGTTAAAAATAGATCTATTGGTGACTGATTGATGGTATGGGGTTTAAAGCCATTTTCAACATTATTTCAGTTGTATCACTGCAGCCAATGCACCTATCCATGCTTTCCTGGAGTTTCTTTACCAGTACTGAGCACAACATCTTTCAAAGCCACAGGCTACTTTCCCATACAACTCTTTACTAAACAACAAAAGTTTGGACTAGTCCAAATTGAAAGCATTTGTAGACAACAAATACTATTCAAACATTGAAATTTTATTTTGGAAGGTTAGAAAACATTGTGGGAAATGGAGAAACTGCTTGTTAAGGGCATTTTCTCCTTTTCCGTACAATATTTTCAAAAGCTTTCTTTCTCAGGGTTGTTAAAAGTCGGGATTGTGTGATAAAGAGATAATCTTGTCAAAAAAATGACAGATAGTGACGAGAGGAATGAATCCTGTTGCAATGACTGTCATAATTCCTTGTATAGAAAATGGCCGAGCCGGGGATTGAACCAACAAATCCCTGTTCTTTGAGTCCCGGTACACTACAGACTGCTTGGGGGCTCTGACTGCTATCAACTGTTGAAAGGGAATGGACAAATTTTGCTTTATAAGCCATTCTGGCTGCAGAGAAAGGTAGAAAAGGAGAAAGGTTGGAGTGCGTAGTATGCATAACATAAGTAATCCTCTCCTACATTTTATTCCAAGGCTTGCTTTCACCGAGACCTTGTTAAACAGCATGATACAGACGTGGTGTACTCTTTACTCAATGACAAAATTTTACATTCATCTAACCTGGGTCCGTATTTATCAACCATTCTTGAGAACAATTTCTTAGTCTTATTCTTCAGAATTTAGTCAGTGTGAAAGTGACAGAAATTCTGAATGGCTAAAGTTCTTAAGAATGGTTGGTAAATGGGCCCAGGCTGGAAGCATTTGCATACAACAAATTTAGAAGATTTCTCTTTGAAAGGGTAGAAAACATGTCGAGGGATATGATGGCTTCCATCTTCCAAGGTATGCTGAATGGGTAAAAAGCTAGCACATTCAGCTCTGCCAAAAAAATTACATTTTGGCCAAACTAATGAAATTGTTACAATATTGGCAGACCCTTGCAGACCCCTCGTTAGATTTATTTCTCCGTCTGGGCTATCTACAATCACAAAAATTCTCCCTGTTTCTCGGAATCTAATCATAAGCTGTATCACAAATAGCATCTCATGTCTGGGTTTTACATCAAAATATTATTTTTGAGTTGTTTTTATCAAACTCTTTACTAGACCGCATAATTTTAGACAGGCCAAATTTGATAATGTTTCAATATGTTTTTGAAAGGAACAAAACTTTGTGCAAAAAATAGAAAACTGTTGTTACCAGAATTTTCTTCTTTTTACACAGTGTTTTCAAATGCTTTTTTTCCAAATCATTGTCAAAATTCCTTACCCACTGAATCACAATTTCTGGCATATTACTTCAAAATCTTTCTTGTAAGATAATCAAAATGAACTAATTCTTAACCCTTTACCAAACAACAAAATTCCATACTGGTCCAGATTGAAAGCATTTGTAGACGACAAAATAACAGTTACTCAAAATTGAAATTCCTCATGCCCATATGGTGCAAGTAGCCCCAGTCACCATAGCCATGTTTCTTGATCAATCAAAATTTCACGAACAATTTTTGAAAAGGGTTACCCAAGGTTACATGAAGGATAAAAAAAGTCAAAATTTTGGCAGACACTGATCACAGCTTGACTGATTCCATAACTACATCTAACCTCATCCATATAATGGTTCTTTCCATTTTGAATTGCAAATCAAGTGATCTTAAACATTGCAGCACCCGTTAACAATGTCATAGCAACCATGATGTGAGAAGTATATTTTAGAGAAATGTAGATGGAATATTGTGACTCAAGCTTTCTTTTTAACCCATTACCACACAATCCCTACTTTTGACACTCCTGAGAAAGAAGCCTTTAGAAAACTTTGTGGGAAAAGGATAAAATGCTGGGAACCAGCATTTTCTCCTTTTCCCAAAAATGTTTTCTACCCTTCACAGACCAAATTTCAAGTTTTCAGTCACTTTTATTTTGTCATCTACAGGTGCTTTTGATTTGGACACACCTAAAATTTTGTCCTTTGGTAATGAGTTAAGAGGAGCCTTTCGAGTTAAGAACAGCATAGTGTTGGTGTATATCAAATTGTGTAATAAAGCCAAAAGCCTTGATCAACGGATCATTACTCAAGGTATGCCAAAATGCTGTAACACAGTGTCAGACCCATATTTATGTTATTCATACTGTTCAATGGCATTAATCAATTATTCTGCAAATTTTGACTCCTGAACTGTTTATAATAATTATTAGTACCGTGAACTAAAAGCTACTTACCCTGGCATAGTTGCAGCCATTAACTCCCGCTAGATGGCATTCTACAAATACACATCTATCTAATATGGGCACTCTGGGTGCATCATCTTCGCAAGCCAAGGCTGATGATTCACTACACTACTCTACCCTTGGCTGCTGATCGAGCTTGATTTTTACATTCCTCAATATGTTTTTTAATTGGATGCAGCCAGCTCTAACTCCAATGGATGAAATTGCTCGTTGCATTTCATCTTTGATAAAAAAGGAATAAAGTTGTGACCTTTCGAATAGAAGGTAAACATGGAAACCCACGTGGATGTCTGCTTATGGCTTCATGTTGAATAATTGTATTCGTAAGCGGTTTGTAAAACAATATTTCATTGGCTTTCAGAAATATGATGTAATGGGGGATAATAACCAGCATCCTTCTCCCATAATATCTTCTAAAGGCTTCTTTCTCAATGGCGTCAAAAATAGGCATTGTGTGGTAATGGGTTAAAACAGTCCCTACAGGCTTGGGTTAGCTTCTGCATAGGCCCAACTTTTCCCAAGTATCGGGGAATGGGTGATGCATCATAGCAGACAGGTCGAATCTTAGAAGAATATGACATGCGCAGACATCGAAGTTGCAGCATTCCTGCCTAACTGCTTTCAAAGACTGAAGCCAGTACAAAAATACATAATAAAAGTATTCATTATCCTTTTCACTAGCACAGTCAGCATGAGTTGGCAACAGCCCTGGGATACAATGAACTGTTTTTATTCCTTGTAACTATTACAATAAAGCTGTTATTTCAGGGTTGACATATGCCAAATATTTACAACATTATCCTCAATTAACCATGGATTACAACTATGTGTGTTTATTGCTCAAAGAATGCGAGCACAGTCATGGCGTGAAAACCTTGCCTCCTCTAGTTCTGAAAATGTTACTAAATTTGCTAGGTACAGCTTCCAGGGGCTTCAACACTTTTTATATCACAGATGACACCAGAAGCTTTTGTGGGCAGTGTAGATCAAGATCAGACTGCACAGAACATGCAGTTTGGTCTCTGATCTACACTGTCCACTAATTATACATTTAAAGTTCTTGCAGGTGGACCATATTCATAACCAATGAAAAGGTATAATTCAGACTTTATCGTAAAAGAGCTAACACTATACCACAGGAATTTGACATTCTATAATAGGCATACATGATAAAATATGAAAAAAATATTCCCCTATAAATATATAAAGAAACTTCTTTATAAATTATAGGGGAGTATTTTTTAACCACAGGAATGTTAAATTCTATAACAAAAATATATGATAAAATATGAAAAGAAATACTCCCCTATATGTAAAGAAGTTTCTCTATATAGGGAGTATTTTTTTCGTATTTTACCAAATATTTTCATTATTAGACTGTCAAATTCCTGTGGCTATACCAAACAATACTCAGTTCTAACAACCCTTGTGTAGGATTGTATAGCTTTTGAAATTATTGAATATAGAGAAAAAGAGAAAATGTTGGTAACCATGCAGCACTTTATTCTTTTTACCTAAATGTTTCCTACACTATAACAGACAAACCTCATCATTTGAGTCAATTTCAAGTTGTACATTTCATGGGGTGAGTGCAATTCTATTCTAATTGCCTGTACAATGTTCAGGCACTTAGAACAGTATTGCACTCCCCTATTATTCTGTTCGTAACAATTTAGGGTAGTTCAGTGGTGAGCATATCAGATTTGTGACCTAGTGGTTGTGAGTTTGATATTCGGTTCAGGAAAACTTTCTTTCGGCCATTTATTGCCTCTAACCTCTAGCATGATTCCTTTGGCTGCTTTAAGCACAACTCACTGACCTCTTGCAGACTGTGAAGGTCAAGATCATTCTGCACAGAATTTGCATTGATCAACACCGCCCAATAAGGACAAAATTATTTTCCTTAGAAAAAAATACTTCTGAAATGGCAAAATGTAGGGTTTTACTATTAGCTTAATTTAACCCTTTAACAAACAATCCCAGGATTTTACGACCCTGAGATAGAAGCTTTTTGAAATCATTGTAGGAAAAAGAGAAAATGCTGGTAACCAGCATTTTCTCCTTTTCCCATGATGTTTTCTTAGTAACCCTGTTGGAAACAAATTTCAACTTTTGAGTTACGTTTACCTTGTCGTTGCCAGTGCTTTCATTTCAGATTTGTATAAAATTTTGTCGTTTGGTAAAGAGCTTAAAGTTCTATTTCAGTTATTTAACTCTTTCCCAAAGGACAACATTTTAGACTGGTCCAAATTGAAAGCATTTGCAGACAACAAACTAAAAATGACTGAAAATTTGAAATTTGTTTGTGAAGAGTACAAAACATTGTGGGAAAAGGAGAAAATGCTGGTTACCAGCATTTTCTCCTTTTCCCACAATGTTTTCTAAAAGCTTCTTTCTCAGGGTCATCAAAAGTAGGGATTGTGTGGTAATGGGTTAACAGGACCTAGGGTAAAGTGTGGTATGAATTAGGACAGCTTATGTACATAAACATTTTGCTGTTACAAAACTGCAGGAACCCTGAATTCGGTTGACTCATAAATTTCCAGGGCACGAATTTGCTCCTGAATAGTTCAACTTGTTACAAACAATATCTAGATTTAACTCTTTACCAACAACATTTTTTTTTTGACACGACCAAATTCAAAGCCATAGCAGACGACAAATTTGATGTTGTTACAATAAATAAATAAATGATTTTTGTCTATGGAAAGCTGGAAAACATAGTGGGAAAATGGAGAAAATTTCGAAAGACATTTCTATTTACTGTTGGTCTTAAAGTTTTGTCTAACTTTCTAATAGGTTAACCATTTTCTGCATAAGGCGCCAACTTTTTAATGACCCTTGAATAGAAACCTTTTGAAACCATCATGTGAAAAGGAGAAAATGCTAGTTACCAACATTTTCTCCTTTCCTCCAATGTTTTGGAAGCCCCCTCTTTTGGGGGTCGTAAAAAGTCAGGATTGTGCTGTTTACATGCATTTTCTCCTTTTCCCAATCTTGAAAAGGAAAGCTGTTTGAAAATATTGTGAGAATAGATGATAATGTTGACCAGTACCCAATGTCTCTTTTGGGCAATTTTTTGGCCGTCTCCCAAATAATTTCTTTGTGCACCCCTTTAATGCTTGACCTGTTTTTCTTCCTCTTTTGCACTAAAAATGAACTATTCACATGTGAAACAAATCTCAAAAAGTTTCCAAATGCAAACCCTCAAACACAAGTCTTACACTTATGTTGTCCAAATGTGGTAAAGCATCATTGATGGACTAGATACAAGTCATGCAAAGTTAAATGCAAAAATTTGATTTCAAAATATTTCTGCAAACAGGAATAAATGTTCTTAAACCCCTAACTAACATTTGTAACTAAATATGGACTATATACAAGTCATGCAATATTACGTGCAAAAATTTGATTTCAAAATATTTCTGCAATAAATGCACTTAAACCCCTAACTAGCATTTGTAACTAAATAAATTAAGTGAAACTTTCATGCCAACAAGAAACAGGAAATGTCTTTAAAAAGACAGAAGGCAAATATGGAAGGGGCCCTACATGAAATTAAACATGTCTACATTTTTTACCAATCAGTACCAAACAGTAGATCGAAAGTCAGCATAATTCAGCTATGCTAAATAATCTAAATATTGCCATTTTAATAAAAAGTAATTTTTGGGGAAAAAGTATCTCCTTCTGTAGAGTCTGATCATGATCTACACAGTCTGCAAAAGGTCCTTGAGTATCACTTTGCAGCCTTAGACCTCATCAACTTTATGTTTAATTCAACAGAAAGGCTTTAGCCATGTCTGTATTTAAAAGCATAAATTTAATAAGTCTAAGTAATCAATCAAAATGTGACTTAGATTATGAGACTTCTCTATAAAATAGTTGAAAATATTGTGGGGAAAAGGAGAAAAAGCTAAGTTGTAAAAAGCATTTTCTCCTTTTTCAACCGTGTTTTCAAAATGTCTCATTTCTGATATTTCAGACTGTTATGGGTCAAATTGTATACTGTTTGGTACATGAGTGTTAATGTCAATCATGTATAACCACAAGGCATCAGGTGGTTTCTGTTTTTTTTTTCCCAAAGAAAATTCTGTGCCAGCTTGTAATTACCAGTAAACTTTAACAGGAGCTATTAAAGAGGCAGTTATACTCATTTTAAGCCAGTTTTAACTCATTTTGCATGTATTTTATCAAAATATAGTCATTCTTACATCTTTGTGCCAAATATTGTGCCTGACGGTTGCAAGGTTGCGTAGATTACGGTCGATAGAAAATGCCTTTCGCCGAGTTGTGGCCAGCTATGTAAACAGACTCGTCATTTCCGGTTTTTGAATCGAAGATTTTGGATAGCCGTTATACACTCGGGTAGATTCGTATGATGATCATGCATTTTGTCGCATGACTATATTTGAACTTCAATCTGAGTATATTGAGATAAACAAAGGAAAATGTAGGCTTCTCTGTTGCCCCCTTGATTTTCAACAGAGGTCGAGGTCTATATGCAAGTTAAACCATATCCAACTGTAGGTGGAAACCAACGATAAATCTCCGTAATGGACCGCCACTGTTTACTGCTTTGATCGTCAGCCAGTTTTCTTCTGACCAATTTTTGATTTCTAACACAAACCTACGTGTTTCTTTTTTTTAAGTTACACCATATATGTCAATAATTTATCCTTGTGTACACAAAGGACAGATTTCTTTACCATTGTAACTTTTTTTAAATTTAACAGCGTTTCTGGTCACCGGCTGTAGACAGGTATCTTTAAACTTTTATGCAAAAGGTTTCAGTTTGGCAAACTGTTGTTATTTGGTAAAAAGTTTTTTTAACTGGGTGACAGTTTTTGCCATTTGTAACTCTTTATTTCATGCTTTCCGGTAGGATATCGAGAAATGGCAGTGAAAATATTTTTCGATCTTACACTGGTATCACCAGTGAAAATACTGATTTTCAAGTTCTTGTCACCTAGGTAAATTGCGCGTGCCTAACAACCAGATGGGAAATATGACGTCATATACCTTAGATTTCTCGCGCTTGACGTAACTTTGCTATGAGGGAGGGATACACCACGGGGAATAAAGGAAAAGAACTGTACTGAATTTTGATAAAGCTCCTCCCAGAAAGGGTTAAAAGCATAAAATAAATAGAATATTTGTTTTTTTCGGTGAAAGATCGAAATTTATTTCATCTTGTGAACACCATCAGTAATATTTTCACGAGTGGCTGTGCCACTTGTGAAAATATTACCGATGGTGTCCACTCGATGAAATAAATTTCGATCTTTCACCGAAAAAAACAAATATCCTCTATATATTGCATCTGATATGATACCATCAGATTGAATCCTTGTAGTCTAAATGTTATTGATAATGACTATGACGTTGCCACTTGTGTTTGGAGTCTCTGGTGTGAATTCCAAAAATACGAAAAGAGGCTATGTAGCCTATTAACCCATTACCAAACGGCAATATTTTGAACTGGTCCAATTTGAAAGCACTTGCAGACGACAAAATAAAAGTGACTTAAAATTTGAAATTTGTCTTGTGAAGGGTAGAAAACATTGTGGGAAAACATTGTGGTTACCAGCATTTTCTCCTTTTCCCACAATGTTTTCTAAAGGCTTCTTTCTCAGTAACCTGGGATTGTGTGGTAATGGGTTAAGGAAATACCATTGAAAATCATTTTCTACTGTCTTTTTTGAGTCATGACTTGCCAGCTATTGGAATATCTAAATCAGTTACAAATCATTTTTTGACAGTTGGTGAGCTTATATAAAATCTACATGGCTTGATCTACGGAAAGACACCACGTAAAGATCAAGGCATTAGGGTTTAAAGTAGAACAGCTATTGGGTTAGATCTTGGAAACAATTTTTAAACTAAAATCACCAATGACCTTGACCTTTGACCAATGCAATCCAAAAAGAAGAGGACACCTTCTTGGGTCATTAGCAACACTTGTGTAAAGTTGTTATCGGAGAAACAGCTTTTCAGTTACAGGGTGGAAACAATAAAGTCTACAAGAGGACAGATTGACCGACAGACAGACATGGTGAAACTGGTATACACACTCCATTTCTTAGGTTGAGGTTACAAAAGACTACCAGTTAAAATGTATTTTTAGAAAAAAATTACTGGAAAAGTGAAGATCTGAGATCAGACTGCACACAATGTGCAGTCTAATCATGATCTACATCATCTGCAAAATGTCAATGAGTGGAGCTTCGCAGTCTATGTGTTTATAAGAATCAGGTTCCATTCATCTTGAATTATACTCTCCAGACAAGACAGATCTCCTTGCTGGTACCCAGACAGCCTGGCAATAACAGACCTGCAGAGGTCTTGATAGTTTGTTATTTCACAGGAACAGTTAAGTAAACTGATAAGCCTTGGGCTGTAATATGTATAACATATGGTTGATAAAACCTAAGTGAGTGACAGTTTTATACCTTTTTTAACCCTTTACAAATAAATCCAATGTTTTTAAACACGTTACCACACAGCAAAACTTTGAATCTATCCAAATTGAAAGCATTTGCAGACGGCAATTTCAAAGTGGCTCATTATTATAATGGTGCAATTTACCTTTGACAGGGTAGAAAACTTTGTGGAAAAGGATGAAAATACTCAGGTTACCAGCATTTTCTCCCTTTCCAATACTATTTTTATGAATAGTCTAAAATTGTGTTGTTTGGCAAAGAGTAAATACCCATTTTATGCTCCAGTCACAAATAACCAACTGCTGCTGGACAGAGAGTTTTTCAGGAGATTTTGACACAATTGTCCAGGTACCCCACGGCGACCGTGCGGTGGCAGTTTAATTTAAACGGAGGCAGTTCAATTTTGAGATGCTGTTTTGAGGTTTAAGATATGTCTGTGCTGTCCGTGCCCGATGCCTATCTGAACTGAAAAGTGCACACACGGCATTTCTAAAGAAACTGCCATCCAATGCCTGTTTGATATGTGACTGCTTGAGCAAAATGTCTTAAAATTGTACGGCACTCAGACAATGTCTCAAATATTTGAATCAGTGAAATTGCACGAAATTTTCCGGCGCCCGTTTTATTTGTGACCGAGGTATCACCCTGATTATTGGAAGAGTTTAGATTTAACAATCTCTCTCGTCAAGAAAAACTTTACGAACTTGCTCTAACTCTATGTCTGAATGGTTTCGTTATTACAGTAATGCAATAGTAATTTGTAAAATTTTAATTTAATTTGTTCTACACTCATATCCTTTGCATCATTTTAATAAAAACCAAAGTACAACATTTTCCACTTCACCAAAATGAAAGCATTTGCAG
The DNA here is from genome assembly GCA_943736015.1 of Tridacna crocea. Taxonomy (NCBI): domain Eukaryota; kingdom Metazoa; phylum Mollusca; class Bivalvia; order Cardiida; family Cardiidae; genus Tridacna; species Tridacna crocea. The sequence goes on along the minus strand of OX031064.1, from coordinate 32,618,896 downwards.
ACGGCAAATTAAATATACCTCAAAAGAAGATTTCTGTCTCTCTAAGAGCTAAGAAAGTATTGTGGGAAATGGAGAAAATTCCATACCTAGTATTTTCTCCATTTCCAACAATGATTATCTGAGGCATTTAAAATACAATTTTCTATGAGCACTGTTCTGTAAAAAAATTTGACTCCTGATGTTTTAATGGTGTGTAACACTCATTGCATTATTTAACTCTTTGCCACAGAATCCTGACTTTTAACGACCCTGAGAAAGAAACCTTTTGAAAATATTGTGGGAAAAGAAGAAAATACTGGTAACCAGCATTTTCTTCTTTTCCCACAATGTTTTCTATCCTTCCCATACCAAATTTCAATTTCTGAGTCACATTTATTCTGTCATCTGCAAGGGCTTTCAATTTAGACAAATCTACAATTTTGTCGTTTGGTAAAGAGTTCAGTCATTATAAAGGCAAACTTTTATGACCATAAATGCCTTTGTCTTTTTTATCAAACAGTCTCAACAGTTTTAGTAACAATTCTTTGTAAAAATAACAATGATTCATGAATGCTTTACCAAAGGACTGTTACTATTTTGGACTTAGTTGAAAGTATAAGCTGGTAACAAATTAAATTTGAATCAAAAGTAATGATGCTTCCTCAAAGTACAGGAAACAATTTAAATGGGGGAAAACATTAAAGGAAATGGGGAAAATGTTGGACTGGTATTCACAAGCCATTCTTGAGAATATTCTTAGTCTTATTCTCCAAGGTTTTCAAATTAATTTTGTAAGTAACACAACTTCTGATTGGCTAAACCGAATGGTTTAGCCAATTAGAAGTTGTGTTACCTACAAGTTTTGAAAATTCTAGAAAATAAGGCAAAGAACATTCTTGAGAATGATTGTTGAATACGGGTCCTGGCTTAAGCAGCATTTTCTCCGTTTTCTTCAATGTTTCCCTAAATGTTTACCCTAAATTTTGTTTGAAAGTCTCTTCTCTACAGACTCTTTAACTCTTCACCATGCAACAAACTTTAAGATTTTTCCAAATTCAAAAGTTTTGCAGACCATAATATCTTCAAATATGATTTAAAAAAAATAGAAAAATGATTTGAAATGGTAGAAAACATTTTGAGAAAAGGAGAAAATGCTGGCTACCAGCATTTTCTCCTTTTCCTTCAACTTGGTTTTCAATGGCTTTCTTACTCAGGGTTGATTAAAACTCCGGATTGTTAGAAGCTAAACTATGCAGTAACTAGTTCTTAGAAAAGCTCTGCCATAAATCAGACTGCAAAAAACAGCCTAAATACTGTACCAACACCATATGAATGAGGTTTGGGTGTTTTTTACCAGACGAGTTTGTTTTTTATTCTGATAAATAATTGCGTTTTGTTCTGCAAGAACACTTCAACACATACGTAAAGAAAACACAACAGGTGCACTGTCAAGTAATAAACCTTTCCCAAAATAATCCCTGACTTTCATGGCAGATATTTGGGCTTTTACACACTGCTGGTTTAAAGAAAAACTAGTAATATTCATTTTTTTCCCTTCTTCCATAATGTCTTCTACCCGGAAAAATGATAGGTCCTATCAACTGAGCCAATTTTACTTCGTCATCTTGGCAATTTAATATCTGGCATGGCTGTGAAGTTAAAATTATATGTCTTGTAAAGAGTGAACCCTGACTACCAGAAAATCTAGAGCTCTAATGACATTGATGAAAACGACTTTTCAAGACATTGTTGGAAAAAGAGCAAAATGATAGTTACCTGAGGGTCTGTATTCACCAACCATTCTTATGAACATTCCTAGTCTTACTCTTCAAAATTTTGTCAATGTGAAAGTAACAGAACTTCTGACTGGCTAAGCCCAATGGTTTAGCCAATCAGAAGTTCTGTTACTTTCACAGTCAGGAAATCTTGAAGAATAAGACAAAGAACGTTCTTAAGAATGGTTGGTGAATGTAGACCAAGATGTTTTTTGTTTTTAAACTATGTTTTCTACCTATTCTAAATTCTAGAACAAATTCCACCATTTGATTCACATTTAACTGCAAGTTTTGTCTGCGTGCTCTTTCAATTTGGACAGATGCATCTTTTGTTATCTTGGAAAGAGCTAATTACATCTCAGAAATGAATGCCAAGTTTTTGCTTGTAGTTTTTATCTTTCATTCTCTCTTCAGTTTTGCATCATGCTTCATGCATTATTCTAACATGACATGCGAATTTGGCTCCATAAACACAGTGCAAGGAAAGCATGGTAAAATCTGTGACAATCCATGCAGAGTGATGTCATCCTATATCGAGTGACGTCATTCAGTGAGCCTCTTCGCAAGCCAAGGCTAACAATTCACTACACTACTCTACCCTTGGCGGATCGATTTGATTTGATTTTTACATTCACCTGATACGCTTTTTTATTGGATGCAACCAGCTCTAACTGCAATGAATGAATCGCTCGTAGCATTTCATCTTTGATAAAAATAAAACAAGGTCGCTACCTTTCGAATATAAGGTCAACATGGAAACCCACATGGATGTCTGCTTATCGCTTCATGTGTATTCGTAAGCGATTTGTAAAATGATATTTCATTGGCTTTTAGAAATATGATGTAACGGGGGGTAATAACCAGCATCCAATAGAGGGCGCATCACAGGAATCTTGAAATCGAGCTCAATCAGCCAAGGTAAGATCCAGGTAGTGATCGTAACCTTTGCTCACAAAGATGTTCAGTGAGTGAGTTATGCAATGGAACATAATCTCCATCACCGTTTTTACTCTAAGTTTAAGCAGAATCGAGAGAGATTAGTATAAGTTGTAAGAACTTGTTTCTCAATCGATGTAAAATAAATATGTTTAAACTAAAAATACTCTAAGTTTGAATTTGTTTGCCTTTCATTAAGAATTGGCCATGTTAGAATCAAAATGATCTTCTTTCTATCATGATTTATCGTTCAATAAACCACAGTTGTGAGTTATGAGGCACAATAAATAATCCATAAGGATGATAGCTTAACCCTTTACTCCATAGATACTCATTTCTACGCATTGCTTGTAGGAGCCTTTGGAAAACATTGTGACAAAAGGTGAAATTGCTCGTGACGAGCAATTTCACCTTTTGCCACAATGTTTTCTATGCTATCAAATGGTGTCATATACACATAAGAAACGGCTTCATCCTTGCTGTTATTTAGGGTCAATTTAAGATACCACAGAAATGCCTTATAGGGTAAAGGGTTAAGATTCTTAAGATTATTTCTTAAGTATTCTACGTACAGTTTGATAGAGGAACCATGCTAAAAACAATTTTTGAAAACATGCTATTGTTTGAAAGACTGAGCCCAGATTCTAAATAAATTGTTTTGATACATTGGTGGCCAGCCTAAAAGACTGATCCATTCCAGGTACTGGTAATTAGTGATAACATTATCACAAAATGCCAATTAAATGTCTTCCCTCATGGGGCCCTTGTATCAAGTCCAAGATGTCCCTTCACCAAAATTAGTAACCCTGTGCCTAACTCCTTATTAAACAATAAAACTGCAGACTTGTCAAACTTGAAAGCATTTGCAGACGACAATTTAGATACGGCTCAAGTGCTGGAATTTGTCTTTGGGAGGGTAGAAAACATTGTGGGAAAAGGAGAAAATGCTGGTGACCAGCATTTTCTCCTTTTCCTAAAATGTTTTCATAAGGCTAATTTCTTAGGGTCATAAAAGCTCGGTATTACACACTGTAGAGGTTTAACTCTGCCACACAATGAAACTCTTGATTAGTCAAAGCTCAGATGGGCAACTTAAAAAAAAATGAAGCTTTTTCTCTAACATAGGATTTTGTTAATTCAAAATATAAAATTCTTATTTTTTTAATCTTATCATGTGTAGATTGTGGTTTTCCATAATCCTGCCAAGTTTCATTATTCTAACATTACGCGTTCTAGAGTTATGGACCAAAATGTATCAAAAAAAGTAACAAGTGTAACACTTTTAGTGTGACATTTTTAAAATACCCTGTTCTTCATTTGTTAATCTTGCTTACAGTTGTGAGTATATATTATCAAGGTTCACAGTATGTGTACTTAGGTATATTATTTTCAAGCTGACGTCATTTCCACCCACTTTGGAATTGTTGGAACAAATATCCTAATATTTATATACACCTACCCCTTGAGCTTAAGGGAGCACAATTTTTCATGTGCTCTGATTTTCTAAAGCTACCAGTGAGAATAGATGAAATTTAACATTCTGGGTAAGTTTTTTTTATAAACAGCAATGTATTAGAAACAATAAAAAAATGTCTTTTCAACAGACAAATACAACACCTGTTGTATAGCCTGGCTTGATCAACATGACCTAAAAATGTCACAAGTGTAACATTTGATGTTTCAGACATCAGTATTTCTTTAATCTTCGAATAACATATCACTATTTGCTATTTTCCTGATCCGGGAAGTCAAAAGATGCCAGTGATGTCAATTTTATTTAAATGAGTGAGCAGTGGACCTCGCCAGCAGGTCTCAACTGATGTCACAAGTGTAACACATTTTGAGCATGTATAACATACACATGTACAGAGCTCATTTAAATACCTACATTGCTCTAATAGTCAATGTAATACTTATGAAGCATCACAGTTCTTTCATCATGCATATTTATAGAGATTTTAGCAATTCTGTGAAAGAAATTTTAATAGATCTATAAAACTAAGATATAGCAGGAAAATGGCATCAGATATCTGTTTTATTATACAGATTCATTTCAGTTTTTTCAGTCAGATATAATGTTAAATTATTTATGTACCTAAAAGTCAAAAGATTACAATTAATTTCAAAGGAAATCTGGTGGTTTTTGCCAAAATCAGTAAGATGCCCTAAAATGTTACACTTGTGACAAAAATCATACATTTCAAGAATTAATCATTATAAATTTTTTAATTCCACAGCTAGTTAAAGAAACTGAAAAATGAACTTCAGACTTGTTGTTAAGTTACAATATAAAGGTAAATCCTTTGCCAATACATGTGAAAAGAAATTTTCAAGCTTCAAAGCATGTGTAAGAAAGTGACGAAAGAGACTTAAAAACTGACCTAGGACTAAAACAGAAGTAAAAAATTAAGAAGGCTGTAATAGAAGCAAGAACTTTGTACAGAAAGTAAAACAGCAGAGAAAAAAGGATTCATCATTTGATATAGAGGTTATTTCAAAAAGAAAGCAAGGACAAAAGTCTTTTCCTAGAAGAAAACTCCAAAAAATTGCCAAACAAAAGAGACACTGTGTTGATTGGAGGTATTCCAGTTGTTAGATGGCATCTACTTTATTCAAAGCTTAAACTGTACAAGTAATTCATAAAGGCCAATCCTGACTTTCACAGAAAATTTATCACTTTATTGAAATTGATCACAAAGAAATGTAAAAGCTTATATCTCACTTTCAGAAGGGTGTTAACAAAAATCTTGAACAAAAATTAGGAGCCCTCAACAAGTTTGTTCAGAGTAAGAACATGCCAGAAAACTGATAACTACTTCAAGAAACTCATCAAACATGATTGTATGCTCATTTGATGATTTCCCCTTTCATATTGTGTGTTGAGAGAAAAAGTAGTTGGTTTGTTACAGATTCCATTTAACCCATTACCACATAATACCTACTTTCGAGGACCCTGAGAACGAAGCCTTTGAAAAACATTGTGGGAAAAGGAGAAAATGCTGATCACATTTATTAAAAATATTGTCTGCAAAGGCTTTCAATTTTGACAAGTCTAAAATGTTATCTTTTGGTAAAGGGTTAAATCTCTTTCACTCCTCTAAAAAGAGAGAAAATGGTGGTACACCGCATTTTATCCTTTTCCACCCGATGTTTTCTACCCTATCAATGCTCAATTCTACAATTTTACACACCTTAAATGTGTTGTAAGCAGTTTCTATTGGAGCAAGCCAATAATTTTGTTGCATGGTAAAGAACTTGAAAATAAAAACCAGGTACTGAAGTAAAATAATTATTTTTGTCATTATTACTACTTTTGTCACAAGTGTAGCATATAAGGTACCTTTAAAACTAGCCTACAGATTATGGCAGGGGCTTTAAACTTATAACAAATTGTTTTATTATGATTTGATAGTTTATAACTGTTTGCAGAATGAGAGATTCTACCACTTTCATGAGTCATTTGTGAAAAAAGTAAAACAATATTGCCAATTTAGATAAGAATAGCTTCCCTTATCATTTTTCTTCATTGTTCCTCCTAAAGTTGAAAGGTTACTTGCAAATTGCTCTTTAATCATTTGTGATTACCAAAAGATTCTAAATGTGAAAAGAATTTGGTATTAGAATGCAAATTTTAAACAAAAACCCTTAGTTTTGAAAGTGTCACAAGTGTAACATTTTTTTTCTAAATAATGTCATGTTTTTGACACAGACCTAACAACTCTGATATTCATCATAACCAATTAAAATTTTACATATGCTTTGGCAATACCTTCATTGATATTAACATATATGTTTTTTCATTTTAGCTTGCCCATTTTCCCAGTGAAAAAAACTTTGGGATGTGTCGAATGAAAATATACGGCTCAAATACTAAAAAAAATCCTATAAGAAAAAAATAAATAGATATGTGTGAGAAAAATTGTGTTAAAATGGTGCCCTAAACACTTCCCCCTAAAGCTAAATTAAAAAGATTGACATTTTTCTTAATGCCTGTGTGTAGTATCAATTCTTTTGTCAACTAACAAATTGAAAAAAATTGATGAAAAAAATATTAAAACATTAATTTTGGTCAAGTTCTACATTTTTTTTGCGTGTAGAAGTGCTTGTTCCTTGAACTTGGATGTCTCCTAGTCAAAAAAATAGAAAAAGCGCCATGATAAAACAGGTTTGAAATTTGACCCCCAATGTCACACTTTTGCTTCATTTTTTTTGAAGTTGCCCAGATAGCATTTATAGAAAAAAAAATCAAAAGTGAAAATTGAAAATATCTTTTGAGAAAGGTTAAAATTCTGGGAATAGGAGAAAATGCTGGTTACCAGGGTAAAAGAAGGGCAAAAGATGTATCTTTAAAGCACCTTTCACAACTAAACCAGCCTTTGTGGCCAGTGCAGATCAAGATCAGACTGCATATTTTGATGAACATGGCTGTTTGCTATGCAGTACCACAAGAGAGTCAAAAGCAACCTTAGAATTGCCATTATTAAAAATGGGTCATATTTCTAGACTGAAGATTCTCTGTTGTTGTAACTCTTTACCATACAATCCCAACCTCTAGCCAACGTGAGAAAGAAGCCTTCTGAAATCTTTGTGGGAAAAGGAGAAAATGCTGACAACAAGCAACAATCCATGGTTGTATTTTTGTTGAAGTCCCTTCAAGAATCAAAAATGGGAGGTAATTAAGAAAGGAAAATACATTTTTAATCCATTATAATCTGTGCAGCCATGCTGCCATTAAGGGCAATGTTTGGTGGGAAGACAGATGATTGATTATTGTTTCATAAACCAAGGATAAAATTGGTTAAAAACCAGCTGAAAACAAGTGGAGTTGTCAATAATCTTTAATATGTCAAGAAGTGGTCAATGAATGCTCTAGGTAGTGGAGCATAGGTTTTATGATGCTTTAGGGATACATAAAATTTGCATTGAGGTGGTCAGATGGTCATCTGTTTGATTAGCCTGATTGAGGGCTCTATCCGATAATTTGCAGGTATTGTAAATAGTCCCACATAAATTATTTAACCCATTACTATACAAATATAACTGGCAGTTGCCGATTTTTTAGCTCACCTGAGCACAACGTGCTCAAGGGGAGCTTTTAGGGTCACTGGGTGTCCGTCGTCCGTCGTGCGTCGTCCGTCGTTCGTCGTGCGTCGTCAACAATTCTTTAAACATCAACTCCTCCTAAACCGCTGGGCCAATTTGGACCAAACTTGGCAGGAATGTTCCTTGGGAGGTCCTCTTTAAAAATTGTTCACAGAATTTGATTCCGTCAAAAACTCTGGTTGCCATGGCAACCAAATGGAATTTTTTAGCAAATTCTTTAAAAATCTTCTCCTCTGAAACCGCTGATGGATTTTGAAATAATTTCACAGATATGTTCCTTGTGTGACCCTTTTCAAAAATTGTTCGTGAAATTTTGATCCGTCAAAAATTGTGGCTCTGGTGAATGGGGGCTACTTGCTCTATATAGAAGTGAAGGAATTCTTAAAAAATCTTCTTCTCTGAAACCGCTGGTCAGATTTTGAAATAATTTCACAGAATTGTTCCTTGGGTGACCCTTTTCAAAAATTGTTCGTGAAATTTTGATCCGTCAAAAAATGTGGCTCTGGTGAATGGGGGCTACTTGCACTATACAGCAATGAAGGAATTCTTAAAAAATCTTCTTCTCTGAAACCGCTAGTCAGATTTTGAAATAATTTCACAGAATTGTTCCTTGGGTGACCCTTTTCAAAACATGTTCGCAAAATTTTGATCCGTCAAGAAACATGGCTCTGGTGAATTGGGGCTACTTGCACTATAGGGAAATGAGGAAATTCTTAAAAAATTTTCTTCTCTGAAACCGCTGGTCAGATTTTGAAATAATTTCACAGAATTGTTCCTTGGGTGACCCTTTTCAAAAATTGTTCACAAAATTTTGATCCGTCAAGAAACATGGCTCTGGTGAATGGGGGCTACTTGCACTAAAGGGAAATGAAGAAATTCTTAAAAATTCTTCTTCCCTGAAACGGCTGGACAGATTTTGAAATGATTTCACAGAGATGATCATTGGGTGACCTTTTTCAAACACTGTTCACAAAATTTTGATCGGTCAAGAAACAGGGCTCTGGTGAATGGGGGCTACTTTCACTATATGGAAATGAAGAAATTCTTGAAAATTCTTTTTCTCTGAAACCCCTTGTCAGATTTTAAAATAATTTGACACAGATGTTCCTTGGGTGATCCTTGCTCTTGTGAATGGTAGCTACTTGCACTATATGGACATGATGAAATTCTTGAAAATTCTCTTTCTCTGAAACCCCTGGTCAGATTTTAAAAGAAATTTTCCGAAATGTTCCTTGGAAGACCCTTTTCAAAACTTGTTTGTAAATTTTGATCCATTCAGAAACATGGCTCTCGTGGATGGGGGATACTTGCTCTTATACAGAAATGAAGAATTCTTAAAAATTCTTCTTTTTGAAACTGATGGTCAGATTTCGAAATGAATTTTACAGGTGATCTTTTGAAAATTGCTTAGCAAAATTATAAATTTGGTTCCAATGTTTCAATACCAAAAAAAAAAATAGGCTATGGTCATCTCAAAAATTCAGGTGAGCGATCCAGGGCCATCTTGGCCCTCTTGTTATAATCATTTGCCTATAAATAGTGAGGAATTTCTCTATGTTCCCAAAACTTTCTTAACCCTTTCCCAAACAAGCCCTGGTTTTTACGTGTCTGCAGTAAAAGTCTTTTGAAAACACTGTTGGAAATGGAGGAAATGCTCGTAACGAGCAATTTCTCCTTTTCCCAGTGTTTTCTGCCCTTTTTGAGAACTTTATGCCATTTTCTCAAAATCTAAAATTGTCGTCTGCAAACTCTTTCAGTTTGGAAGAGTCCAAAATTTGTTGTTTGGGAAAGGGTTAACCTTTTACCAAACGACAAATTTTTAGACTGGTCCAAATTGAAAGCACTTGCAGACAACAAGATAAATGTAACTCAAAAATCTAAATTTGTTTTCTGCAGGGTAGAAAACATTGTGGGAAAAGGAGAAAATGCTGGTTACCAGCATTTTCTCCTTTTCCCACAATGTTTTCAAAAGGCTTCTATCTCAGGGTTGTAAAAACCAGGGATTGTCTGGTAAACGGTAAAGCCTCTAGCACGCAATACTGATTTTAGAGTAAACCTGAGACAGAAAGCTTAGAAAACATTATGAAATCAAAGTACTGATAGTACTGAAGGCCAGGAAATTGAGGATACGAAACAACACATGAAGTCAATTTTAATTAATACAAACAAGTAGACGGACAGGGATACAAGCGGATTCCACTAAGCCCCTGGAATTCTTGGTTTTATCAGGAAATTTTGAACTGATACTAGAAAGCACCAGCCAGAAACTAATTAAGGCAGAGCTAGGCATGTGCTCACAGTTATGGGGTACTTGATAATGGCTTAGAATACTTAGTAATTTGTCGTGCTTGTAAACAATCCCAATTCAAAATTGAACCGTATTCAATCGGCGCAATACCAACTTTGATTATCTAAATTTTCTGAGACATGTGATGTCTTGTAGTCCTGAATGACGTTATTTTTTACATATATGACGCAAGAACATATTTATTTTTATTGATTTCAATGAAAATACATGTAAGATAGATATCAAGGTAAAATGTAATGAAGAATAAGGATTGGAGTGATATGGCAGTCAACTTTGGTCATGTTGTCTCTACCTTCCGCAAGTCGACGAAATTTTTAAATGGTCATATTTGAAGGAAGTTGTAGATGAAAATCCAAAGTAGTTCTTCGTGTATATTGAAAAGTAAGATTTTGGGGAAATTGGGAGGAATTGCTTGTTACAAGCAAATTCTCTTTTAGCCAAAACATTTTCTCAATAAAAAACTTTGAAAAGGTTGGATTGTTTTAGGAAAACGATTAGGCTCTGTTTTCCTATTTTACTTGCCTATTTTATGGACAAGTCACAGTGACTTGAGCTTCGATACTTATATCTACATAATATAAAAAGACGTTAATCCTAATTCATAATCGTTGTCCAAGGACAACTTGTGTCAAGCCCGCGAACACTTGACTCTCAAGCTTGACCTAGACCCTGGACCTGAATAAATGTTTCAAAGCGAACTTCTGCTCATGATGGAGAACAATGCATTATGCTAATTTATATCGGAATCTATCCAAAAATGTAGGAGTTATGGTTCGGACGAAAAACTGGCCTTCAATGTGGCCTTAATCTTGAACCTACTTGAACAAATGTTTCAAATGGCACATCTAACCGTGTTGGAGGTCAATTGTGCCAAATTATTTTGAAATCCATCCACAATTGTAGAAGTTATGGGCCGGAAATATTCGGATGCACACAAGCCCTAGTGAACACTAGAAATATGTGTGTCAGAGACACTGATGCCCCTGCTAAATGGTATTGGTCACAGGTATGTCATATGACACTAGCAGAGAGAGAGAGATGAAAAAAAATACATTAAATGACAAGCGAATGACTACAGAAAAAAATTATAAGCATTTATTTGGTTTCAAATCAAAGTCAATCAAAGACATTTTTAAGAATCACACAGGTGTAATCTATTTGTGACAGGTGTAAAAGGTGTGGAATACATCCTATCAGTGTGAAATAGGCCGTATAAACAATGACAAAACTACCAAATAACTCTTGGATAAAGGTAACTAATACACATAATGTACATACTAAAGATAACGAAATTTCAAAAATATTTTTATAGACAACTTTATTAACGATATAGATGAAGTTTGATGGTGGTGTCGATTTTTCTAAAATTTTATTTGGGGACGATATCACCAAAGAAATCGTCTCCAGGGGCCGATTTCTCCGGAGTGATAAACATAACACGGGCCAAGCAGTTTGGGGACGATTTCTCCAGGGGCCGATTTCTCCAGGGGCCGATTTCTCCAGCATTCCGCTGAAGTACCCTAGATTTAGTCGATATACATAAGAAAAAGGGATAAACATAACACGGGCCAATATTCTATATGTAGTTTGCTTTATTTACAGTCGCATTTTAGCGGAGACTTGTTTTGTGACACACATGTTCAAATGTCAACACAACGTTATATGGACAAACTCCGAGCAGAGTTGTCGTTCGTTAATCTCACCATACCTGAATGTGAATGATCCGGATAGACTGGTTACTGCCCCTGATACTACTACATGTATAGGTATACAACGGTGGCCAGTTCATGATCCGGAGTGCAAGAGAGAGTGTTATAGATATTAACCGTATATAGCGCGTAAGAATACACAACTGTCGGATAAAGCAAAGTTCATTAGGTTACACCTTTATTAGGTCAGTGTTAATGACAAAAACGGGATAATAACATACTCATCAGTTATTAAAGGATTGTAATACCCTTGCAATTCCATGGCATTTTGCAGATGAAAGCTTTGAGGAAAAGACAGCATTCACACCGTGTGATAAGCAATCTCTGTATATACTTGGGAAACTAGTTGTTTTGGCGGACCCAGCGATATAGAGTGGACACACCGTCCAACATTTTTGTCTGAATAGGCAGCTTACGATCCCTATAGGCAAGGGAATCCCTTGAGAGGGATTCCCTGGCCTAAAAAGTGAAAACGCTGGTAGGAGGTCAAAATATTTGGGCATAACTGTGTCAAAAATATTTTGATGACTAACCTGCCTCTGTTGTATGTGGGTGTCCACGATTGGCAGTTAACATTTAGTTGCAGTATATATCTTAAAGGTGGCCCTTCAGATTCTGGGATGAAAATTTTACAAAAGTACAAAAAAATCATCCTTATAACTCCCAAATCCCCATAATTTTCTTTCGTAAAACCCCAGTAGTCGAAAACCATCCGACAACAAGTGAAATTACAGATTCACTACAGCCCAGGTCGACACTGACGGGAAACACTATCTATTTTTACATGACCAACTCACTCATTCATATACAGGAAATACACATAAGAAGCTTCAAACAATTGGCGCCCTAAGAAGACATTATGGAAAATAATTACATTTTTCTTACATACTGGAATTTAAGCATCATTAGTCACATGCCAGTCACTTGACATTCCCACAGTGCTTTTTTTTACTTTTGGCATGAAATCTAAAAATAGCTTAAGAGGCTACATAGCCTTTTCGGGGAATACCATCAAAAAGGATTTTTTTTGTAATTTTATGGCTCTTAATTATTGATGATTTGTATTGTTTTTTCATATAAATTTCAGTGCAAAGAGTCAACCTTAGGCTATGACAAGACCTTGATGTTTTCTTCAGAATTAGCCTTGTTGAAAAAGATCATGAAGGATGGTCTTTAAAGATGGCCCTTCGGATTTTGGGACAAAAAATTTGCAAAAATACAAAAAAATCATCCTTATACTCACAAAGCCTTTTAATTTTCATTCATAAAGCCCCAGTAGTCGAAACCATCGGAAAACAAGAAAATTAGACATTTACTACAGCCCATGTCGACACCGAAGGGAAACACTGTCTATTTTTACATGTGCAACCTGCTCATTTACATACCATAAATACACAGAAGAAGCTTCAAACATACCATCCAAAGAAAACATTACGGAAAATAATTACATGTTTGTTATGTTTTGGAATTTAAGCGTCAGGAGTCACATGCCAGTCACTTGACATTCCCACAATGCTTTTTTAAAAAATCTTTGGCCCGAAATCTAATAACCTTTTATGGGAATACATCAAAAAGAATGTTTTTGTTATTTTATAATTCTTAATTAGTGATGATTTGTATTGTTTTTTCATATAAATTTCAGTGATAGATCTATATATATTTTTTGATTTGGTAAGATGGGAAAAATCTAAATACCCACCTTTAACTCCTGACTAAATGACAAAGTTTTAGACTAATCTTAAGTGAAAGTACTTGCAGGCAACAGACTTATAATACCTAACTCAAAAACTGAAAATTGTTTCGATCAAGGTAGAAAACATTGTAGGAAAAGGAGAAAATGCTGGTTACCATGGTCGTTAAAACAAGGGATTGTTTGGTAAAGGATTAACCCTTTACCAAACAATCCCTGGTTTTTATGACCCTGAGATAGAAGCCTTTTGAAAACATTGTGGGAAAAGGAGAAAATGCTGGTGACCAGCTTTTTCTCCTTTTCCCAGAACGTTTTCTACTCTGCTGGAAACAAATTTCAGTTTTTGAGTTATGTATATTTGTTGTCTGCAAATGCTTTCAATTTGGACCAGTCTAAAATTTTGTCATTTGGGAATGGTTTAAGCATGACATTAGAGTTGAAACAAGTAAATTGATTCCGTTTTTTGTCTCTTTTTTTTTTTAACAGTCACACAGCATAGAATCCGTCTCTGCTAATTTGTCGATAAATGCAATAACTTTCCCATTTGTACAGTTACCATCAGACACACTCTACAAGCTGAAAAAAGTTATTGAACTATTGCCCTATAAATGCACTGACCAGTAATTGACCACAAAAACATGACTATGTGACTTACCGGTACATTATTGGGTGTGTGACCAGCGGTCATTAGGGTCATCCCAGGACACAAGGAAATGGATATTTAATCCTTCACCAAACAACAAAATTTTAGACTTGTCCAACTTGAAAGCACAAAATAAACGTAACTCAAAAATTGAAGATTGTTTCCAGCAGGGTGAAAACATTGTGGGAAAAGGAGAAAATGCTGGTTACCAGCATTTTCTCCTTTTCCCACAATGTTTTCAAAAGGTTTCTATCTCAGGGTCTTGAGAACCAGGGATTGTTTGGAAAAGGGTTAAGGGTTAACCCTTTACCAGGCAGCGATATTTAAACTAGACATTTAGTTTAAATATATTTCTTTTACATCAATTGAGAAATGAATTCTTACAACATAGTCTATTATCTCCCTCGGTTCTGCTTCCTTAAAACTACGTGAGTACATTGTACATTGTGCCGGATGTGTGGGCCAATGCAAAACTCAAAATAGACATTTAGATATTTAGAATAGTCCAAACTTGGCATTTGCAGACCATAAATGGCTCATTAACCCTTTACCCCATAAGGCATATCTATGGTATCTCTAATTGGTCCTAAATAACAGCAAGGATGAAGCTGTTTCTTATGTGTATATGACACCTTTTGATAGCAAAGAAAACATTGTGACAAAAGGTGAAATTGCTCGTCACGAGCAATTTCACCTTTTGCCACAATGTTTTCCAAAGGCTCCTACAAGCAATGCATAGAAATGAGTATCTATGGAGTAAAGGGTTAAACAAGGGATTTGTCTTTGAAGCAGATTACATATTGGCAAAATTAAAAAAGAAAGCTAGTTACAAGTATTTGCTCCTTTTCTCACGATGTTATAAAAAGCTTAGGGTTGTGGTAAAGGGTAAGCACTTGACCAAACAATAACCAACTTTTAATACCTTGAGACAGAAAGATTCTATGAACATTATGGGGTACTGAAGATCAAGATTGGTTGACACGAAACATACAGTGTAATCTTTCATCTTTGCTCTGCTGAAACAAAAGATTTAACCCTTTACTGCACAATTCCAATGAATACATTGTCGAAAAAGGAGAATTTAATGCTGAGAATCAGTATTTTCTCCTTTTCCCGCAAGGTCTACCCTATCTAAGAAAATTTGTACCATTTGTCAGCCACATTGAAATTGTCATCTGAAAATGCTTTCGGTTAGGACTAAAAATTTGTCATCTGGTAAAAGGAATAAGGAAAAGGCCACCATGATATTGCAATCATTTGGGGCCTTCTTCCAGCCTGAAAATATCCACAGGTTTATCCACTGACACTCATAACCGCCCACTTGAGTGGGCCGAGCCACAGTGGCCCAGTTGGTAGCACACAGGACCTGAGAACAAGAAGTCGTGAGTTTGATCTCCAGCTTGGCCAATTTCTTTCAAAGGATTGATGATAGTCATTTCAACAGGATTCATTCCTCTCTCACCGCTGATCATAGTGCGATGATGATTATGTGGGAAAGCAGCCAGTGGCTTGAAAAGAATACTGTGCAGAGTACTGGTAACAGAAACTCCAGGGAAGCATGGATAGGTGCACTGGCTGCCACGCTATAACTGAAATACTGTTGAAAACAGCATTAAACACCATACAACCATCTCATCTGAGTGAAATGAGACTTTCAAACTGCTATCTAAAGGTACTTTTTGCACGAAAGATATTACTTTATCCAACAATGTAGATCCAAGATCAGAATGCATAATATTCTGTGCAGTCTGATCTTGATCTACACTGTTTGAAAAGGTCCTTGACTCGTGCCAAGCAGCTGAAGCGTTAAAGAGCCTGTAGTAGTTGGGTGCACATGAGTGCGATCACATTCTACAACGAAGGAAAAGGTGCAAAAGCTAAAACAAACACTCTAATGCACAACTTTTATGACAAATTCAATCAATACTGTCATCATAAAGAGATAACTCCATTCTAAGTGATAGGCTTTTAGACTTTTCCAATTTCAAAGCATTTGCAGATGCCAAATCAACTATTGATAAAAAAATATGATTATGTCTTTGAAAAAATAGACAGCAGTGTGGAAAAACGAGAAAATCCTGGTTACCAGCATTGTCTCTTTTATACAAGATATCTTCAAAAATCCTAATAACAGGGTCGCAGAAAAGGCAAAATCCTAATAACAGGGTTGCAGAAAAGGGAAAACAAAGGGATAATGTAGTTTATGAGAGACAAAATTACAGTAATCAGGGCCTATTGTATGGAAAATTATGCTTTTTTTTAACTCTTTACCACAATACCCAGACTTTTAACGACCCTTCAGAGATAAAAACCTTTTAAAAACATTGTACCCAGCATTTTCTCCTTTTTCCAACAATGTTTTCTAACCTGCTGGAAAGAAATTTCAATTTTTGAGTCAAGTTTAATTTGTCGTCTGCAAGTGCTTGCAATTTGGACTAGTCCAAAGTTTTGTTGTTTGGTAAAGAGTAAATGTCCTAAATGAAAAGGAATAGTGTATTTAGTATTCTACAGAAGGCTATAAAATGGCAAAACCTTTTTTTCCCCACATAGCTGGAAGTAACATGCTTTTGACCTACTTTCTGGTACTGATAACAAATGAATCAATAGAAATTTGTGATTGGTCAAAATGTAGATATGTTAAATATTCTAAATGGTCCTGCATATTTGCTGGCAAAATTGCACCGTCTATTAGTCTCAATAATGAGACGCTCCGGTGATCTTTTTCATATTTGGACATTTACTGTACGCCATACCGTCTCAGGTCTATAGTAGCAAATATAGAGCACTATCCTGACTTTCTGATTCGTCGTTTTATCCATATTGCAGCGAAATGAATTAACTTTTAGTAATAAACATGACCAAAAACAAATTGTTTAACCATTCCTTACATAAAGAGCTTATAGAAGTTGTTTATAACATGTTTATCTTCGAAAAATCACTGACGAAATTTGTGGTGTGTGGCGGCCATTTTGTGTGTTTTCGGGAACGTAAACAACTTGAGTAACTGATGAAATACACATTTTTTTCTCACGTTCAGCGTTTAAATTGAAAGTATTTTATATTTCAAATGAAGGAATATTGAATACACAAGCAACAGGTATGTTTAAATCCTAGTTTTGTGCTCTATTTGCGAAATTATAAGAGTTCAACCTTGTGCACAAAATCTGTGCGGAACTTTCAACTGATTTTGTCCTTATTGTCTCTGTACCAGTCAAAAAGTAACATCGCCTTTGGGGACAGTTATCTGTACTACACCGTCTATCTGTTTCAAAGATATTTCATGTTCTAACTGCAGTTGCAGATTTTAATATTAAGTACCGGTAAAATGTTATCAAGCAATAAAATTTCAAAAATTTGTTCATAGTGATAGCATTTGCAGACCACAATCTGAATTACCAATTACACTCATCCAAATGGAAAGTATTTGCAGAAAACAAATATAGAGCAAAGTCAGGAAAATCAGACCCCCTTGTAATGTTGACGCCCCCCTGTTTTCTAATTTCAAGCACTACCTTGAGAAATACATGTAGATAACTTGTGACATCATTATTTATCATGATTATGTCATCATAAACCGCCTTTGACATCCTCTTCTCTCCGGAACGAAGAAAAATACAGACGTGTTCATCTACCTTTGTAATATCAACCTGCATTGTAAGTTAGGTAACGTGTTTCACTGTTAAAATATTTAAAGTGTTGTTTATATCAGGATAAAACAAAAATGTAATTTTAACTGAAAGATGATACATGTATTTTGAAAGCGGGATCAATATTAGCAGAGTTTTATTTCATTTTCGTTCAATATTGAAACCCCCCAACCCCTTTTTTTTCTCCGAAGACTTGGTGCTGGTCACGCAGCCAATAATTAGACAAGAACAAAACTTTATTGCTTTGTCGCTCATCATATGGAAATAAAAATAACTAGATTTATAATTATCTAGATCTGTTATTGCTTAAATCATCCATGTCTACTGTAGTGCAGATATAGATCCATTTGTGAGATCAAATGATTATCATTCGGAAGCATATAAACCTTCCCTTCCCAAGGTGTCCATTTATTCTGATATAGTCTAATCTAGATCTCGACTTAAACAAATGTCGGTAGTCTAGATCTAAATGATTAATTGTGGACATTTGTCCTATCCACCCTCTCCAAAAAACTTGCAAAACATTTGTTTTCCCTAAAAGGTCGATGGTCTACAGTTACTTTTTTTTTTCTTTTAGGAATGCCTACAAGAAGAAAATACAAGCCAGAAGCTATAGCTATGGCCCTAAAATCGGTTTGTGTTGCAAAGTGGCAGCAAAGGCATATGGAGTACCAAAAACTACGCTCCTTGATAAACTGTCTGGTCGTGTTCCCAATGAAACAGCTCTAGGAAGAAAGACTGTCCTTACACCTGCGGAAGAAAAAGTGCTTGTAGATTATGCTAATTTGATGTGCCAAATTGGTTATCCTGTAAGAAGGAAAGAATGAAGTCCAAAAGGTTTTTGTCCAACAATCTCCCAGGGAAAGACTGGTTTCAAAGGTTCTGTAAATGACACCCAGAGATGGCATTCCGCACCTCAATGAGTCTGGCTCATGAGCGAGCTGGAATTAACATGGATATGATAAATAACTGGTTTGCCGGTGTCTTACAATATCTTGAAAAGAAAGTCCCTAATTACCAAGAACTTTTAAAAGACCCTCGTCATATTTTGAATCGGATGAGAGCGGATTTCCACTTTCTGTAAAAACAGGACGTGTTTTGGCCCCGACTGGATCTCAACATGTGTACCACATTATGACGAGTACTAAAACTCAAATAACGGTCATGGCTGGATTTAATGCATTTGGCGAATATCTACTGCCAATGATCCTTTCCTCTGGTGAACGTATAAGGGATAAAGGTCTTGCCAGTTTTCCCCAAGCTATTTATGCAGCAACCCCAAATGGATGGATTCGTCAATATTTGTTCATTTTTTGCAGGCGGTAACTGACTTCTGAGAGAAGAAACAGATTTCAACTCCTGTATTGTTATTTGTAGATGGTACACTCCACCCATTTAACTCTTAAAGCTACACAATATTGCCATGACCATCAAATCATCCAATACCGTCTTCTACCGAACACCATGCACATCCTCCAGGCAGCAGATGTAGGACTTTTCTCTCCCATGAAATCTTCATGGCACGCTGGGGTCAAAGACTGGCCGATGAACAATGTGGGCCATGCGATGACAGAAAAGTTGTTTCCTTCGGTGTTAAAAATAAAAAACATGGGAAAGAGTGCCCAATTTTCAAAATGCCGTAAATGGATTTCGGCGTTCTGGACTCTTCCCCTTTAATCCAGAAGGTATAGACAAAACTTCAACCTTCAAGAACGATAGTAAAGGAAACGAAAGCAAAAGTCCGGAAAGCTCCGAGGAGCCAGAAAAGGAGAACGAAAACCCTGGTGCTCAGATCCGAACACACCAAGTTAAAAAACCAGTACCTAGCGGTAGCAAAGGCGCCCAAGCACTGTGTGCTATGGAACCAGAACAACTTGACCATGGCGCCAAGAGACCTGTCGTAACGTCGTAGGTTAATTTGAACACCATCCAAACAGCACAATCCGTACATGGGAACTCTTCTGGATTGCATTTGTCGACTGTTTAGCTTGCATTTCACAAACTGAACATTCCAGAGCCGAAGAAAAGGGGGGGGGGTGTCGAAATTACACGAAGTGTGTCGATTTATTACAAGATTTACTGGTCCTGTCTAAACTGTTCACTGCTACAGTTCTACTGGCAGTAACAAAGCATTTGATTGGATGAAATAATCCTATAGAAGTTTGTTTCACTGATGCCAAGGTATGTTTTCGATAAAGCTTTCTCCAGTGCACAGGAGGCGGCGAATGCTGTTATAGGGTGGATATTACCCGATTTTGCTCTAGTGTAGCTCAAATAATGTGTTTTGTCTTTGAAGGGGTAGAAAACACCACATTATAGCTATCACACTGATGACTGCTTTAGTCTTTTCTCTCAGAATCACTGACAAAAACAGTGAGACAAAAAGAGAAATTGCTCATGTCGAGTTTGCCCATGCTTGCATGCGATGAATAATTAGAGAGTAACACATGTTTTTTTTTACAAAAAATCCATTCTAAAATCACTTAAAAAATCTATTTAAAACATAACATTCTCTTGTGCAAATCTCTCAGGCAAATAAATAAGAAACTAGTGACTCAGGAAAAAACATTTTGCAAGTGTAAAACTGTTCAACAGTTGTATTCTATGATGCCAGACATTATAAATTCAGGTACGGGGTATTTAATTGCCCTGGGAGATCAACGTTTGGCAACAATTTTCCTGGAATAGCAAACAGTCTGTGAAATGGAAGGCTTACTGCAAGTGCAATGTTGATATTAAACAGCATTCTGGTTGTTTAACTCTTTAACAAACAACAAAAATTGAAGACTTTCCCAAATTGAAAGCATTTGCAGACGTCAAAATAAACGTAACTCATAAGTGGATTTTTTTTGCTAGAAGAGTACAAAACATTGTGGGAAAAGGAGAAAATACTGGTTATGAACCAGCATTTTCTCCTTTCCCCACAATGTTTTCAGAAGGCCTTTTCCTCAGGGTCGTTAAAAGTCAGGATTGTGTGGTAAAGCATTAATGAGGGGTACAGTTGCAAAGATATACATTTTATTTCAGGCAGAAGTGCCAAAATGTTTACAGGTAGTATTTCTTGTTTTTTTCAACCTTTAGAAAGCGAGCCACATTAATTTTTCATAGGAGAGAAAGATCCAAATAATTCAAAGACAGGGTGGGGGTTTGGTCTAGAATCTTTCAACAAACAAGAGGGCTATGATGGCCCTGTATTGCTCCACTGGCTACTAAGTCAAAACAGTACAAGCCAAACATTACTGTTACACTTAGCCAATTGGTTTTAAACAGAATTTTTTTCAATAAAATCTTTCGAGAAAGTTATGATCCTAGAGCAAAGCAATTTTTGGCCACAATATTTAGCTACAATTACTTGAATCTTTGTGGAGGTCCACAAGATACAGCCGCATACCAAACAAAACAGGACTGGTCTAGAATGTGTGGTTATAAACAAGAAGATTTTTAATCTTGCTCAATAAAGATGCCTTGTAAAACAAGTTTGCTTTATAAAAGGCCCTGTAAAATATGTGATCCATGAGACATAGGTTTATCAAGTTTTAACTATAAAAGCCAATGTAAAACATGTGACCCCTGGGGTGGGGTACAACTTGACCCCCAAAGTTAAAATTTGGGCCCTCTTGGTAGAGGCCCATTAAATAAAGCTCCATGCAAAATTTGGTAGCCCTAGGCCTTATTGCTATGTACAAGTAGGTTATTAAAGTTTCCCTATATAAGCCCATGTAAAACTTGTGACCCCCTGGGACTAGGCTATTAATTTGACCCCAGGGCTATAATTTGGGCACCCATGGTAGAGACCCCCTTGATAAAGGTACATGCAAAGTTTTAAGGGCCCAAGCCCTTATGGCTAGGTGCAAGAAGATTTTGAAAGTTTTCCCTATATAAGCCCATGTAAAACTTGTTATCCCCTGGGGCAGGGCCAAATTTGACCCCTGGGCTATAATTTGGACACCCTTGGCAGAGGTCAACTACATGCCAAATTTGGTAGCCCATGGCCCTATGGCCAGGTTGAAGAAGAGTTTTAAAGTTCTCCCTATGTAAGCCCATGTAAAACTTGTGACCCCCGGGGCGGGGCCAATTTTGACCCCAGGGCTATAATCTGGACATCCTTGGTAGAAGTTCACTAGATAAAGCTACATGCCAAATTTGGTAGCCTTAGGCCATATGCCTAGGTAGAAGAGGAATTTTAAAGTTCTCCCTAAAATAAGCCCATGTAAAACTTGTGACCCCCGGGGCGGGGCCAATTTTGACCCCAAAGCTATAATTTGAAGAAACTTGGTAGAGGTCCACTAGATAAAGCTACATGCCAAATTTAGTAGCCCTAGGCCTTAAGGTTTCAGACAAGAAAATTTTCAAATATTTTCAAAATTTTTCAGTTCTGTTGCCCTGGCAACCAGAGTTTTGAAGGAATTAAATTCTTTCAATAAATTATGAAGAGGACCATGGCAGAATATTTCTGTGAAGTTTCATCAAATTTGGATGGGTAGTTTCAGAGGACATGTTGAAAAAAAAGGTATCACACAGACGGACACATGAACGGACTGACGGATGGATGCGCGGACGCACAACGGACAATGAATTATGACATAAGCCTGCTGGCCTTTGGCCAGTGGAGCTAAAAAACTAGAGCTGTCACTGAATGTGACTAAATACCCCCCCCTACGCACACACACACCCAGCACTTTGATTTTGTGCACAGACAGACACATGGACAGAGGGACAGACAAGCTGATTCCAGTACCCCCACAAAAACATCTTTTTAAAGGGGTATATAACTAGAGCTGTCACTGTATGTGATTTAATACCTCTGCCAGCGCTTTGACAGAAAAAGGCAATTACTAGTATTTTATACAAAGGCAGACACACAGACGGACACACATACTGACACACAGATGGACCCATGAATGGACACACAAATGGACCCATGAACAGACACAGAGATGGACAGACTGACAGACAAGCTGATTCCAGTATAGGTTAACTATTTACCAAATACCAACATTTTCTCCTTGTCCCACAATGTTTTCAAGTTTTCTTTCTCATGGTCCTTTTA
The DNA here is from genome assembly GCA_943736015.1 of Tridacna crocea. Lineage (NCBI taxonomy): Eukaryota > Metazoa > Mollusca > Bivalvia > Cardiida > Cardiidae > Tridacna > Tridacna crocea. The sequence goes on along the minus strand of OX031064.1, from coordinate 32,596,056 downwards.
AGTCGGGATTGTGTGGTAGAAGCTTAATAGTGTCAATTCAGCAGAACCCAAAAAGTTAATATTTTCAAAATTTTAACATATAAACAGGAAGAGATGTAAAACATTTTCTGTTTGAAAATGAGACCTGCCAGTTCTTTTGGGAAAAATTTAATAATTGAAACATCACAGAGGAAAATTTGTTGGGACTGAACACTTGCTTGCTGCAGGGCAAATATCAGCGTGAAAGAAAATACACGTAGATCAATAAGTACAGCAATCTCACTTCCTATAATTAGCTTACAGATCTTTTCGTTTCTTGTGTTATTTCTGACTTTCCAGAATTAGAGTACTTTAATCCTTTCACTATTCAATCTCCAAATTTAGAGACAATCAAGAAGAGGCCTTTTGAAAGTGCCATTGAGGAAAAAGAAATTGGATGGAGCAATTTGCTCTTTTCCCAAAATGTTTTCTCCATTTTAAATGGCCACCTCTCACTCTTTGAGCCAACATTTTATTTGTCATCAGCAACTTTTTTTTAATTTGGATCCATCAAAATGTTTTGGGTATGGAAAAAGGTAAAAGAGGCCTATAGGAAACATTTTTGGAAATGGAGAAAATGCTGGTAACCAGCATTTTCTCCTTTTCCCAAAATGTTTTCTCCATTTTCAATTGCAAATCTCACAATGTGAAACTCCTTCATCTCAGTTTTTATCCTTTTTCCTCGTCAAATCCCATTCCACTGAGGGGCTTATTCCACTATGCATTAAAACTTTGATAGGAAACAGCTTGAATTGTAGCAGGAATGGCAACAGTGTGGTAGAAGCACCTTGAGTGAAGAAGAAGACGAGTTTTTTGAGGTTCATGATTGCATTACTTCAAAGCACTTGTTTTGACCTTGCTCAAAATTTATGAGGCAGAATTGCCTTGGAGCCACAAAGGTGCCGTCTCAAAAAAAACAAAGCAAAAAAATTAATCCATACAGCAGTATGGTGTCTTAAAACCGTGTAATGAAGCCAATGCAGTTGAATTGTAACAAAAGTGTCATGATATTTGCCGAAGATCCCGCTTTCCTTCTGCTATGCTCTGGGTACACACCCTGGTAACTCTGTATGCTGTAGCAATGATAAAAGTACTTGGATTGTGTCTCAAAGAAAACATTGTGGTACCAGGAGAAAATGCTGGTTACCAAAATGTTTATAATTGTAAAGAAACAAAATATTTAAAAAAGAAATTACCAGCAAAAAATACCAAAACGATATGACTTGCAATCCAATCAACCAAAAAAAATTGCTAACTCCCATACAAAAGATCGCTATTCCTTAAAATGCATTAAATATTATCACATCTGTCACAAACGATCCCCAAAAAGAAAATCTTAACCCCCCCTGAGGCTGCCAGGTTCTACTCAAGGACCTTTTGAAGACAGTGTAGATCAAGATGTAACTGCACAATTTGTGCAGTCTAATCTTAGATCTACACTGTTCAATAAAGCAATATCTCCCCCAACACCCCCCCCCCTTTTTCCCCTGCCAAAATACCTTTAGAATAGCAAAATTTGGGTTTCACCCTTCACCACATACTGACAACTTTTAATGCCCTTGAAAGAGAAAGCTTTTATAACATTTTGGGAAAAGGAGAAAATGCTGGTAACCAGCATTTTCTCCTTTTCCAACAATGTTTTCTACCTTTTCAAAGAAAAATAATTTCATATGGGCTACATTGAAACCATCATCTGCAAATGCTTTCCATTCGGACAGGTCTAAAATTTTGTCTTGCAGTAAAGAGTTAACTGTCAGTCTGCAAGCTTTTATTTCATTTTTTAACAGGATAAGTGTTAAATTTATAATCTCTTAGAAAAGAATCACCATTAGAGCTATGAATAAACCTTACAGACATTCTGAATCTTTAAAATAAAACCAAAATAGTTGCCATTTCATTGGTAAATTTAGTCCAGAATGTCACAGCCAAGCAGACGGTGTAGATCAAAGATCAGACTGCACATGTTGTGCAGTCTGATCTTTGATCTACACTGGCCTAAAAGGTAAATTTTACACATAAAAGGAGCTTAAAAGGGTTGAATACGTCTTGAGATGGCCCCTGGGACACAGTTTTACTGCTTCCAATTATCTGCCGGAGGCTGTGTGGCTCTTCCGAGACTGCTTGTTTTACAGAAAATAGAATAAATTCCTGTCTGTTTGACACATTTACTGAAACTACTGACATGCATTGCTATGAGTTATTACAGCAAAATGGAAATACTAGAAATAGTGAACTCAATAAAAATTCATTGTCCCACGTCCTGTGAGTTTTTTTCCATAAATTGACAGCATGACATATAAAGAGCAGTTTTATATAATTATTATGTTCCATTCTTTTATTTTGTGTGGTGTTTAGTGCAACTTTCAACATTACTTCAGTCCAGTCTCAGCAACCAGTGCAACTATACATGTTTTTCAGGAGTTATTTTCATGGTACTTATGTGGCACACTATTCTTACCAAGCCATTGGCCTAAGATTCTACACAACAGCAGTGAAAGAGACATGGTTCCTGTAACATTGACTACAATCCTCCATTGGTTGGTTGGTTGGTTGATTGATTGATTGGTTGGTTGGTTGGTTGATTGATTGGTTGATTGATTGATTAGTTGGTTGGTTGGTTGGTTGGTTGATTGATTGATTGATTGATTGATTGATTGGTTGGTTGGTTGGTTGGTTGGTTGGTTGGTTGGTTGACCGATTGATTGACTGATTGATTGATGTTTAATGCGCTTTTCAACATTATTTCAGTTATATTGCAGCAGCCATTGCACGTATCCATACCTTCCTGGAACTCCTTTTACCAGTACTCCACTCAATATACTTTTGACCCACTGGCTGCTTTCCCACATTACCATCGCTAAAATACATGTCATAACAATGACTATCATTAATTGTCAGATAGAAACTGGCTAAACCAAGGATCAAACCTGAGTGACCGTTGTTCTCAAGTAGGCAACACTTAGGTCTGCAATTTGTTTTTATTATGACACTTACCTCTTTACCACACAAGCAAAATAAAGACTTGTCCCAATCAAAAGTAATTGCAAAGGAAAGTTTAAATGTAGCATACATGATTGAAGTTGTCTATGATAGGGAAGAAAACATTGTGGGAAAAGAAGAAAATGCTGGTTACCAGCATTTTCTCCTTTTCCCACAATGTTTTCAAAAGGCTTCTTCCTAAGGCTCGTTACAACTCAGGATTGTGTGGTAAAGGGTTAACTCATTACCACACAATCCCTAATTTTGACGCCCCTGAGAAAGAAGCCTTTTGAAAACACTGTGGGAAAAGGAGAAAATGCTGGTAACCAGCATTTTCTCCTTTTCTCACAGTGTTTTCTACCCTTCCCAGAACAAATTTCAATTTTTCAGTCACCTTTATTTTGTCGTCTGCAAATGCTTTCAATTTGGACCAGTCTAAAATTTTCTCGTGTGGTAAAGAGTTAAGGTTTCATCACTGAGTTAAAGGACAAGTAATGGACAAAAAATCATTTTATCCCTGCGTCTCTGTCTGAATCCGTTTTATGTCTGTTTCTTATTTGGTGAACCTGCTAACTTGTCCTGCGACTTCCAGTGATGTCTGTATCCACCAGTGGGAAGTTCTGAGCATGTTAAAAATTTCCACCAAAGAAAAATGACATTGAGATATGCAAATGAAAGACTTTGGACTTAAGGTTTGGTCACACTGAGCTAAAGGACAAGTAAGGGATAAAAAATCATTTTATCCCTTTGTGTCTATTTGTATCTGTTTTATGTCTGTTTCTTATTTGGTGGACCTGCTACTTGTCCAGCGACTTCCAGTGATGTCTGTATCTGCCAGTGGGAAGTTTTGAGCATGTTCAAAATTTCCACCAAAGAAAAGTGACAGAGACGTGCAAATGAGAGACTATGGATGGATCTGACTATATATTTATACCCAACATGTGACTGGTACATTTCTGGTATGTTGGTATTCGGTACATTTCTGTTCATCAAATGTTCGAAGAACATTTTGTCCCATTCTTACGCATTGTACTTCTGTTTTATCCAGTACAAGTCCGTTACTCATACAGTAATATGTATTAAATAGATTGTTTATTATCCGGTATATATCCGGTAAATGTGCATATTCTCCGTTCCATGTGCCATACTCGTGCGGTCATTATTGTTTTTCGCTGCTGAGCCTCAAGCTGTTTAAGCCAGTCTGACCAAGCCTTTAGGTTGAAATTTGGTAGGATTTTAACCCTTTACCAAGCAGTCCCTTGTTTTTACAACTCTGAGATAGAAGCCTTTTGAAAACATTGTGGGAAAAGGTGAAAATGCTGGTAACCAGCATTTTCTCCTTTTCCCACAATATTTTCTATCCTTTCGAAAACCATTTTCAATTTTTGAGTTATGGTCATTTTGTTGTCTGCAAATGATTTCAATTTTGATTCCGACATTTGGTAAAGGGTTAATGCTGAAGATTATGTCAATTTCTTTTTATTACAATATTTTCTTGGCTATCAATTCATGTAAAGTTAATTTACTGCCAATATCTGTTACAGAGCATCTCCAGATATTTTCAGTAATCTGTTTGAATAAACAAGAACTGTGGAAGACAAAATCATATGATCCTTTGCTCTTGTACTCCAGAAGAAAATTTCTTTTCTCAGAGCTTACTCGAGGATACTTGTGTTACAGCTTGACAAGTGTACCACCCCAGGCAAACTCCCTGCCTGGCAGGGTCTTCAGATCAGCTCTGGGTCCATATTCACCAACCATTCCTAAGAATATAATCGATTCCAAAGAAAACGTCAACAGTAAGCATTTTTCAGCTGTGCCAGAATAAGAAAAAAGGGAAAAAGTCTTGAAAAACTCAAGTTTCTGGGTTATAATATACCATGAAGTGTGATTATCTTCCACATCCATACTGTGCACTGATCAGGTTCTGATATGGGTGTAACTTCTAAGGAGAGATTGGTAGATGATAAGGAAAACCTTACCTCTTGGATTCCATGGATGCTTTTATCTACAGTGTTGCACCAAAAGCAGAAAGTTTAAACCAAAGATTAGGCTGCACATTTTGTGCAGTCTGATCTTGATCTACACTGTCTGCAGGGCAACTATAGTCATGAAAGGTGCTGTAAAGGTTAACCCTTAACCGAACTTCTAATTTTGTAATGAAGCGTGGTATGATTAGGTCTTGAAAGAACATTGTTGGAAAAGGAAAAAATATTGGTAACTAGCACTAAGAACACATATTGGTAGTTAAATTGATTAGCGTATTTTAACCATGCACCAAACAACTCCATGTCTTCTCAACACTGAGAAATAGTTTTTGAAATCATTGTTGAAAAAGGAGAAAATGCTAGTAACTAGCATTTTCTCCTTTTTCAATCATGTTTTCTTCTCTTTTACTGTTAAAAGTTAAAATTGGAGCCACAATTGTCTTCACAAAGCTTGCATAATTATTGAATAAGTCCAAAAATGTTTTAAAGTTTTAAGTTTTAAGACTCTGAGAAAGAAGCCTTTTGAAAACAGTATGGGAAACGGAGAAAATGTTGCTAACCAGCATTTTTTTCCTTTTCCCACAATGTTCCCCACAATGTTTTCTATCCTCTTAGGTCACCTTAAATTCGTCCTCTACCAGTCTAAAATTTTGTCATTAAATGAACTCAAACTCTGAAATCATGTTATGTATTACAAATTTTTGTCCACAAATTTTTAATGGCTAATTAACCCTTTACCCCATAAGGCATTTCTATGACATCTCTAATGACCCTAAATAACAGCAAGAATGAAGCAATTTCTTATGTGTATATGACACCTATTGATAGTGTAGAAAACATTGAGGCAAAAGGTGAAATTGCTCGTAACGAGCAATTTCACCTTTTGCCAGGATGTTTTCCAAAGGTTCCTATACAAGCAATGAGTAGAAATGAGTATCTATGGAGTAAAGGATTAATTTGGTCAAGTCTGAAACTTTATGGTTTGGTACAGCGTTGTTCAAGCCCCTGATGTTACAAGAGCAAAATTTGACAGCTCAGGCATAGGCAGCTCTTGAAAATATTGTGGCAAAAGAACAAATTTTAAGGCAACAGAAGCTCAGACTGTTCCATTTAGAAAGCACCAATTTGAAGACAATGGTTCAGGTTATAAAATGTATTTCTTACAAGAGTACAAAATGATATGGGAAAAGGAGAAAATGCTGGTTAACAAAAAACCTTCTTCTAGGTCATGAAAACATGTAATCATTTGGTAAAGGGATTGGGGCCTATAACTATTATGGCCAAGTATTTAACCCATTACCACTCAATCCATACTTTTGACGACCCTGAGAAAGAAGCTTTTAGAAAAAAATAGTGGGAAAAGGTCAAAATGCTGGTTACCAGCATTTTCCCACAATGGTTTCTAATCTTCACAAAACAAATTTCAAATTTTCAGTCACCTTTATTTTGTTGTCTGCAAATGCTTTCGAGTTGGACAAACCTAGAATATTGTCGTTTGGTAATGAGTTAAGGATTAATGGATTTGTAATCCGTCAGTTCTAGGATTGATACTAGCTCCAAGTGTTGAGTGTTCTATGGAAGTGTCCTTTAGCAACACACTGCAGAGCCCTAGCCTACTGCATGGAATGTGAAGTCCAAATAGAAAAATGAACAGCTGTTCCTAAGATACCAATAAAATAATATTGAAAGCATCATAAAAACAAAACTCATTCAATACTTACAACTGAATTTATTTTTGCTGATTATTTTCTCATGATTTTATCAAACTTAAGTACTCAAATTCTTCTTCTAGATAGGTAACAACTTTTTTCTCCAGATTACCTTGAAGTTCATAAATCTTTGCTCCAAAACGATCCTTCAGTAACCCATGCCCTAATTTCTGAATACTAATTTCTCGACCAGAAGAAAAAATCTTAGACAGCTCCAAATTTGAATCGTGGTTCTCATTATTTGTTTCTCAATAAAAAGTTTTACATTGTTAGAAAGAGAAAAAAAGCTTGTTATCAATATGATTATTTTCAATTTTCCACGTTAAACCCTCTTTCACAGAGTTGTAAAACTCGGATATTGTTTTGTAATGTGTTTCAATTTTAGAAAAGATCTGCATTCAAATAAATAGAAATTAAAGATAATATTAATTTGCAACAGATTAACCCTTTACCAAACAATCCCTGGTTTTTACAACCTTGAGATAGCAGCCTACTGAAAACATTGTGGGAAAAAACAAAAATGCTGGTAACCAGAATTTCCTCCTTTTCCCACAATGTTTTCTACCCTGCAGGGAACACATGTTGATTTTTGAGTTTCGTTTATGTTGTCGTCTGCAAGTGCTTTCAATTTGGACAAGTCTAAAATTTTGTCGTTTGGTAAAGAGTTAAGATAATAAAAAATCTTTGGTTCTTGGAAAAACTACCTGCAGAATGATTTTATTATTATATCAAGCAATTTGCTCCAATTTTTGCAAATATCAACTCCCATAAAGATGTCAAAATAAGGATTTAAGAGGTAAAAAGTTGACTGTTATCTGGTGTTTCTAGGAAAGATTAACTCTTTTCTACACAATCCTGAATTTTAAAGATCCTACAATTAGACTTTAGAAAACATTGTGGAAAAAGGAGAAAATGCTGGTAACCAGCATTTTCTCCTCTTTTCCACAGTGTTTTCAAAAGTCTACCAAATAAAAAGAAAGTTTCACATTTTGAGTCGCAATACTTTGATGCCTGCAAATGCTTTTAATTTGGATGAGTCCTAAATTTTGGTGCTTGGCAAAAGAGTTGATCCTTTTCTACAAACGCAAATTTTATTATTTTCCGAATTCAAAACATCTGCATACGACAAACCTAAAACTGGTGCACAATTGAGCCTTATGCCCTCTGATTGGAGACTAAGCAAAACGATATGGGAATTATAAGGAGAAAATGCTGGCTACCTGCATTTACTCCTTTTCCAACATTGTTTTCAAAAAACTTTTTCTTTAAGGATTGATAAAATACAGGATCATCTGATAAAGGGTTAAAAGTTTGACCCTGTTACATTTCCTCTGCTTATGATCTGCATCTTGATAGCTGGAATGAGATCTCCCACAGAGTAAGGTATTTTGATTGGAAGACCTGGTTTAAAATACTCTTAATACCACACAATCCCGACTTTTAACGACCCTCACTGACAGACAGGCCTTCTGAAAACAATGTGGGAAAAGGAGAAAATGCCGGTAACCAGCATTTTCTCCTTTTCCCACAATGTTTTCTACCCTGCTGGACACAAATTTCTATTTTTGTAGATTTTATTTTGTTGCCTGCAAGTGCTTTCAATTTGGACTGGTCTAAAATTTTGTCGTTTGGTAACGGGTTAAATCAGTGGCCTTGTCTATTGGCGCTTAGATTTTCTTTCTCAATATTTGCATATTTAGGTTATTCCGTTCAAACATTTTAAAATAGTTTCCGTAACGTCTGGTCCTAAGTTATGCACTGAAAGTATTTTGTATCTTCACCCTTCACTAGATCGCAAAATTTTAGATTTGTTCATTTGCAGAGAACAAATAAACCCAGTGAGTTTTAACGGCACTATATCTGAGGACTTGTGAAAACATTGTGGAACAAGGAGAAAATGCTGGTAACCAGCATTTTCTCCTTTTCCAACAATGTTGTCTAGCCTTCAAAAAAATTTTTTTACATTTTGAGTCACACTTATTCTGTCATCTGCAAATGCTTTATTTTGGAAAAGTCTTATGGGGGTCATGTATAGCATTAATAATAATTTATACTTGGACATCTTTTCTTATAATATATATGATTATAATAATTTATGCATGTTCAAAAGTTTGCAATTTACCAATCACAGACATTTTGCAAAGAGAAAGTGTTTGCGAATTCAAGACACTGAGTCTTTATTAATTTGCTGGAACAGTTTTGGTACAATATACCATCAGAAATGTTTATAAATTTGCTGTATTGCAAAAATTTCAACATCACAAAAATTTCCACATGTACAGAAGGTTATAGAAGGTGAATCAGTCAAAATTCAAGGACCTGTGATTAAAGTACGGGCATTTTCATAGAGACGAGATAAGATGTTGTGTACAGGTTAATTCTGTTTCAGTAAACTATGCATCAGTTTACTATATTGTCATTCCAGAAGATCCAAGGGGTTTGAAAGTAAGCTCCGGTAACAAGCCACTAACAAAATTGTGGGCAATGGAGAAAATGCTGATTCATATCACAGGCCCTAAATTCTACAAAATGATCATCATCAAAAATAGCACTACAGACAGAAATAGTTCGGAAAAACATAAAGGAAAAGATAATATTGTTAGAGCTGACAAAATGTCATAACTTGTGAATTCTGAGCGGACATTCATTGTTGCAGCCGCCCTGTTAATGTCAGAAATAGTCTTGTTTATAGGTTTGTAATGGGTTCAGAGGATGGAAAAATGGCAGCCATAACTCACCCTTAGCATGTTGCACGATAATAACTAGGCCTGGGCCCGTATTCACCAGCCATTCTTTAGATTTTCATAGTCTTATTCTCCAAGGTTCTTGGAATTTGTAAGTAACACAACTCCTAATTGGCTAAACCGAATGGATTCGGTTTAGCCAATCAGAAGTTGTTTTACTTACAAATGAAGAAAATTTTGGAGAATAGGACAAAAACTATCAGACACCTTTGTTATAAAATTTTCAAAATTTTGAGTTGACAGAACGTTTTTAATTCAATTCTGCAACATTATCGATTTACTGTATGTCAGTTAACCCATTGCCACACAATCCATACTTATGACGACCCTGAAAAAGAAGCCTTTAGTAAACATTGTGTGAAAAGGAGAAAATGCTGGTAACCAGCATTTTCTCCTTTTCCCACAACATTTTCTACCCAGGGTTCACAAAAACAAATTTCAAATTTTCTGTCACTTTTATTTTGTTGTCTAAAAATGCATTTCAATTTGAACAGTCCTAAAATGTTGTCGTTTGCTAATGAGTTAATTTACTTTGGTCCATTTTCTTTGAAAAGTGAAGTCCGAACCATTGTTCAGCTCTATAGATTTTGCTCGATAGCATTTTGACAATACCTCAAAATTTTCTTTGAAAATAGATGGGCTAAATATAGCTCTTAGGAAGGGAATTCACAATTTCAGATTATTTGATAATATTCATTCTCAATGAGGAAAAAAGGGTCAATTAATTTCATTATAAAGGATTGCACAAAAGTGCTTTGCACTGATTAACTGTTGAAATTTCTGTAGGAAGCTTAAGTTCAAAGTATTTAATCAGTCAAAGATGATATAAACCCTTTACTACATAAGGATATGACTTTTAACGACTCAGAAGAAGAAGCCTTTCAAAAACATTGTGGGAAAAGGAGAAAATGCTAATAACCAGCTGTTGTTCCTCAGATTCATAAAAGTATGATATTCCATTTGATAAACACAGTCAAATTTCTCAATGATTCACCCTTATCCTGTGAAGAAAATTAAATGAAACTTTCCAGCCTTTTGTAAAAACCTGAGTCATGTTATTTCAAACTTTTTTTTGAGAAAAATACCTCATTAACAGACGTTCTGTGCAGTCTGATCTTGGACCTACACTGTCTGCAAGAGGTCAGTGAGTCTCTAGCAGCTTAACTCTTTATCAAACGACAAAATTTTATGTTTGTCCAAATTGAAAGCATTTGCAGACGTCAAAATAAATGTGACTGAAAATTTGAAATTTGTTTTGTGATGGGTAGAAAACACTGTGGGAAGAGGAGAAAATGCTGGTTACCAGCATTTTCTCCTTTTCCCACAATGTTTTCAAAAGGCCTCTTTCTCAGGGTCGTCAAAAGTACGGATTGTGTAGGAATGGGTTAACCCTTTGCCGAACAATCCCTGGTTTTTAGTAACGACCCTGAGATAGATGCCTTTTGAAAACATTGTGGGAAAAGGAGAAAATGCTGGTAACCAGTATTCTCTCCTTTTCTCACATGATTTTCTACCCTTCACAAAACAAATTTCAATATTTCGGTCACTTTCATTTTGTCATCTGCAAATGCTTTCAATTTGTATGAACCTAAAATTTTCTTGTTTGGTAATGAGTTAACTCTTTACCAAACGACAAGTTCATAGACTTATCCAAATTGAAAGCATTTACTGACGACAAAATGAACCTAACTAAAATATTGAAATTTGTTTCCAGCAAACATTGTGGGAAAAGGAGAAAATGCTGGTTACCAGCATTTTCTCCTTTTCCCACAATGTTTTCCAAAGGCTTCTTTCTCAAGGTCATTAAAAGTCGGGATTGTGTGGTAAAGAGTTAACAGACAGTGTAGTTCCAAGATCAGGTACTGCCCAGTCTGATCTTGAATCTACACTGTCTGCAAGAGGTCAGCGAGTTGCACTTGGCACTTGCTGCTTCAGGGTTAAACTGTAAGAAACCAGACAATCATGCTTGTTTTCAAAAATGATCGAAGGGGTAATCACATTCTTTGTTAGAGATAATCTCAATAACTATAATAGCTTCCATTTCCTCTCTTCCAGCAAAATTGACTGGTACAGTTGTGATTAGAATACTTGATTAACTTCCGATTCTTGTGAAAGCCAGAGAAATCCTGGCACCAGTCTGTTTGTTTTTTTCCTTTCAGGCATTGTTTTCTCTAGACTACATGAAATAAGTTGTAAACCATCAATCATAAACCTGATCCTGTGCATTATTAGTACAGTAATATTGAGGATGAAGTCCATTTAACTCAACAATGGCTCTAACCACTGAAGTGCTTAACCCATTACCACTCAATCCCTACTTTTGACACCCCCGAGAAAGAAGCCTTTTGAAAACACGGTGGGAAAAGGAGAAAATGCTGGTAACCAGCATTTTCTCCTTTTCCCACAGTGTTTTCTACCCTTCCCAGAACAAATTTCAATTTTTCAGTCACTTTTATTTTGTCGTCTGCAAATGCTTTCAATTTGGACCAGTCCAAAATTTTCTCGTGTGGTAATGAGTTAACTCTTTACCACATGAGAAAATTTTAGACTGGTCCAAATTGAAAGCATTTGCAGATGACAAAATAATGGTGACTGAAAAATTGAAATTTGTTCTGGAAAGGGTAGAAAACACTGTGGGAAAAGGAGAAAATGCTGGATACCAGCATTTTCTCCTTTTCCCACAGTGTTTTCAAAATGCTTCTTTCTCAGGGGCGTAAAAAGTAGGGATTGTGTGGTAATGGGTTAAACCACATTAGTTGCTAAATATGCATATAATGTTGTTGTCTGCGCATGTCATATTCTTCGAAGATTCGACTGTCTTATATGATGCATCGCTAGCCCCAAAAGCGGGCTGACTGTAATATTACGCGCTATAAAGTAGTAATGTAGAAAAAAGCTTTTATCGATACGTTTGAGGAGAAATGAGACCTGCTTCAGCTCCAGATTTCTCTAGACTGCTCATCATAGCTGAGTAAATTGCACGAGGTAGCGTTTTATTGAGTTAACGTTTATTTTAGTTCGAAATTCAAAGTAACAGTTGTCACGTGGGAAAGTGGTTCCGATCTGTACCCAGGATGCCCAAATTAGATAGATGAGTATTTATAGAATGCCATCTAGCGGGAGATAATTCATATAATGTAAATCATATAATGTAAGTCAAGATCAAACTGCACAGAACATGAAGTCTGACCTTAATGCACAATGTCTGCTTCTGTGTCAGATGTTCTGATAATCAGCCATGAACATGCAATATTTGCATCTGGTAATTAACTATAATATCCCGACTGAAAAAGTCCATTTTATTAATTTAATATTATTGGTTGGGCTGATTCAGAAAAAAACAACAAATTTTCATTACCCATAATGCACTGCAGAATCAGTGCCATTTTAACCCTTTACTCCATAGATACTCATTTCTACGCATTGCTTGTAGGAGCCTTTGGAAAACATTGAGGCAAAAGGTGAAATTGCTCATCACGAGCAATTTCACCTTTTGCCACAATGTTTTCTACACTATCAAAAGGTGTCATATACACATAAGAAACGGCTTTATCCTTGCTCTTATTTAGGGTCAATTAGAGATACCATAGAAATGCCTTATGGGGTAAAGGGTTAAATTAACACTTTATCAAACAATTCCTGGATTTTACGACCTGGAGTTAGAAGCTTTTTGAAAACATTATAGGAAAAGGAGAACAGCATTTTCTCCTTTACCTGCAATGTTTTCTACCCTGCTGGAGATGAGTTTTAATTTTTGAGTTACATTTATTTTGACGTCTTCAAGTGCTTTCTTCTGCACTGTCTAAAATCTTGTCGCTTAGTAAAGAGTTAAGTCCTTGATAACAGACAACACTGTTTTTGAATGTTTTAGAAATGATTGTTGGTTGGTTGTGTTGGGGTTTAATGCCACTTTAACAGCTAAGGTCATATCATGGCAGTCGGTGATGCATGAGTGTTTCCTGGCTTTCTTATACCAGTACTAACACAACTTTCTTTCCAAAGCCACCGACTACTTTTCTCACATGCTTCAGCAGAAGTGAGAGGCGAAAATATGCCGGAAAAAAAGTTGGCCTCAACCGAGTATCGAACATACAACCACCAGGTCGTGAGTCTCACCACTGAGCCACCTGGGTGGGCTCAGAAGTTAAAGTATTGTATGACGAAATAGTCATTCCACATAACTCTGGTGATTCTGAGGAGCCATCAAATCCCTCGGCTGTATCTGGTGGATTGATATGCACCACTGGTCCGTACATTCATCGCCCTGAAATATGCCGATTTTCTGTTCTAAAAATTGTAAGGCTCTTCTTCACAGACATATAGACAGACTGTGAATAACTTCATTGAGGCTGTCTATGTCAATGCTAAACGACTAACAGTGGCGTGCCACGTACAAGATCATGTGATTTGCAGTTCAAATGGAAGCCACTGTTTATACCGACAAGGTAAGATGTAGGTATGGATTGGCCGATACCGAAAGCATTTGCAGATGACAAAATAAAAGTGGTCCTCACTGAAAATTTGAAATTTGTTTTGTGAAGGGTAGAAAACATTGTGGGAAAAGGAGAAAATGCTGGTTACCAGCATTTTCTTCTTTTCCCAAGTGTTTTCTAAAGGTTTCTTTCCCAGGGTCGTCAAACATAAGGACAGTGTGGTAATGGGTTAACAAGCGATTCCTTTTTTCAACATTCCTTTAGGTGCTGTTAATTGCTACAGGACAAACCTCGAAATATCAGAACACAAACTGGAAATATGAACTGTTGAAAATTGGATTGAATTACTGTTTAAATCAACATTACAGTGCAAAATCCCATCAAACAAATGGATTGTTGCTCTTAACTCCTACGAAACAATCCCGAGTTTTCACAGCTCTGTAAAAAAAGCCTTTTGAAAACATTGTGGGAAAAGGAGAAAATGCTGGTAACCAGCATTTTCTCCCTTTCCCACAATGTTTCCTACCCTTCCAAAAACAGTTTTCTATGTTTGAGTGACTTTAAATTTGTCGTCTGCTAATGCTTTCAAATTGGAACAGTCTTAAATTTTGTCATCTCGTAAAGAGTTAATTCATGCTATTACAAAGCTCTGAATGGTTTTCAAGTGTTACCATGATGCAGTAAAAATTTGATTAGTATTGTTTTTTGTGTGGTCTAAATCTTTAATTTTCACTGCACCGGTTGGACAACACCACCACAGCTATCATGCGCTTTTAATCTATTTAAAAATGGACTTTAATTCACCGCTTGTGACAACAGTTAAATGGGAATGCTACATGCTACATTGATTTAGCAGGAGCATAGCTGCCTGTATGCAAACACCTCCCCCCCCCCCCCCACACCCATCCTGGGAAATCACCTCTTGCCTCGGATAATACCTTAGTACCTCGTATTACATTTGCGCACACTTTATTTCAGGCTAGCTACACCCCTGGCAGTCGCTTTGACTTGTCACTAGATTGTTTCGGTGATCATGTTCAGCACTCCAATACACGTATTTATATTTGCCTTGTTCTGGACGAAGTTCAAATGAGAGATATATAATTCTGTGAACAGAGGACTTGATGAATCTGCAAAAAGTATCAACCAAAGTCAGCCTGTGCAGTCCGCTGTAAGCTGACCTTGGCCTAAACTATTTGCCACTGGTCTAACTTCTGTATGTCAAAGGACCATTTTACCCTCCAGATTAAGGTCATTGTGGACTGAACAGGTTTTATGGATCCCTAATTGTGTGATGAATTTGTTGGTAGTACCTATCACAGGGATGCAATAAGCCCCCTTTTAACAGAGAATGAGTTAACCCATTACCACACAATCCCTACTTTTGACGACCCTGAGAAAGAAACCTCTGGAAAACATTGTGGGAAAAAGAGAAAATGCTGGTAACCAGCATTTTCTCCTTTTCCAAAAAGTGTTTTCTACCTTTCACAAAACAAAGTTTAAATTTTCAGTAACATTTATTTTGTCGTCTGCATATGCTTTTGATTTGAACAAGCCTAAAATTTTGTCATTTGGTAATGAGTTAAAAGAATTTCAGTATTCATATTCCAGTATCTCTTCATCCTCGTTGACCCAGTTGGGGCAGCCATTTTGTCTGTTGACCAGTTGGGCTTACAACTAGTTTATTATTTACTATAAGCACAATTGGGAACTTCAGGACAAAATACTGTAAACCAGTCTGTCAAAGGGCAGCTAATCTTGTTGATCAGTAATCAGGTTACTCTCCCTTGCATAATACGGAAGTTTATTATTTCCCTTTTTTTTGGCACTGTTGAAAATCGTTTTTTGTTGAAACTATCGGATTTTCAATGCCCGAGATCATAATGCGGAAATTAGACTTAAAAATTGGTATGATTCCGCAAAATTCAGAATGGTTGGCATCTCTCTGTTTTATGATCTGTGTACAAATTTAATGGATGGGTCAGGATGGGAGGGTGCTCCTGACTTTGAGCCTGCTCAAAAATTTTTGCCTTCCATCCTGTCTTGTAATTAGATGGAGTGACAGCTCACTTAAAACGAGATGGACGTTCAACAAACAGAACTGTCGTTCTTTGATCTCATTACAGATGTGGCGCAGTCGGGCATCAATTGGCAATGGGTTTGTATTTTACCGACCAAAATTACACGCCCTATCCCGACCGCAGCCTGTTAAACTATTCTGTTGACTAGGGTAACACTTCTTATGAACAGGTTTGGTAAGACAGGGGCTTCAGGCATTTTCTGGCCAAAATTACACATTCTACCCTGACCACAACCCGTTTTCCGGTTATTTCAGGACAAGGAAAAAGGCGTTCTAAGATCTAGTTTGGTGTGACAGGGGCTTTAGCCGCACCTTTAAAAAGCTTCCCCAGCAGAGCAAAATCTCTGTATTGTTTGGTAAAGGGCTATATCCAAAACTTATAAACAAAAATCTTGCTCCCTTATTGATTATCTCTCAAAGAAAAAAGATGAAATATGATGCTGGTTGTCAGGCAAACACTTTTCCCATCGAATTAACCCTTTCCCAAACAAACCCATGTTTTTACGTGACTGCAGTACAAGTCTTTTGAAAACACTGTGGGAAAAGGAGAAATTGCTCATAACGAGCAATTTCTCCTTTTCCCACATTGTTTTCTACGCATTTGGAGAACTTTCTGCCATTTTTATCAAATTTGAAATTGTTGTCTGCAAACCCTTTCAGTTCTGAAGGGTCTAAATTTGTTGTTTGGGAAAGGGTTAAAGGTGGCCCTTCAGATGTTGGGACGAAAATTTTACAAAAGTACAAAAAAATCATCCTTATACTCCCAAAGCCTTTTTATTTTCATTCATAAAAACCCAGTAATCGAAAACCGTCCGACAACACGATAAATTAGAGATTTACTATGGCCCAGGTTGACACCAACGGGAGACACATTCTATTTTTAGATGATCAGTTCGCTCATTTACTTACAGGAATACACAGAAGAAGGTTCAAACATAGCGTCCGAAGAAGACATTATGGAAAATAATTATTACATGTTTGTTATGATTGGGAATTTAACCGTTTTGAGTCACGTGCCGGTCACTTGACATTCCTACAATGCTTTATTGATTTTTGGCGCGAAATCTGAAAATAGGTTAAAAGGCTACGTAGCCTTTTAAGGGAATACCATCAAAAAATTTTTTTTTGTAATTTTATGAATCTTAATTATTGATGATTTGCATTATTTTTTGATATGAATTTCAGTGATATATATATTTTTTAATTTGGTGAGATGTAAGAATTCTAAATACCCACCTTTAAAGCCATTTTATGTTTTTTATTATTTTCATCCATTTACCCCTGCAGACAAAGAGCAAACTAATCCATACTTCTTGTCTTGTATTTGCAGACAAAAAGCCTATCCATAGTCTATATAACTCTTTACCAAATAGCAAAATTTTAGTCTGGTCCAAATTGAAAGCATTAGCAGAAGACATAATAAATGTGATCAAAGATTTGAAATTTGTTTTGGGAAGGGTAGAAAACATTATGGGAAAAGGAGAAAATGCTGGTTACCAGCATTTTCTCCTTTTCCCACAATGTTTTTAAATGCTTTTTCTCTTCATGTTGGTTAGAAGTCGAGATTGTTTGGGTAAAAAGTTAAACTGTTATTGGTTTTCTTCAGATAAAAATCCTGTACATTAAGGTTGTCAGTAACAGATTTGCACCAAACATTTGATATTAGGAGCTTAACTATCTACTCAAAAACGCAGTTGCATACGTATTTGCAAAAAAAACTGAAAGATGAATTAAAAGAAAATGAATGAGCATTGCTTTGTGAAATGGGGGCTTAACTATTAACCAAACAACAAAATTCTAGACTGGTCCAAATCGAAAGCACTTACAGACAACAAAATAAACGTGAAATTTATGTCCAGCAGGGTAGAAAACAGTGTGGGAAAAGGAGAAAATGCTAATTACCAGCATTTTCTCCTTTTCCCACAATGTTTTCAAAAGGCTTCTATCTCAGGGTCGTGAAAACCAGGTATTGTTTGGGAAAGGGTTAAAAAAATTAATGCACCTGTAAAAAGTATTGACGTTTATCAATCTGCGAAGTCTGAGCTTAGTCCAAACTATTTGAAACCGCTAAATTTTCTGTATGTCTTAGAAGCATTCTACCTCGTGGTTAAGTCATTTATAACGTTACAAAAGACAAAATTCATTTTATGATCTCGCAACTCTGTGCTGACCTGCTAGCTCAAAAAACATCACAGAGACATGCGAAACCTCTGTTTGCGTCAATGGGCTCAAATATGCATTAAAAAAAAAAAAGAAGAAACTGCAAGGAAATGTCACCTGAGAGGACACGAAATAGCTTCTACAATTCAAGCCTGCCCGGGTGGCTCAGTGGTGAGCGTGTCGGACTCATGACCTGGTGGTTGTGAGTTCGATGCCCGGTTGAGGCGAACTTTCTTTCTGGCGTATTTTTGTCTCTCACCTCTGCTGAAGCATGTGAGAAAAGTAGCCGGTGGCTTTGGAAAGAAAGTGGTGTAAGTACCAGTGTGAGAAAGCCAGGAAACACAATGTGCATCACCGACCGCCATGATATGACCTTAGCTGTTAAAGTGGCGTTAAACCCCAATACAAGCAACCAATTCTACAATTCAATGGTCGGGTAGAAAAAACCTAGTGGGAAAAGTACAAAATGCTGTTTTCCTTTTCCTACAATGTTTTCAATAGCCTTTTTTACAGGTTCTTTACAACTGAGAATTGTGTGGTAAAGAGTTTATAAGCAACTTGAGTATCTATAATTATTTTCTTTCTTTCTTCATCTTTGTCTTCCATTTGAAAAAAAAAATGTCAAGAGGAAAGACAGAGTCAGTTTATTTCAGGCAATTTAATTATAACCCTCTAAAAAAAGTTCTCTCTCAATCAACCCATTACTCTCCGCAAAACTTTCTTCTACGGCTTCCAGCTGAAAGCCTTTTAACAATTTATACAAAACAGAAAAATTGCTCGTGAACAATTTCTTTTACATAATTATGAGCTGTGCTTCATGTCAAGAGGGTTACATGCAACTTGGAAAAGTAACAACCCAATTGTCAGCCTTCTAAGTCTCCACAGGCTTAGCTGGGTCAAAATTTTCATTTTGGGTAATTTTATGCATGTTAAAGGAGTGGTTTAACTCATGATTTAGTCACTTATTACACAAAATAGATTTAACCCTTTCCCAAACAGCAAATTTTGGACCAGACCAAAGTGAAAGCAGTTTGCAAATGGCAAATTAACCGTTGCTAAAAAGGTGATTTTTCTATATTGTAAGGTAGAAAACATTGTGGGAAAAGGAGAAAATGCTGGTTACCAGCATTTTCTCCTTTTCCCACAATGTTTTCAAAAGGCCTCTATTCCTGACCCGTAAAAACCAGGGATTGTTTGGGAAAGGGTTAACAGATCCATAATTATGTAAGGAGTTGCATCAAACAATGCCAAGGTGGCTCAGTGGTGAGCATGTTGGACTCTTGACCTGATGGTTGTGAGTTTGGTACCAGGTTGAGGCGAACTTTCTTTCCAGCGTATTTTCACCTCTCACCTCTGCTTAAGAATGTGAGAAAAGTAGTAAGTGGCTTTGGAAAGAAAGTTGTGTTAGTACTGGTGTGAGAAAGCCAGGAAATACATGTGCATCACCGACCGCCACGATATGGCCTCAGCTGTTAAGTTGGTGTTAACCACACAATCCCTACTTTTGACGCCCCTGAGAAAGAACCCTGGAGAAAACATTGTGGGAAAAGGACAAAATGCTGGTTACCGGCATTTTCTCCTTTTCCCACAATGTTTTCTACCCTTCACAAACCAAATTTCAAATTTTCAGTCACATTTATTTTGTCGTCTGCAAATTCTTTGAATTTGGACCTGTCTAGAATTTTATTGTGTGGTAAAGAGTTAAACCCCAATACAACCAACCAACCAACCAACCAGCCAACAATGCATCAGAGAGTTGCATTAAACCCCCCTTTTACCAAAGTGTAGACCATATTTTTTTTCTTGCATACCAAATGTCAATTCATGTCAATAGCTCCTACGTTTCTAGAAATTTACAGAATGCTGTTTTAGTTGTCTGCTTAAACTCTTAACCAAATGACAAAATGTTGGACTAGTCCAAATTGAAAGCATTTTCAGATGACAGAATAAAAAATGTGAATCAAAAATCATGAATGTTGAATTTGGAAGGATAGAAAACATTGTGGGAAGAGGATAAAATGCTGGTAACCAGAATTTTATCCTTTTTCCACAATGTTTTCAAAAGGCCCCTATCCCAGGGTCATCCAAAGTCGGGATATCATTTTCTTTGAGAAGCAAGCGAATTAATCTATGAGTCCTGCCATTTAAAATTGAGAGTGTGGCATTCTTAAATTGTCATATGCAGTCCTCACTAGGGTATTATTAAGTTTCTTTATAGAATTTTTTCCACAAGAATTCAAAAGAAACCAGTATCCCTTTACCCTGTGAACAATGAAATTTGCAGGCAAAGCTGATCTCTGTAAAAATTTAACTCTTCACCAAATGACAAAGAATTAGACCAAATTGAAAGGATGTGCAGATGACAAATTAACTGTTGTTTTGGATCGTGAAGAAAACATTGTTGGAAAAAGAGAAAATGCTGGTTACCAGCATTTTTTTCCTTTTCCAAAGATGTTTTCGAACAGGCTCTTATATAGGAGTGTTAAAAGTTGTGACTGTGTGCTAAAGAGTTAAACAAATTTTGTGGACAGAGCTGCATGGCCAACTTTTGTGAACGGTGTCGATCAAACACAACACTTTTTGGGAATTAAGTTGAGTAGATGAGATTTGCACAGCATAATCCATGGAACTTTGGATCTACGTGTACATCCCTAGTCTGAGAAAGTACTCAATCTTGAACTCCTTTTAAAATATTTCAAATTGGAAGCACTCTGCAGATGACAAAAAATAATGTGTAAGAAAAATTAAAATTTGTTTTGGAAAGAAGGGAAAACATTGTGGGAAAGGAGAAAATGCTGGTTACCAGCATTTTCTCCTTTTCCCACAGTGTTTTCAAGTCTTCTGTCTCAGGGTCATTAAAAGTCAGGATTGTGTGGTAAAGGGCTAATTCCAAACATTATAATCAATTATTTCAATCTATAAATGTTCATGCCCAATCAAATGGATTAGCCCGCAATCATGGGATGAACAAGCCGTAGAATGAACTCATTTTGTAATGAAAAAGCCTAGGACCAAGCGATTGTCCTACAAATTTTGTATCGTAATGGGGCAGTAGAAGGCTATGAGTGAGTGAAGCTATTTTTGATAAAAAATTAGTATTTCCACCATCTATGGCCTCACCCAGTGTTTTTCAACATGCCATTTCCATTTACATATACTGGCGAAAAACTCATTTGCCTGAGCAAAATTGAGTTTAAATGGGTTTATTTCCTTCGGCTTTGCACTAAATACAATACACTGTCTTCAAAATTCAATACTCAGTGGTGTCCGTGGTCATGAGGTAGAGCATCAGCCTCATAACCTAAAGGTCCTGAGTTCGACACCCGGGAGCGGGCGTCAACTTCAGGATTTTTCAAAGGGTCACACATTCGGCGCGAGTCCTGGTGTAGTTCCCAGGAAGCAGAATCGAGAGAGATTAGTATAAGTTGTAAGAACTTGTTTTGCAATCTATTAAAATAAATATGTCTAAACTATAAACTGAAATTTAATATCGAACACAATAGTGGTATTGTTTTTGACAAATAGCACAAAAATTAGAAACAAGGAAGGTTCACTGCATCTGTCCTTTGAGTAAAAACCTTTTTTTTTTCAAGTTTATAAAGTCAGTCAGAAAACAAAAACAGATACATTTCTTTCTAAATAAGTGTAGACATGTAGTTTAGATTAGCTTACTATTTTATCATGCAACTAGATAATATCTTGCAAATAGACCTAGTGCTAAACAGAGCTAAATAAAGCCCTAACAGTGCCAAACTTTGACATGATACACAGGATAATTGTCTGTTTCGGTGCTTGATTGAAATTCTTTCATCAAGCAAAAAGCAAAGGCTCTACTCTTGTTTTTTTCATGAGTGGCAAATCCACTTTTGAAAAACCCTGAAGAAGACGGCTTTGAAAACATTGTAAAAAAAGAAGGTAACCAGCATTTTCTCCTTTATTCACTTTTTCTTTTGCCCTTCCAAAACTAAGTTTCAATTTTTGATTCCCATTATTTCATGGTCTGCAAAAGTTTTCAATTTGGACAGGTCTAAAATTTTGTTATTTGGCAAAGGGTAAAAAAAAAACAACCTGAGAGTTTTTATGCATGCAGGCACATGTCATTTAGATAACCACCTTTTTTAATGCTGTGATTTATTGCCATGATAGAGAAATTCAACACACCTTATGTAATACATTATCTTATCAACACAGAGACTTTTCAGTGTTCCAGACACTTTCTAACCAATTTACCATTACCCTTTTAACACGCTAGAGTTTTAAGGACACTAAGTAGAGGAGCCTGGAAAAACATTATTGGTAAAAGAGCAAAAGCCAATACCCATCATTTTTTATTTTTCTCACAGTTTTCTTTTACTCCAACATTCAAACATCATATTAAGCCTTAATTAATATGTCATCAGCAAATGATTCAAAATTGGACAAGTCAAAATTTCTTTCATTTAGTGAAGAGTTTAACTCTACCACACCACAAAACTTCAGACAAGTCAAAATTGCAGACAGGACAGAATAAATCGAAAGATCAGAAGCATTCATAGTTCTATAAGTGAAGCAGAAGATCCGTAATACAAGTCACCATAAATTCCATTATAGTAACTGGTATACAGGTCACAAGAGAACCAACTATACTTACGTATAACCATAGAGGTCACAAAAGAACAAGCAATTTCGTTGAAATGATATACCCCTCTGAAAAAGACCCGCTCCCAGTCCGCCATTTTGCATCAAATCAAAATAGTGTCTCGGCAGAATGAATTATTGTACACATGGAAAAAATGGACAATGCTAAAACTGTATCCCTCCGCCTTCACAGAGAGATAATGATAATTATTGGTAAAGTCGGGTCCCTCATACATATGGGTCTACAGGTTACCAGAAAATCCACTATATTTATGACCTATACTATACTATACCTTATGCTACTGATGTCACTAGAGGACCCCTTATACTTGTGTGTTTAAAAGTCACCAGAGAACCCCTTATACTTATGGGTATACAAGTCACAGTAGAACCAACTGTGAGTATACTCATGGATATATATTGGTCACAGGAAAACCAATGGTACTTAGGGGTATACAGGTCACAAGAGAACCAACTATACTTATGGGTATATAGGTCACAAGAGAATCAACTATACTTATGGGTATACAGGTCACAAGAGAAATAATGATACTTCTGGGTCAGGGCTCCGGAAAACCGACAAAATGCCGGTCCAGACCGATTTTTGAGTAGCCGGACCGATTAGAATTCCGAAAATATACCTATAAATCGGTCCGAGTTTTTCAAAGCAATTCATACATCTATATTCGCGTATAACACCAACTGCCAATAAAATCCACAAAACACAGCTAGGATTCAGGGTTTTCACACGTTACATCCACGTGACTATACAAGCGTGGAGAATATCTGATAACGAGTTTACCCGCAAGGCACAGATTAGGTTTACCCGCACGTGGACTGCTGGTTCTTACGTCATATATTGTGTTCGCTGTTGGCCAATATTTTGGTTTCAGTTTCATGCTTGATCGAGCAAATGATAGCGAGTTTGCATAATGTACAATTTTTGCTTTCGAATGGGGGGTTTAGAACCAACAATAATTCTAAACATGTTTGAAGTTTGAGGCCGTGTCTTTAAAATAAAGGTCATCAAACATTGCCGATACTCGTGAAACAAATTTGTATTACTAAAAAAAAGAGAAGCATATTTATAAAACGAGACGAGTATGGCTGTTAGTGGCGTGCCGATGATCGACTGTACGAAAGTCAGTTGGAATTGGCTTCCGAACCCGATAATCGATTGAGAAATCCCGGAATCGATTGTAGTCGGTTGCTAAGCTGGCTTGGTGCCAAAACTTGAATTCTGGTTTTTAGGGCTTGGTTTTGTGACTATTATTTATCAAAATCTTGGATTAAACATAGTGTATAACAAAAACAAACATTGGCTGAAAAATGAGAAGCAAATCTTTGTCCATGAATGTCTTGACAAAAGTTGACAACTCAGTAAGCTTCCAAGAGCCCGGATTTTGACATTTGGAAATTTGAAATGACCTGTCTGTGACGGTGAAAGATATCTGCCTAAATTTCAATCTGAGGCATGAAATTATCGTTTAGTACTTCATATAAACTAGCTTGCGTGCATCTGGCATAAATATGGGTTAAACACAATCAGTATAAAATTCGAAGGACACCCGGATGATAATGCAGCTGGCGAGTCATTTATGACAGAGTAACAAAGGTTTTATTCCTCTTACCTAGTGTAAAGTGACAGCTTTTTAAGTTACTTGCTATTTAAACCGACCAAATGATGTCAAATCATGTAGTAATACTTCTCCAGAAACTAACTGTCAAGAAAAAATAGATCGCCAAAAAAGCGCGAAAACCCATGACACTACAATGAGCAGTGTGGCGTCGTCCGATCAGAGGGACTTCAAACTATCTTCTTATCTTTAATAATGAATTTTAAAAGTGAATTTAGATAAATTTCTGAATAGAGCAATAAGTGGAAGCTAAAATTCTGTTCATGAGTAGAATTAATGATGTTTTATGAAATGAAAATAAACTGGGTGGGGGGGGGGGGGGGGGGGGGAGGAGAGACGTAAACATAGATTTTATTTAATATGCCTCTGGATACTGAGTAAGGGTACAATTATTGGGGGGGGGGGGGGGGGGGGAATACGGCCTGGACCGATTCAGATCGAAAAATTTCCGGAACCCTGTTCTGGGTATACAGGTCACACAAGAACTACTGGTACTTATGGGCATACAGACCACAAGAGAACTATTGGCACTTATGGATAGACAGATCACAAAAGAACTAATGGTACTTATGGGTGGGTATATAGGTCACAAGAGAACTATTGGTACTTATGGGCATACAGGCCACAAGAGAACTCACTTTACCTATGAGTATACATGCCACAAGAGAATCAACTATACCTATGGCTATACAAACCCATCCAGGTATGGGTATGCAGGTAACGAGAAAACCCACTTCACAGATGGGTATACAAACTTTGGGCATGTTCAGGGTGATCTGGTGATCAAGTATTTGATTGTATACAGTATATGCTTGCCTGAAAGATGCACATACAATGTATCGCTAGGTCCAAAATCAATGTTCAGGTAACCAGCAATTTCTGCTTTTTCCCACAATGTTTTCCAGCCTTTTAGTGAGACAAATTCCACAATTACAGCCACACAAAATTAATTTGTCTGCAAGAGTTTTCGCTTTTGACATGCCTGAATTATTGCTGTTTGGTAAAGGGTTTAAAATCTAAGAGATTGAAAATAAACTGGCCTGTAAATATGAATAACAAAAATGCCATGTAACATTACAAGTTTTTTTACAGTAAAAGTATGGAATTCCCACTGTTTTAAAAGCCTCACAGAGATAAACAGCGACCATTTTTTCACTTCTCTTCCTGTGATTTATGTGTTGAAGATAAGCTGCAAAAGCAACATATTACGTTTTTATTGTACTATCACATCAAACACATATAATTTTCTGGGTAATTCCCTCCCTGCCTGAGACATGTTGTTCCTAAAATCTGATTCAGGAGTCTGGGTTTGATTAACCCTTTACCACACAATCCCTACTTTTGACGCCCCTGAGAAAGTAGCCTTTAGAAAACATTGGTAACCAGCATTTTCTCCTTTTCCCACAGTGTTTTCTACCCTTCCCAGAACAAATTTCAATCTTTCAGTCACCTTTATTGTCTCGTCTGCAAATGCTTTCGATTTGGACCAGTCCAAAATTTTGTTGTTTGGTAAAGAGTTGACCCTTTACCACACAATCCTGACTTTTAACGACCCTGAAAAAGGAGCCTTTTCAAAAACACTCTGGGAAAAGGAAAACTGCACTATCGTTGTCCTGTTTTCATCTAATTGGTGAACAGAATTCTCAGATTGTCCCTTATTGTGTGATGGGTCAAAAATATTCTGGGAAAGGAGTAACCAGCATTTTCTTTGTATCTCACAATGATTTCTACCTTTACAAGTCAAATGTCACCATTTGTACCACATTTAATTTTTTGTCTGTAAAGCCCCGGGCACATATTCACGGAAGACCGCCACGGAAGAGCTACGGTCTAATCGCTCACGGATGACTACGGAAATGACAAATACCTGATTATTATAATCAATAACCCATCACAAGTTGACAAAATTTGGCCTCCACGAAATTGAAAGCATCTGCAGACAACAACTGTAAATGTGGTACAAATGAGCTTCAGTTCTACAATAGCATTGTGGGAAATGGAAAATTGCCCATTTTGAGCATTTTTTTCGATTTCCTAGGATCAGAACGTTTTCTTGACTTGTCTGTTGCAGACCCATAAAAAGAAGGGATTGAATGATAAAGGGTTCAATGAAAATATAAATAACGTTTCTCTCATGTTCATAAAATCTGCTTTTTATTTCACAATTACACTGATCATCGTGAATGGTTATGTTTTAAAAGTAAAGTACCTGTCTATTATAGTTAGTATCACTCATTTCGAAAGGGCCAGCCTGGCACCAGGCAGGCAACCAGTAACCATACATTTAACCAGCTGGCGGTTCACCAACCAGCCATATCAGAACAAATTCCTGGCAGGGCTCGAACCTTTGACCTCCCGTTTAGTTGGCGGTTACCTGAATCACCAGAAACGGTGAGTTTTATATACTCATGCTATTTGATCGTTTAACTTGCATGTTTAGCATCGTTGTTTGGATAGAATGTCACATTATAATATTGATGTTTATTCATTTTTGTACAATGTTTTGTAAAATATGTAACCTTAAATTAAAGGTATTATTAGTAGTATGATAAAAATATAATTATTACATCTATGTATGTCATCAAGCTGCTGCACCAGTGCCTTACATTTTGTGTAATACCAATATCCAGTTGCAGCCAATTTATTGCAAATATCATTTGTTGAGGGTTCATGATCGTGAACTCAACAACAAAGAGCAAGTGCATTGTATTCTACTAAGACAGAGTAAAAATACCCTTGTTGAAGTACATGATTCTGAATTTATCCTATCAAACAATAGTGGTCCTTACAATTCCGTACTGTGTCGTGTTGCAATGTAGTAAACCGTAAAAGACTGTGCGAATCCCTGCCTCTCCGTAGTACAACATAGTAAGGTCGTGACTTTCCGTGACAAATCCGTATCATAACGTAACTAGAACATAGTGTAACCGTGCTAATACATAGTTCTCCGTATCAAATCCTTAAAAACATTTTGGCCTACGGATAAATACGGACTGTTACGGTTTTAATACGGACCAGAACATATCAGTATGGTCTAATACGGACTTGTAAGGATACGCTACGGTCGTTTGATCCATAGCGAATTTTGTGCATGTTCAAAAATTGTCAAGGATCACTACAGATATACAAGGACTACTATGAATGACTACGGTTACATTACGGAGAGCTACAGACTAGTATGAGTTGTCACGGACAATGCCGGAACGAATCCGTAGCTCTTCCGTGGCGGCCTTCCGTGAATGTGTGACCGGGGTATAACTACTCACAACTTGGTTTGTGTTTGTTGTCTATAAATGCTTTCAATTTGGACAAGCCTAAAATGGTCCATTCCTGTATTAATTCTTCATTGCAAAATCCTGTGTTTTAACCACCCCTTTTCCTCATAATGCAAATGCTTTGAATTTGGTCAAGAGTAAATTTTTGTTGTTTCATAAAGAATTAAATCTTTACCAAACAAAAAAATTTTGGACAAGTCCAAATTGAAAGCATTGGCAGACAACAAAATATTTAATGTAAACCAAAAATTAAAATATGATTTGGAAAGGTTACAAAACCTTGTGGGAAAAGGAGAAAATGCTGGTTACCAGCATTCTCTCCTTTTCTTACAATGTTTTCAAAGGCTTACTTTCTCAAGGTTGTTAAAAGTCGGGATTGTGTGGCAAAGAGTTAACCCTTTACCACACAATGACAACTTTTAACACCAATCAGGAAGAAGCCTTTTGAAAACTTTGTGGGAAAAGGAGAAAATGCTGGTAACCAGCATTTTCTCCTTTTCCCACAAAGTTTTCTTCCTTATCAAATCAAAATCATCTGAGCCACTTTAAAATTGTTGTCTGCATACACTTTCAATTTTGATAGGTCTAAAATTGTGCTGTGTGGTAAAGGGGTTAAATGAGCTAATGATAATGGGATTGTGGGATTGTTTTCAGACCTAGTTTATAAATGGAGTATGCCTTGAGCTAAACATAGGTATTCCAGGGCAATTTTTTTCTAAGAACATAATGGGGGTAAAAGACTATTAATTACTGACAATTATATGTAATTAGAGGATGACAGATGGGCACTCAACCTAACAAACTCAAGATCTGCCTGTCAAGGAACCGTTTAAATTACAACCAGCAATAAATTTTTGGAAGCTTTGCGGCAAAACATTTTGAGGTTTCCGTGTGAATTGGTAGTTCTTCAATTTTTGAAAAATGTTAATTCTTTGAAAAAAGGACTAAAATCGCTCAGATTTCTTGAGATCTTGGCCTGTGGTCTTTCCATCAAAGTTGTTGCAGACATAAGACACATTTCACTTTACAAAATTTTATACTATTTCATTTTAAGAGACATCTCTATACAGCCAGAGTAAACAAATGCTGTAAAAACTTGACGGTACTGTAATATAGTCATCTGTGTAAAATTAATGTTTATAAAAAAAATCAGTTCAGTATTTTAACCCATTACCACTCAATCCCTACTTTTGACGCCCCTGAGAAAGAAACCTTTTGAAAACACTGTGGGAAAAGGAGAAAATGCTGGTAACCAGCATTTTCTCCTTTTCCCACAGTGTTTTCTACCCTTCCCAGAGCAAATTTCAATTTTTCAGTCACCTTTATTTTGTCGTCTGCAAATGCTTTCAATTTGGACCAGTCTAAAATTTTCTCGTGTGGTAATGGGTTAAGTTGTATTGGGTAAAATATCTCTAGGGATGAGTCTTCATTTTAACCCATTACCACACAATCCCTACTTTTGACACCCCTGAGAAAGAAACCTTTTGAAAACACTGTGGGAAAAGGAGAAAATGCTGGTAACCAGCATTTTCTCCTTTTCCCACAGTGTTTTCTACCCTTCCCAGAGCAAATTTCAATTTTTCAGTCACCTTTATTTTGTCGTCTGCAAATGCTTTCAATTTGGACCAGTCTAAAATTTTCTCGTGTGGTAATGGGTTAAGTTGTATTGGGTAAAATATCTCTAGGGATGAGTCTTCATTTTAAATCAGAAACTGTGGTTGTTATGTGTAATATCATGGCAAGCCACAATAAAATGAAAAGCATTTTCTATCTGCCATAATCTGTGCAACCTTGCAAACATCAGGGTCAAAATTTCTCATGAAGATAATAAGGAATATTGCATTTATAAAATAAACAGAAAAGGAAAAACGTGGAAAAAAAACCTTGATGAAAATCGAGCTGAGATATATCTTTAAAAGTAGATGATCATGTTGCTCCAGTGATATATTCTGAAATGGTAAAAAAAAAAAAACTTGTGGAAAAGGAGAAAATGCTGGTTACCAGCATTTTTTCCTCTATTCACAATTTTTCTTTTAAATTTATTTAAAAAATTTCCTAGTCATAAAACCATAGTATTGTTTGGCAGAACTGAGAACACCAAAGACACTGCAAAATGTCAACAGCAGAATTGTTCATTATTATTCTCTTGTACATGGATATATAGTAATTTGTGTTGTGAATAGTGGTATTGACATGGTACACCAACCAACATCACAAAAAGCTCAAATACAGATTTTGTCACTGATTCCATTTTGGATCTAGATTATAACTGCACAGAAATAAACTGGCAGACAGTTTAAGTTGCTGTTACCAAGGAGTTATGGACAAAGTATTAACCCTAGTGGCTGTTTTTTAGGAAAATGTCAAATCATTGTGTGACAAAAGGCGGTTATACGGAAAGATCCTGAAAGAAAAGTCTTCTGAAAACATTGAGGGGAAAAGGAAAAAATGCTGGTAACCAGCATTTTCTCCTTTTTCCACAATGTTTTTCTATCCTTTTCTAAAACACAATATTCCAATCTTTAGGTCACATTTATTTTGTGTTCTGTAAATACTTAGATTTCAAACAAGTCTAAAATTCTTTTGTTTGGTCAAGAGTTAAATCAGGTGCTGAACTTGCATCAGAAAAAAATATGAAAATAACTGGAATCACAAAAGTCGAAAGAATCATGGGAAAGTTCATTTTTTGTTCGATTGAAATACTTTAAAACTTGGTTTATCTTGCAATATCAGAATTTGAGAAGACATCACAAAGATTTTAATGTTGCTTCCCGTCAAATAAGCAAGAGTATCATTTTGATGTAACTTTGAGATTTCAATTAAAAACAAGCAAAACTGAAAACAAACTAGAGTCAAATTTAAGTCTTACCTCTTTACCAAACAACAAAATTTTAGGCATTCTTCAAATTGAAAGGATTTACAGATGAACAATTAAATGTGGCTCAAAAATTAATACTGTATATCAAAATGTTCTAAAATTGAAATAATTTCTTTTATAGAGTTGAAAAAATTGTGAGAAAAGCAGAAAATGCTGGCTACCACTAGTTTCTCCTTTTCAAAAATGTTTTAAAAACCTTTCTTGCTTGGGGTAGTTCAAAGTAGGGATTTATGTGCTGTAGGGCTTAACATAAATTTTCCCAAACAGTCCCCCTTTTTCACAACTCTTGAGAAAGAAGCCTTTAAAAAACTTTGTGGCAAAAGGAGAAAATGCTGGTAACAAGCATTTTCTCCTATTCCCACGATGTTTTCTACCCTTCCCAGAAAAATATTCCATATTTTAGTCACATTAATTTTGTCTTCTTCACATGCTTTCAATCTGGACCAGTTTAAAATTTTGTTGTTTGATAAAGAGTAAACACTTAACCCTTTCCCAAACAATCCCTGGTTTTTATGGGTCTGGAATAGTAACCTTTTGAAAACATTGTGGGAAAAGGAGAAAGTGCTGGTAACCAGCATTTTCTCCTTTTCCCACAATGTTTTCCATCCTATCATAGACAGATATCAACTTTTCAGCAAGAGTTGAATTGTCATCTGCAAATGCTTTCAATTTGGTCTAGTCCAAAAGTTTGTTGTTTGGGAAAGGGTTAACCACACAAAATCTTTTTAGACTCATTCATAATGAAAGCATTTGTAGTGGAGAAACAAAAAATTACTCAAATGATTAGATTTGTACTGTTTACCAGCATTTTCTCCATTTCCCACAATATTTTTTTAAAAGTCTTCATCCTTAAATTGGCTCATTAAAACGGGAACAGGACAGTTCCCTGACAAGACAGTTCTCGAGACAAGTTTCGAGACAGTTCCCTGACACTTTTCAAGACAGTTCCCTGATGGCAATTGACAAAATAAATCTTATCATGGATAAAAAAGTTTGATAGAGAATTTTATGGATAAATGATCTTTTGTGACTAATTGAAGTGTTTGTGTATGTGTGATTTGCGAGTACATTTAGTCATCATGGTAACATTTATAAGCTTTGATCGACACAATAATTTAACGGCCTATCGTCACAAAATATTAACAAATGTCGAAGTAGACTACACTCTCCCAAATGACATATATAGATTAACAATATACATGTACGTAGAATCGTTTAGATAGTAAGCCAGACAAAACAATACAGCCTTGAAGCTCCACACTCACATAGCTTAACCCATTACCACACAATCCCTCCTTTTGACGACCCTAAGAAAAAAAACTTTTGAAAACACTATGGGAAAAGGAGAAAATGCTGGTAACCAGCATTTTCTCCTTTTCCCAGAGTGTTTTCTACCCTTCCCAGAACAAATGTCTATTTTTTAGTCGCCTTTATTTTGTAGTCTGCAAATGTTTTCAATTTGGACCAGTCTAAAATTTTCTCGTGTGGTAAAGAGTTAAACTGACCTTCACATGTTCATACAATTTGGCACTTAAATGAATTTCAGCTTTCGCTGCATATTACAGTGAAAAAAAATCTTTCCCATGGTAAGGGTTAGCGGCCCACCGGAAAAAATAATAATTAACTGGATTGGGATAGTTTTGTTTAATGCAAGAACTAACATTAACATTTTGATCAAAGATTTAAATTCCTTATGTTTACAGAAAGTGCACAGACAAAAATAACAATCTCTATTTCCTTCCAGCAGTGACTCTTCAAATAATAAGTACTTAATTCAGACTGTGGAATGGCTTTGAACAGCTGGAAACTATTTTCACTAAAAACCTTTGACAGGCCAACAAATATTTGCATTCACTTTGACATGACCCTGCCTTTGTTTATAATTAGTGGTTCTAAATAGTTATAATTCCTAGAATTAAGTCTGTTTGCAATGACAGATGTAGGAAATATGGTTCTTTTACAGACATAATTTCGAGCTGGAAACTCAATTTAAAAAAAAGTTACAAAGCACAACTCACGGACATATCACAGACAGAGCTGAGGCCAAGTTTCTGAAACAATTCTTGGAGAACTTGTAACAATCATTTACATAGAAATGAACAGTATCCAGGGAAACTAATTTGATATCAAAATATGTATTGGTCTAATATCCTGTATCTGTCCATCAATTTCATGTTCAGATTACAAGACTATAAATTATTTCATGCTTTCCTGTAGGATATCGAGAAATAGCAGCGAAAATATTTTTCGATCTCACACTGGTGCCACCAGTGAAAATACCGTTTTCCAGTTCTTGTCGCTTAGGTAAATTGCGCGTGCCTGACAACCAGATGGGAAATATGACGTCATTTACCTTATATTTCTTGCGCTTGACGTAATATTGTAATGCGTTGCTATGTGGGAGGGGTACGCCATGGGGAATAACAGAAAAGAACTGTACTGAATTTTGATAAAGCTCCTCCCAGAAAGTGTTAAAAACATGAAATAAATAGAATATTTGTTTTTTTTGGTGAAAGATCGAAATTTATTTCATCTCCTGAACACCATCGGTAATACTTTCACTCGTGGCTGTGCCACTCGTGAAAATATTACCGATGGTGTCCACTTGATGCAATAAATTTCGATCTTTCACCGAAAAAAACAAATATCCTCTATTACTTCTTTATACTCTTACCAGCATTTGCGCTTTTTTCCCAATAATCTTTTTATAAGTTCTCTGCTTTAGGGTCATCAGATCATGCGTTTTACCAGCATTTTCTCCTTTTCCCACTATGTTTTCAAAAGGCTTCTATCTCAGGGTTGTAAAAACCAGGGGTTATTTGGTAAAGCGTTAATATTCAACTGCAAGACAAAAAAAAGTTCTCCCGGAAAATGACCAGAAATGACACAGTTTGAGTTGCCTGTGTACAGCAATTGACCCATCATTTACATTGTAGGGATAATTAAGACATGGGAAATAAAGCTAATTTGTAGAGAAAGTTAGCCTATTCTGCATATAAAGTACTTGTCAATGAACTTTGCTGGTCATTCTTTCCCTCTTTCATCCTGGAAGAGGTCATTTTTTCTTGAAATTAGGTTAATTATCTTCTACGAAATGAGCAGTTTTAGCATATACATGTACTTAGAATCTGTGAGACATTTTGTGCATGATATGACAATGATAAACTAGTAATTTAACCCCTTACCCCATAAGGCATTTCAATGGTATCTCTAATTGACCCTAAGTAACGGCAAGGATGAAGCTGTTTCTTATGTGTATACGACACCTTTTGATAGCATAGAAAACATTGTGTCAAAAGGTGAAATTGCTCGTCATGAGCAATTTCACCTTTTGCCACATTGTTTTCCAAACGCTTCTACAAGCAATGCGTAGAAATGAGTATCTATGGAGTAAAGGGTTAACAGCTAATTGAGACTTTGATAGAACTGTTCATTGAGTAATCCTTAAGTGTACTCTTATAATTCTTACAGCAGCGAGGCATTTTATTTCTGGCAAAGGAATATTCTGTTATAGGTGCATATCATTCACTGAAATACAGCAAAGAGTTTTAAACCATTACCACACAATCTCTACTTTTGACGAATTTGAGAAAGAAGCCTTTAGAAAACATTGTGGGAAAAGGAGAAAATGCTGGTAACCAGCATTTTCTCCTTTTCCCACAATGTTTTCAACCCTTCACGAAACAAGTTTCAATTTTTCAGTCACTTTTATTTAGTTGTCTGCAAATGCTTTCAATTCGGACAAACCTACCATACTGTCATTTGGTAATGAGTTAATCAACCTATCACAAAATGTTGCCAAATTTGTATGATGTTTTACACCATTTTCAACATTATTTCTCTCCTAGCATTTCATCTTTGATGAAAATAGAACAAGGTTGTGACCTTTTGAACAAAAATAGAAGGTAAACATGGATGCCTCCGTGGATATGCACAGGATCTGTATTGATTTATTACCGAAAAAACATAGATAGACAATGTTTAAAGAAAGTTCCTGTTTGACCGATCAATTATCGGAGGTTTTAGGCTCTATTTCAGTACCGGACGATCATGAATGCTGAAGTATGTTTGCTTCATGTTGAATTATTCTATTCATAAGCGGTTTGTAAAATGATACTTCATTGGCCATCAGAAATGAGATGTACAGGAGGATAATAACCAGCATCCAACATGGGGCGTATCCCAGGAATATCAAAATCGGGCTCGATCCGCCAGGGCAAGATCCACGTAGTGATCGTAACCTTGGCTCATGAAGATGGCACCTTACTAACTGCACTACCAGGAAGGGCCTCTCCCCCTCCCCTAAATCACATTATAAGAGGCTTGGTGAACTCAAATCCCCCCCCCCCCCAACCCAAATCAAGAGGTTTGCTGAATAACATAACTATTTGGTCAATACAAGCCCAGTGCTTCAAAAAACAGTGTGATGAATGTGTTTTATACAATTTCTACATGACCTTTCCGCTCCATGTTGTCAGAAAACATGACAGACATGCACAAAGATGAAAGGGTCAAGCAAATACTGACCATCAGCCATTCTGTGGTCAGTCAGCAAAAAGGTCAGTTTATTGATTCTGACACTTGAGAGAAATGTGATCATTAGTTTTTACTTGGATAGGCTTTCAAGCTCTCATGGGGGGGGGAGAAAGATTTGTACTAAAATTCATTGGCTATAACAATTACTTCTTATCACACAAGGAAATTTTGGATTCATCCTTGTTGTGGGGATTTAAAGACAATCAAATCAAATCCAGCTGAACTTGTGGAATTTTTCTTTGAAAGAGTAGAAAACATTGATGGGAAAAGGAGAAAATGCTGGTTATCCAGCATTTTCTCCTTTTTCCCACAATGTTTTCAAAATCCTTCTTCTTCTTCAGGGCTGTGATAACAGATTTATTCAGTTCAAGGATTAATAGATTTACCATTTACATGAACATCCAGGAACTTTATTCCGTTCATGCCTTGTCAGATATTTGCACTGAAGCGAGCAGACAGCAAAGCAGGATGTGCTGTGAGATGATGGCTTCATTAGAAATACAGGATGTCTTTATTTATAATCTTTACTGGTTACCCTGCATACTATATTGGAATCCTCCAAACTCACAGCACCAATGCAGAACAGTGTGAATTTGTTAAAAGAAAGTTGTGCTAATATTCATGACACTGTGCAAATTTGTTCATTGTTTTATGTATTGCCAGATATTGTAACTCTACAAACAGGACTAAATTTTTTACTTGCCCATTTCGAAAAAATTTTGTTGACCACAACTAAAATGTGAGGCACCTTTAGTTTGTAGTCTGCAATTGGTTTAGATTTACACCAAAATTTTGTAGCTTGGTAATAGGGTTGAAAAATAGTAAGGAAAGCAGAAAGTCTTGATTACTAGCAATTTCTCCTTTTCCACGATGTTTTCAAAATCCCTCTCTTGTGCTGATAAAATTCCAGATTGTTTGGTAAAAGGAAACTCAATGCTTCCCACCAACATGAAAACAATGTTGAAATATTAACAAATTATCAAGAGCAGACTATACCTATTTTTGTCACAATACTTTCTCTTTACTGTAAGATAAGCAAATATATATGATTGGCAATACCATTAATAGATCCATGACACCCATACTGTCTAAAAATCGACAGAGACCTACTTGAACAAGCTGTCAAAGCTGATCTGGGTCCATACTTTATGCAGATGTGAAAAAACCTCCTTCTAACAAAACATGGCTAGTATGTGTATCTAAAATGGTTGGAGAATACCACCCATGGACGTGGGAACTTCATCGGTCCCAATCATTCAGAGGAAGTAATCATCAAAAGCCACAAACATACAATGACAAGATGAGCATCATAATGATAAGTTATGAGAGGGCATCATCACTCTAGGTTTGTTTCTCCATAACTCTCTGTGGCATGCTGTCATAACATCATGAAGTCATAACAATAAAGAAGACTTAGTGTTGCTTTTTAACTCTTTGCCTCCCGACAATTTTGGGCCTAGTCCAAATTGAAAGAATTAGCAGACGGCAAATTAACTCTGGGTGAAAATATGGGACTGTTTTGCAAAAACATTTAATAAACAACGTAAGTTTTAGCGCTGTCAAAACTAAACATATTCACAGTCAACAAATTAAATCTGGGTAAAATTGTGAGATTTTTTTTCAAACTCTTGAGCACATAATCCCAAGTTTTAATGACTTAAAGAGAATGCTTTTAAAAACACTGGGGGAAAAGAAGAAAATGCTGGTAACCAGCATTTTCTCCTTTCCTCAACAATCTTTTCTACCTTATCAAAGAAAAATCACGGGCAACATTAACTCTTTACCACACGACAAAATTTTAGACTGGTCCAAATTTAAAGCATTTGCAGACGACAAAAGAAAGGTAACTGAAAAATTGAAATTTCTTCTGGGAAGGGTAGAAAACACTGTGGGAAAAGGAAAAAATGCTGTTTATCAGCATTTTCTCCTTTTTCCCCAGTGTTTTCAAAAGGCTTTTTCCTCAGGGGCGTCAAAAGTAGGGATTGTGTGGTAATGGGTTAAACCACCAAATTTGTCATCTGCAAATGCTTTCAATTTGAACAGCTCTAAAATGTTGTTGTTTGGTAAAGCGTTAATTGTAGAGAATGGTGTTGGAAAAGAAGATACTGCTGGATACCAGCATTTTCTCCTTTTTACATAATGGTCTCAAAAGCCTTCTTCCTTACGTGTTGTTAAACTTTGTGGTAAAATACCTAAGGTTGTATTCACAAACCATTCCTGAGAACGTCCTTGTCTTATTTTCCAGAATTTTCTACATTAATTTTTAAGTGACACGACTTCTGATTGGCTAAACCATTCGGTTTAGCCAATCAGAAGTTGTGTTACTTACAAATTCAGAAAAAGACTAAGAATACTCTCAAGAAAGATTGGTGAATATGGGCCCTAATTTCACAACAATTAACCCATTACCACACAATCCCTACTTTTGATGACCCTGAGAAAGAAGCCTTCTGAAAACATGGTGGGAAAAGGGGAAAATGTTGGTAACCAGCATTTTCTCCTTTTCCCACAATGTTTTCTTCTCTTCCCAATACAATTTTCGATTTTCCTGTCACTTTTATTTTGTTGTCTTTCAGTTCGGACCAGTCTAACATTTTGTCGTTTGGTAAAGAATTAATATAGTTTGGCTTTATACATGATGCTGCCAATGTCATAACTTGAGTGGACGGTATAGATCAAGATCACACTCCTCAGAAGACTAGGTGCACTCTGACCTGGAATCTCCATCATACAATGATACCTTGTGAGGTCAGGAATAGCTTTTTGTACTGTTATATCCTTTACCACACAATCTGGACTTTTAATGACAGCTTTTGAAAACTTAGAGGGAAAAGGAGAAAAATTTCCTCTTTTTCCACTATGTTTTTACCCTTCCAATTCACAACATAAATTTTTTATGTCAACCTTATCTTGTGGTCTGCAAATGTTTTAAATTTGGACTAGTCTAGAGTTTTGTTGTTTGGTAGAAAGTTAGATATCTACTCAATTTTCTTAAGACTCCATTGAAGAAAGGATTGTTCATTCTGCTAAACAATTGCTAGTCTTCTTTGCCAAAGGGAGATAACTCTTTCTATCTATAAGATCATCTCATTCACAGTATTATCTGTACCTGGTATCATCATAAATCAGAGAATAGAACTAAAATTGAGGGCAGGACTGTTTAAATGCTGAAATTGAGCAATTGGTCTATTTGCTATATTGTTTCTTACAGAATCCCTCTGACTTGTTTATAAAAATCGACGCAGCCAAGTCTTTGAAATCATACGTAGAAGTTAGAAGGATCAGTTGATACACGTACTGTACTACTAAATTAATGTGTTTAATATAACCCTTTCCCAAATAATCCCTGGTTTTCATGACCCTAAGAGTGAAGCCTTCTGAAAACACTGTGGAAAAACAAGAATATGCTGGTAACCAGCATTTTCTCCTTTTCCCATAATGTTTTCTTCTCTTCCTAAAACAAATTTCAAGGTTTTAGTCACATTAATTTTGTCACCTGCAAATGCCAATGACCAATTTAGATTTGCCTAAAATTATGTCATTTAGTAATGAGTTAACAGAAATAATAGTTGCATTGACCCTTTCGTAAATGACAAAATTTTGAAATCAACCAACTTGAATGCATTTGCAGATGGCAACTTAAATATGGCTCAAATGGTGGTGTCTGTCTTTAGTAGGGTACTGAAACATTGAGGGAAAAGGGAAAAAAATGCAGGTAACCACATTTCAAAAGAAATCCATCCATTAGAGTCACAATTAATTTGCCATGAGCTTCAGCTCTTAATTTACACACAAGCCTTAAATTTTCACATCTGATGACAAAACTTTAGACTGGTCCAAATTTAAAGCATTTGCAGATTACAAATTACATGCACCTTAACTGAAATTGATGTAATCTGAGTTTTAATAGGTAGAAACAGTGCTCATATGGTTAGATTTGTCTCGGATAGGATTGAAAACATTGTGGGAAAAGGAGAAAATGCTGGTAACCAGCATTTTCTCCTTTTCCAACAATGTTTTCAAAAGGCCGTTTTTCCATGGTCATTTAAAGTTGGAATTGTTTGGTATCAGGTCAAACGGAATATTGAATGATCTTCACTTACCTTGAAACGCCAGAGCTTTCACTTTCCAAATGTTATCAAAGGTTGCCAGATGGATAAGTTTCGCAATGACCTCTTCGTCCTTTATCTCGAGGTTTCCACACGTGATGCACACTTCCGATCTAACGGATACGTACTCGTCCTCAAAACACTCCTGGAAGGATGGTAGCAACTTGGCAGTCATTATACCTGAATGGCAAGAGATTGATTGCATGGTGTTTAACGCCGTTTTCAACATTATTTCAGTTATATTGCGGTGGCCAGTGCACCTATCCATGCTTTCCTGGAGTTTCTGTTACCTGTACTCTACACAATATTCTTTTCCAGCCACTGGCTGCTTTCCCACATAACCACTGTCGAAGAATGGAAAGAGAAGGTACCGGTAAAAATGTTTAACTTTATATCTGAGCCATGCTCTGTGAGAACGGGATTAACTCTTTTCCAAATGACAAAATTTTGGACTGGTCCAAATTGAAAGCATTTGCAGACGTCAAAATAGAATTGACTGGAAATTTTAAATTTTTTGGGGCGGAAGGGAAAAAAACATTGTTGGAAAAGGAGAAAATGCTGGTTACCAGCATTTTCTTCTTTTCCCGCAATGTTTTCAGAAGGCTTCTTTCCCAGGGTTGTTAAAAGTCAGGATTGTATGGTATAGTATTACTACACTGCACCTGCAAAAAGTAAGGATATAAGTCGGCCTCCGTAGCCAGCACAGGCTGACTCTTTATGCATGGTAAATTGTCTGCATCTCCAAGGACAAGACTGCCTCATTTTTTCCCCTATTACGGATGGAATAAATTTGGAACTCATGGATCCATAATAATGATTTTCCCTGGCTTAACTCTTTACCAAACAATCCCTAGTTTTTACGGCACAGAGGAAGAAGCCTTCTGAAGGCTCCGGGAGCGGGTGTCAACTTTTTCATTGGCCCATACATTCGGCGCAAGTACTGGTGAAGTTCCGAGGAAGCAGAACTGTAAAATATTAGCATAAGTTGTTAGAACTTGTTTCTCAATCAATGTAGAATAAACATGTTTAAACTAAGCCTACTGAAAACGTTATGGGAGGAGAAGAAAATGCTGGTAACAAGCATTTTCTCCTTTTTCCTACAATGTTTTCTGCTCTTCTACAGTCAAGTTTCAATTTTTGAGTCACATTTATTTTGTCATCTGCAAATGCTTTGAATTTGGACAAGTCTAAAATTTTGTTGTTTGGTAATGAGTTAATGTGTTGTGGGGATGCATTAAACTCCCGTTTACTAGAGCTTGGCTCATGTATTTAGGAAAACAAACAAACAAACAAACAAGCAAGCAAGCAAACAAACTTAGGTTTCAAACACAAATCACTATCAGGAA
Organism: Tridacna crocea; assembly: GCA_943736015.1. Classification (NCBI taxonomy): domain Eukaryota; kingdom Metazoa; phylum Mollusca; class Bivalvia; order Cardiida; family Cardiidae; genus Tridacna; species Tridacna crocea. The sequence continues at coordinate 32,555,547 of OX031064.1, read as the reverse complement.
AGGAGGAATTGCTTTAGACTTTGTAAGTCATTATATCACATATAAGTGGTTACATTCATACAATTGCTGTTCAAAAATTCTGCAAAAATGCTCCCTTTGTTTTTGGATATAGGTCTCGGATAACATGCACAAGAAATATGCAGTTCTTTATTTTAGGAAAATTGGTCTAGGCTAACCTATAAAAAATTTGTAGTTCTTACCCAGTTGCCCCACTTTACTGATGGCCTCAAGTTTGAGCCTCTCATCGCCCTCAGTGATACATTTGCACAGATCATCATGCACATCACGGCCATGTCCAGTTTTACCCAGACACTGGGCTGCTGCTCTTCGTACCTCAGAGTGCCAATCATTCCACATCAAGTCCGACAGTTTGTTTACAATATCCTGTTAATGAAATCATTGCTGTGTTTGGTATTAAACTCTTTACCAAATAAACCTGAGTTTTAAAAAATCATGGAGTGAAAAAGAAACAAGAGCCGTCAGAGACAGGTTATGCTCCCAGAAGAAGTGCTTGTCATAATAATTCAAATTCAAAATTTGATGAAATTCTGAGCAGTAATGTAGGAGATATTACATAAAATGATTTTTTACATGAAGCCCCCTTTTTCTTTGACGCAGCCTGAAATGGAGAAATAGGGGATGAGGTACCTCGGCAATGTTCCAACAAGTTCAGATTTGAAATTTCATGAACTTTTGAGCACTAATGCAGGAGATATTAGAAGAAAAACAATTTTTTACAGGAAACCTCCTTTTTCTGTGATGCAGCTGTAATTGAGAAACCAGGAAAGAGGTATCATAAAAACAATTTTTTACATGAAGCCCCATTTTTTGTAATGCAGCCTGTAATTGAGAAAATGGGAAAGAGATATCTGGGTAACGTTTTGGGTTCAGATTTGAAATTTCACAAAGTTTTGAGCATTGATGTAGGAGATTTTAGTGAAAATCAAATTCTTACATGAAGCCCCCCTTTTCCGTGACGCAGCCTCAAATTGAGAAAATGAGAAAGAGGTATTTGCCCATTGTTCCAAAGAGTTCAGATATGAAGTTTCATAATATTTGGTCCAGGGCTTGTGGAGAAACATAGCAACTTCCCGGAAATGTTTTGGGGAGCATAAAAAATACTTATTACCAGTCCTTCCTTCTCTTTTTGACAATTGTTTCAACAGTTTTTATATTTTAGTGTTGTTAGAATACATGATTCTTTGATAGATGTTAAAAAGTAGCTAAAACACCCAAATAACTGACATTTCTTTGGCCTGCCTTTTAACCCTTAACTCTTTCCCAAACAACAAAATTTTGGACTGGTCCAAATTAAAAGCATTTGCAGACGACAAAATAAATGTGAATCAAAAATTGAAATTTGATCTGGAAAGGGTTGAAAACATTGTTGGAAAAGGAGAAAATGCTGGTTACCAGCATTTTCTCCTTTTCCCATAATGTTTTCAAAGGCTTTCTTTCGCAGGATCATCAAATTTGGGATTGTGTGGTACAGGGTTCAAGTACTAAATAAAGCAAACAGAAAGTTTCATCCTTAAAATATGTCCGAAATTATTGTATTTTCAGAGTTGCTTTTGTCTACGGCATTTCAATAAGGCAGCCAGTATGGATCAAAGATCATTACACTAGCTTCAAGGGTTAACTCTTTACCACACAAGAAAATTTTAGATTGGTCCAAATTGAAAGCATTTGCAGACCACAAAATATAGGTGATTAAAAAATAGAAATTTGCTCTGGGAAAGGTAGAAAACACTGTGGGAAAAGGAGAAAATGCTGGTTACCAGCATTTTCTCCTTTTTCCATAGTTATTCAAAAGGCTTCTTTCTTCGGGGCGTCAAAAGTAGGGATTGTGTGGTAATGGGTTAAATTGATCGATTGATTGTATTGTGTTAAATGCCATTTTCATCATAATTTCAGTTACAGCGTGGCGGCCAGTGCACCTATCCATGCTTTCCTGGAGTTTCTGTTACCAGTACTCTGCACAGTATTCTTCCAAAGCCACTGGCTGCTTTCCCATATAACCAACGTCAAAACAACGATCAGCGATGAGAGAGGAATGAATCCTGTCGCAATGACTATTATCAATCCTCCGAAAGAAATTGGCTGAGCTGGGGATCAAACTCACGACCCCCCTGTTCTAAAGTCCTGTACGCTACTGACTGAGCTACCTGGCTCGGCTTCAAAGGTTTTAAAAGTCATGTTTCTTTTATGTTTCTCTATTCCACTTACTCTATTGATATCTCCTCTAAGAGTAGGCAGTATCTTGCAGGCTATCACTTTATGTCTCCAGCTACTGCTGTTGAGCTGTTCTGCTACCATGGAATGGACTAGTCTCTGGAAAAAAGTGTCGCAAAAAAATTGATTAATATTGCCAATACCTTTCTTGTTTCAAATAAACTCATTCAATCCTTTCCTAAACAACAAATTTTAGACACTATCACATTCAAAACATCTGCAACAGCAAATTTAAAAAACGGGGCAAATGAGACTGGGTGCAGAATGAACCTGTCAGACATGTTCATACTAGAAATTTCCCAGAAATAATTGCAATTTCAGGGTTGCTTTTGCCTGCAGTGTTTCAACAAAGCCAACAGTGTAGATCAAATATCAGTCTGATCTTGATCTATACCTGCTGCAAAGTCATAAAAGACAACAGAAATAGACTCTTTTACTCTTTACCAAATCATGAATTGACAAAATTTTAGACTGGTCCTAATTTAACTCTTTACCAAATGACAAAATATTAGTTTGGTTCAAATTGAAAGCATTTGCAGATTAAACCTGGCTCAAATACTGAAATTTGTCCTTCATACAGTAGAAAACATTGTGGAAAAAGGACGAAATGCTGGTTACCAGCATTTTCTCCTTTTTCCACAATGTTTTCAAAAGGCTTCTTTCTAAGGGTCATTAAAACCCGGGATTGTTTGGTAAAGGGTTAAAGCATTTGCATACGAAAATTTAAATGTGGTTCAGATGACTGAATTAGCTTTTGATGTGGTAGACAACACAGTGGGAAAAGGAGAAACCTGGTTACCAGCATTTTTTTTCTTTTTCCCACTATGTTTTCAAAAGCATTCTTCATTTAATTCTTTCCCAATCAACAAAATCTTAGACTTGTCCAATTTGAAAGCATTTGCAGACAACAAAATAAACATGGCTCAAAAACTGAAATTTGACTTGAGAAGAGTAGAAAACATTGTGGGAAAAGGAGAAAATGCGGGTTACTAGCATTTTCTCCTTTTCCCACAATTTTTTCAGTAGGCTTCTTTCTCTGGATCATAAAAACCAGGGATTTTTTGGGATAGGGTTAAGGCCTTGAAAACTCAGGACTATGACATAAAATGTTAAGATTCAACACAAAAACAGTCAGTTGTACTCACAGAAGTAACACTCAAAATTCCCAACATGCTGATTCCACGTTCATGTTTGATGGTATCCTCTGTACCCATGACCTGTTTGAGGATCTCGCCCACGACATCGGAGTCACAGACCCCAAAGTGTGCTAAGCATTGTGCAGCTGCCCATCTGTCTATAGGGTTCTCCCCCTGTAGGGCCTCATAGAGAATTTCTTCTGCCTAGATTTACATGATATAGAAAATGGAGTGTAAAACAAAACATATTCAGGGCCCGTATTTACCAACCATTTTTGAGAATGTTCTTAACCTTATTCTCCAATATTTTCTACATTGTAAGTAACACAACTTGTGATTGGCTAAACTGAATGGATTAGCCAATCAGAAGTTGTGTTACTTTCAAATACAGAAAATTTCTGAAGAATAAGACAAAGAATGTTCTTCAGAATGGTTGGTGAATACGTGCCCAGGTTTTTAGAATTATTTTTTTATCTTCTAATTTTCACTTAGCACTAAAGTTTTCTTAGGGATTATATTTGAATTGCAAAGATAAAATTTTGTATATAAACTATTACTTGTTTTCATTAATGGCAGATGGCAAATTGTCAAAGTAACCCTGATGAAATCCTTTTGGAAACCTTGAGAGAAAAGGAGGAAAAGCTGGTAACCAGCATCTACTTTTTCCCACCAGGTTTTCCAAATTTCCCTCAGAAAATTACTATCATTTCAGTTCAATCAAATACATGTCTATTCCTCTGCAAATGCTTTCAATTTTGACAAGTCTAAAATTTGGTTAGTAGTTGAGCCTCAGAGTCTTAACATAATGATTGATTGACTGTATGGTGTTTATAACCACTCTCAACATTATTTCATTTATACTTTGTTGGCCAGTGCACCTATCCATTCTTTCCTGGAGTCTTTTTTTTAACAGTACTCAGCACAATATTTTTTCCAAGCCACTGGCTGCTTTCCCATATGCACATGATTGTCCAAACAGTGGTCAGTCATGAGGGAGGAATGAATCCTGTCTCAATTACTATCATTAATCTTGGCAAAGAAATCTGCCGAGCCCGCGATTGAACCAGGAATCCCATTCTCAAGCCCTACACGCTTCCGATTGAGCTATCAGGAATTGGGAGAGTCCAACTATAAATCTCATATACTTTTTCAGCCTGAAAGCTAAGACTAAAGTTATTCTAGTTCCAGTACACTGGCTGCAAAAAGAAATGTTCTGATGAAAGGAGAAATCTAACAAGAAACCTACCTTTTTACATGGTCTATTCAAGGAATACAAAGTGATAGCCGCTGCCTTCCGTACTTTGATTACTGGATCATCCAGTAAACATTCCAGAGCAACAAACAGTTTCTCAGGCAGGGCTTCCTCCTGTACCGCTTTGGTCATGAAATCCAAGGTGATACCATAGTCTGTTCAAATAGTAAAGGTAAGGAGGACCATTCTTCAGTTATCTCCCTTGATTCTTCTAAAGTACTACATTAGACCTTGATAAAGGTATTACTTGGATTTTATCCTTGATTTTCTTGCACTGAACAGCTTTTTTCCTGAGACAATATTTCAGGTAAGTCTAGTTAGATTGTTTTACAAATCAATATATACAGAGTTCCTGATGATTAAGAACAGAATTTGATTTGAATTACATGTTGACCCTAAACATGCATCATAAATCACTGTTATATTTATCGCAACATCCCTAAGGGAACCAAGGATAAAAACAAAGGAATATGGATGAAAGGGCCACCATCTTATTTGGTTACCTTCAGTTTTTATCTGGCAAGGACAATTATTTATTTGGCACAAATGGCAGCCCATTAAGTGCCCTTACGACTTTAACAACCCTGAGAAAGAAGCTTGTGGAAAATATTGTGGGAAAAGGAGAAAATGCCCTTAATTTGCTGTCTGGCAAATCATTCAAGATGGACTTTTGTAAAATTTTATTGTTTGGTAGGGCTAAGTTACTACCTCCTTGCAAAATTGCTAACATAAGGGCCATGATGGCCCTGTATTGCTTCACTGGTTTTTCAAGCCTTTACCACACAAATTGAAGTGTTCATGACCCTGAAAAAGAGGGCCTTCGAAAACGATGAACTCTGTCAGGCAATACAAGCAGGTTAATTTATTGGCTTGAAAGGTAAAGTTATTGGAAAAAAAAAAACCGAATGATAGAAACCTTATTCTGAATTCAATACTCCACTCATGTGAGCATAACTATTAGCATCAAAATGAATCACTCTTCCTGAAAACAGAATATTTTCTTTTCTATCAAAAAACTTAATATTTAGCACAAATCATGTATCACTACAGTTTGATAATCAAGGGGTGTAAATAGTAACAAACTTTATCTTTTATTTCCCTTGATTAATACTTAAATTGAAGTGATTATGTATAGAGGCCCATGTCAAACTTGTGATCCCTGGAATGGAGCCAATTTTGACCCATGACCTATAATATGAAGGAACTTGTTAAAGCTCCATTAGATAAAACTACATGCCAAATTCAGTAACCCTGGGCCTTGTGGTTCCAGAGAAGAAGAATTTTAAAAATGTTTCTTTTTTTCAGTTTTGTTGTCATGGCAACCAGAGTTTTGTAAGGAATCAAATTCTTTCAAGAAATTTTGAAGAGGACCATAGCAGAATCATTTCTGTGAAGTTTCATCAAATTTGGATGGGTAGTTTCTGAGAAGAAGATGTTTGAAATAAAAGTCAGCACACGCACGGATGCACAACGGACACCGGGCCATGACAAAAGCCCGCTGGCCTTCGGCCAGTGGAGCTAAAAATGAATGTGAACAATTGTCAACTTTTTCCTAATTGTTCACAACACAGAATCTTTTGTTGGCAGTGTAGATAAAGATCAGACTGCACAAAATGTGCATTCTTGGTCCGTATTCACCAGCCATTCTAAAGAATATTCTCAGTCTTATTCTCCAAGTTTTTCCAAACTGAAAAGTAACAAAACTTCTGATTGGCTTAAAATAAATGGTTTAGCCAATCATAAGTTGTGTTACTTTCAACTTTGGAAAATCATAGAGAAACGACTACGAATGTTCTTAAGAATGGTTGGTGAATACGGACACTGGCCCTGATTTCTGATCTCCACTGTCCAACCTTTTGTTCTGGATCATAACTGAATTGTCACTTAATCTTGCAGCAGAACTGTTTTCTTGCTATTAGAAAAGTAAAAGTTATTATTTTCTATTAGTGAAAAGTTCAATAAAAGGGGCATACCCGTAGTTACAATAGGATAAACAACTATTCATTGAATGCAATTTCCAATTTAAGTAGCAATTTTCGAGGTAAATACACAAACCTGCTGGTGGCTTATAATCCGCAGCTTTAGCACATGTTGCAATTGCTTTCAGACGTACATGAGGTTGAATGTCGGCCATATCCTTGATGAGATCATCAGGCGTGCTGTCTGAGTACTGACCTGCCAGGTGCCATTTTGTCCTCCATTCATCAACTGTGACAGAATGATAAAAACATTATACATGTATTTGCTGACAAAAGTATTAAATGGTTATCATGGTGTGTAAGTATGTGTTCATGTCCATGCTTGAGGAGGGTTATAAGATTACAAAATAGTCAAAACAATATTTTTTTTTTTATCTTCATCAGACCTTGAAGACCTTCATCAGACCCTGTTGAAGTGGTATTTGCCATTGAAGCTATTGTGTAGAACTGATAATTTGAAAGAGAAATATTATTCAAATATTGGCTAGAAAGTCAACCTACTAAGCAAATGAATTGCTTTTTGGTAGAAGGGGAGAGTACTCATGACAAAGTCAGGGTTATTTGTGAATAAGTGCCACTTCCAATTATATACATGAGTGCTACCGAAAAATTCATTTGTCTCAGAAAAATTGAGTTTAATTGGGTTTACTTCCTTTGGCTTTGCACAAAATAGATACATGGTCTTCAAAATTCAATATTGAATTCATATTGGTATTGTCTTCAACAAATACCACAAAAAAAGTCAATGCTTTCACTACAAAAAGCGCTTTGACAATACCCCAACATTTTCTTTGAAAAATGATCATGCTGAAATGACTAAAAGCATACTTGTACATTGAAAATTGGCACCAGCTCCTATACATGTAAAGAATTTACAATCATGACATTTCTCTTTGAGAGACAAAAACAGAAAATGCTGCAAACAATTCCTAATTTTTTTACCACAATATTTTCAAAAGCCCTCACATTTATGCTACCTAACTTTTACCCAAACAATTGTAGGAAAAAAAAAAGTTTTTGAAAACATTGTGGGAAAAGAACAAAGTGCTGGTAACATTCAAATTTCTTTCTTTACCCACAATGTTTTGTGCCATTTTACTGCTAAATTTCATCATTTAAGCCACACATCTTTTCCTCTTACCAAGCAGATCATGTTTTATCAGCCATGAAGAAGATCGTATTTGACATCACTGTAGGATTAGGAGAAAATGCAAGCAGTCATATTTTTTTCCTTTTTCTACAATGTCTATCCTTTCAAAGACATTGTAACCATTTGAGCCAAACTCAAATTTTCATCTACAATAGCTCTGTAGAAGTGTATCCTGACACATACGATAAGATGTTAATATCACAAAGATGAACACAATAATCTCTAAATAAATTTAATACGGAAAGATTTTTAACCCCTTGCCAAACAATCCCTGTTTTTTTATGACCCTGGGAAAGAAGCCTTAACCTTTTACCAAACAATCCCTTGTTTTTACAACCCAGAGGAAGAAGCCTACTGAAAACATTGTAGGAAAAGGAGAAAATGCCGACGACAAATTAAAGGAAGCTTAAAAATCGAAATTTGTTCCGGCAGGTTAGAAAACATTGTGGGAAAAGGAGAAAATGCTGGTTACCAGCATTTTCTCCTTTTCCTACAATGTTTTCAAAAGGCTTTTATCTCAGGGTCGTTAAAAGTTGGGATTGTGTGGTAAAGAGTTAACGAAATGATTTCTATGGATCCACAGAGTGGCCTCCCATAACATACCCTTTCTTAAAGCAAGCACGTAGGAAGCAATTCAAGATTGGGGGGGCTAACTTGTATTTTTTGGAAAATTTTGCGTCGTTTGAAACTCTCCGCGACAAAGGGTAATTTCGATTACCATGACTGTCAAAATTACTGGGGGGGGCTTAGCCCCCCCCTAGCCCCCCCTGTTCCTACGGGCCTGTAAAGTAATCACTTATTGATTGGTACTCAATTCCTTATTAGGCAGAAAGTCTAGTTTTAGACAATAAATGGGGCTGATGGCTAAATGCCCAATGCTGGACAAGCCCCCACCTTACAAACAGAAATCTTTAACAAAGAAACAAATGAACAAATGCATAGCAGAAATATAAACCGCATGTGGTGGGATTTGAACAAAGCCTCAATACGAGCGACATGAATGATTTGTAGAACATATAATATATCTATTAAATACGATGACGAGCTAGATTTTAGATCTTGAAACCAAACGGTTCTAAGGTCGAATTCTGGCTTTATCAAAACTAATTTTGAGCATTGTCAAAAGTAGAAAGCATTTTTCTTTCGTAGATTTATACATGTGAAATAGGGCAAACTGTCCCTGATTTCCTTAACAAAATAAGACAGTTCCTTTGCAATTTCATTAATTTATGACCAGAAAAATAACTTGGAATAATTACTGATTCACATACTTGTAAAGAACATTTACTAGAGAACATTCCTCATTGCATGTAGATCTAGATTTATATAAGAGAGACTTTGATTTTTACTAGGAATTGGTCAGTATGTTGGGACAAATGTTAAGCAGAGTACTGGTAAAAGGAACTTCAGGTGTGCATGGTAGGTGCACTTGCCAGTGCAAGGAATATATACACAAGACTGAAGAAAAAAAAACATACAGAAACAGAATCTTTCTTTCGTTCTTCATTAGTGCACATGTCTAGCCATGCTTTACCTGGAGTTTCTTTAAAATCAGAGAGTGCAGATCACTAAAATTACGGTAGATTATATGTAGCTTTCCTTTTTCATCCCATCTGCTTTCCTACACATCCATCATTGAAACAGTGGTCAATGCAGAGACAGAAATGAATTCTGTTGCAATGACTAGATCTTTCATCAATTCTAGGAAAGGAATTTGCAGAGTTATCAGATAGATTGATCTGTACAACTTATGTGAAAGAAAGCGCAAAGCTTAAATAATTTAAAAAAAAAAAAGTGGATCCTAAAACAAGACAGTTTTACTGGTTTGTACACATTGTGCATGTCTATTTTGTTTTTTTTTAAATGTACTCAGTACAAGAAAAAAGAAAATCAAACTAGTACAAGATATCTCTGTTTAAGGTGAAACCTGTGTAATGGAAAACAGCTATTTCCACTAAAATATCATCCTGCAAAATTAGCTATAATTAAAAATGTATATTATTGAACTACTTTCACCAATTCATTTTTTCCTTCTTTGAATTATCATTTATAAATGTAAAACCACTATATTCTCAATTCAAAAAGAGATAATAATTACCTCCCTTTTCAGAAAACTAACAAAAGTATCAAAAAATAATTTCAAGACAGACATAAATGGAATTTCTGATCAATGAGAAATGTGCAAAAATATTATTTCTACATAAATCCTTATTTATCCTTTTTTATCAACCAATTAGAATTTTCACCAGAAGTGCATTACACAGGTCTTACCTTAACTCTTTACCACAAAATCCCAACTTTTAATGACCCTGAGAAAGAAGCCTTTTGAAACATTGTCGGAAAAGGAGAAAATGCTGGCAACCAGCATTTTTTCCTTTTCCCACAATGTTTTCTACCCTTCCAAAAAGGAATTTCAATTTTTCAGCCACCTTCATTTTGTCGTCTGCAAATTCTTTCGATTTTGACAAGTCTTTAATTTTTGTGTGTGGTAAAGAGTTAACCCTTTACTCCATAGATATTCATTTTGACGTATCAACAACAAACAGCTTTTAAAAACATTGTGGGAAAAGGAGAAATTGCTCTTAATGAGCAATTTCTCCTTTTCCCACAATGTTTTCCGCTCAATCAGAGTGTCCTCATTTGTCCATACTTTTGACATATCTTTATTTGCTGCTAAAATGGAAGAGCCTCAAATTGGCATATCAGGTAAAGGGTTAATAAATGAATCAAATTGTAACTGAATACAAAACGCAACTCATTCACAAACTTATGTTCAAAGGGCTAGCAATATTTTCCATTTGTTTCTTTTCCTGCAGCTTTCGTAACAATTCATCTGGATGGTACTTTTTCATGTCACGTCCTTTTTTTGCAATATCAAGTTTTTCTGTCTCATCAGCTATACAACAACACCAAATATGGTTAAATGGAAAGAAAAACCGAGGTTTGCTTTGGTACAAATGGCATGGTAAATAACTTTCATCATAGAGAAAAAAAAATAAAGATTTGAGCACAGATAATATTTTTCCTTATTTCATGCTTTCTGGTTGGTTATCTAGAAATATTGGTGAAATATATTTTCGATATTTCATGCTTACAACCAGAGAAAATACTGATTTTGATATTCTAGTTACATAGGTAAAATGTGTGTGACTCACAACCAGATGGAAATATGGCATCATTTTCTCACCCTTGATGTGATATTGTAATGTGTTGCTATGCGGAGGGGGTACACGGCATGGAAAAACTGAAAAGAACTGTGCTGGATTTTGAAAGAGATCCTCCCAGAAAGGGTTAAAAGCATGAAATAAATAGAATATTTTGATTTTGCCCGTTAAAGATTGAAATTTATTTAATCTCATGAACACCATTGGTCATATTGTCACTCATAAACTGTACCACTAATGAAAATATTAATGATGATGTCCACTAAATGAAATAAATTTTGATCTTTAACCAAAAAAAACTCAAATACCCTCTATGTCAACCATTTGGCTGATATAAGAAAATATGAATGATATTAACCCATACTGTGCTGAATTAAGAATTTGGACATCTTTAATTAGTTAGGAAAAACAGCCCATGATATTTCTATTTTCAATAACATATAATAATAATATATAATGATAGTAATATATAACATAGTAGCAGACAATGAAGATCTAAGATCAGACTGCTCATTTTATGCAGTTTGATCTAAATCTACACTGTCTGTAAAAACATTTAACCTTGTTTGGTTTCAGGACTTTCACTCTTTACTGCACCATCTCGACCTTTACCGACCTTTACCGACCCTGTGAAAGAAAGCTTTGAAAACATTGTAGGAAAAGGAGAAAATGCTGGTTACCAGCATTTTCTCCTTTGCCCAAAATGTTTTCTACCCTTCCAAAATCAAAATCAAATTTCAATTTTTCAGTCACATTTATTTTGTCGGCTGCAAGTGCTTTCAATTTGGACAATTTTTGTCGTTTGGTAAAGAGTTCAGAATTCTGGAAAAACAAAACAGCATAGTAAAAGCATGAAATAAAGTTGAGAAATCAGTAAATTGCTGATGCAAAATTCCAATAGTGGGCTCTGAAGTTATTTTTAATGGAGATTTTCCTGAAACATAGAATCAAAGTTTGGTTAGTATTATTTTGTTCTCTCTACTAGTCTCATTGGTCTTTTATGTTTATTTTGAATAGGGTCTATATTTGCTAACTTTTCTTAACAACATAGGGTACATGTACATGTATTTCGTCTTCCTCTGAAGAATTTTCTATATTTGAAAGTAACACAATATCTAACTGGCTAAACCAAGTGGTTTAGCCAATCAGATGTTGTGTTACTTTCTAAATTTATAATATGACTAAGAAAGTACATCAAAATTATTCTTAATTCTTATGTGTAATTTGGGTCTGTATTCACTTACCATTCTTAACAACATTCATCTTCTAAGGAATGTTATGAATTATAAAGTAACACAGCTTCTGATTGCCTAAACCAAGCGGTTTAGCCAATCAGATATTGTTTTACTTTCTAAATCTATAATATGACAAAGAAAGTTCCTCAAAATTATATTTATTTCTTATGTGTTATTTGGGTCTGTATTCACTTACCATTCTTAACACCATTCTTCATCTTCTTCCAAAGAATTTTATGAATTTGAAAGTAACACAGATTCTGATTGCCTAAACCAAGTGGTTTAGCCTATCAGATGCTGTGTTACTTTCTAAATCTATGAAATGACTAAAGATGTTCATCAGAATGGTTGGTGAGTACGGTCCCAGGTTGTTCAATGCGTACAGTAAGTATAAGTGCCTGAAAGAAAAAAGAACAGCAATGGGTTATGTTTGAGTTATGATGAGAAAAGAAAATGAACAAAAAAGTAAATACTGACTGATTTGCATGAGAGAGGCATTGCTCTTTGCCGTCTTACGTGTACGATGGTCAGCAGACTTCTGGAAGTCAACGTCTTCCCCAGGTGGCAGCACCTTCAACAATTCACCTGTATCCTGTCGAATGAAATGTGGGTTGGGAGAACACTTTGCATATCATACATGAGGAAATTGACCTTTCTGCTGATTTTGATTGACAGGTCTTCCAATTGGCCAATGAAAAAGCAGCATTAGTCTGACACAATTTGTTATAGACATGCGATGACTTTATCATGTCTATTTAAGTATCAAAACAGCTATTGTGTTATCAATCAATTAAAATTTTAAAAAAATTGTTGTAATTAACCCAGAGCGAAATATCAGCTAGGAATAAAACTGAAATAAATGCTCTTTCTCTTTGTATTCGACACCATATTTTGATTAGCTTGTCAGGTTTGACAACCGATATACTGCGATACTATGGGGGTTGTGCCAAACTCACGTTTACAGAAAGGTCAATCGAGAGTTAAGGTCAAACCAGGTCAAAATTTGTTAGATAATCTTGGCTAAACTTATTAGTATACCACACTGGGGATTGGGTTGATTTGATTGGATTTCGCAAGTTGCTGAAACACCAAACTTTTTCTGATACTTAAAACTACTGTTCCGAACAAAGATTTTAACTCTTTACCACACGATTCCGACTTTTACCGACCCTGAGAAAGAGGCCTTTTACAAACATTGTGGAAAAAGGAGAAAATGCTGGTAACCAGCATTTTCTCCTTATCCCAAAATGTTTTCTACCCTGCTGGAAACAAAATCAATTTTTTAGTTACGATTATTTTGTCATCTGCATGTGCTTTTTGTTTGGACACTTTCACAGAAAATTTGAACAATTTGAGCCACAATGAGATTGTCGTCTGCAAATGCTTTCAATCTAGACAAGACTAAAGTTTTGTTGTTTGGTAAAGAGTTAGTTTTAAACAAATTAATCTCACAAGCTAATACATCCTCAAATAAAGTCAACCCATTTTAAATGCAGACACTTAAAAGTAGTAACTCTGAAACCATTTCTCAAGTAAAACAAAATCTTATATATATGGTCATAAAATGTCGGTGATGGAATTAAAATATAAAACTTTTATGAGAATTAAGACAACAAAGATTAAAAACATTGGTCTGTTAAATTATTATCACATGTGTATCAATTCTGTACAACATAAAAGAGTTTTAGCTTTGTCCAATTCAAAAAATGTTCAGATAACACAAATGGCAAAAATGATGGCATTTGCAATTTGTAGAAATTGAAAACATTGATGGAAACGGAGAAAATGCTAGTTACCAGCATTTTTTCCTTTTCCTTTAATATTTTCAAAAGCTTTCTTGCCAAGTGGATACTAAAATACAGAATTATGTTGTACAGGATTAAGCAGTTATATCAAAGTCACCAGGTGCACACAATGATAGATGAAATTCATTTGAAACAACAGAATTAATCATAATTAAGAAATTATATTGGAAAGGGAATGGGGGTCGGGGCAACTTTTCAAAGCAACTAACTGGCTTTCATAATTGTATAGTTCTTCTTCCCCAATTTCATGGTATTTGGACTGGGTTCCCTATGAAATTCTTTGTCATAACCATAAGGCACAGCGTCTGTTTCGTCCTGAAGAATTTATACCATTCTATCAACTTTTACTAACTCTTTAACTCTTATTAACCGTTTCCCAAACAATCCCGGGTTTTCATGACCCTCAGAGAGAAGCCTTTTGAAAACATGGTGCTAAAAGGAGAAAATGCTGGTTACCAGCATTTTCCCCTATTCCCACAATGTTTTCTTCCCTTCCCAAACCAAATTTCAATTTTTCTTTCACATTTATTTTGTTGTCTGCAAACGCTTTCAATTTGGACCAGTCTATTATTTTGTCGTCTGGTAAAGGGTTAACTCTTTATCACACAACATTTTAGACTCTACCAAAATGACAGCAATTGAAGCCCACAAATTGACATGGCTCAAATGATTAATACTTCTCTTTGAAAGTGAAAAAAACATAGTGGGACAAGGAGAAAATGCATTTTCCCATTTTCCCACAATGTTGTCAAACATCTTTTTTCCAATGTAGAGTGTTCTCTAAGTTCTATACCACCAATCTGTTTTATGCAGTTAAGGTTTAAGACTGTAAATTTCATTTTGTAGATCATGTTCTTGATGTATTGAAGAGACAGCTTCTGTTCTGTTTTGTAATTCATTGCTTGGCTGGGAGGCTCAGTGGTTAGCAGATCAGACTTGTGACCTGGAGGTTACAGGTTTGATGAAGTAAACTTTCTTTCTTTTTTACATAAGCATAGATGGAAAATGACAAAATTGACACACTGCTTGATACAAACTTTTTCTTTACACTCTAATTTTTCTCTTTTCAAATGCATAAAATATATAATTTGATAGGTTTTTCTTCATTTGGAATTTGTCCAAGAAAATCTTGTTATAAAGTCAGAGCGAATATCATTATAAGCTGCCCATTCTAAAATAAACCATTTTAACACTAACAGTGAAGTTATACACGGGACATAATCTTTAGCCAATCAAATTTCGATTAGCCAACAAGAAACTGTGTCATTGGGTAATTCATACAATTCTTGAGAATCAGGTGAAGAACAATGTGAAGAATGGTTTGTCAATATAAGCCTGGAGTATTCACTAACCACTCCTTGTGTATTTCTTAAGAAGTAACATAATTTCTGATTGGCTAAACCACTTTGTTTATCCAATCAGAGATTGTGTTATGGGCCCTGGGCCTGTATTCACCAACCATTCTTAAGAAAGTTTTTTGTCTTATTCTTCAAGATTTTCTGACATTGAAAGTAACAGAACTTCTGCTTGGCTAAACCATATGGTTTAGCCAATCAGAAGTTCTGTTACTTTCACATTGACAAAATTCTGAAGAATAAGACTAAGACTGTTCTTAAGAATGGTTAGTGAATACGGGCCATGATGTCTATTAACAACAGTTTCAAAAGATATTCTCTTGCTTTCCGTGAAATATGGTACCAGTATTACAATACAAAACTCACATCAATAGCCTCTGGTAATTTCTTCCAACGTCTGAGACCTCTTTCAAACTTTTTCTGCTTCTTTTTGTTTCGCTGCTGAATGTCTTTTTCAGCATCAGTCTCCGGGAACCAGTGCTCTGGAGATTTGGGGAAACCACTCTGCAGGTGTCGTTTGTACTTGTTGTTGGATTCTAGAACTATCTTGGACTGGTCACCAAAAGGATCATATAATTGCTTTGTCCCTAAAAAAATACGGTAAATGTGTATGTATAACACCTTGTAACCTTAACTCTTTACCGAACAACAAAATTCTAGACTGGCCCAAGTTGAGAGCACTTGCAGATGACAAAATAAACATAACTCAAAAACTGAAATTTGTTTCCAGCAGGGTTGAAAATGTGGGAAAAGAGGAAAATGCTGGTTACCAGCATTTTCTCCTTTTTTCACAATGTTTTCAAAAGGCTTCTTTCTCAGGGTTGTAAAAATCAGGAATTGTTTGGTAAAGGGTTAAAACACTCTCACTGTGACTTCTTCAACATTTCAGGCTAGTAATAAGATCATGTTTTTATGTTGGTGTTGTACATGTAGATGTACATGTAGGTCTTATCTATTTAAGAGTTTGTCAAACTAATTAGTGAGTGAATAAAAGCATGGAAAGTTCATCAAAAAGTGAGCTATAGAGAGAATTCAAATGCCAAATCATCAAACCTGACATGTTCTTTAATTTTCAACTATAGAACAATAAACAAATTTTTCCATGGTATTTCTCCAATCCTACAAGTAAATGGCTATGAATGATGAAGTCACTGGATGAAACCAGGTAGGACTTAACCCTTAGGCTGAGAAGTGTGACTCACAGACCTTTAGCAGACAGCATAGATCAAGATCAGACTGCACAAAATGTGCAGTCTGATCTTGGATCTACAGTGTCCAATAAGGAGATATCGTTCCCAAAAAATTCCATTTAAATAGCAATATTTGGGTTTATACCAGCTTCTTAATTTTTTTTTTTTTTTTTTTGACTTCTTTAGCAGGATAAGGGTTTATAAAGTTCTGCATTGCACCAAACAAAACCAGATATGAGTAAATTACTAGATGGGATCATTTTTCTTCAATCTTGTATGGAACAACCAAGTGTTGTTTTTACCAATGTTGCTTATTCCAACATTAGCTAGTCTGCCAGTACTTTCAGTGCTTTGATTTGTATATTAAATGCCATATAGAAATCATAGAACAGTCATAAGCTCTGAAGGCCTATTCACAACCATTCTATTCACAAACTCACCTGTCAGCTGCTCTTGTTGAAACATATCCTGTGTCTCATAGATGTACTTCCCCACATCAGGGTTGATAAAATCTCTCAGGGTGGGTGGGGGTGGAGGTTTGAAGGTTTGTACATTGATACTGGCGGCGGTTGTGTTGATAGCACCTGAAAAAAGGAAGCAAATCTTTTAAGGTTTTGGTATAACCCATAGCACACATGCCAGACAGACACACAGCCAACTAGTATAGATGGTACAATTTTGCAACATTTTAAGGCAGGAGAAAAAAAGTTCTTTATCTAAAGAAAATGAAACTTTGTAAGGAAAAAAAAAATACTTTTGCTTGTCAGGAAAATTTGGTTGTTCTTTTCAAATTAAAAAAAAAAAGAGATAGAAAATTGTACCTTTGCAACAAGATGATGAGATAAAAAAAAACATGCATTTTCTTTTACACAAAAAGAAGCAGAAATTGTATGCAAATGGTCTCAGACATTAGAAAAAAATTACCACAAGCAATAATTGATGTGAGTTTTAAAATACCAGGTTGAAAGTCTTCACATGCAAGTTTGGTAACTCTTGCCACGTAGACCAATGGTTTACCATTCTTATTTTCAAGCTACATGATTGTATTCAGTTGAAAAGGCTTTCAATTCAGCAGTTCCTTTGCTCACTACGGAAATCTGCTTGAAATTCATGTTCATAGTTTCGCATTTAACCCTTCACCGCACAATCTCGACTTTGAAAGACCCTGACAAAGAAGCCTTTTGAAAATACTGTGGGAAAAGAAGAAATGCTGGTAACCAGCATTTTCTCCTTTTCCAAAGTTGTTTTCTACCGTTCACAAAACAAATTTCAAATTTTCAGTCACTTTTATTTTGTCGTCTGCAAGTGCTTTCAACTTGGACCGTTCTAAAGTTTTGTCGTTTGGCAAATAGTCAAGGAGACAAGGTGCATTATAAACTGCAGCTATACAAATAGAATAATGTAAAAACTGCCTTTGAACACACATCAGTGTATCGCTTCTTTGAATTTGAAAGACAGACATGGGTTACCTTAGCATCAAGGAACATTATTATATAGATAAAAGTACTTCTGAAATGAGAAAATTTATACCAAGGCCCTATCATGTATCGGGAAATTAGGCTTAAAATACTAGTTTGTGTGTAGATTTTAGAATACCAAGAACTACTTAAGCTTTGTGTACATCGAAATCTGAGTATTAGATCATACAAGGTCTGATTTTGGAATGACACCATTCAGGGTTCTGTTTGGTTAACTGACCCAAAAAACATCAAAATATCACACAGATTCATTCTTTTTTTTTAATCTTCTGCAGTTAGTTTGTCTTCTAAGAGTTACAAAAAAAATTTACAGTCGATACACAAATAACATGTCAATTTTTTACTTTGTACATAAAACACAAAATTAAACATGAAGCTACCACGTATTTAAGTTAAATAACAGTTAACAATTATCCCCATGTGCTGAATTAAAACAATTTGACAGCTTTGTTGGGAATTTCTCATACCTTGATACATTTAAAAGCCAATGAACAATAAATAAACTATTTGATTTGAAATCAAATGATAAAGGACCGTGGTTAAATAGGACATAGAAAAATACCCCAAAATTGTCAACAGGCACTAAGTAACATTAGCATTGAATGGTATTACGTTGTGAAGCATCATACAATACAAGAACAATATCTTTATACATTTAAGAGCCAATGAACAATAAATAAGCTATTTAATTTGCAGTCAAATGATAAAGGACAGTCCTTAAATAGGACATAGCTAAATACCTAATCACTGTCAACATGCACCAACTAACATCAGCGTTGAATGGTATTACGTTGTGAAGCATCATACAATATAAGAACAATATCATTTAGAAGCCAATGAACAATAAATAAGCTATTAAGTTTGCAATCAAGTGATAAAGGACAGTAGTTAAATAGGATATAGATAAATACCCAATCATTGTCAACAGGCACCAACTAACATCAGCAATGAGCGAAATGTTTGCGAATTCAAGGGATTTGTTATTTGTTGGTATACCTGTGATAGAATATGCTAACACAATATTCTAAATTCACGAAATTGCAAAAATTTCACTTCAAAAAAAAATCCACTTATACGGTACAAAAGAGCATCTGCTGCAGTTGCGACTTTCAGTGAAAATTAGTAAGTCGAAAAAGGGGCATGATTGTGTCATAATTGTGTTATGGGTTTTGATACGTAACAACTAGTCAGAATTTAAAGAAATATCTTTGCTAATAATACATACTAAGTCTTGTGACCTATCATGGCAAAAGGGACAATCTGGGAATTTCATTTATCAATTAAATGAAAACAGATTTAACATAGTGCTGGTCAATAAAGTTGATGATTCAAAAATGATTGTATAATAACATAATAAGGTAGAATGACCCTTTTTTGTACAGTAAATATCATAGAAGCGAAAAGTGTCAACCCTGGCCAGTATTGACACTTTTCGCAGTTCTCAGAAGGTCCCATTTCATGTGGCGGGTCATGTATAATTAAATGTTATAGTTTCTCCTGAGTGACCATGACGACACAGACTGTGACAAGGTTCTGACAATACTTCGACTGTTTTTTTAATAAGAGCTAGGCTAAAAATTAAACCCTTATCCCTGCAATGGCCTACAAAGCTTGCATGGCTTTTTTTAAAACTATACAGTAAACTATATCTGTTTTATAATCTTACTATCTAAGCTTAGGGATGATCTTGGAATCTTCATGAATATTTTCCTGAAGGAATCAAAAGTTATTTTCTGTGATAAACCGTTTCCCAAACAATCCCTGGTTTTTACAACCCTGAGATAAAAGCTTTTTCAAAACATTGTGGGAAAAGGAGAAAATGCTGCTTAACCAGCATTTTCTCCTTTTCCCACAAGTTTTTCTATCTTGCTGGGAACAAATTTCATTTTTTGAGTTATGTTTATTTTTTTTGTCTGCAAGTGCTTTCAATTTGGACCAATGTAAAATTTTGTTGCTTGTTAGAGTTAAATGAGATTTGAATATGATAGTTTGTGTTTGAATAAAGTCTGACAATAACGAGAAAACATGGGAAATGACCCTGATCTTTGATGCAGGTAGTGATCAGCTTTGAGTAAGAAATCTCTTAAAGAGTGCTCCTGTTATTTACTTTTTGTTGCATTTAGGAAAAAGGTTTTGTAAAAGTTTAAAACAAGGCCTTGCTTTTGAAAATTGATATGGCCACAGATTCGCACAGAATCCTGAGTGCTATAGACAAGGGCAGGATAAGAGCATGAGAAGGGAGGAAATCATGAGTTGTTCAGTATAAATTGAAAATTTTAGAAGCAATTCTTATATGTACTCAGCATCAATGAAAGGTGACTAGGTACTAAAGTTGAATAATTTTCACCTTGCCACATGAGAGAAATTTTCAATTATGTAAACATTATCAAACTCATTTTCTGACGCGTATCTGACAAATTTCATGTGCGTGCACATCTGAGTAGTCCATCTTTATTTGCAAATGCAAATTTAATCAATTTTCTGATGGCAAACTATCCAGCTTTCTCTTTCTTTTCATCTCTTACCTGGTGACTTTTCATTGACACTGAGTATAATTTGGAGACAATCTGCTAGAAAAACCTGATAAATCAATTTTATGAGTAACATATACAATGAACATTTTAGAACCAAATCCTATATAATTTTGAGACCATCTTTGCTAGAAAAAAAATTGATAAATCAATTTTATGAGTAAAGTTGAGAAGAGTTAGTTTGCTATTGTGCCATCCTTTTTGAAGGGCCAGCTGCAATATTCAACATAAAAAGAAAACTTTATTTAGCACATTTACATGTACTTTCAAAATCTAAATTTTTCATACCAAAGCAGGTAGGCACTGAAGAGGAAGCTTTTGAAAACATTGTGGGAAAAGGAGAAGCTGGTAACCAGTATTCTTTTTGCCACAATGTTTTCTATCTTTTCAAATACAGAAATCATCATTAGAAGTAAATTATTCTGTTATATAGAAATACTTTCAATTCGGATGAGTCCAAAATTTTTAATTTTGTTGAGAGTTAATTGACTGCAGTAGACAATTTATAGATCATTCATAAGTTATTTTTTATCTAAGATCCCAACTACTTTTCAGTTAAAGCGTTTACATGTTTATTATATTTACATCACAAATCCACATAGTTTATTACATTTACATTAATGCACATAACAATAAGCCTTTCAAAATATTTGACAATAATTCTACAAGATGACCAATTTTGCAACTAAGGATGCAAGAAATTTTGCCATGGAACACTGATCAGTTTTTCTGTTAATTTCACGTTTTGCAACCTGTTGCCCATATGGGCAACACCTCTAGAATACTGTTAGTTATGTTATGGGGATAGTATAAGATACAGAATGGAACTTGTCAAAAGTAATGTCTGGTTCTTTAACCTTCTCTGTGTATAGCACCATGACATGTGACCATGTTTTGTCCCATCCAACCAACAATTAGTAACTTTTCTTGTTGGCCAGTCATGGAGCTCAAGCTCACTGCCTGAAGCATCCCTAAATTTGTGACTAACAAGTCACATGGCCTACCACTTGAGCTTTTTGGGGTGGTCACACCATGGAAGGTTTTTTTTACAGAAGCTGATTAGGTCTTTTCCAAACAATCCCAAATTTTAACGACCTTGAGAATGAGGCCTTTTGAAAACATTGGTGAAAATAGTAAAACGCTAGTAAAAAGCATTTTCTTCTTTTCCAACAATATTTTTCTATATATTCAATTGCAATTTTTATCATTTTAGTGACATTTTTTATTTTCATTTGCAAATACTTTCAATATGGAGAAGTTAAATTTACAATTCGTCCTGTGGTAATGGTTATTACATTTGAATCACAGAAAGCACAAAACAATATGCCTTTCAAAATAGTCTTTCCTTGATTATTCTTGGAACAGTTCAGCTACTTTTGTAGGTCATTAGTTGGGTAACAGTAGTTGTTGTAAAACCTTATTAAATACATATACATTAAAAGTTAACATTTATTTGGTTTATTAATTATTAATATTTCTTATTTTACTTATCATGCAAATTTATAGGTACATTTAATTGGTCATCATGTAGTTTTCACTCACTACCCCAAGAAACAAGTATGTGTAACCAGGTGACAACTTTAAAAAACATTTCTAAAATATTGATAATCAATATAAATTATGGTTCATTAGATAATTCATAGAGCCACCAAAACTCAATTAGTCTACGGTCTATAACATAACAGAATGCTGAAATTTGCATTGTTCAATCATCTTAAATCTTCTTAATCACTGTAACTAAAATTAATACACTGACACAATGTCTCTCTATATTGATTATAATAATTATTATATACAATAAAGAGGGGATTTTTCAATGTGCTATATTTAGTAACAATGTTTGATAACTGACCAATGAAAATTTTAGTCGTTCATGATAGACCAATGAGTTTCAAAGGCCTGTGGATACTTCTAAGTAACAAAACTGTGGCAATGGCAGGCACGGCTTGTTACGAGCAACTGTTTCTTTTGCAACAATTTTAACAAATATTATCTGCTGTAAGGCAAGAAGCCAATGATAGTTTGTTAACACAATTTTTTTTACATTTACAAACCTTTCATACTGCGAACTGGAAAGGAAAGTACATTTTATTGTATAAAAAACACAGGGCACTCTTAAAGACCCAATAGCAGCAATTTTAAGTAAACAGCGTGGGTGTTTGAATGAATTTAAAATCCAAAGAATTTGCCTCCTGCACATGCTTTCACTTTGGACATGTGTAAAATTTGGTCGAGATAAGGATGTTTAGTTTAACCCATTACCACACAATCCCTACTTTTGACGACCCTGAGAAAGAAGTTTTTAGAAAACATTATGGGAAAAGGAGAAAATGCTGGTAACCAGCATTTTCTCCTTTTCCCACAATGTTTTCTACCCTCCACAAAACAAATTTCAAATTTTCATTTACTTTTATTTTGTCGTCTGCAAATGCTTTCGATTTTGACAGGTCTAAAATTATTGTCGTTTGGTAATGGATTAATGCAAAAATAGAAATGAGCCAATCTGGCAAAAAGGGGCTTAGTGCATCTCTGTAATCCATCATACCATGCAAGCAATACTAATGGATCCATGACATCCACCTTTTTGAAAAAACAATCGAACCCTTTCCCAAATGGCACATTTTAGACCAGACCAAATTCAAAGGATTTTGCAGATGACAAACTAACAGTTGCTAAAAAGATGATTTTTCGATATGATAGGGTAGAAAACATTGTGGGAAAAGGAGAAAATGCTGGTTACCACCATTTTCTCCTTTTCCCACAATGTTTTCAAAAGGCTTCTTTTCCTGATCCATAAAAACCAGGGATTGTTTGGTAAAGAGTTAATCATAAGGCAAACCAGTCCTTGGACATACAGAAAATCGACTCATAGTGAAAAAGTTTTGGCCAAGGTCAGCCTTTGTGGACTGCATTGGCTGACCTGGGTTGTTACTTTTTGCAGAATGGATTAAGCCCCCTTTTCACAGAGCATGGAACATACATTAGTAGTAGTATAGTATATTGCGTTCTCCTTTCTCCGTTCATTTTAGCATAGATAAGCTCACAAAATGCATATTTTTGGTCAAGGAATCAAAATTTTCATGTAATGATCAAATATAAAGTCTGAATCAAACTGTTGAATGAAAAAAGTCACTACAACTTGCATAAATAGGATCGATCCGAGGAAGTTTTCAAACCTACCTCGCCAATCTGTGTAGTATGGCTGCTTTCTCATTTTTTCATTCATTTGATTGATTGCCAAGGCCGGTCGCTAAGAACTGATTACTATTCTACCTAGCCAATTCATACTAAAGTGTAAATACCACCCATTTAAGTGGATTTAATGTTAAAAAACATTGAAAATTTGCATTTTAATGTATCTAATGCAATATTTTCTTTTAAACTGTGAAAATTACACTCATTTGTTGCATTTTGTTGTCTTATTCAATAGGAAAATACTATCGATATATGGTAGGATGTTTTGCATAACATCTGACAGAGTAGAATAGAACCCCGGTGGAACAAAAAGTCATATTCATTCCGCTTTAGTACATGAATGGAAAAGCGAGAATGAACGGAGAAATGAGAAAAGGCCATATATGCCATGCTTCTTTAATAGCTTACTTTCCTCACAAGATAGCATACAGTTACTCAAAATAATTTGAAACCAAGTGCCAAAATTGATCAGACTGAGCCAAGTCTTTTACCAGGGGACCCCTGGTTTGAATCTAAATATCAACAACTTTCTCTCCAAGGACTGATGATTGTCACTGCGACAGCATTTTATTCCTCTATCCCTGCTGATTATTGTTTTGATATGGTTATCTTTGAAAGCAGCTGATAGATTGGGGAGCATATTGAGCAAAGCACAGGAAAAGAAACTTCAGGAAAGCATAGATTTACTGGCAACTGTGATATAAATGAAATGATGTTGAAAACAGCATTAAACACCATACAAACAAACAAACAAGTTTTACCTAGTTCTTCCTTTTCCTCATGCTTTTTAGCCCGTCTTAAACCAGCTGGTTGTCTGTAAAATGGCGCCTTGTTGTCATCTGAATACGGGTCTACAGCTTCTGGCTCTATTTCTTCTTCTAGGTCGTATACCTTTTCCAGAAGACTGAAAAACAAATCAACCAAGCTCTGTGAAAAGGGGGCTTAATTCTTTACCAAACAACAAAATGTTGGACTGGTCCAAATTGAAAGCATTTGCAGACGACATAATAGATTTGAAACCTGATTCGAGAAGGGAAAAAAACATTGTGGGAAAAGGAGAAAATGCTGGTTACCAGCATTTTCTCCTTTTCCCACAATGTTTTCGAAGGCTTTCTTTCTCAAGGTCGTTTAAAGTCGGAATTGTGTGGTAAAGAGTTCTTGCATCTGCGAAAAGTATTGGCCAAAATCACCCTGCGCAGGGTGACCTGGGCCGAAACTTTTCACTACTGGTTAATTTTCTGTATGTCCAGGGACCATTCCATCTCAAGATTAAGTCTATTTCTTAACCCTTTACTCCATAGATACTCACTTCTTCGCATTGCTTGTAGCAGCCTTTGGAAAACATTGAGGCAAAAGGTGAAATTGCTCGTGAAGAGCAATTTCACCTTCTGCCACAATGTTTTCTATGCTATCAAAAAGCGTCATATACACATAAGAAACGGCTTCATCCTTGCTGTTATTTAAGGTCAATTAGAGATACCATAGAAATGCCTTATGGGGTAAAAGGTTAAGAAAGTATCTCTTATGATTCGATAATTATGTGATGAATTGGGCTGGAATCATGTATAACTGAGATGCAATAAACCCTCTTTTGCCACAGCATGAGGGTCCACTCGTTCTTACTGGGAAAAATTTTGGTGAGGGTAAGTGGATTATCCTTCTTTGTCTAACTGTAGGATGAATCCAAAATGGCAGGAGGACAAGTAAGAATTCTGAAATTTTTGGGGGCCCTGTACATGACTCAAAATTAATGCAAACTTCAAAAAGCTTTTTTCAAGTCATTACCAAACGACAAAAATTTTATGTTTGTTCAAATCGAAAGCATTTGCAGATGACAAAATAAAAGTGATTGAAAAGTTGAAATTTGTTCTGTCAAGGGTAGAAAACATGTGGGAAAAGGTGAAAATGCTGGTTATCTGTGTTTTCTTCTTTTTCCACAATGTTTTTCAAAGGCTTCTTTCTTGAGGGTCGTCACAAGTAGTGACTGTGTGGTAATGGGTTAAGAAAAGTGGTGGAGCCAAAACTTAACCCTTTACTACACAATCAGTGATCGGGAAACCCCTGCGCCATGCGCCATTGGCACATAAAAACCAAAAATGTCTCATTCAAAATCCTAGAAATGCGCCCAACTGTCTCATAGAAATATGGAAGTTGCTCCAATATTTTTTTTGAAATCTTCTAAAATTAAAACAAAAGAAAAGTGAAGTTCAGTATTCTCGTATTTTGTGAATATCATTATTGATTGTATGCATTAGAATCTAATTTTAACATCGGTATTCGGGAATGTTACTCGATACAACATTGATAAAGTGCGACTTTTTATCCGAGATATTGTGATTGAATCATCGGGACTGAGCCATAAATTAAACTGCTCATTGCAGGAAGTCCTTGTATCTATCACTTAGTGGTGGGCCGATGACCGACTATAGTCAAAAGTCATTTGGTTTTGGCTTCCGATTCCGATAATCGATTGAGAAATCGGACCTTGAACTCGCTTGATGCCTAAACTTGAATTCTTGGCTTTGTGACTATTATTAATCACAATCTTTGATAATAAACATCAAAACTGGCCGCAAAAATGAGAGAGACAGTTTTGTCCATGGATTATTTGATAAAACTTTACAACTCGGCACGCTTCTCATTTGATCCCTGAGCCCGGGTTTTGAGACTTGGAAATTCGAAATGACCCGTCTTTAACAATGGAAAATATCTGCCAAAATGTCAATATGACACATGAAATTATCGTCTAGAGCTTCATATAACCTAGCTTGCGTGCATCCGGCAGAATATTGGGCTAAACAGGATCAGTATAAAATGCGTAGGACATGCGGATGATAATGAGGCTGTCGAGTCATTTATGACAGGGTAACAAAGGTGTTATTCCTCTTATCTATTGTAAAGTGACATTTTAACTTATTTGCTGTTTAAACTGACCAAATGATGTCAAATCATGTAGCAATACTTCTCTAAAAATCAATTGTCACGAAAAAATAGATCGCCAAAAAAGCGTGAAAACCCATGACACTACAATGAGCAGCCTGGCATCGTCCGAACAGGGGGACTTCAAACTATCTTCTCATCAATAATAATGAATTTATACAGTGAATTTACACAAACCTCTGAATAAAGCAATAACTGAAAGCTAAATTTCCATTCATGAGTGAAAAAAAAAATGTTTTATGAAATGTAAATATAGATTTATAGCAGAAGGATGATGATGAAGCTGGCGAGTCATTTTTTACTAAGTAACAAAGGTGTTTTTCCTCTTATCTGGAGTAAAGTGACAGATTTCTAAGTTACTTGCTATTTAAACTGACTAATTGATGTCAAATCATGTAGCAATACTTCTCCAAAAAGTAATTGAGACGAAAAAATATATTGCCAAAAAAGCGTGAAAACCCATGACACTACAATGAGCAGCGTGGCATTATCCGATCAGGGGGACTTCAAACTATCTTCTCATCTTTAATAATGAATTTAAACAATGAATTTACACAAATCTCTGTATAAAACAGTAATTGCAAGCTAAATTTCTGGGTTCATGAGTGAAAAAATGCTGTTTTATGAAATAAAAATTAGATCTATAGCAGACTTTGGGATGGGGGATTTGAAGTCGTCGCCTGCAAATGCTTGAAATATGTCTGATTGTTTTTTTTTAACTTGTTTGGAAATTAAAATACATGTATATGGAAGAAATGAACAGTATTGATTATTCATGTGTTAAAACAATAAAACAGAATAAAGTGTTTTACTTGAAATCTTTTAAATGTCTCATCTGAAAATAAAAATGTCTCATTACTTTTGAAAATGTCTCATTGGTTTTCAAAAACAGGAGCATTGTCTCATTGAAATAAATTCTTTCCCGATCACTGCACAATGATGACTTTTAATATCCCTGAAAGAAAAGGTTTTTGAAAACATTGTGGGAATAGGAGAAAATGCTGGTTACCAGTATTTTCTTCTTTTCCCACAATGTTTTCTATCAATTGAAAGACAAATTTTATGCACTGAGCAACACAAAATAGGTTATCTCAAATGCTTCCAGTTTAGGCCAGGCTGAAAATGTGGCAGAGTTATTCTATATACATTGTGCAATAATTGCATAGTGTGCACTATAAACATGTTACCTTTGAGCCAAATGATCATGCAAATTGTCATGGGAGAACACTCCTTCCTTACTGCACAGCTTTCCCATATAAAATCACTACCTGACAACTGCGTCAGAGATAATTCTCTTTGGCGTGGTGGTTATGTTATTGGTCTTTCAGTCCTCTATAAATGAGGTTATTTGTCTTTTCAAGGCTTCTAATACCGCCAGATGCGGTCTGTAGTTGAGCTATGCATTTATTTGTTTCTTTGTTAAGGACTTTGTTCATAAGATGGGGGCTCATCCAGGATTGGCCATTGAGCCATTAATCTCATTTGTTGTCCAAAAACAGACTTTCTGCCTAATAAGGCTTTTGAGTCATCAATTAATAATGACTTTAGGAGGGGATGTGTTACAGGAGATCACTCCTCCCTTACTGCATAGCTTTTCTGTATAAAATCAATACCTGACAACTGCGTCAGAGAGAATTCTCTTTGGCTCAGTGGTTATGGTATTGGTCTTTCAATCCTCTAAAAAAAGGTTATACATTCTTTTCAAGGCTTCGAATACTGCCAGATGTGGTCTGTATTTGAGCTATGCATTTATTTGTTTCTTTGTTATGGACTTTGTTCATAAGATGGGGGCTCATCCAGGATTGGCCATAGAGCCATTAATCCCAATTGTTGTCCAAAAATGAACTTTCTGCTTAATAAGGCTTTGGGTCATCAATTAATAATGACTTTAAGAAGGGGTGTGTTACAGGAGATCACTCCTCCCTTACTGCATAGCTTTCCCTTATGAAATCAATACCTGACAACTGTGTCAGAGAGAATTCTCTTTGGCTCAGTGGTTATGGTAATTAGTCTTTTAATCCTTGAAGGTTATTTGTCCCTTTAAGGGTTCGAATCCCATCAGATGCGATTTATATTTAAGCTATACATTTATTATGTAAAAACATATACATGTACATGTACTTACTTTGCTTCTTTCTTTTTCCATTTCTTTTTTGGCTTCTTCTCTTCCTGTTCATCAACATCAAGTTCATTGTCACTTGTATCTTCTCTAACTAAATCAGTATGCTCTGGTACCCCATACCACTTTTTCAGCAGAGTTTCCAGCTTCTCTCTATCCTGAGAACCGGCTGGTGTCCTTTCATACACGATCCAGTTTGCTGTATTTGAACTAATAATGGACATGAGGTAAGCATCCCAGTCATTGCCATGTTTTGACATTGGTACCTCCATTTGTTTTACATCCTTTGTTTCCTCTTGTACTTCAGATTTAGGCTCAGACTCTACCTTTGTTTCAGTCATGAAAAAACTTTCTGTCTGCGCCAAACTTGTTTCAGATGACACTGTTTGTTCACCTACTTCTCTCTCCTCAGTGCCTTCCATCGCTTTCTTCTTTAAACTCTCTCTCATTTCTTCTCGCTTCACAGCTTCCATGTGCATTTGCTGTGCACGTATTGTTATCTGTCGTTTTAGTGGTTTAAGATGAGACTTGGATGACTTGGTCAAATTACATGGCATATGCCTGACATCCACCCTGGCATTGTGTCTTCCAACTGGAATTTTTGTCTTTGGAGGAACAGGCACTAGATCTCCAATATCAAATGCTTCAAACATGTACTTTTCATCATAGGGCAATGCATGAAAGCACCTTTCTCTAACAACATCTTCTTCAAAGCTGAGCCCTGTTGCTACCTTCCTCAAGTATTCCTTACCCACGGGTCCCTCCAGCTGACCTGATGATTTGAGAACAATGGTGTCTGGAGCAAACCTTCCTGACTTCAGACCATCCTTCATGCCAGAGTCCTCAGATCCCAGCTGTGGCATGGTTACTCTTGCCGCACAGGGAAAAAGTAATGGCGTCTTTAACCTTTCTGTTTTGGCTGACATCTTGAATGTGGACTTATCTTCTATTGATACCCAATCAAAATTTCAACCTATCCTAGGTCCATTTACAAACTTGCTAAAGTAGAAGTAGGGTCACCAACCTGTGGGGCCAAAAATAAAAGAATTATAAAGAAGATTAGCTCTGGAAAAAGAGTGATGTATGCACTTCCATAATGCATGGAACCAAGTGAATCACTGTTACAGGAGACCACTCCTTCATGCATAGCTTCTTCCCGATTTAAATATATAATAAATGACTTCTGCATCAGAGAGACATCTCCCTGGCTCAGTAGTTATGGTATTAGTCTTGTACACCTCGAAAAACAAGGATAATTGTCCTTCATGCCTTTGAATACCGCTACAGGTGGTTTGTATTTCATCTATGCATTTGTTCATTTGTTTCTTTGTTAGGGAATTTGTTCATAAGAGTCATCGCATAAATATGAGTCCATAAAATCCATTTTTTCTAAAAAAGGATTCAATTATGATGTAAACCATTATGCCAGGACTGTGCAGGCTGACAAAGGCGAATACTTTTTATGAATGCATTATGCCCCATTTTCAGAGAGCATGACTCAAATGTGGTAATATGCAAAAATGGTTATTGCTAACTTTGATATCTTTATAAATAATAAATATAAAATATCATTTTAGCACCCTTAGTTTTATTAGAAAGCTTTTTAAACTTGAAATTTGATATAATGTAATGACAAAATCAGCCCATACACATTTGTCACACAAGTGTAAGAAAGTTGAGAAGATTTAGCCTTGAGGTTGAGAAGATTCAGCCCACAATGTTTCATAGTATCTTCAGAGAAATATCTAAAGAATAGGATTATTTTTCAAAGCACCATACCATCAGCCATCTTGAGAAAACATGGCATAACCTAATTCCAGTAGCTAAGTATAAGTTTCAGCAATAAGTCTTAGGTCCTTTCATTTTTTGAGAAGGAATTCAAATTTGATTTGGAGTAAGTGATATCAAGTCCTTTGAGCAAAGAAAATTACTTTTTATTTACATGTTTTGTCTCCTTTTTGGCTGAAATTTTACGGGCAATAGAAAGTTGAAATTTTGGTAAGAGTTATGAGCTGGAACACTGTGTAACATCATCAAACTATGTGCTTTAAATGTCTCAAACAAAATTTCACTGGTTCAAACTTCAAGGACCTTCACAGAATATGGACACCATAAGATATTTGAAGGTGAATCTGTCAGCGATATGCAACATGGAAACAACAATATCGACACAACATTTCAATCTCAGATTGGGCCAGATCTTCTTCTTATATGGACCGAATCTTCTTGGGTCCGAATCTCCTCAACATTTTGGCCGAAACCTCAAGGGTCCGAATCCCCCTTGTTGACAAGATAACAAATTGACCCAATTGTGTCAGCTTAAGTGCATTTTAACCGCAGCGTTTTTCTGTACCAGATATCACTTTTGCATAATGTAAATAAAGCATACAACTATACCAAGAGGATACTTTTTCTTGGCATATCAGTCTGTCGGCCATGTTGTTTATTAGTTGCCCAGTGATACCAATCTGGCTAGGTGTATTCTTCGGCTCCACCAAGCAAAATAGGGTTTATCCTGTTTGATGATTAAACCTTTTTCCAACAATTAAGGTCCATTGCAGTCCTTAAAATATCAAGAATTCGATATATTTTGATGCCAAATGCTAACATAAGTCTATTCTATGTGCTCTCAAGCTAGTAATATTTCAAGATTGTCATTAGTTAAGACTATTCCATTCCGTTCGGGTTTATTTCCATCCTTTCCGGTATTTCTATGCACAAAAAAGCGTCTGTCTGATTCAGAAAATATATCTCAATGAAACCATATCAGAAGCTGAAAAAAGAATAATTAACGCACAGAATGGCCATTGCATACGATATTTCACAAAATGCCCGCACGCAGAGATACTACTACGAGGAATCAGGTTTGTGGCTCGTTTGTTCTCCAACTTATGGAAAGGGAGTCCTTCCCAGGCAAGATTAGTGAAGTTAATTTTATTTTTGTACTCGGATAGCTTATGAACTTCCTACATGTAAAAGGTAAAGAATCAGTCAAACAATTCAGAATACATGTTGCATTCTGAATTGTTTGACATATTTTTAACTTTTCCTATGAATGATGATAGTCAATGCAACAGGATTCATTCCTCTGCCTCTCACTACTTTGGGTCAATCTGGGTACAGTATACTGTACATTCAGTCTGAAGATGTCTGCTCCGATGCTATTTTTGTGACTGGTCTTCGCATTCACCTTCAGACCAACATTCATTAAAAGTATCAGGAAAAAATAGGATTTTGCCCGCATCTTCAAACGGCTCTATGCGACAGAATTTCCAATGACAACTAATAAAATGGGCATGGATCGATAGATAAATGATTTATCTTTACAAAAAGGCTGATGTTTGTTAATATCCAAATCTTACCTTTGTGCAAATCTGTACTTTTCAATGTAAATAACTGCTGACCTACATCAACAGAAATCAAAACATGGTGATATCATCAATGCGCATGTCTCGGCGAAAATCGCAGTATCTCTGACAGGCTACAGGACGGTTAAGTTGCGAATTTAGCTTATGACAGAGGAACTGTGAGCGAAAATGTTTGTTTGGGTTAGGGAACCAGACTGTTCAAAATTCAAATTCCGTTGAGTGCGCATGCCTGTTCAACGGAAGTCGCTGTGTTAGTTGTTTAGAAATTACACTGGATTTATTTACATTGGGAAAAAAGGTAAATTTCTATTGATTCAATTGGTATTTTGTAGCACAGTTTGTGTGATGGTAAAGATTAATCATTTATCTAACGATCCATGGCCATTTTGTAAGCTGTCATTGGAAATTATGTCGCATAGAGCCGTTTGAAAAGATGCGGGTAAAATCGTATTTTTCCAGACGTGTTTAATGAAGGTTGGCCTGCGAAGAACAGTAACAAAAATAGCATCGGAGCAGACACCTTCAGACTGAAGGTAAGTATACTTTAATGTCATATGATCGCGGGCGTCATATCCTCTCATTAATGATATTTTCAAATATAAAAACAAACACTAGCGGCACCTATCGGTTGTTTATGGATGCAAAACTGTCACGGGAGACTGCGCAGATCTATCAATCAAAAAAAAACAAAAAAAAAAACAATGTTTCCTTCATCAGTAACTAAACAATTAATCATTGTAGATATACTACCTCAGTACTTTTATCACCTACATGAAGACTGCATAGGAACCCCATTTTCCCTCTGAAAAAATACAAATCCCATCGAATTCCGGCCGAAATATACGGTTCGGCTGCTCAAAACTGTAAATAAATAAGTTACATGAACTGCCTTGAAGTAAATATCTGATACTTTAATTCAGGCCACCATACACAAGTTTTCTCATTTACCGTGAATACATGATGTCATCATCAAAGATGACTGTTGTTTGGGTACACACGTCCAGATGCCGAAAGAGACTGGAATTCCTTTTCAAAACGGCTGTATGACGACTTATTTGACCAAACTGTTTGAAATGATAAGTTAATTCATGATGATAATAAGTGCCTTCTGTTTTTTTGTAGTTTACATTGGTCGCGTAAGCGTAAGTACCGCGAGCATATGACGAGACAGTCTACCACCTTCAGTCTGAAGGTCTGCTCTGATGCTATTTTTGTCTCTGGTCTTGGCGAGACCTTCAGGGCAACATTCATTTAAAGTATCGAATTAATATGATTTTGCCTGCATCTTTTCGAACGGCTCTATGCGACAATTTTTTTTTTATCGAAGTATCTCAGGAAAAAAAAGCATACAGTGTAGATTCAGGACTAGATGACTGATTCTGTGTGTTTGTAGAAGGTGCTGGAACATTTTGAAGGACACTTTAACCCTTTACCAAACAAGCCTTGGTTTTTACAACCCAGAGGAAGAAGCCATCTGAAAATATTGCTGGAAAAGGAGAAAATGCTGGTAACCAGCATTTTCTCCATTTCCGACAATGTTTTGTACTTTTCTAACATCAAGTTTCAATTTTTGAGTCACGTTTATTCTTTTGTCTGCAAATACTTTCAATTTGGAAAAGTCTAAAATTTTGTCGTTTGGTAAAGTGGTAAGGGTTACCAGTAATTAATTTTTTAAATGTCTAACCCATTACCACACAATCCCTACTTTTGTCAACCCTGAGAAAGAAGCCTTTAGAAAACATTTTAGGAAAAGGAAAAAATGCCGGTAATTAGCATTTTCTCCTTTTCCAACAACATTTTCTACCCTTCACAGAACAAATTTCAAACTTTCAGTCCCTTTTATTTTGCCGTCTGCAAATGCTTTCTATTTGGAAATTTGTTGCATGGTAATGAGTTAATAGGCATATTGATCAGAAATACCTTTACTCTTTATGTAACTGTAAAATTTTAGATTTATTTGAGTTGAAGCATTTGCAGATGATTAGTTTAAACATATTTATTTTACATCGATTGAGAAACAAGTTCTTACAACTTATACTAATCTCTCTCGATTCTGCTTCCTGGGAACTACACCAGTACTCACACCGAATGTGTGGGCCAATGAAAAATCCTAAAGTTGACACCCGCTCTGGGGTATCAAACACAGGACCTTTAGGTTTATTAGGCCAGCGCT
Source organism: Tridacna crocea (assembly GCA_943736015.1). Classification (NCBI taxonomy): domain Eukaryota; kingdom Metazoa; phylum Mollusca; class Bivalvia; order Cardiida; family Cardiidae; genus Tridacna; species Tridacna crocea. The sequence continues at coordinate 32,521,245 of OX031064.1, read as the reverse complement.
CTACCTCACAAACACGGATGCTACAATGTTTGCAGATGAAAAAATAAATGTAGCTTAAATGATAGTAATTGTCTGTGGAAGTGTAAAAAATATTGTGGAAAAAGGAGATAATGCTGGTTACTAGGATGTTCTTCTTTTTTCCACAAGGTGTGAAGGAAGCTCCAGTTTCATTAAAATTAAGATAATATAAGTAGGTTAATTCACTGGTGTGGCTACATGTAAGTTAAATGTATTCCAAATTCTGTAGTTTGTAGTCTGGTCATCATTGTCTGAGCATGTCATATTCTTTGAAGATTCGACCTGACTAAGATGATATTTGGATTTGTTTCTGAATCGCTAGGAATATTGCAGGAAAAATACAAAAAATGCCTATAACCAGGTTAATGTCTTTTCCCAAGAAGCTTTAAATAGCCTCAGGTAGCATATTCAGTAATACACAGGATTCAAGAACATGGGTCACTGGTTTGGTGTCCTGCTTGTCCCATAACTCTCCGAGGCTTGATGATAGTTTGCAACTGGATTTATTCATCTATCATTATTTTCAGCGGTGGTTATGTAGGAAAGCAGTGACTGTCAGTGGCTTGAAAAAAATATTGTGCGTGGTATTGGTGAAAGAAAGTTCAGGGAAAGCATGGATAGATAGTTGCACTGGCAACAGTGATGTAACTGAAATAACGTTGAAAATGCTGTTAACTCCTATGCAGTTTAGGCATTAAATAGTCCTATTCCTTAACATAGAAAACTTTGATCCCTGGCCATGACCCCTGCCTTGGTCGGCGCTGGTACTGCTGTAGTTCCCCGGAAGCAAAATCGAGAGTGATTTATACAATTTGTTAGGACTTGTTTCTCAATAAAATTAATGTAGAATAAATAAGTTTATACTAAACTAAACCCTTTACCACACAAGCAGCTTTTTCTCCTTTTCCCACAATGTTTTCCTCCCGTCCCTTCCCAAAAGAAATGTCAGATTTTCAGTCTCTTTCAGTCACTTTTATTCTCTTTCAGTCTCTTTTATTTTGTTATCTACATATTCCTTCAATTTGGACCAGTCTAAAATCTTGTCATTTGATAAAAAGTTGATAACAGGGTTCCCACGCAGTCGGGAAAACGGGAAAAAGTCGGGAATTTTGTAAAACCCGCTCCCGGTCTTGAAAAAGTCTTGATTTTTGTTATATCTATGAAAAATCGGGAAAAACCCGGGAAAAGTACGAAACGTTTTGGGTATGAAACAAGAATTTAGGACGATAATAATCTCCGGTCTGCGTCCTCCATTTTTCAGATAAAGGTCCAATATTTCTACAATATTGACCGTCATTGGTCGAAGAAGGTAAATTTCCCAAATACATTACGGTCCTTTTTTAGGTTCGCTGGTCCCGGAATAGTTATTCTAATATTCAAACAAATCGGGATCCAGTGTATTGATTTCGGAGAACTCGGCACTTATCCTGAAATACAGTGCAGCTGTGCTTTGTATTTTCCGGGAAACGAGCTGAAGTGAATTGACGTGAAAATGATCTACAACAGTAAATATTACTGAAAATTTAAACCCATAGCGATCTGAAAGGTTAACAGACTTTATCTTTATGAAGCCACGTTATGATTCTAGTCGGGATGAGGTTGACGAGTCAGAGGAAACTGAAAGTAAGATTGTTTGTCTGCAATCGTGGATCAAAACACTTCAAGTATTAAATCTAACAAAGTTACGATTATTCGTATTTTCAGAAACTTTAAATGCAGGGATATTGCCCTTTAAAAAGACCAATTTATTTATTCATGTATTTCAGATTATGAACACTGAACAATTAAAGTGAAAATAAAACATGCTACTTTTGAATTAGGTTTTAGTTTCAATGACTGAAGAGGGAAAAGAACCTCTATTTGAAGGCTTACATCAAAACTGTTGTGCACTATGATAGATAGTAAAATACTAAATGATATGCAAGGACTTGATCATAAAGAAAACAATTACCAACATTAGAAAGAACAACACATTTTTAGCTCGCCAGAGCACAAAGTGCTCAAGGTGAGCTTTTGTGATCGACCTATATCTGTCGTGCATCGTCCACAATTTCTTAACATCTCCTCCTCCTAAACCACTAGGCAAATCTTGATAAAACTTTGCAGGGATGTGCCTTATTTGAATCTCTACCAAAGTTGTTCAAGAGATTAAATTCCACCCATAACTCTGGTTGCCATGGCAACCAAAGAATGAAATAGATCAAAATCTTTGAAAATCTTCTTCTCTGAAACTAGAAGGCATAGAGCTTTGACAATTGGTATGTAGCATCTCCTAGTGGACTTCTTCAAAGATTGTTCATATATTGCCCATGGGGTCAAAACTGGCCCCACCCCGGGGGTCACAAGTTTGAACATGGGAATAATAAAAGAAAACTTTGAAATATCATTTTCTCTGAAACAAGAAGGGGTAGAGCTTTGATATTTGGTCTGTTGCATCTGCTATTGGACCTCAAGCAAGATTGCTCATATGATGCCCCGGGGTTCAAACTGGCCCGCTCCAGGGGTCACAAATTTGAAACATAGAAACAAAGATGGAAAACTTTATTTTTTTTTCTCTGAAACTGGAAGTCCTAGTGCTTTGATGTTTTGTATGTACTATCTTCTAGAGGACCTCTACCAAGTTTGTTCATATGATGCCCCTGGGGTTCAAACTGGCCCCGCCCTGGTGGTCACAAGTTTGAACATGGGAACAAAGAAGGAAAACTTTAAAATTCTTCTGCTCTGAAACAAGATGGAATTTATGTACATGTGTTCCTTATGATAGTTTGCCAATAACAATATTTTACATTCTTTCATTACAGGAAAAAATGTAATTAAAGTATATCTTGTTAAGCCACAGTCAATAGTTATTTGATTTTATTTCATGAAACGACATGTTATCAAAAATGGGGACTAAACGTATAATTTCATTACGGACCATTCATAGTCAGTTGGCCCATCCATCCATCCATATTGACGGTTATCTTCTATAGTCCTTGGCATTTATGAAACTTCATACATGTCTTTCTTAGGATAGTCTTGTGATACACTTTTCTTCTGTATGATGTGTCATGGAAAAAGGGGTTACCTTTCACATACTGGACTTATCGAGGTCCAATAAATTAATCAGTAATGTGAGCTTTTAGTCTAGGGTTCCCAGTTTGTGCTGGCTTGATTACTGTCTCAGTCAACATCCCTCGAAATTTGATAAAAAAGTTATTGAGACAAGTCTCATTTGTGTCTTAACAATGAGAGAATGATGTTTTTTAATCTGTCATTCGACCACCATTTTGACCCGGAAATGAACGCTTTGCTTCTTAAAGTTAATTCAATCCCTAACTATACAATCCTGACTTTCAATGACCCTGAAGAAGAAGGGTTGTGGAAGCATTTTGGGAAAAGAAGAAAACACTTTTTGCACAGTTACATACCCTGTCAGAATCATTTGGCCTTGAACTTCGATATTTGGCATTTATCTTCACTGTATACCTTTACTGCTTAGTACTCAGGTGAGTGATATAGGACCATCATGGTTCTATTGTTTCCAATTTGCCTGGTTATGTAGTCTTACAAGGATCTATACTATTTGCCTTCAAATTCTTCATTACTTGTAGGAACTGTAAGAGAACAGCATGGATCCTTATTAAACTGCCTGTATGGATAGGCTGATCTGAATCTATATTCGGTCATTTGTAGTTTTGTAACTGGCCAAGTAAAGAAATGAAATAACTATCATGCTGTTAGAATGTTCTTTAAATCTTAATTTTTCATTAAAACAAGGAATGTATGTAAGAAAGTAGCTTTCAAAAGGTTTTGCATTTCTAGTTTTTCTATTGCGAAAAACCTTGAATTTTGAAAAAAATCCTGGAAAAAGTCTGGAATTTTGCAAGCAGAAAGTTGTGGGAACCCTGTGATAAAGAGTTTAGCACTCTAGGGGTTACTTGTAAAAAGCAGTTTTGAATTATATATGAGAACTTTAATTTACTCTTTCAGGAGAATTTGTTTAATTTTTTCTAATGTATAGCACTGTAAACCTTTCCTAAATGACAAATTTTTAGATTCTTTCAAATTCAGAAGATCTGCAGACAATATTTTTCAACATTGTTACAAATGAACTTAAGCTCTTTTGGTATGGTAGAAAACATTGTGGGAAAAGGAGAAAATGCTGGTTACCAGCATTTTCTCCTTTTCCCACAATGTTTTCAAAAGCCTTCTTTCTCAGGGTGGTTAAAAGTTGGCATTGTGTGTTAATGGGTTAAACTTTTCCCAAACTGAAAAGATCTGCAGACAATAAATTCAACATTTTTACAAATGAACTTAAGCTTTTTTGGTATGGTAGAAAACAATGTAGGAAAAGGAGCTTAATTTGAGTTTAATTTAAGGCTTTACCAAAGGACAAAATTTTAGACTTGTCCAAATTGAAAGCATTTTCTCCTTTTTAGACTCTTTTCAGAAGATCTGCAGACAATAAATTCAACATTGTCACAAATGAACTTAAACTCTCTTTTCTATGATAGAAAACATTGTGGGAAAAAGAGAAGATGCTGGTTACCACCATTTTCTCCTTTTCCCACTATGTTTTCAGAAGGCTTCTTTCTCAGGGTCGTTGAAAGTTGGCATCGTGTGGTAAAGTGTGTTTTCAAAAGCGTATATGGGCCGTGAAAACCTCTAACTGTTTGGTAAAGGGTTAAACCTTTGCAAAACAGTCCATTGTTATCAGAGACCCTTGAAAACTCACCAGGTAAAGGAAAAATACACTTGTCCTTTTGCTACAATGTTTCAAAGACAAACTCAATATTTGACTTTAATTTAACTCTTTTCCAAAAGACAAAATTTCAGACTTGTCCAAATTGAAAGCATTTTCTCCTTTTCCCACAACGTTTTCGAAGGTTTCTTCCTCTGGGTCATAAACCTGGAGAAACAATGTGGGAAAAGGTTTTGTCGTTTGGGTATAATTGTTAACTCGTTACTACATGACATCATTTTTTGACAGGTCCAAAATTACCAGCATTTTCTTCTCCTACAACGTTTTCAAAGGCCTGTCTTCAGAATCATTAAAAGTTGCAATTGTTTGGTAAAGAGTTAAGCCCCCTTCAGCCAGAGCATGGCTCATATATTTCCATTTTCCACACAATTTCACCTTTATTGATTGCATATCAATTACCTTGCTCAAACAACAGCACTGACGACAGGAAATAACCATTGAAAGTTCACAGTCACTTAATGTTTGATTTACTGATTGATTTTTATAGACCATAATGTTCAAGTGACAATGCTCCTAACTCTTCACCAAATGAAAATATTTTAGACATATCAAAATTGAAAGCATTTGCAGATTAAAGCATTTTACAGATGACATAGTTAACCCATTACCACACAATTCTACTTTTGATGACCCTGAGAAAGAAGCCCATAGAAAACATTGTTGGAAAAGGATTCAATCAACCCAAGTTATGAAAGTTACATCAAAGGACTGATAGTCCTGAGAGTCGCCTGTAGGGTAATGGGTTAGAAGTTTTCACCCTTTTTTGTTCAAATCTATTAAAAGCATTCAAGATACAAAATAACTTAACCACAAGACAGTATTATATGCAAGCATATTTCTGAGTTGTCATCCTAAAATCCAAAATGTCTGTATTAAAATTTACATCTAAAAAAATGTAGCGGAAATTAAAATTTAGGCACCAGGACCAGCTTTAATAAGTTCAACGTTTTTTACTCACAGACAACAACCCTTTACAAATAAAGACCAGGGCCTGTATTCACCAACCATTCTTAAGAACATTCTTTGTCTTGTTCTCCAGAATTTTCCTCATTTGTAAGTAACACAACATCAGATTGGCTAAACCGAATGGTTTAGCCAATCAGAGGTTGTGTTACTTATGAATGTAGAAAACCTTGGAGAATAAGACTAAGACTTTTCTCAAGAATGGTTGGTGAATACAGGCCCTGATCATCTTCTGGTATAGGATCTAGTGACATACTTTTAGACCAAAAATGCCCTTTTGCAACTTGCTCATATCTAATCTTAGCAGTCTGACAAAGTTTCATAAGTATTAGATTGAACATAAATGGATTCTACAGCTCTATTACGGTTTTGCCTGATTTGACCTAATGACAACCTTTAGGCTTTTTCTTTTAACCCCAGGTGACCTATATTCAGTTTTGTCAAAAATACTATTGAGACAAACAGCCGGGCAATTTCGTGATCATTGGACTGAACTGTAGCCTTTGGAGCACAAACAGATATTTGACTCAGTGATCTATACCTGTCCTTTGAAAATAATTTGTTTTTGTTGTTGTCCAGGTTGAGGTTTTGACCAGCAATGGACTCTATGAATGTGGCTGCTACAACTAAATAAAATCTATAACCCAACAGCATGATCATCAGCCTTTAATATTTGTCTGCGTTTTATAACGTCTCAGGGATTATAGTGCTTCCACACCAATCGATTGTCTACATGTATATTGCTTTGGTGTAAATTAAATCTTTGCGATTCGCTTTATTACCCTGTACAAAAACACTTCACAAGATTACAAACACTCCAATAAAGAACTTGTTGTCCAAGCGGGTAAACACTGATCTGTTCTATTATATATTGAATTATAGCGGAGTAAAAAGTCAATTTCTCAGATTGCTGGTAACGTTGTTAGAACTGCGTAGTGTAAATGCAGATTTTGGCAGTTACAAAAGCACCTTGCGTTCTAACACCCGCACTAATAAATTGTTGTTTAATAAATACTAGATCTAGGTTAATCGCTCATTGAAAAAAAACAGCAGGCTTTAACAAATTTGGCGGTCTTTATGAACGAAAACCAATTAAATATAGTAATCTTCAAAGCACTCTCTCTATATAGGCCTATTCAGCGACTGATTCATAAATATGTAAATTCATAGATTTCCGTGGTGCAAATGACGTTTATACGTCACATGATTACAAGATCTATATTTGTCGCAAAGCTACATTCCAGAAAACACCTGCAAAGCGATGACTTGGTATAGTTTAGAACCATGTGCTTTGCATACGGTATGTACGACCTCTGGTGAACCAAGAATATGGGTGTGCAAAATATCTAAAGTCTAGATTAAAAAGCTGGGAAGAAGCAACATGTGAGAATGTCTAAGAAGGCAATGCAACCATTCCAAGTCGTTATAAATTCGTTTAAAAAACTAGCCTACTGTTGAGAAAATAAGCAATTGAAAGCTTCCACGTAACTCAGCATCGCCTTTCTCTGTCCAATCATAGGTTGAGTGTTGAGTTGAAATAAGGCTTGCAGTTAGGATTGTTAGATTGTAAGAATTAGAGTGTACTTCTAATAGGTAATTATCAAACAATTTTCACTGAGAATTGTCCACAAATAGAAGCAGAAAAGATGCTTGTAGTTGAAAGTTTCTCAGCATGTCCGCAGACTTGTTTAGTTCACGGCAGCTATTTTTACATATATACGTAATGCGCTATTTTTAGAGATGATGTCTTACACAGACATCAGGCTAATGTATACCCTTGCGGACGAAATGAGTGTTTCAAAGGTTTGAACCGTTAAACATCTCAGTCTTTATAGACATATTCATTATCACAAAGGCACAATTGTAAATTATTTACAACAGAAAAAAATTGGGTTGTTCATTGAATAATAAGAAAACTATGTTATATCTCATAAACCAGAACTTGGGACAGGAAGCAGTACAAGGCCGGAGGTATGCTTATGTCACCCCATAGATCAGGACGATAACAATGAGAGCCTGTTTGCGTGCGTCTCAAAAATATTGTGATGGTCAAAGGGAAATAACGTATTCTGTGCTATATGACAATCATTTATCTCCCTTGATTAATTATATTTACTCCTTACTATACACTTTTAACCGTTTACTCTATAGATACTCAGTTTGACGTATCAACAACAGACAGCTTTTGAAAACATTGTGGTTAAAGGAGAAATTGCTCATAATGAGCAATTTCTCCTTTTCCCACTATGTTTTCCACTCAATAAGATATTTGTATCCTCATTTGTCTATATTTTTGACATCATATCTTTATTTGCTACTGAAATGGAAGAGCCTCAAATTGGCATATCAGGTAAAGGGTCAAATTTTTTTACACTTTCAAATTTTCAAGATAAAAAGTATACAGTGATCTCTCATATTGATTTACTTACATGTTTTAGGTTAACCTTTCACCAATGAGTTTTGAGTTTGACAGCCTCTAGGAAGATGGCTTTTAATCTTTACTCCATAGATACTCATTTCCACGTATTGCTTGTAGGAGCCTTTGGAAAACATTGTGGCAAAAGGTGAAATTGCTCGTGATGCTCAGGATTTGATATATGATAGCTGTTTGGTAAGAAAGGACTCTGTCTTGGATATCACACTTTTCATATATGTTTTTTAACGCAATTGAAAATCTTTGTGTTCAAAACTGTTAGGCCTAGGTTTGTTTTGTTTCATGATGATCTCAGAATCCTCTGGCAAGATTGTTTACATTATAGCCCAGGAGTCATGAATTGGTCCCAACTGTGTCACAAATTTTGTTTAAAGATGCCCGTCTACAGCACGTGAGCAAAAACGCTGTTAAATTTCAGACAATTTAGAATGATACAGAAATCAATCATTTGTGTAAACATGGATAAATTACTGACATATGTGGTGTAATTGAATGAAAGAAGCACATAGATTTGTATTAGAAATCCAACATTGATAAGGAGAAAACTGGCTGGCGATCGAAACTGTAAACAATAGTGGTGCGTCATGGAAATTTATCGTTGGTTTACGCAGGGAGTCGGATAGGAAATATATTTGCATATAGGCCAAGACCTCCGTGTGAAAATCAAGGCTGCAGCAGAGAAGCACCCATTTTCCTTCATTAGACGTAGGGCGAAGTTTAAATATAGTCACGTGACAGAATGCATGATCATCATATGAATCTACCTGTGTGTATAAAGGTTATCGAAAACCTTCGATTCAAAAACCAGAAATGACTAGTCTGTTCACATTGAAGGCCACGACTTGGTGAAATGCATTTTCTATCGGCCGTAATCTAAGCAATCCAGGCCCGTCGGAAGGAAATTTCATTTGGTCCGGCCAGTATGGCGAGCGACGAAGTCGCGAAGCCATGCTGGGGGGGAGGGGGGGGGTCCGGGGGCATGCTCTCCCAGAAAAAAAATTGAAAAAAAGACGCACTCTGGTGCATTCTGGCCCATTTTTTTGAGGTCTATATTACGCATTTAAGACATGCGAGGGGGGTCCGGGGGCATGCTCCCCTGGAAAATCTTTGAAAAATAAGACGCTTCCTGGTGCATTCTGGCGCATTTTTGGAGGTTTATATTACGCATTTAAGCCATGCATGCTCCCCGGAAAAATTATGAAGCCGCTCTCTGGTGCATTCTGGCGTATTTTTTGAGGTTTATATTACACACTTTTTTCGAAAATTGGTCTGGCCATTTTTCATTTTCGGCCAAAAATTTGCTTCCGACGGCCTTGCAATCTTGCAACCATCAGGCGCAATATTTGGCCTGAAGATATAAGAATGACTATATTTTGATAAAATAAAGACAAAATGACATTATGGTAGAATGAAATAAGAGAAATGCTATACAGTGCTGGCTAACCCTTAAATTGCCAAAGAATTATCCCAACAGACATTTATTGACTAGAAATAAATCAAACCATATTCAATATCAAAGCTTTTTTTTTTTTATTCAAAATGTTAAGGCAGATTGGATGATGCACTGACCATAGACCAGACTGCATGTTTTGTTTGTCTGATCTTGATCTACAATAACTGCAACAAGAAACTGAGATTTTTGAAGGTGTTCAGCGTTAATTATTGTCATAAACAATTCATAAATGCTTTGAAAATAATGGAGTGTCATACATCAACCCTTTACCAATCAGTAAAGTTTTAGACATGACCAGATTTAGAGCTTTTGCACATGACAAAATAATTGTGATTCAAAAATAGAAATACACATTTGGAAATGTAGAAAACTTCGTTTGAAAAAGAGAGAATGCTGTTTACAATTATACAGTACCCTTTTAGCAAATGAGAAAGTTTCAAAACTTGACAAATTTGAAAATTTTTGAAAATATCAAAATGATTGTAACTAATAACCCGGTCCCAAACTACAAATTTATACACTTCCAAACTGAGGGCATCTTCAGACGGCAGATTCTATAGTGGTACATAATTAGCTTTAGGCCTTTTATAGGGTAGAAAACGTTGTAGGAAAAGGAGAAAATTCTGGTGACCGGCCACAATGTTTTCAAAAGCCTTCTTTCGCAGCATCGTTAAAAGTTGGGATTATTTGGTAATGGGTTAACTAGGTAGAAACTTTGTAGGAAAAAGAGAAACCATTATACATTAACCCTTTACCAATTGATAAAATTCTGGACTTGAAAAATAGAGACAATTTTATGCCTTTTGAAAGGTTGGAACACATTGTGTGGAAAAGGAACACTGAATTACCGGTGACAGGCGTTTTCTCTTTTTCTCACAATGATTCATTTAGAGTCTTAGACTCCTCTTGGGTCGTTAAAACTCGGGATTAGGTGGTAAACAATTAACTCTTTACCAAATGACAAAGTTTCAGACTTGTCCAGATTGAAAGCATTTCCAGACAACAAAATAAATGTGAATCAAAAATTGAAACCTGACTTTAAAAGAGTAGAAAACATTGTAGGAAAAGGAGAAAATGCTGGTTTCCAGCATTTTCTCCTTTTCCCCAATGTTTTCTAAAGGCTTCTTTCTCAGGGTCGTTAAAAGTTGGAATTGTGTGGTAATGGGTTAATGCAGATTGCTATTTCCATGTTAATGACACTTGATTACTTTCTCAACGGGTAGCCTGGAATACTTTATTTGGCCAAGCTCTACAGTGCAATTCCGAAGCAATTAATTGGCTTCATAGAAGGATGCTTTCTACAGTGTATTGATAAGATACTAAATTAAGTAGTTTACTCTTGGTGGAGCATAAAACAATTTTGACCCTATTTTGCATGATGGACTTGGATACTGTATATCAAAGTTTTAAAATATAAATGTTTAAGAACTCATGTTTTGCAAACTAAATGACAGATTTGGCTCAAATTATGGCTTAATGACCAATATAAGTCCAAACTTTCTTTGAGCAGTACCCTAGGTATGCCCATGTCAATAATATTAAGTTTTTACCAAATGACAAAATTTTAACCCTTTACCACACAACCCCTATTTTTGAAGAACCCTTTGGAAAACATTGTGGGAAAAGGAGAAAATGCTGTTAACCAGCATTTTCTCCTTTTCCCACAATGTTTTCTACCCTTCACAAAACAAATTTCAAATTTTCTTTCACATTTATCTTGTCATCTGCAAATGCTTTCTATTTGAACAAACCTAAAATTTTGTCGTTTGATAATGAGTTAAGGTTTGCTCACAGCAAGGTAGCGGACTAGTTACAGATAAAAAATCATTAATTTATCCATTCCTGTCCATTTGTATCTGCTTTATGTCCGCTTCTTATCCGGCTACTTGTCTGGCGACATCTAGTGATGTCAGTTATGTCTCATAAAAAGTTTTCAGCATGTTCAAATATTTCCTCCGAACAAGACGGACATTCCTTGTCCGGCAAAATACTTAAACAGTTTTTCAGGTACTCAAATTTACACACACTGTGTTCCTGATATGAAGTTTTGAATGTGCAATTTCCATGACCCTGCTGCGATTTATGGTAGAATTATCTCCCCTTGAATCTTTTTCAACTCTCACTTTTGTTCTTAACCATTCTGCATTCTGTGACAAAGACCTGTTATGTGACATGGAGCTGGTGGCTGCGGGAGGGGGGGATGATCATGTTTAGTGATGGCTTGTGTGTTTTAAAATTGGACAAGTAAAAAAGACAGTCCCCTGGAAAAAGTTTAACTTTTACAGGCCACTTGTTCTGTCTTCTGACAAATTTTATTTATTTCAAAAGTGGAGTGCCAGTATTGTAACAAAAAATATGTATTTCTGATGATAATGAATTTACAATGCTTTTTGAAGACCACTTTCCAATTTCAAAGGGTTTATCAACAGTGAATCAAATCTGGCTCAAATGGTAGATTATCTCTATGGTAGGGCAGAAAAGATTGTGGGAAAATGAGGAAATGCTGGTTACCAGTTTCAGACCTGTCCAATTTGAAAATGCTTGTTATCATCATATTCTACTTTTCACACAATGTTTTTGAAAATTGGACTGTTGGCATTACCACACAATCCCTACTTTGGACGACTCTGAGAAAGAAGCCCTTTGAAAACATTGAGGGAAAAGGAGAAAATGCTGGTATCCAGCATTTTCTCCTTTTCCCACAGTATTTTCTTCCTTTCAACTTTTCAGACAAATTTCAACTTTTCAGTCATCTTAATTTTGTCGTCTGCATATGCTTTCAATTTGGACCAGTCTAAAATTCTGTCTTTTGGTAGAGAGTTAAACTTTAAAGTAATATGATATTGGTCTAAGGAGTGAAAGGGTTGGACAGTTTGTATGCAGAAATGAAATTATTGACTTTTTAAATTACTTCAGTATTTACTAGATGTTTTCCGATAGATGGCCTGATAAAAAGTGGAGAGATACTTGTATACAGCTATGCGTTGTAATTATGCAAATAAGAGCGAGTGAAAAGTAAACTTGATATGTATATATAAGGATTAAAATGAGAGAGTTCCAGATCAGAACAAGTAAGAAACTGTGTGTTCCTTTTGAGGTGGTTGTGTGAAAATCAATCATTAATCATAGGCTGTTTAATTGAAAGTAGTTTAGTGAGTTTTTTGGACAACTGTTTTCTTTGAAGTGTTAATAGAAAAGTGACTTAAAACAGAATCATTTATTGTGTTATTTCTGGAAATTTCAGACAGTCTTCTCTAAGAAAATGCATGTTGCATTTCAGTTTTTGTACAGTTAACTCTTTATTTGGATAAGTTAGCTAACCGGGTGTTTGTGTTTTGTGAAAAGTAGTGATTTCTGGGCTAATTTGAGTATAGGTATAATATTTATAAGAATTTGAGAGATCTGTTGTGATTTGTTTTTCTTGCTGTGGACACACTTTGTAAGCATTGAAGAAGTGAAAGAGAATGCTCATATTATACTTTCACATTTTCATTTTCGTCATTTTCATATTCTAGAAGTATGTTATCAAAAATCTCAGCTACAAGGATTTTTCTTGAAAAACGTTTTCTTTTTCCATAAGCATTAACCCTGTACCACACAATCCCGAATTTGAACCTCTGCCAGGGAAAAGGAGTCTTGAAAACATTGTGGTAAAAGGAGAAAATGCTGGTAACCAGCATTTTCTCCTTTTCCCACAATGTTTTTTACCCATCCAAAGAAAAGTTTCCTAAGTTGTGCAGCACAGCCACATAGGAAGCATTTCAAGATTGGGAGGGGCTAACTTCGAAATACTGAGATTTTTTGCGTGGTTGTTGCATTGCGCTACAACCTCATATTTCAGTTACCATGATTTTCAAAATTATTTTGAGGGGCTGAAAGGCTTCTTTCTCAGGATCATCAAAAGTCAGGATTGTGTGGTAAAGAGTTAACCCATTACCACACAATCCCTACTTTTGACGTCCCTGAGAAAGAAGCCTTTTGAAAACACTGTAGGAAAGGAGAAAATGCTGGTAACCAGCATTTTCTCCTTTTCCCACAGTGTTTTCTACCCTTCCCAGAACAAATTTCAATTTTTCAGTCACCTTTATTTTTGTTGTCTCGCAGCAAATGCTTTCAATTTGGACCAATCTAGAATTTTGTTGTGTGGGAAAGAGTTAAAGGGCCTTTAACAACTTTGATTACTTCATGCAAGCAGATTAAGAAAAATGTGTTGTGTGATCTATGATCTATATATACTGTCTGCTTTGATAAGACAATCCAGACTAAAGCAACCTTAAAACTCTACTAAAATTTGGGTTTTATTGCTAGTCTGAAAACTTCTATGTTTTGATCTATGAGGTTCAAGTTACTGTATATCGACAGAGCTTCAGATAGAGGGAGTAAATTTGATTTCATAATTGAAAATATGAATCATTCTCCACTAAACCTTAGGTTATGGGTACTCATTAGAATCGTCTCATTGAGATGATTCTAATGAGTACCCATAACATAGGGTTTGGAAGAGAAATGAGTACCCATAACATAGGGTTTGGAAGAGAAATAACAGATTTAGAAAATCTGATCACTCCCTCTTATCTGGAGCTCTGATCGAACAATCCTGAATTTTAACATTCGTGAGGAAGACGGCTTTCGAAAGCACTGTCCGAAAAGGAGAAAATACTGGTGACTAGTATTTCAAATTCCACCCTGTCCAAGAGAGATTTTCTTTTTTCAGCTGGGTTTAACCCTTATCACACAGCATAATTTTGTTTGAACTCGTGTGTATGGGAGGAATTTACAGAAAACAATTCAAATGTTTTTCAGATGATAGCAGTTTTTCCTGAATAGGTTGAAAACATTGTGGGAAACGGAGAAAATGCTGGTTACCAGCATTTTCTTCTTTTCCCACAATGTTTTCAAAAGGCTCATTTCTCAGGGTCGTTAAAAGTCAGGATTTTGTGGTGACGGGTTAAAATATCCCCAGCAAATGATTTCTTTATGGAAGAGTCTAAAATTTTGTTGTCTGGTAAATGGCAAATTTGGCCATTAACCCTTTACCAAACAATCGCGAGTTTTGATGACCTGGAGAAAAGAGGCCCTTGAAAACATTGTGGGAAAAGGAGAAAATGCTGGTAAACCAGCATTTTCTCCCTTGCCCAAAATGTTTTCTAAAAACTCTTTCAAATAGAAATTTCATCTTTTGAGTCACAATTTTTCTATTGTCTGCAAGACCTTTTCAGTTTGAACCAGTCATTCCTTTCTCACTGCTGACCATTGTTTCGATGATGGTAATGATAGTCACCAGGGAAAGCAGCCAGTGTGTAGAAAAGAATATTGTGCGGAGTACTGGAGAAAGAAACCATAGGGAAGCATGGATAGGTCACAGCACTGGTGAAATAATGTTGAAAATGGTGTGAAACATTTTACAATAATTCAAATACTAATTAAAAGTCGAGATTGTTTGTTAAATTGGTTATGTATATAATAAAGGGTAAAAACAAGTCCAAACTGAAATGAATTGAAATAAAAGAGTGTTTTCTTTTCTTTTCATTGAAAACTCTGAAACCCAATTACTTGTTGGGAAATTGAGAGACAATTTTATTACCTTTTTATGTTTGATTTGGACTCTACAGCATGAAGTAATTAAAATCCTTTTCCTTTGGAACCCTTTACCAAGCGATAAAATTTTGGACTGGTCCAAATTGAAAGCACTGTGGGAGATGACAAAATAAACGTAAATAAAAAATTAAAATTTATTTCCAGCAGGGTCAAAAACATTGTGAGAAAAAAGGAGAAAATGCTGGCATTTTCTCCTTTTCCCACAATGCACTCAGAAGGCTTCTATCTCATGGTCGTAAAAAACCAGGGATTGTTAGGCAAAGGGTTAACTCTTAACCAGAAGACAACATTTGATTCCTTGTTCAAATTGACATTTGCAGATAACAAGTTGAATAGGGCTCAAAAGATAGGTTTAACCAGATTTTCTCCTTTTTCCACAATATTTTTTCTGTTTCCTTTTTTCTGAAACATGGCATTATGTACTAAAGGTTTAATGAAATTTGCATATCAGTGAAGAAATAATTCTAATTAACGACCCACCTTTTACTTTTCCTCTGATTGGGTTTTACTTCATAGGTACTGGTTTTGATAATTCCTTATTATTCATTGAGTGAGTCATCTTTGCAAGCCAAGGCTGACGATTCACTGCACTACTCTACCCTTGGCGGATCGAGCTTGATTTTTACATTCACCCGATATCCTTTTTCATTGGATGTAGCCAGCTGTAACTGCAATGAATGAAATCGCTCATAGCATTTCATCGTTGATAAAAATAGAATAAGGTAGTGACCTTTCGAATAGAAAGTAAACATGGAAACCCACGTGGATGTGTGCGAATCCCTTCTTGTTGAATTATTGTATTTATAACTGGTTTGTAAAACGATATTTCATTGGCTTTCAGAAATATGATATAAAGGGGGGTAATACCCAGCATCCAATAAAGGGTGCATCGCAGGATTCTCGAAATCTGGCACAATCAGCCAAGGTAAGATCCAAGTACAGATCGTAACCTTGGCTCGCGAAGATATGAGTGAGTGGTGGGTGGGTGAGTGGGTGGAGGAGTGAATGAATGAACATTTTATGGCCCATCAACAGCTTTGGTCATATTTATAGTGTGCATATCTGAAGTAAATGATAGAAGCAGATTTTTTTAACTCAGAAAGATTTTAACAAAGTAATAACATAAAAAACATAATAAATATAATAACCTATAAAATAATAATGGATTATGTGTGATCTTGATATATGGCCTGTAATACGCAGAAAGGGGCAATTTGTGATATCAGACATTTGTGATATTAGCGTTGTCCGGGATATCAGTCTGAGCTACTAGCCTATCCAAGATGACACTTTCCATTCTTGTGTTATTCTGTTATGCGCAAGGACTAAAGTGAATATAATGGTAAAGTGCTGTGTTGGATTAGCCTGTGCATATTGCGCAGGCTGATCAGAGAGGAAACTCTATGCAAATGTCCGAATGCGAATGCCCCTTTTCACATGTTACAGTCTGCCAGGGTGGCTCAGTGATGAGCGTGTCGGACTCATAACCTGGTGGTTGTGAGTTCGATACCCAGTTGAGGCGAACTTTCTTTTCGCCTCACACCTCTGCTGAAACATGTGAGAAAAGTTGTCGGTGGCTTTGGAAAGAAAGTTGTGTAGGTGCCGATGTGAGAAAGCCAGGAAACACATCTACGTCACCGACCACCATGATATGGCCTTAGCTGTTAAAGTGGTGTTAAACCCCAATACAACCAACCTCTTGTTACAAGCCATTATGAAAAACATTATTGAGTAACAGGGCAATCTCTATCAACTCAAAAATGATGAAGTTAGGATTGTGATAAACAATTTCTTATGATAAAATCAGGTGAAAAACAGTAGAAAACTGCATATCGTCGGTGTGCTTCCAAAACCTCATAACTACAGCTTATAACAAATTGTAGTTACGAGGTTTTGGAAGCACACCGACGATATAATAAAAAAGATAGTCATGCCTGTAGAATTACATCAACTCATTACCAAACGACAATATTTTAGATTGGTCCAAATAGAAAGCGTTTGCAGACGACAAAATAAAAGTGACTGAAAATTTTAAATTTGTTTTGTGAAGGGTAGAAAACATTGTGGAAAAAGGAGAAAATGCTGGTTACCAGCATTTTCTCCTATTCCCACAAGGTTTTCTAAAGGCTTCTTTCTCAGAGGCGTCAAAAGTAGGGGTTGTGTGGTAATGGGTTAACCCTTATTCATATAAAATAACTAACATGAAATTTTCAAACAGAGGATACAAATCTAAATTTTACTATTCTGAATTTATTTTGGGGGAAGAAAATGTGTCACCTAATTTGAAAGTATAGATGCAAGATTAGACTGCATATTATATGCAGTCTGATCTTGATCTACACAGTCTGCAAAGAGGTCAATGAGTTGCGCTTAGCAGCCAAAGGGTTGACTCTTTACCAAACGACAAAATTATAGACTGGTCCAAATTCAAAGCAGTTGCAGAAGATAAAACAATTGTGACTAAAAATACAAATTTGGTTTGGGAAGAGTTAAAACATTGTGGTAAAAGAAAAAAATGGTAGTTAACAGCATTTTCTCGTTTTCCCACAACAGTTTAAAACGGCTTCTTTCTCAGGGTTGTTGAAATTCGGAATTGTGTGGTAAAGAGTTAACTAGGCTTCAATGCAAAAGGACAACATTTGACACTTGTCAAAATTTGAAGCATATGTTTGGACTAGATGATGTCTCAAGTGAATTGGCATTAAAATCGTAGAAAATAGTGTCAGAAAGGGAAGTGTATTACAGCGTCGTTGTCTTATTCCACCGGTTTTCTGTCTTTTCCAAGACAAATCCTTACATTATGTTGGCCACATTTATTTTGTCAGCTAGCAATGCTTTCTATTTGGTCAAATCTTAAACTTTTAATAAAGACTTGACTCTTTTCCAAACTGTCCCAGGTTTTCACAACTCTGAGAAAGAAGGCTTCTGAAAACATTGTTAGAAAAGGAGAAAATGCTGGTAACCAGCATTTTCTCCTTTTCCCACAATGTTTTCTACCCTACCTGAAACAAATTTCATTGTTTGATTCACTTCAATTTTGTCGTCTGCAAATGCTTCCAGTTTGGACCAGTGAAAAAGTTTGTCGTCTTGTAAAGAGTTGAACATAAAAAAATCAATCTGCTCCATATAGATCCCTACATGCAATTTACAGTTTCTCGCTTTCACCAAGAAGAACTATTTTGAACTTGTTGTTCACACATATTCCTTCTTATTAAATGATCAAACTGTAAAGTTTGCATGCATATTAAATCATGTACATACACATTATTTTTGAACATACTGAAAATAGTACTAATACTCATGTGGTAATGAGTTAATTGCCCCCAACAACCCATTAACCCTTAGGCTGCTAAGCGCGACTTACTGACCATTAATTTTGCGGACATTGTAGATCAAAATCAGACTGCACAGAATGTGCAGTCTGGTCTTGGATCTACACTGTCTGGACAGGAGATATCATTGCTGAAAACACAGATTTGAAATGGCAATCTTTTAGTTTTTACTATCAAATTGAAAATTTCATGTTAGTTATTTAAGGTAAGACCTGTGAAATGCACTTCTGGTGAAAATTCTAATTGGTTGATAAATAAGGATTTATGCAAAAATAATATTTTTGCATATTTCTAACGGATCAGAAAACCCATTTATGTCTATCTTGAAATTGTTTTTGATACTTTTCTTAGTTTTCTGAAAAGGGAGGTAATTCTTACCTTTTTCTGAATTGAGAATATAGTGGTTTTAGATTTATAAATGATAATTCAAAGAAGGAAAAAATGGAAAAAATGAATTGGTGAAAGTAGTTCAATAATATTCATTTTTAATTATAGCTAATTTTGCAGGATGATATTTTAGTGGAAATAGCTGTTTTCCATTACACAGGTCTTACCCATCCTCGGATACCACGGGGTCCCCCTATTTGCTACGCTACATCGACCCCTGGGACAAATGACTAATAAAACTTTGAATCAGCCGCCGAAAATCGATACGAAACGTCATAGCGTACATCGATTTGCCCATCACAAAATGATTATGGAACCAATGAAAAGCCAGCATTCGGCCAGCGGTAAAGTGAGGGAAATTCAATTAATTGTCCCAGGGGTCGATGTAGCGTAGCAAATAGGGAGACCCCGGGGTATCCGAGGATGGGTCTTACCTTAACAGGATAAGTTTAAAATTATTTCAAACACAGCCTGTTCAGCCTGACCCTTGACCTATACTATTTGTAAATCAGTGCATTTGTCCTCAGCTTGTCCAGGAATAAGTGTTTGGAGACTTTAAGTTGCCTTTTCAAAAGTGTGAAAGATTTTAGATAAATATTGAATTTTCGGATCTGTCCATTTTCTATGCTAATACGGTCCCTCTTTTATCCCTTTCATAGCATAAATGGGACATTTTAATGTTCCTGCTTCTACCTGCTGCTTTGAAAACATTGAGGGAAAGGGAGCGATTGCTTGAGCAAGCAGTTGTTCCTATTTCTATAGTGTTTTTAAGTCTGTATACAAAATCAGATTTTTCCAGAACTGTAATAGGATTCAATATTTGCCAATGGTATAGATATTTTATAAAAGTGATTGGTAAACCGGTCCAAAAATGTTTTACCCAGTAAGGTGTTTGGTCAGTGAAACACTTAAAGAGGTGACAACAGATGTCTTTTGAAAACATAGTGACAGCTGAAAAATAAATGCCCCTCCCCCCTCCCCCCATGCAAATCAGATACTTAGAAGTGTTTAGCAAAGGTAGAGGGAATTCCTTAACACACAGTGCCAAGTTTTGACAACGAAAAAGCCTTCTGAAAGCAAAGTGGGAAAAGAAGAAAATACTGGTAACCATCATTTTCTTCTTTTCCCACAATGCTTTATACCCTATCAAAAACTGAAGTGACTGTTAGCCGCATGCAATCTGTTTTGTGTAAATGCTTTCAATTTGGTTTAGCCTAAAATTTTGTCCATTGGTAAAGAGTAAAATGAATATTATCAACCATTAAGTGCTCTCAGTTCCCTAATACACTGTATGTAGCTTTTCTCATGCTTGAACATTAATTATGTTTGGAAACAGAAAAAAAACAAATAGAGAAGATTGCAGATTTTGCATGACTACGCGTTTTCGCTATCTAAGAGTGCTGGGCCCCGTTTTATTAAGGTAGCTATGAACAAAAAGCTTTATATAACTATGGAATAATGGCATATTTCTGTCACGAGGTAAGAGAGAGATATCATGATTATCATAGAAATCTATTGCAATAAGTAAAAGTTTGGTGGAAATTCCATCAAGATAAAATAAAAAGATAAAATTTCCAGGAAACTTTGATTTATTGGAATAGTTTTCTAAATTAATCACAATAGCTATTTTGAATCCTGTGGCAGAAATATTCCACTATATTATTGTAACTTAAAACTTGCATGAATTTTGTTTGTAACTACCTTTGTAAACCAGAGCCCTGGGCTTGTATTCACCAACCATTCTTGAGAAGTTTCTTGGTCTTGTTTTTCAAGGTTTTCTAAATTTGTAAGTAACACAAGTTCTGATTGGCTAAACCAAATGGTTACCACCAAATTGTGTTACTTACAAATGTAGAAGATACTGGAGAATAACACAAAGAACGTTCTTAAGAATGGTTGGTCTGTTACGCTTTTCATCATGACCTACAGTTATGGCTGACTGAAACATCATTATCTCCCGCTAAATGGCGTTCTATAAATACTCATCTATCTGATATGGGCATCCTGGGTACAGAACCAAACCACTTTCCTACGCGACAACCGTTACTTTGAATTTCAAACAAAAAAAAAAGGTTTACCCAATAAAACGCTACCTCGTGCAATTCACTCAACTATGATCACCAGTTTAGAGAAATCTGTTGCTAAAGCAGGTCTCATTTCTCCTCAAACGTACTGATACGTAAAAGCTATTTTCAACATTGCTACTTTATAGAGCGTAATATTACGGTCAGCCCACTTTCGGGGCTAGTAGTGATGCGTCATATAAGACAGTCGAATCTTCGAAGAATATGACATGTGCAGACAACGACTGAAACATTTTTCTTCACCACTTATTTTCAGTAAATGCAATTAGCTGTGGTAATCTTCATCCAATAGCATTTTTCAAAATGTTTTCAAAGGCTTTAAAAATTTCCTCAGGGTCGTCAAAAGTCAGGATTGTGTGGTAAAGGGGTAACAGTCTTTTGAGGTTGATATAAAACGGAGAATTTATAGGATTAAACAGTATTACATGTTTTACCTAATGTTATCAAGCTGATACAAATTGATTCATTGAAAGGTCTTAAGGATTATATAACGTAAGTGCAAAGTTTGTGAAACTAGCAGATGATTTTCTAATTAATGATAGAAAAAGTTAACACTTGATTGAAAATATCACAGGAACTATTATTTTGGTAGAGTTGTCTGTTGGTCGACATTTACAAGTGAACTAGAGAGAAGATGGGTGACACTGTAAATTCAAAAGGGAAACATACAAACGGGCACCAAATCAATGGTGTGAAAGGAGGAAATTCGGAAATCCCTGAATCTAAGACAGTGCATGAAGATGATCCAGCGACAAATAAGAGTAAGTGGTACTTTTCAACTCATTTAACTCTTTATCACACAATCCCGATTTTTGACAACCCTGAGAAAGAGGCCTTTTGAAAACATTGTTGGAAAAGGAGAAAATGCTGGTAACCAGCATTTTCTTCTTTTCCCACAATATTTTCTATCCTTCCCAATACAAATTTCAATTTTCTAGTCATGTTGACCTTGTTGTCTGTAAATGCTTTCAATGTGGACAAGACTAAAATTTTGTTGTTTGGCAGAGACTTAAGTCTGGGCCGTGTAACTCAGTGGTAAACATCAATGTTTTTTAAAGGCTATTTGGCCCATGTGAGCAGCTTCCATCTTTAAATATGAGCATAGACTCTCTAACTCATCGATAAATATCATGTTACACTGATGTTTATCATAAAGGCTATTTGGCCAAACTCGGCAGCTTACATCTAAGGAAGTGTAGACTGTAATACGCAATTAATACAATCCAGCTGGAGACTTTGAAAATTAAGAAATAATCTTCTTTCTATTGTGGTTTATTGTTCAATAAACCACAGTTGTTAGTTATGAGGCACAATAAATAATCCACCAGGGCAATTGCTTGAGTGGTTTATTCATTGTGTCCCATAACTCACAACATGGTCTTTTGAACGATAAACCACAATAGAAAGATTATTTCCATTCTAACATGACCAATTCTTAATGACAGGAAAACGGATTCAACCTTGGGGTATAGACGTGGATGCAGATTCTGTTCCATTGAATAATTTACTTTCTTTACATATAATGACGTCATTCTATATAGAATGACGTCACTCTATACAGAATAACGTAGAATTTACTATGCTTTCGTTGCACTGTGTTGAAAGTGCCAAATTATGTGTCATGTTAGAAGATAAAATTCTAATCTTTCAGTATGGTTTATCCCTGTACCATACTAGACTCATCCAAACTGGAAGTGTTTGTAGATTACAAATTAAATGTAATGCCATTATGTTTATTCATAACTTTGAAAGAGACCAAAATATTGTAGAAAAAAGGAGATAATGCTGTTTGCCACTATTTTCTCCTTATCCTGAAATGTTTTTAAAAGACTGTGTCCTCTGTTGTTTAACTCTTTACCAGATAACAAAATTTTAGCCTTGTCCAAATTGAAAGCGTTTGCAGACGACAATTTAGTTGTGGCTCAAATGGTGCAAATTATTCCTTGACATGGTAGAAAACATTTTGGAAAAAGGAGAAAATGCTGGTTACAAGCATTTTCTCCTTAAAAATTCCTAAAATGTTTTCAAAAGGTCTAATTTTCTTAGGGGTGTTGAAGGTCTGCATTATGTGGTAAAGGGTTAATTAAACATGAGATTGTTTGGTAAATGGTTTTCCCTCAAAAATCATTCCACATGTTTGTTGCCTTTGTAGCCAGTGTAAATTAAGATCAGTCAGCAGTAAACAAGCAGTTTCATCTTTGGTCTACATTGTCTACTTTTCCAGGACATTCTGAACAAAATAGCTTTTTTATGGGGTTTTTAACCCTTTCCCAAAGAACAAATTCTGGACTCTTCCAAACTTAAAGAGTTTGCAGACGACAATTTAAAATTTGATAAAAACGGCAGAAAGTTCTCCAAATGCGTAGAAAACACTGTGGGAAAAGGAGAAATTGCTAAGAATGAGCAATTTCTCCTTTTCCCACACAGTGGTTTCAAAGGACTTGTACTGCAGACACATAAAAACAAGGACTTGTTTGGGAAAGGGTTAAACCATAAGGAAAATGTGAACTGAGTTCTAAACATTTACAAGAAGACAAAATTGAAGACCTGGCTAAACTGAAAGCATTAAAGATTTTGTAGACAACAAACTAATTGTGACTTCAAGGTAGTAGACATGAAACACATCTAGAGCACCATGGCTTAATTTTAGAAAACCTTTGTCATCAAGGTTGTCACAAGTCAAGATTATGTGGCAAAGGGGAAATATTATAAACATTTTTTTTAAAAAATGTTGAAAGGAAAAGAATTGCAGACTTTAAGCAATTTATCGATTTACAGAAATGGTTTCAACAACTTCCAAGTTGTAAGACATGAAAAAGTTTCTATGAGAGTCGGAGATATATGTAACCTTGTGTCAACAGTGACAGATACGCAGACATGTTACAAGGACATTTTCTAAAGGCTTCTTTCTCAGGGTCGTCAAAAGTAGGGATTGTGTGGTAATGGGTTAACTCTTTAGTAAACGACAAAATTTTAGACTGGTCCAAATTAAAAACACTTGCAGATGACAAAATAAATGTAACTCAAAAATTGAAATTTGTTTCCAGCAGGGTAGAAAACATTGTGGAAAAAGGAGAAAATGCTGGTTACCAGCATTTTCTCCTTTTCTCACATTGTTTTCAAAAGGCTTCTGTTTCAGAGTTGTAAAAACCAGGGATTGTTTGGGACAGGGTTAAAGGGTGCCCTATGTGCCATTTGATAAATAATTGTCATAAAAATGGTTGGAATACTTTAACCTTTTACCAGAGAACAAAGTATTAGTATTGCAAGCATTTGCAGTTGACAATTTCGAAGTGGCTCAAATAGTGCTATTTTCTTTGATACAGTGGTAAACATTGTGGGAAAAGGAGGGAATGCTGGTTACCAGCATTTTCTCCTTTTCCTTTGATATTTTCAAGAGATTTCTTTCCCCTGTTTATAGAAGTCAGTAAAGGGTTGAATATGCAAAATTGACCTTGATACCTGAATTGTCATATGCCTATAATTGGTAGCCTTCACCCTGTAGGTTCTTTTTTTGTGCCCAAAAGAAAATTGCGGAAAATTAAAAGTGTCAACACTTTGGACTCGTCAGTGTTCAGAAAATTTAGACTACATATTATATCTGTCGGTTAAAAGAATGGGATACATTTTGAAAACAACATATATAAGTGAGAAAAAAGTAAAGTCTGAAGTTAATAGCATTCTCCTTTTGCCCACTCTAAAGTAAACCTTTGCTGACTCTTTCTTAAGATGGAAGACTCATGAGTTCATGTAATTATGAATACTGCATCTAAAAAATGTGTTCATTGCTCATTGCAAATCAAACAGTGAAACATATTGGTTGAAGTGCCTTAACCCATTAACACACAATCCGGTCTTTTAAAGACCCTAAATGCAGAAGATATTTGAAAACATTGCGGGAAAAGGAGAAAATGCTAGTAACCAGCATTTTCTCCTTTTCCCACAATGTTTTCTACCCTGCTGGAACAAATTTCAATTTTTGATTTTTCTTTTTGTCGTCTGCAAGTGCTTTCAATTTGGACTAGTCTAATATTTTGTCATTTGGTAGAGTTAACCCATTACCAAACGACAAAATTTTTGACTGTCAAAATTGAAAGCATTTGCAGACGACAAAATAAAAGTGACTAAAAATTTGAAATTTGTTTTGTGAAGGGTAGAAAACATTGTGGGAAAAGGAGAAAATGCTGGTTACCAGCATTTTCTCCTTTTCCCACAATGTTTTCTAGAGGCTTCTTTCTCAGGGGCGTCAAAAGTAGGGATTGAGTGGTAATGGGTTAAAGACCTTGATTTTCTATTAGAGACTGTTATCTACATATGACATATTCTTAACTCTTTACCAGAAGATAAATTTATTGACTGGTCCAAATTGAAAGCATCTGCAGACGACAAAATAAAATGATGACGCTCAAGTGTTTCTCACACCGGTACTAACACAACTTTTGTTTCAAAGCCACCAAGTGCTTTTCTCACATGCTTCAGCAGAGGTGGGAGGCTAAAATATGCTGGAAAGAAAGTTTGCCTCAACCGGGTGTCGAACTCATAACCACCAGGTCATGAATCAGACACGCCCAACTGCATGTGGCATAAGTTATAACTCGTAACAGTCATTACAGTGCTGGAGTTAAAAGTTTAACCTTTCATTTTAGATTGGAGATCAGGCAGCACCCTCACTGACTGTCTCACATACCTATATCTTTTTTTCAATTGATTAGATCACCTTGCAGGATAATTTTTTTATGGTACCATGTAGGTCTTGGTTTAGATAACACTTTCAGCACCTTATTTGGAAGGCAATTTCAGAGCCTCGGGTTTAATCAGGTTACTTCACACGGGATATCAGTGATATAATGTAGATCTTAACCCTCACTGTACTCGGCGCACATTCTTGGGTTTTAACGACTCTGAGAAAGATAGCTTTTGTAAATATTAATGCAATTTTTTGTCCAAAAACAGACTTCCGTATTAATAAATGAAGACTTTAAGTCCGGGTTTGCTAACCCATCACCACACGATCCCGACTTATGATGACGACCCAGCATTTCCTCTTTTTCCCACAATGTTTTCTACCCTTCACAACACAAATTTCAAATTTTCAGTCACTTTTATGTTGTCGGCTGAAAATGCTTTGGATTTGGACAAACCTTAAATTTTGACGTTTGGTAATGAGTTAACCAAACGACAAAATTGTATACCAGTCCAAATTGAAAGAATTTGCAGACAACATCCTAAGTATGGATCAAAAATTGAAATTTGTCTTGGGAAGCGTAGAAAATATTGTAGGAAAAGGAGAAAATGCTGGTTACCAACATTTTCTCCTTTTCCTACAATGTTTTCAAAAGGCTTCTTTCTCAGGGTCGTTAAAAGTCGGGAATGTGTGGTAAAGAATTAAGGCATGCATGGCTGCACCCCGGTTAAATTATACCTATTATAACTGCATTAGGGAGATTATCTCTTTAGCTCAGTGGTTATGGTGTTGGCCTTTCGTCCAGGCATTCTAGGTTCGAATCCTGCCTGGTCCCTGTATTAATTTTCTGCTGTTCATTTGTTCATTTATTTGTTTGTTACAGACTTTGTTCATAAGAATGAGCCCTATTGTGACATTTTCAATAGACAATTATTTACATGGACTGTTAGTATGACCTCTTGTGTCAGCCATTGTGCACTGTCGATATTTCTGTTTACTTTCTTTCATTGATCAAAAGACTCTTCATTCATTTGTCTGAGACGGAATTCTAAATAAATAAAGTGTACTTAATGACTGAGAAATAAAAAGAAGGGAAACCTTTTCTTGAAGAAAAGATGTTAGGTAAAGAGAGCCAAGCTACCACACTCTCAGATTGTTTTTGCCAACATTTTATATAATGCATGTTTTCCTTTTTCAAGCCAGTGCCAAAGGAAGCCATTTTTTTTTCAAGCCAATACCAAAGGAAGCCTTTTTTTTTCAAAGCCAACAATATTTTGTCAGCCTGGCTGCCAGTTGCATACAGTCTTGAACAAAGTGTAATATCAGGGTCCATTCCTAAGTCTTTACAAGGTGACTAAATTATATACTGGTCCAAACTGAAAGCATTTGCAGACGACAAAATAATTGTGACTGAAAAAATGAAATTTGGATAAGGAAGGGTAGAAAACATTGTGGTCAAAGGAGAAAATGCTGGTTACCAGCATTTTCTTCTTTTCCCACAATGTTTTTTCAGGCCTCAATCTCGTTGTTGTAAAAACCAGGGATAATGTTTGTTAAAGGGTTAAGCTTCTAGAAAATGTATGTTGTAATTGTGATTTGCTTTTCATTTGCACTGCCAGAATAAACAGCACAAGCTTGGCTTGTTCAAGGATTGATTTTAAAGCTTTAAAATTGTGTAGCTTACATAACAAAAAAAATAATCAGTTCGGAACCTTTCTGTGTAATTTTCATTGCGATTGATCTCTTACATAATTATGCAAATATTTGTCTGTTTATTCAGTAAGTTCAGTTGGTGTTACATTTTTCTTATTTATTACGCACCCTAGTTACAGTTTGTTAACTTAATATGTCTATCATGCGTGGATCCAGATATCTTTCTCAGGGGGTGTCCCACCAAAAACACACTCGTCTTATTATATGATACTTTGATTTCCGGATTTCAGTGGGTGTAAGCCGTTTACAAGAAAAGTCAACGTTTCCAGTTATTTAGACCCTTTTTTTTAATTTATGACTTTATTTTACATAAATGTTGTGCAATATCAAACGAGTACCATTTCACAAATCTGATAACCACATTTTTGCCAAAATACCAGGGGGGGTCCGGTCCCCCCTTCTTGATCCGCCCATGTCTATGATCTATCTGAAGACGCCCCCCCCCCCTCCCATTTTGATTTAAATTTGAGGGGGAAATAGTTAGGGGGTAGGGGCCATTTGAAATTAATTTTTGTCACATAAATCAACCATTACAACAGTTTGTTTGGGAATTTGTACTGTTACGTCGTTTTCAGGAGAAATCATGTCTCTGTTGCCAAGGCGTATAAGGGTTCAGGGTTAAGAAAAAGCAGGAAATGCAGGGAAAGTCTCAAAAAATCGATATCATTGTGGAATTAAATAGGTGGACTTAACCCTCTTTAAACCGTTCACTCTTCTTTTGGTGATCATGCTGGATAGTTTTCTGTCTGTGGTTAATTTTATGTGATAAATGGAATCTCACGTTTGTGTTTATGTATTGTCATTTTTATCAAACTTGTTGACTAAGGCTTGCGTCATACGATTTTAGTCAAAACTCATAAACACTCATGTAGGATCCTCCATGTATAAATGCCGTCTCGTTAACCCATTACCACACATTACCTAATTTTGACGACCCTGAGAAAGAAACCTTAAGAAAACATTGTGGGGAAAAGGAGAAAATGCTGGTAACCAGCATTTTATCCTTTTCCCACAATATTTTCTACTCTTCACCAAACAAATTTCAAATTTTCAGTCACTTTTATTTTGTCGTTTGCAAATGCTTTCAATTTGGACAAGTCGAAAATTTTGTCGTTTCCTAATGAGTTAAGACTGCAAACATAAGCATGAAATTATGCAAGCCAGCTTAATTTAAATGCGCATATCTATACCCTTTTATTAGGGGAATTGTTTTTAATGAAAAATTCAAGACCCAAGTGCTTGTTAACAGCATCTTCTCCTTTTTCCTGGAGTTCCCCCAGTGTTTCCAGCCTTTTCAAAGACAAAGCTTGATTCACATTTAATGTGTTGTCTGCAGCTGCTTTGAATTTGGAGAAGTCTAAAATTTTATTATCTGCTATAGAGGTCCAAGTGTTGATCTGTAGTATTAAATGCATGAGATACTGACAGTACTGAAGATCCCTGCATGTTTTCAATATACCGGTTGATGAATAAAGATGTGATTCAAAGGGATTTAAATCAGATTTATCATATTTAATAGAAAATTAGATTTGAATGGCACAAAAATTCCCCTGGATTAATCATTTCCCTCATATAGGGGCAATATATTAAATCTTTACCAAATGACAAAATTTTACACTTGTCCAAATTGAAGGCAGTTGCAGCCAACAGATTCATTGTGGCCCAAATGATCATTTGATGTTTTGAAAGAGTAGAAAACATTGTGGGAAAAGGAGAAAATGCTGGTTACCAGCATTTTCTCCCTTTTCTCACAGTGATTTTCAAAGGCTTCTTCCTTCTTCCTCAGAGTCGTTAAAAGTTAGGGCTGTGTGGAAAGTGGTTAAGAAACGAAAAATATATATAACCCTTTATCAGACAAGAAAAAATAGCCTTGTCCAAATTGAAAGCATTTGCAGACAACAATTTCAATGTGGCTCAAAGAGTGCAATGTTTCTTTGATAGGGTAGAAAACTTTGTGGGAAAAGGAGAAAATGCTGGTTACCAGCATTTTCTCCTTTAAATTTCCCACAAATTGTTTTCAGAAGGCTACTTTCCAAGGGTCGTTTAAAGTCGTCATTGTGTGGGGAAGAGATAAATGAATTGTGTTTCAGAGCTCCAGATAAGAGGAGGTGAATTGGTTTTCTAAAACCATTATTTCTCTTTGGAACCCAGTATGTTGTGGGTACTCATTAGAATCATCTTGATCATAGATACAATTCTAATGAGTACCCACAACATAGAGTTAAGTGGAGAATTAATGATATTTTCATTTTTGAAATCAAAATCACTTCCTCTATCTGAAGCGCTGATGTTTGTTTGTTTTTATCTGACACCACATTGTGAATGTCAGAATTACATAATGGATTTTTCTCACTTTAATTAAAATACATTGGGGATTTTTTTTCCGTGAGAGATTTCAAATTTTTACTGGAATATATCCTATTTGTTTCATTATAACTTCTAATCCCTTTTTTGGGGGGAATTGCATCAAATTGAGTAGTTCTTTTCGGTAAATACACTGTGGCATACCCTGTCTGCATAACATTGCATTACAATAATTTATGTTAAGCACTAGAATTATAAGATACACTATGTCATATTTCTGTCTAGTTGAAGGGCATAGGTATTAACCCTTTACCAAACAATCCCTGGTTTTTACCTGAGACAGAAGCCTTTTGAAAACATTGTGGGAAAGGGAGAAAATGCTGGTAACCAGCATTTTCTCCTTTTCCCACAATGTTTTCTATACTGCTGGAATCAAATTTCAATTTTTTAAATATGTTTATTTTCTTGTCTGCAAGTGCTTTGAATTTGGACCAGTCTAAAATTATGTAGTTTGGTAAAGAGTTAACTTAAAAGGGTCGGGAGTACTGTTTCTGCCTTCAATTGAAGAAGTAGAAAATAAAATCAGTATTTTTCACTGGTTGCAAGCATGGAATACTGAACAATATTCCACTGTTATTTCTTGAAAAACGATTGAAAAATGTGAAATAAATGTAATATCTTGCTCAGAGAGTATATTTATCAAAACAAGCACTTATTGTCTGTCTAAATTGGCTAACAGTGAATAAACAGCAATGATCACTGAGACATTACCGGTATCTCCTGCTAGACGGCATTCGGCAAATGCACATCTATCTAATTTGGGAATCCTGGGTACTGAGAAGCAGACTTACTTTTCAAAACGACCTAATACGTGTACTTTGAATTCCAGAATGAAATTAACATTTATTTGATAAAACCCTACATGGTGCGATTCATTCAGATTTGATTGGCTAGCATGTAACCCTGCCATGATATGACTGAAATACTGTTGAAAGCGGCGTAAAACACCATTCAAACAAAAGCATGTAACCTACGCATTGACCGTTTATTAAAACAGCCCCTACATGCTTGGGTAATAGGCTTATAACTTCATTATAACCCCTGCTTTTCCCAGGTATGCAGGAGATGGGTGATAAGTCATAGCCGCTGAGACAGGTTGAATCTTCGAAGAATATGATATGCGTAGGACAAAGATGACTATAGGCTGTATTAGCTGGGTGGAGAAAACTCTATACTTTGGTGCCAGCCTTGAAAAGCAGTCAGAGTAAAAGGGGGGGGGGGGGGGGGGGGGTGTGAATATGGGAAGGGTCTGTCATAACCCAAAGGAAAATTTGAAAGTACAAAATTCTGTTGTGCAGTAAGAGTTAATTTATATTCTGAAGGGTTATGAAAAAAGCGGATCATTTGATCTTCAAGTATATAAAAAGGTGGATGTTTATTTTCTATTATTTGCTAAGTATCCAACCTTTTTATATGGGAGGCATTTAAAAGGTATTTCATCCGGTGAATTTTGCTTTTGTGTTGGTTACCTCTTTCATCTCATATTAACTCTTTACCATGCAATACAGACTTTTAACGACCCTTCAAGAGAAGCCCTTTGAAAACATTGTTGGAATAGGAGAAAATGCTGGTAACCAGCATTTTCTCCTTTTCCAATGATATTTTCAATCCTATCAGTTACAGGTATTGTAATTTTGTCTTTTAACTCTTGACCACACAATACCAACTTTTAACAACCCATTAAGAGAAGGCTTTTGAAAACAATGTTGGAAAAGGAGAAAATGCTGGTAACCAGCATTTTCTCCTTTTCAAACAATGTTTTCTAGCCTATCAAATGCGGGTATTGTCATTTTGTCGACATGCTATTTGTTGTCTGCAAATGCATTCGATTTGGACAAGTCTAGAATTCTATTGTGTTGTAAGGGTTAATATATAACACTTGAACCATTTTTAATTTTCGAACTATTTTTTTATGGCTGAAGTTCAGTCCACAGTGAAACTCATTTTTACATTATTTTTATTCATTTTAGGCTTGATTTAATGAATGAATGCTATAGATCCAAGACCACTACTAGATGTTCTGATCTTGATCTATTCTTTCAGCAATTTACTTCAAGTTCCCCTGAAAGGGTTTAAAAAAGGTTTATTCAGATTTTGTATACAAAAAAGTTAACCATATTTTGTGACCGCACTTCCATGTTGGAGAAATGAAAGGTTACTTCACTTTTAATCACACACTTTTAATGACACGACCCTGGAAGATAAGGCTTTTGAAAAAAAATGTGAAAAAAGGAGGAAATGCTGTTAACTAGAACTTTCTCCACAATGTTTTGTACCCTATCTCAGATAATTTTTCTCTGAACTACATTTGATTTATGGCCTGCAAATGCTTTGAATTTGGACAAATCTAAAAATTTCTGGTTTGGTAAAAGGTTGTAACCACACAATCGAGACTTATACATAATAACACTGAACAATTGAAGAAAAGACTATTGAAAACTTTGTGAGAAAAGGAGGTAATGCTGGTAACCAGCTATTGTTTTCTAATAAAAAACAAATCTAGATTTTATGATGGGTCACATCTAATTTGTTGCCTGTAAAAGACTAAAATTTTGGAAAAATCTAAATTTTTGTTTTGACTCCTCACCAAAGGACAAAATTTTGGACTTGTTCAAAATGAAAGCATCAGCAGACAACAAAATTGAAGTGACTCAAAAATTAAAATTTGTTTTGGGAAGGGTAGAAAATCATTGTGGGAAAAGGAGAAAATGGTAGTTACCAGCATTTTCTCCTTTTCCTGCAAGTTTTCAAAAGGCTTGTTTCTCAGAACCTGGGATTGTAAACAAGGAAGATAACCAATTTGATCCCCTGCAAGTATTCTTTTAGAGTTATCTACCTTATTTAAACTCTTTACTTCCATCACACTTTTCCACAGTATCAGGTATTAACCCTTTCCCAAACGGCAAATTTTGGACCAGATCAAATTGAAAGCATTTTGTAGGTGACAAATTAACATTTGCTAAAAAGATAATTTTTCTATATGACACGGTAAAAAACATTGTGGGAAAAGGAGAAAATGCTGGTTACCAGCATTTTCTCCTTTTCCCACAATGTTTTCAAAAGGCTTCTATTCCTGACTCGTAAAAACCAGGGATTATTAAAGCATACAAATTTTCTGTCATGGATCATACCACAGAAGAGACTTGATGTAAGAGTAAAGAGCTTTGTCCTTCAGATTCTTCCATACAAAATATCAACATGCTGTATTTGTTTTAAGATTAATTTCCTTTCATTTCAGACCTTCCACGTCCTGACCCACCTGTTGTTGGCAAGGTAACGCATCACAGCATAGAGCTGTACTGGGACAATGCCCTGGAATCAGCCATGGCAAACAATATTAAAGCTGATGGTCGTGTCAGGGTGTGTCTACAGGAGCAAGATAGGGCAGGAGAATGGGGAAATCTATATTCGTAAGTACGCTTATTCAATCTATAATTTTTTGCAAATGGCAAAATTGTTGTGTGGTAAAAAAAGCCAGAGGTAAAAAAGCCATAGGTAAAGAGGCCATAGATAAAAAGGCCATAGGTAAAAAAGCCAGAAGTAAAACAGTAAAAAGGCCATAAATTTTACCTAGATTTGGCAAAATTTTGCCCCTGTTCACATTCAGGTCATTTTAACTCTTTACTATACGACAAAATTTTAGGCTTTTCAAAATTTAAAACATTTGCACACAACAAAATAAATGTGCATCAAAAATTGATTTGGAAAGGGTAGAAAACATAGTGGGAAAAGGAGAAAATGCTGGTGACCAGCATTTTCTCCTTTTCCCACAATGTTTACTAAAGGCTTCTTTCTTAGGATCATCAAAAGTAAAGATTGTGTGGTAATGGGTTAAATATGAAATTAGATATGGCTTAAATAATGAGTTTCAAGCACTTTCTGTTACCTAGTGTGTTCATTGGTCTTTCTTTTGAGCCGTGTTGTCTAAGCTCTTTGCTAAACATCAAAATTTTTAGCTCACCTGAGCACGAAGTGCTCATGGTGAGCTTTTGTGATCGCCCAATGTCCGTCGTGCGTCGTCCATCGTCCGCCGTCCACAATTTCTTTAAACATCTTCTCCTCCTAAACCACTGGGCCAATCTTGATGAAACTTGGCAGGGATGTTCCTTGGGTGAAGCTCTACCAAAGTTGTTCAAGAGATTAAATTCCAGCCATAATTCTGGTTGCCATGGCAACCAAAAGGAAAAAAATAGCAAAATCTTTGAAAATCTTCTTCTCTGAAACTAGAAGGCGTAGAGCTTTGATATTTGGTTTGTAGCATCTCCTAGTGGACCTCCACCAAGATTGTTCATATGATGCCCCTGGGGTCAAAACTGGCCCCGCCCCGGGGGTCACAAGTTTGAAACATAGGAACAAAGAAGGAAAACTTTAAAAATCTTCATGTCTGAAACTAGAAAGTGCAGAGCTTTGATATTTGGTATGTAGCATCTCCTAGTGAACCTCTACCAAGATTGTTTATATGATGCCCCTTGGATCAAAACTGGCCCCGCCCCAGGGGTCACAAGTTTGAAACTTAGGAACAAAGAAGGAAAACTTAAAAAATCTTCTTCTCTGAAACTAGAAAGTGCAGAGCTTTGATATTTTGTATGTTGCATCTCCTAGTGGACCTCTACCAAGATTGTTCATATGATGCCCCTTGAGTCAAAACTGGCCCCGCCCCGGATGTCACAAGTTTGAAACATAGGAACAAAGAAGGAAAACTTTAAAAATCTTCTTCTCTGAAACTAGAAGGCGCAGAGCTTTGATATTTAGTATGTACATGTAGCATCTCCTAGTGGACCTCTACCAAGCTTGTTCATATGATGTCCCTGGGGTCAAAACTGGCCTTGCCCTGGGGGTCACAAGTTTGAAACATAGGAACAAAGAAGGAAAACTTCAAATTTCTTTTCTCTGAACCTAGAAGGTGTAGAGCTTTGATATTTGGTATGTAGCATCTCCTAGTGGACCTCTACCAAGATTGTTCATATGATGCCCCTGGGGTCAAAATTGGCCCTGCCCGGGGGTCACAAGTTTGAAACATAGGAACAAAGAAGGAAAACCTTTAAAAATTTTCTTTTCTGAAACTAGAAAGTGCAGAGCTTTGATATTTGGTATGTAGCATCTCCTAGTGAACTTCTACCAAGATTGTTCATATGATGTCCTTGGGGTCAAAACTGGCCCCGCCCCAGGGGTCACAAGTTTGAAACTTCAGAACAAAGAAGGAAAATTTTAAAATTCTACTTCTCTGAAACTAGAAGGCATAGAGCTTTGATATTTGGTGTGTTGCATCTCCTAGTGGACCTCTACCAAGATTGTTCATATGATGCCCCTGGGGTCAAAACTGGTCCCACCCCATGGGTCACAAGTTTGCATTATAGGAACAAAGAAGGAAAATTCTAAAATTCTACTTCTCTGAAATTAGAAGGCGCAGAGCTTTGATATTTAGTATGTAGCATCTCCTAGTGGACCTCTACCAAGATTGTTCATCTGATGTCCTTTGGGTCAAAACTGGCCCCGCCCCGGTGGTCACAAGTTTGAAACATAGAAATAAAAAAGGAAAACTTCAAAATTCTTCTTGTCTGAAACTAGGTGGTGCAGAGCTTTGATATTTGGTTTGTAGCATCTCCTAGTGAACCTCTACCATGATTGTTCATTTGATGCCCCTTGGGTCAAAACTGGTCCCGCCCAGGGGTCACAAGTTTGAAACATAGGAACAAAGAAGGAAAACTTTAAATTTATTATTCTCTGAAACCAGAAGGCGTAGAGCTTTGATACTTGGTATGTAGTATCTCTTAGTGAAATTCTACAAAGTATTTACATACTATGCCCCTGGGGTCAGAATTGCCCTGCCCCAGGGGTCACAAGTTCGAAACATAGGAACAAATAAGGAAAACTTTAAAATTCTACTTCTCTGAAACTAGAAGGCGTAGAGCTTTGATATTTTGTAAGTAGGATCTTCTAGTGGACCTCTTTTAAGTTTTTTTCTTAAGATGCCTCTGGGGTCAAAACTGGCGCTGCCTAGGGCTCACAAGTTTGATTTTACAGCTTGGCACTCAGGTGAGCGATTTAGGACCATCATGGTCCTCTTGTTTATTTTTCCAAAATTTGAAAGCATTTGCCGCCAATATTTCAAATTTAATTCAATATTAATGATGATTTCTGTCACTGATAGGTTAGAAAAATCATTGTGGGAAAAAGAGAAAATATGGTATACCAGTATTTTCTCCTTTTCCCACCATGTTTTCTATAGCTGTCATCTCTCATAGTTGTTAAAACTTGGAATTATTTGGTATAGGGTTGAAATGATAAAAGAAAGTTTTGATATACTCTTAACTTTTTACAAAACAGTCATAAATCTTACAACCAACAGTTCAAAGGCTGGCTGGGGAGTGGGGGGGGGGGATATCCAGCATATTTTCCTTTTTCCAGTGTGTGTTTTTTTTCGTGTGTGAAAATTCTTTACCTTTCCCCAAACAACAAATTTTTGGATTAGACCAAATTGACAGCATTTGCAGGCGACAAATGTAATAAAAATGATGATTTTTGTCTTTGTAAGAGTAGAAAACATTGTGGGAAAAGGTGAAAATGCTGGTTACCACCATTCTCTCCTTTTCTGACAGTGTTTTCAAAACTCCTCTCATAAAAACTCAGCATCCTGAAAACCGGGGATTGTTTGTGAAAGAGTAAAAGAGTTTAGATAAAGTAGATAACTCTGAGCAACTGAAAGCTGCTGGCATTCAAATAGGTTATCTTCCTTGTTCCCCCTCCTCCAATATTTTCAAGTGTTCCAGCTCTTTGCCTGCTAACTAAATGGATAGAATTTTTCTTGAGAGCTTTTAGTATACAAAAATGTACTTTTGTTGCATTTGAAGCTACTTTTGGTCAGAAATTAGCATCAGGTTGTGGACGTATGCAGATGCCAGATCGTGCTGCATGTTTTATCTAGTCTAATCTAGATTTATTGCATCAGGAAAAGCTGCCCATGAATACGTTTGCAATAAAAGAGTTCAGGAAACAACCCTGTTAGCCTGTCAAAGAACTTCAGATCACTTGTATTACCTCTAAATCTGTTCTATGAGATAGCTGTCAATTTTAGAGCGCTTAACATTTGTTGTTTGGTAAAGAGTTAAAGGTGCATCTATACTTGTTTTCTAGCTAGTTTTTAACCCATTTTATTCATATATTATGAAATTATAAATATTCTTGTATCTTCATGTCAAATGTTGCCCCTATCGACTGTAAGGTTGCGCAGATTACAATGCATTGAAAATGCATTTTATGTTTTGGAGGCCTTCGAAGCAATCACTGTTGTCATTAATGGTTTTAAGTCCTTACCAAAGTTTTAGACCTGGCCAAATTGAGAGCATTTGCAGACGACAAAATGAAACTGACCCTGACACTAAATTTCTTTTTGGAGGTGTAGAAAACATTGTTTGAAAAGGAGAAAATTCTGGTTACGAGCATTTTCTCCTTTTCCAACAATGTTTTTTAACAGCTTTCTTTGTCAGGATCATTAAAACTCCGGGTTGTGTCGTAAAGAGTTAAATGAGGACAAATCCCTTGAGTTATACCATTAAATATTTGAACAGAGCTCCAGATAAGAGGGAGTGATGGTATGCTAAAGTCATCATATCTCTTCAAAACCCTATGTTGTTGGTACTCATCTGTATCGTCTCGGTGAGACAATTTCAATGAGTCACCACAACATAGGTTTTGGTCAAAATTATTTTTTTCAATTTCTAAATCAAAATCACTCCCTCTATCTCAAGCTCTGGGTAATTTATCTTTGTTGTACAGCTGAGCCATACTACCTTCTTTCAAGTTTTTAACAGATTTTCCTCTTGCTTTATGAATCTATTTTTAGGCCACAATCAGTTTAGTATTAAAGTCCTGCAAATACCTTTCATATAGATGTACAGGTTTCCAAATATTTATAGTCTCGAAAAGTTTGTATTAGGAAGAATCAGAAAATATTACTCTCAGATGATAACATCTTTTTACAGTAGGCTGATATCATAATATTAGGGGAAAAGGGTATTCTTTTCTTCTAAAATCTCACTGTATTGTTTATGTAATGTTGCAACATGTTTTAGCTGTCTTGCAGATCTCTTGCATGATAAACTTTTCTTTATCAGTGTACATCAATGTTTTCGCTTTGGATAATAGGTTCCAAATCACATACCATGACGAGATAATTTAAAAAATCAATT
The DNA here is from genome assembly GCA_943736015.1 of Tridacna crocea. Taxonomy (NCBI): domain Eukaryota; kingdom Metazoa; phylum Mollusca; class Bivalvia; order Cardiida; family Cardiidae; genus Tridacna; species Tridacna crocea. The sequence goes on along the minus strand of OX031064.1, from coordinate 32,483,282 downwards.
GGATAATATATTACATGGGATGTTCTCATCACTGTTCATAATTCTAACTCTTTACCAAACGACAAAGTTTTGGACTTGTCCAAATCGAAAGCATTTGCAGACAGCAAAATAAATGCGACTCAAAAATTGAAATTTGTCTTTGGAAGGGTAGAAAACATTGTGGAAAAAGTAGAAAATGCTGGTTACCAGCATTTTCTCCTTTTTCCTACTATGTTTTCAAAAGGCTTCTTCTTCAGGGTCATTAAAAGTTGGGATTGTGTGGTAAAGAGTTAAACCAGTATTCCTTAACCCTTTACCAAACAATCCCTGGTTTTTACGACCCTGAGATAGCAGTCTTTTGAAAACATTGTGGGAAAAAGAGAAAATGCTGGTAACCAGCATTTTCTCCTTTTCACACATTGTTTTCTACCCTGCTGGAAACTAATTTAAATTTTTGAGTTACGTTTGATTTGTTGTCTGCAAGTGCTATAATTTTGTCGTAACTATGTCATATTAAACCTTTTATGCGTTTTTTTTGGTTATGTGGCTTGCAACATGAGAAAAGGGGCATTCAGACATCTGCGGAAAATGTCGTACAGTATAAGCCTGCACCCTTTGCTCAGACTAATCGGCAATGACACTTTCAATTTTTCTTTGATTTTCTGTTTTGCACAAGTCTACTGTAGCACAAATCTAATTTAGTCGTTAAGTGCTAACTCCGAATAGCCTGTGCTGCGACTGCGCAGGCTGGTCTGAGACGACACTTTACTCAAATGTCCGAATGCGCCTTTTTGCGTGTTGCAAGCCATATCGTTTAATGTGTTAACAAAGGCTGAAATTATCATCTGAGCCTAATTCAGTACATCATGATATAAAAAGAAGGGGTGTCTGTTTGTAAAATGATTGTTTGTTGACAAAAAGGATATTACGAAGACGAAAATATTGTAACAATTGTTGACCAAACATAATCTTCCATGGATAATGACCTGTACAATGCTTCAATAAGTCATTGAGCTCACATTCCAGAGGGAGTTTTCATTTTAGCTCTTTACCAAACTTCAAAATTTTAGACTGGTCCAAATTAAAAGCAATTGCAGAGGACAAAATAAACATATCAGCTCAAACATTGAAATTTGTTCCCAGCAGATTAGAAACCATTGTGGGAAAAGGAGAAAATGCTGGTTACCAGCATTTTCTCCTTTTCCCACAATGGTTTCAAAAGGCTTCTATCTCAGGGTCGTAAAAACCAGAGATTGTTTGGTAAAGGGTTAACTCTTTTACCACACAGTTATATTTTTTAAAGACAGCAGGTTGTGTCCGTGGTTGAGAGGTGGAGCATTGGCGGACATAACCATAAGGTCTTGAGTTCGGTACCTGGGAGTGGGTGTCCAGATAAAGGGAGTAATTTTGATATTAAAAGTAAAAATATTAATTATTTTCCACCAAACCCTATGTTAATCAGGTACTCATAAGAATTGTCTCAACAAGACAATTCTAACAAGTACACACAACATAGGGTTTCGAAGCAAAATAATGAATTTAGAATACCATCACTCCCTCTTATCTTCAGCTCTTTTTAACTCTTTACCAAATGACAAAAATTTTGGACTGGTCCAAATTGAAAGCATTTGCAAACAACAAAATAAATGTGACTGAAAAATTGAAATTTGTTCTGGGAAGGGTAGAAAACACTGTGGGAAAAGGAGAAAATGCTGGTTACCAGCATTTTCTCCTTTTCCCACAGTGTTTACAAAAGGCTTCTTTCTCAGGGGCGTCAAAAGTAGGGATTGTGTGGTAATAGGTTAACTCTTTACCAAATGACAAAAATTTTGGACTAGTCCAAATTGAAAGCATTTGCAGGAGACAGCATAAATGTGACTCAAAAATTGAAATTTGATTTTGTAAGAGTAGAAAACATTTTCTCCTTTTCCTACATTGTTTCCAAAGCTGACTTTCTCAGGGTTGTTAAAAGTCGGGATATGGTAAAGGGTCAACTCTTTCTCACGCAATCCCTAGTCTTAACGACCCTGAGGAAGAGGCCTTTTGAAAACATGTGAAAAGGAGAAAATGCTGGTAACCAGCATTTTCTCCTTTTACCACAATGTTTTCTGCCCTTCACAAAACAAATTTCTGATTTCTAATCTATTTCATTTTGTCGTCTGCAAATGCTTTGAATTAGGAGTAGTCTAAAATTATGTTGTTTTGTAAAGAGTTAAAGACCTCAAACAAGGAGGCTAGAGAAAACGTTTTGGAAGTAGGAGAAAATGCTAGTAACCAGCGTTTTTCTTTTTCCCACAATGTTCTTTTATCATTTTTCCAGTAGGGACAATTCCAACATTTTAGCCATATTTGCCATCAGCAAAATTTTTAATGCTTTCAATTTAGACAGTTCTAAAAACAGACAGATGCACCAATCATTCTTAATTTCATTTTAACCCATTACCACACAGTCCCGACTTTTAACGACCCTGACATAGAAGCCTTTTGAAAACATTATGGTAAATGGAGAAAATGTTGGTAACCAGCATTTTCTCCTTTTCTCAGAATGTTTTCTACACTCCCAGAATCAAAAATCGATTTTTGATTCACATTTATTTTGTCGTCTGCAAATGCTTACAATTTGGATTAGTCCAAAATTTTGTTGTTTGGTAAAGAGTTAAGTCTTAAATTCTCGAATTGGAAAGTGACAGAACTTCTGATTGGCTAAATCTATTTCGAGAATAAGACCGAATGTTCCTAAAGGCCTAGAAGTTCCCCCCAAAAAATCAATTCAGATGTTAAAATGCATTTAAAATAAAGCATACTATTTAAAAGTATGGAAAATAAAGTGATGATAACAATCTGTTACTGTGTGGTACGATATATATGTTGGTCCAATTTTTAAATGCTGTCCTGAGCAATGAAAAATGACTTTAAAAATCAGACAATTTTGAATTATATGTCTTAAATTTAAATGCATTTTAACTCTATATAATACAGTCCCAAGTTTTGATGCCCTTGAAGAAAAAGCCTTTTGAAAACATTGGCCGAAAAGGAGAAAATACTGGTAACCAGCATTTTCTCCTTTTCCCACAGCTTTTCTACCCTTCCCAAAACAAATTTCATTTTTTGAGCAATGTTTATTTTGTCATCTTTGGACCAGCTCGAAATGTTGTTGTTTGGTAAAGAGTTCACTATCAGTTTGTATACTTTAGGTAGATATTGTTACTTTAACTCTTACCACACAATCCAGACTTTTAACGACCCTGAGAAAGCAAGCCTTTGAAAACATTGTTGGAAATGGAGAAAATGCTGGTAACCAGCAATTTGTCCATTTCCCACAATTTTTTCTACCCTTTCCAAATCAATTTTCATTTTTTGATTTACAATTTATTTTGTCATCTGCAAATGCTTTCAATTTCGACAAGTCCAAAATTTGTCATTTGGTAAAGAGCTAAGAATGGTTGGTAAATACAGACCCTGGTAAACAATTAACTCTTTACAACACAATCCCATCTTTTAACACCCCTGTGAAAGAAGCCTTTTGAAAACAATTTGAGAAAAGGAGAAAATGCTGGTAACCAGCATTATCTCCTTTTCCCAAAATGTGTTCTTCCCTTCCTTTAACGAATTTCAATTCTTTAGTCACATTCATTTTGCTGTTTGGGCACATGCATTCATTTTGGATCAGTCTTTGGATCTTTACCCGATAAGTTGTTTGGTAAAGAGTTAAGAATCATAAAGATAATTCAATAAAGCATTATCACCAGACAAAATCTAAATATCAGTAAATCATTTAAGCATAAATCCATGTTTAATGCAATATCATTATTAATTGACAAATCCTATAGAACTATTATGATTAATATTATGTAAAAAAAAAATGATATGTTATTATGTACATGACTTTGGAATAAGAAGGACTGGAGCAGTTACATTTGCAAACAATGCAGTTCAAGATCAGGCTGCACATTCTTTGCAATATGATCTTCAGTATCTTGACACAAGTTATTTCTAAAGTAGAATGGCAAAAATAGTTTGAAAATTATCTTTTTCTGATGGAAAATGTCCAGTGAAATATTTCAACTGATTTCCATAGAATCCAGCAGTACCTTAGAAAGAATATTGTTTGGAGCACCAACCAAAGAAACCAAAGGAAAGCATGGATATGTGAACTGGCAACCACAGTATAACTGAAATGATTTTATAAAACAGTGCTATACACTATCCAATCAATTAATCATATTCATTGCCCTACAGGTAAAAAGGATATTTAGCAGACAGCACAGATCAAGGTCAGGCTGCACAGAACATACAGTCTGATCTTTGATCTGTACCATCTGCTAGTAAAGTCAGGGCCTCTATTCACCAACCATTCTTGTGAATATCCTTAGTCTATTTCTCCAAGATATTCTAAATTTGTAAGTAGCACAACATCTGATTGGCTAAACCGAATGGTTTAGCCAATCAGATGTTGTGTTACTTTCAAATATAGAAATTCTGGAGAATAGGACAAAGAACATTCTTAAGAATGGTGTATGAATATAAGCCCAGGTTTACATTATTCAGCACCCTGAGGGTTAAAGAGATGAGCTAAGGAATGAAGACATTGACAAGAGGAGCATTGATTTTCTTGGAAAGTATCCTTTCCTATAATGTTGACCAAGTGCAATACATTCTGTGGCTAAACTTGTTTAAAAACATTGTGACAAATATGAAATTGCTTTTGAAAAGAAAATCGCTAATGATGAGCAATTCTTACATTTGTCACAATATTTCCATGACATTTTGCTATCTGAGTTTTCAGCAGCAATACCTTCTGCTGAAAATAATACAGTTGAATTTGTCAATTTCACAATGTCTGAAACTTAATCCTTTACCACACAATCTGCGGTTTTAACGACCCCGAGAAAGAAGGTTATTGAAAACACTATGGGAAACGGAGAAAATGCTGGTAACCAGCTTTTTGTCCTTTTCCCACAATGTTTTTCTTCAAATTCTAGGACAAATATTTCCTCTGAAAACATTTGATTTGGCATCTGACTAATTCCAGGTTCTATATGGACATGTCTGAAATTTTGCTGTGTGGTAAAGGGTTGAACAAAAATTATGGGCAGATGGGTATAGGGCCATTAATACAAGCTATGTATTACAGGTGTCTTGTCCACAGAATATTGTAACAATTCCATCATGGTTGTAAAATAGATTTTTTTGTGTGGAGGGTTTAAAATACGGGGCGAGTTTGTGTTAGCAGTGGATATAGGATATGTTATTTGCTGTTCGTAATAATGATTTTGTGGTGCTTTCAGTTTTAAAGAAGCTTTAATTTTTGGGCTTCTCTTTCATGTTCACCATTCAGTATGTACTTTTAACCCTTTACTCCATAGATACTCATTTCTATGCATTGCTAGTAGGAGTCTTTGGAAAACATTGTGGCAAAAGGTGAAATTGCTCGTGAGGAGCAATTTCACCTTTTGTCACAATGTTTTCTATGCTATCAAAAGGTGTCATATACACATAAGAAACGGCTTCATCCTTGCTGTTATTTAGGGTCAATAAGAGATACCATAGAAATGCCTTATGGGGTAAAGGGTTAAAGTACTTTTACTTGTAAAAAGGGCAATAAGAACTGATAAAATAGCAATGGAGAAAGTGGCTATTTTCAATTCTTTTGAGAAGAAATCAGGCCTGGTATAGCTCCAGATTTCTCTATACTATAATAATTTTTACTGGCAAAAATCATTTGAAAAAAAATATGATCAGTTAATTACTGCAAATCTAGTTTGTATACAGTATCTAAAAATAGATCAACACAGTACAACAAGTACATGTGCATTAATACGTAAGCCTATTTTAGCTTAATTTGAAATTCAAAGTAACTGTTGTTACGTAGAAATGTAGTCAGGTTCTGTACCCAGAGTGCCCAAATTAGATAGATGAGAATTTTTAGAATGCTATCTAGTGGGCAATAATGATCAAAAGGGGAATCACGAAACAGGGACAGGTAATCATCCCATCAAAATATTTTTGATTCAATTATGTTCCTTTTTGGACAGAATTTCCACTTTCAAATTCTTATGTTTAAACGGCGATTGCAGCCAAGTATTGGCATCCATATGCAGCGCTCTTTTTCAGCTTTACTTTCATATTTACCATCCCACATTTACTTTTAGTGGGTGTACAATTTAGTGCATATCATTTCTCAACTGTGTTGTTTTGAACAAATTTTTGTTTAACTGTTTACCACACAATCCCAACTTTGAATGTCCTTGAGAAAGAAGCCTTTCGAATATTGTGGGAAAAGGAGAAAATGCTGCTAACCAGCATTTTCTCCTTTTCCCACAAAGTTTTCTACCCTTCCCAAGACGAATTTCAATTTTTGAGCCATATTTATGTTGTCGTCTGCATGTGCTCTCAATTTTGGCAAGTATATGATTTTGTCCTTTGTCGTTAACACAATCCCGACTTTTAACGACCCTGAGAAAGAAGCCTTTTGAAAACATTGTGGGAAAAGGTAACCATCCTGTAAACAAGGGATTTTTTGGTGAACTTGTCTAAAGCATGGTACACTTACTTTGTCTTTATTTCTCATCTGAGTTGAACTTGAGTGGAATTAATTGCTACTTCAAATAAATATTTAATGGTGATAAACGGTTTGTCTGCTCTCTCAACAATACTGTCTTGGTCAGGTTTATGATCTGATGTTTTATAGGGAACAGAATTCTATCAGGTATTTGTCCTCACTTGTAGCAGACTGTAAAAAGAGCCTGTAATGTAAAATTGTGATTTTCTTTAATGCAATAATATTCATGCATTTTCTATCATATGTTACTTGCTGCTGTAAGGACCTGTCATTCTGTACAATGTTTCCACTGCATGGCTTGTTTAATTTCCCAGAGTGCCATGAGATCCAGCAAAAATCAGATATTTTTCACAAAGATGGGTTACAGTTGTCACAGCGTGATGTAGTGACATCTTGGAGAATGCCATCCTGTATCCATGCAAGTACCACTAACAACCACAGCATTCATACAGCCACCTCTGTGCATGCAAATGAAGCTCTTCTGGCATTCGTTTTATGTGTGCTAGCTCTGTGTGAGTTCTGTGGCTCAATATTCTAGACAATTCCTGTAACTGGGTCTTCCGGCAATATCAGTATGTTGCTTTGGCATTGGTTACCCTCTCTGTATGTACCTCAGCGTTCTGCATTTTTTTTTGGATGCCCTGGGATGGCAACCGTAAGTGAGACAAGTGTTTTACTAACCAGTTTTACCTAGAAATGAAGGAAATATACCTGGTTTCTATGAATTTATGCTGGATAAATATTCTTTGACAAGAAACAATTGCAGATATTTTGCATAAATTGATGATATTTGGCCTCACTGTTTTCAAAAAGCTTTCAATGTCTGTAAGTTAACATAGGTGAAGGACCTGGCTTGAATGATGGAAAAATGAGGAAGACCACCATTTGACTATTTCATACTCATATTTTTTCAAATCAGTTGTATACAAAAATGAAAAATTGAGCCGTGTCAATATAGATAGGGGCATAGTAGCATAGAAACATGGTCAGATTATAAAAAAAAATGTTACAAACTGCTCATAATGAACCTTATTATACGCCCATCAAAGATGGGATGTGTTATGGGATCACCCATGGGATACAGGCAGGTGCAGTCTGGTTCTTTGTCCAGAGCATATCTTTGTCATCTCCCGTCAGATTGACTTGAAACTTGGCCTTTGTGTTTTTTGCAATCATACAGAGTGCAGGTGAAAGAACCTTATCTCTACCTTTTGCTTTCTTTGAGTTGTTTCTCTCTGTCATTTTTACAGCATTTTCTGCTTGTCCGGAATATAACTTTGTCATCTTTAGTCTGAACATCTTCAAATTTGGTATGCATGATTGTTGAAAAATTACTGAGTGCAGTGCAGAAGAACCATTACTTATCCTAGCACACATTTTTAGTTATTCCCCCTTTGATCTTCATTTTTATAGCATTTCTTGCTTGTCTTGAGCATAACTTTGTCATCTGAAGTAGGACTGACTTGAAATAAGTTTGCTTATTTGTTGCAATATTTGTAAGTGTAGCGCATAAGAATTGTAACTCTATCTTTGCAATTAGATAGTCTGAATTTTTTTTGATCATCCTTTTTACAGCATCTAGTGCTTGTTATCGGAATAAATTCAAACAAATACCACAATGAATCCATATGATGTGTAGTTGTGCATGTGACTTTTAAAATTCAGATATCTGCAGCGGTTCTAGATTTGATGCATTTCACTGACATGCCCCTTCTGGTGTATATGCACCACTTTGCAAAGCTCTTGTTTATATTTGCATAAATATTTTTTACTTGTCTAGCTGTTTTTGCAACAAAGGTTATGGGCCTCATATGGATAGGAGCTCATATAAAGGGGCACACTGCTCATTGAAATTAAGTTTTACTGATAAGGTAAGATTAATTGTGCTACTTGTCCATCAAACTACTGTTTGCTCTTTCGTAGGTTATTTGACTTTTGAAGAATTTTAGATTATTTCTCTACAGTTTATTGTCTCAAGCTGAACTCTTTTCTGACCAACAAAATTTTAGACTCATCCAAGCTCAAAGCACAGAGTACATAAAGGGTTAAAAGCGTTGTGGGGAAAAAAATAAGGGAGAAAAAGTTGTTACCCAGTTCAAGTAGAACAAAAAGGAAGCTCCTGGAAAAGAAGCTTATGGGAATTTGAGCCCCATTAGCCATCAGTAGCACACAGGACTTGTAAACAGGGGGTAGCTGGTTTGAATCTTCAGCTGGGCCAAGGTCCTTTTGAGGATTAACCCTTTCCCAAACAAGCCCTTGTTTTTAGGTGTCTGCAGTACAAGTCTTATGAAAACACTGTACGGAAAGGAGAAATTGCTCATAACGAGCAATTTCTCCTTTTCCCACAGTGTTTTCTACCCATTTGGAGAACTTTCTGCCATTTTTATGAAATTTGAAATTGTCGTCTGCAAACTCTTTGAATTTGGAAGAGTCTAAAATTTGTCGTTTCGGAAAAGGTTAAAAATAGTAGTTATGACAGGATTCATTGATATTTGTTTTGATGGTAGTTATTTGGGAAAGCAGCCAGTGTTTTTGGAAGAGTTTTGTAATAAGTGTTGGCTACAGAAACTACACTTGCCAATTTGCACAATACATGTACATGAAATAATGTTGAAAACACAGTTAAACATCATATTATTAATGAATCTACCAACCTTTACTTTGTAATGAAAACTTTTTGTGGCAAGCAATTGATTCTTTTCCCGACACATTTTCTAAACTGTCTACCAAAGAGGGATATAAAAATGTCATTTTTGAATAGTAATAGGTTAAATATTTCTGTGCTTGCTTACAGCTGTTGAAAGTAGTATTTATGTAACTGACATGTAAAATATCAATAGAAAGAAAATACCCTAGATGACATTTTGAATTATCAGTTTTGCCTCGAACTCTTTGCCAAACAACAGAATATTAGATTGGTCCAAACTAAAAGCATATTCAAATGACACATTAAAGGTTCACCAAATGACAAAATTTGTCATTGATACTGTAGAACCCACAATGTTTTCAAAAACATTTTTCCGTAGGGTTATCAAATGAGGGGATTGAGTGATAAAGCATGAAATGGCATCTATGTGTTTTGTACAGTGTTTAGTTATTAAGTGCATTTAAACTTTAAAACCTGGAAAGTCAAGATTTCACAAAAGTTAAAAAAGTTAATGTTTTTTTCCCATGGAATATAAATGGGGTATGAGGTAGTATTAGTTATCTGCCCTTAAAACAACCCTTTATTTTGAGCACTCCATCTTTCCCTCCATAAACAAGCACATGCCAGTCATCTAATACTAAGTGTACTTAAAAAGAAAAATAAAAAATGGAGTTGACGTTGCGCAACTAATACCTTTTATCTCTTTACCAGTAAGACTGTGCTTTTCACGGAACACTACAGGGTTATCAGCCCTTTGAATTAGATAAATTTTAGGTTGGTACATCAGTCTGTCATCTCTTTCAAAGTATTTAGTTGGGGGGGTATTAGTCACTTTTTATGGAAGTTTAATTTTTTTTTTAACTAATACTTTCATGGAATACTCAATAGTGAGGTATGGTTGTTGCTGTTTTTTTTCAGTTTGACTTTTGTTCTCATATCATCCTTTTTTTTTGGCTCAAAATGTTAACACTAAGTCTTGGTCATGCTACTCTGAACTTGTTTTACCATTTATGAATTGGTTTTCTCCTTGGAGACAAATGTACACAGTGCCTTAAGAAATGAGCATTGTCTCTGTTTGCTATGGTTTTTGTCAATAATTGTATTACTTTAATCTTAATGATGAAGTGAGAGTTTGGGTAAAGGTGACGTACCATGTTTCATCACCTAATTAATGCCCGGCTCGAGTGACATACTACCAAATGCAAGATTCAAACACAGCATAAAATCCATATTCAGCTTTTAAACAGAGTCTTTCCAGAGGCAATCGCTTTAAATTGTAGTCAGTACCGACTAAAACCTGGCCGTCTAATAAACTTGTCCTCAGAAACTTCTCTGTCATTTTACATCTATTAACTCTTTACCACACGAGAAAATTTTTGACGCGTTCAGATTGAAAGCATCTGCAGATAACAAAATAAAGGTGACTCAAAATTTGAAATTTGTTCTGGGAAGGGTAGAAAACACTGTGGGAAAAGGAGAAAATGCTGGTCACCAGCATTTTCTCCTTTTCCCACAGTGTTTTCAAAAGGCTTCTTTCTCAGGGGCATAAAAAGTAGGGATTGTGTGGTAATGGGTTAATCTCTTCGGAAAATTAATGAATTAATTATTATTGGGGCATTAAAAGGAAACAATATGGTAGTTTGATCTGCATTATGAGTGAAGTAAGAGTTTGGGCAAAGGTGAGGTATGTGAAGACTGAATTGGAAAAATGTTGAGCAGTTCTTGATAAATATTTGCAGATAAGACACTGTTCTGTTTTCATTTCGTAGGGTATCTGTTTAGACTTCCCGTGGTGATAGGTTTTCAAATCTATAAGTTTTTTCAAATCTATAAGTTTTATTAGGGGCTAATCTTTTAAAGGTGGATATTTAGAATTTTTACCTCTCACCAAATTAGAAAATATATATATCACTGAAATTTATAGGAAAAAATAATACAAATCACCAATAATTAAGACTCATAAAATTACCAAAAAAAAGGGAGAAAATTCTGGTTAGAAGCATTAATTTTTCTCCCTTTCCCACAATGTTTTTTAAAAGGCCTCTTCCTCTGTGACATTTAAACTTGGCATTGTGTGGCAAAGGATTAATTAACTCGTTACCAAATGGCAAAATTTTAGACCCATCCCAATTGAAAGCATTTGCAGTTGACAAAATAAATGTGAATCAAATACTGAAAATTGATTCGGAAAGGGTAGATAACATTGTGGAAAAAGGAGAAAACGCTGGTTACCAGCATTTTCTCCTTTCTCCACAATGTTTTCAAAGGCTTTCTTTTCCGGGATCGTTGAAAGTCTGGATTGTGTCATAAAGAGTTAAATCAATTTGCAGGTTTAAATTGTATTGGGAGAATAGTCTATTTCATTCCTGTATAATTGTTAGACATTTGACCCTTTACCCCACAGTCCCCAGTTTTAATGACCCAGAGGAAGAAGCATATTGATAACATTTTGGGAAAAGAAGATTTTGCTTGTATTACCAGCATTTTCTCCTTTTTCCCCGCAATGTTTTCTACCCTTTCAAAGATAAAATCCATCAGTAGAGGCGCATTTTAACTGTCGTCTGCAAAACGCTTTCAATTTTGGACAAGCCTACACTTTTGCCGTCTGGGAAAGTGTTAACTTCTTTTCAAAAATCCAGTATTTTTATGACTATTATTTGAATTTGAAAGCTTAATTTTTTTTTTTTAAAAATCATGGAAACTGGAGAAAATTTAACCAGCATTTTCTCCTTTGCCCGAAATATTACTTATGCTATCAAAGGCAAATCTGGGCCGTATTCACCAACCATTCTTTAGAACGTTCTTTGTCTTATTCTCCAGAATTTTCTGTATTTGAAAGTAACACAACTTCTGATTGGCTAAACCATTCGGTTTAGCCAATCACAAGTTGCGTTACTTACAAATATAGAAAATATTGGAGAATAGAGCTAAGAACATTCTCAAGAATGGTTGGTGAATATGGGCCCTGATAATAATTTTAGCAGTATTTAACCCTTTCCCAAACAATCCGTGGTTTTTACGGGTCAGGAAAAGAAGCTTTTTGAAAACATTGTGGGAAAAGGAGAAAATGCTGGTAACCAGCATTTTCTCCTTTTCCCACAATGTTTTATACCCAGACATATAGAAAAATAATCTTTTTAGCAACTGTTAATTTGTCAACCTCTAAAATGTTTTCAATTTGGTCTGGTCCAAAATTTGCCGTTTGGTAAAGGGTTAACTTCTGGTCCACAAGTTGTACCAATATAGGAGGGTCTAAATTTTCTGTCAGAGGTGTAAAGTGTTAAATATGTGAACTGGTATTTTTGTCACTAAACTGGATCTATTTTGGGTGAACTTTTCCAGATAAGTGATATTGTTTTAAAACACACTTTAAGGGTAACCACATGCAGAAAGTTTTATTGTAAAACTAGTTTTATTCTTTGTGGATTTTCGTGGACGTTTTTATGAAGTGGATTAGTGATATTTTTTGTATGGATTTTGAAATAATGTCACAAGTGATTTAAATAAGATTTCAAGAAAAAAAATAGAGAGGAAAAAGAAGCACTATGACAGATGGGAGTGGAGGTAGTGGCCTCTTTAGTCCGATTGAGGAAGATTTTGGGTAAGAATGAATTTTTTTTTATATTTTTTGTCTCCTGTCATTTTCAAAAGTATTTTCAAAACAAGGACTTTCTCAGGGTTCATTTGAATTAACCTTTTACCAAACGATCCACATTTTTAACAACCCTTAAAGAAGAAAGGCTTTTGAAACCAGCAATTTCTCCTTTTCCCACATTGTTTTCTACCCTTTCAAGTACAAATATCAAATTTTACATAAAATTTACAGTTATTTTGTTATCTTCAAATGCTTGAAGAAAGGGTTGAAAACATTGTGGGAAAAGGAAAAAATTCTGGTTACCAGCATCTTTTCCTTTCCCCATAATATTTTCTAAAGGCTCTCTTCTTCAGGCAGTGTTCCCACTGGCTTTTTATTTGAATGAGTACAATTACACTCAGAGCTGTAAGTCTGCGGGTAAGATTTCATAGGATATAACAGTAATGGTTCCATTAACTTAATTAAGAAGTAAATTAATTGATATTAATGTTTTGCACCACAAAAGTGTGTTATATTAAGACATTCTGTGGAACTTTATATTTTAAAGTCATTAAAAAGCTGAAAAGATGGTCTGAAGAGACTGATCGGACAATGTTATATTAGGAACATTGTGTTTTGTCATGGGTTTCCGTGTTTTTTGCATCGAGCATTTTTTCATAGGTGTTGATTTATGGATACTGGTATGTTTTTCCGTGTGATTTGACAAAAAATTATCAATAAGGGCAGCAAAATACTTCATATCCCATCATTTTACACAAGTTATGTGGATTATGGTTTTTTTACGGGTTTTTTACGTGAGGTCTCTCATGTAACCAAAATTAGTTATGATAATGTGATTTAAGCAACAATTTGTGTGAGTGGCGCAACACTGTTCAGGGTCATTAAAAGTTGATATTTTGTGGTACAGTTGGCAGGGAAAGGGTCTATGAGGTATTACTGAGGGATATCAAATCCATAATCCTGACTGTCCAAAGGATTTGTTTCTGATTTTGAAAGAGGTATTTACATAGTTTATCAAACAATAATACATTTCGACAACCACAAAGAAGGCTTTAGGCTCTGAGCCTGTTAAGAACAGTGTGGAAAATAGGAGAAAATGATGGGAAGCAGAATTTTCTCCTTTGTCCCCCAACAATGTTTTAAGTCTTTCAGTGACAAGTACATGTAATATTATAGCTTTGAGCCATGTCTAATTTATCAACTGCAAAATGCTTTCTTTTTGGATGAGTCTACAGTTTTTGTCATCTGGTAAAGAGATTTAAATCCTTCTTAACCCTTACTCCTAAAAACAGAAGACAAAATTATAGTCTTATCCGAACTGAAAATATTTGAAGACAATTTCAGTGTGGTACAAATAGTGTAATTTTTCCTTAATAGGGTTGAAAACATTGTGGGAAAAGGAGAAAATGTTGGTTGCCAGCATATTCTCCTTTTCTCACAATGTTTTCAAAAGGGCAGTTTTTCCCAAGGGTCGTTTAAAGTGTTGTCTGCGCATATCATATTCTTCAAAGATAATCAACATGTCTGCTATGACGCATCATTCCCCCCAATATTGGGGGGATTGTAGTATTACGTGCTATTAAGTAGCAATGGAGAAAATGGCTTTTATCAATACGTTTGAGGAGAAATGAGGCCTGTTTTAGCTCCAGATTTCTCTAAACTGCTGATCATAGTTGAATGAATGGCACCAGTTAGCATTTTAATGAGTAAATCTTAGTTTGAAATTCAAAGTAATGGTTGTCGAGTAGAAAAGTAGTCCGGTTCTGTGCCCAGGATTCCCAAATTAGATAGATGTGTATTTGTAGAATGCCATCTAGCCGGAAAAAATATGTTAAAAGTCTGTATTGTGTGGTAAAGGATTAAAGCAACAAAATAAACCCATAAAATAAGTCCCAGATAATAGAAAATTTTAGTGGGTGCCCTAAGAAAAGAAGCTTTTCAAAACATTGTGGAGAAAGGAGAAAATGCTGGAAACCAGTTTTCCTCCTTTCCAAAATCAGATTTCACTTTTTATACGCCTGAAGGGTCGTATTATGTTACACCCCTGATCGTCCGTCCGTGTGTTAGCAATTTCTTGTGTGCGAAACTCCTCCTACAGTTTCCATCGGGATTATTTGAAACTTGCCGCAATGAATCTCCATGACGTCTAGTGTGGGGATTTCCTTTGGCAAGAACTGGCAGAAGTCCTAGTTCTGGTAGACAAAAAAAAAAACCGCATATTTGAGCTCTTGTCATGAATTGATGGGAATTCTGTGCAAAAATAAAACTGTGTTTAGCTGTATATGTTTGAGTTACCTCCCTTCCCTGAATTGGATCTATCCTGCTTTAAACAACATGTAAGATGGCTATACAAAAAGTCAAGTAGAGATTAGTCAAGGCAAACAGTTAAGGTCAATGATATTCATTCTGCCTTAACTCTTTAGTGACACAGTCCGGTCTTTTAATGACCCGAGAAAGAAATCTTTAGAAAACATTGTGGTAACCAGCATTTTCTCCTTTTCCCACAATAGCTTTTACCCTATCAAAGTCAGAAATCATCATATCACTAAGATTTGATTTATCGTCTGCAGGTGTTGTGACATATATTCATTTAACCCATTACCAAACGACAAAATTTTAGGTTTGTCCAAATCAAAAGCATTTGCAGATGACAAATTTAAAGTGGCTGAAATTTTGAAATTTGTGTTTGGAAGGGTAAAAAACATTGTGGGAAAAGAAGAAAATGCTGGTTACCAGCGTTCTCTCCTTTTCCCACAATATTTTTTAAAGGCTCCTTTCTCAGGGTTGTCAAAAGTAGGGATTGTGTGGTATTGGGTTAAAAAATTTGTCACTTGGTAAAGAGTTAAAACCTTTTTATTTTCTTTAGAACCCCATTCTGCCTTTTTGTAGAGAATCACTTAACGTAGCACAATCCATAGGTTTAACAACCCCTAAAGAGAAGGCTGTTGAAAACATGGTGGGAAAAGGAGAAAATGCTGGAGTTACTTGGTGCAGTCTGAGTTTCATCTGGGCTGTCCACAATTATGCTTGGTGTCAAATAGCAAGCAATTTCTCCTTTTCTAACAATGTTTTCAAAGGCCGCTTTTCCTAGGATCATTTTACCTTGGTATTGTGTTGTAAACGGGTTAAATAAATCAATCATATTCATTATTACTGATTTATTCCTGTCAGACAGATAATTGATCCATTGTCCAGGCAAATGGTGCAGATAGAAATATGGGAAATTAAAAACAATCAAACTCCAATTTCCTCTGTATTTATGGAAATTAATAAATTGATTTTGTTGTTGTTACTGTTTTTTTTTATTGTTTATTTTTCGTTAGCTCACCTAAGCATTGTAACTTTGATTCAGTGGTAAAGTGAACAACTTGTGACCTAGCCACTGATTCCAATAGGTTTGTTGTGAGACAACACCTTATAACTACTGAACTAAAGAGATATCTTCCTAATGCAGTTGGGTACTGTATATAAATAGGGACGATTGGTTGTATTGGTTGTATTGGGGTTTAACATCATTTTAATATAGCTAAGGTCATATCATGGCGGTCGGTGATGCACATGTGTTTCCCGGCTTTCTCACACCGGTACTTACACTACTTTCTTTCCAAAGCCACCGACTACTTTTCTCACATGCTTCAGCAGAGGTGAGACGGGAAAATACGCCGGAAAGAAAGTTCGCCTCAACCGGGTATCGAACTCACAACCACCAGGTCATGAGTCCCACACGCTCACCACTGAGCCACCCGGACGGGCATAAATGGGGACAAAGCCATGCACGAAGGAGTGGTCTCCCATTACAAGTACTATAATGTACTAAACAGGACTATTGTTTTCAATTCCAATATTATAGGCAGAGACTAAGATTGTTCATTCTGAATCTGTTTTCTTAACACATTACCACACAATCCCTACTTTTGATGCCCTTGAGAAAGAAGCCTTTTGAAAACACTGTGGGAAAAGGAGAAAATGCTGGTTACCAGCATTTTCTCCTTTTCCCACAGTGTTTTCTGCCCTTCCTAGAACAAATTTCAATTTTTCAGTCACCTTTATTTTGTCATCTGCAAATGCTTTCAATTTGAACCAGTCTAAAGTTTTGTCGTGTGGTGAAGAGTTAACTATATATAGTAAACCCTTCCAAGTTCCTGTTTTGAAGATGATTGAGTAAGTGATGATCAGCCTGTGTCTTCAGTTTCTGTTTATGATGTCAATAAACTTATGTTTTGCAAACAGCACCTATACATATCATGAAAATCATAATAATTGCCATATTTTTACATGGTAAAAATGAAATTTACTTTAATTTTGTTAACAGGTTATTCATTCATTTGGACTTTTCTATGACTTTAACTTGTTTTGAAATTTAAGATATCTGAATAAAACAATGTAGTAGAACAATGACCATTTAATTCAATTATTGTAATTGATCTCTGCAAAACAAAATTTATCGCATAACCTACTACCAGGCAAGTAAGAGTTTTAAAGTAACAATAAAGCCCAAAAGTAAACGGAGCATGGCCCATATTCACCAACCATTCTTAACACAACTTTTGATTGGCTAAACCAATATTTGTTTTAGCCAATCAGAAGTTGTATTACTTACAAATTTTGCAAACCTTGGAGACCAAGAATATTCTCAAGAATGGTTGGTGAATATGGGCCCTGGTGTTTAAATGCATTTGAATTTATATCATACCTTTTAAAACTATGGAAATTATTGTGAAGATGTGAATCTGTCATAGTACGGACAGTCCAGGGGTCGAGTTGCTGACAGAGAAAATTTCAAAAATAGGTTAAAACTTGCCAGGTAGCTGTGTCTTTGGTTTACTTTTTTTGCCTGATTTTCAAATTCTTTTTTTCTGTGAAAAGCAGGCAGAGTTGTAAATCCAAGAAGAAATCATTGCCTTCTTGTGTGGAGGGGTCTTTCCAGCCTTCAGCCAGTGCTCGGGTAAAGTTTTAAGCTGTTCAGAAGGCCAAATTTATTCTATAGTCTTGTGGAATGTAATTTCAAGATTGGCACAAAATTTTACAACTGTTGGTTGTACTGCATGATCTTCTGACCTCGTCATTTCAGATTTCCTATATTCTACTAATCTTTCTCGTTTGTTTGTATACCATAATTATGTTGTTCACTCGTATATTTTGTTACTTTTTGCTTAGTCTTTAAAAACATTTTCCCACCAGTTATTTGGTTGACTATTCAAAAAAGAGACTGCAATCTTCTCAACGATGTCCAAACCTTTAGGAGGTATGAATTAAATTACATGCAATTTTGCACCAGCATTGTTTGCATTTGGCTGCCACTTGGTCTTTAAGAGAAATAGAAT
Source organism: Tridacna crocea (assembly GCA_943736015.1). Taxonomy (NCBI): domain Eukaryota; kingdom Metazoa; phylum Mollusca; class Bivalvia; order Cardiida; family Cardiidae; genus Tridacna; species Tridacna crocea. Next base: position 32,465,175 of record OX031064.1, on the reverse strand, counting down.
TTTATTGAAAGGGAAACAAAAGCATAGTTATGATAAAAGCAAGGGATTAGTTTCATGTTTCAAATGAAATCAAAACAAAATTGAATGTTTATCAATGGAAAATGATATTGACAATGGAATGAAAAACGAGTGGGTTTAAATCGGAACCTGTTGCAATACAATTTTTCAGTTCCAATTGATTAATCAACATGAAAAGACCTGTGCTATGGCCAGTTAGTTTTCTGTCAGCTTATTCAGTACTTTACCAAACAATCCTGTGTTTTGAAAATATTGAGAGAAAAGGAGAAAATGCTGTTAACCAGCATTTTCTCCTTTTCCCTAAATGTTTTCTACCCTTCACAAAAAATAATTTCAAATTTTCAGACACCTTTATTTTGTGGTCTGCAAATGCTTTCGATTTGGAGAAGTCTTTAATATTGTCGTTTAGTAATGGGTTAACTCTTTACCAAAACCCAATCCTGGGTTTCACAGCACTCAGAGAAGGAAGCTCTTTGAAAAAATTGTGGGAAAAGAAGAAGGTGCTGGTAACCAGTATTTTCTCCTTTTCCCTCAGTCTTTTCTATCCTTCACAAAACAAATTTCATTTTTTGAGTCCTTTTGATTTAGCTGTCTGCTAATGCTTTCAATTTGGACCAAGCTGAAATTTTGTCATTTGGTAAACAGTTACGTAATATTGATATTTATAAACATCAAAATCTCTTCCACTCTGAATATGAAGGATGTCTTCATAGACTGAACAAGAGATCTTTGATAGACTTGAATTAAAAGATCTATAATTTTACAGCCAGTGTAGATGACGCATGCAGTTGCACTGATTCGCCTTTTTTACAGAGCATAGCTAAATATGAGCCATGCCCTGTTAAAACGGGATTCAATGCAATTTCAAAAGTTTCGAACCAATGTCAACTTGCAAAATAGCAAAATACACATGTGATGACCTGGATTGAATTTTCTGTATTTGGTCAATTTTCTGCATGTTTAAAAACCAGTTTATCTAATTAGGAAAGCAAGTTCTGACAAGTTATACTAATCTCACTCAATTCTGCATTCTTGGAACTACACCAATATTTGTACCAATTGTGTGGCGAATGAAAAATCCCAATGTTGACACTTATGGTTAGTTACAAGGCTGACTCTCTACCTCACAACAATGGACACCACAATCATTATTATACTGCAAAGAAATTTCTGGTGATCTGATTGGTTAACATGCCGGGAACATATATCATGTTCCCTGGCAAAAACCATGTAAAGCCAGTTTCCCTTTTGAGTACCCCGCAAACATCACTACACGTGCAACACAACATCCAAAATGGCGGCGTCGATCGATCACCTGACTGCACATTAATTTTATGCACCAAACTACATGTTTTAGTGACATCAGTTTCAAGTGACATCAGTTTTCATTGAGTCAGGGCACTCAGAAGGGAATGACTATTTTGTCAGCACACTCGATTCGTGAAATTATAATACAGGAAAAATTCGCTTAACGTGCTTTTAAAGGGTAAAACTTTGCAGTATGATAAATTCGTTGTACGGTCAGGTGGCAGGGGACTTAGAAACTTGTTCACGTCTGTGTCAAATGTCGCCACTTCGCCTTCGGCCCTGGGAGACATGATTCACCACAGCCGTGAACAAGTTCCCAAGTCCCCTGCCTCCTTACCGTACAACTAATAATGTCACCACAATGGTTGCCAGACAAAACGTTTTTATGGATTAATATGACTGCTGGACAAAATTGCTTTTGTGGATCCATAATTATAATATAACTTGCATCAGATGCAAGAGCTTGCCCATAGATATTCTGTACTATTTTCCAGGGGCTACGCAAAACGTCATACAGTATCTGGTCTAGATCCCCAGTCTGAGTACAGATACCGCATGAGATTTATGAACAATGCAGGACACGGGGATTGGAGTGCGCAAGTGAAAGTCTCAACCACAAGTAAGTTTTGGCTCCTGTCATTTTTCCTCATCTGATTTTGAAGAAATCTTAAGGTAACCTTTCCTTGCAGTATTTGTAACCCTTTTTATACCCCCCACAAGGTAGTGGAGTGGGTTATACTGGAAATGCCATGGCTGTCTATCTGTCTGTCCATCCATCCATCCGTCTGTCTGTCTGTCTGTCTGTAAACACAAATTTGTCTGGAGCAATACTCCTAAAGTTTTCCATGTAGTAAACTCGAACACGCAGGGTTTCTGTATACATGTATATGAAGTTGTGCATATGCAATTTTCACGACCCTGCTGTGATTTGTTACGGAATGATCTCCCCTTGAACTTTTCTCAACTCTTACTTTTGATCTAAACTATTCTGCATTCTGTGACAAAGACCTGTTTTTGTGACAAGGAGCTGGTAGGGGGTATAATCACGCTTAGTGATAGCTCTAGTTAAACACCTGTTTCCAATAGTTCTCCCCTTTTTCCATTTATAGCGTTTGTTGGACAAACAACTGTAACCAAGACTTGGTTTCCATATTTTATTAACCTATAGTCATTTTTATAGCTTCATGACAAATATTACACCTGGCAGTTCCAAGATTGCATAGATTACTATGAATAGAAAATTCACTTAGGGTCTTTTGATTAATATCTTTGCAAGCCAAGGTTACGATCACTAAGTAGACCTTACCCTGGCTGATTGAGCCTGATTTCGAGATTCCTGCGATTCACCTTCTATTGGATGCTGGTTGTTACCCCCCTTTACATTATATTTCTGAAAGCCAATGAAATAACGTTTTACAAACTGCTTACGAATACAATTTATTCAATGAAGCGATAAGCAGACATCCACGTGGGTGTACCTTCTATTCGAAAGGTCACAACCTTATTCAATTTTTATCAAAGATGAAATGCTACGAGCGATTTCATTCGTTGCAGCAAGAGCTGGCTGCATCTAATGAAAAAGGGTATTGGGGGAAAGTAAAAATCAATCTCGATCCACCAAGGGTAGAGTAGCGTAGTGAATCGTCAGCCTTGGCTTGCGAAGATGTTTGATTAATAGAAAATACTAATTTTTTAACCTGCCATATTTTATCAAACAGACTTATTTAGTAAGTAGATATTTTGCTGATCATTTGCACAAGCTATGCTTAATGTTTCATTTTCACTTTAGCTGCTGTGAGCCTAAAAATGTACATAATTATTCAAAGTTCCACTGGGGGCCAAAATTAAACAATTCAGGGATCAAGTTGCTGGCAGAAAAATGAATGTTAAAATGAGAATTAAAGTTGACAAGATTTCTCTGCTGGCTACTTATACATTCACTTTGTCAGGCTTATAATAATATCCATGCTTTTAACTCTTTACCAAACAACAAAATTATAGTCTGGTGTAAATTGAAAGCATTGGCAGACGACAAAATGAAAGCAACTAAAAAATTGAAATTCCTGTTGCAAAGGGTAGAAAACATTGTTGGAAAAGGAGAAAATGCTGGTTACCAGCATTTTCTACTTTTCCAGCAATGCTTCCAAAATACTTCCTTGTAAGGGTTGTTAAAAGTCAGGATTGTGCGTTAACAAGTTAATCAGTATGAATTAGATATGCCTCCTTATACTGACATGTAGAGGCAGTGGCGCTGCGATGTTTCTTACATTCATACTCACTACATCTGGACTCTGGTGTAGTAAAATCAACATCACAGGGGACAAAATTAATCTCCAGCAAAATTTGGCCGGCCAGCTCAGTTGCCCCATATGACATTTTCCTTTTTCCAAAACTGAAAAAGTTCTAATCTGATCGTCGTTACAAGTCCGGACAAGCCCTTGGCTCAACCATCAGTCAATGCCTCAGACGTCTACCTAAATCAGCATACCATGATGTATTTCAGAAATTGATTCAGAGATTGAAAGTATGTATTTCAAACTGCGGAGAATACTTTGAAGGGATGGAATGTTCATTTCACTATTTGAGTTGAATGCTTTTGAGATAATTATGGTACAATACACATTACATATAGAACAACCCTCATATATTGTTTGCATAAAGTTTTTGTGGCATTTGTCAAAGACAATGTCACTCTGAGTTCAAAAATGAAAGTTCAATATTGAATTTTGAAGAACATTAATTGTATTTTGTGCAAACCTGAAAGAAATAAACCCAATCAAACTCAATTTTTCTCAGACATACGAGTTTTTCGACAGCACTCAGATATATAATTGGACATGGGGTATTAACCCTGTACTCCATAGATACTCGTTTCTACGCATTGCTTGCAGGAGCCTTTGGAAAACATTGTGGCAAAAGGTGAAATTGCTCTTGACGAGCGATTTCACCTTTTGTCACAATGTTTTCTATACTATCAAAAGGTGTCCTATACACATGAAAAACGGCTTCATCCTTGCTGTTATTTAGGGTCAATTAGAGATACCAAAGAAATGGCTTATGGGGTAAAAGGTTAAGATAAACTGAATCAGGCCATTGATCGCAGAAATACTTCTTTTTGACTGAAAATAGCTTCACCCCTCATAGACTTCTATTGGCGCAATGATACATACAAAATTTGTCAACTGACTGCTTTGGTTACGGGCATATTTGTTCGAAAAACAGTTTGTCCCTGGTCTTGT